>JAWHQI010000464.1:0-1257500 GCA_033032865.1 Dactylorhiza incarnata | reverse complement strand
ACAATCTCCCCCTATTTGTAGAAGTCAGAACCCTTCTTACCAAGATGAATTGTAGCCATATTAAATATAAAAAGAATATACTAGAAAGAACATTAAGAGCAATATCTAAATATAAGAGCATGATTGTCACATCAGAATCAAAAACTATATTTAGATTTAAGATTGTCTAATGAATTAAAGTTCACACAAGCATGTAGACATAAAGTTTTAAAGGTCTTTAAAGTCTTGTCTTCAGAGATTAGCATTCCCCTTTCTTTTCTCCTCCTGTCTTGAAAAGTAAGCATAAGGTTTGGGATGATACTTTGGAGGAGCTTCTGGAGCTGCCGGATTGTTATACCCATAATTTTTGAAATGTATTCTTCTCTTGATTCTACTTGTCTCATACTTTTTCCATTCATAAGAGCTGTAAATTTCAGTAGCTTGTACATTTCCTTCTTCTACAAGCTTGAGAGAGTCTAGAATGATGATCTTTGAAACTGGACTCCAAACTTCTGGATAAACCTTTGTGTCATCTATCGCTGCTTTGCCAGAACCTGCTGAGGTGGAGCCAGGAATAGATCTGCTTGCAGAAGGTCCATCACCATATTTCCTTTTTCTAGAATAGTGCATAGAGGAATGAGTTTCTACTGAAGGAACATCATCAGACTGCCCTGCTGCTTTTGGACACCTTGGGACAACTGCTCAAACTTATTAATCAGATGCTTATGAAAATCAAAAAGAGTTTGATCTATCAACCCAGTCATCTTCTCAATTAAACTGTCCTCCCCCTTTCTGACTTCTACAGAGAGGGTTTGGAGAATAGACTCCTTAAACTGGCCAACTTCATCAATAACTTTGAAAGTATTATCTTCAGCCCTTGAAGCCATGTTTTCTTGAGTTTTTCTTACTTGAATAACTTCTGCTAGAACTGTGGCTACACCCTCTATGGTGTGATCAATAGCCTTTCCTCCCTGAATAACAACCTCTTTTAGTTGATCTGAACTAGTTTTGAATTCTTTCAACTTCTTTGACATTTCCTTTTCAACATCAGATATTCTTGCATGAACTTCTTTGAAGGAGTAATCTATTTTGGCACTTTGTTTTTGAAGCATAAGTTCAACTTTACCAAGAATTGAACTTTCATCATAAAGAGATGGAGGAATAGGAGATGGAAGAACTTCTTCTGGAATATCTTCAAGAACAACTGAACTCTATAGCTTCAAAGGAGATAAAACAACAAGCTTTTCCTGAGCATCCTTGTTTGTTTCTAAGCAAGGATCTTGCTCCCCCTCAATATGTGCTGGGGGAGGAGATGAATCATGCACTGAAACATCATCTCCTTCCAGAGTAAAATCATAATCTTCTCCTGACCCACCCATGTGGTCACTAGTGCTAAGCACATCATCAGCACCTTTTAGAATTTCACTCACCACATCTGCTATGGTGGAATCTACTCTGTCTTCATTTATAGCTGGAGGAGGTGAGAAATGATCTCCTTGATCTTGTGAAGGAAAGGTATCTTCCATAGGAGTATCTGATAAAAGTTGATCATCTGGGATTGATGAAGTTTTGGAAGGAACTTGTTCTGAAGGAACTTGTTCTGAAGGATCTTGAGCTGATGGAGAAAGAACTGTGTCTGTTGGAGTAAGATTTGATTCTTCTGATAGAATGGTGTGTTGTGAAGCTAGAGATGGATCTGGAACTGGAAATGAAGTGAGTTGAGCTGGAGGTGGAGCTGGAGTTGCTGATGTTTCTGGAGGAGGAGGAGCAGGAGCTTCAAATTCAGGAACTGATTGAGCTGAAGTAATAGGCTCCCCCTGGGGACCTGCACCTGCGGCTGGCTTATTAATCCTGATGTTCCACCTTTGCATTGTGACAACATCTACCTTTTTCAAGTGATGAATAATAGCTCCCTTGGACATGTCAAACACAACTGGATTTAGCTGATTCAAGTAGAGTGTCAGGATTCTTGCAAAATTGGGGCTCAATATGCTTTCTTTGATCTTATTGAATAAGAAATCTGCCCAGCTGAACCTTTTTCCACAAATAACCATTGCTACTAAGCTGAATACATCTGAAGAGACATGACCCAGGCTCCCAGTATGACAAAGTAAAACCTTTGAAATTATATCAACTATCAATTTTCCCACATCACTCATCTTTTGTCTACGAATAGTTGTTGTTCCTTTTTCCATTCCACAAAACATTAGGGCATGAGCCCAATCCTCATTATTTAAAGAGTCCTCATGTTCTACCAAAGGAATTTTCAAATACTTGGAAAGGGATTTTGGATTAATCTTGATTTTGTAATCTCCAATACTAGATTTCATTCTATTTCCGTTTTTGTGAACTTTTATATTAATAAACAGATCCTCTACCTCATGAAATAGAATACGACATTGATGTTCTAGTAAGAACGAGAGTCCTGCTGCATCTAGAAGATAAAAAAGGTTTTGAAACTCATCTGACATAGACTGGAGACCTTCTCGCACAAGTTCACTGCCCACGCCGATCTTAGGTTTTCCGGAAGGAGCCATTAATCGTGAGGAGAACTTGAGATGAGGACTGGAAAGAGTGAAGATCCGTCTGAACTGGAACGTCGATTTTGCGTAAAAGAAGATGAACCGACGGCGCTTTTCGAGAGGAAATGGAAGTACTTCGCGTGACCTTTTAATTCATTTCGAGACTCTATTTATAGTGTGGTTCTGATGTGACAATTAATTAAAAAAAATTTAAGCGTACCTGGCACTTCATATTCTCGAAAATTTGAGAATAAAGTTTCCGAGAAGTATAAGACATTTCTCGAGAGGTTGAGAAGGTTCTCGAGAGGTCTCAGAACCCTGTTGATTTCCTTCCGAAAGATAATTAAGGTTCTCGAGGGATTACCCATTTCTCGAGAAGTGTGAGTTCATTTTTCGAGAGATGATGTCAAATTTTTCGAAATATTTTATCTTCAAACAACAGCAAGTCATTTCTCGAGATGTTCACTTCATTTCTCGAGAAGTTTAATGATGACTTGAAATTTTCTTCTTTGATTTTTCTTCACTCCAAAGGATATGCCTGTGCTTCATTTTAGAACATAAAAAAAATAAGATAAAATTTAAGAAAATTTACTTATCTTCTTCTCTTATCCTTTGTTTGATCATTATTCCATGTTGAGCATTCCAAGTTCTGTTTTGAAGAAGGAGAACTTGGTCTCATCCAGCGGCTTCGTGAATATATCTGCTATTTGCTTATCTGTAGAGACATAACTTAAGTTGATATCCCCATTCTCCACATGCTCTCGGATGAAATGATATCTTAATTCGATATGCTTTGTCCGTCTGTGTGAGACCGGATTATTTGCTATAGCAATTGCGCTAGAGGAGTCGCAAAACATTGGAATATTCTTTATCTTCAAATTATAATCTTGAAGCTGGTTCCTGATCCATAGAAGTTGTGCGCAACAACTGCCTGCAGAAATATATTCTGACTCGGCTGTTGAGATTGCAACACAATTCTGCTTCTTGCTACTCCAGGATATAAGCCTTCTTCCGATAAATTGGCATGTTCCGGAAGTGCTTTTCCTGTCATCTCTGCTACCTGCAAAATCTGCATCTGAATAGCCTATTAGTTCGCTATCATTACTTCTTGGGTACCATAAGCCAAGATTTGGTGTGCCCTTAAGATATCTCAAAATTCGCTTTGCAGCAGTATAGTGAGATTCCTTAGAGTTCACCTGATATCTAGCACATACACATGTGGAAAACATTATGTCAGGTCTACTAGCAGTAAGGTAGAGCAAAGAGCCAATTATGCTTCTGTATTTGGTTTCATCAAAAGGTTTCCCTTTCTCGTCCTTGTCCAGAGACATAGCTGAGCTCATTGGAGTCCTCATAGAGGTTGCATTCTCCATTCCAAATTTCTTAATCAACTCCTTGGTGAATTTTATCTGTGAGATGAAAATTCCATCTTCAGATTGTTTCACTTGAAGTCCTAAGAAATATTTCAGCTCGCCCATACTGCTCATTTCAAACTTTCCCTGCATAAGTTTTGAAAACTTTTTGCAAAGATTGTCGTCCGTAGAGCCAAAAATAATGTCATCAACATAGATTTGCACTAGCAAAATCTTGCCTTTTACTTCCCTAAGAAATAATGTTTTATCTATCTTTCCTCTTGTGAACTTGTTCTCAAGAAGAAAATTAGACAGCGTCTCATACCAAGCTCGAGGAGCTTGTTTTAACCCATATAAAGCTTTTTGTAATAAGTAAACGTAATTAGGGTGTTCAGAATCTACAAAACCTGCAGGTTGTTCTACGTAAACTTCTTCTTTTATGTTGCCATTTAGAAAAGCTGATTTAACGTCCATTTGGTATACGGTGAAACCTTTGTATGCAGCATAGGCTAAGAACATTCTGATCGCTTCAAGTCTTGCTACTGGAGCATAAGTTTGATCGAAGTCGATCCCTTCTTCCTGTCTATAGCCTTTTGCTACAAGTCTTGCTTTGTTCTTTATAATTGTTCCATTTTCATCCAACTTGTTCCTGTAAACCCATTTTGTTCCAATAATATTTTTATCCTTGGGTTTTGGAACTAGTGTCCACACTTTGCAACGTTTGAATTGATTTAACTCTTCTTCCATTGCAATTATCCAGTGGGGGTCTTCATTTGCTTCTTGAAACTTCTTTGGTTCTACCTGTGAAAGAAAACTTAAATGCATATTTTCGTTAGTAGTACCTCTTCTTGTTCTAATGCCGACTTGAGGATCTCCTATGATTTGATCAATAGGGTGGTCTCTCATATGTCTGAACTCAAGGTTCCTTGCATCAGTTTGAACATTTGGAGTAATATCAGCTACTTGAATGTCTTCTTCTACTTGTACTGGTTCTTCATCAATATGATCTTCTTCTTCATTTGTGATTGGGGAAGAGATCTTGACGAAGGTTTGAGCATCAACTTTGACTGGCTCATCTAAGCTAATATCTTATGTCTTTGAACCTGCAACTTCAATAGGAGCACTAGAAGAGATGCTATGTAGCACGCTCGTTTCATCAAATACAACATTTATTGATTCCTCTACCACCAGAGTTTTCTTATTAAATATCCTATAAGCTCTACTATGGCTACTATAGCCTACAAAAATACCCTCAAAACTCTTTTCGCTAAACTTGGTTTTGTAATGCTTTCCATTATTAAGTACAAAGCATTTGCAGCCAAAGATTCTAAAATAAGAGATGGTTGGTCTCTTGCCTTTTAGTAGTTCATAAGGAGTCTTTTCATGGTTTTTGTTTATGAGTGCTCTGTTTTGCACATGGCATGCAGTGTTGACGGCTTCAGCCCAAAGATATTCAGGTAGAGAAGTGTCACTCAACATTGTTCTGCAAGCATCAATGAGTGTTCTATTCCTTCTCTCAGCTACCCCATTTTGTTGTGGAGTTCGAGGTGAGGAAAACTCATGAAAGATACCTAGACTTTCACAAAAATCTGTCATAGCCCCAGATTCAAATTCTGTTCCATGGTCACTTCTGATTTTGACCACGGTGCATACAAATTCGTTCTGGATTTGCTTGACAAACTTAGTGAAAATGGCAAACGTATCTGACTTGTGTTTAAGAAAGAATACCCATGTGAAACGTGAGTAATCATCTACAATAACTAATGTAAAAGTCTTACCTCCTAAACTCCTAATTTGCAAAGGACCAAACAAGTCCATATGAAGTAGATGTAAACACCTAGTTGAATCTTTGCCTATAATGCTTTTAAAAGTAGCTCATGTTTGCTTGCCTTTTACACAAGCATGAAAAGGTCTATCTTTAATGCACTTAACATTTGGCGCATCACGTACTAAGTTTTGTGAAAACAACTTATTTATAGTTTTGAAGTTTATGTGTGCTAATCTCTTATGCCATTGATCAGCTAGAGATGCATTATCTTTTGCTAAAAGACATACTGGTGTAGAAGATTATAAACAAATAAAATTTAAACAGAAAATATTCCTATGACGAGTGCCTGATAGAATTGTTTCAGAATTTTCTGCCGACTTTACCAAACACTTGTCTTTACGAAAATCAACTATGTATCCTTTATCACAGAGTTGGCTTATACTTATCAGATTATGTTCTAATCCTTCCACATAAGCCACATCTAAGAAAGATACATTGCCATTAGAAATCATACCATAGCCTTTTGTAACTCCACG
This sequence comes from Dactylorhiza incarnata, assembly GCA_033032865.1. NCBI lineage: Eukaryota > Viridiplantae > Streptophyta > Magnoliopsida > Asparagales > Orchidaceae > Dactylorhiza > Dactylorhiza incarnata. The sequence goes on along the minus strand of JAWHQI010000464.1, from coordinate 1,251,343 downwards.
GTCTGATCCCCCAAAAATAACTTTTGGTCCATTCTCAACCGGAGTATAATTTTGCAGTAGACTTCTAGTCCCGGTCATGTGCCGAGAACAACCACTGTCCAAATACCAGATAGGATTTTTGTTGGCCTTTGGACATTCCTGCAATAACAGATTATCTTGCCTTAGGAGCCCAAACAAATTTGGGTCCTTGGTCCCTTGTTAGTTGAGTACCACGAGGAGCATTAACATTGCGAGTGGTCTTTCTTGCATTGTCAATTTGTGGTCTCTTGGAATATGTGAAATTGAACCAACAGTCTACGGCAAAGTGACCTATTTTGCCGCAACACCAACAGTTAAACCTGTTGTACCTTCTCTTAATATTTTCCTGCTCAATTCTTTGAACGTCGATTTTGGCAGGAGCAATCCTTCTGGATGAGTATGTTTCATGAGTACAGCATACACAGGGTAATACTTTCTCCTCTGGCTTAGGTACAATAGTCTTTACTATTGGTGCTTTAACAGCACTTGGACCATGAACATAAGGACCATAATCTTTCAAATTTATTTCTTCATAAGGTGCTTTGAAAGCACTTTGACTTAGGTATTGAGGACGAGCCCACCCCTTATGGTCATTGACAGGTGCAAAATTAATTGGTCGTGTCAAGTGACCATAAGAGCTTTCCATGTCATAAGCATTTGTGGGAAGTAGAACTTTCTTAAATTCCACTTGTTCTAGATGGGCTTTTCCTTTTTCTTCGATAGTAGCTTTCTTAGCATTCTTATTTTTCTTCTTGGCACGGGTGCCTTTAGAAGAATTACTTGACCCAGCCACATGACCTAAACCACTGCTACTTGCTTTAGCAGAGAAAGTATCAATGATTGGAAGAATGGTTTTTGGTTGTGAAAACTTTTCAACTAGCTTCTTCTCAGCGGCTAGCTGTTCCTCCAGAACTTTGATAGAGTTCTCTTTCCGATCAAGGAGCTCATCTGAGCTTTTGATTTTGTCTTTCAAGATTTGGTTTTCCTCTTTGAAGGAGGAAAGTTGTTCAACTTCCTTTCTCAAATTAGATTCCACTTCTTTGAGAGACATGATCTCCTTGGCCTGAATTTTGACTACCTTTCGGCATTTGTCAAAACTTTTAAGCATTTCAGTGTATTGGGTCATTAGGTTTGAATCATCATCTGAAAGATAATCCTTTTGTTCATCTAAATCAAATTCAGAATCAGATAAAATAGTGTTTGAATTTACCTTCCCGGTATATGGAGGTTCTTCTTCATCATCAGTCATAGCCATCAACCCGAAGTAGGCTTCTTCTTCACTACTTGATTTTTCCGAGTCACTGTCACTTAAAGTTTTGTTCTTTTTAGCGACTAGACTCTTTTCAGTCTTCCTTTTTCTGTGAGTGGATTTCTTTTCTTCTTTTCTTCCACCCTCCTTCTTTTTATAAGGGCATTCAGCAATCATGTGCCATGGCTTATTGCAACAATAACAAACTATGTCAGAAGAAATATGTTTACCAGTTTTAGATTTATACCTGTCATGATTGCTAGAATTCTTTTTGTGATGATCACCATCACGTCGAGACTGTCTATTTTCAGAGGAAAACTTGTTCTTCATGTGTCTTCTTTTGTTTAGCAGTTTTTTAAACTGACGGGAGATAAGAGAGAATTCCCCATCAGACATTTCTGAGCTGGAGGAGCCGGCCTTAGATTCTTCTTCATCAGTAGATTCTTGTATTCTGATTGGAGACAAAGTTCTGCATTTTCTAGAACTCTCAGCCTTCATAGCCAAGGTTCTTTCCTTGCTTGAACCTCTATTCCCATCTTCTTCTGTTTTCCGAATGTTCATTTGTAGCTCGTGGGACAACAGTTTCCCAAACAGATTCTGAGGGTCTAGATTTGGTAACTTCCCAAATTCTCTGATTGCAACAATCTTGCTATCCCAATCTTTCGTTAGGGAACGCAGGAATTTATCATTCAGTTCACCATTTGAGAATTCCCGACCATAGTTTCTTAGGCCGTTTACGATTTTGAAGAATCTTTCATAAGCATCAGCAATGCACTCCTTTTTATTCTGCTTGAATGCCTCATACTCTTGATTCAAAAGAGATCTTCTATCATCTCTTACTTCTTCAGTACCTTCCATAAGAACTATTAAGGACGTCCACATTTCTTTTGCAGAATTACAGTGAATTAGATTTTGCAACATAGAATCATCCACTGCACTGGCAATGATGTTCTTTGCCTTTTTGTCCAAGGCAACGAGAGCGATCTCATCCTTTGTTAAGTCCATCATTTTCTTTGGTACTTGAACCGTAGGATTGATTGTTGAGGCAGTCATTGGCACATGAGGTCCTTCTTCCACAACTTGGAAGATTCTTGGGTCTGCGGCTTCCATATAAAATCTGACTCTTTCTTTCCACATAGGAAAGTTAGCCTTTGTGCATATTGGCAATTTCAACGAAGACGATTCCTTGCACTTTTCCATGATTTGAAGGCAAATAGAGTGAAAAGATCTTGTTCAAGGTGTTAACCTTTTAAGAACAACGACCCTCTGATACCAATTGAAATATCTAGTTGCCAACCAAAATCACCTAGAGGGGGGTGAATAGGTGATTACTGCAACTTTTGCGGAATTGAAATTCTTGAAAATAAAGAACGCACAAAATGCAAACACAACCACAGACGACACAAGAAATTTATAGTGGTTCCCCGATCTTGGGTACTCCACTTGCCGGCCTCGCCAATCTAGCTCCACAGCTAGACTTGACTACTTCACTAAAACTCGGATCAAGAACGATCCTACAATTCTCAGAGTCAAAACTCCTACAACTCGGAGAACACCTCTCCTACAACTCGGAGAACAATCTCTCCTACAATCAAATATAAAATTGATATAGAAATTATACTTAACAAATCACAGATAGATCTGAAAAATTTGATGAAGATCTTCTTTCTTCTTGCGACAGAAATGACTTAGGCTTGATGTAGAAGACGAAGAATCGAATCGGCACAAATCAGATCTTCTAAGGTCTTGATCAATCCGATAGAATCAGAACGTGTAAGGCAATGATCGATTGACCTTTCTCTTCCACTTGGAGACGAATTCAGATAACTCACGATCGAACTCCAATGATGGCGATGCGCGGCACTGACGACGATCTTGGATCAGATTAGGGTTAGGAGAAAATGAACTCTGATCGTGTGATTCTCAAAACAACTGAAAACCTAATCAATCATAAGGAGCAATCATTATATAGAAGACATCCTAACGATTCAACCTTAAGACGAGGAAAGACATCACATCAATTTGACGGAAAAGACTTGACGTCAAAACAGGAAAACAAAGTTTTCGAGAAATGATAGGACTAGACTTCTCGAGAATTTCAAGACTTCTCGAGAGAAACGACTAGTTCTCGAAAAACAGCTTTAGAAAGAAAAGATCAAAGATATATGACAGGACTTCTCGAGAGAAAAAGGACTTCTCGAAAACTGAGGAAACTTCTCGCAAACTGAGCTGAGACAGACTTCTCGAAAACAAAGAAGACTTTTCGAGAAAACAAAGATATCTCGAGAAATACAAGAAACTACTCGAAAAATTTCAACAATTTCTCGAGAGATATCTGAAACAACTCTTCTCGAATATCCATAAGGACTTTTCGAAATCACTGAAAGACTTCTCGGAAAATATCCTTACTTCTCGAAAAGTTTACTTAAAGAACTTTCTCCTTTGCCTTCAGACCAATGCTGCACACCTTAGCTTTGAACCTTTAAAAGTCTTGATCATAAAGTGTATCCCAATTGAGAGACCACACATGAGCCAACCCCATACCTCACACAATGAAGAATTACATTGCATGAGACTGTGCTTATTGACCCATTATGACCTGACATTGGTCTACACTTAGCAGAGTGAACCTGCAAGAGCATTACTAGAAAAGCATATCAAATACACAAACAATTCAATCTTGGTTCAAAGTTGACTTTCTACAAATCAAGGCTATTGTGGATACAATACCCAACATATACTTATATATATGTATAAATATATATACTTAATATATATATACATATATATATACTTATATATATACTTATATATATATACTTATATATATACTTATATATAAGTATATTTATATATACTTATATATATACATATATATATACATATATATATATATACTTATATATATATATTTATATATATATGCATATATATATATTTATACATATATATATATACATATATATGTATATACCTATATACTTATATATATAAACATATATATATACTTATATATATATGTATATATATATAAATATATATATTTGTCTATATATGTATATATATACCTAATATATATACATATATATACGTATATATATATGTATATATATATATAAATATATATATGTATATATATGTATGTATATATATATGTATATATATATGTAAATATGTATATATATATGTATAAAATATATATATATGCTTATAATATACTTATATATATATATTTACATATATACTTACATATATATTTACATATATACTTATATATATATATATATACTTATATATATATACTTATATATATATACTTATATATATATACTTATATATATACTTATATATACTTAATATATATATATATATATATTTATATATATATTTATATATATATCTATACTATTCTAAAAAGAAATATGAATGGCTTTTAAAAGCCATGAATTTAAAAGCCATTGAAAAGATCTTGGTTGTTCACTCATACTCCTGGCCGTCCGATCCCAAATAGCAGCCCCTTAAAATATCCACGGTTCTCTCTCCCTATTGTCGATCATCCTAAACCCTCGCTCTTCTTTTCTATTCCCATTCGTGATGCCCTCCCAATTCGCTTCCGATGATGCATCTTCCTCGATCGAAACCTGGATGCATCCCTTCGCCGCTTCCGCAGCCCCGACGTCGCTTACACAGCCCGTCGTAGCCTGTCGCAACTCCTATTTCACAAGACCTGCATACCCTAATCCTTTCTCGCTCCTCCACGACTTCCTGGGCACTAGGAGATCCGTCAAGAACTCACCATTCTCATCCACACCAGGTAGCGACCCGACACGCCGGCTCCTGCTCCTTTTCATTTGGCTCCTGCTCCTTTTCATTCGCCACCTAGGGTACAAAATCCCCCAATCTAAAATCGAATAACTGAATCTCTCACGTCTGCCTCCCCTACATTTGACGACCACCCCACTCCAATCAGCTCCCGCCTTCAATCGAAGCTACTGTAGCGTCTTGCAATTGAAGCCTTTGCTGCTGCCGCTGCCACCGCCTGCAATCGAAATCACTGCCATCAACTGCAATCAAAGATGTTGCCTGCAATCAAAGCCACTTCCTCCGTCTGCAATCAAAGACACGCTGGCCTTGATTCCACCTCCTCTATAACCTCTGGTAAAATCTACTTCCGTTCTTCATTAGTGTTTACGGTTTCCGCCTTACATTTCAGTACCTCGATCAGATACAAGAGTTCGCTGCTTGATACAAGAGTTCGCTGCTTGATACAAAAGTTTGTTGCTTGATACAAGAGTTTGCTTCTTCAACTCCCTTCATCAGATCGACAACTTCATCCTCTCTGCTACAGTTCCTGCAAAAGTAATGTCAGCTTCTTTCGCCTCCCTGTGGTTTCAATAGAAATATTATTTTGTTTTTTCGCTACAGTTCCTGCAAAAGTAATGTCAACTTCTTTTGCCTCCCCGCGGTTTCAATAGAAATACGATTTTGTTTTTCTATTTTTGTTCAGTAGCCTAACAAGATATAACTCAGTTTCGCTCACTTGGATTTTCTTTTCATTGCTTAATACTGCCAATTGAATTTGTTTGTATTTTCTAATTGGGAATTAATATTGCTGTATGCGTCAGCTATAAGTTGATTCAGATGTTTTGATTCAACACATCCTAAAGGGTTGGGGATGGTTTGATTGTTAATTAGTTGGAAATAAATGGTGTAAGTGGTGTTGATTTACTGGTCAAAAAAGGGGATATTGTTCTCCGTCCCAGTTATTCAGTCATTTATATACGTGTGTGCTTGCATTTTTGGAGATACACCAGCTATAAGTTGATTCAGAAGTTCTGATCCAACACATCCTAAGGGGTTGGGGATGGTTTGATTGTTAATTAAAAAGGGATATTGTTCTCCATCCCAGTTATTGAGTCATTTATAAAATTACATGTGTGCTTGCATTTCTCTGTTAGGGTAATTGTTTTATTCATGTTAATACTGCTAATAAAATTTGGTTGCATTTTCTGATCGAGAATTAATATTGATGTTTGAATTGTCTTTTCTCATCTACAATAAGTGTTGCAAACAATGGTTTGATTATTGCATTTTTTCCTTTATTTAGTCATGTATTCACCCATTCTAATTGGTTTCCTTTCAAAAAGTCCTTCTAAGGGAGATAAACATATGATAATTTTAGTATGCAAAACTCCTTCGAAAATAGAAAATCTAAAAAGTTAGTTCAACTATTATAATTTTAGGGTATTCCTTATTTTTTTTGTTAGTTCAACTATTATAATTTTGAATTTGTTTATACACTTTTTATAATGAGTGCAAATGTTTATGATCAGAGTGTAAATAAGAATTAGCTTTCAGGTCCAATTATTGAAAAAAGGGAAAATGAGTGTGAGGATTTTTGTTTGCATTGAAGTAGAACCATTTAATTTGAAGCATAACTAAAATGATTTGATAAAAGGGAAAATGGTTTGAATTTTTATAGGGTTGCTCCGTAGTATTGGTCGGTAGAGGGTCAACCAGAGCAAATAGATTTCATTTATATACTTTACATTTCTGTATTCAAATGCCTCTGTATAGTTCATCTCTACATCATTTTGCATTCATGTATTCTAGGTGTGCTTTGAGGTATTAGTCAAGTAGTGGAAAAGCAAAACACGGTAGATTCTGTGATGAATTTTTATATGGTTGCTCCGTAGTATTGGCCGATAGAGTGTTAAGCGGAGCAAATAGATTTCATTTATATACTTTACATTTCTGTATTCAAATGCCTTTGCATAGTTCATCTCTACATCATTTTGCATGCAAGTATTATATGTGTGCTTTGAAGTATTAGTCAAGTAGTGGTTAAGCAAAGCGCGATAGATTCTGTGATGAATTTTTATAAGGTTGCTGTGTAGTATTAACCGGTAGAGGGTTAAGCAGAGCAAATAGATCTCTACTTTATTTTTAACATTTCAACTGGCGCCCCCACGATAAATGTCGCCCCCACGACAATTGTCTCCCCCACGATGAATGTCGCCCCCACGATAAATGTCGCCTCCCCCACGAGAAATGTCGCCCCCATGACAAATGTCGCCCCCACGAGAAATGTCGCCCCCACGAGAAATGTCATCTTGGATCGGGCCGGAGGCCCGTGCCTGTCACTCGTATATATATACATATATACATATATATATATACAGATATATATATACAAATATATATATATGTATATATATATATTAAGTATATATATATTCATATATATAAGTATATATATATATACATATATATTTATATTTATATTATATACATATATATATATATGTATATATATATATGTATATATATACATATATATATTTATATATATACATATATATAAGTATATATATGTATATATATGTATATATGTATATATATGTATATATATATATATTAATTATATATATATGTATATATATATATAAATATATGTATATATATATGTATATATATACTTAATATATATACACATATATATATACTTATATATATATATGTATATATATAAATATATATATTTGACTCTATATATATGTATATATATATATTTAATATATATATATATACGTATATATATACATATATGTATATAATATATGTATATATATATGTATATATGTATATATATATGTATATATGTATATATATGTATATATATGTATAAAAATATATATATGCTTATAATATACTTATATATATACATATATAAATATACATATATACATATATATATACAGATATATATACATATATATACACAGATATACATATATATATACATGTATATATCTATACATATATATATATATTTATATATATATTCATATATATACGTATATATATATATGTATATATATATGTATTAAGTATATATATATACATATATATATAAGTATATATATTTACATATATATATTTATATATATACATATATATAAGTATATATATAAGTATATATATAAGTATATATATATATGTATATATATATATTAAGTATATATATATTTATATATATATGTATATATGTATATATATATTAAGTATATATATGTATATATATATAAATATATGCATATATATACATATATATATACATATATATATACTTATATATATATTTGAATATATATATACTTAATATATATATATATATACTTTTATGTACTTAATATATATATACTTATATATATATATTTATACATATATATATATACATATATATGTATATATACTTATATACTTATATATATATAGTATAATATATATAAGTATATATATATGTATATATATGTATATATATATATGTATATATATAAATACTTAATATATACATATATATATACATATATATATATACAGATATATATACATATATATATACATATATATATACATATATATATACGTATATATATGTATATATATATTTAATATATATATACATATATATATACAAATATATATATTTATATATATATACATATATATAAGTATATATATGTATATATATATAAATATATATATATATAAATATATATATATACTTAATATATATACATATATATATACTTATATATATATGTATATATATATAAATATATATATATGTATATATATAAATACTTATATATATATGTATATATATACTTATATATATATGTATATATATATGTATATATGTATATATATATGTATATATGTATATATATAATATAAATATACATATATACTTATATATATATATGTATATATATAAATATATATATATATATAAATATCTATATATATATGTATATATATGTATATATGTATATATATATATATATCTGTATATATATATGTATATATTAAGTATTTATATATATACATATATATATACTTATATATATATGTATATATATACCTAATATATATACATATATATAGATATATATGTATATATATATGTATATATATATATGTATATATCTATGTAAATATGTATATAGATATATGTATATATATATGTATTTATATATGTATATATATGTATATATATATGTATATATATGTATAAATATATATATGCTTATAATATACTTATATATATACATATATATATACTTATAAATATATATATATATATACTTAAATAAAAGTATAAGTATATATATATTTATATATTTATAAATATATATATAATATATTTATAAGTAAATATATATATACATATATATAATATATATATATTTATATAAGTATATATATATACTTATAAATAAGTATTTAAATATATATTATATAAATATATATACTTATTTATAAGTATATATATAAACATATATATATATATTTATACAATATATATACTTATATATTTATATATATATATACTTATATATATATACATATATATATAAGTAACTATACTTATATATATGTATATATATACATAAATATAAGTATAAGTATATGTATCTATATATACTTATAAATATATATATAAGTATATATATATAAGTAATATACATATATATAGATTATAAATATATATATTTATAAGTATATATATACTTATATAACTTATAAATATATATACTTTAAGTATAAATATATATATATATATTAAATATATATATATACTTATATATATATATTTATAAGTATATATATATAAGTATATATAGTATATATAAATATATACTTATAAATATATAGTTTATATATACTTATAAATATATATATAAGTATATATATTTAATATATATATACTTATACTTAAAGTATATATATATATTTATAAGTATATATATATTATATATAAATATATATATATGTATAGATATATATATGTATATATGTATATATATATCTGTATATATGTATATATGTATATATATATGTGTATATATAAGTATATATATATATTAAGTATATATAAGTATATTATAAGCATATATATATATATTTATACATATATATATACATATATACATATATATACATATATATATACAGATATCTATATACATATTTACATATACATATATATACATATATATATATATATATATTTATATATATACATATATATCTATATATACGTATATATATGTATATATATATTAAGTATATATATACATATATATATAAGTATATATATGTATATATATAAATACTTAATATATACATATATATACACATATATATACATATATATATACATATATACATATATATATACATATATATATACATATTTATATATATATTTATATATATACATATATATATATACGTATATATGTATATATATATATTAAGTATATATATACAAATATTTATATATATATACATATATATATACTTAATATATATATATACATATATATATATAAATACATACATATATATACATATATATATACTTATATATACACTACAACATTTTTGGTCTTTAGCAACACTTGACTTGGCAACATCTCAAAAAATGTTGCCTAAACCTTGATAGAGAACAGTTTAAAAGTGTTGCAATAGGTTAGCATCTTTAGGCAACACTTTCTGTGCAACATTCAAAAACTGTTCTCTAATCCATTATAGGGAACATTTTTGAAATGTTACATTTGACGATTCACTTTAGGCAACAATTATGATATGTTGCCTCTTTAAAAAAATATTTTGTAACACGTTTAAAGTGTTGCCTAACTCTTTTCAACTTAACCAAATTTACAATTGCACACCCCAAATTATTACTTAAAAAATTAAATTTATAAAAATCATATATCTAACTCATCAAACCCTCGATGAGCCTTCCCCGACTCCATTCCCTTCATCTTCCTCCTGTGCGGGTAACTTCCTCGCCATTTCTTCTGGTGCAGCGATCTTCCTCCCGTGCTTTAGTTTCTTTTTAGTCACATGATCAATTATTGGAGGCAACAATGGAGTGCTCCGACTCTCGCTGAGGAAGGGCGGTGCTTATTATTCTGTCGCTGGCGGTTGCTGCGCTTCTGATCTCGCCTTCGGCAGCGGAGATCCGCGAAACAGGGTTGAAAACTGACGTTCGGATATCATCCCCTTGGATGAGTTTGGATTCACTCACACTGGCGTCCTCGTGCTGAACGACTCAGGAATTACCCTCTCAGATACGAATCCTGACCTCGATCTCTCTCATCTAGGGTTCTTCCTCAGTACTCGCGATGCCTGGATCCACGTCCTGCAGTAGATCCAAGATCTCGATGAAGTCCTTGCAGTCCTATGGATTTAGCTTCTTGAAGGGGATTTCTCTATTCACCCTGATTGTCCTGATTGGTACTGGCTGGTCCTTCCTCAAAACCTACCTTCAGGATAAAGAGAAGAAGGTTCTCATGGTCGTAATCCCTCTTCAGGTTGTTGCAAACATAGCTCAAGTGGTGATTGATGAATCCATCCCTTATGCCCAAGATTGGGTTACATCGAAATAAGTATTTCTTCTAGTCGATGCCATTTGCTGTTGTGCCATCCTCTTCCCCATCGTTTGGTCCATTAAAACCCTCCGAGAGGCAGCAAGGACTGATGGAAAAGTTGTTGTGAACCTCACGAAGCTCACACTTTTCCGACAGTACTGTATTGTAGTAATCTGATACATTTACTTTACCCGGGTTGTGGTATATGCGCTGGTTACTATTACCTATTATCAATATCTTTGGACTAGTGTGGTGGAGGGAGAGCTGGACACTCTTGCTTTCTATATCTTTACAGGATTCAAGTTCAGGCCTGAGGTCCACAACCCATACTTTATGATAGATGATGAAGAGGAGGCAGACGTAGATGCTCTCAAGCTTAATGATGAATTTGAATTGTGATGATTATAGGAGGAGAGGTCGATCAAAAATGGAACTTTCTTGTTATCACAAGTCAGGTGACCCTACACAACTACCCCATCACAAGATGTTTTAGCATCTTGTAGGCTTTGTTTTATTTTACTTAATATTTTTGTCACTTCTTTGTGCGATTGAATTCTTGATTATATCCTAGTATGGAACTTCCATTTGTTATCTTGTGCAACTGGTGTCTTTTGGGGTTTTATTGTCTATACTGACTTCTGTTGCAGATAGTTTCAGCTATTTGAGGCTAGTTCTTAATGTTTTTTCTTCCTCTGAGCTATGGACATTGAATGTTGGTTCATTTTGCTTTTGTGAATTTAACATGTTCTGAGACTCGAATCAAGGCTCCGTTTGGCACGGCGTTTTTGCTCTGGTGAGTTTGGACAAAAACACCACCGTCATAGAATGTATGTTTGACATGACAACGATTATGACCACCGCTAAGAAAAGAAAATTAGTTTTCAACATGATGGTAGATGAAATTCCTTAGGTGGTTTGGACGTTCACGAACGACGGTTCATAACCACCGTGTTCACGACCGCTGCCACCACGCCAAATAGAGCCCAAGTCACTTGATAAAGGAGGTTCTTAAAAGCATATACTATTTTAATTTATCACCTTTTTACTTGATCTTTAACTGTATTATTCTGTGGAGTTTCCTGCAGAAATTCTGGCATTCATTATGTGATCCACTATCTCATCTCTTCCAAATACAAATATGAAAAATCACACCGGCTTCTCAATATCGAAAGTTCTTCGGGACACTATCTAAAGAGTGGGAATTAGAATGCATGAAAGATCTTTGGTTGGTTAATTTAAGAGGCAACCTTCAGATAATAGTGCAGGTAATTATTATTCGGTATCTTCTTTTCTTTAATAGGAATTCACTTTGAATTTGATTTTTGACTGCAATTATGCGTTCAGAAGGTATGGTTATATAGTACAAGCTAATTATTCTGTGTTACAATAGTCAATGGACTTTATTAACCTATGGTGATGGTAAACTTTCTAATTATAACCTAATGTTAACATGAATTTGGTTGTAATCTTTATAGGTGAACCCAGCGAATGCACCGATGGTTGTTGGTCAACTTCTAGATGACGAATGCCCTGAAGATTTTATTAAAGGTCGTATACTTTCTGTCCGGTCTCTCCTTCCAGTGGAGCCACATGTGGAGCAATGTGAAAAAAGGTATGTACTATCTTAGCTATTTGAGATAAGACATTTTATTTAGTGTTGGCTATTAACAGACTTTAATTTAATATACCTATGCAGGAACCGTCTTCGATTGCTTACGCAGTTTTTGGAACATCTTGTGAGTGAGGGAAGTCAAGATGTGCATGTTCATAATGCTTTAGGAAAAATCATTATAGACAGTAACAACAATCCAGAGCATTTCCTCACCACTAACCCGTACTATGATTCTCGTGTTGTTGGTAAATATTGTGAGATGCGGGATCCCACTTTAGCCGTTGTTGCCTACAGGCGAGGACAATGTGACGATGAGCTTATCAATGTCACAAACAAAAATTCACCGTTCAAGTTACAGGCCAGGTATACTTGATTTCGTCCTTTCTTTGTTGAATAAATTTAAGGTTTTATATGGAAGTTAACGACCTTTCAACATTTTTGCTACATAGGATGAAATTTCTCAAAATTTTATAATGAGATCTGTGATCTTTTGAACGTATTTTAGACAAGAACAATTAATCATTCATTACACAAAAAATTGAGATAAAGAATAGTATATTATGTTGCACTTTCTTTAGAAAGCTTTGCAGGTGCAGTATGACTTTGTCCATCACATAACATGTTGCCAGAGGTATGATACTTATATTAGGGTATAACTAAAGCCCAAGTATGTAGACAGGTTTGGGATGAACCCTGAAATCTTGTCCTTTTTTGCAAGATTTTCAGAAGTCGGGAACCTAGACTATAAAATTTAGAAACTCGTTCTTTTAGGATTTTTATGCTAAAATGCCATAGATTTGTGTTCACACTTCACAATGGTTCATTTTGTGGTTGACATATTATTCTCTGGACTGAATGGTTTCTTCATTAAACTACAGGTATGTTGTAGAAAGAATGGATGGTGATTTGTGGGCAAAGGTTCTTGAACCGGAAAATGAGTATAGAAGACAGCTTATTGATCAGGTTGTTTCTACTGCTTTACCTGAGAGTAAAAGTTCTGAGCAGGTATCTGCTGCTGTCAAAGCTTTTATGACGGCTGATCTTCCACATGAACTCATCTTCCACATGACTGCTGATCTTCCATTTAATCACACCGGCAATTCTTGAAGACAGGAAACTATCCAGCCCTCACAACTCTCTCGGCCAGCCATGCGATGCATGTTTTTGTCAATGGACAATATGGATGTTGATACTTTTTCTTTGAAAAAGAAATTAGCATCAGGAATAAAAATATGTTTGGGATAAAGTGGAAATAGAAAAAAAAACTGAAACAATTTCAGTGTCCTCTAGCTTCAAGTTTTAAATTATTTTGTACTCACTGTTCTTCGACGCATGAGCTTCACCCGTGCCCTACAGTACTGCCGCCACTCCCAGACCCCCCAACGCAGTATTCATTAGCTTATGTTAGGTATTTCAATAACTTACTGAGTACTGTTTTGCGGCACTGGACATGATCTATCCTTATAATGCATTCTTTATTTCAGGTGATGCCGCATTAGGAAGGGACAATCAGTTGGTGTGATCCCGGATGGAATAGATAAGAATGGGAAGCCTCATAAACTGATATTGTATTCAATTGCTAGCAGTGCGATTGGCAATTTTGGTGATTCCAAAACTGTGAGATTCTGAATTTTAGTTCGATTATTTAAGTTTAGTTCTCTGGTGATGTCTCTGATGGATGAAATGGATCAATGTTGCAGGTCTCTCTTTGTGTGAAGAGGGTAGTTTATACCAATGACCAGGGAGAGATAGTCAAAGGAGTGTGCTCTAATTTCTTATGTGAGGTCTTAAGCTTGCTGAACCAGCGGTGATGCATGGGCCTCCTCCCGTGCGTAGTGTGTGACGCTGATGGTATCTGACAACTGAGTATTATTCCTGCCACACACTATGCACGGGGGATCCTACAGAACCATTACCATCCCTAGTTTTTATTTATCTATAATCCATGATAGATGAATGCTTCCTTTTATATTAGAAAATCTGCTAATATGTTATCTCCATGATGTTTTGGTTTTGATTCAGGTGATTTGAGGCCAGGGGCTGAAGTTAAGCTCACAGGGCCAGTTGGGAAAGAGATGCTGATGCCCAAGGATCCCAATGCAACTGTTATAATGGTGATTCAGAGTTTTAGGCTTTTATGCCTTATATTTTGTTTTCCTTTTAATTTATTCGGTGTGCTCCCGTCAAAGGATTCCAATAAGCTTTTCTTTTTTCGCTATTGCAGCTTTATTTCAGGTGATGTCGTCGGATGCTGAAGCCTTCTTCGATGCCACCGGAACCTGAACCTTCTTTGATGCCGGCAAAATCTGGAGGAGGCTTCGACGCCGACGGAATCTGGAGCCTTCTCACTACTTCTCCTTGCAGGTACTGCTCTGTGTTTACTTGGGATTCTTCTGTGTTTACTTGGGAAGTATTGTAGGCCGCGTCTTCTTTGTGTTTTTTAGGGGCTGAGCCACGTCTTCTTTTGCTTGAGTTCAGTTTATTCTAAATAATCCACTTCAATTACATAGCATTTTGATCCCTCCTACATTTGGATTAAGAGTTTTTCCATCACGGTTTTATAAAGTTTGGAGATGACATTCAGAAATTTGGAGATTAAGGCTCCGTTTGGGGGGACTTATTTTCACCGGTCAAGCGGTTACGACCGCATGAACCGGACCTTAATTAAGGTCCGGTTCATGCGGTCGTAACCGCTTGACCGGTGAAAATAAGTCCCCCCCAAGCGAAGCCTAAGAGTTTTTCCATTTGGCTTATAAGTTCTTTAGTTCATTTGTGTCCACTTCAATTACATAGCATTTTGATCCCTCCTGCATTTGGATTAAGAGTTTTTCCCTCACGGTTTTATCAAGTTTGGAGATGAGATTCGGAAATTTGGAGATTATGAGTTTTTTCTATTTGGCTGAGTTCTTTAGTTCATTTGTGTAATACTAATTTGGAGATGAGATTTGTGTAATACTCAATAGTTACTGAATTTTTTTGTAAACACTTCGATTTGTGTGTTATTACATCATGCTTGCACATTTTTTTAACTTATTTACTGCAGTCAACATGTTCGATATTTTGTCCAAATTGTGTTATTTAAGAGTCTAGCCCTATTTATTCTTAACTTATAAAATAAAGATGTGTTATTTAGGTTTCAGGATCTTCTCCATAACTTATACAATTATGTGTTATTCCTATATATATTTCAGGTTTAGGGTCTTCTCCCATTGTTCTATTTTAAAGCATAAAGTTCATACAGACCAGGGGGCTTCTTAAAGAGAGGCTTGGGGCAAACTGAAATCATAAATTTCAGGTTCTTTATTTTTAAAAAATCTGTTCTTACTTACTCTGTTTTCCTAACAATTGATACAGGATTTAATTTCTCATAGCTATGCAGGAGGGATTCTGTTCTTATGTCTTGATTTAGATATTAATTAATAGTTACATTCTTCATGAGCAACATTGATCCATGGTTTAATATTGCAATGTCTGTTCTTCATAGCTATGCAGAAGGAATCCTCCATAGGGAAAACTGCTATTTATTAACTGCAATGTCTGTTCTTAACTGCAATGTCTGTTCTTCATGAGCCGCCCCGACCAATGTTGCCCCCCCCCCCCCCCACACGGGGTCCCCGTGCACGATTGCTCGTAACTTAGAACTTGTTCCTAAAATTTTAAATCTTTCCTAATTTTACTGTTTTGGTGATGCAGTTATGATCTGAAGAGCTCGGATGTGGAAAGATTAAACTCAAGCATTGGTACTTAAAGTACTTATTTTCTTCTCCCTCCAGTTTTTTCATTGTAATTATGTATGATTGTTGTGAAATAATCCGGATCATGGCTTCTCCTTCTAATCACAACATTGGCAGGAGCAAAGAAGAAGCAGATGACTATGACTTATAAAAAAAGTAGTTATTTTCAATGTTGATCTTCCAGGAGCAAAGAAGAAGCAGCTGATGGTGGATAAGCCGGATGACAACATTATTTTCGACATATATGATAACGCAGCGGATGACTATGACTTCATGTGACTCTCCAATTGCGAATATTTGTCTTTTTTGGTCATTATAGAATTTTTTTTTCCAGTATTAAGTTTAATTAGAGATGATATCTCTATTGGTCTATATTGAGGGGATTGGGCTATCTCCCACCCTCTTATTACTATATTAATACAATCAAAATAAAAAATTATATATGTTGATTAATTTAGTATTTCGTGTACTTTTTGGATGTGCGACTTTTATTTCATGTTTTTCATTTTGCTAGGAACTTCGATTTACATTTTTGATATGCTTTTGCATTAGCCAATTTGTTTAAAAAAAATGTGGCAGCTTTTTGGCAACATTTTTGAAGTGTTGCATTTGTACCTTTTGACAACAGTTTGTAACTGTAACACGACAAGTCAACATTTCTAAAATGTTGCAATAGGTTTATCGAAGAACTGTTGCCTATACTAAGGTTTTAGGCAAAAGTTTTTGTATAGTGTTGCCTAAAAGTATGAAAACTGTTGCCTTTGACCTTTAGTAACACAGGTTTAGGCAACATCATATTGCAACAGTTTTCAATGTTTTGGCAACAGTTTACAGTTTTAGGCAACATTTTTCAAGTGTTGCTAAAGACCAAAAATGTTGTGGTGATATATATATACTTATATATATATACTTATATATATACTTATATATATATGTACTTATATATACTTAATATATATACTTATATATATACATATATATACATATATACACATATATTTATACATATATATACATATATATATACAGATATATATACATATATATATACATATATATATATACATGTACATATATATGTGTATATATGTATATATATATCAAGTATATATTATGTATATATATATATGTATATATATACGTATATATTACTTATATATTTATACTATATATATACTTATAAATATATATACTTACCCTATATATTCTTATATATATATTATATATATATACTTATATATAAGTATATAATATATATATATATATATTATATATATTATATATTTATAACTATATAAATATTAGTACACATTTATATACTTATAAATATATAAATATATATAATATATATATACATATATTATATAGTTATATATAAGTATATATATACATAATATATATAAGTATATATATATGAGTATATTTACATACATATATATATAAATTATAAATATATATATATTTAAATTTATATAATTATAAATATATATAAGTATATATATAAATCAGTATTTATATATATAAGTAAATATATATACTTATAAATATATATATATATATATATACTTATACTTAAAGTATATTTATATAAGTATATATATATTTATAAATATATATTTATAAGTATATATATAATATATATATTTATAAGTGTATTTATATATATTTATATAAGTTTATATATGTATATATATACATATTTATAGTATATATACTTATAAATATATATAAATATACACTTATATATATATACACTTATAAATATATACATATATACATAAATATATTTATATTTATAAGTATATATATATATGCTTATAAATATATAAACATGAATATATATATAATATATACTTATAAATATATAGTTATAAATATATATACATATATATACTTTAAGTATAAGTATATATATACTTATAAGTATATACTTATAAATATATATATATACTAATATATATATATCAGTATATATATATTTATAAGTATCTATATACTTATAAATATAAATATATATACTTATATATATATATATATTTATAAGTATATATATAGTATAAATATATAAGTAATATATACTTATAAGTATATATATAGTATATATATATATTTATAAGTATATATATATATAAGTATTTATAAGTATATATAAAAATATATATATTTTTATAAGTATATATATATAATTATAAAAATATATATATACATATATATAAGTATATAAAATATTTATAAATATATATATATATACTTATAAATATATATATAATATATATATATATATACTTATAAATATATATATATACTTATATATATACTTATATATATATAAGTATATATATATATATATTTATATAAATATATATATAAGTATATATATATATTTATATAAATATATATATATATATACTTATAAATATTTATAAGTATATATATGTATATAAGTACAGTATAGTATATATATATTAATAATTATATATATATATACTAACATATATATTTATATAAATATATATATACTTATAAATGTATATATAATATATATATATTTATATACTTATAAATATATATATATGTAAATATACTTATATATTATATATATACTATACTTATATATATATTTAATATATATATATATATGTATAGTATATATATAATATATAAGTATATATATAAGTATATTTATATATACTTATATAAATATACTTATAAATATATATATATACTTATATATATATATTTATTTATAAGTATATATATATTTATAAGTATATATATAGTATAAATATATATATACATATATATACTCATATATATACTTATAAATATATATATTTATATATATATTTATATATATATACTTATAAATACATATGTATACTTATAAATATATATATAATAATATATTTTACATACATATACATATATTTATAATTTATATATATATATATGTAAATATACTTATATATTATATATAATATATTTACATATATATATACTTATAAATATATAATACATATATATATGTAAATATACTCATATATATATATTCTTATATATATATTACGTATATATATACTTATACATAATTGTATAATATATATATATATTATATTTATATATTTATAAGTATATAAATATTAGTATATATATACTTATAAATATATAAATATATAATATAAATATATATATTTTTTATATAGTTATATATAAGTATATATATACATAATACATATATATATAAGTATATATATATATGAGTATATTTACATATATATAGTATATATATAAGTATATATATGTAATTATACTATATATAATATAGAAGTATATTAATATATATTTATAAATTATAAATATATATATATATTTAAATGTATATACTTATAAATATATATAAGTGTATATATATATATTTATAAGTATATATATCAGTATATATATAAGTAAATATATATACTTATAAATTTATATATATACTTATACTTAAAGTATATATACATATATAAGTATATATAATATATATATTTATAAGTATATATATATAAGTTTATATATATATAAGTATATATATATTATATATATATTTATAAGTATATATATATTATATATATATATATATTAATATTTTTATACTTATAAGTATATATATATAGTATATATATTTATAAGTATATATATACTTATATATATTGTTATATATATATACTATACTTATATATACTTATACTTATATAAAAGTATATATATACTTATAAATATATATTTATAAGTATATATATACATATACTTATATAAATATACATATATAAAAGTATATTTATAAGTATATAATATATATATTTAAATATATATATTTATATATATATATATATATGTATATATATAAGTATATTTACATATATATAGGTATTTAAAAAATATATATATATAAGTATATATATAATATATATAAGTATATGTATTTATAAGTATATATATATACTTAATATATAAATATATATAAGTATATATATAATATATATAAACTTATATATATATACATATACATATATATATAAATATATTTATGTATTTATAAGTATATATATGTATATATATAAGTATATATATAGTATATTTACTTTTATATATATACTTATATAAATATACTTATAAATATATATATATACTTATATATACTTATATATATATAAGTAATATACATATATATATTATAAATATATATATATATTTATAAGTATATATATATACATACTTGTAAATATATATATACATATATATATACATATAAATATACATATAAATATATTTATATATATATACTTAGATATATATTTATATACTTATAAATAAATATTATATATTTATATGTATATATATACTTATATACTTATATAAATATTTATAAGTATTTATATATATACTTATAAATATATTTACATATATATACATATATAAGTATATAAATATTAGTATATATATACTTATATTTATAAGTATATATATAGTATAAATATATATTATATATATGTATATATATATTTATATATATATAAGTAATATACATATATATTATAAATATATATATATTTATAAGTATATGTATATATATACTTATAAATACATATATATATACTTATAAATTTATGTACATATATATCTTATATATATATTTACATATATATATATTAATATAAATATTTATAAGTATATATATATTTATAAGTATATATATACAAATATATATTATATTATATATAAATATATATATATATTATATATATAGATATATATATAATATAAATATATTTTATATAAATATATAAATATATATATATATATTTATATTATATATATAATATATATATAATATATATATGTATATATATACTTAAAAATATTGATATATATATACATAAATATAAGTATAAGTATATGTATCTATATATACTTATAAATATATATAAGTGTATATATCTATATATACTTATAAATATATATATAAGTATATATATATACTTATACTTAAAGTATATATATTTATAAGTTATATAAGTATACTTAAAGTATAAGTATATGTATATATACATATTTAAATATATATATATTTAAATATATATATATACTTATAAATATATATATATTTATAATATATATATGTATATAAGTTATATAAGTATATATATATACTTATATATATATTTATATTTATATATTTATAAGTATATATATGTCTATTTAAATTTATAAGTATATATATTTACATATATATATATACTTATAAATATATATATATATATAAATAAAAGTATAATTGTTTATATATAAGTATATATATATATTTATATATTTATAAGTATATATATAATATATTTATAAGTAAATATATATATATAATATATTTATTTATATAAGTATATATATACTTATATATAAGTATATAAAAATATATTATATAAATATATATATATACTTATTTATAAGTATATATATAAACATATATGTATATTTATACAATATATATACTTATATATTTATATATATATACTTATATCTATTCTATATTAAAAAGAAGTATCGTTTTAGGGTGTATGACAAGGTAATTTGGCAAGGTAAATGAGACATTATTTAATCCTGGCCGTTCACTCATGAACCTGGCCGTTCGATCTCAAAGTCAGCCGGTTAAAATATCCACGGTTCTCTCTCCTCATTCCCGATCATCCTAAACCCTCGCTTCCCCACTCAAAGCCTCGACGCGTGATTCCTTGCCTGCCGCTCTCCATCCGCTCTCCCTCTCATACGATACTGTGAATCAATCTCGCATGCCTCGGAAAGCAATGTCTCCGGCGGACTCTTCTTCCATTCGCGTGGATCTCGCTACTATTTCTGCGTTGCTGATGGTTCACTCCTCCAAGATTCGCTGCGAAGCCATCGACGATGCTCTCTTCGCTCAAATCTTTCAATATAGCAACCTATAACCTAAAGCCCGCAGTCTCTCACGATGCAGCATCGTCCTTCTTGATCTCGCATATCACATTCATGGCATCGCTTCCCCCTCTGAACCCTTCTCTTATTCCTAGGGATTTATCTTATACTTTCAACCGCTGAAAATTTCTCGATGGACAAGAGGTATGTGGTTTTCATCAATGTTATTTTGATGAACAATGCCAAAATTTTCAGTACCACAGCAACAAATTTGCAAAATAATTTGCATTTTTTTTTATGTAGACACTCGGCTTTGTCAATCTTTGTGTTTGTTTTTCATTTATCCATTTTCACTATGAGCACATGAGAGCTGCTTGGTTTTGTCAATGATTTAGTATGCAACTACTAAGAAACACCAAATTTTCAAGTTCTTTTTTATGCCCAATACGTGTTTGTCTGAATGCTCCAATGATTTTCTCAAGATAATAAAAACCTGTTCTTAAGTATACTGAAGTTGTTATTGTTCCTGACTTCCTATAACTAATGCGGACTCATGTATACTAATTTTTTAGTAATTTTTTAAATTAGTAATTTCCCCCTTTTCAGATCATAGTAATCCCACACAGCTATAGATATTATTTAGTAATATTTATCTCAACACATCTCATAATTGCTTTCAAAGAATCCCAAACCATGCTCATTTTCTCAGCAGTGGCGGCTAACAAGGAATACCTCTGGAGGTCCTTGCCATCGTCCAGCTCCAAATCTGCCTCTCACAATGACATTGGGTTTGGTAAGAACTTCCCTTGCAATCACTTCTCTTCGATCCAGTTATTGATTCTACATAGTACAATTTTATCGCCTTCTGCTTTCTTCTCTACATGGCTATGAAATAGGGCAGAGTACTTTGAGTTCTGCTCAAAGTATTTTTTTTTCATGTATGCAAATTTAATCATATAACGTATGGAGAATTTACTATTATTAGAATCCATCAGTTTTCACTTACAACATACCCACTAAGAGTTTCTGAACTAAACTCCACACAATCTCTGATCTATACCATTGCTATGAAATTTGACACTTCCTTCTTCAATGTTCTTTATTTTGAGAAATCATTAATTCTTCATCTTAATTCGTAATCGCAAAAAATAAATTTATTTTTCTTAATGTCTCCACTTTCTCTATGCAGGCTCATTTTTTTCTATTTATCTCTATGCAGAAGAATCTATTATCTGCCCGCCATTCATTACCAAGGGCCTCTGCGAGGGTTGCTCTGGCTCCTTGATTTATCGTGTCCGATTGCTTAATCCAGGTTCACAGTCCATTTATATATTTATTTAATTCTTTTCATGCCTCTTTGATTTCAATTTCAATTTAAATATGCATACACGCAATTGCTTCCAATTGCGGATTTTTTTAGGTTTATAACAAACATATGTAAGTACTTAATTGTCATATTCATTCTTCTAGGCTTTGTGGATGACATGGAAGCAACCCGTGTGAATCTTCTTTTTCTCCTCTAATATTTTATATTTGTGTTGGTAATCTTCCTCCCCTCCCTGTTATCTTCCTGGATGCTTATGCTATTTAAAAAAACATAGTTTTGTTTCTACCTCGCTCATTTCTTCTCTCTCAAGAGGCACATTATTTTTCATGATAAAGCACAAATTCATCATTCATCTGTGTCTTTAAGAAGCAAAGCAGGAACTAAAACCTGAGATATAGATCAAGAACTATATCGAGAGAAGCAAAGCTGGAACTCATCAACATTTAATCTATAGATAACAAATTTCTACTCTCATTTTGTTTTCCTAACAAGATATTGAGTTATGTCGGTTGAACTTTAATAATTTGGTGACATGAGGACTCCATACATGTTCAGAAGTATCTTTTTTAGAACCATCAAGTATTATTTGCAAATCACGGTAGGAATCTAAACATGGTTTATATTGTGTAAATGTCGTCCCTCATGACAAATGCTGCCCTAACGACAGAGGTCGCCCCCACGACAGAGTTCGCACCCCACAACAGAGGTCTCCCCCCACGATAGAGGTTGCCCCCATGACAGAGGTCGCCCCATACGACAGAGGTCGCCCCCCACAACATAGGTCTCCCCCCCACGACAGAGGTCTCCCCCCATGACAGAGGTCGCCCCCCACGACAGATGTCGCCCCCCACGATAGATGTCGCCCCCACGACAGATGTCGCCCCCATGACAGATGTCGCCCCCACGATAGATGTAGCCCCCACGACAGATGTCGCCCCCACGACAGATGTCGCCCCCACGACAGATGTCGCCCCCACGACAGATGTCGCCCCCACGACAGATGTTGCCTTGGATCGGGCCGGAGGCCCGTGCCTGTCCCTCGTATATATATATGCTTATATATATATTAGTATATATATATTTATAAGTATATATACTTATAAGTATATATATACTTATACTTAAAGTATATATATATATAAGTATATATATATAAGTATATATATATTTATAACTATATATTTATAAGTATATATATATATATATATTCAAGTTTATATATTTATAAGCATATATATATATATATATACTTATAAATATATATATATATATTTATGTATATATATATATAAGTGTATATATATAAGTGTATATTTGTATATATTTATAAGTATATACAATAAATATGTATATATATACATATATAAACTTATATATATACACTTATTAATATATTATATATTTATATATACTTATAAATATATATTTATAAATATATATATACTTATATATATATACTTTAAGTATAAGTATATATATATTTATAAGTATATATATTTACTTATATATATAAATACTAATATATATATATATACTTATAAATATATATATACTTATATATATTTATAAGTATATACATTTAAATATATATATATTTATAATATATATATATGTATGTAAATATACTCATTTATATATATATACTTATATATATATATTATGTATATATATACTTATATATAACTATATAATATATATATTATATATATTTATATATTTATAAGTATATATATATGTACTAATATTTATATAATTATAAATATATAAATATATTATATACTTATATATAAGTATATATATATAATATATATATAAGAATATATATATATGAGTATATTTACATATATATATTTAACATATATATATAAGTATATATATATATATGTAAATATACTATATATAATATATAAGTATATTTACATATATTTATTATATATATATAAATTATAAACATATATATATATGTAAAATATATACTTATATATATATTTATAAGTATATATATGTATTTATAAGTATATATAAATTTATAAGTATATATATAAGTATATATTTGTATATATACTATATATATACTTATAAATATATATATAAGTATATATATATATTTATAAGTATATATAAATATACTTATAAATATATATATATACTTATATATTATATATATACTATACTTATATATATATTTATATAAATATATATATATACTTATATATATATTAAATATATATATATAAGTATAGTATAAATATAATATATAAGTATATTTACATATATATATATATATTTATATATATATTTATAAGTATATAAATATATATATATATATATATTATATATATATATATATTTATAAGTATATATATATATATTTATATAAATATATATATAAGTATATATATATAAATATATATATATATACTTACAAATATATATATATATATATATTATACTTATATACATATATATACTTTATATATATATGTGTATATATATATATCTTTATTATATAAGACAATATACCTATCTTGCCGCTCTTACAGTGCTTTTAATCTCGATCGTTGATTTTCACTGTCTTTAATTCCGAACTCTTAAATTCCGACTCAATTTCAATCCGGCCGTAATATTAATCCCGCGCCTCTTCCTCATTCCCCTAAGCCCCCGATGAAAAGAAATCACGTTGTACCATATCTGCCTCTTTCGATAGGGTCATCCCGACCTCGCTCTTGCCAAAAACCAAACTGCCATTGTTGCCCTCGCCAAAAGCTGACACCGGCGCCCTTGCCAGAAACCGCCATCATCACCCTCACCAGAAGCCCCATGATCATCCTCGCCAGAACTCGCCAACGACCCTCTCTCCAGAACCCACCATCGACGCTCTCGCCAGAACCCGCCATCGACGCTCTCGCCAAAACCCGCTATCGACGCTCTCGCCAGAACCCGCCATCGACGCTCTCGCCATAAGCCTTCATTGTCGCCTTCGCTATAAACCGAAGTCTCCCAAACCAGAAGCCTACATCTGTAGTCGACCTCGCATGAATCATTTACCTCCCTCGCCAGAAGTCGTTGTCGGCCTCAGTAGAAGCTGTCGTCGCTTCACCTGACAAATTTCCTCCTCCATTTAGAGATTCCAGTCCACCGCATCAACTCTCATCCTTTCACCTAGGTTTCATTCCAGGATTCCTAGGATGTAAGATATCGCCTCTATTCAAGCCAACGTATTATAGGATCACTCTTATTGAACTTGTTGAACTTTAGGGTTCCAAATTTTCATATTTTGTATCTTTATTATGATGGATCTTATATGATAATTTTTATTCCATGTCAGATGTGTTTCAAACTCCTTGGATTCTATCAAAAAACTATGAAGTCAGTGTTCTTGAGAAGACCATAAGGTTGCTCTACACGGTTTAATATCTCAACTGCTCAGTCTTCTTTTGTCAATGTGAGAGATATATGTTAATTGATCATATGTTAATTGACGTCACACTTTTTTGTATATAAATTATTGATCATATGTGTATCAAATGTTAAATTATTTCAGTATCCCCAAATGAAAGGTAATGAGTCCTCCACTAAACACATCTTCTATTACTTTAGATGCCTTCACAATGTATAGTTTTGTTTCTCTTTCCTTTGATTTTATATTATAATTTGGTTCAATTTCAAGGTACATATGGCCCTAAAAAAAGCTTACATTCCAACAAGCATGTCTAAAGTGAGTAGTTTTATGTTGGAATCCCAAAACATCCAAGGGACGGGCGAAGCCCGCCGAGGGGGCGGGTTAAGCCCATAATTGTCGGGGATCGGGCGAAGCCCTC
The DNA here is from genome assembly GCA_033032865.1 of Dactylorhiza incarnata. Taxonomy (NCBI): domain Eukaryota; kingdom Viridiplantae; phylum Streptophyta; class Magnoliopsida; order Asparagales; family Orchidaceae; genus Dactylorhiza; species Dactylorhiza incarnata. The sequence goes on along the minus strand of JAWHQI010000464.1, from coordinate 1,223,209 downwards.
CTAAATGCGGCCGAAGCCTGCAGCGCCGCATCGAGAACGGGCGAAGCCCGCTTGGTTGTGGGCGAAGCCCGCAACGACGCATCGAGAACGGGCGAAGCACGTTCGAAGATGCTAGTATATATATATATATTTATAAGTATATATATATATACTTATATATATTTATATAAATATATATATATATATACTTATAAAAATATATTTATATATATATATTTATAAGTATATATATATATATTTATAAGTATATATATACTTATAAATATAGTATATACTTATATATATGTATATATATATATATCTATTTATAAGTATATATATATACTTATAAATATATATATATTTATATATACTTATAAATACTTATATATATACTTATAAATATATATATTATATATATATACTTATAAATATATATTACTTATATATTTATACTATATATATACTTATAAATATATATATATAAATATACATATATAAATAATTTGTCAAATAGAGGAATGCGTGCCTCCTGAGCATCTCCGGTGACCTCATTGCCTTTTTTCAAAACATGGTGCCCTCTAAATGATAGAGAAGATCCTTGTTGGCCCTTAACTCTTCTTGAAAAGAAACAGAGAAGGCATCCGAACCCACCCAGTGCTGTTACCTTCTTCTCTCGGATAACTTTTTCTAGTTTCCTGAATAAGTGCCTGTGATAACTCTCATAAACTCCACTTGATCCTCCCTCCTGCCCCGCAGTTATTGAGCTCGAAAACCCAGAAATGTGGGCAGGATGAAACAGCCCATTCAACATAACATCCTCAACAATCTTCACCATGCTTGCAAATTGTTCAAAACAACCTTCTTTGGTTCTCAACTGCAACAAAACAAGCAAATCAAAAATTGTTCGAGTAGACCCTCGACAAAAACACAAAATATGTTCTTCGGGTTTGGGTGGAATCTCAAGAAAGTGGCAAAATGCTCTAGCAAAAGTCCTGAAAAATCCAGAAGGGTTTTAGCCACCAAAGATCCCTGTTCTTCCCTGCTAGAAACTCTGTTGATGATATTGAGAACATTAGCAATAACTGTAATCCATAAATCCACGCCCACATTGTAAGAAGCTCTTGAATTGGAGGAAACAAGAAAGGAGAGACACTTAAATACATTCTCAAAGAGTGGGATAGATTCTACTCCATCTAATGTAGAATTACTATCTAGTAAGAGCAACGCTTTTTCAAAACAGGTGTTACAGCTCGGAATAAATTGGGAGAAGCTCCGGGTGAGAACTTTTCGAGGCAAAGTTTGATAATGGCCCAGCATCTAAGATCCAGGCAAGGATTTAAAATCTCCTCGTCTTTCCTTTTTCGTTCTGCATACATCAAAATGGACTGCGTCCATTCGCAAACATAGCGCAGTGCCCGTGAGAAGGAAACAGACTGCAGGTGCCCAGCGCTATCAAAAGCTTCCAAGCTTACAAAATCGAAAGCTTCCTTGAGCTTCCTGTATAATACAGATTTACAATTCAAAATAAATCAATCAAGCAAGCAATAAAATGTGGTTATGTTGCACTATTCTCAACAGAAGGAGAAGGCTTCGTAACGAACCTTTCAAGATGAAGCTCTTTGCTTTGTAGTGCAAGAATAAGATCAAGGTTCTTCCATGTATGGCGGAGTTTGGTGCTCTCCTTGTCTCGGTCTTCTTCTTCTTAGTGTGGCGTTAGTTCGTGAGAAAGTATTGGGTTCCTTTTCCTCTTGAGATGGAACTTTCCGAGCCTAGCGAAATCGGAGTTCGCCATTACAGAGCCACTTACCTCTGCCAATAAGAACGAGTGTGTTTGATGAAGGATGAGTGACCTTCGATAGGGTTCGTAGGGCTGGAGAGCCGAGCATAATATCGAGAATATATGAGAAGAGAATGGCCAGTGATACTCCGAGATTCTGCCTCGCTTGAAAGTATTCAAAAGAAAATAAAAAAAAATATTACAGAAAAAAACTGATCGGGAAAAAGGAGAAAAAAAGAGGAGGAAGAAGAAGATGAGGAATAAGACAGAAGCTTACCTGTTCAAGAGAGGCCGCCGGGTGGCCGGAAAGAGAGGCGGCCGGGTGGCGGGAAGGAGAGGCGAGGGTTTGGGGTCGCGGGCACTAACGGGGGCTGATTAACTGCACCAATTCCAAAGCGTCCTATGTTCCTTTTTTTAGGCACCCCTAATTTGGCTATCTGCACCTCAATTTTTTACGCTCCCTTCTCTACCTCCTCGTAGAAGCCGCGCCTCCTTCCTCTCCCCTGAATCCACCGACGTCGTCTTCCTCCTTCAACATGCGCCGAAGTCATCTTCCTCCTTCAACAAGCTTCTAGCACCGACGATTTCTCCCACTTCCAGCGCCAACGAATCTCCTTCCCAGCTACGGCGTGCGTCGACGAGGCCTCTCCTTCCAGCGCCGACGAGGTCTCAGTCTTTTCTCAGATGGATTGGATTAGAAGTAATGAACGTGAATATCAAAATGTTGTGGTACACATCTTTAGAGATCTAAATGTGACATTTTAAATTTGTTCTGTTCTATTCAAACTTTTTTGAATGCTGCTTACATTTAGGTACTCTGATGAAAGAATGGTCTAAACTATGAGCACATTGGTTGAACAATCATTATTAATATGCACTCATAAAGTTATAAGGAGCTCTAAGGAGTGCGACTAGCAAAAACCCCTCCATGGGAAAGCGGAGACAATGGAACAAAGTTTAACTCCATAAAAGGGGAATATGGGTGAGAGTAAGAACACGCCGCGCGGCATCGCCCGCACGGGTAGCAACAAGGTCAAACCTTGTTGTCGCCGGATACGATCATAGCCACACCTCACTAAGCGGGTGTAGATAGTGCGCACCCCACTAGGGAGTGCGAGGCGCACCCCGCTTAGGGGCGCAATCAAAGTCGCACCCCATGGGGGCGGCAAAGCCCCCCCCCCCCCCCCCCCCAATGGGGTGCGGCCAAGGCCGCACCACCCATGGTGGGTGGCCAAAGTTGCACCCCCCTTGGGCGTGCGCGGCAAGGCCCGCACCCCCCTTGGGGGTACGGTAGAAAAGGTTTAGGGTATAATGTCTTTTAGAATCCGTTTAGGGCTTATGTGACCTTCGATAGGGTTCGTAGGGCTGGAGAGCCGAGCATAATACCGAGAATATATGAGAAGAGAATGGCCAGTGATACTCCAGGATTCTGCCTCGCTTGAAAGTATTCAAAAGAAAACAAAAAAAAAATATTACAGAAAAAAACTGATCAGGAAAAAGGAGAAAAAAGAGGAGGAAGAAGAAGATGAGGAATAAGACAGAAGCTTACCTGATCAAGAGAGGCGGCCGGGTGGCCGGAACGAGAGGCGGCCGGGTGGCGGGAAGGAGAGGGCGAGGGTTTGGGGTCGCGGGCGCTAACGGGGGCTGATTAACTGCACCAATCCCAAAGCGTCCTATGTTCCTTTTTTTAGGCAATTGTTAACTGCACCCCTAATTTGGCTATCTGCACCCCAATTTTTTACGCTCCCTTCTCTACCTCCTCGTAGAAGCCGCGCCTCCTTCCTCTCCCCCTGAATCCACCGACGTCGTCTTCCTCCTTCAACATGCGCCGACGTCGTGTTCCTCCTTCAACAAGCTTCTAGCACCGACGATTTCTCCCACTTCCAGCGCCAACGAATCTCCTTCCCAGCTACGGCGTGCGTCGACGAGGCCTCTCCTTCCAGCGCCGACGAGGTCTCAGTCTTTTCTCAGATGGATTGGATTAGAAGTAATGAACGTGAATATCAAAATGTTGTGGTACACATCCTTAGAGATCTAAATGTGACATTTAAATTTGTTCTGTTCTATTCAAACTTTTTTGAATGCTGCTTACATTTAGGTACTCTGATGAAAAAATGGTCTAAACTATGAGCACATTGGTTGAACAATCATTATTAATATGCACTCATAAAGTTATAAGGAGCTCCAAGGAGTGTGACTAGCAAAAACCCCTCCATGGGAAAGCGGAGACAATAGAGCAAAGTTTAACTCCATAAAAGGGGAATATGGGTGAGAGTAAGAACCCGCCACGCGGCATCGCCCGCACGGGTAGCAACAAGGTCAAACCCTGTTGTCGCCGGATACGATCGTAGTCACACCTCACTAAGCGGGTGTAGATAGTGCGCACCCCACTAGGGAGTGCGAGCCGCACCCCGATTAGGGGCGCGATCAAAGTCGCACCCCATGGGGGCGGCCAAGGCCGACCCCCCCCCCCCCCCCCCCACACACACACACACGCACAATGGGGTACGGCCAAGGCCGCACCACCCATGGGGCGCGGCCAAGGTCGCACCCCCATGGGCATGCGCGGCAAGGCCCGCACCCCCCCTTGGGGGTACGGTAGAAAAGGTTTAGGGTATAATGTCTCTTAGAATCCATTTAGGGCTTATGTGACCTTCGATAGGGTTCGTAGGGCTGGAGAGCCGAGCTTAATACTGAGAATATATGAGAAGAGAATGGCCAGTGATACTCCAAGATTCTGCCTCGCTTGAAAGTATTCAAAAGAAAACAAAAAAAAATATTACAGAAAAAAACTGATCGGGAAAAAGGAGAAAAAAAGAGGAGGAAGAAGAAGATGAGGAATAAGACAGAAGCTTACCTGATCAAGAGAGGCCGCCGGGTGGCCGGAAAGAGAGGCGGCTGGGTGGCGGGAAGGAGAGGCAAGGGTTTGGGGTCGCGGGCGCTGTCGGGGGCTGATTAACTGCACCAATTCCAAAGCGTCCTATGTTCCTTTTTTTTAGGCAATTGTTAACTGCCCCCCTAATTTGGCTATCTGCACCCCAATTTTTTACGCTCCCTTCTCTACCTCCTCGTAGAAGCCGCGCCTCCTTCCTCTCCCCTGAATCCGCCGACATCGTCTTTCTCCTTCAACATGCGCGGACGTCGTCTTCCTCCTTCAACAAGCTTCTAGCACCGACGATTTCTCCCACTTCCAGCGCCAACGAATCTCCTTCCCAGCTACGGCGTGCGTCGACGAGGCCTCTCCTTCCAGCGCCGACGAGGTCTCAGTCTTTTCTCAGATGGATTGGATTAGAAGTAATGAACATGAATATCAAAATGTTGTGGTACACATCTTTAGAGATCTAAATGTGACATTTAAATTTGTTCTGTTCTATTCAAACTTTTTTGAATGCTGCTTACATTTAGGTACTCTGATGAAAGAATGGTCTAAACTATGAGCACATTGGTTTAACAATCATTATTAATATGCACTCATAAAGTTATAAGGAGCTCCAAGGAGTGCGACTAGAAAAAACCCCTCCATGGGAAAGCGGAGACAATGGAGCAAAGTTTAACTCCATAAAAGGGGAATATGGGTGAGAGTAAGAACCCGCCGCGTGGCATCGCCCGCACGGGTAGCAACAAGGTCAAACACTGTTGTCGCCGGATACTATCGTAGCCACACTTCACTAAGCGGGTGTAGATAGTGCGCACCCCACTAGGGAGTGCGAGCCACACCCCGCTTAGGGGCGTGATCAAAGTCGCACCCCATGGGGGCGGCCAAGGCCGACCCCCCCCCCCCCCCCCCCAATGGGGTGCGGCCAAGGCCACACCACCCATGAGGGGCGGCCAAGGTCGCACCCCCATGGGCGTGCGCGGCAAGGCCCGCACCCCCCCTTGGGGGTACGGTAGAAAAGCGCGCCCCCTTTGGGGGGTGCGTCCGGAACCTCGGCACCTTCCCTTTCTCGGGGGGTGCAACTTACCGTTTTGGGAGGCACGATCTTTGAGAGGTACACCCTCGCCCTTAAGAATGCGCCCCTCCGTCAACACTCGATCATGTTCTCAGCTTTCCGCCCACAAAACAAGTCAAGTGCTTCTGTGTTCATTGCACGCTCAGAATGCTTCCATGTTGTTCATCGCGGGCTCAGAGTGCTTCCGTGTTCGTTGCGCGCTCAAAACACTTCCATGTTCGCGACGCGCGCGGCAGTTAATCTTTCTTAATTTCCTAGATTGCAGGTATTATTCTCTACGCTCAACGTCAACAACGAAGCTGCCCGAACTGCCCAAACTGACCGAACTGCCCAGGGGGCAAGACGAGAATATCCAAAAAATGGCGATCTGTGTGCTCCAAATCGGCAAGCGTGATTCACCCGTCAGGTGGTTACGGTGGTTACAACGGTGAAATTACCGGGCTACCCCTGCCCAAGGCTATAAAAGGATCTCAGGGCCTTCATTTCAAGATACCTTGCCTTCTACACCCGAGATAACTCCGTTGAAGATTCCTCAGAGTTCTCCTTCGGCGCTTGAAGATTTACTCCAAGTCTTTGAAGATCTCCTTCAAGTCTTTAAAGATCTCCTTCGAGACTTCGAATATCTCCTTCGAGTCTTCGAAGATCTCTTTCAAGTCTTCAAAGATCTTCTTCAAGCCTTTGAAGATCTCCTTCACTTTCGAATACATTCTTCCTAAGTGACTCAGAGATCTTCCGGGCTCCGAAAGGCAACCAGAGCATCTCACTTACATCTGCACAAAAAAGTGCTTAGCTTCCTGAGAGTTGGCTTGTCACCCTCGGAGATTTCTATTCGTAATCATTGTAACGAGTGGCGGTATATCGCTCTCGAGTTCTCAGTTTACTTGTAAGAAACCGACATATAGTGAAATTTGGTTGGCACAGCTCCAACCGCGTGGTTTTTACTTTTTCTTGGTTTTGCACGTTAAAAATGTTCTTGGGTCATCGACTAGTTCTCTCATTGTTTGTTTGCGCACTCGGTTCACTCTCGAGACCATGTGGTTCAATTCGACCCTCCTACTAGAGTGCCGAGTGACCCGCAACAGTTTGGCGTCGTCTGTGGGAAAGCGAGTTCCCGGTTAGATCTAAAAGCAATCTCCCTGAGAGACCGGCAATGATGGATACTCACCCGGTCATTTCAAACGCGGGCAGTTCACCTCTCCCCACAAATTCACAAGGGGGAGCGCCCGTCGTTGCACATATCCTACCTCAACGGACCAGCATTGCCGACAAGTAACAGCCTCTGACGATGGGGCAAGTTCCTAACGACGACATACCCCTGGCCGGTCAATTCCCCTTGTTAGAGCAGATTTTGGCATATCCAGTCCCGTATTGGCTCAAGCCCCGCAATATAGGAAGTTCCACGGAGCAGAAAACCCAAATGAGCATGTCAACTACTCCTGACCGTGATGGAAGCATTCGGGATTCCAGACCAGATTACTTGCAAGATCTTTCCTACAACACTTCGTGGCGACGCCCTCAATTGGCATCGACCATTACCAAAAGGAATCATTCACAACTTCACCGAGCTATCTCAGCTATTTACCGGATGACATAAAGCCCGGGAGTGGAGTGTCAGAAAAATAACTCAAACAACGAAGGAGCCTGGGAAGGATGGACTTTCCCCTTCAAAACAAACGGAGCGCGACCAACGCCAGAGAGGGCGTCACCATAAGTTCACGTCAAGAGAATATCCGCGGAGGTTTGGATTTTACCATACACGCAAGCATTGGGAGCCCAGCATTTGAGTTGAGAAGGCATTGATAAGCCACCGTATATCATTCAATATCATGTTCATTGCAACTGTGACACGACTCAAGCTCCCTGGTGGTCAACCCACCATAGGAAACATCATTCTCCCCGTACATGTAGGGACACTTGCAGACCCCGTCCAATACAAAGTACAGTTCATCATAGTGGAAGTTGATTCATCGTATGACGTGATATTTGGGAGCATCCCGCTCAACACACTACAGCATGACACCCCATTGCAGGTCGTATGGGGAGCAAAGGAAAGATCCTCCAAAACACTATTCATCATCTTAGCAACGCAATGACCGAGGTTCCTTGGGTTAGCCATGGGCCCCCACAAAGCCTGCACCCCAAGAAGCTTTGCTCAGAGAAAAGCCGCATGGTACCAGCGCCGACATCAGAAACTGATCTCTCGGCATCAACCAATCCGCCACAACTTGAAACCATGGGTCGGAAAAGGAAGGGACAACTACCACTCACAGAGGTCAGTCGGCCTAACCAGAGCCAGTCGGCCTAATCAGTTCTACTCCTTATGAGCTGTGGCACGGTCATCCTTATAGATATGACACTCTTAAGACTTGAGGTTGTATCGCCTATGTGCGTATACAAGACCTTAAAAGACCTAAGGTGGGACCTAGAACGACAACCTGTGCATATCTAGGCAGTGCAGAAGATAGTGCAGCTGACCGATTTCTGGATCTATCCACTAATTCAGTGGTAGAGTCCAGAGATGTTATTTTCTTTGAACATAAATTCATCAAAGATCATGGCTTGGCAGTCCCTAGATCTACCGACATGATCTCAGAATCTACTGTAGAACCCGAAGCTGGCACCTCTGGCACTGCTCCCCAACCTCTAGAGGCCGACCCTGTTCCTCTTAGAGTATCTACAAGAGATAGAATCCCTAAGGATTTTGGTGAGAATTTCATCACCTACCACTTAGAGGATGATCCATTTTCCTACCAGGAAGCGATGAGATCGAGAGATGCGTTAATGTGGGCAGAAGCCATCGACGATGAGATGAACTCGCTGCTACAAAATAATACCTGGCATCTAGTGGACCTACCGAAAGGAGCTAAAGTCCTAGGATGCAAGTGGGTACTGAAGAAGAAGTTACATAGTGATGGGTCTATAGCCAGATACAAAGCACTTCTAGTAGCTAAGGGTTATAAACAACAAGGGGGAATTGACTACTTTGATGTCTACTCACCTGTATGTGACCTATCTACTATTAGAATTCTTCTAGCCTTAGCCTCTATTGAGAATTTCATAGTTCATCAGATGGACGTGAAAACATCATTTTTGAATGGAGAGCTAAATGAAGAGATCTACATGGCACAACCTGAAGGTTATGTCCATACAGATCTAAAGGATAAAGTGTGCAAACTCGATAAATCCATCTATGAGCTTAAACAAGCACCTAAGATGTGGCACATGAAGTTTGATCAAGTGGTAAAGAGTTTTGGATTTCAGTCCAGTCTATCAGATAGGTGTCTCTATTACCGCTCGATGTCAAACCAAACTGTCATTATATGCTTATATGTTGATGACATTTTAATCCTAGGGTCAGACCTAGCTATCGTGAGGGATATTAAGTCCGCTCTCGCCAAAGCGTTTGATATAAAGGACCTTGGTCCTGTCGATACCCTACTAGGTATAAAAGTAAGAGTAGACAATGGATGTGTCACTCTGAGTCAAGCTCACTACATAGAGCAGATTCTTAATACCTGGGGTTATAAAGATTGTAGGCCCGTTTTAACACCAACTGATCCGAACGTCAAGCTGAGTCCGAATGAAGGGACAAGCGTTGATCAAGTTAAGTACTCAAAGATCATTGGAAGTCTCATGTACGCCACAAGCTGCACTAGACCTGACATTGCTTTCTCCGTAAGCATGTTAAGTCGCTTTACCAGTAGTCCAGGCAAAGAACATTGGGATGCCTTAGATTGGCTGATGAAGTATCTCAAATGTATTAAAGACCACGATCTGTGCTACACTGGTCACCCTCCTACTTTGGAAGGGTACTCTGATGCCTCCTGGTATTCAGAAGTTGCAAACAGCAAGTCCACAAGTGGATTTATATTCACATTGGGTGGCGCTGCAGTTATTTGGAAGTCCAAGAGATAGACCTGCATAGCTTTGTCGTCTATGGAAGCCGAGTTATTTGCCTTAGCTTCAGCTGGTGAAGAGGCAGACTGGATCAGGAATTTGATCTTAGACATTCACTTGTCTAGAGTTCCAATCAATTCTTTAAGCCTGTACTGTGATAATCAGGTAGCAGTCCAAGTTGTTAAGAATGTCCTCTTTAACACTAAGAGACGACATGTACGACTGAGACACGCCCTTTTGAATTATCTTAAAGAACAAGACATTATTACTTTAGTCGATGTGCGATCGAAGGATAATATAGCTGATCCACTGACAAAAGGAATGCCCTGAGACCGTTCAATCAAAACAGTGGGGGAAATGAGACTCGAAGCGGTTTGAAACCAGCCTTAGTCCGAATGTTTTGATTCCTTCCTTTGTCAAATCTAGCATGTTGTGCTCCGATGGTGTTTTGGTTGCTTAGTACGAATCTCTAGTTGGTTATTTCATTCCACATTTGATGATAACAACCTCATCCAGATTAGTCTTCCTTAACTTGGAGGAGAGTGTTATTCCACATTTGATAATATGATCTGACTTGCTTTGGACCTTCTCCTGTTGATTGGTTCCATTCCACATTTGATGAATTCCAATTAACCCTAGAAGAACAGTAACCAGGATATCACACATAGGAACACAAATATAGCTGCGTTGTCCAGATGTCTGAAATCGTTTTGTTTGGAAACAGTTAATAGATTCTGCAGTTAAACCTGAAATACTCTACCTATATCATCTGAGCATAATTAAAGTACTACGTTCTTATATGCAGAACTAGATATTTGTATATTTTCCATAGTTGAATTCATTTTGAATGAAGTTCTCTGTTGAAAATTACAAGAGCTGATGCTGTAGGAGGAGCACATGCAGATTGAGATCCTGAAAAGGATGATCTGCTGGATGATGGTTTCTAGAGTATCCGTTTGGTTTTCTTTCTTTGACTTAAAGCACTGTTTATCTCTCTTTACCTATTTGTTTGGACTATTTTTCTATTCTTTGTTAGTCATGAGACAGTAGGTCTTCTGGTACCTATCTCTTTGATTGTACTTTGATTCTGATGTGATGCTGCTTAGTTTATGTTCTATGCTTATGCGTGCATACATACTCTTATTTCTTTCAGTCCAATATATTATAACAGGTACTTGCGGACACGGTTGTGTAATGAGTCGAACTGGTTGAACACTACACACACCAACCCTTTTCCAACGTCGGTATACCGCGGACATAGGAGGAGATTGTTAGGTTTATTATTTATATTATGTCCTCGCGTATCAGGAACGACTCGGAACGACCCGACGGGTTCCGTGTCACTAGGGTTAGGCTCTACGCTGGAGATACTATATAAGGTCATGATTCCACATTTGATGAGCCTTAGTGGACTATCTTGAGCGAAGCTTCAACATATATATATATATATATATATATATATATATATATATATATATATATATATATATAGGCCTGACCGTTCGTCGAACGGCTAATTATATAGGCCAGTTCGTCGAACGACCTATATATATACTGTTCGTCAAACGACCTATATATATATATATATAGGCCCGGCCGTTCGTCGAACGACTAATTATAGACCATATTTATATATAAGTATATAAATATATATATATTTATAGTATATATATACGTATAAATATATATATATATATAAATATACTTATATATAGAGAGAGAAATATATATATATACATTAGTATATACTTATATATATATATATATATTTATAGTATATATATACTTATATTTATGTATATATATACTTATATATAAGTATATAAATATATATATATTTATAGTATATATATACTTATAAATACATATATATATGTATATATTTATATTTATAAATATATATTATATATATATACATAAATATATAATATATATATACTTATAAATATATATATACTTATATATATATATACTTATATATATATATATATATATATTTATTTATAGATATATATTATATATATAAAAATATATATATATATTTATATATATAATATATAATATATATTTATAAATATATCTATACTATTCTATAAAAGAAAAACACCCTTTGGTGCAACATTCATAATACCTATAATATCCCCATTCTTCTTACTTAAAGACTAGCAAATATTCAAAAGAATTTCAAAATTTTTTAAAAATGAAGGACACCTTAGTAAATTCTACTCTCCCGCTATTTCACATCACACGTCACGCAGCTTTACATCCCATTGCATCCGTAACATCGAGCTTTTCCATCACGCAGCTCCAGCGAGATCAGAGCATCGCCTTCTTCCTCCCTATTCTTCGAAGGCGGAAACGTGATCGGCGACGGAGCTTCGTTCGTCCAATAGAGGGCTTCGTTCTTACACAAGCGGACTTCCATGGAAAGCCCGTCTTCCCTCCGCCGCATACCAAGGTTAGAGTTAATCTTTCCATTTACGTTTCAAATCTCTGCAGGTATCTCTCTTTCTGCACATCAACATCATCACTGCCCTCATTTTCCCGCAGCAGATCGACCACACCGCCTCCCTCCGACGCTGCGACTTCTTCAAGGTAGGCCACCTACATCTCCTCCTTCACGGTATTTCTGTTTATGTTGACCTAGATCTAGATCTCAGAAATACAAGGTTAGCTTGCAGATCTCCATCCTCTACAGCTGTCTCGATCTAGATCTCAGAAATACATGGTTAGCTTGCAGATCTCCATCCTCTACAACTGTCTCCATCTAGATCTCAGAAATATCAAACCCATTTCCAAGGTATTTCTGCTCTCCCCTTTCATTTTTCATCTCCACGTTCCGTCGGTACCATCTTTTTAGTTTTGGAAGGTGAATCACTGATGGAGAGACAGTAGTCACTACTTTGCCCTTGAATGGAGAGGCTAAGAGTTAAAAATTTTTATCAGCTTCCAGCATATATGTTAGTTACTGTTTTAAATTCATTGGTTTATTCAGGGATCTCTGAAAAATGGATGAGATGGTGACAAGCTTGGCCTGTTCTCATCCAACAAGACCATAGCTATTTTGGGATCAGGTAAAGATCTTTGAGGCTGCTACTTCAAACGGATTGGGAACAACACTGTTGCCTTTGCTCTGCTTACGGAGGCGATCCAGCGTGAGTTCTAAGGTGCATTTATTTCTTAATTTTTTCATCACTGTTGCAGATATCTAGCTTCATCACCTTTGTTTTTTTAACTCTCATGATCACCATTGTTATTTTAACTTTGTTCACTGTCATTGGTTTTGATATCGATTCTTTTATTTCATTTTATGTCACTACAAGAAATAACAGCTACCACCATGTTTTTAAAGACCTTTTGCGGCGTTTTTGAAGCGTTGTCATTGATTCGGCGTCGTTTTGCAAAACGCCGCAAAAGCGCCGGGGATGCGACCGTCAGCGTAGAATGGAGTTATGCAAAATCTCTAAATAATATGGAGGACGGCTTAGCCACTGTGAGAACAACAGCGAGAGGAATGTTGACGGCATTGCGAAGTGAGGACTCACTGGCTGCGCGAGAAAAAGTGAAGGAGGAGGGCTTGGCGCAGTGAGAAGGCGAGGAGAACAGCAGACGAGAACCCTAGATCGGGGACTGCGAGGGAATAAGATGGTGGGATGTAAATATGTTATATATTAGTCTTTATTTTAGCGACGCTTTAATCAAAATCGTCGCGAATACTTCTATTTTTTGCAGCATTTTTAGAACTGGGCGCCGCCAATATTGTTATACAGCATTAGCGGCGTTTTAATATAACAAACGCCGCAAAATACAAATAAATACAGCGACGTTTTTAAAAACGCCGCAATAAAAACGTCACTATAGGTCTAATTTGTTGTAATGTGTGCTTAATTTTTTTTATGAAACACGTATCATTTGCCACTTGATTAGTCTATTTTACCTATTTATGTTCTTATCTTCTTATGCAGAAGAAGACAGTGCATGTCATGTGCAAACTGGAACTAGGTAAACAAAGTTCTTTCATATTTTTTTTCCAATTGCAATTCGCCCTGCTGTTTGAGTTATTCTGAAGTAGTAGTTCTTTCTGCCATGACGAAATTTATGTTTATGATTTTCCTCATTATGCTAATCTATCTGTCAGAGTATTGATATTAGTATTGCAAATCTACAATTCAAAGTATTGCTGTAAGAACTCATCCCACAGAATTGAAAAAAAAACATATGCATCGTGTACATGCATATGTTTGATTCAAACCATTTTTGAAGAGCAAGATTTTAGATGCACAAAATATTTGTTCTGATTATTGGTATAGGAAACAATCAGCCCACAACACAAAAATGGAACCCATCTCTTATATTGCAGATTTTGGGTTAGATTTTGGCTCAGATTTTTGGCACAGGAACCCATCTTTAAGCAACCAAAAACACTCTGCGCATACATGCAAATCAGTTGAAATTATTTGGTATAGAAAATATGTAAATTTGTATAACATCAACAAAAAAATATCAATGTTGTTATATGCTATTCTTTCCTCACTTTAAAGCTATTGATATTCAAAATTACTACAGTTCTCTAACAAACTATTAAGGGACACCGTATCGTGGAGCCAAGGGGGTCATCTCACTTGCGCAGGTTTTGAAATTATTGACCAAACGTGCAGCCAAGCTGTCGATTTCTTGGCTCAAAAGGTAGTAATGGAGTTATCAAATGCTAATTAGGGTACAGTTGAAGATGTTAGCTAATGAATTTCTTACTCGATGCTAAAATTATTTTTTATAGAGATGATTAATTAAGAAGGCCCGTCTCAACTTTCAGCCTAATTAGGGTGATGATCTAGCTCACAAGGTAGTAATGGAGTAATCTGATATCAATTTTTCTCTACATTCCTGCTTCTTAAAATGCATTATTTATTTTTTAAAATGCAGCATCATGAATCATTTCTGTGAATCGGCGAATCATTTCTGTGCAGCATCAGGAATCATTTTACGGTGTTTATAATCAATCTGAAGGTACCTACTTATTGTTTCCATTTTCTACATTCCTACTTATTGTTTCCATTTCTGTGAATCAACGAATCATTTCTTTATTGCAATTATTTTAGAAAAATAGGTTCTCGAGATTTTTATTGTGGTTTCCATTTTCAGTTTAATCGAAGCTTAGTATGAGCTTTTGATTTGCTGTTGTTGTCTGAGCTTTTGATTTGTTGGTGGTTTAATTATTGCTTATGTTGCTGTGTTTTAAATTTATTAATTAGGATTAAATGATTTGGAATTATATTTACTAAAATAATCTAATAAAGACGAATAATTAGGATGAAATGATTTGCTGCTGCTGTTGTCTGAGCACCGCTCTATTTTTTCAAACTATTATTTTAGAAATTCATTTTTTTGTCAATAATTTCACCATTTTGTGCAGGCTACTGGTGAGGACTACTCTGTTGAACCTGCAGAGTCCAGGAGATGGTTCCGTGCTCTTCTTGATATTGGTCTTATCTGGACAACAACAGGCAGAAAATCTAATAACCTTCATCACCGTCATTCTTGATTTTTTGTTTGCTTTTTCTTGCGGCTGTGTCCTGCATTAGGACCCTTGCCGTGTCCTCGGACGATGGCATTTTCATTTAGTGTTTTAGTTAAAGAAGTTTTGTTTGGTAATCATAAAGTTAATCAAGGAGCATTCATGTCTTTTGTTCATGTTTGGTCTATATATATACCAGCCCTTGGAGAATTGTGAATGATTTGGAATGAAATGATGAATTGTGTTGATAGTGGAATGTTTATTGTCTTGGAACGATGAGATATCACCTGTTTTAGTTAACTTGAATTGAGAATAGTTTTGTTTGCTTAAAATGTTTTATAATTCCAGTCAACCTGCACGATAAATGTCGCCCTCCACGATAAATGTCGCCCCTACGACGAATGTCGCCCCTACGACGAAGGTCGCCCCCACGACGAAAGTCGCCCCCACGACGTATGTCGTCGACACGACGAATGTCGCCCCCATGACGAATGTCGCACCCACGACAAATATCGCTTCCCACGACAAATGACACCGCCCACGACAGGTGAGGCCGCAGCCCGCTCGAATGCGGGCGCAGCCCGCTAAGAGCCAGCGAGCACGGGCATAGCCCCCACGACGAATGATGCCCGCATTACAAATGTCGCCCTCCACGATAAATGTCGCCCCCACGTCGAATGTCGCCCCCACGGCGAAGGTCGCCCCCACGATGAATGTCGCCCCCACGATGAATGTCGCCCGCACGACGAATGTCGCCCGCACGACGAATGTCGCCCCCACGACAAATGTTGCCCTCACGACAAATGTCGCCCCCACGACAAATGTCGCCCCCACGACGAATGTCGCACCCACGACGAATGTCGCACCCATGACCAATATCACCATCCACGACAAATGACACAGCCCACGACAGATGCGGGCGCAGCCCGCCCGAATGCGGGCACAACCCGCCCGAATGCGGCCGCAGCCCGCTTGAATGCCAAGCGGGCGAAGCCCGATTGGTTACGGGCGAAGCCCGCAGCGACGCATCGAGAACGGGCGTAGCCCGTTCGAAGATGCTAGTATATTTATTATATATATATTTATATGTATATATATATACTTATAAATATATTATATATATATTTATATATATATTTATATATATATATAAATTTATAAGTTATATAAGTATATATATACTTATATAACTTATAAATATATATATATTTATAAGTTATATAAGTATATATATAATATAAATATATATATTTATAAGTATATATATACTTATATATATATAAATATATATATACATATATATACTTATATTATATATACTTATACTTAATATATATATATATACTTATACTTAATATATATATATATATATATATATATATATACTATATATACTATATATATACTTATAAATATATATTTATATTATATATATACTTATATAACATATAAATATATATATATTTATAAGTTATATAAGTATATATATATACTTATATAACTTATAAATATATATATATAAATATATATATAAATATATATATATAAATATATATATAAATATATATATATATAATACGAGCATCTTCGCACGGGCTACGCCCGTGCTCGATGCTCTCGGGCGGCCTTCGGCCGCATCAATGCGGGCTTCGCCCGCAACCAAGCGGGCTTCGCCCGCTTGTCATTCAAGGCGGGCTTCGCCCGCCCCCTCGGCGCCGGCGGGGTTCGCCCGCCCCTCGCCGGTATTCGCCTGCCCCTCGCCGGTCTTCGCCCCCGTAACCTATTTAAAATTTTAAATAATTTTACATTCATTAAATAGTAAAATAGAAAATAAAGTAAAAAACATAATTAAAAAATGTAACCCTATAAAATTCCGCGGCAGGCGGGCTTCGCCCGCCCCCCAGCGGCTTCACCCCGCACAAAAAAAATATATTATTATAATTTACGTATGGTGTGCATTGCGGTATGAGAAATTTTGCAATATAAGAAAATATGTAATATTTTATAATGTCCTCACCACTTTTGTTTTACCCTCGCTTGATTCTTCCTTAATATCGTAGGAGAAAGAGATACTGTAGAAGAAGTATATGTGATTGAAGTCGTGTATTATCTCAAAGAAGTGAATGTGTTTCGTGCAATAAGCAATGCGTGCAATTGCATTCATAAGCTTAAATTTAAATAAAAAAATATTTTAGGATAACCTACCTGAACAGTTAGGGATGCAACGGAACTGTACAATCCAAAAACGGATTCCAGGAATCTTCATCAAGGGCAGACATGCTTATGTGTAATAAACCTCTTTATTTTAAAATAAAAAAAATTTGGCAAATAAATTAAACGCCCGTTCTCGATGCGGAGCTGCGGGCTTCGCCCGCAACCAAGCGGGCTTCGCCCGCAACCAAGCGGGCTTCGCCCGCAACCAAGCGGGCTTCGCCCGCAACCAAGCGGGCTTCGCCCGCAACCAAGCGGGCTTCGCCCGCAACCAAGCGGGCTTCGCCCGCAACCAAGCGGGCTTCGCCCGCAACCAAGCGGGCTTCGCCCGCAACCAAGCGGGCTTCGCCCGCAACCAAGCGGGCTTCGCCCGCAACCAAGCGGGCTTCGCACGCAACCAAGCGGGCTTCGCCCGCTTGGCATTCACGGCGGGCTTCGCCCGCCCCCTCGATGGGCTTCGTCCGCCCCCTCGACGGGCTTCGCATGTTTGACATTCAAGCGGGCTTCGCCCGTTCTCGCTGCGGCGCATGCAGACGGGCTTCGCCCGCCCCCGTGGCTCCGCCCGTTCTCGCTGCGGCGCATGCAGACGGGCTTCGCCCGCCCCCGTTCTCGATGTGGCGCATGCAGACGGGCTTCGGCCGCCCCTGTTCTCGATGCGGCGTGGCGGCCTTCGGCAGTTTTGTAAAAGTTTAAAAATTAAATGTAATCTAAATATTAAGATCAGTAATGATTTAAGTGTTTTAATTTATTTGTTTTACTTATAAAATTAGTAGACTTCAATAGAAATAGAAATGAATGAAATAATAGTTAAAATAAACAGTTAAAAAAGAGGGGTCGCAAACAGAGGCCGACACAAAAAGAGTTAAAGAGAGCCCAACCCCACCAAAATGCAAAACAGACAAATTAAGTCCGCACAAACAAAGCATAAGGCCCAAGCCTTCCTACATGCACCATCACCTATAAATCATAATGTTCAAAGTGTATGGCACACTGATTTAATTTATACACGAAAATTTTGTTGGTTTTAGCGATGTGGGACAAATACGAAGGAGGAGATCAGAAAGGCCTTCTCGCGATGTCTACGCCGCCCGTCCGGCCGCAAAATCCGTACGCCGCCGACTGGGATGCCGGCGGCCTGCCCGGCGGGCACCGGTGGGTTCCCCAGCCTCCGGCGAACACGCCGGGGGTTGTCCGGCGGCGAGCGGTCAGGGCCACCGCCGGCGGTGGCCCTGCCCGCTCGCCGCCGGACAACCCCCGGCGTCTTCGCCGGAGACTGGGGAAGCCAGCGGTGGCACCTGGGCAGGCCGGCGGCGGCTCGCCGGCGGCAGCAGAAGGATTTGAGCGGACATGGCTTTTGGCGGAAGCAGGAATCGGGAATTTTTGGGAGATGAACAGTGCGATTTCTGGAGGAATGTCTATACGCAGTCCTCCCCCTTGCCTCCCCCTTGAATCAGACGGCCAGAATTTGTTCAAGCTTTGATCGCACGGCTGATATGCGATCCATGGTGTTAGCAGAGATATGAGTATTGCCTTTATAGTATAGATATATATATATAATATATATATTTATAAGTATATATATACATATAAATATATATATAATATATATAATATATATATATTTAAAAGTATATATATACATATAAATATATATAATATATTTATTTATAAGTATATATATATATACTTATAAATATATATATTATATATATACATATATATATTTATATAAATATATATATAAGTAAGGCTGAGCATATTATTCGAAACTCGAAAGTCGCTCGAAAATCGCTCGAATATTGAGCCGAATCGGAATCGGTTACAATTGATTCGACTCAATTTGAGTCGATTCAATTTGACTCGAATCTGATTTCGAGTCGATTTCGAGCCAGCCCTGAATCGCTCGAAATATGATTTGAATCAACTCGAATTGATTAAAAATATTATGTATTTATTAATATGTTATAATTTTAAATTTAAAAATACTAAATTTTAAACCTAAATAAAAATATTGAAGACTTTAAATGTTTCATTTGCTAAATTTAGATGTTTTCCAATTTAATTTCGAGCCAATTACGAATAAAGAGAAAAATTGCTCAATTTCGAGGCAGATTGATTCGATTTTGAATTACCTCAATTCGATTTCGAGCCAGCTCGATTCGATTTCGAGCCAGCTCGGAATCGAGCCATTTCGAGTCGAGTCGAGTCGACTCGAAATCGATTTCGATTTCGAGCCGATTTCGAGCCGAGTTCGACTCGAAAATTTCGATTTCGAGCCGAGCCAAAATCGCTCGAACTCGACTCGATATCAGCCCTATATATAAGTAGATTTACATATTTGTATATTAGTATGTACGTATATTTACATATTTATATATATATACTTATATATATACATATAAAAATATATATATATATATACATATAAATATATATATATATACACATAAATATAAGTATAATTATATATATATTATATATATACTATACTTATATATATATACTTATATATGCACTTATAAATATATATATAAGTATATATATACTTATATAACTTATAAATATATATATATATACTTATAAATACAAATATATATATTTATAAGTATATATATTTATATATATATTATTATTATTATATATATATACTTATATATATATGTATTTATAAGTATATATATGTATATATATTTATAAGTATACTTATAAGAATACTTATAATACTTATATATATATTTATAAATACATATATATTTTTATATATTTATATAAAATATATTTATATTATATATATATAATATATATATTTATATATAATATAATATATATTTATATATATATAATTATAAATATATATATATACTTATAAATATTTATATTAATATATATATATATATATGTAAATATATATATAAGTATATATATGTAAATATATATATAAGTATATATATAAGTACATAAATTTATAAGTATATATATATGTATTTATAAGTATATATATGCATATACTTATAAATATATATATATATTTATAATATATATATGTATATTACTTATATATATACATATATATATAATATATATTTATACTATATATACTTATAAATATAAGTATATATATACTAATATTTATATACTTATATATATATATGTAAATATATTTATAAGTATATATATATACTTTTAAATATATATATATAAGTATATAAGTATATATATACATATATATATATTTAAATATATATATAATATTAATTTATAGGTATATAAATATATATATATAATTATATATATAAGTATATATATATATAAATATATTTATATGTATATATATATATTTACTAGTATGTATATATATTTATATATATATATACTTATATATATATATAAATATATAATATATTAAATATATATATATATATTTATACTTATTTATATATAATATATATATATAAACTTATAAATATATATATATATATGTAAATATACTTATTTATATATATATAGATATATATATATACATAAGTATATACTTATATATATATTTATATACTTATATATAAGTATATATATACTTATATTTATGTATATATATACTTATATATAAGTATATAAATATATATATATATATAAGTATATGTATTATAAGTATACTTATAAATAAATATATATAAATATATATACTTATAAAAAAATATATATTTATAAGTATACTTATATATATAATAAATATATATAAATATATATACTTATAAATAAATATATATACTTATATACTTATATATATATTTATTTATAAATATACTTATAAATACATATACTTATATATATACATATATTTATATATATATAATATATATATTTATAAGTATATTTATACAAGTATCTGTATTTATAAGTATATAAATATATATATATATATATTTATAAGTATATATAGTATAAATATATACATATATATAAATATACTATATTATATATAGATATATATATAATATATATTTATCAATATATATATATATATATTTATAAGTATATATATATTTATAAGTATATATATATATTATATATATTTATGTATATATATATAATATATATATTTATAAATATAAAAATATATATATATGTATTTATAAGTATATATATATACTATAAATATATATATATATTTATATACTTATATATAAGTATATATATACATAAATATAAGTATATATATACTTATATATAAGTATATAAATATATATATATATACTTATATATATATATATTTATATACTTATAAATTAATATTATATATATAGATTTAAATATATATATATGTATATATATACTTATATATATATATATTTATAAGTATATATATATATACTTATAAATATATTTACATATATAAGTATATAAATATTAGTATATATATACTTATATTTATAACTATATATATAGTATAAATATATATTATATATATGTATTGTTGGGTATTGTATCCACAATAACCTTGATTTGTAGAAAGTCAACTATGAACCAAGATTGAATTGCTTATGTATTTGATATGTTTTTCTAGTTTTGTCTTGCAGGTTCACATTGCAAAGTGTAAACCAATGTCAGGTCACAGTGGGTCAATGAGCACAGTCTCTTACAATGTAATTCCTCATTGTATGAGATATGGTGTTGACTCATATGTGATCTCTCTATTGGGATGCACTTCATGATCAAGACAAAGGAAGCTAAGGTCTTGGAGGTGTAGCTGTTCTCAGAGAAAATTTAAAGAATTTCTTCTAAGTGTATTTCTCGAGAAGCTAAGTGTTTTTCTCGAGAAATATGAAGAGCTCTCGAAAAATTCCTTTGATTTTCTCGAGAAGTTCTTTTCAGCTTAAGTCTTCGAAGGAAATCCAAATTTCTCGAGAAGCCATCTTTATTTCTCGAGAAGTCTGTAGTGCTCTCGGAAAATCCTTTGATTTTCTCGAGAAGTCTTCTTTGCTGATATTTTCTGAGAAAATCTTTCCTCTCGAGAAGTTGATTCGATTTCTCGAGAAGTTCTTGTTTCTTCCGAAAAGTTTATTTTATCTTATTTCTCGAGAAGTTCCATGTTCTCGAGAAATCCTCTTTTCTTTCTCGCGAAGCTCTGTCAATTTATTTGAAAGCCTTTTTCCGAGATCCAGCCGTGATTTCTCGAGAAGTCTCCTTTCTCTCGAGAAATCTGTTTCTCGTTCCTTCAATCTATTTTTTGCCGACTTCTGTTTTCCGTCTGTTTGACGTGACTCCTTTTCTAGCTTAAGGCTTAAATATTCTATTTAGACCTTCTCCTATAAAAGGCCCTCTCTCTTAAGATTTGAATAAGAAGAATTATTCTTTTGAGAATCGTTCATGACCTAATTTCTCTCCCGAATCGCAAAGAACGTGAAAAGCGCCGCTCGCCGTCGCCTACGATTGGAGATCGTTCTTCTCATTGGAGGTGTCGATTTCTTTCAAGAAGGGTTCGATTGATTCATACTCAGGTTCTACAATCTCTATTGGATCATTTCGGATTGCCAAAGACAGATTTGAAGGATCATTGTTCTTCCTCATCGTTCTCAAAAGCCATTCAAGAAGAAGGAAGAAAACGCTTCTGTTATTCAGATCTGGTTTAGTATTGCTCAAAACCCTTTTCAATCTTTTGTAGGAGTTGTTATCTCCGAGTTGTAGGAGAGGTTGTTCTCCGAGTTGTAGGAGAAGTTTTCTCCGAGTTGTAAGAGAGGTTCTCTCTGAGTTTGTAGGAGTTTGACTCCGAGACTGTAGGATCGTTCTTGATCCGAGATTTAGTGAGTAGTCAAGTCTAGCTGTGGTGCTAGATGGGCGAGGCCGGCAAGTGGAGTACCCAAGAACGGGGAACCACTATAAATTCTTGGTGTTATCTGTGGCTGTGATTAATTTTGTGTGCTGTGCTTTACGTTTATTTTTAATTCCGCAAAAGACGTAGAGATCACCTATTCACCCCCCTCTAGGTGATTTAGGTAGGCAACTAGATATTTCAATTGGTATCAGAGGGTCGCTGTTCGTTGCTAGGTTAACACCTTGAACAGGATCCATCCTTCTAGTTGCTAGCAAGCCATGGATAGAGTCAAGGAATCCTCTCTGAAATTGCCCATTTGCACTAAGGCCAACTTTCCTATGTGGAAGGAAAGAGTCCGTTTTTATATGGAAGCTGCAGATCCCAGAATCTTCCAAGTCGTGGAAGATGGTCCCCATGTGCCAATGACTGCTTCGTCAACAAATCCTACTGTTCAGATACCTAAGAAAATGATGGATTTGACTAAGGATGAGATAGCTCTTGTTGCTCTTGACAAGAAGGCTAAAAACATAATTGCAAGTGCAGTGGACGATTCCATGTTGCAAAACTTAATTCATTGCAAATCAGCCAAAGAGATGTGGACATCCTTAATTGTTCTAATGGAAGGTACTGACGAGGTAAGAGAAGATAGAAGGTCTCTACTTAATCAAGAGTACGAGGCGTTCAAGCAGAATAAGAAGGAGTGCATTGCTGATGCGTACGAAAGATTCTTCAAGATAGTCAATGGTTTGAGGAACTACGACAGGGAGTTCACAAACGGTGAACTAAATGACAAATTCTTGCGTTCCCTAACGAAAGACTGGGATAGCAAAATTGTTGCTATTAGAGAGTTTGGAAAGCTGCCAAGTCTAGAACCTCAAAATCTGTTCGGGAAGCTGTTGTCTCATGAATTACAAATGAACATCCGAAAGTCTGAAGAGGATGTAAATCGAGCTTCAAGCAAAGAAAGAACCTTAGCTTTGAAGGCAGAGAATTCAAAGAAGAGCAAAGCAGTGATACCGATCAGAGAAAAGGAATCTGATATTGAAGAAGAATCGGAAGCCAGCTCCTCATGTTCCGAACTGTCTGACGGGGAGTTCTCTTTAATCTCCCATCAGTTTAAGAAACTGCTGAACAAGCGGAGGCACATGAACAACAAGCCGTCTTCCTCGGATCATAAATATTCTCGTCGTGATGGCGAATATCACAGGAAGGGCTCAAGCAATAATGACAGGTATAAATCCAAACAGAACAAACATATTTCTTCTGACATTATTTGCTACTGTTGTAATAAGCCAGGGCACATGATTGCTGAGTGTCCCTATAAGAAGAAAGAAGGTGGAAGAAAAGAAGACAAGAAATCCACTCATGGAAAGAAGAAATAACATAGAAGCTTCGTCGCTAAGAAAGCCAAAACTCTGAGCGACAGTGACTCCGATGAGTCAAGTGATGAAGAAGAAGCTTACTTCGGTCTGATGGCTATGTCTGATGATGAAGAAGCACCCCCGTACACTGGAAAGGTAAATGATCACACTATCCTATCTGATTCTGATTATGCTTCGGCTGAACAAAAGGATAACCTCTCAGACGATGAATCTGAGCTCATGTCTCAATATACCAAAATGCTCCAAAGCTTTGACAAGTGCCGAAAGGTTGTCAAAACTCAGGGTAAGGAGATCATGGCTCTCAAGGAGGTGGAATCTAACTTGAGAAAAGAAGTTGAAGAACTTTCTTCTCTCAAAGAGGAAGTCCAAGCCTTGAAAGACAAGATCAAAAGCTCGGAAGAGACTCTTGCCCTGAGAGATCATTCGATAAATGTCTTGGAAGAACAGCTTGCGGCTGAGAAGAAGTTGGTTGAAACATTCTCTCAACCTAAAACTGTTCTGCCGATTATTGGTACTTTTACCACTAACGCTAAAGGAAGCGGTATAGGACATGAAGCTAGCACTAGCAATTCTTCAAAAATTACAATTGCTAAGAAGAATGGTTTGGTTGCTAAGAAAGCTACTGCCAAAGAAAAAGGGAAAGCTCGTCAAGAGCCTGTAGCATTCAAGAGAGTTATATTTCCTACGAATGCTTATGATTTGGAGAGTTCCTATGGTCATTTCACACGACCAATTCCTTTTTCATCTGTGAATGATCATAAGGAATGGGCTCCTCCCCGAAACTTTGGTGATAGTGCTTTTCAAGCACCCTATCAAGAGATTAATCGGAAAGGGTACGGTCCATTTGTTCATGGTCCGGATGCTAAAAAAGCACCAAAAGTGAAGGCTGTTGCACCAAAGCCGAAGAAGACAGTACCACCTTGTGTGTACTGCCCCCATGAGGCATCCTCATCTAGAAGGGCTGCTCCTGCAAGAGCTAACGTTCAAAAAGCTAAGCAGGAAAGTGTAAAGAGAAGGTACAACAGATTCGACTGTTGGTGCTGCGGTAAAATTGGTCACTTTGCCGTTGATTGTTGGTTTAACACAACGTATACTAGGAGACCACAAGTGAACGTTGCAAGGCAGACCACTCGCAATGTTAACATTCATCGTGGTGCTCAACTGACACGGGACCAAGGACCCAAATCTGTTTGGGCTCCTAAGGCGAAATGATTTGTTTTTGTAGGTATGTCCAAAGGCCAGTAAAAATCCTATCTGGTACTTGGACAGTGGATGCTCTCGGCATATGACCGGGACAAGAAGCCTTTTGCAAAACTTCATTCCAGTTGCAAACGGTCCAAAAGTTATTTTTGGCAGCTCAGACAGAGGAATAACTAAAGGCTATGGTATGATTTCTAATGGAAATGTATCTTTTTCCGATGTGGCTTATGTGGAAGGATTAGAACATAATCTGATCAGTATAAGCCAACTCTGTGATAAAGGATACATAGTCGATTTTTGTAAAGATAAGTGTCTGATAAAGTCGGCAGAGAATTCTGAAACGATTTTATCAGGGACTCGCTGTAAGAATATCTTTTGCTTAAACTTTCTTTGTTTATCTTCTTCTACACCAGTGTGTCTATTAGCCAAAGATAGTGCATCTCTTGTTGACCAATGGCACAAGAGATTAGCACATATAAATCTCAAAACTATTAATAAATTGTTTTCTCAAAACTTAGTGCGAGATGCACCAGATGTTAAGTGCATCAAAGATAGACCTTGTCATGCATGTGTAAAAGGCAAGCAAACAAGAGCTACCTTTAAGAGCATTATTGGCAAAGATTCAACCAGGTGTTTATACCTGCTTCATATGGATCTGTTTGGTCCTTTGCAAATTAGGAGTTTAGTAGGAAAGTCTTATACATTGGTTATTGTAGATGATTACTCCTCGTTTTGCCTGGGTATTCTTTCTGAAACACAAGTCAGATACCTTTGACACTTTCACTAATTTTGTCAGGCAAGTCCAGAATGAATTTAACTGTTCAGTGGTCAAAATCAGAAGTGACCATGGTACAGAATTTGAATCTGGAGCCATGACAGAATTCTGTGAAAGCCTTGGTATCTTTCATGAGTTTTCCTCTCCTCTAACTCCACAGCAAAATGGAGTAGCTGAGAGAAAGAATAGAACACTTATTGAGGCTTGCAGAACCATGTTGAGTGACTCTTCACTACCTGAATATTTCTGGGCTGAAGCTGTCAATACTGCATGCCATGTGCAAAACCGAGCGCTCATAAACAAAAACCATGAAAAGACTCCTTATGAACTTCTAAAGGGCAAGAAACCAACCATTTCTTATTTTCGAATCTTTGGCAGTAAATGCTTTGTGCTAAACAATGGAAAGCATTACAAAACTAAGTTTAGTGAAAAGAGTTTTGAAGGTATTTTCGTAGGCTATAGCAGTCATAGTAAAGCTTATCGTATTTTTAATAAGAAAACTCTGGTTGTAGAAGAGTCTATTAATGTTGTATTTGATGAGACGAGCATGCTTCAAAGCAGCTCTTCTA
Source organism: Dactylorhiza incarnata (assembly GCA_033032865.1). Taxonomy (NCBI): domain Eukaryota; kingdom Viridiplantae; phylum Streptophyta; class Magnoliopsida; order Asparagales; family Orchidaceae; genus Dactylorhiza; species Dactylorhiza incarnata. The sequence goes on along the minus strand of JAWHQI010000464.1, from coordinate 1,196,139 downwards.
GTTCTTCTATTGAAGTTGCAGGTTCAAAGTTTCAAGATACACACTTGCATAAGCCAGTTAAAGACGACGCTCAAACCTTCGTCAAAATCTCTCCTCTAACCTTAGCTGAAGAGGAAATTCACCTTGATGAAGAGCCAACTCCAGTGGAAGAATTTGTTCCAGTTGAAGAAGAAGTAGTTCCCGTTGTTCCAAGCGATGCGAGGAATCTTTAATTCAGACACATGAGGGATCACCCTATTGATCAAATCATAGGAGATCCTCATGAAGGAATTAGAACAAGAAGAGGTACTACTAACGAAAATTTGCATTTGAGCTTTCTTTCACAGGTAGAACCAAAGAAATTTCAAGAAGCATATGAAGACCCACACTGGATTATTGCAATGGAAGAAGAATTAAACCAATTCAAGCGTTGCAAAGTCTGGACACTTGTTCCAAAGCCTAAGGATAAGAACGTAATTGGAACAAAGTGGGTGTACAGAAACAAGTTGGATGAAGATGGAACAATCATCAAGAATAAAGCAAGACTTGTAGCTAAAGGCTACAGACAAGAAGAAGGAATCGACTTCGATCAAACATATGCACCGGTAGCAAGGCTCGAAGCGATCAGACTCTTTCTTGCTTATGCTGCTTTCAAGGGTTTCACCGTATATCAAATGGATGTCAAGTCCGCTTTCCTAAACGGAGACATTAAAGAGGAAGTATACGTTGAACAACCCCCAAGTTTTGTTAATCCTGATCATCCCAATCATGTTTATTTATTACAAAAAGCTTTATATGGTTTAAAACAAGCTCCTCGAGCTTGGTATGAGACGCTGTCTAACTTCCTTCTTGAGAACAAGTTCACAAGAGGAAAGATAGATAAGACATTATTTCTTAGGGAAGTAAAAGGCAAGATTTTGCTAGTGCAAATCTATGTTGATGACATTATTTTTGGCTCAACCGATGACAACCTTTGCAAGAAGTTTTCAAAACTTATGCAAGGGAAGTTTGAAATGAGCAGTATGGGTGAGCTGAAGTATTTCTTAGGACTTCAAGTGAAACAATCTGAAGATGGAATTTTCATCTCTCAGACGAAGTTCACCAAGGAGTTGATTAAGAAATTTGGAATGGAGAATGCAACCTCTATGAGGACTCCAATGAGCTCAGCTATGTCTCTGAACAAGGACGAGAAAGGGAAACCTTTTGATGAAACTAAATACAGAAGCATAATTGGCTCTTTGCTCTACCTTACTGCCAGTAGACCTGACATAATGTTTTCCACATGTGTATGTGCTAGATATCAGGTGAACTCTAAGGAATCTCACTATACAGCTGCAAAGCGAATTTTGAGATATCTTAAGGGCACACCAAATCTTGGCTTATGGCACCCAAGAAGTAATGATAGCGAACTAATAGGCTATTCAGATGCAGATTTTGCAGGTAGCAGAGACGACAGGAAAAGCACTTCCGGAACATGCCAATTTCTCGGAAGACGACTTATATCCTGGAGTAGCAAGAAGCAGAATTGTGTTGCAATTTCAACCGCCGAGTCAGAATATATTTCTGCAGGCAGCTGTTGCGCACAACTTCTATGGATAAGGAATCAACTTCAAGACTACAATATGAAGATCAAGAATATTCCAATGTTTTGCGACTCTTCCAGTGCAATTGCTATTGCAAATAATCCAGTCTCTCACAGTCGGACAAAGCACATCGAGCTACGATATCACTTTATCCGGGAGCATGTGGAGAAGGGTGACATCAATCTGAGTTATGTCCCCACGGATAAGCAAGTTGCAGATATATTCACGAAGCCGCTGGATGAGACTAAGTTCTCTTTCTTCAAGACGGAACTTGGAATGCTCAACTTGGAGTAATGCTTAAAGCAAGAAGGAAAATGAAGTTTCTAAAAGTTATATATCTATGGAAAGCAGGAATCTGTCCTTCAGAAAGAAAGAGGTAGAAATTTTCTAAGTCTTAAAAGGATTTCTCGAGAAATGACATAGACTTTTTCGAGAAATGAAAGACTTCTCGCAAAATGTACCTGCACTTCTCGAAAAATGGGTTATCCCTCGAGAAATGCTTTTTCAAAGTCAGAAAATCAGAATTCTGGGAGCTCTCGAGAAATCAAGATACTTCTCGCGAAATTAGAATAGTTCTCGCGAAATCAGTATATCTCTCGAGAAATTGCGTTCAATTTTCAGAATTCTAGTCTTTATTTTCCGGAATACGAAAAGTCAGGTATGCGCGTTTTTATTTTCTCTATCTATAAATAAATCTCAAATAATTGTCACATCAAACCAAACTATAAATAGACAATCGAAACAAATTAATTTTCATGCGAGTTTCTTCTTCTTCCTCTCGGAAAAGACGACGCTTCATCTTCCTCTCACGCAAAATCCAGTCGACTGTCTCACGATTTCTTTCTCTCTCGCTTTCGTTTCTTCAAATCCAATCGATCATGGGGCCGCATTCCAAGTCCAAGGTCGGTGTGGGAAGCGAGCTAGTGCGAGAAGGCCTTGTTTCAGTTTCAGATGATTTCAAGAACGTGTTCTGCATGCTCGAAGGTGCTGGTCTGTCTTTTCTGGCCGAGACCCCTTGCAAAATCCTTTTTACAGAGGTAGAGGAGTTCTTCTCTAATGCTACAGTAAATAAGAGTGGTAGGAAATTGAAATCCTCTATTGGTTCTCAAAAAGTTAAAATGACTCCTAAGTCAATTTCCAAATTTCTGAAGTTGCCCCTAGTAGCACAAGAGGACATCCTTGATGATGATGATTGGGTCAAGGCAGTGACTTTTGTAGGTTTAAAAACAGCTAAGACACTGCGGAGACAGCAGATGAATGATGTTGGAAAACTTTTGGTGGACATCATCTCCAAGGTGCTGCTGGGAAATACTAAAAGCCTGGGATATGTCTCAGTAGATGTGTTCAGTTTAGTCACAGCAGTAATTTGTGGAAAGAAATGCAGCTGGGCAGACATAATGTTCAATAAGATCAAAGAGAGCATTTCTAGTCCTAATTTTGCAAGGATTATAACTCTCTATCTGAATCAATTTGACTCTCAAGTCTTTGATATGTCCAAAGGGACTATCATTCATCACTTGAAAAGGTTGGATGTGTTCACTCTCAAAAAGTGGAACATCAGGATAACTAAGCCTTCAGAAGGTGGTCATTCCCAGGGGGAGCCTTCTGGTCAGCAGGATGTGTATTCATCTCCTCCTCCAGACTCTTCAGCACAGCATCTAGCTCCTCCATCTCCAAGTCATCTTCCATCTCCAGGTCAGCAGCATGTCTCTCCAGCAGCAGATTTAGTTCCTCCTCTTACATCAGATAATATTCCATCAGATCAGGTTCCTCCAGGATCAGAGATTCCTCCTTCTGATGTGAACACTGTAGTTGATGATGAGCAGAACTCCAGTGATCACCATGCTGGTTCAGGTGCAGATTTTGAATTCCATCATGATGATGTTGATGTTTCTGTTCCCAATTCTCCTTCTCCCCCAGCAAATACTGAGGGGGAGCAAGAGTCCTATATGGAAATAAATGCAAAGGTACAGGAACAGCCTGTAGTTCAAGTAGATGAGACTGTGAATCTGTCTTTTCATCCAGAGAAAAGTACAGTTGTTCTTGAAGAAATTCCTGAACCAGTCCAGCCAGCCCCTATTCCTAGTCCTCTCTTATCTGAATCTAGCTTGATTGGTCAAATTGAAATGTTACTCCAAAGGCAGAGTGCCAAGATAGATTTATCCTTCAAGGAAGTGCATGCCAGGATATCAGATATAGAGAAAGCTATGGATAGAAAGCTGAAAGCCTTCCAAGATAGTTCAGAAGAACTCAAGAAAATTGTCATTCAGGGTGGAAAAGCTATTGACCACACCATTGAGGGTGTTGGTAAAGTGTTAGAGCAGATTATTGAGGTCAGAAAGACTCAAGAATCTATGTTTATCAAGGCTGATGATCACTGCTTCAAAATTGTTGATGAAGTAGGGTTGTTTAAAGAATCTGTTCTCCAAACTCTTCCTGTAGAAGTCAGAAAGGGGGAGGACAAGTTGATAGGTTCAATTGATGAGAATTTATTTGCATTTCATAATCATATGAGTGAGAAGTTTGATCAACTGTCTCAGGGAGTCCAGAAGCAGGTAGCTGATGTCAAAGAATTCACACAAAGGTCTACCACTTGGCTTCATAGTGAGATCTTTCCAGATTTGGGCATTGACCCTGCTGTTCCCCCTCCTCAGTTCTCTCCAAGACAAGATGTGTCTTCTGATGTAGAAGTTGCTTCTTCTAAGAAAGGTTCAAGAAAAAGAAAATATGGTGAAGGACCTTCTGCTAAGAGATCAGTTCCTGAATCTAGTTCAGCAGGCTCTGGCAAAGCTGCTGCTACTGATCCTGTGAATTATCCAGAGATTTGGAGTCCTATTTCAAAGGCTATCATTCTTGATTCACTCAGATTAGTTGAAGAAGGAGGAATGCAAGTTCAAGACTATTACAGCTCTTCTGAATGGAAACTTTATCAAACCAGCAAGACCAAAAGGAGATTACATTACAGGATATATAAGTACAATGATCCTACAGCTCCTCCAGCTCCTCCAAAGTACCATCCTAAACCTTTTGCATACTTCAAAAGACAGGAACAGAAAAGAAGAGACAATGCCAGAGGTTGAAGATCATCAAATTCTTTTGTCATATGCTTTTGTGAACATTAAATCATAAGACAATCTGAAATCTATATATAGTTTGGATTTTGATGTGATAATTATATTTCTTATATAGATTTAGTTTTTGATGCTCTTTCCTATCTGTATCTATTTAATTCCTTGTATATCATGTTGTGTATTATTCTGTTGCAATTCATCTTGGTAAGAAGGGTTCTGACTTCTACAAATAGGGGGAGATTGTTGGGTATTGTATCCACAATAACCTTGATTTGTAGAAAGTCAACTATGAACCAAGATTGAATTGCTTATGTATTTGATATGTTTTTCTAGTTTTGTCTTGCAGGTTCACATTGCAAAGTGTAAACCAATGTCAGGTCACAGTGGGTCAATGAGCACAGTCTCTTACAATGTAATTCCTCATTGTATGAGATATGGTGTTGACTCATATGTGATCTCTCTATTGGGATGCACTTCATGATCAAGACAAAGGAAGCTAAGGTCTTGGAGGTGTAGCTGTTCTCAGAGAAAATTTAAAGAATTTCTTCTAAGTGTATTTCTCGAGAAGCTAAGTGTATTTCTCGAGAAATATGAAGAGCTCTCGAAAAATTCCTTTGATTTTCTCGAGAAGTTCTTTTCAGCTTAAGTCTTCGAAGGAAATCCAAATTTCTCGAGAAGCCATCTTTATTTCTCGAGAAGTCTGTAGTGCTCTCGGAAAATCCTTTGATTTTCTCGAGAAGTCTTCTTTGCTGATATTTTCCGAGAAAATCTTTCCTCTCGAGAAGTTGATTCGATTTCTCGAGAAGTTCTTGTTTCTTCCGAAAAGTTTATTTTATCTTATTTCTCGAGAAGTTCCATGTTCTCGAGAAATCCTCTTTTCTTTCTCGCGAAGCTCTGTCAATTTATTTGAAAGCCTTTTTCCGAGATCCAGCCGTGATTTCTCGAGAAGTCTCCTTTCTCTCGAGAAATCTGTTTCTCGTTCCTTCAATCTATTTTTTGCCGACTTCTGTTTTCCGTCTGTTTGACGTGACTCCTTTTCTAGCTTAAGGCTTAAATATTCTATTTAGACCTTCTCCTATAAAAGGCCCTCTCTCTTAAGATTTGAATAAGAAGAATTATTCTTTTGAGAATCGTTCATGACCTAATTTCTCTCCCGAATCGCAAAGAACGTGAAAAGCGCCGCTCGCCGTCGCCTACGATTGGAGATCGTTCTTCTCATTGGAGGTGTCGATTTCTTTCAAGAAGGGTTCGATTGATTCATACTCAGGTTCTACAATCTCTATTGGATCGTTTCGGATTGCCAAAGACAGATTTGAAGGATCGTTGTTCTTCCTCATCGTTCTCAAAAGCCATTCAAGAAGAAGGAAGAAAACGCTTCTGTTATTCAGATCTGGTTTAGTATTGTTCAAAACCCTTTTCAATCTTTTGTAGGAGTTGTTATCTCCGAGTTGTAGGAGAGGTTGTTCTCCGAGTTGTAGGAGAAGTTTTCTCCGAGTTGTAAGAGAGGTTCTCTCTGAGTTTGTAGGAGTTTGACTCCGAGACTGTAGGATCGTTCTTGATCCGAGATTTAGTGAGTAGTCAAGTCTAGCTGTGGTGCTAGATTGGCGAGGCCGGCAAGTGGAGTACCCAAGAACAGGGAACCACTATAAATTCTTGGTGTTATCTGTGGCTGTGATTAATTTTGTGTGCTGTGCTTTACGTTTATTTTTAATTCCGCAAAAGACGTAGAGATCACCTATTCACCCCCCTCTAGGTGATTTAGGTAGGCAACTAGATATTTCATGTATATATATAAGTAATATACATATATATATTATAAATATATATATATATATTTATAAGTATATGCATATATATATACTTATAAATATATATATGTATATATACTTATAAATTTATGTACTTATATATATACTTATATATATATTTACATATATATATTAATATAAATATTTATGAGTATATATATATATTTATAAGTATATATATACAAATATATATTATATTATATATAAATATATATATTATATATAGATATATATATAGATATATATATAATATAAATATATTTTATATAAATATATATAAGAAAATATATATATATATATTTATATTATATATATATATGTATATATATACTTAAAAATATTGATATATATATACATAAATATAAGTATAAGTATATGTATCTAGTCATGAACATAAAAACCGGGCTTGACGGGCCGACCCGAGACCGGCCCGGTCAAGGCCTGGTTAAGCCCGGCCCAGTTCAGGCCCGAATCGGGCCGAGCCCTTACCCGGGACCCTGAAAGGGCCCCGGTTTGGCCACGATACCCGGCCCGGTACCCGGCCTGGTCCGGGCCGGGCAAAGCCCAAAAATCGGGCTAGCCCGAGACCGGGCCGGGCTATTAGGCCTGATTGAGCCTAACAGCTCTTATTAGAGCCATTAGGCTCATCATGGCTGCATGGCTGCCCCGTGGCAGGCATGCTTCCATGAGAGAGCAGCCAACGACTCTTATTAGAGTCGTTGCCTGCTCTTTATATTATTATATATAAATTTATAATATATTTTTTTAAATAATTTTTAATTAATTTTTTAATTAAAAAAACAAAAAAATCCTATAAATACCCCCCCTCCCCTCTCTCTTTTCTCACACCCCCCCCCCCCCCCCCCCCCGCTCTCTCTCTCTCTCTCTCTTAGCTCTCCCAATGGCGTCGTCCTCCACAACTCCAGCGTCGTCTTCCCAAAGTACGGCTTCGGTGGTGGAGCACAACCGTAGAGCGAGTATTTGGGAGCATTTCGAGATGGTACAAGTCGGGACCGAAAGAAAAGTGCGCTGCAAGATGTGCTCGAAGTTGCTATCCATCAGCGGTAACTCGACGCTCGTTAGACACCAGAAGTCTTGCGAGTCGAAACAAGCTCCTCCCGAGTCAAGTCAAGCCCAAATTTCTGGAGCCGGACAGATTTGGACATACGATCAAATGCGACAGCGAGAGCTGCAAGCGAAGTTCGTCATCAAATGTGGGCTGTCATTCAGCGTCTTCGACAATGACGACGGCACATAGTACATACATGGGGGGCTTCAACCCAAATACCAAAAGGTTAGTAGAATTACTTTAAGGCGCGACACGATTAGATTATATTTAGAAGCAAAACAAGAATTAATTAGGTATAAGTATATATATATAATTATATATTTATAAAAGTATAAGTATATATATATATATTTATAAATAAAAGTATAAGTATATATATATAATTATATATTTATAAATAAAAGTATAAGTATATATATATTTATATATTTATAAGTATATATATAATATATTTATAAGTAAATATATATATATATATTTATATAAGTATATATATATAGTTATATATAAGTATATATATAAACATATATATATATATATATATATATATATATATTTATACAATATATATACTTATATATATACATATATATAAGTAACTATACTTATATATACGTATATATATATATTTATATTATATATATATAATATATATATATATAATATATATATATATATATATACTTATAAATATTGATATATATATACATAAATATAAGTATAAGTATATGTATCTATATATACTTATAAATATATATATAAGAATATATATAAATATATTTAATATATATATATATATACTTATACTTAAATTATATATATTTATAAGTTATATAAGTATATATATATTTATAAATATATATATTTATAATCTATATATATGTATATTACTTATATATATATAAATATATATACATATATATATATATATACATAAATATATATATATATATATATATATATATATGTATATATATTTAAATATATATATATAAATATATATATATATATTTAAATATATATATATGTATATATATATTTATATATATATATATATAAGTAATATACATATATATAGATAAAAATATATATATATATATATATTTAAATATATATATATTTAAATATATATATATATATACTTATAAATATATATATATTTATAATATATTACTTATACCAAGTTCAGTACAATAGCAACCAACAAATTGCAACCGTACTTGCAAATGAGAGAAATTCCAGGACGATGCTAACAGAGTTCTTTCGCATATATCATGATAATCAAGGGAATGAGAATTACTTATATAGGGACTTTCCAAAGCGCTACAGGTGGCTTATACCTCAGCGGAAGTGGGTACAAAGATGCACTAATACTAAGGCCATTGGAAGGATTTACTCAGTTTCTCCTTCTGAGGGTGAAAAATATTATCTACGTTTGCTTCTAAATCATGTAGCCGGGCCCACTTCTTTCCAATGCCTTCAAACTGTCAGTGGCGTTACATACTCAACGTTTAAGGAAGCGGCCGAAAAATTTGGTCTTTTAGAGGAAGATAACAACATTCGAGACTGTATGTCTGAAGCGAGGACCTTTAGAATGCCTGCGGGATTGAGACGGTTGTTTACAACTATTCTGCTATACTGCACACCCAGTTCAGTAAGAGAACTGTGGGATGAAAATTTTCAAAGTATGATTGAGGATTACACGTGCTCAAGCACTGCAAGTGAAACGTACATGATGAGTAAGTTATTAATGGAATTAGATGGAATTCTCCAACAACAAAATAAGAGTATAAAAGATTACGACCTTCCACGCATATCTGATGGCTACGCAAATTTACATGACTTTTCAAGCCTAATTGAACATGAACTGTCAATCCCGATTTCAGATGATGATTTAAAATCAATTGGTTGTCTTAACAGTGCTCAGCTATCCGCGTTCAACATTATCAGTGCATCAATAAGAGGAAGGGAAAGTGCTATTTACTTTGTCGATGGACCAGGGGGGACTGGAAAGACATTCCTCTATCGATCAATATTGGCATGCTTTCGGCAAAATTGTTATATTGTTTTAGCCACTGCTACTTCGGGGATTGCAGCTAACCTACTTCCGGGAGGACGAACGGCTCATTCTAAATTTAGAATTCCAATTGACTTCGATTCTGTGTCCTCCTGCGGTATTGCAAAACAATCTGATTTACGCGGACTAATAGAACAATCATGCGCAATAATTTGGGATGAAGCGCCGATGGCTCATAGGAAGGCATTTGAAGCGGTTGATCGTACATTCAAAGATGTACTTGGGGTAGGCCTGCCATTTGGTGGGAAGATATTGATCATGGGCGGTGATTTTCGACAAGTAACACCTGTTGTCGTAAACGGAACCAAAGCACAAATAATTAATTCAAGTATTGTTGATTCTTATTTATGGCCACATGTCAAAGTCCTTCGTTTGACTGAAAATATGAGAGCACACGAAGATGCAAGCTTCTCAGATTTTTTGTTGAGGGTTGGCAATGGAGAAGAGACAACATTTGAAGGTGACAAAATTCGAATCCCGGACTCCATGGTAGTCCCCTGGGAAGGTGAAAACTCCATCGATGCTTTGGTCACACAAATTTTTCCAAATTTAGGTGCTGGGAATCACGATGATCGTTACATGGATGGTCGAGCAATATTAACTCCACTTAATGAAGATGTAAATAAATTAAATGAAAAATGTCTTCAATCGTCTCCAGGTGAAAAAGTAACTTACTATTCCTTTGATTCGGTGACGGATGATGTGCGGAATTTGTACTTACCAGAGTTTTTAAATTCACTGAACCCGGGCAATCTACCACCGCACGAGCTCACTTTGAAGATTGGATGTCCAATCATGCTTCTTCGAAACATAGATCCTAAAATTGGGTTGTGCAATGGGACACGGTTGAAATGTCTCCGGTTCTCGAGGAATGTCATCGAAGCGGAAATATTAAATGGCCTTTTCAATAACTTGAGGGTATTTATACCACGTATACCATTACATTGTGCTGAGGATGCAAGAATGCCCTTCGAGCTAATTCGAAAGCAATTCCCTGTGCGTTTGAGCTACGCACTTACAATAAATAAATCGCAAGGTCAAACAATAAAAAATGTAGGGATATATCTTCCAAATCCCGTATTTAGTCATGGACAACTATACGTCGCATTATCAAGGGGTGTTTCCAAGCAAAATACAAAGGTCTTGGTGAAAAATGGAGAAGTTGATGGCCATGAAGGGGTCTACACTAGAAATGTGGTGTACAAGGAAATATTTGCTAGAATATGACCAAACAACACGGAAGCGTAATGCTACTTCAACTTCAAACTCCCCGATTTCTCAAAACAAGCGTGAATTGTATGTTTTCAAATGCTAAATAAAACTCTCTACATGTTAAACTCACTTTACACAATCTTGATTGTTTTGCAAATGTCTACCATTTCCTCAGGGGACTGGCTTCTGGATTTCAATTTTTGGCATAAAATTGAATGAAGTTCGAGCAGCGCCAGATTACGATGAAGTCAACAAGTACGTCGACGGTAGATGGATTTGTGCTCCTGAAGCAATGTTGAAGATATTTAAGTTCGAGAAAACAAGCTTTGAACATAAAATTGAATGAAGTTCCTTAGGTGAGGTCGGGCGTTGATTTGCAAATATATTTACTAATACCGTGCTCCTACGATTAATTTGTCCATTGCTTATCATAGTTCAGGGATCTACTCTGACATACAAAATTTAATGCATTCACTTCAACCTGCTCCAATGACCCGCCAGCGCAATCATAGTTCTTTTTAATTTGCAATCTACAATTTGTCCCCCATTTTGAATGGTTTAATTAAGAACATAAGACAACTACTTACATTTAATGTACAACATATTTGTTTTTTGCATAATCGTTAAACTATTATTATGTTTTGATACAAGTTCTCAAACACATGCAGATGCCAGACAAAATTCAAGCTGACGGGGCATCGTCGTTGCCAGGTGTGGGTGACCCGATCCAAAGTAAGTGTCTTATAAAATGCAAATCTATCTGAGTGCATTTTAAATAGTTTAACATAGCATTGATTGTTAAACACTTTCATTCACATCGATTGTTTCATTTGTTCCTTAGGTTTGTCCGAGACAACACAAAATATTCGCAACACCGATGATGCAGACGATGATTGTGATTACTATGACGAACTTTTTAATATTACTACGGCCAGGTGGTCTGATGGCCCACGCATTAGAATCGAAGGATTCAGACTAATTATACCGGCCGTGCCAAGAGGTTTGACTGCCCAAGAAGAGTGGAATTTTGTGTTCACAATGATTAGGAGGTAAGACCAAATTATTAATACATAGTATGGCTTAATTTTTTTGTAAGCCCAGTGAAACATGTAATTTGTTGATTTATATCCTTAACATATTATATCAATACAGGGTCTCCCACGGCCATTAAATGGACTCTATTGGCGTTTGGATTGTTGCATCAGTGGAGGATGCCAAACTTTTGTCATAAATTATGCTGCTTGCTATGCTTGGCTGTCTTTTTGGCGTTTTCTGATTTCTATAACTGATGTAAACATTGGCATGTTTTGTTTTTGGGGAACATTACTATTTATATGCTATTGCACGTCTATTTCTATGTTCCACTTATATATATAAATTTTTTAATACTCATTCATGAATTAATAGTCATGTGATTTTGTGATCTTCGTACTTTTAATCCAAGTGTTCTTCGTGGATTAAATTAGAAGGCCGACTCAATGGTAGATTAAACTGCAGGGCCTTCATGTCGCGGGCCGGGTACTGTCAGCGGTCTGTAGGGGCGGAGCCCCCACAAATGAATGTCGCACCCACGACGAATGTCGCCCCCACAAAGAATGTCGCCGCCCACGACGAATGTCGACGCCCACGACGAATGTCCCCGCCACGACGAATGTCGCCGCCCCGAGGAATGTCGCCGCACACGACGAACGCAGCCGCACACGACCATAGTCGCCGCCCACGACGAATGTCGCCTCCAGGACGAATGTCGCCACTACGACGAATGTTGCCGCCACGATGACTGTCGCCGCCCACGAAGAATGTCGCCCGCACGACGAATGTCGCCCCCACGACGAATGTCGCCCACACGACGAAGGTTGCCCCCACGACGAATGTCGCCGCCCACGATGAATGTCCCCGCCACGAGGAATGTTTCCCCCACGACGAATGTCGCCCCACGGCAATTGTCCCCGCCCACGACGAATGTCGCCGCCCACGACGAATGTCGCCGCCCACGACGAATGTCCCCGCCACGACGAATGTCGCCGCCCACAACAGATGCGGGCGCAGCCCGCTCGAATGCGGGCGCTGCCTGCTTAAATGCCAAGCGGGCGAAGCCCGCTTGGTTACGGGCGAAGCCCGCAGCGACGCATCGAGAACGGGCGTAGCCCGTTCGAAGATGCTAGTATATATATATATATATACATTTAAATATATATATATAAATATATATATATTTAAATATATATATATATATATGTATATATATATTTATATATATATAAGTAATATACATATATATAGATTATAAATATATATATTTATAAATATATATATATATACTTATACTTATATTTATGTATATATAGATTATAAATATATATATATATACTTATACTTATATATAGATTATAAATATATATATTTATAAATATATATTTATAAGTATATATAGATACATATACTTATACTTATATTTATGTATATATATATCAATATTTATAATTATATATATACATATATATATATTATATATATATATTATATATATATTATATATATAATATAAATATATATATATATATTTATATATATATACATATATATAAGTATAGTTTCTTATATATATGTATATATAGGTATATATATATAAATATATAAGTATATATATTGTATAAATATATATATATATATATGTTTATATATATACTTATAAATAAGTATATATAAATATATTTATATAATATATATTTATATACTTATATATAAGTATATATATACTTATATAAATATATATTATATATATATATTTACTTATAAATATATTATATATATATACTTATAAATATATAAATATATATATACTTATATATATATACTTATACTTTTATTTATGTATATATATATATTTATAAGTATATATATATGTAAATATATATACTTATAAATTTAAATAGACATATATATACTTATAAATTTATATATATATAAGTATATATATACTTATATAACTTATACATATATATATATATATTATAAATATATATATATTTATAAGTATATATATGTATGTAAATATACTCATATATATACTTATATATATATATATACTTATAAATATATATATATTTATATACTTATAAATACAGATACTTATATATATATATATATCTATATATAATATAGTATATTTATATATATATGTAAGTATATAAATACAGATACTTATATATATATATATCTATATATAATATAGTATATATATATGTATATATCTATACTATATAATACTTATAAATATATATATACTTATAAATATATATATATATATACTTATAAATATAAATATATATATATATACTTATAAATATATATATCTATACTATTCTATAAAGGAAAACTACCCTTTGGTGCAACATTCATAATACCCAAAATACCCTCATTTCTTTTCATTAAAGACTAACATTCTTAAATAAAAATTCAAATAATTTCAAAAAAAAAGACCTTTTCTGTAATTACTCATTCCCCCCGCCAAAAAGCACATCCCGTCACCCTGCCCGCTAAAATCACATCAGTCTGCATCGACTTTATTTCACGTCTTTCCATCCGCCCGATAAAATCATGCTGCCTCTTGCTCCTGCAGCTACCTCACCGCTCCCGCTATTCCTCCAGCGATTTGGGAGTAGTCTTCCTCCAGCGAAGTCCTCTTCCTCCTGTAATCTCGCAGCTACACAATCCAGCGATTTGGGAGCCATCTTCCTCCCGCATAATCATCCTCCATCTCCAGCGACTCGCCACATTCAGCGTGTTCAAGCCGTCGGAGATTCCATATGCGGCACTTCGCTTCTTCAATCGTTCGCCGCTCCCGGTATGAACTCCTCTTCACAAAATATTTGAAGCCTTTGCACACCTAATATTTTATTTCCCCCATTTCTCTAGGGTTTACATCTCTGCTTTCCCTTGATCCTGCACTACCATCGTGGACCTGAAATCTCTACGGCAACCCGACGCTGCTCTAATAACCCAAAGTATGCTTGCTTGCCCTATTTCTAACTCTTATTTCCTCTTCCAACCCTTTTCCCATATCTATGGGATCACCATTGTTGGTAGGGGAGTTCAGTCGCAGTTCTCAAGGCTTTGGCAGAGGAGTTCATGGGAGTTTCTTTGTTTATTCTCATGGCTTTGGCAGAGGAGTTTCTTTGTTTATTTTCCTTTGTTTTTCCCATCTCTATCTACGGGATCACCTATTTTTTCCTTTGTTTTTGTTTCAGAAAAAAAAACAGACAAGCCATCCCGCTCCAGTGCAAGGTAAGTAGATCTCCCATGTGCGAACTGGAATTTGTTATTTCTTACTCTATTATATTAACTAGCTTTTGCTTCTCTCTGCAGCAATGGTGGACAGTAGCAATGGACGGTATGCTTCTCTTTGCGTCAATGGAATTTGCTTCTCTTTGCTGGGTTTTTTTCCAATTATTATTTCTTAATTCAATTTCCATTTGCTGGGTTTTTTCCAAATGCTATTTCTTAATCCAATTTTTAATTAGATTGTCTAATTTTGTATGGTTAATCTACAAACTCACAATATCAAGTGCAAGTTAGATTTCCGAAAAGAGTTGAAAGGGCCAAATAAGAGTGGAATGGTAAATTGATGCTTATTTATGTTTCATATTGTAAGATTGGATGTTATCTAAAATATAGACTTTATTTATGCATTAACTTGGTTTATAATTGGAATTACACGATTTTCCATGTTCCAGGTCCAATGGTTTATTGGAATTCTCTTTGGAATCTGTATTGATTCTCCTATTATTTCTTTAATTTTGATTCACCGAATGGATGCATGAACATCTCTTCGGTTTTGCTTATGTGCACATTCTTCTAACCATCATTCACCATTTAGGGGTTGTGTACTTTTCCATCTTATTCTAAAGGAATTCTCCCTTGAATCTATGTTGAGTACTCTTCTACTATATCTTAAATTTTGATTCCCCTACTGGATGCATGAACATCTCTTGAGTTTTGTTTATGTGCATATACTTTATTTGGTGAATTTTGGAACTGAGGCTAATGCGTTGGCAATGTTGATGACTTTTACTATCAGCATTATCATCATAGAAAATTATTAAAATTGAAGACATCCACAATAACATTTAGGGCTTGCTCGGCTCCAGTCAGTTTAGGTTTTCCTGGTAATTTTTTGAGTTCTTTTGTTCCTATTTTGATTTCATACAATTCTATTTCCACTGCCATCAATTTTAATCCACGAAAAAACAGAAGTAGGACTAAACTCGAAACAAATGGCTCTACACAAATTTCTTTAAGCATGTATTAATTCTTGCATATTTGAGCTTTCAAATTTTAAAAATGCTTTTTATACAAATTGATGAAGTTTTTTGGGCAGGTGACTATGACGAATTGAAAGCAAACTTCACCAAAGTTTTTTTGGCTAGGTGCTCTATCACTGCAATATTTCATTATTTTTTATCTGTACTGGAGGTTCGTTCTTCTTTCTCTTTCCAACACCTGTACTGGACTAAACTCGAAACAAATGGCTCTACACAAATTTCTTTAAGCATGTATTAATTCTTGCATATTTGAGCTTTCAAATTTTAAAAATGCTTTTTATACAAATTGATGAAGTTTTTTGGGCAGGTGACTATGACGAATTGAAAGCAAACTTCACCAAAGTTTTTTTGGCTAGGTGCTCTATCACTGCAATATTTCATTATTTTTTATCTGTACTGGAGGTTCGTTCTTCTTTCTCTTTCCAACACCTTAACTATTTGTTTCCTTTAGGGCATCAAGTTCCTGCAGATTTTGGTCTTCAAAAGCTACTAACTGGCTTCTGCCCTGTTTCCACCGGTTGGGAAATCCTCCAGTGATAGGTATGATATGTGACATGCGATTTCCTCCTATGTAGCTTTTCTGCATCTATATTTATATCTATGTTGGTTCATATCCACAATGTGAATGTCTTCTCTGATATCAATGTAATAATAGTTTATTTTTTCAGTGATTTTTATGTATTTCTTATACATGAGTTCAAATCTATCTTCGCTTAATTATATATATTTTTCTTTAATTTTTATGTATTTCTCATACATGAGTTCAATTCTATTTACACTTTATTATATGTCAATCTTCCATCCAGTCAATTTTGTTGATCAGAGAGACGATTCAAGCTATGATACAAATCTCATGAAGAGATTAGTAAAATCTTTCATTTAAATGCATTTAGATCTTTACCTCTTCATCCTCCAAAATACTTTTCATAGCAGCCACAGAATAATTAGATATAGAACACTCTAGCCACAAATATTTCTCTTGATTTTTTATTATTACTTCCATGATTAATTCCAAGCCCATGCTCGATTTTAGGAACTGTTTTTTGTTAAAAGACTAATGCTGCTCTTTCTAGCTCATGAAGTTTATTATTCATGGAGTTTGAATGGTTTTTTTAAATTTCTTCTGAATTTAAGCTTACTTTGAGTTTTCTTGCATTTGTCTGCAAACCTGCTAATCTTTTTAGTGTCTAATTGTGTACTTTTGATCTCTTCAACATCTGGCAGTAGAAGATATGTGTATGTGTGATTTGGGAAAAAGCTGTTTTTACGTATGCATTTTAAAATTGTTCATGTGTACAGAACCATTTGGTGCTTGAGTGTGGGTGGTGTTAGAGTGTGCTGAACTGTCTTGGCTTGCTAAAGTGTTTCTTCCAGGTATGAATATTGCTGAATTTTGATTTCTTTCATTAATTCAATGTTGTCATCAATAAATCAATGATGTATATATATATTGTTTAATAACAATTGTTTAATAATAATTGTTTAACTTATCAAGTGTTTTATTGTTGTACCATGTTTCTCATTTCAAGTGTTCTTTATAATAATTATTATATAGCTTTGGATGAATATCATGTGTACAGAAGCTTTGGATGAATATCATGTGTACAAAAATTGTTGGTGGTTTAATAAAATTATATAGCTTTGGATGAAATCGGATTAGATATGAAAGTTTTTTTTAATGGGCTGGTCATGTCTTTTTTGAAACTTAGGCTTGCTCTATTTTATATAGAATTGTTTTGGCAAAATGGTCGGGCATGATAAATTGCGATTATTTTTTGATAAATTTATTCTTTACAAATATTGTTTTCTGTATTTGTTTCTATGGCAATTTCAATTATCAATTTTTGCAATGCACTACCCCATTTGCAATAGTGATTTCACAAAGTCAACGATGGCCCACCAGCCAAATGAGCATGATAAAATTGGTCACAAACGCAATAGGGCTTCCACATCAGGATCAACGCTTCCTCGACACACACTACACCCAACAATAGACACAATTTCTTCAATTGCTGAAGGTTTTACTCGATTCTCCTCTTCAATCACGTCTCCTTTACATATTCAATATACGTGGACATTTCTTCCCATGCACAGGCCCATCACTTCACGTTGATGCACCGTCTCGGTCAACCGCATACAGAAATTCACTGACGAATGTTCAACGAACTACACGGAATGCAACGAGACGACAACAACGACGTGATCAGCAATCTAATATCCAAAATCACATTGACCATCCCTCAACGGCTGCGGAGATCCTACCACAAGGCAATTTCATAACATCTTCATTTCATACTTCTCCATAACCCACTTAAATAAATGTATTTTAGGTAGTTAATATTCTAACACAATTGCTTGGTCCATCAATTAGGGGACCTCCATGATGCATCAACCGAGGCAGAGCATCAATTACCGGTTGTGGTCCCAAATCTACGAGCACCTAACCGAAATTCAGCAAGAATTTCTACTCAAATTACAAACGTTCCTAGGATGGAACTTCCACCTCCGACATTTTGTCGTCATTGTCATGCAAAATTGTTCTATAAGGAATCAAAGAACTTATGCTGCAACAATGGTAAAATTATCATTCCTGGGATTCCTACTCCGCCCGAGCTATTTGATCTATTCACTCAACAAGGTTCTCAAGGGCGCCATTTCCGACAAAATGTACGTGCATATAATCACGTCTTCTCATTCACGTCGATGGGTGTAACATTGGATGAATCCATCCCGTCATTTGCTCAAGGAATCTACACCTTCAGAGCACATGGGGCACTATACCATAGAATCGGCTCTCTTATACCAACTCCGGGTAATAGACCAAGGTTTCTACAAATGTTCATATACGACACGGACTGTGAAAATGAACATCGCTTGGAAGAGGGGCATGGGCTGGACGTCGAGGTTCTGCATAAAATCAAAACAATACTTGATATGTATAATCCGTTTGTCCAACGCTTTCGACAGATATCACAACATCCTCAGATAATGTCTTGCCGACTTCTTATTCGAGATAGGCCAGCTACAGATCGTCAATACATTCTTCCAACAGCATCACAAGTTGCAGCAGTCTTGGTTGGTGGTGAAGATTTCATGGAGTCCGATGATAGGGACATATTAATATGCGCCACAGATGGAAATTTACTTACTTTGAAAGAGTATACTGGATATTATGATCCAATGCAATACCCTTTATTACATCCACACGGAACCTACGGATGGGACAAATGCTTACAATCAAACGAAGGGATACGGATAAGCTGTTGCGATTACTACGCCTCTTTGTTGCAGGTTTGACTGTGACATCTTTAAATCAATAATATCTAAGTTATATTATATTATTATTTTTATAACTAAATTTTACATATACTGCATTAACGTAGATACGCAACAATAATCAGTCCATTCTTCTTCATGCGGGGAGACTACTACAACAATTTGTGGTCGATAATTTTATCAAAATTGAAACACAGAAGCTGCGTTGGATTAAACTTAATCAAAGCAAGATACGTGCGGAATTGTACCAAGGATTGCAGGATAGCTTCGTAGCAGGTGAAACTGATGCAGGTAACCTCTTTTTGCTTCAACTTGCAAGCTAAAGCATTCACGCAATAATTGTGAGTTGCACTCATGAAAAACTACGCATTGATGTTTTCTTCAGCTGCCGTTGGCCGTCGTCGTATAATTCTGCCTTCCTCATTTATTGGGAGTCCCCGTGACATGTACCAGCGCTACCAAGATGCAATGGCAATCGTACAACAATACGGGAAGCCAGATGTGTTTTTAACAATGACATGCAACTCTAACTGGAAAGAGATAAAGGACGAACTATATCCTGGTCAAGCAGCACATGAACGACCAGATTTGTTGTCTAGGGTTTTCCAATCAAAATGTGAAAGTCTCAAGGATGATATCTTCCATAAAGGGGTTCTGGGGAAAGTGGTGGGTCACGTTCATGTTATCGAATTTCAAAAGCGAGGCTTGCCACACGTCCATATGCTGATAATTTTTGGAGAGGAAGACAAGTTAAATAGCCCCGAAGAGTATGACTGTATTGTTAGGGCTGAGATACCACAAGCAGATATTGAGCCCGACTTACATGAGGCTGTGCGTAGGCATATGATACATGGCCCGTGTGGATGCCACAACCCTAACGCTCCGTGTATGAAAAATTTAAAGTGCAAAAAAGGTTATCCAAAGCCATATGCAGAATGCACATCACAGGGTATTGATTCATATCCAGTTTACAGGCGAAGGAGAAACAATGTTAGCGTTCAAAATAATCTCATTGACCAAAGTGTTGTCGACAACGGTTGGGTAGTCCCGTATAATCCTTATTTGCTTTTGAAGTACAATTGCCATATAAATGTTGAAATCTGCAGTAGTATCAAGAGCATCAAATATTTGTACAAATATATTCATAAAGGTTCAGACCGTGTTGCTTTTGAAGTCAGAGCAGCGCCAGATTACGATGAAGTCAACAAGTACGTCGACGGTAGATGGATTTGTGCTCCAGAAGCAATGTGGAAGATATTTAAGTTCGAGATGACTAGAATGTACCCTTCCGTTGCCAGATTACAAATACACTTACCAAACTTACACCAAGTTCAGTACAATAGCAACCAACAAATTGCAACCGTACTTGCAAATGAGAGAAATTCCAGGACGATGCTAACAGAGTTCTTTCGCATATATCATGATAATCAAGGGAATGAGAATTACTTATATAGGGACTTTCCAAAGCGCTACAGGTGGCTTATACCTCAGCGGAAGTGGGTACAAAGATGCACTAATACTAAGGCCATTGGAAGGATTTACTCAGTTTCTCCTTCTGAGGGTGAAAAATATTATCTACGTTTGCTTCTAAATCATGTAGCCGGGCCCACTTCTTTCCAATGCCTTCAAACTGTCAGTGGCGTTACATACTCAACGTTTAAGGAAGCGGCCGAAAAATTTGGTCTTTTAGAGGAAGATAACAACATTCGAGACTGTATGTCTGAAGCGAGGACCTTTAGAATGCCTGCGGGATTGAGACGGTTGTTTACAACTATTCTGCTATAATGCACACCCAGTTCAGTAAGAGAACTGTGGGATGAAAATTTTCAAAGTATGATTGAGGATTACACGTGCTCAAGCACTGCAAGTGAAACGTACATGATGAGTAAGTTATTAATGGAATTAGATGGAATTCTCCAACAACAAAATAAGAGTATAAAAGATTACGACCTTCCACGCATATCTGATGGCTACGCAAATTTACATGACTTTTCAAGCCTAATTGAACATGAACTGTCAATCCCGATTTCAGATGATGATTTAAAATCAATTGGTTGTCTTAACAGTGCTCAGCTATCCGCATTCAACATTATCAGTGCATCAATAAGAGGAAGGGAAAGTGCTATTTACTTTGTCGATGGACCAGGGGGGACTGGAAAGACATTCCTCTATCGATCAATATTGGCATGCTTTCGGCAAAATTGTTATATTGTTTTAGCCACTGCTACTTCGGGGATTGCAGCTAACCTACTTCCGGGAGGACGAACGGCTCATTCTAAATTTAGAATTCCAATTGACTTCGATTCTGTGTCCTCCTGCGGTATTGCAAAACAATCTGATTTACGCGGACTAATAGAACAATCATGCGCAATAATTTGGGATGAAGCGCCGATGGCTCATAGGAAGGCATTTGAAGCGGTTGATCGTACATTCAAAGATGTACTTGGGGTAGGCCTGCCATTTGGTGGGAAGATATTGATCATGGGCGGTGATTTTCGACAAGTAACACCTGTTGTCGTAAACGGAACCAAAGCACAAATAATTAATTCAAGTATTGTTGATTCTTATTTATGGCCACATGTCAAAGTCCTTCGTTTGACTGAAAATATGAGAGCACACGAAGATGCAAGCTTCTCAGATTTTTTGTTGAGGGTTGGCAATGGAGAAGAGACAACATTTGAAGGTGACAAAATTCGAATCCCGGACTCCATGGTAGTCCCCTGGGAAGGTGAAAACTCCATCGATGCTTTGGTCACACAAATTTTTCCAAATTTAGGTGCTGGGAATCACGATGATCGTTACATGGATGGTCGAGCAATATTAACTCCACTTAATGAAGATGTAAATAAATTAAATGAAAAATGTCTTCAATCGTCTCCAGGTGAAAAAGTAACTTACTATTCCTTTGATTCGGTGACGGATGATGTGCGGAATTTGTACTTACCAGAGTTTTTGAATTCACTGAACCCTGGCAATCTACCACCGCACGAGCTCACTTTGAAGATTGGATGTCCAATCATGCTTCTTCGAAACATAGATCCTAAAATTGGGTTGTGCAATGGGACACGGTTGAAATGTCTCCGCTTCTCGAGGAATGTCATCGAAGCGGAAATATTAAATGGCCTTTTCAATAACTTGAGGGTATTTATACCACGTATACCATTACATTGTGCTGAGGATGCAAGAATGCCCTTCGAGCTAATTCGAAAGCAATTCCCTGTGCGTTTGAGCTACGCACTTACAATAAATAAATCGCAAGGTCAAACAATAAAAAATGTAGGGATATATCTTCCAAATCCCGTGTTTAGTCATGGACAACTATACGTCGCATTATCAAGGGGTGTTTCCAAGCAAAATACAAAGGTCTTGGTGAAAAATGGAGAAGTTGATGGCCATGAAGGGGTCTACACTAGAAATGTGGTGTACAAGGAAATATTTGCTAGAATATGACCAAACAACACGGAAGCGTAATGCTACTTCAACTTCAAACTCCCCGATTTCTCAAAACAAGCGTGAATTGTATGTTTTCAAATGCTAAATAAAA
The DNA here is from genome assembly GCA_033032865.1 of Dactylorhiza incarnata. Classification (NCBI taxonomy): domain Eukaryota; kingdom Viridiplantae; phylum Streptophyta; class Magnoliopsida; order Asparagales; family Orchidaceae; genus Dactylorhiza; species Dactylorhiza incarnata. The sequence goes on along the minus strand of JAWHQI010000464.1, from coordinate 1,173,196 downwards.
CTCTCTACATGTTAAACTCACTTTACACAATCTTGATTGTTTTGCAAATGTCTACCATTTCCTCAGGGGACTGGCTTCTGGATTTCAATTTTTGGCATAAAATTGAATGAAGTTCGAGCAGCGCCAGATTACGAGGAAGTCAACAAGTACGTCGACGGTAGATGGATTTGTGCTCCTGAAGCAATGTTGAAGATATTTAAGTTCGAGAAAACAAGCTTTGAACATAAAATTGAATGAAGTTCCTTAGGTGAGGTCGGGCGTTGATTTGCAAATATATTTACTAATACCGTGCTCCTACGATTAATTTGTCCATTGCTTATCATAGTTCAGGGATCTACTCTGACATACAAAATTTAATGCATTCACTTCAACCTGCTCCAATGACCCGCCAGCGCAATCATAGTTCTTTTTAATTTGCAATCTACAATTTGTCCCCCATTTTGAATGGTTTAATTAAGAACATAAGACAACTACTTACATTTAATGTACAACATATTTGTTTTTTGCATAATCGTTAAACTATTATTATGTTTTGATACAAGTTCTCAAACACATGCAGATGCCAGACAAAATTCAAGCTGACGGGGCATCGTCGTTGCCAGGTGTGGGTGACCCGATCCAAAGTAAGTGTCTTATAAAATGCAAATCTATCTGAGTGCATTTTAAATAGTTTAACATAGCATTGATTGTTAAACACTTTCATTCACATCGATTGTTTCATTTGTTCCTTAGGTTTGTCCGAGACAACACAAAATATTCGCAACACCGATGATGCAGACGATGATTGTGATTACTATGACGAACTTTTTAATATTACTACGGCCAGGTGGTCTGATGGCCCACGCATTAGAATCGAAGGATTCAGACTAATTATACCGGCCGTGCCAAGAGGTTTGACTGCCCAAGAAGAGTGGAATTTTGTGTTCACAATGATTAGGAGGTAAGACCAAATTATTAATACATAGTATGGCTTAATTTTTTTGTAAGCCCAGTGAAACATGTAATTTGTTGATTTATATCCATAACATATTATATCAATACAGGGTCTCCCACGGCCATTAAATGGACTCTATTGGCGTTTGGATTGCTGCATCAGTGGAGGATGCCAAACTTTTGACATAAATTATGCTGCTTGCTATGCTTGGCTGTCTTTTTGGCGTTTTCTGATTTCTATAACTTCTGATGTAAACGTTGGCATGTTTTGTTTTTGGGGAGCATAACTATTTATATGCTATTACACGTCTATTTCTATGTTCCACTTATATATATAAATTTTTTAATGCTCATTCATGAATTAATAGTCATGTGATTTTGTGATCTTCGTACTTTTAATCCATGTGTTCTTCGTGGATTAAATTAGAAGGCCGACTCAATGGTAGATTAAACTGCAGGGCCTTCATGTGAGGTGCTCTGACTATAAAATCTCAATTTTATGCTAAATTTATAGCTATTTTCTTCCACTAATTAATGGATGTAATTGGGCCAAGATATTCTCAATTTTATGCTAAATTTATAGCTATTTTCTTTTTTTTGTTCACACCATACTGAAGAATTAATGGATGTAATTGGGCCATAAATATTTTTGAAAAAATAATAATTATAAAATATAGTTCGGATGGCATCAAGGGCTACCGCCACAACGAATACTAATATAAGTTTTTTTGTTCACACCATACTGAAGAATTAATGGAATGTCGCCGCACACAACGAATGTCGCCGCACATGACGAATGTCGCCGTCCACGACCAATGTCGCCGCCCACGACGAATGTCCCAGCCACGACGAATGTCGCCGCCCCGAGGAATGTCGCCGCACACGACGAATGTCGCCGCACACGACGAATGTCGCCGCACACGACGAATGTCGCACCTACGACGAATGTCGCCCGCACGACGAATGTCGCCCCCACGACGAATGTCGCCCCCATGATGATTGTCGCCCCCACGACGAATGTCGCCGCCCACGATGAATGTCCCCGTCACGAGGAATGTTGCCCCCACGACGAATGTCCCCCTACGACAATTGTCGCCGCCCACGACGAATGTCGCCGCCCACGACGAGTGTCCACGCCACGATGAATGTTGCCACCCACGATAGATGTGGGCGCAGCTCGCTCGAATGCGGGCGCTGCCTGCTTAAATGCCAAGCGGGCGAAGCCCGCTTGGTTACGGGCGAAGCCCGCAGCGACGCATCGAGAACGGGCGTAGCCCGTTCGAAGATGCTAGTATATATATATTTATAATATATATGTATTTATACTATATATATAGTTATAAATATATATATATATAATTATATATAAATATATACTATACTTATATATACTTATACTTATATATAAGTATATATATTTATAAATATATATATACTTATAAATATATCTATATATATATATATATATAAAATATATAAGTATATATATACTTATATAACTTATAAATATATACATATATAGATATACTAATATTTATATATATATTAGATATATATATGTATATATATACTTATAAATATATATATGTATATTACTTATATATATAAGTATATATATATACTATTTATAAGTATATATATATACTTATAAATATATATAAATATATAATATATTAAATATATATATATTTATACTTATTTATATATAATATATATATAAACTTATAAATATATAGTAAATATACTTATTTATATATATATATATAGAAATATATATATAAATACATAAGTATATACTTATATATATTTATATACTTATATATAAGTATATATATACTTATATTTATGTATTTATACTTATATATAAGTATATATATATATTTATAGTATATATATACTTATAAATACATATATATATATATTTATATTTATAAATATATATTATATATATACATAAATATATATAATATATATATATACTTATAAATATATATATAAATATATATATTATATATATATAAATATATATATATATATATAATATATATTTATAAATATATATATATTGATAAATATATATTATACATATATCTATATATAATATAGTATATTTATATATATATATATTTATACTATATATATACTTATAAATATTTATATACTTATAAATATATATATATATTTATATACTTATAAATACAGATACTTATATATATATACACTTATAAATATATATATATTATATATATATAAATATATATATATGTATATATATATAAGTATATGTATTTATAAGTATACATATATAGATATGTATATATATATATAAGTATATGTATTTATAAGTATATATATATAAGTATATATATATATAAGTATATATTTATATACATATATATATTTATATAAATATATATAAGTATATATATATATATTTATATATATTTATAAGTATATATATATTTATAAGTATATATATGTAAGTATATATATACTTATATATATACTTATAAATATATATATATAAGTATATATGTAAGTATATATATACTTATAAATATATATATATATATGTATACTTATAAATATTTATATATATATACTTATATATATATACTTTAAGTATAAGTATATATATAAGTATATATATATAAGTATATATATATATATTTATAAGTATATATATACATATATATTTATATATATATACTTTACTTATAAAATGTGTTCAAAAAAGAGCATGCAAACTACTTAAAAATCCTAGACAGAATTATTGTGGTTTGCTAATAGACATAAAGAGCAGTCCTAGAAAAATGGCTCTACAAAGAGCTGTATTGCTCAAAATCGCTTGATCTCAAATCCTACAGAAAGTAGACATCCAGAGCTACAAAAGTTGTCTCAGCCAACTTTTCATGATATGGCCTCTAAGGCCTTCAAAAATTGCATGCAAACTACTTTAAAATCCTAGACAGAATTATTGTGGTTTGCTAATAGACATAAAGAGCAGTCCTAGAAAAATGGCTCTACAAGGAGCTGTACTGCTCCAAATCACTTGATCTCAAATCCTACAGAAAGTAGACATCAACAGCTACAAATGTTGTCTCAGCCAACTTTTCATGATATGGCCTATAAGGCCTTCAAAATTGACTTACAAGATCTGGTCAATAAGTGTGACAGATTTCATATATATATATATATATTTATTAAATAAAACGTGGTCTGCGATTAACCTAAGCCCAGATCGGACGGCTGGGAGTTATCTTCCCCGATGAGCCAACAGTCGGGATTGACTGCTCCTGGAGCATTTTGCGCGCCGGATTCCGGCGAGCTCCGGGCATCTCCGGCGAATCGGCCAAGCCACCACCACCACGCGACCTAGGGCTATCCTACGGCGGTGAGCACGCGGCCGGAGGTGGCCGGAGATGGCCTGCGGCATGTTGCGATTTCCGGCCAAGAACAATGAAAAATAGGAATGGTGGATCACCATTCCCTCAACGATTTTGAAAACGGAGAGATTAGAGGACTAGCACAGGAGGAGGGGGAAAGGAACTTGCCTTGAATCGAGCCCGGGGAGGGGGATTTCTGCACTTGCCATGGCCGAATCCGAGCTCCAATTTCCTGCTCGATCTTCCTCCTCAGAGCTTGCCTCCCTCTGAAACCATGGGGCTTCTCCTCCTTGGCACCTCCTGAAGCTAATCGGAGGTCTGAAGAGGGTCGGGGGTGGCTTATTCCAAAGTTGCCATTAATGCCACCTCTTGGCCGGCCTATAAGCTCCGACTTGAGCTCCACCTGGCAGCTGGCCGGCCTGGAGACTGTTGGGAATTACTGCTAGAGCTCAGGGGGAGGCATTGGAAGAGGAATTGAGTGCCATTTGGCACTCAATCCATGCCTCCTCTTTTGTCCCTTCTCCAATTTGGGGGAAAACTCAAATTTACCCCTTTGCATGTGGGTTTCTTCCCCATTTCAGAGGGCTTCCATGGTAAAAGGTATAGGGCTGCAGAATGGGCCTCAAATTGAGCCCATGCCTCATGGGCATTTAGTCTTAATTTCCTCTTGAACCCAATTTAGGCCTATTTGACCAAGTGTTGACCTTTGGGTTGACTTGGTCAAATTAATGGGTGGGCTGGCCCCACATGATGGTCATGGGTCTGTGTACACCATCAATGATGTATAGGGCAATGGTGGGGCCCACACTGGGTCAATTAAACCCATAAAGGCTAATTTTAAGCTAGAGTTGACTTTGGCCAATTAGGTCCATTTGGTTGACCCCAATGGGTCCTAAGTGATCTACTCACCCCTTTGGATGTCATAAGGGTCATGATGAGGTTATGTTGAGTTATTGGAGTCTTTTGGTCACCTCTGGGCTAAGGCAACATTATTTGCTAAATGCACACCAATGTGTATTCCTTCTTAACTTATGGAATTCATGGGGCCTCCTTGGCCCATTTTGGTCTCTTAGAGCAATGTCATGACCTTGTCAAGACAAAATGCATCTTAGGGGTCTAGTTGTTTTGGGGATGTTACAAATCCCAATAAACGAAGAAACAATTTCGTCCCCGAAATTTAGGTTTAGGTCCACGGGAGTTAGAGTTCATGGATGATTTAGTTGTTTGGGTGCAGTATGGCTCTCAATTAACATTGGGACTTGTTAAGTCTGATTCTCATTGACTCATCCTCGGTTTTCTCCCAAGTGCACTTTCGTTAAACCTCATCCTATTCGAGTTCGAGATCCTTTACCTGAGGGTTCTTAGACAATTCCCAATTGATGAAGACATCGTAGTGGAGGGAGGACATAATTCGAAGTAAAGTCACACACTCACAAGGCGAGTGTAAGAATCCATCGAGTCTTATATTTTATAGTATGATGTCTTCGTAAGTATACAGTTCTCGATCCGGTGAATACATTGTCACGTTCACCGTCAATATCTTTAATACCGTATCCTTACTAACACTTTGGGTCTACTCTCCTGTGGTTCACAATCATTGTACACGTGACACCGGTACTCTTATTTATTAGTTGTTTGTAATTAGAATTTAGACTTGTCTTCCATGATCATGGTATGTTTATGGCTTGGGCAATATTGATTCCTCTAATTTTTACGACATCTCCCTTCTTTTAATACTTTAGATCAACGCTTAGTCATGCTCCTAAGATTCAATATGATATTTAGTAAATGTAAATATGCCATGGTCATTTACTGAACTAAAAGGATACTTAGTAGTAATCAAACTCAGTTTTGGTACTTAAATTCGTATGAGCCGTCAATTCCGATCCCCATAAGCTTCATATATTGTAAATCCTCCAAGGTGGCTAAGGGTGCAAGGCTCATTTCGTGAAGGAAGTATGATAATTAATCAATAGTTAACTATAATAAAATTTGCAGAGGTTCAATGGGGACCACAAGTCTATCTACTTATTTCTGTAATACTCCGGATTTTTCATAGTGATCCAGGGAAACTTGACCCTGGGAATCTCAATAAAGCTTTATGTAACAAAATTTTTACAAACCCTAATTTCCTACGGAACTCAATCTTCAAGGTCTCTGATTCCTTCAGAGAAGGAAGATCTCTTTACCGAAAGTGTATATTTCAATTGTAAGGAATTGACCAAGGAAATAATTATTGTCCATAAAATCCTAAGTGTGCAAGAACATGGGTGTTACCCTAAGCTACCTTGGTTTTATCAATCTTTAGGTCTACCACAAACGTATGCAATGTAATTATTCCCAAAGATTTTGATTCCTGGACAGCATGTGTATCATACTAAATTTATATGTACAGTGTAATATTCAGATCGTTTGGATAAGTCGGATGGTAGGGTGCACCGACTTAGGTCTAGGGTTCACTTGTATATCTTGCACCAAGGCAGGTGCCCACGGAGTTATAATGCAGAGACTTTTATGTCTCCAAGGAAAGCTAAGTCAATATTTTAGTGGCCCAATAAACGAAGAAACAAGATTAGCCTCCCGTAATCTTGTGATGAGTTTCTTATATCCGAAAATATCGGCTTCCCACGTATGCATAAAATCCCTATGGGTATACAGCTCTTGTGGTTTGGATATGGTAAGGTTCTCTACCCTCAGAATTGCCATTTATCGTAATTCTTTCCCAAGGATCGTGTGTTTATCCAATGGTCTTCTCTAAGTGGGGCTTCTCATTCCACATTTGACATCCTTTCTTGTGATGGTTTTCCGAGAGTGGAAGTGTGGAGTATTAGCTTCTAAGCACATAAGTAAGGCTTTACTAGTCTCACACTAGTCCAATAGTATAATCACAAACACCAAGACCACTTAAGATTGTCCTATTTGTTTGTTTGAGGAGTGTTAATATCACTTAGGAAGTGATGTGGGTATATCGGAGAGTAAGCCCTGAACGCTCACACACGCTTTCAACTCCTTCTTTTAGTCACTTTGGGGTATCCTACTACTTGGTCAAAAATATACTTGAGGTTGAAGTCAGACTAGGATACCCTATGAGAAGTCTTGCTAAGTCAAACCAATACGGTGTACTAGTCGGGTTGGCCTAATCTCATCGTTAAGTGGACAAAATTATGTGATTTCCCATATGGGCACACCACTGCTTCCGCTGCTAGTTTGTCCTCAAACTAACTCGAGCGGGGGTTGCCCTAGGGTTTGTGGACTTCTTTTACTTGGATCGAAAGTCGGCTAAGCTGATACCACTTTGTAAGACCCTCTTTTTTTTGCTTTTAAACCGGGTCTTACCGCCCAGAACCGCCGTCTTGCGGTGAGGCCAATGCGCCAAATGGTCATCACCACAATACGCCGATCCCGCCGGCTAATCAACATCATCCAGGCCAACCACAATTCATAGTAATAGAAGCAAATAAAAGCACAAGTCCACAAATCACATTAAAAATATAAATTACGAGTTTACAATGTCCACGATGAGAGATAAAGTACAAGAGGTCATATGCCCATTACATGTTCAAATATAGTGCATCAAGATTCTCATTCTACTTTTATGCGGAAGCAATCAAACTCTGTCTTCATACATCTGTAACTGTTGTTGCGACGACGTGTAACGGTTGTTCTGCTTCACCTCGTCTTCCTATCCTTTCTCCTAAACGGGGTCCTGCTGCTCCGGTACATCATCCCTAAAATGATAAGGTCCACTGACCGTCAGTCTATAAGACTCAGCATATTCCTCACCGCCTCCACCCGCGACTCCTAGGCACCGTGCGGGAGGAGGAAGCGGAGGTCATCAAGGGGTAAATCAAGAAGCAGGTGACAAGTGGTAAAACTATCAATGTATATAATTACAGAACATTAAATGGTAACGATTCTACGCTGGCAGAGTAAAGTATGACAACAATATGTACAAGACGGTGCACTATATGAAGCAAGGATAATAGACAAGAGCAGCTACAAAAGTAACATTAACTTATATGCACACACAGAGGCACATAAGCTAAGGGATCTGGCAAGCAATAAGCTCATCGTATAAAAGAGCCCACACTGATTTATACGATGAGGTCTCTGTTTATGCAATATATAAAAGGCAATGTAATATAAGAAGCAAATAAATACGAGCATCTACGAAAGTAACCTTAACTTATATGCACACACGAGGGCACATAAGCTAAGGGATCTGGAAAGTATAAACTCATCGTATAAAAGAGCCCACACTGATTTATACGATGAGGTCTCTGTTTATGCAGAAATGTCATGCTATGATATGCAATGCAATGATGCAATGTTTGTATTATTATTTCATACACATGCAACTCACTCACACGACTCTGTACGTACAGACCTTTAGTTCCCACTTTTCGGAGGTAGCTAACCTCTCGGGCACCTCCCGTCGTGGTCAAACGGTGGCAGAGGAGCGGGCGTCTCCTCACCTAGGTGGGTAAGTCACACTACCAGACCTAGGCCCAAACGTACGCTGTGATACCGGTACCCGGTACACACTAGCTCCTGCGTACTAAACTAAATTGGCCAGGCAGGGTTTAGGGGATTCGTCCCGTCAGACGCGCAGTAAAACAACCTGGCCCCAATAAAAACCACTAGCACTGCCGAGTCAAAGAACTGCTGTCGGTGTGACGACTAAAACAGAACCGAAGACCCACCACAACTTACACACAAGTAACATGTATTAGTTATTTACTACTGAGCCTCAAACTCACATATTTGCAACAACATTTAAAAGGTAGAGCCTACCGCTCGCCAGGCTATACCAGCCTTAGGTTTAAACTACGAGCATACCGCTCACTAGACCATACAATTCTTACATGTAAACTACGAGCTTACCGCTCGCCGGACTATCCCAGTCCATCCTTATAACCCGAGCCTACCGCTCGCCGGACTATCCCAGTCCATCCTTATAACCCGAGCCTACCGCTCGCCGGACTATCCCAGTCCATCCTTATAACCCGAGCCTACCGCTCGTCGGACTATCCCAGTCCATCCTTATAACCCGAGCCTACCGCTCGCCGGACTATCCCAGTCCATCCTTATAACCCGAGCCTACCGCTCGCCGGACTATCCCAGTCCATCCTTATAACCCGAGCCTACCGCTCGCCGGACTATCCCAGTCCATCCTTATAACCTGAGCCTACCGCTCGCCGGACTATCCCAGTCCATCCTTATAACCCGAGCCTACCGCTCACCGGACTATCCCAGTCCATCCTTATAACCCGAGCCTACCGCTCGCCGGACTATCCCAGTCCATCCTTAAAACCCGAGCTTACCGCTCGCCGGACTATCCCAGTCCATCCTTATAACCCGAGCCTACTGCTCGCCGGACTATCCCAGTCCATCCTTATAACCCGAGCCTACCGCTCGCCGGACTATCCCAGTCCATCCTTATAACCCGAGCCTACCGCTCGCCGGACTATCCCAGTCCATCCTTATAACCCGAGCCTACCGCTCGCCGGACTATCTCAGTCCATCCTTATAAGCCGAGCCTACCGCTCGCTGGACTATCCCAGTCCATCCTTACAACTCGAGTCTACCGCTCGGGATAGAAGTTAACTTGTCGAGTTATCCTACTTAACTAGTCTTGTCTATAATTTAGTTGATCTTAGAAGCTTTAGGGTTAGCCTTGGAACTTCCGGAGGGTTACCCGGTGAGGGGCTCGCAGCGGTACTAGGAAGTTTGACGGGCTGACACCCCGAACTTCCTCTTCCCAAGGCACTTAATCTAATTGGTATCTTCCCCTTTTTACTTGATCCCCATTTTCCTCTCCAATTACATTAATTCTCTAAGATGAGTTAAGCTTGGCTCCTAGGAGCGAGGGAGTTCTTTTGAACTCCAACACCACCAATTGTGACCGGGTGCTGACTCTCCCGTGGTCACGTTCTAAGCTCAAGTTCCCTTCTTCACCGAGGAACTGCACACATTCAATTAGCATTCTCAACCTTTCTTGGACCCACACTCCTATTCTTCGACATCCTTAACCCTGGGGTTTGCCTTAGATGTTTTCCGTCTTCACCTTTGAGTCTTACCCTGGATGGCTCACCCGGCTAAGGTCAATTCTACTTTCATATAATCACTCACTACGACAAGTTGTGTGTGTGAGGCCCTTGATGAGGTCTAACCTCCTTTTCATATCACTGTAAACTCATACACCTATAGCTTTGCTAAACGCACCCCAATCCTTATTTCCCAAGATGCCCTTAGAGATGCTCTTCCAAATAAGCTGAGCCTTCATTATTAATAAAGAGTTAACAGTTCTACGTGTGAAGGTTAGTGGTGGTCTAATTCATGTAAATCAGTTTCACTATTCGCAGACCGAAATAAGGTTGATCTAGATTTGACTCCTATGGTGCTATCTTGTTCGCATCATATCCAAACGAGTTCCAATTACTACCATAGGTTCGCAATGAGTGGTGATCTAACAACCTCAAATCCTAATTTCATAAATTCTCTAGGGAATCTTAAATCATAGTTTCTATTAAAAATAGGAGGTGTGCAAATAGAGATTTACACATCAAGTATTAGATTATGATCTCAATAAACTCGGGAAAAATTACCATGACATAACACTGGTCTAAAAACACCAAAACCTGAGTTTCACATTTTTAGCAGGAATATTTGACCATAATTTCTATTTAACCTAAATGGGGTGCCAATAGGGGTTTGCACTACAAGTATTAGGTTATGACCTCAATAAATTCTGGGAAAATTATTATAGCACCATATTAGTCTAAAAACACCAGATCCTAAGTCTCATATTATTCCAAGTAATATTTACCCTTAATTATCATTTATTACATTTGATGTGCGTATAAGGGTTTACACTACAAGTGCTATGTTAAAACCTCAATACATTCTGGAAAAATTACCATAGTCTTATACTAGCATTATAACCTACTGTGATTTATCTCAAATTTATCAGACATATAAAAACTCAATATTGCACAAAATTCATAAAGGGTATATTTGTAAATTCATCTATTTATATCATGAAACATTTCCCAAAAATTCTCAGAAAATTCCTGCTGCCAAAATTATGAAATCAAAGGCTAAATACTAAGTTTCACATCATTCCAAGTTCATATGACCCCCTTTTCATTTTATAACGTAAATTAGGGGTAATTGAGTAAATTCCATATCTTGGGATTTTTGTGCCCAAAAATCCCCAAATAACTTTTGGGAAGGCATATTGCTGCCAAGGACCCATGTCCAACATTTCAAGCCATTGGGTTAACCCCCAAGGCTTGGGGCTCACACCACCCCAAAATTGCTAATGGCACACATTTAAGGTCCTTAGCCTAGCACTTGCATGGCTCATAACTCCACATGCACAGGAGCAAATGGTCTCAAATTTTTACCAGTGATATAGATATATATAAAGAACTTACCACCCAAATTTGGGGGTGTTTGGAGTTATACAACTCCATAAATACCAAATATTTACTTTTCCTAATAAATGGAATACCTCAATGGATATACATCCAAAAAATTTCAAATTAAAATCCTAGGTGTGTCTTCATACCCTGCATGCATGGTAGAAAAATCAAGGGATTTGGTTAAGACAATTGAAAGATATAGCATTTTTAATTTCTGCCCTACACAAGGAGCAGTCCTAGGAAAGAGGGTGCCCTGATGTCCACAGTGCCCCAAATCAGATTATTAAGGTGGCAAATGAAAGTAGGCCCATAGGGCTACAAATGTTGTCTCTGACCCGTTTTGCAAATATGGCCTCTAAGGCCTTCAAAAATTGCATGCAAACTATTTAAAAATCCTGGACAGAATTATTGTGGTTTGCTAATAGACATAAAGAGCAGTCCTAGAAAAATGGCTCTACAAGGATCTGTATTGCTCCAAAGCACTTGATCTCAAATCCTACAGAAAGTAGACATCAAGAGCTACAAAAGTTGTCTCAGACAACGTTTCATGATATGGCCTCTAAGGCCTTCAAAAATTGCATGTAAACTACTTAAAAATCCTGGACAGAATTATTGTGGTTTGCTAATAGACATAAAGAGCAGTCCTAGAAAAATGGCTCTACAAGGAGCTGTATTGCTCCAAATCACTTGAACTCAAATCCTACAGAAAGTAGACATCAAGAGCTACTACGTTTCATGATATGGCCTCTAAGGCCTTCAAAATTGACTTACAAGATCTGGTCAATAAGTGTGACAGATTTCATATATATATATATATTTATTAAATAAAACGTGGTCTGCGATTAACCTAAGCCCAGATCGGACGGCTGGGAGTTATCTTCCCCGATGAGCCAACAGTCGGGATTGACTGCGCCTGGAGCATTTTGCGCGCCGGATTCCGGCGAGCTCCGGGCATCTCCGGCGAATCGGCCAAGCCACCACCACCACGCGACCTAGGGCTATCCTACGGCGGTGAGCACGCGGCCGGAGGTGGCCGGAGATGGCCTGCGGCATGTTGTGATTTCCGGCCAAGAACAATGAAAAATAGGAATGGTGGATCACCATTCCCTCAACGATTTTGAAAACGGAGAGATTAGAGGACTAGCACAGGAGGAGGGGGAAAGGAACTTGCCTTGAATCGAGCCCGGGGAGGGGGATTTCTGCACTTGCCATGGCCGAATCCGAGCTCCAATTTCCTGCTCGATCTTCCTCCTCAGAGCTTGCCTCCCTCTGAAACCATGGGGCTTCTCCTCCTTGGCACCTCCTGAAGCTAATCGGAGGTCTAAAGAGGGTCGGGGGTGGCTTATTCCAAAGTTGCCATTAATGCCACCTCTTGGCCGGCCTATAAGCTCCGCGACTTGAGCTCCACCTGGCAGCTGGCCGGCCTGGAGACTGTTGGTAATTACTGCTAGAGCTCAGGGGGAGGCATTGGAAGAGGAATTGAGTGCCATTTGGCACTCAATCCATGCCTCCTCTTTTGTCCCTTCTCCAATTTGGGGGAAAACTCAAATTTACCCCTTTGCATGTGGGTTTCTTCCCCATTTCAGAGGGCTTCCATGGTAAAAGGTATAGGGCTGCAGAATGGGCCTCAAATTGAGCCCATGCCTCATGGGCATTTAGGCTTAATTTCCTCTTGAACCCAATTTAGGCCTATTTGACCAAGTGTTGACCTTTGGGTTGACTTGGTCAAATTAATGGGTGGGCTGGCCCCACATGATGGTCATGGGTCTGTGTACACCATCAATGATGTATAGGGCAATGGTGGGGCCCACACTGGGTCAATTAAACCCATAAAGGCTAATTTTAAGCTAGAGTTGACTTTGGCCAATTAGGTCCATTTGGTTGACCCCAATGGGTCCTAAGTGATCTACTCACCCCTTTGGATGTCATAAGGGTCATGATGAGGTTATGTTGAGTTATTGGAGTCTTTTGGTCACCTCTGGGCTAAGGCAACATTATTTGCTAAATGCACACCAATGTGTATTCCTTCTTAACTTATGGAATTCATGGGGCCTCCTTGGCCCATTTTGGTCTCTTAGAGCAATGTCATGACCTTGTCAAGACAAAATGCATCTTAGGGGTCTAGTTGTTTTGGGGATGTTACAGGTTACCGGGTGATCAACGGCGGCGACGGCGGTGGCTGGCCATGGGTGGCCGGCCGCCAAGGGTTGGCCGGCCATGGGGGTGGCCGGCCAAAGGGGGGCCGGCCACAAAGGGGGCGGCCGGCGGCGGCGGCCGGCCGGCCGGCCAGTGGTGGCGGCCGGCGGCGGCGGCCGGCCGGCCAGTGGTGGCGGTAGGCGGCGTCGGCGGTTGCGATCCCGCGCGGGGCGGTTGGGATCCCGTGCGAGGTGGTTTTGGATCGTTGCGTGGTGGTTTGGATCCGCCGCGTGGTAGTGGGATCCGGTGCCGGAGAGTGGGATTCTGTGTGCGGTGGTTTCGGGATCCACCGCGCCGTAATGGGATCTTTATTCATAAGTATATATATAAGTATATTTATATATATATATATTTATAAGTATATATATATTTATAAGTATATATATACTTATAAATAAATATATATATACATAAATATAAGTATAAGTATATATATAGAGAGAAATATATATATATATATATATATAAAAGTATATATATACACTTATATATATAAATTTATAAATATATAAGTATATATATATATAAATATAAGTATATATATGTATATTTATAAGTATATATATTGTATAAATATATATATATTATATATATATATTATATATATATATATATTTATATATATATAATATATATATATTTATATATATATTTATATATATATAAGTATATATATTATATATATTTATGTATATATTTATAAATATAAATATATATATATATGTATTTATAAGTATATATATACTATAAATATATATATATTTATATACTTATATATAAGTATATAAATATATATATATATAAGTATATACTTATGTATATATATATTTCTATATATATATAAATAAGTATATTTACATATATATATATATATTTATAAGTTTATATATATATTATATTTAAATAAGTATAAATATATATATATATATATTTAATATATTATATATTTATATATATTTAATATATTATATATATATATATATTTATAAGTATATATATACTTATAAATAGTATATATATACTTATATATATAAGTAATATACATATATATATTTATAAGTATATATATATATCTAATATATATATAAATATTAGTATATCTATATATGTATATATTTATAAGTTATATAAGTATATATATACTTATATATTATATATATATATATATATATATTTATAAGTATATATATATTTATTTATAAATATATATACTTATAAGTATAAGTATATATAAGTATAGTACATATTTATATATATATATAATTATATATATTTATAAGTATATATATAGTATAAATACATATATATATATTATAAATATATATATACTTATATATAAATATAAATATAAATATAAAAATACATATATATATATATACATATACTTATATAAATATACATATGGGGTCGGCCTTGGCCGCCCCCATGGAGTGCGACTTTGATCGCGCCCCTAAGCGGGGTGCGGCTCGCACTCCCTAGTGGGGTGCGCACTATCTACACCCGCTTAGTGAGGTGTGGCTACGATCGTATCCGGCGACAATAGTGTTTGACCTTGTTACTACCCGTGCGGGCAATGCCGCGCGGCGGGTTCTTACTCTCACCCATATTCCCCTTTTATGGAGTTAAACTTTGCTCCATTGTCTCCGCTTTCCCATGGAGGGGTTTTTGCTAGTCGCACTCCTTAAAGCTCCTTATAACTTTATGAGTGCATATTAATAATGATTGTTCTACCAATGTGCTCATAGTTTAGACCATTCTTTCATCAGAGTACTTAAATGTAAGCAGCATTCAAAAAAATTTGAATAGAACAGAACAAATTTAAAATGTCACATTTAGATCTCTAAAGATGTGTACCACAACATTTTGATATTCACGTTCATTACTTCTAATCCAATCCATCTGAGAAAAGACTGAGACCTCGTCGGCGCTGGAAGGAGAGGCCTCGTCGACGCACGCCGTAGCTGGGAAGGAGATTCGTTGGCGCTGGAAGTGGGAGAAATCATCGGTGCTAGAAGCTTGTTGAAGGAGGAAGACGACGTCGGCGCATGTTGAAGGAGGAAGACGACGTCGGCGGATTCAGGGGAGAGGAAGGAGGCGTGGCTTCTACGAGGAGGTAGAGAAGGGAGCGTAAAAAATTGGGGTGCAGATAGCCAAATTAGGGGTGCCTAAAAAAAAGGAACATAGGACGCTTTGGAATTGGTGCAGTTAATCAGACCCCGTCAGCGCCCGCGACCCAAAACCCTCGCCTCTCCTTCCCGCCACCCGGCCGCCTCTCTTGCCGGCCACCCGGCGGCCTCTCTTGATCAGGTAAGCTTCTGTCTTATTCCTCATCTTCTTCTTCCTCCTCTTTTTTTCTCCTTTTTCCCGATCAGTTTTTTTCTGTAATATTTTTTTTTATTTTCTTTTGAATACTTTCAAGAGAGGCAGAATCTCGGAGTATCACTGGCCATTCTCTTCTCATATATTGTCGGTATTATGCTCGGCTCTCCAGCCCTACGAACCCTATCGAAGGTCACTCATCCTTCATCAAACACACTCGTTCTTATTGGCAGAGGTAAGTGGCTCTGTAATGGCGAACTCCGATTACGCTAGGCTCGGAAAGTTCCGTCTCAAGAGGAAAAGGAACCCAATACTTTCTCACGAACTAACGCCGCAGCAATAAGAAGAAGACCGAGAAAGGAGAGCACCAAACTCCGCCATACATGGAAGAACCTTGATCTTATTCTTGCACTACAAAGCAAAGAGCTTCGTCTTGAAAGGTTCGTTACGAAGCTTTCTCCTTCTGTGAGAATAGTGCAACATAACCATGTTTTATTGCTTGCTTGATTGATTTATTTCGAATTGTAATTCTGTATTATACAGGAAGCTCAAGGAAGCTTTCGATTTTGCAAGCTTGGAAGCTTTTGATAGTGCTGGGCACCTGCAGTCCGTTTCCTTCTCACGGGCACTGCGCTATGTTTGCGATTGGACGCAGTCCATTTTGAGGTATGCAGAACGAAAAAGGAAAGACGAGGAGATTTTAAATCCTTGCCTGGATCATAGATGCTGGGCCATTATCAATCTTTGCCTCGAAAAGTCCTCACCCGGAGCTTCTCCCAATTTATTCCGAGTTGTAACACCTGTTTTGAAGAAAGCATTGCTCTTACTAGATAGTAATTCTACATTAGATGGAGTAGAATCTATCCCACTCTTTGAGAATGTATTTAAGTGTCTCTCCTTTCTTGTTTCCTCTAATTCAAGAGCTTTTTACAATGTGGGCATGGATTTATGGATTACAGTTATTGCTGATGTTCTCAATATCATCAACAGAGTTTCTAGCAGGGAAGAACATGGATCTTTGGTGGCTAAAACCCTTCTGGATCTTTCAGGACTTTTGCTAGAGCATTTTGCCACTTTCTTGAGATTCCACCTAAACCCGAAGAACATATTTTGTGTTTTTGTCGAGGGTCTACTCGAAAAATTGTTTGATTTGCTTGTTTTGTTGCAGTTGAGAACCAAAGAAGGTTGTTTTGAACAATTTGCAAGCATGGTGAAGATTGTTGAGGATGTTATGTTGAATGGGCTGTTTCATCCTGCCCACATTTGTGGGTTTTCGAGCTCAATAACTGCAGGGCAGGAGGGAGTATCAAGTGGAGTTTATGAGATTTATCACAGGCACTTATTCAGGAAACTAGAAAAAGTTATCCGAGAGAAGAAGGTAACAGCACTGGGTGGGTTCGGATGCCTTCTCCATTTGTTTTCAAGAAGTGCTAAGGGCCAACAAGGATCTTCTCTATCATTTAGAGGGCACCATGTTTTGAAAAAAGGCAATGAGGTCACCGGAGATGCTCAGGAGGCACGCGTTCCTCTATTTGAAGTGTTTATGCAATTTATCAAACGGAGAAGGCAATTTGAAGTGTTTATGCAATTTATCTACGGTTCTGAGTGTTGGGTAGTGAATGGTGTATATGAGTAAAAAATGGGAGTTGCGGAGATGATAATGCTTAGGTGGATGTGTGGTCCAACGAGACTGGACAAAATTAGGAATGAATGTATCATGGATAAGACAGGAGTGGTGCCAATTGTAGAGAAGATGTGAGAAGCTCGTTTAAGATGGTTCAGACATGTACATAGGAGACCATTCGAGGCACCTGTTAGGCGTTGTGAGAGTTTAGTCATTAGACATGTTTAACGGGGGAGTGGTAGACCAAAAAAGACTTGGAATGAAACTATAAGGAAAGATATGATGTACTTAGGCATTAGTGGGCTGTGATTAAAGATAGAGCGCAATGACGACAAATGATCCATATAGCTGACCCCACTATGGTGGGGTAAAGGTTTGAGTGTTGTTGATGATGTAATTGATTCTTTAGTCGATCACCAGAGAATTGCTAATCAAGAGCTCTAGTTTCTCAATTTTTGTAACTAGGGCAAACACCTTCATCCAACTTGGAATTCAATTGATTTCTCGAAAGAAAAGAACTGCGCGCGGTGTGTATTATCAAATATAAGGAACGTGTCGTGGTTGGTGGCCGAGACGAGATTCGTTATCGAAGGATTTATTCAAAGTCATGAAGTCGATTTTATGAAGATATTTCCCAAATTGCAATAATAAAAGAGCCACTAATAATCTTCTCTCAATATATTTCATATAGAGGTCATTGGTTAAAATAATTTGTGGACATGCTTTGGGTGTGAATGCAAATATTTTCTATCCAAGGGTTTTTAAACTAACGATTTTCGCCTTATATAACATTTTGGAAGAATAAGCGACTGGATCATAAGTTTTGTTACGGGTCGCCTATGGTTCTTGGTAGACCGGTTTAACTGAACCACCTTAGCTCGGGAGCGAACTAAGCGCGCAAACAGTCAATTTGAGATTCGTTGAGTACACTGGGACTTTTTAATGTGGAAAACCCGGAAAGGGTAAAAAACCACACGGCCGGAGCTGTGCCGACCAAACTTCACTATCTTCTGGGGGTTACAATCTGGTACTTATAACTCGAGCGCGACAGGCCGCTGCTCGTTACAATAACAGAGAGAGAGAGAGAGATGGAGCTTCGAGGGTGACAGGCCACCTCTCGGGAAACTAAGTCCTTTTCCCTTCTGAGAACTGTGGGGAAAGAAAGTGAGAAGGCTCCGGAGAACAAAAGTGAGAAGGCTCCGGAGAACAAAAGTGGGAAGGCTCTAGAGAACAAAAGTGAGAAGTCGCGTCGCCTTTCGTGACGGAGGAAATCTTCAAGTCCAGAGGAGAATTCCGCAAAAGTCTGCAAGGAGCTCTCCCGGGTCCAGAAGGCCAGGTCCTTTCAAATGAAGCCTTGGGGCTCCTTTTATAGCTTTGGCCGAGTGTAGTCCGGTAATTTCACCGTTTGCAGTTTCCATAAATACCTGGTTGACGAATCATATTTTTTGGTTCGGGGCACACGGATCGCCATTTTTCATAAACGACCATCTTGCCCTTCGGGCAGTTTGGGCAGCTCGGGCAGTTCGGGCAGCTTTGCTGGAGGCGAAAAAGGCGACAGGTCGTTCCTGAAATCTGAGAAGCTGGAAAGACAAAAAGAGAGCGCGCTAGAAAGACAAAAAGTGAGAATGCCAGAAAGACAAAAAGTGAGAAGTCAGAAAGACAAGAAGTGAGAAGTCAGAAAGAGTGAGAACGCTTCTGAATGCGTTCAGGAGCGTTCTGAGCGCGCGCGAGCGCTGAAGTGTTCTGAGCGCGCAATGAACATGGAGGCGTCCTGATCACGTTGCGAGGCGCTTTAGGCGAACGGTGGAACGAGAAGTTGCGCCCCAGGAAGAAATTGGGATCCGACGCTCCCGACGAGGAGCATGCCAAGAAAAACTTCTCGCAAGCCCCCAGCCGATAAAGAGAGAGGGGGAAGCGGCCGCACCTCGTCAAGGGGAGGGGTGCGGTTCGGTCGCGTCCCAAGGGGGTGCTTCCCGGGCGCACCCCGCCCGGGGTGCGGCAAGGCCGCACCCTAAGGGGGTGCGGCCAGGCCGCACCCCAAGGGGGTGCGGCCAGGCCGCACCCCAAGGAGGTGCGGCCAGGCCGCACCCCGCACGGGGTGCGGCCAGGCCGCACCCCAAGGAGGTGCGGCCAGGCCGCACCCCGCACGGGGTGCGGCGCGGCCGCACCCCAAGGGGGCGCGGCAGCGCCCCGGCCGCGCCCCAAGGGGTGCGGCCCGGCCGCACCCCTTGCGGGGTGCAGTTCGGACCCGCCCCGCATGGGGCGCAGTTGCGAGGACCGTTGTAGTGACGGGAGGTGGCTCCGTCATCGCGCTTGTCGCGGGTTTGGACGGCGGCTCCGGCTTCGCGCTCCTAATTTTCCCGCCGAATTAGTGGGGGAGTGATTTTTGGAAACAATTGCCGTCTTTTGGAAACAATTGCCGTCCTTATTTCTTATAAATGAGAGCCTATGATACGAGTCCCTATCATAAGCCCCCCAAACCTTCGGAGTCCAGAGCTTGTGAAGGAGTGCGAGGGTTTTGAATCGTTAGCTGCGGGTCTGACCGTCATCTCTGTACGGCGTGCCGAACGATGCCAGAGGTAAGTCATTTATTTTTGAAAAAACAAAGTTGAGGGAAAATAGCTGGCGGCGGACGGGAGAGCGGGCGGCCGAGCTTAGGCGGCCGGATCCCGGGAGTCCTCACGTGCGGGCGGCGCCCACGTACCCTCATGCGCGGCCGGGACCTGCAGGGGGGCGCGTGCGGCCGCCGCGCGCGGCCTAGGGCGGCGGAGGGGCGCGCGCGGACGCCTTGCGCGCGGGCCCCCGCGCGCGGCCAAAAAGGGCGGAGGGCTCGGGCGGCCGGCGCCCGCGCGCCTCGTGCGCGGCCGGTGCCCGCGCGCCCCTTGCGCGTCCGGCGTGCATCGGGGATGGAGTTCGCGCGCCGTGCGCGCGGCCGGCGCGCGTGGGGGACGGAGTCCGCGCACCCCGCTCGCGGCCGGCGCGCATGGGGTCTTGCGCGCGGCCGCGAGCGGGGGAGGGCGCGGGCGGCCGGCGACCTCGCGCCCCTGCGCGCGGCCGGCCGACGCCCGCGCGCTTCCGCGCGCGGGCCTCTTCTTGCGCGCCCCGCGCGCGGGTGTCATCCACGTACGGCCGGGCGGCCGGTGCCCGCGTGGGCGGGGCCGGCAGCGCGGGAATCCGGCGCCCGCGCGTTATTTGGGCGAGCATGGCGGCGAGCGCGGGGCCGACGGTGCGGGCATCCGGCGCCCGGGTGCCTTTGCTTGCGGAAATGGCGCGTGTCTTTGCGCATTTTCGGCCGGGAGAATGGCTTGCACTTTGCTCGCGCCACTTTAGACCTTTGATATTATTATTTTTTAATGCCTGCGGTTATGTACGTTCATTTTTCTTTCAGGCTTCGAAACGTGGCGGTCAGTCGAGGCCGATGCGCCTGTGTTCTTCGCTCGATGGTGCGCGAATTAAAATATGGCGTAAGCTGTTCAGATTGCCACCGAATGTCGAGGTGAAAATTCCGGGGGTGGAGGAGCGTGCTCAGAATCCGCCTACTGGTTTCATGACGCTTTTTGAGAGTTGTCTGAAGTCCGGATTTCGCATTCCTCCATCTGAGGAGGTCGTTGAGATACTTCGGTTCTGCGGCGTCCCAGTTACCCAGTTCAAGCCGGCCGGAATGGCGAACATTATGGTGTTGGTGGTGTTTTTTCGGGAGCACAGTGCGCGCTTCTCGCTCGAGCTCTTTAAGGACTGGTGCGAGGTTACTACCGACTCGGGTGGTCGCATTGAGGTTCGGAGTAACAAGAGCTGGTTTCACTTTGGCGAGAAGACAGACTACCTCCATGGGAACACTCTCTACGGGTATATCCGGAATCGCTGGGAGCTGCCGGAGCTTTGGAGAGCGCTCCCTGGACATTACCGTCGACTGACTGGACGGGAAGACGAGTTCCTTCCTATTCCTGGTTTCCCTGGTCGGGAAGGGTTGTCCAAGGCTCTGTTCTGCGTTTACAGTTGTGTGGAGGAGAGTTGACTGCTCTCGGTGGGGCTTTCGTGGGATGCTGAGCGAGAGGCAGCTGTCCCCTTAGAACGCGGGAAAAAGAGGAAGATTGTTTTTAAGAACGGAGCTTCTGGTTCGTGTTCTACTCCACCGGAGCCTAGGAGTCACGATCACGAGGCCGGCCCGAGCCGCCGTCGGGAAGAGCCGGTTGCATCCGATCCGGAGATCGAGATACTGGCGTCCCCTATTGCCGATCAGGTCGCACAGGGAGACTTGCCACCGCCTCCCCCCTATCCACCGCCGAGACGAGTTTCTTCTTCTCTTCAGGCGATGACTTCTGCGGTAAGTGAAGTTTTCTTTTTCTGGGTCTTGGTTCGTCTTCGCTGCCGTCGCTTATGTTTCCTGACCGTTTTCTTTGTGTTTACAGGCGAACGCTTTGACCAACGTTTCCCTCACGTGGAATGATTGTTACGTGGGCCTTATGGATAGGCACATCTCTCTTCAGGAGGAGCTGCGCGTGGTGTGGAACGACATGTCCGTTCTGCAGAGGAAGAGGGATCGCGACTTGTCCCGCATCAAGCAGCTGGAGGCCGACATCTCCTCTTCCCGTTCTGAAGTTGAGAAGCTGCGGGAGGAGTGCGGTGGAGACAAGGCGCTTGCTCAAGATGCGCTTCGCCAGCTGTCTGAAACTTAGGGGGAGATGTTCCGCCTGGAGGGGGGCTGGGCCTTCTGAGGAATGAGGTGGAACGGCTGTCGTCGATCGAGCGCAGCCTCGAGGACGCCAAGGCGGTTGGAGTGGCTGAGTTCAAAGATTCTCTTGCTTTTGTCGAGGAGCGGTTCCAGATGGCGTAGGAGATTCGTGCCGAGATCATGACGAAGAAGGTTGAGCCCCTGATAGAGGACGAGCGCGAAGTTGCCTTCCAGTGTGGTATTCAGAAGACTCTTTGCATGATAGGGAGGAAGTTTGGATGTGACATTGCTGGTCTTGGAGCTGGGGACCTTTCGGAGGACGATTGCTCTGATGTTGCCGGGAACTGATGTTGACTATCCTTCATTTTCCTGCTTTCCTTGTTATTGTTTGTTTGTGTGCAGCGCTGAGCTGCTGTGGTCGTACTCTGTCTTTCCGCCTTATGTACTGTTGTTTGTTTTGTGTGCAGCGTTGAGCTGATGTGGTTGTACACCCTTATTATGGCTCTGTTTGGCGCGGGGGTTGGGAGCGCCATTCGCGGGGGTTGGGAGCGCCATCCGCAACCGCGGCAGCTCCCCTGCGGTTGGGGAGCCATTTTTTTGGCGTTTTCAGCTGCGGGCGCTGCGATCCGCGCCCGCCAACCACCGCCCCAAACGGCGGTTTCCTGCGGCTGCGGATCGGAGCGTGGATTCCTGATCCGCAGCCGCTGTTCCAAACAGAGCCTATGTTTATCGTACTCACTTCTTTGTGCGGTCCTGTTGTTCTGGTTGTTGATACCTGCGCAGCTTGACGGTTTTTCAAAATTACGGGTGAGTTTGCGCGAGTCTGTGCTCACGGCTTTTACATAATAGAAAATTAGTTCGCACGAGTCTGTGCTCGCGTCTTTCACATAATAAAAAATTAGTTCGCACGAGTCTATGCTCGCGGCTTTTTGCACGAGTCTGTGCGCGCGGCTTGGCCGGTGAATAGCGGGTGTATTCAAACCGAGGGTGAACGCAAGGGGGGGGCAGGCCCCTACGACACCGGGACTCGACGGCGGAGGAGAAGGGCGAACCTTCAATCGATGGTGGTGCAAAGTCTCCGGGGCAGGGCCCCAGAGTGGCCGGTGAATAGCTGGTGTATTCAAACCGGGGGCGAACGTAAGGGGGGTCGGCCCTTAGGGCGCCGGGACTCGACGTCGGAGGAGAAGGGCGAACCTTCAATCGACGACGGTGCAAAGTCCCCGGGGGCAGGGCCCCAAATGTGTTCCTGTAGCAGAATGGTTTTGGATAGATAAAACATAATTAGAAAATGAACATTGATACATGCGCAAGTGTAGTCTTGCGGCTTCTGGGTCAATAAGTTTCTGATACAAGTTTGTCGAGAGAGAATGTACCATCAAACTCCCTTTGTGCTGCGCTTGTTCGAGCTCTTTCGGTCGTTCGGCATGGTGGGCGGCGGTGACCCGGCGACCGACCCTAAGTGGCACCCTTCTGTGCTTCTTCGCGGAAGGCCTCAATGTGTCCTGACTGGACAAGGCGTTCGATCTCTTCTTTCAACTTGGCATAGTGCTCGGTTCGGTGTCCCCAGCCTTTGTGGAAATTGCAAAACTGAGACTGATCTCCCCTGTGCTGGGGGAGTGGCCTGGGCCAGTTGATGGCTTTGCTGTTGTAGATAACAGACAGTATATGCTCGCGAGGGGCATTTAACGTGGTGAAGATCCGGTAACTTTGATTTGCCAGCCCTCGGGAGTGGCCTGCTTGGTTCTGAATGGGCAGTTCGGCCTTCTCGAGCTGTGGTTGTTGTCCTTTTCTCTTGCGACGTGTATCCCCGAATCGTAGTGGGTTTGCTGGTGCCGGTTGATCGACTTTTTCTATCAATATGGGGGTTGTGCAGCTCTTCCGCGTGCTTTGCTTCTCAGAATTTGGTCTTGGCGACGGGTCGTAGTTGATCCAAGGGAGCTCGGCTACGGGTGTGTCTAAACCACGAATTGCATCTTTGAGGATTCTTCCTTTGCTGGCCATGCGTCCGGACATGGAAACGTCGTGATTTAGGGCGTCGAGTAGGAGGCTCCCGAATATTGCATCGTAGGGGGAGTCTGCTTCTGCGATGACGAACTGAACGTCATACTGGACTGGTTCCGAATGCGTCCCTACATGGATGGGGAGGGTGGCTACTCCTATGGTGGGTACGATAGTTCCGTCCGGGAGCTCTGCGTCGCTAGCCCTAAGCTTGAGGTTCCCGCATAGGAGTTTGAGACGCACTACGGCGGCCATGAACATGATATTGAACGAGATTCGATGGGTTATCAACGCCCTCGACAGCCCGCAGGCTGGGTTGCCTACGCTTGCTTTTAAGGTGAAGTCCATCCATCCACGGGGACGCTCTTGAGGAAAGCTTGCGCTGAGCTTTTCTTGCTATTCGCTCCACCCTGCCCCCCCAGGCGGGGGACTTGTCTGCCTCGGGCTTTTCTCGCTCTTCTTCTTGATTCCTTGGCGTGCGCGCTTCGTGCCATTCAACGAACAGTTGGGTTAACTCGGTGAAGTTGTGAATCGATCCGCTTGGTAGGGAGTGATACCAGCGGAGGGCGTCTCCGCGCAGTGTCTTGGTGAAGATCCTGCAGCCGATTTGGTCGGGAAGCCCGAGCGTCCGCATCGTTGCCAAGAAGTGATTAACGTGCCCGTTTGGGTCCTCTGCTCCGTGGAACTCCTTGTTGTGCGGGAGCTTTAGCCACGACGGAACTGGGTACGCCAAAATGGATTTTGACAGGGGGGATCGCCTTTGCTGGTACGTGACGTCGTTCAGATCCTGGCCTGTCACGAGAGCGGCTGGCTTGCTGGTTGATCCAAGCCACTGGGGCAGGATGGGTGCAGCGATGAGCGCTCCTTTCGCCGAGTTTCCTGGGATTGAGGAACTGCATGCGTCTGATAGTTCGGGGGAGGTGTCCACCTTTGCTGGTTCCGTGAACTCCGGCAAAGCGGGCGCTGTGCTCGGAAATCCTTTGCTTGGTATTTGGGAATCCATTCCCACAGACGGCGCCAAACAGTTGCGGGTCGCCTAGGGCTCTTGGTAGACCAGTTTAACTGAACCACCTTAGCTCGGGAGCGAACTAAGCGCGCAAACAGTCAATTTGAGATTCGTTGAGTACACTGAGACTTTTTAACGTGGAAAACTCGGAAAGGGTAAAAAACCACGCGGGCGGAGCTGTGCCGACCAAACCTTACTATCTTCTGGGGGTTACAATCTGGTACTTAGAACTCGAGCGCGACAGGCCGCTGCTCGTTACAATAACAGAGAGAGGGAGATGGTGCTTCGAGGGTGACAGGCCACCTCTCCGGAAACTAAGTCCTTTTCCCTTCTGAGAACTGTGGGGAAAGAAAGTGAGAAGGCTCTGGAGAACAAAAGTGAGATGGCTCCGGAGAACAAAAGTGGGAAGGCTCCGAAGAACAAAAGTGAGAAGCTGCGTCGCCTTTCGTGACGGAGGAAATCTTCAAGTCCGGAGGAGAATTCCGCAAAAGTCTGCAAGGAGCTCTCCCGGGTCCAGAAGGCCAGGTCCTTTCAAATGAAGCCTTGGGGCTCCTTTTATAGCTTTGGCCGAGGGTAGTCCGGTAATTTCGTCGTTTGCAGTTTCCATAAATACCTGGTGGACGAATCATATTTTCTGGTTCGGGGCACACAGATCGCCATTTTTCATAAACGACCATTTCGCCCTTCGGGCAGTTCGGGCAGCTCGGGCAGTTTGGGCAGCTTTGCTGGAGGCGAAAAAGGCGACAGGTCGTTCCTGAAATCTTAGAAGCTGGAAAGACAAAAAGTGAGCGCGCTAGAAAGACAAAAAGTGAGAATGCCAGAAAGACAAAAAGTGAGAAGTCAGAAAGACAAGAAGTGAGAAGTCAGAAAGAGTGAGAACGCTTTTGAATGGTTCAGGAGCGTTCTGAGCGCGCGCGAGCGCTGAAGTGTTCTGAGCGCGCAATGAACATGGAGGCATCCTGATCAAGTTGCGAGGCGCTTTGGGCGAACGGTGGAACGAGAAGTTGCGCCCCAGGAAGAAATTGGGATCCGACGCTCCCGACGAGGAGCATGCCAAGAAAAACTTCTCGCAAGCCCCCCAGCCGAGAAAGAGAGAGGGGGAAGCGGCCGCACCTCGTCACGGGTAGGGGTGCAGTCCGGCCGCGTCCCAAGGGGGTGCGGCCCGGGCGCACCCCGCCCGGGGTGCGGCAAGGCCGCACCCCAAGGGGGTGCGGCGCAGCCGCACCGCAAGGAGGTGCGGCCAGGACGCACCCCGCACGGGGTGCGGCGCGGCCGCACCCCAAGGAGGTGCGGCCAGGACGCACCCCGCACGGTTTGGACGGCGGCTCCGGCTTCGCGCTCCTAATTTTCCCGCCGTATTAGTGGGGGAGTGATTTTTGGAAACAATTGCCGTCTTTTGGAAACAATTGCCGTCCTTATTTATTATAAATGAGAGCCTATGATACGAGTCATTGGAATTACACTTTGGGCATTCTCAAACAAAACAAAGTGCTTGGTTGTCGACCATTCCGAGTGAATAATTTTCGCCTTATATAACATTTTGGAAGAATAAGCGACTAGGGCTTCATTTGGCGTGGCTTATTTGCTCCGGTCAGTCCGGTGAGTTTGGTCAAAAAAGTCATTATCATAGAATGTATGTTTGGCAAGACAAAGGTTATGACAGCTACAAAAAAAAAACTAGTTTTGAGCATAAAATGAATGAATTTTTTAAGGTGAGGACGGACGTTCACGAACGACGGTTCATGAAATGACCACCACCACCGCGCCAAACGAAACATAGAAGATAAGTTTTTTTTGTATGTCAATAAAATTACAGGCGGGCATGTGGATGCTTGTGCTCACATGTAATTTTGTCTAGGGCTGTTCACAAATAGTATAGTTTGAGATTCGATTCGATTTAAATTCGTATTTTTCGAATTCGAATCCGGATTCGAATCCCAATTCAGCTTCGAATAGTTTTCGAATCTGAATCCGAATAATTTTATTCCTTTTCGATAGATTCGCAAATAGTTCTCGAATAGTAAAATATATAGTTAAATAAATTATATATATATATATATGTAATTAAACATTAAATATAATTATATTTAAACATTATAAAATTTGAATTCGAATGTATGTTCGAATCCGAATCTGAATTCGAACCTAAATTCAAATTGAACACCCCTACAAGCCTTTATACCACCATAGTGGAGTTAATGGACAACAAATCGTACTTTTTAAAAATGACTAATTACAAAAAAATTGTAAACGACAAATCGATATTATTAGCCACAAATCAATTTAAAAATAGACATTTTATAACACAACAATTTATGAGGACTAAGAAATGAAAGCTAGAAAATATCCATAAACAAATACTAGAACCAAAAAAGAAACGAAGAAATGAAGCTAGAATTAGAAAAAAAAACTTACCAGTCCTAAAACCTTGATGCCTGCGTGCGGCACTTCCTCCAATCCATTTCGCAGTGTTCCAGGCCATTAGGTGAGAGGCTTGCCGACAATCTTCCACGCGTTTGAAATGATAGGGTATCGACGACCCTGAGCGAGCGCGAGGACGAAGTCGGGGAGGGGTTTCGGCGCCGAACTGATCGGGTGTGCGGCTTAAGGTTTACCAGTAGAAAAAAAAAGCAGGAAATGATTATTATTTTGATGTGCGGCTAGCCGTTTGGGGGTATGCAGTTGCCCATTCCCTAAAAAAAGTCTAATTAAAAAGAATAATTTGTTTATAGAAGTGTCTTTATTTATGTTAAGGCCTATCTCTGTTTCGTATAACAAGGCGCAACGGCTTAGTTCACTTCGCTCCTGTTTAAGGCGGTGAGCATAAGAGAGAGAGAGAGAGAGAGAGAGAGAGAGAGAGAGGATTGGGAATTGTGGGGAGGGGAGAGAGAGAGAGAGAGAGAGAGAGAGAGAGAGAGAGAGAGAGAGAGAGAGAGAGAGAGAGAGAGAGAGAGAGGAATGTCTGCTCTTCCGGCAAGGAGCTCCGGTGACTGGAAACGAGGCTTTACGGCCCTATTCAAGTCCGTTTCTTCGTCCCGGTTTCTGCTGCAAGGAGCCGACGCGAGGAGGAAGGCGGTGATGTTAGAGAGCAATGGATTCTCCTTCGGCAAGTAGCTCCAGTCAACCACGGACGATATTGTTGAAATGTTTAATGCAGAAGCCTTAACTGCTAGCCAGAAGCCAAAGAGTCAGCCGGCAGATCAAGCAAAAGCATTACCTCATGGTGAAGAAGACGAGAAGAAGCCCAATCTGGAGAAGCGGAAGCCAAAACGTTTCTAATTCATGTCTGAATTGATTGTAACTTTTATTTTCTCTGCTATATAAATGTATCCCCCTGCAATCGAATCATTATTAGAAATATGAGACTCTTCTGAATCAATGAAATGAAGTATTTTGCAATGTGTTTCTTCCCTGTTTTCTTTTGCAATGCTTTCCCCTTCCCAGTTGCCTTATTCTCCAACATTGGTATCAGAGCTGTCGTTTGTTCAACGTGAGGCCATCAGAGGGAGTGGGCAAATCAAGCAAGTTTCATATTTCTCTTCCCGTTATCTCTACTCATCATATGGCTACTCAAGTCACCACCCAAATGTTCCAATACACCCAATCAGGCATTCCCATCTTTGATGGAGAAAGCTATGAATTTTGGTCTACCCATATTCGACTTCTTCTTCAATCTCAAGGGCTCTGGGAGCTAGTAAAAGAAGGGAGGAAAGAGAAAGATGCGGCCACTACATCCAGTGGGAAAGAGAAAGATGCTGATCCAGCTAAGCTCAAAGCAGCCGGGGAAGAAGCCAAGCAAGAAGCAAAGGCTCTCCTTATCCTGCATCAAGGAGTAAGCAAAAGCATCTACCCAAGGATAATGACGGCAGCCAGTTCAAAAATTGCCTGGGATACTCTCCAAGAAGAATTCCAGGGCTCAGCAAAGGTAACAGACATTAAACTACAACATCAATGGAAGCTCTTTGAAAATATAGCCATGAAAGAAGGAGAATCAGTAAAAGCTTTTGTTTCTCGCTTATTAGAAATTGTGAATCAAATTAGGAGTCTAGGAGATAAGCTCAAGGATAAGAAGATAGCACCAAAAATCCTTAGATGCCTTCCTCCTAAATTTGATCCAATAGTGACTACCATAGAAGAGACAAAAGACATCAAGACTCTTTCCATCACAGAGCTTATGGGATCTCTCCAAGCCCATGAGGAAAGGTTAAAAAGATCAAGTGGGGATCTAGAACAAGCATTCCAAACAAAAGTTAAAGTAACTGAAAAATCCACACAAAGAAACCCCAAAACCTATATGAGGGGTAAGGGAAGAGGTAGACCAAATGAGCAAAGACCATACCAGGAATTTAGCAACAACAATTCCCAGCTCTTTTGCACCCTTTGCAAGAGGACAAATCATAATGCCATTGATTGTTTCTACAAGTGCAAACGGTGCAAGAAGCCAACACACATGCATAAAGATTGTTGGTCCAAGGATAAAGAAGAAAAGAAAGAGGAAGCAAAATACATTAATACAACCGAGAAACTCTTGATCTCAGGAGTAAATCTAGAAGAAACCAATCATGAAACCTGGTATATTGACAGTGGATGCTCCAACCACATGTCATCATGCAAGCAATTTTTTGTTTACATCAACAAAACTAGCATGTCACATGTAACACTAGGGGATGGAAATAAGTTGGCCATAGAAGGCACTGGCACAGTAGCAGTAAAATCCAGAGATGGATATATAAGACACATAGAGGGTGTTCACTATGTACCAATGCTCACACAAAGCCTGCTAAGTGTAGGGCAACTCATGAGAAATGGGTACACCATAACTTTTGAAGGAGATCACTGTCACATATGTCAAAAGGAAACAAGCATTTGCATAGCATCAGTCAAGATGAGTGCAAATAAAATGTTTCCTCTTGAACTTGAATCACCACAAGAGCAAGCCCTGTCATGCTCTACTCCCCTATCTTTGTGGCACAACAGATTTGGGCACCTGAACAACAAAGATCTGTGCTTGCTAAAACAAAAGGCTATGGCTGAAGGTCTGTCAGAACTCAAGGAAGACAATATTCCATGTGAAGACTGCATTTATGCAAAGGCACACCGGCTCCCCTTTCCACACTCGACAACTAGAAGAGCAGAAGAACCACTGGAGCTCATCCATGCTGACTTGTGGGGGCCAGCTGCTACCCCTTCACCCGGAGGAATGAGGTATTATTTTTGTCTAATCGATGACTACTCAAGGTTTTCCTGGATATATTTCTTAAAACAGAAATCAGAAGCCTTTAGCAAGTTCAAAGAATTCAGAGCTCAAGCAGAAAAGGAGAGTGGACACAGCATTAAGAAGCTCAGAACAGATCGTGTAGGAGAATTCACAGGAGAAGAGTTCATGAATTACTGTCGAATTCATGGCATTATCAGAGACCTGACGGCACCTCGATCACCAGAGCTAAATGGGGTGATAGAAAGAAAGAACAGGACAGTTGGAGAGAAGATGAGAGCCATGTTGAACCATTTCAAGTTACCTGAGAATATGTGGGCAGAAGCAGCAAATACAGCCGTATATGTATCAAACAGGTCACCCACCAAGACCTTGGCTGATTCCACACCATATGAAATGTGGAAGAGGAAGAAACCTAATTTCCAACATCTTAGGACATTTGGGTGTCTTGCTTACAGACACATTCCAAAGGAGGATAGAAAGAAGCTAGAGATGAAAGCAGAAAAGGGAGTATTTGTGGGGTACAGCCAACACTCCAAAGCATACAAAATTCTCAACCCATTAACCCAGCAACTTCATGTCTCCAGGGATGTCATATTTGATGAGGAGGCAACTTGGGATTGGGATCAGAATTCATCATTGGACTCATCCTGTCATGGTCCTGTAGACAGTCTTTCCATCCCTGCATCAGAAGTGGTTGCTGAACATGTCCAGCCATCCTATTCCACTGATGAGGACACCCAGCAGGAGATTCAAGCAGCTGAAGCTGACTCTGATGAAGACTCATCATTTCCCCCAAGGTATAAGCTACTAACTGACATTTATGAGTATGCAGATGTTGCCATGCTCAGCAAAGAAGAACCTGGAGATTACAAAGAAGCTGCCAACAATCCAAACTGGAGAAAAGCAATGCAGGAAGAATTAGAGATGGTAGAGAAGAATGCCACCTGGGAGCTTGTTCCAAAGCCTCCAAACAAGAAAGTTATAAATCTCAAATGGGTATACAAAATTAAGCAAGATGAAGAAGGCAATATCACCAAATATAAAGCAAGAATTGTGGCTAAGGGATACTCACAACAAGAAGGAATCGACTACACAAAATCATTTGCTCCAGTTGTTAGGATGGAGACCATTCGATCCTTGCTTGCTGTTGCTGCCCAAGCCAGTCTCCCAGTTCATCAACTTGATGTTAAGTCGGCATTTCTCAATGGAAGCATAGAGGATGAGGTGTATGTTAGCCAGCCAGAGGGGTTTGTGAAGAGAGGAGAAGAAGAAAAAGTCTACAAGTTAAACAAAGCTCTCTACGGCTTGAAGCAGGCCCCCAGAGCCTGGAATCAGAAAATAGACTCCTACCTCTTGGCAAATGAATACACAAGAAGCAAGAATGATGCATCTCTCTACACAAAGTTCACCAAGGATAACCACTTCCTGCTCCTGTGTTTATATGTTGATGATCTGATATTTATAGGATCACCAACTAATGTGGTAGAAGAATTTAAGAAGATTATGAAGGAAGAATTTGAAATGAGTGATCTTGGTCTCATGAGATACTTTCTAGGTTTTCAGATCAAGCAAAAACCGGGAAGTATTTTTATCAACCACGAAAGGTACATAGAAAAGCTGTTAGAGAAGTATGGAATGTGTGAGGCAAACCCAGTCACAACTCCTATGGCCACTGGAGTTATTTTCTCTCAAACCAGCCATCAAAAAGGCGTCCAGGAAGCAGATTATAGAAGTCTTGTGGGGTCTCTGATCTACCTCACTAACTCCAGGCCAGATATTGAAAACGCTGTGAGTATTCTATCTCGATATCTCACAAAGCCTAGCCCAGAACACTTACTCACTGCAAAAAGAGTTCTGCTGTATTTAAAAGGAACCAAACATCTGGGGCTCCTATACGAGCAAGAAGAAGAGACAGAATTATCAGGTTTCACTGATAGTGATTGGGGAGGAGATAGAGAAGATAGAAAAAGCACGAGTGGATTTATCTTTCTCTTTGGAAGCAAAGTTATCTCTTGGTCCTCCAGGAAGTAGAAAATTGTCGCCCTATCCACAGCAGAAGCAGAGTATGTGGCAGCCTGTGGTGCGGCTTGTGAAGCACTTTGGCTGCAAAAGATTCTTACAGATATGATGCCTTACAAGAAGTTTCCCCCAATCAATATATGGCGTGACAACATTGCCTCCATTGGTATTGGGAAGAATCCAATCTTTCACAATCGCACAAAACATATTGAGCTAAGGTTTCACTTCCTGAAAGGCTTGGTGGAAACAAAACAAGTGCAGCTCTCTTTCTGTCCAACAAACAAATAGTTGGCAGACATCATGACAAAGCCATTGCCAAGTCATACGTATCTAGCCATCAGGAAAAGTTTAGTATCAGCATTATGGGAGGGTGTTGAAATGTTTAATGCAGAAGCCTTAACTGCTAGCCAGAAGCCAAAGAGTCAGCCGACAGATCAAGCAAAAGCATTACCTCATGGTGAAGAAGACGAGAAGAAGCCCAATCTGGAGAAGCGGAAGCCAAAACGTTTCTAATTAATGTCTGCATTGATTGTAACTTTTATTTTCTCTGCTATATAAATGTATCCCCCTGCAATCGAATCATTATTAGAAATATGAGACTCTTCTGAATCAATGAAATGAAGTATTTTGCAATGTGTTTCTTCCCTGTTTTCTTTTGCAATGCTTTCCCCTTCCCAGTTGCCTTATTCTCCAACAGATATCCTTCACCGAAATCTTCCTTCTCCTACTTAGCGAGAAGCGGCATTCACGTTCGACGATCTCCTTCGATTTCGGACATTCGGCTTCGACGATCCTTCGCTTTCTCCAGATCTGTGATCCAGCGATCGAGTGGTAGGCCTGCTGTTCGGATAGCTCTGGGCTCCTAGAAGGCGACACTGATCTCCTTGACTCCTTCAATCAGACGGCTCCTGGAATTGCAGCCTTGCAGGTACATTAGGCATTCAGGCTTCGCCATTTTTGCTCTCCCATTATTATATGCATGCCCTTATATTTTAGAGTTATAGGATTAGAATCTTTGATTATATTAATTTTGCATTGAAAGGTTTGATCTCAAACATTTTATTTCTTCGAATGAGTTAAAAACCTCTTCACATTTACTTGTTTTTTATAAATTTTTTCATTATCTGGTGTGAATTTATTTGGGTTCAAGGTATAGAAATACTAGTATAAAAAGTAATAGAAATGCAATAAGATCAAAATTGCTACTCTCATTTAAAAAGCTTAGTTGATTGTCAAACAAGGGAATTAAATTTTAAATTGCCGCATTCATTATGTATTAAGACCGAGTTAATATTCAGGTTTGAATCAGTAGTTGTTTTGTGAAACAAGGGCAAGGAGCTCCAGAAAGATGGACGCCAAGAGCAGAGCATCAACAAGAGCGTTTGAATCTTCTCAAGGGTTAATTACTGGCGAATTGTTGTTTCCAAAACCCTAGAACGAACAATAATCTTTCTTTGCGTTTCATCCCCTTTTTGAAAAGATCTAACCTGTTACAATTAATCCAAACACATGAATATAAAATCTTCCTTTATGTTAATCCCTACAAATTGTTAGAATGAGATACCAATATTCCTCATTAAGGTTTTTTTCATCATTTATAAAAGATTAATTCAACTCTCTTTGATACCATGAACCTTTCAAGTATTAAATTCAAATGTTGATGCATTTATTTTTTTGTCGATCTGTTGGCACATTAAGTGTAGCCTAAAATTTCATCCCATCTTATCAATCATAAATTTGTAGAGTATGAAAGTAACAGAACTTCATATTAATTATAGAAAAATCTAATGTTTAAACCTCGTCGGGAATTATATTTACATATTGATGGTCTAAACATTTAGAATCCTTTATTTTTCTAACTTTTATAAGCCTGGTTAGTAACTCCTTATTTTTGTTAGCAATAACATAGTATCAAGCATCTAAGGTTATCTTAGTTGATGTATTTCTCACTTTTGGTCTCAGGTAGCTTTATGTTGATTCAATTTTTTTCCATTGTAGGGCCATTCCTATTTTTAAATACTGTACAACCCTCATATTTGCCGAGCTGGGGTGACCCGGCGCAGTTGAGATCGTCATAGAGAAAATGACCGTGACAAGCAATTTGACCGATCGAAGGCAACCGAAACCGACCGGGTGATGAGACAAGGCCTAGGGGAAGAGGAAGTGGACCATAGGTCCACTTCCCCACTTGGGCGAGTGGACCTAGTGCCCACTCGCCCAAGGCAGGGGCGAGTGGACCACTGGTCCACTCGCCCAAGCCCCAGGCGAGTGGACCTATGGTCCACTCGCCCAGGGGTGGCGAGTGGACCATGGTCCACTCGCCCGGAGTAGGGGGAGAGTGGACCTATGGTCCACTCGCCCTGGGCATTCGGGCGAGTGGACCATGGGTCCACTCGCCCCTATGGCAGTGGACCTTTTGGTCTGTTCCCCCGGCCCCCGGTAAGGGGGGAGTGGACGTTTCGAGTCCCACTCACCCCCCTTCCTGTCTCGGTCGTGATCGTTGGTTCGGGTTCGTAGTTGAGCCGCGGATAGCAGAATCTTTGCTATCCACATCCCAATTTTGGGAAGTATATATATAGACCCCCATGGGCACCTTGGGAAGGGTTATTGGTCTCCCACCCTCCCTCACGTGTGTCTTGTGAGCAAGCACTCCACCCCCCTGTCAGTTAAGGTTGACGGTGAGGTGACCCTTAGCGCCCTCCAAGGTGCCCAGGCTCAGCATTGGCTTGGGAGGTGAAGCTCTCTTTGAACTTCCGGGTGTGTAGTGGGACCTCCATGCTGCAGCTTAAGGGGTCTGTTCAAGTCTTCAAGTCTTTGTAGGTGCAAGGTCCTTCGGCTCTCAGCAACTAGTCAAGTGTTCTAGCTCAGGTCAAGTAAGGGTTGGCCCCTTTCGAATGTCGAGACCGGTTCTCTGGTTTCAACAAATACTATTATGTAATATTAATATTGTACAACCACTTACTCAATATGAGATTGTCATGACAGTCATCTATTCAAAGTAGTCTGTGTCCTCATGATAGTCATCTATTTTTTTGTCAAAGCATGACAATGGAATATAAATTTTATTCATCTAAGGTTTCCAAAATCACGATTTTTTTTTTGTTCGTCTCCTCGATACATTAAATTTTACTTTGAAACCAACAAATTATTAGATCACAATCAGTCATCATGAAATTGAAACATCATAACTAATGATCCTTAATCCGTACACATAAATCTCCAAAGATATCATAATGAGTAGGCCAAGTGACGCGAAAAACTAATTCAAAGCATCAATCTTCAACATCAAAACAATAATGTACAAGAAATGAAAAAAAGCATTTAGAAGAATAATTTTCCAAATTAATTCTTCAGTATTATTAGATTAATAAGTAAATAATGCACAACTCCTTTGCTTAAAAGCTAAATAAATCCTTGAAACTAAATACATGCAGAGATAAATTGCATTGCATATTTAGTGGATTCATCATTAAAAACAACAAATCAATTTCAAACAAAAAATGTTCCAAAGTTCATGAACAAAACAGTGATAGCCCAAATAATGAAGGCATGAAAAATTCAAGCAGCAAAGAGTGATGAACTCAAGCACTTTAGTAAGTATAAGCGTGATCAAATAATTTCATAAAGTAGGCTTCTTAAATAGTTTTTGGCAATAAAAAAACTTCTCAGTCACCATTAAATGAAGATCTTTCACGTGAAGCATAAGCTTATAAGGTTATACCAAGTGATCTTTATACCAATATATAAGAGGGAGGGGATAAATCCAAAATCAGAATCAATGGGAGAGTGAGGATGTTTATCTTCAATATAAATAATTGAATATATAATCTTGATTTCAAGTTCAAAACCAAAGTCAAAAGTGTATGACATGCTGGCTGCTAGAATTCAGCCATTAACATTTTTAGTTGGTGAAAGATGAACCTTTTGGAAGCTCATAAAAGCTTTTCTAGATTTAGAAGAAGGCCAGAATGTCATAATATCTCATACATTTTATTATTAATATTAATGAGAAACACCTAATAACAATGTGTTTCTTTTCCTTTTAACTGCTTTTGAAAGAGATTCATTTATGGTGAATATGTAAAGCTTATGTGTTGGCCTCTAATCGATGTGTATTAACCTCTCATTTTCATATGTAAGTTATTTACATAACAACATATCATTAGTTATTTGATTAACGGTTCTAATCACCGGATATAGTATAGGTTTCGTAGAACACATAGAAGACAATTCAAAGTATTTTGAGTTCGTAGTTTAGCACTTCATCCATTCTCTTTAAAAAAGACAATAATATGTGCACGTGGGATCAAATACTTTAATATTATTTACCTTTCATCCTCTCCTTTTCCAAATGAAGTTGATTGAGCTAATTAGTCACCCATTTTTGTAATAACATTTCTCTCATTAATTTCACCGCAAGAATATATCGAAGCATTGCCGAACTTTCAACAACCATTGCATTAAGTCTCCAAACTGCTTCACAATCAATCATTTACCAAGAAGAAGATGAGTAACTCACACTTCATCTTGCTATTTTTTGAAACTTCATTACGTATGATTTTCTATTTTCTTATTCCTCTTGGTTAATTGCAAATATTAATAATTTTAAAAATGAGAAAAATTATTATTTAATTTTGTAATTGATTCTTTGTTCTTTAACAAGGTTGTATAAGTTCTATGTTAGCCTAGGTAATCTTGTGTTTAAAAAAAATCATAAAATATTTACCGCGAATAATTCACAAAGTTGTATTGATTCATTCTCTATTGTCTTCGACTTCATCGTGTACTCTTCCATCATCCCCGACTCCATTGTGTCCTCCACATCATTTATGTCTCCATCCTCTCCTCTACGCTGTCTCCTTCTTCATCATATCCTTCTACATTGTCTCCTCTATTGTTTCCTTCTCCGCCATTTCCGACATCTCCGAATCTATCATCTCCTCCATCAAGTCTTTATCCGTCATATTTGAAGCCCTCGTTTCATTCTCCATCGTCTCCAAATCCATTTTGATCTTCGTCATCACGAATCTATCTTCGTTGCCACAAATCCATCTTCGTCGCCACAAATCCATCTTTCCCTTCGTTGAATCCTTCTCCATCGTCTTTGACTCCGTTGAATCCCTCTCTGTCATTTTCTTCTCCTTTATCTCCTCCTCTGTCTCCTCCTATGTCTTGTCTTCTTCCGTCATCTCCTCCTCCACCACGTACTTCTCCATCTCGTCCTCGCTGTCGAGTCTAATCATGTCTCATCCTTTCCCATCGCGGCCTGCCCTGTTGCATCCTACTCAGCCGTATTTTGCCCCATATCGCATCCTTCCTTGTTGCTAGAGCTAAAGCTAGAGCTGGAGCAGAAGTTGGAGCTCCTTCTCCGTCGTCTCTTTCCATTTTTTCTCCTTCTGTGTTTTTTCATAATTCATCATTTACAACTTCATGCTCTCCTTCTCACTCATATTCTTCTCCATTGTCTCCTTCTCCCTCGTCTCCTATCTCCGTTGCCTCCTACCTCCGCCACCTCCTACCTTCATCGCCCTACCTCCGTCATCTATGTCATCTACTTCTCCATTGTCTCATTCTTTGTTTTATCCTTTTATGTAGTCTCCAATCTCATCCTCACTTTCTCTGTCATCTCCTCTCTCTTCTCCAACTCCATACTCTCATTTTTCCCTTGTATCCTGCTCCATCATGTCATTCCCCTCGCCTCCTACATTTTCTCATTGTTCGTCATCCACAACTCCATGCTCTCCTTCTCAGTCTCTTCTTATCCATCGTCTTCTTCTCCCTCATCTCGTTCTCAGTGGTCTTAGAAGTTACGATATTCTTCTCTATCATCTTATTCCTTGTTGTCTCCCCCTTCCCCTCCCTCGTCTTTGGAGTCCTCTTCTATCATATTGAAGCCCCAAAGTGGTGCTGATGGGTATATGTGTAGGGAGGGGTGGGGGCAACGCAAGGGAAGGCAGGATAGGAGTATGATGGAGGGGGCAACTGGGCGGGGGGGGGGGGATTCAGAGCTTCGTGGATGACAGTGAGGGAAGGGGTAGAGGTGGGGAGACGAATGAGGTGGGACGACATAGGACAACGACGGAGGAGGGGACGACGGAGGGGGACGACGGAGGAGGGGACGAGTGAGGTTTATGGTTTAGGGTTAGTGGGCGACAAAGGGGGAGGGGGAGGACGACGGAGGGGATGGGGGCGGACGACGGAGGGGGAGGGGGCGGACGACGGAGGGGGAGAGGGCGGATGATGGTGGGGGACGTCGGAGGAGTGGACCGTAAGCCTTAAAACTTCCTCCTACCTTTGTCGATTCCAACATCTGTCACCTCCTACCTCTGTCGAATCCGACCTCCATCGAATCCTTCCTTCCGACCTTCGTCCCTCCTATCTTTGTCGTCTTTTGCCTTCTTCTATTCCTATATCTATCGTCCTGTACCTTCGTCGCTGCCGACCTCCGTAGCATCCTACCTCCTATCTTCTAGCTTAGTCGCGGCTTACCTCCCTCACCTCCTACCTTCATCTCCTTCTATCTCTGTTGCCTCCTACATTCATTGTACGACCCATCTCGACAAGAGTCAGAGCGCACTTCGGGCGGGCCGTGATGCCACAAGCATGAGCGAATAGGAAACCATGCCTGCTAAGGCGGAAACAGAAATGCTACAAAAGTTTTGGATTTATTACTTTTGAAAAGAATTTAGTGTAATTTATAAATATGCGGAAGCCGAAATGAAAAGCTCATGCATTTATAAATAAAACAAAACTAATGTCACACACAATGCTGAAACGGTAATCATGCAGTGAGCCATAATAGTAAAATGCCAAGTAAAAAGATCTGATACAACAAAACACCCTAAGAGTTGTCCATAATACAAGAGAAAATGACTGACAATAACTAATACAAGAAAAGTAGATCCAACAGTACTGAAACAAAATACATAGAACCTGCTGACACAGTAATCAAAATAAAACCTCCAAGCAAAACTGCAGCTGAACGAAGAAAACTCAGGGAGCAGACGGCGCGGTCATGAACCCTAAGGCAAATCCAAACAGAAGGAAAATGCCTCAGAACAAGAAAATAATAGAAAATAAGCTGTAATTTTAAGTACGTGCAGAAATAATTCTAAAGTACCAAATAACTCTTGAAAGAGGCTAGTGAAACAGGCAGGTAACTGAAACAAGTAGAAACTATCTAGAAATATTAGCCTACTCCGGAGTATAGCCTAAACATGTATTTTGCAATAACATAAGCTGTAATCTATGAAATGCGTAGGTGTTTATAGTGGGCACACATGGTTCACACTCAAGTCCAAGTGTAAGGCTTACTAGAATAAAAGTATTTCCTGCTTACCGTGACCATGCAATCAAGACGTTGCACCACTTAAACCCTAGTTTCCAAGATTTGCTTATGACACTCAAGACATAAGTGATTCATGTTTTCCGAGAAGATTTCTATCACAACGCGGCATACTCACGAGCGATAATTCTTATGTTATCAGATACTGTTAATAATTTAGATACATGTAAGAAGAACTTAAATTCTTGTTTGCAAGCGAGAGGGGATTTCTCCACTTGCCTTAAGGTGAAACCGCTACTACCAGCAACAGCTATGCGGCGCAAGCAAAGACAAGGCTCTATTGAACCTGTTCAGGGATAATCGCAGACGATATTTGATATTTGACAAGCAGCAAACCATATGCTAACACAGGCAGTTTAATTCGCGAAAATACAATCAGAAGCGGATTAGTAATTTACCTCCCTCAAGGTGAGGGGAGAAGAAGTTACCACAAGGATCGGGTACTTGGCGGCGCTTGAGTGACGAAAACCCTAAATCGGAGAGGGTTTGGAGCGATTCCACCACTAGATCTGATGTGCGGCACCGGAAACGCAAACAAAAATTGGGATTAGGCGGATTTACGACAAACATAAGAGGGACCGATGAAATTATGTCGATCGAATAGCGAAAATCACCACAAGCATTTAGGGCAAATCTGAAAACAGAACTTTTGGCGGAGATCCTTACCGAAGGACACCAGATTTGGGCTCAGGAATCCACGAGGAGGGGTTTCGAGCGAAACCGTAGGAGTCCCCTTGAAATCCGCCGGCCGAAACGGAGAGGAAGAGGGGTTGTCGACCTCTTTGGAGGAGGAGGAGCCACTGCCGGCCCTAGAGAAGGAGGAGGCACAGCTGGCCGGAGGAAACGAGGAGGCCCTGCTGCTGCCGTCGACCTGGAGAGGGGAAGAAGGAGACGACCTTGCTGCTGCCGGCGTCCAGAAGAGGGGGAGAAGGGACCCTTGTTGCTGCCGACGTCCAGAAGAGGGGAAGAAGGGGGCGGCGCCGACGAGGAGGGGAGCAGGAGGTGCAAGCGGCGTCGCCGAGTCGAGCGGGAGACGGAAACAGTGCAAGAGCGATATCGGGAGCGGGAGACGAAAGACCTAGCAAGCGGCTTGCGGTTTTTGTGTGAGTCTTAGACCGGGGGGGGGGGGGGGGGGGGGGTTTAATCGGGCTGTAGAAATAAAAAGGGGGGGGGGGGGGGAATTTAGTCAAATAATGTTATTATTATTATTATCTTTTTTTTTAATTAATCTTATTTATTTTTTTATTGGTTTTTAAGGGTTGTTACATTCTCCCCTACTTAGAAAGTTTCGTCCCGAAACTTCTGAGGATTTCCTAGCTAGGGGCCAACATGACGAAGATTCAGATGACCTTTATACCGACAAGGTTTGCAAACCAAAGCATGGAAAGTAGCTATGCAAATTGCAAAAGAGAAGAGGACAAGAGCGGAGGCATACCAGGATCAGGAGAAAAGGTGCGGATACTTGCTACGCATGTCAGCTTCGAGCTCTCATGAACTCCTCAGACTTGCCATGCATCCAAAGTACCTTCACCATAGGAATGGTCCTTTTTCGAAGTTTGCGCTCTTGATATTCCACTATCTTGGCGGGCTCAATCGGATAAGACAAAGTAGCTTTAGGAACCACCGGGATTTCCTCAAGAACACGATTCAGATCATGGATGTATTTCCGGAGCTGACTGACATGAAAAACATCATGAACACCGGACAACGAATCTGGTAACTCTAAACGATAAGCAGATCCTCCAACACGCTTTGAGATGTCGTACGACCCCACAAATCACGGGCTGAGCTTATGATGGCGACCAAACCGTTTCACCCCAGGAGTAGGAGAAACCTTCAAGAATACCTAATCACCAACTGCAAACTCCAACGGACGGCGGCGCTGATTAACATACTTCCTCTGTTTTTCAATGGCACGACTGAGCTGAAGACGAGTCTTCTTGG
Organism: Dactylorhiza incarnata; assembly: GCA_033032865.1. Lineage (NCBI taxonomy): Eukaryota > Viridiplantae > Streptophyta > Magnoliopsida > Asparagales > Orchidaceae > Dactylorhiza > Dactylorhiza incarnata. Next base: position 1,131,109 of record JAWHQI010000464.1, on the reverse strand, counting down.
TGGCTTCTTCCATTTCCTGAAGTAACTCAGGGCCCAACACCACCTTCTCACCAACTTCTGACCAATAGAGAGGAGTTCTACAACGACGCCCATACAATGCTTCGAAGGGGGCCATCTTGAGGCTCTCCTGATAGCTATTGTTGTAGGCGAACTCAACCAACGGTAGGTGCTCATCCCAAGCTCCCTTGTAGTCCAGAATATAGCACCGAAGCATGTCTTCAAGAATCTGATTAACCCTTTCGGTCTGTCCATCGGTAGTTGGATGATAAGCGGTGCTCAGGTTGAGCTCGTTACCCAAAGCTTGCTGAAAACCCTTCCAAAAGTGCGAAACGAACCTCGAGTCATGATCAGAGACAATCCACAGAGGAATCCCATGAAGTCTAACTATCTCAGAGACATAGATCCGAGCCATCTTCTCAGTAGAGTGACCTTACTTGTACGGGATGAAATGAGCCACTTTCATCATGCGGTCCACTATGACCCAAATCGCATCATGTCCTCTCGGTGTACGGGGCAAACCCGTGATGAAGTCCATAGAGATATCTTCCCACTTCCATTCGGGGATAGGCAAAGGCTGCAAAAGACCACCAGGACGCTGACGCTGAGCTTTCACCTTCTGACACGTTAGACATTGAGAGATGAAGCGAGATATAAAATTATTCATACCAGGCCACCAAACGATTTGCTTCAAGTCATGATACATTTAATTATTGCCTGGATGACCAGATGTGCGAGACTCGTGAGCTTCTCGGCAAATACTATCAAGCAATTCAGGAACATCAGGAATGCAGAGGCGGCCTCGAAAACGCAGAACATCGTCAGAGATAGAGAAATCTGGAAGAGTCCCAAGTTCAACCTGTTGGCGGATGCGCTGGAGTGCGGGATCAGATGGATGCAAATCCTTCACCTGCTCTACCCACAACGGAACAGAAACCTCTCCATGACCCTCAGGTGCGATGGATATATCCATCCGATCGAGGTCATCAATCAAGGCTGCTAGAATAGCTGACATGGGTGCACAAGCGGCTACGGAGGCATGCCGGCTCAACGCATCTGCCACTGAATTGGCTTTACCAGGAACATACGTGAGCTGCAAGTCGTAATCTGCCACAAACTCTGGTGGTCGGTGAAAAAAGTTGTACTTTAAACTCTGGTGGTCGGTGAAAAAGTGGCACTTCACGCCATAGAGATAATGACGCCAAAGCTTCAAAGAAAACACCACCGCAGCGAACTCCAGATCATGAGTGGGGTAATTGCGTTCGTGAACCTTCAACTGCCTCAACCCATAAGCAATAACACGGTCATCCTGCATCAGGACACAACCCAAACCAACTCCGGAAGCGTCAGTGTAAACTGAAAAGTCCAACCTTTCTGATGGAAGAGCTAAAACAGGCGCTGAACACAGACGTTGCGTCAAGGGAGAAGCAAGAGAGGAAAAACTCTTGACGAAGCGTCGGTAATAGCCAGCCAAACCAAGGAAACTGCGGATCTCGGTAGGGGTAGAAGGTCGCTTCCAGTCCATAACTGAGGAAATCTTGGCAGGATCAACAGAAAGTCCATCTCCTGAAATGACGTGGCCTAAGAAGGCGACACGATCCAGCCAAAACTCACATTTTGCCAATTTGGTTTTGGAGTAGACCAAGATATCATCAATGAAGACGATGATGAACTTGTCCAGGTACTCACGGAAGACACGGTTCATCATGCCCATGAATGCAGAATGGGCGTTAGTCAACCCAAAAGACATCACCAAAAACTCGAAATGCCCATACCGAGTTCGGAAGGCCGTCCTGGGGATGTCGGAGTCCTTGATCTTCAGCTGATGGTAACCCGACCTGAGATCTATCTTGGAAAAGACTGTACTGCCTTTAAGCTGATCGAATAGATCATCCACACGCGGAAGGGGGTACTTATTCTTGATGGTCACCTTATTACAATCTCGGTAGTCGATGCACAATCTCATGGATCCATCCTTCTTTTTCACGAAGAGTACAAGGGCTCCCCAAGGTGACGAGCTAGGGAGAATGTACCCACGCTCAAACAATTCGTCTAACTGCGATCTGAGTTCTTCTAGCTCACGCGGTGCCATGCGGTAAGGAGCTTTAGATATGGGGCGCGTCCCAGGCTCTACATCAATACAGAACTCCACATCTCGATCAGGAGGCATCCCAGGCAATTCGGTGGGGAGCACGTTAGGAAACTCCGAAGCAACAGGCACAAACTCGAGTTGAGGAGAGATAGCATCTGAGTGCGAAGCAAAAACGAAGCAGACAGAACATCCTTGGCTAAGAAGGCGAGTGGCGCGCACAGCAGAGATTACCTTCAGGTGGCTGCGGGTCTGAACATGAACGATGTATTCCTTGCCATTGATGCTGAGATTGACCCTCTTCGCCACACAGTCCAGCTTTGTTCGATACGCGACCAACCAATTCATTCCCAGGATTACGTCGAACTCTGTCATATCCAGAACTATGAGGTCAGCGACGACTTGCAATTCTCCAAGCAGGATCGGGAAATTGAGAACGCCTCTGGTTGAGAGATGCAGATGACCGGGTACAGAAATCTCAAAAGGAACCTCAAGTGGCGAAGTATGCCAACTATAAAGGTCCACGTTGCGGTGGGCGATAAAATAGTGTGATGCACCGGAGTCAAATAAGATTTGCATCCACTTATTCTTGACCCTAAAATTTTCTAAAAAGGAAAACATAACGCATAACAAGTTTGTTTTGTTGGATCGTGTGACGCCCTTAGAGCGGGGGGGGGGGGGGGTGAATAAGGATGTGTTTAAAATATAAAATTTACTTAATAATTTTTTAAACAGATTTTACTTTTCTAAAAAAATATTACTTATAAACAATTTCAAACCAATGCAATTTTTGTATTAAACCAAACACAAATTTCTAAGTTAAAGATTAAGCAACCAAATTTCCAATTAATGAAAGAAACATAATTATATTAATCATGAAATTTACATACAATAAAATGATCTTTACAATGCTTAAGATCAATGCACAAATATGATAATATAAATTTCAACAATTTTGATTTTACCAATCCTTCTCCCAAGGATCGGAAGGCAATCACTTGTCTCTCCCAAGACCAAGCCTAAGCCTATCCTTTAGATCTTCCCAAGATCTAGACGTAGCACACAAGGCCACGATTTCCTACCAAGCCACGCAAGGACTTGGACGCTCCGCACAAGGAAGCGATTTTCCCCTAAGCCACGCAAGGACTTAGACGCCGCACGCAAGACGACGATTTCTCCAACGATTACAAAATGAAAAGTGAATATGAATGAAATACAAAATGAAAAGAACAACTCCCTAGAAATTCAGATCTCTGAAAGGATGGTTGAAGCCTCGAGATGATCGTTGATGTAGAAGCGCGCCCGATCTCGTCTTCAATCTCAATCCTTCTTTGCACAAATGGGAGTTGAAGAGATTCTGGAGCTCTCTGGTTCGTATTCACTCAGGAAGGGACTTGGAATTCTCAATGCTTGGAGTGCACGAACAAAATGAGCCAATTTATAGAAATTCGTTGTCGCCTGGGCGACATCAGCTGTCGGAAATTTCCGACAGCGCTAAACTGCCGCTCATAGTGCTGTCGTGCGGGCAGTTGCTGTAACCTCCGAGCTGTCGCCTGGGCGACATCACTGACGGATTTCCGACAGCGCAAAACTGCCGCTCGTGGTGCTGTCGTGGGCAGTTGTTGTAACCTCCGAGCTATCTCCTGGGCGACATCACTGTCTGATTTCCGACAGCTCAAAAACTGCTGTTCGTCGTGCTGCTGTGGGGGAAGTAGTTGTAACTTCTCTGCTGTCGCCTGGGCGACATCAGCTGTCGGAAAATTCCGACAGTGAAATTTTCATACACTCAAATTTAGCTCCAGCAGAATTGTGAACACCTCATACCTGTTACCTGCACACCATTAATAAAAATAGAATCAAATACAAACGGGACTTTGTTATTATCAAATCGGAAGAGTGCGAAACGCATGCTCCAACAATCTCCCCCTTTTGATAATAACAAATCCGTATAAAAAGAAATCATGTCTATTTAGGTTGTTGATTTTTAATATATGGTGTGCGCACAAAAATAACATGATATATTCCTCTTAAAATAAATAATCTCCCCTAGATGAATGCTTCTCCTAAAGCACAAAAATAACATGATATATTCCTCTTAAAATAAATAATCTCCCCCTAGATGAATGCTTCTCCTAAATGAATGCTCCCCCTAAATTAATGCTCCCCCTAAATGTTAAAGTAAGTTGAAATGATGTATTGTTTAGGTGGAATATTTAGGTGTAATGGTTTTTTGATTTCTTGAATATACTTATAATTCTCCCCCTTTTGGTATTAGCAAAAGATAATATGAGATAAATGAGTAGTTCTTAAGGGAAGAGACAGAATGTAGAAAATAAGAGTAAGCGGAAGCACTTGCTGGGAAAATGATTGAAGGTCTCGAAGTAATAGTAATATGCCATAGTATTGAATAAACTCATGAAGAGACGGTATAGCCATATGAAGTAATAAAATAAAATAACTTAAACATGATTAAGGTCATTTTAAAGTATCATAGAAAGACACAATTGTGTATAAAAATTTGGAATATTTTCGGTCCAATTCTCATGAGATGAATGTTTATATAACATAATGATGTGTACAAGTGATACTTAGATTAAACGTATGAAGTTATTTAATGTACATGATCATTGGAATTAAGAACATAATATAAGCATATAAAGACAACTTTGACCTTGAAGATATAGCATAATAAGAATAGAATACCATTTTCTTTTGCACAAGACACTTTACAATTCTTTCCAAGGTGCTTAACCTCACAATGCTTATTAAGACTTATCAGGAGGGTAAGTAGTGCTTGGTGGAGTATCCTGGTCTTTAATTTAAACTCTTTGTTTTTTTTATCACAGATTTTGTGATATCTTAACTTCAAGATATTTATCATTTTTTAATTGACCAAGGATCTCCGAATTCACTTGAATCGCAAAAGATGGTGTATATTTTGTTGTGCTAACAAATCAAGGTTGAAAGTAGTATTTATGAAGTGCTATTGTATTATGTTAAAGCAAATATGATTCATGTATATATTAAATAGAAAGACATATGTATGGATCAAAAGAAGTGAACGTGATATTTCATTATGATATATAAACAATTTCTCATACCTAGAGACATGCGAAAACAATTTCCAATGGTCTAAACAACTAAGTAGGAGTGCCAATACGATGATAGCTTGGAAATGAAATCATATAATCATGTAAGAGCCATTTTTTTAAAAAAATAAAAAGCACATGGATTGGCATCAATTCATGAGTTGTAGCATTAATAAAGACATATAACTATTGGAAAACATCAAAGGGACCAAAAACTAAAGATTAAGCAAATCAGGAGCTGTCGGAAATTTCCGACAGTCACTGTCGCCTGGGCGACAGCTAAAAATATAAATACGGCTTTAAACTGAGTCAAACCCTATTGTGCATCATTTGCTGGACTGAAGGGCGAGAGGAAACTGTCGGAGTTCGGCGACAACCCTAGATTAAAGGTATGGTTTTGGTTTATTTTGAAAATATTTTAGAGATTTGTGATTTTGGAAAGGAGAGAAGATGAAAAATGTGTTTTTCATTTTACTTTTGATTAATGGTGTAGATCTTTGAAGTTTTGTGTATAAAAGGTGTAGATCTTTGAAGTTTTGTGTATAAAAGGTGTAGATCTAGTGTATTTCAAGTGGATCTTGTTGGATCTAGTGTATTTCAAGTGGATTGAGTGATTTTTGGGGTTTAAGATGTGCATTTTTACATGGTCTAATTTTAAAAACTGATGCTTTGCCTTTTGAAGAAGGTTGAAGAAGATGAATAGTAAAGGATATGTGAGAAGATGTAGATTTGTTATAAATTTTTTTTTGTTAACTTGATTTTGAAATAAAGCTTGATTTTGAGTAGATCTGGAAGTCTAGTTGAAAATTTTTAAAAACAGTTCACTGGAGTACTGTCGGAATTTTCCGACAGTCAATGTCACCTGGGCGACATCGTCCCAGTGCACAGAACTTATTTAATTCATTTTTGTTTTGTTATGTGTGCAGAATGGCTTCCTGTTCTAAAGCACGAAGGAGTATGTCTGAAGATGCGCATAGTTCGTATCAAGTTTACCCTGGGATTGAGAAAGCACTAATTGGAGTATCAAAATATGTAGAATTTGACTCTCCGAAGCACGATCATATCTATGATCGTCTTGCTAATGCAGGTATAATTTCAGTAATCACAGCAGATACATTCTCATCCTTTTTGATTCGAGAATTTTATAATCATTTGGAAGACCCGAGTTACACTGAATTGGACGGGGGAGTGAGATCTAGAATCCAAGGTCAAAAAGTGGAAATAACACATGTTGATCTTAGAGAGGAATTCAGTCTTCTTATGAGTGAAAATATGCCGGATATAGTGGAGAGTTATAGAAAGGATAGAGATTGGACCCTTGTAAACATGAGTTTACATGGAAGTCAAAAGAAGACCTTAATCACTGAAGTTTCTTCACTCACTCCGGATGCATATTTAGTCCAAGATATACTAAGGAACTCGGTTATGTTAAAAAGTGGAGATACAAGGAGTATCACGGCACAGTTGACGTTGATTACATACTTTATTATGGAGGAAGAATCTTTTGATGTAGCGGACTTCATCCTTTCCCAGATCCGATATGCTTTTAGATTAAAACATCCAAAATGGGTGAAGATTCATACTCTGCCAATGAGGGCTATAATTCAGCGTATACTATATAAGAAGTATGGATGGATAGTTCAAGATTCGTACTATGATGATTGTTTTCCTGAGATATACTATACGGCTACTATGAAAGTGAAGAAGACGCATAAAAAGCCTCATCTTGGAGTAGAGATTAGAGAGCCTACAATTTCTAGAGGAGGATCACTACGGGAGTCCATAGATGATCTGCGTGATTCCTTTGAGGAGCACAAAAAAGAAGTAAAGAAGGATCGTAGTAGAATGCAGAAGTTTATGAAATTTCTGGTGAAAGGTCTGAAGTTAAAGCCCACTCCGGAAGAAGCGGCCGAATGACAAGTTCCAAATGAAGAACCGCCACGCCAATCGGTGAGGCGGACTCGACGTGGTAAGGCCGTAAGACGAGGACCTCCAGAAGACTGTCCAGAGAGCAGCGGGGCTGGTTATGAGGATTCTGAGTAGTTTTTATCAGGATGCTGCTTCTGACTGATGTCGGAAATTTCTGACATCTACTGTCTCCTGGGCGACAGTGAATTTGCCCAGATTTCATTTTCTGTTATCTGAACTTGATCCTATGTTGATTTCTACTATTTTTTGTGGAATAATTTTATGTAATATTAATTATGTGAGAATTTTTCTTAAGTAATTCAAATTCTATGGTTTGATTTAAAATTTAGTCTTTTCTTTTTAAAATGTATAGGTTTTGTGATATATATTTTTTTAATTTTATAGGTCATAAGTAGTGATATAATCATTGTGAAATGTCTAGGATTCCCAATTCTAGCCTAAGCATAGAAAAATGGGAATCCGGTAACGGTTTAGTGAATATATCCGCTAGTTGATTTTTCGTGCCTATAAAGTTGATTTTTATATTACCCTTCTTAATATGATCCCTTATAAAACGATGTCGGACATCTATATGCTTAGATCTAGAGTGTAATACAGGATTGTTAGTTAAGTCTATAGCACTTTTATTATCACACTTTAATTCTACACTACTTTGTTGCATGCCAAAGTCTTCTAATGTTTGTGACATCCAAAGAGCTTGGGCACAACAACTACCTAGTGCAATATATTCGGCCTCGGTAGTAAAGAGGGCAACAGAATTCTGTTTCCTACTCGACCATGAAATAAGTGAAGGGCCGATAAAATGACAAGTGCCACTAGTGCTTTTCCTATCTAAAGAACATCCCGCATAATCTGAATCCGAAAAACCATGCAAAATAAAGGAATCATAATGAGGATATCATAATCCTAATTTAGATGTTCCTATAAGATATCTAAAGATGCGTTTCACCGCTTTTAAATGTGACTCTTTAGGATTAGCTTGAAATCTAGCACATAAACAAACGGTAAACATAATGTCAGTTCTAGATGCGGTTAAATACAATAAAGATCCTATCATACTTCTATAAAGGGTTTGCTCAATTGAAACACCACTTTCATCTTTTCCTAATTTTAGTGAAGTACTCATAGGAGTATTTGCATGCTTAAGATTTTCAAATCCAAATCTTTTTAACATATCATGAATATATTTGGTTTGACATATAAAAATACCATCATGTTTTTGTGTAATTTGAAAACCTAGAAAATATGAAAGTTCTCCAACCATGCTCATTTCAAATTCATTTTTCATAATTTGAACTACTTTATTACACAACTCTTCATTAGTGGCTCCAAAAATAATATCATCAACATAAATTTGCAAAATAACTAAATCATGATCAATTTGCTTAATGAAGAGTGTAGAATCAGCACTTCCTATTTTATAATCATGCTTTAACAAATATTGAGTTAATCGATCATACCAAGCACGAGGCGCTTGTTTTAATCCATAAAGCGCTTTATCTAATTTATAAACATAATTTGGATATTTCTCATTTATAAAGCCAGGGGGTTGTTCTACATAAACCTCTTCTTTTATATACTCGTTTAAAAATGCGGTTTTGACATCCATTTGATATAATTTAAATCTTTTAAAACAAGCAAATGCAAGAAATATCCTAACCGCTTCTAATCTTGCTACGGGTGCAAAAGTTTCATCAAAATCTACCCCTTCAATTTGTGCATAACCTTTTGCAACTAATCTGGCTTTATTTCTAACAATTCTAGATTCATTATCCATTTTATTTTTAAGAATCCACTTAACTCCAACTACAGGATGATTTTTGGGTCGTTCTACAAGATTCCAAACCTTATTACGTTCAAATTGATTAAGTTCCTCATTCATAGCTAAAAACCAAAAATCATCATTTAAAGCGGTGGAAACATCTTTTGGTTCTATTTCAGAGACAAAGCAAAGGTTTGAAAATAAAACATGTAGCGATGAACGAGTACTAACCCCTTTTTGCAGATTTCCAATGATAAGCTCCTTTGGATGATCCTTTGAAAACCTCAATTCACTTGGAGGCACATATTCTTCTCTTTCTTCTACTTCTCTATCTCCTTCTTCTCTTTCTCCTTCTCTTTCTTCTTCTTTTCCTTCTTCATTTTCTCCAAGTTCTTCATCATCATTCTCCACCGAAGGAAGGGGTTCATCTTCTTTTGCTGTAATTTTCTTTTCTACACATGAAACAAACTCATCAAACCTAACATGAATAGATTCTTCAACTATTTTTGTTCTTTTATTAAAAATCCTATAAGCTTTACTAGTTGAAGAATAGCCAATAAAAATACCTTCATCACATTTTTCATCAAATTTTCCTAAGGAATCTTTAGAATTCAAAATAAAACATTTACAACCAAAAACTTTGAAACAAGAAACATTTGGTTGCTTATTAAAAATTAATTCATAAGGAGTTAATTTTAAAATAGGGCGAAGCATTACTCTATTAATTACATAACATGCCGTACTAACTACTTCAGCCCAAAAAGATTTTGGTAATTTAAATTCAGATAGCATCGTACGGGCTAACTCTTGAAGAGTTCTATTTTTTCTCTCCACTACACCATTTTGCTGTGGTGTGCGTGGAGCGGAAAATTCATGTTTAATTCCTAACTCCGTACAAAAAGAAATAAACTTTTCATTTTCAAATTCTCCTCCATGATCCGATCGTATGCGTTTAATTTTTAACTCAAATTCATTTTGAATACGCAAACATAATTTTGAAAATTCTTAAAATGCATCGGATTTGGAGGTTAGAAATAAAGTCCAACAAAAACGAGAATAATCATCAATCAATACAAATGTGTATTTTCTACCTCCTATGCTAGAAATTCCAATTGGCCCAAATAAATCCATATGTATTAATTGAAGTGGCCAAGTGGTAGAAATAATGTTTTTACTTTTGAAAGATGATTTTGAAAATTTTCCTTTTTGGCAAGGCTCACATAATGAAGAAGATAAATTTCCATTTAACAATGGTAAACCTTTAATTAATTTATCTTTTGAAAGTTTTGTAATTAACTTGGCACTAGTATGTCCAAGTCGCCTATACCATAAATCTAATTCTTCATTTTTTGATAAAAAACATTTTAAGGTAGAATTTGAAAAATCAAGAAATTTAATCATATATACATTATGACATCTAGGTGCGGTAAAAACAATTTCATTTGTTTTGGAATTAATAATTTTGCACAAATTTGTAGAAGATTCAAATAAAACATTTAAACCCTTATCACATAATTGACTAATAGAAATCAAATTATGCTTTAATCCTTCTACAAATAAAACATTTGAAATTGAAAAATTTTCGTTACCCACAACTCCGATGCCGATGATTTTTCTTTTCCATTGTCTCCGAATGTAACAACTCCTCCTTTCTTCATCTCCAGGCTAAGGAACTTCTCTTTATTGCCCGTCATGTGCTTTGAACAACCCGAGTCCAAGTACCACACGTCTTCTTTGTCCTTAGCCTGCCAACACACCTAGAAAGAAGAGGTGAGTAAAGATCTGGTTACCCAAGTGGTTCCACCCATAGTATAGGTAGAAGAAGCCTTAGGCACCCAGATTTGTTTAATTTTACTTTTTCCTTCCTTCCAGCAAGAGTACGTAGTGTGACCAAATCTATTGCATTTGGCACATGTAATGTATTTAGAAGAGTATAACTTTTCTGGACTTTTACTGGATGAGGATGCAGTATTTGACAATTCATTAACTTTAGAATTTTTAAAAATGGATTTTCTGGACTTTTCACTGTCGCTGGCGACAGTGGTTGTCGCCGGGCAACAACTTCCTGACGTGCATCCGAGTCCAAATCTTCCAGATCCATGGCGTTGGTATCCTAAGATCATATCCAGTGATCTTCGGTCCATTCCAAATTTTTTCATGGCTAATGTTAAGTCATGAATCTGGTTTCTCATTTCTGTATTCTCGGATACTAGATTTACGCATCTACGTTCAAAAGATTTCTTTCCCTCATGGACTTGGGAAATTGAAAATTTCAGATCTCTCTCTAAAATCTCATTCCTTTTAGTAAGAATTTTTATTGTAGAATGAGATTTGGAAAGAGATTCTTCAAGTTCTTTAATTCTTCCCAAAAAGTGTTCACACTCTTGGCAAGAAATATCTCTTTTTCCAATAGTCTTAATTTCATTTAACTATTTTTTGTTTTCTTTAAGCAAAATTTCATTTTCAGATTTAAGAAGATCATTATCTTTTAAACTTTTTTCAAAAAATTTGCAAGTCTTTACAAATTCAGAAAATAATTCATCATAGGTTGGAGGAGTTACCTCAGTGTCGCTTTGGACACTGCATTCGTCATCAGATATGACGCTCTTTCCCATTAAGCACATGTTGGCCTCCTCTTCTTTACTTGAGTCTGAACTGCTTGCATCCTCAGAAGTAGTATCATCCCATGTTTCCGCCTTCAACACCTTCTTCGACCCTTTGTGCTTCTTTTCTTTAAGTTCTTTCAAGTACTTTGGACACTTACTTCGGATGTGTCCTAACTTCTTGCAGTGATAGCACTCCGGTGGCAGTCTCTCTTCCTCCTCATCGCCTTCCTTTCCTTTTTTCTTCCTAAAAGTCTCCTTCTTAAAATACTTCTTAAACGAATTCCTCCTCTCTGGATTTTTCATAAATTTTCTAAATTTTCTAACAAATAAACTTTCCTCATCTTCTTCTTCCTCCTCAGAATCACTAGTTTCTTCCTTCTTAGATCTTAGAGCCAATCCCTTCTTCCTTGGCTCCATATACTCTTGTTGTTGAATTTTCAATTCAACTTCATGAGTTTTCAAGTTCCCAATGAGGCTCTCCAATTGTAAGGTCTTAAGATCATGTGACTCAGAAATTGCAGTCACTTTAGGATTGAACTTCGGGGGAAGTGATCTTAAGATTTTCCTTACTAAGTCTCCATTTGAGAACACCTTTCCTAGCACCTTTGAATCGTTCACGATTTTTGTGAATCGTGTGTACATCGTATCAATCTCTTCATCTACTTCCATTTTGAACCTTTCAAATTCAGACTCCAGTTGAAATAGCTTTGAATCCTTTACCTGCGAGGTACCTTCATGAGTGATTTCTAACAGATTCCAAATTTCAAATGCAGTATTACAAGCACAAACTCTATTAAATTCAGTGCGATCTAGTGCGCAAAATAAAGCATTCATGGCTTTTGCATTGTTCTTACATTTTAATTTATCATTGTCATCCCACTTGTCTTTGGGCTTATCCATAGTTACATCTCCTACAACAAATGTTGGAGAAGTGTAACTAGATTCTACCATATTCCAGACTTCTATATCTAGCGTAATTAGAAAACAACGCATACGTGTTTTCCAATAATTATAGTCTGTGCCCGTGAATAAAGGTGGTCTACTTATGCCTTGCCCCTCAACGAACGCATGATCGTTGTGCGCCATTACTCCCGGTGGTAAAACCGTTTTGAAGTAACCTCGCTTTGATACCACTTGTTGGATCGTGTGACGCCCTAAGAGGGGGGTGAATAAGGGTGTGTTTAAAATATAAAATTTACTTAATAATTTTTTAAACAGATTTTACTTTTCTAAAAAAAAATTACTTATAAACAATTTCAAACAAAAGCAATTTTTGTATTAAACCAAACACAAATTTCAAAGTTAAAGATTAAGCAACCAAATTTCCAATTAATGAAAGAAACATAATTATATTAATCATGAAATTTACATACAATAAAATGATCTTAACAATGCTTAAGATCAATGCACAAATATGATAATATAAATTTCAACAATTTTGATTTTACCAATCCTTCTCCCAAGGATCGGAAGGCTATCACTTGTCTCTCCCAAGACCAAGCCCAAGCCTATCCTCTAGATCTTCCCAAGATCTAGACGTAGCACACAAGGCCACAATTTCCTACCAAGCCACGCAAGGACATGGACGCTCCGCACAAGGAAGCGATTTTCCCCTAAGCCACGCAAGGACTTAGACGCCGCACGCAACACGATGATTTCTCCAACGATTACAAAATGAAAAGTGAATGTGAATGAAATACAAAATGAAAAGAACAACTCCCTAGAAATTCAGATCTCTGAAAGGATGGTTGAAGCCTCGAGATGATCATTGATGTAGAAGCGCGCCCGATCTCATCTTCAATCTCAATCCTTCTTTGCACAAATGGGAGTTGAAGAGATTCTGGAGCTCTCTGGTTCGTATGCACTCAGGAAGGGACTTGGAATTCTAAATGCTTGGAATGCACGAACAAAAGGAGCCTGGGCGACATCAACTGTCGGAAATTTCCGACAGCGCTAAACTGCCGCTCGTAGTGCTGTCGTGCGGGCAGTTGCTATAACCTCCGAGCTGTCGCCTGGGCGATATCACTGTCGGATTTCCGACAGCGCAAAACTGCCGCTCGTGGTGCTGTCGTGGGCAGTTGTTGTAACCTCCGAGCTGTCCCCTGGGCGACATCACTGTCGGATTTCCGACAGCTCAAAAACTGTCGTTCGTCGTGCTGTCATGGGGGAAGTAGTTGTAACTTCTCTGCTGTCGCCTGGGCGACATCAGTTGTCGGAAAATTCTGACAGTGAAATTTTCATACACTCAAATTTAGCTCCAGCAGAATTGTGAACACCTCATACCTGTTACCTGCACACCATTAATAAAAATAGAATCAAATACAAACGGGACTTTGTTATTATCAAACCAGAAGAGTGCGAAACGCATGCTCCAACATGTTCGACTAAGGCATGTCAGATTTAAGAATGCAGAAAAATTTAAAATTCTACACAAAACATACCAGAGATGACGTCGATAGATGCGAGCGCCTCGCCCTGAGTGACGACGTTCAGCACAGCTTTGCCCTGAGCTCCGGGGATAACTTGCAGAGGCTGAGCGGGGATCGGGCTCTCCTTTATGGGACAGTCAAGCATGAGGTGCCCAACCTGCCCACATTTGAAACAGGCCTTCTGCTTGCGGCAGCAGTCCTTTGCCAAGTGGCCCGGCCTCTTGCAGAAAGTATAGACGGAGGCAGCAGAGGCAAGCGTCATCTGAGGTTGCTGCGCAGGAGTAACCATCTTCTGCTTCTTTAGGAGGGAGCGGCAGACTTGGGCGACATGGACCACCTTGTGGCAGAAGGCACACACCTCTTTGGACCTGGGGCCTTGTTGCTGAGCTGGAGCATCCTTGCGCTTGAGGTCGGATACGGCGGCATTGCTTGTTCCATGCTGGGCTTTCTTGGCAGAATGATCCAACTCAATAGCTTCCACCTGCAAGGCGGCTCCCACGGTCTCCGCGTAGGTGGTGGCGCCATGAGCTACCACAAGCTGGCGGAAGTCATGACGGAGCCCCTTCACGAAACAGCTGATCTTTTTGTCTTCATCCGGCACGAACTCCGCAGCAAGGAGGGAAAGGCGGGAGAACTCTCTCGTGTACTCGGTCACTGTCCTACCAGTCTGCTGAAGGGACAGGAACTTCTCATCTAACTTGTCCCGCTCCACGGAAGAGAGGAAGTTCTCCATAAGAGCATCCTTGAACTGTCTCCAAGATAAGGTGGTAGAATCGGGGAGGCTAAGACGCTGGAGCCACCAAGTATAAGCATCCTCAGACAATTGATAGGCCGCAAGGAGGACCTTCTGGGTCTCGGGAACTCCAACATACTCAAAATGCTTCTCCATCTGGGAGATCCATTCAGTGATCACGAAGTAGTCTCGATTGCCATCGAAAGACGGCGGATTCAGCCTCCTGAATGCAAGAGTATCTGCCATTGCCAAGGGCGGGGCAGTCAGGCTTGACACGAGCGGGGGCACCAAGGTGACGGCGGGTGAGCCGGTCCCAGAATCAGTTGCAGGAGGGGTGGCTCCATGAGGGGCTGTAGTGTTAGTAACTGCCGTCCCTGCACTGCCGGAACCAAGGGCTGGATCAGGAGTTTGACGATCGTCTTCCAGACGGGTGAGACGTTCCAGAATCTGCCTCATCAGCTGGGCAGTGGCATCTCCAGATGTTCCTCCCGCTGAAGAGGTAGCCCGCTTGCATTGCGATCGCTTCGAAGCCATCTAGAAAGAAACACAAAAGAGATGAGTAAGAGAAACAGTCAGGCTAAGCTTAGAGGATTGACACCACAGGTTCTAGCATTCTAATACTGTTGAATACGTAAATCATGTAATAGTTACAACATTTTCAGTGGACAACTCTAGGTGGTAGTCATGCAAGTGCAAATGCGATGATAAGATCGCGTGTGATAGAAGAATGATTTGAAAAAAATCCATGTGTGTACAATCATCATATGTTGCTCTCAGCTTAACACTCGTGCAATGAGTTATGTCATGCATGCAATGTATTTATGCCTACAATGCATCCTTAAGAATATTTATGAATGGATATGCATGCCATGTTAAGCGCCCATATCACTTAACATATCACGCACATGATGATTCTAATGTCAGCGCACTTGAAAATATTAAACCGCCCATACAATTTAATATTCGCAAGCGGTGTATATCCTAGTGGAAATTCATATGCATATAAATGTTAAGTTTGCCCATACACCCTTAACATTTGTACGCATACTACTCATGCTTATGAGTGAGTGTGTGCGTGTTTCAGCCTCGAACAACAGACAACAACAAAGTGAGTGAGGAAATGATGCATGCACGTATATTTACACAATAGATTTCAAAATATATGAAAATTTTAAAATACTTTATCTTTAGATGCTCAACCTAGATCTGATACCAACTGTCACGACCCGTCTCGACAAGAGTCAGAGCGCACTTTGGGCGGGCCGTGATGCCACAGGCATGAGCGAACAGGAAACCATGCCTGCTAAGGCGAAAACAAAAATGCTACAAAAGTTTTGGATTTATTACTTTTGAAAAGAATTTAGTGTAATTTATAAATATACGGAAGCCGAAATGAAAGATTAAAGCTCATGTATTTATAAATAAAACAAAACTAATGTCACACACAATGCTGAAACGGTAATCATGCAGTGAGACATAATAGTAAAATGCCAAGTAAAAAAATCTGATACAACAAAACACCCTAAGAGTTGTCCACAATACAAGAGAAAATGACTGACAATAACTAATACAAGAAAAGTAGATCCAACAGTACTGAAACAAAATACATAGAACCTGCTGACATAGTAATCAATATAAAACCTCCAAGCAAAACTACAGCTGAACGAAGAAAACTCAGGGAGCAGACGGCGCGGTCACGAACCCTAAGACAAATCCAAACAGAAGGAAAATGCCTCAGAACAAGAAAATAATAGAAAACAAGCTGTAATTTTAAGTATGTGCAGAAATAAATTCTAAAGTACCAAATAACTCTTGAAACAGGCTAGTGAAACAGGCAGGTAACTGAAACAAGTAGAAACTATCTAGAAATATTAGCCTACTCCGGAGTATAGCCTAAACATGTATTTTGCAATAACATAAGCTGTAATCTATGATATGCGTAGGTGTTTATAGTGGGCACACATGGTTCACACTCAAGTCCAAGTGTAAGGCTTACTAGAATAAGAGTATTTCCTGCTTACCGTGACCATGCAATCAAGACATTGCACCACTTAAACCCTAGTTTCCAAGATTTGCTTATGACACTCAAGACATAAGTGATTCATGTTTTCCGAGAAGATTTCTATCACAACGCGGCATACTCACGAGCAATAATTCTTATGTTATCAGATACTGTTAATAATTTAGATACATGTACGAAGAACTTAAATTCTTGTTTGCAAGCAAGAGGGGATTTCTCCACTTGCCTTAAGGTGAAACCGCTACTACCAGCAACAGCTATGCGGCGCAAGCAAAGACAAGGCTCTATTGAACCTGTTCAGGGATAATCGCAGACGATATTTGATATTTGACAAGCAGCAAACCATATGCTAACAAAGGCAGTTTAATTCACGAAAACACAATCAGAAGCGGATTAGTAATTTACCTCCCTCAAGGTGAGGGGAGAAGAAGTTACTACAAGGATCGGGTACTTGGCGGCGCTTGAGTGACGAAAACCCTAAATCGGAGAGGGTTCAGAGCGATTCCACCACTAGATCTGATGTGCGGCACCGGAAACGCAAACAAAAATTGGGATTAGGCGGATTTACGACAAACATAAGAGGGACCGATGAAATTACGTCGATCGAATAGCGAAAATCACCACAAGCATTTAGGGCAAATCTGAAAACAGAACTGTTGGCGGAGATCCTTACCGAAGGAGACCAGATTTGGGCTCAGGAATCCACGAGGAGGGGTTTCGAGCGAAACCCTAGGAGTCCCCTTGAAATCCGCCGGCCGAAATGGAGAGGAAGAGGGATTGTCGACCTCTTTGGATGAGGAGGAGCCACTGCCGGCCCTAGAGAAGGAGGAGGCACAGCTGGCCGGAGGAAACGAGGAGGCCTTGCTGCTGTCGTCGACCTGGAGAGGGGAAGAAGGAGACGGCCTTGCTGCTGCCGGCGTCCAGAAGACGGGGAGAAGGGACCCTTGCTGCTGCCGGTGTCCAGAAGAGGGGAAGAAGGGGGCGGCGCCGATGAGGAGGGGAGCAGGAGGCGCAAGCGGCGTCGCCGAGTCGAGCGGGAGACGAAAGCCCTAGCAGGTGGCTTGCGGTTTTTGCGTGAGTCTTACCGGGGGGGGGGGGGGGGGGGGGGGGTTTAATCGGGCTGTAGAAATAAAAAGGGGGGGATTTAGTCAAATAATGTTATTATTATTATTATCTTTTTTTTATTAATCTTATTTATTTTATTTTTTTTATTGTTTTTAAGGGTTGTTACATTCATCGCCTCCGTCCTCTGTCACCTCTGTCCTCTGTCACCTCCGTCCTCCATTGTCTCATACCTCTGTCCCCCGTCACCTCCTACCTTCATCTCCTCCTACCTCATACATTCGACACCTCCTACCTCCAGGTATGATGGAGTGGGTATCAAACGGGGGGACAACGGAAGGTGGTGGTGGGTGTACGGGGCTCCAGAGCTTCGTGGATGATGATGGGGGAGGTTTGAGGGGGGGCGGGGGCGGCAAAGAATGGGGTGGGACTTGGGAGACGCCAAAGCCCCGAAGAGTGGGGAGGAGGGGACGAGTGGGGTTTAGGGTTTAAGGGGGGCTGGGGGGTCGACAAAAGGGGGGAGGTAGGACAACAGAGGGGGATGGAGAAGACAACAAAGGTGGATGGAGAAGACAACAGAGGGGGATGGAGAAGACAACAGAGGGGGATGGAGTCAAACGACGGAGGGGTACGCCAGAGAAGGGGATCACTGAGGAGGGGACGAGTAATGTTTTTGGTTTAAGGTTAGGGGGACGGCGGAGGGGGGCGTCTAGAGCTTGAGCATCCTCCGTTTGGAGCTGGAATGCCCTCCGTCGCATCCAGCTCCCACCTCCTTTGCATCCATCTCCTACCTCCGTCGCATCCTCTACCTCTATCGCCCCTTACCCCCTTCGTCTCCTACCTTCGTCGCATCCTACCTTTGTCACTTCCTGCCCTCTTCGTCTCCTACCTCCGTCACATCCTACCTATCTCGCCTCCTACCAGTATCTTCTCTTATCTTCATTGTCTCATACCTTCGTCACCTCCTACCTACGTCGCCTCGTACCTTTGTTGCCTCCTATCTTCGTCGTCTACTACCTCCGCCGCCTCTATCTTCGTCATCTCTTACTTCTGTCGCTTCGTCCTATGTCGCCTCCTACCTCTGACTTCTGTCGCCCCTACCACCTATCTCTATCGCATCCTACCTCCTCCGCATCCTATCTCTATCGCATCCTACCTGTGTCTCATATCTCCGCCGCCTCCTACCTCCATTGCCTCCTACATGCATCTCATATCTCCGCCGCCTCCTACCTCCATTGCCTCCTACATGCGTCTCATATCTCCGCCGCTTCCTACCTCCATCGCCCTACCTCCGTCCTCTCGTTCTATGTCATCTACTTCTCCGTTGTCTCATTTTCCGTTTTCTCTTTTTTGTAGTCTCTAATTTTATCCTCTCCTTTGCCGTCATCTCCTTCTTTGTCTTCTCCAACTCCATACTCTCCTTTTCCGTTGCATCCTTCTCCATCATGTCATTCAACCTCGTCTCCTTCTACGTTTTCTCCTTTTATGTTTTCTCATTGTTCGTTATTTACTGCTCCATGCTCTCCTTCTCAGTCTCTTCTCCATTCTCTCCTTCTCCCTTGTCTCGTTCTCTGCGGTCTTAGAACCTATCATACCCTTCTCTATCATCTCATTCATTGTTGTCTCTAAATCCATCATGAGATTCTTCATCATCACTAAAAATGCTATATCCTTCTCCACAGTCTCCTTTAGCGTAACCTTCTTTATTTACTTCCCTGTGGTACATCTCCATCTTGTCCTTCTCCATTATCTCCAACTGCATCTTATCCTTCTCCGTTGACTCAGTAGGAGGCAACACATGAGCAGGAGGTAGAGGAGGAGATGTAGCTGGAACCCTCCGTCTCATCCATCTCATACCTCCATCACATCCATCTTCAACTTTTGTCGCATAAATCTCCTACCTCCGTGGCTTCCTACCTCCGTCGAATCCTACCTCCATCGCCTCCTACCTCCGTCGTCTCCTACCTCCGTCTCTTCCTACCTCCATCGCCATGTACCTCTGTACCCTCATATCCTGTCGCTGTCGAATTTCCCATCTCTGAAGAACAACTATGCAGCCGAGTAGAGAGGTCTGGTACTTTATTTTATTTTGCATATCAACCTTTTTCTACTAGCATAATTTAGTGATCAGGCAGCTGAAGGATCTAGTAGTCAACCACGTGAATTGACCAACGCAAACCTTGATCGATGATTAAATAATGGCAAAATAGTGAAATTGGTCCCTCAAGTTTACCTACTTTAATATATCTGTCCTTAAACTTTTGTTGTTGTTGATTTTGGTACCTAAACTATTTAGTTTTCTTAAAATTAGTCCCATTTCCATGTTCTGTCAAACCATTGACTGAAGTCTTATTATTTTCATCCTTTTTCACGGCAGAAACAGAGCATGGAAATGCCTGCAAGAAGGCATCATGTTCTGCCTGCATCCAAGGGCTCCATAGATCTGTTCTTTACTGGGGGTGGAGAGGACGTCTGAAATATGATTAAATCTTGCTTACTTCTGTTCAGTTACGATTTATGGCTGATGAGATTATTCAAATTGACCTAGAGTTAAATCTCACTATCCTAAATCATTTTCGTACAATTTATATGTAGTCATTTGAATGTAAACAATTAAACATGCAATAACCATTGTTTACTGGTTCTAGCTTACAAGGATTAATACTCGTGTTTATCGTGAAATATAATATATATTATGGATTGTTGTGTTAAAAGCTTTTCTTCCTCCCCTCTTTGATACCTCATCATCGCTGGGGCTGATCGCGTGCTGCTTCCTCTATTTGGTTCTGAAGCAGAAACTGTGCATAGCATTTGCATTTATTTGTTGTATGGACATAATTATTATACTGTAAATAATATTTTGCTTTGGTGCCGCTTCAATTCATCGATGTCAACTGCATTGCTTAATTCATTCATCCATGTCACTGGACGCTCTTATGGACCGGTCGATTTGAACCGTCTAAGTTAGAGAGTGAGCTGAGTGCGCAAATAGTCACAAAAAAGACCAACAGCTGACAAGAAGGCGTTTGACATGAAAAAAACCTCGGAAAAGGGAAAAAACCACAGGGCCGGGACCGTGCCGGCAAAATTCCACTATTCCTTGGAGTGTTACAAAAGTTATCTCTCGAGGGTGACAAGCTACCGCTCGTTACAATAATTCTTCTGGACCGCGAAGGTCTCTTGGAGTGTAATGGTGATTACCGTGTTCGGAAGCAATTTAGAATTTTGAATGCAGCAACAGGGGTTTTGGACTTGGGACTTGAGGCCGTTGTGATGACAGGAACTTTGGCGCGCTCGGATGCGACGGGAGCTTTGGTTTGCTTGGATGCGACGAGAGATTTGGGGCGCTCAGAGGCGACGGGAGATTTAGCGTACTCGAAGGTGACGCGAGCTTTGAGGCACTCAGAGGCGACATGAGATTTGGCGCGCTCGGAGGCGACGAGATCTTTGGAGCGCTTGGAGGCCACATGAGCTTTGGCGCGCTCGGATGCGACGGGAGCTTTGGCGTGCTCGGAGGTGACGAGAGCGTTGGCCCGCTCGGAGGCGACGAGATCATTGGCGCATTCGGAAGCTTTGGCGTGCTCGGAGGAAACGGGTGCGTTGGCGTGCTCGGAGGCGACGAGAGCGTTGGCGCGCTCGGAGGCGACGAGAGCGTTGACTCGCTCGGAGGCACACCCCTATGATGGAGGATTTTATTATTCGAAAACCCATGATGGATATTTTACTATCTGCACACCCGTGACGGGCGCGCTCGGAGGCGATGAGATCTTTGGCGCATTCGGAAGCTTTGGCGTGCTTGGAGGAAACGGGTGCGTTGGCGTGCTCGGAGGCGACGAGAGCGTTGGCGCGCTCGGAGGCGACGGGAGCGTTGACTCGCTCGGAGGCACACCCCTATGATGGAGGATTTTATTATTCGCACACCCATGATGGATATTTTACTATCTGCACACCCGTGATGGGGATTTTGCTATTCGCACCCCCAATGATGGAGGATTTTACTATTCGCACCGCATCATCAGGAGGCGATGACGGAGAGCGAGAAGTGCGGCGGCGGGTGACGAGCGCGACAAAGAGTGCGTCGGGAGGCGATGAGAGGTCCCCGCGCTGGAGGGAGGCGCTCCCGCGCGTTGGGCCTCCGTGCGAGCGTGCGCGGGAGGCACTCTCGCGCGCTGGAGGGAGGCCTCCTCGCTAGTGCGCATGGAGGAAAACCGTTAGCGTGCGCGGGAGTTGCTCCCGCGTGTTGGTGCTCGCAGGGGGCCGCTCCCGCACGCTCGTGCGTGCGTAGGGCTTCTTCCATGCGCCGGTGCGTATGAGATTGAGGTCCCCGCGCGCTGGCCTGCGCGTGGGACTGCGTACGTGAGAGGGAGCGTGCCGGGGGCCGCTCCCGCGTACGAGGTGTTTTGCCGTCCGTTTGGTACCCCAAACGGACTCGGAATTGCGCGAGAATGGGCTCGTTGAAATTGTATCGGTGAGCCGGTCGAGGTTGCGACAGAAAATCTTCGGTTCGACTGAACCTATTTTGGGGAACCCCATCAAGTACAATATTAAATTAAATTGACATACCTTAGAATTAAATTAATCATGTAATATACAGAACGTCCCATCGTTCCGCAATTTGTTCATGATATCTTATCCACACCGGAAATATCGATGGCAGTGGGTATTCTTCTTTCATCTGCAATTGAATGAAGCGGTTCTCATTTATAAATCTATATAAATAACCCTTGGGATAGCCGGTGGAACTGAATGCAGATGTAGAAATGTGAATGATTGTTGACTTGATAAATGAACGAGCTTTATGTTGTAACATGATGCAACTAATAGACCCATATCAGGCATTGACATCCACTTCTCTAGTGGGGCTGGTACCACCACCCAACAATCAAGAGATTGTTGTAATTATAATCTTCTTGATGTTCCGTATATTTCTGTGTACAACAATTTCTTATCATGAAGTTCACCGCAAGATCATGCCGTACTTGCATCCAATTATCCCCCATATTTAGAGCAATACTAATAACTCTGTATCCATAATGACCATCACCCATAACATCAATGACATCAATGATATGTGCATGCATAATAAGTGGCATTTGCTTGCGCACATTTTCAAGAAAATCACTCCTTGTAATTGTTTATTTCTTTGATGCCTTAATCAACTTGGTTTTTACTTGTTGGTCTTCCCTCAAAACATGCTCAAAATGTGATGGGTCCCTTTTTGTGAATTTATATCCTCTACGAACTTCTTCAAACTTCACCTTGGACGACCTCTCAATTTTGTGGGCAATTTATGTTCCAATGTTTGACTTGCATCCGACTTGACAAATTCACACAATTTTCTCTTAATTTCATTTCTTTGTAAATCACTTATGCTGCTATATTTTTTGGGTGCTGTTATTAGCAAACCCATTTTGGCTTTTAGCAAACCATTACTACTAGCAAATCATTTCATTTGAAAATGGTTATTTGAAAACCAAATTGTTACTAGCAAATCACTCAATTTAAAAAAAACTCTCAAAAATAAATGTTCGTACTATACTATATCATTTATCATTACAAAATTGGACTAATTATCATGTTTTCTTTGCTACATAAAGGATAATCTAGAAATTGATCGTCTTCAATAAACATTGTTACAACTTTTTTATGTAAATTAATAAGGATAAGAAAATTGAAATCAAAATTTTTACCTTTCATAATTTGTAGTCGATGATGCATTCCCATGAAGTTGCTACAAAAAGTATAATTGATCGTCTTTAATAGCTCCCAAAAATCTCTATATTAAAATTAAACATTGTTAGTATCCACTAGATGTCGGATCCATGATTTCACGTAATTTATTTCGAATCTCCTTTTGTTGATGCTCATTTGTGTTTTTATACCTTTCTATGATCCCCTCCAACTCAAATGATATATTTATGTCTCCCATGTTGACGGATTCTTGTGTTTGTGGTACTTCATCGCTCTCCAAAGAAAAAGACAATTGCTTCCAATGTTTATGAATTAACCATATTGGACAAGCTTTGTATTGTGTGATATATGACGCTAACTCATGAGCAGATGGTAAACCAAGCGTGGACCGACTTGTATGAGAACAATCTACACCAACATCTCTTGTCTTACGGTTGTTGTCTTCTTCCACTTTAATCAACTGCAATGCCTGCAATGACACACGTCCAAGTAGGTCGGAATACAATGAGCCCTTAAACTCTTGACTAACTTGAATGGAGCTTTGACCAAACGATCTTTTTATCTCTATATGCTGTAGATTTAACATTTGATCAAAAGCCTTCCAAATTGTTGCCAAATTCCCAATTGAGACTTCTAAAAATTTCTTCAACTTGATATGACCTCCTTCTATCTGATTTGTTGTTGAGTTACCAAGATGTAAATATTTATCAATCCAAGCACACACAAAATACTCTTTTAAAGGGTCAATCCACGTTTTACATATATAAGTGACAACATCGGGGATTGAAGTAGAGTAAGAACCCAAAATAGCACTGTATCTCATATTGAACTCGTTTTCATTTCTTGCATCCACTAAACGTTGCCATGCACCAATAATTTTTTTGAATTCCTTCCTATCATTGAAATATTTTTTGCAATTAAATAAAATATTTCTATGCACGTGTACCTGACATAAGACATGTTTGACATTTGGAAATGTATACTTAATGACATTCATCAATGCCAAATCTCTATTTGTAACCAGAACATTTGGCAAAGAGGTTTCATCCAAAATAGCTTTGAAATTCTCAAGTGCCCATCTGTAACTAGACTTAGACTCATCAGATATAAAGGCAAAAGCTGAGAAAAATATTTGCGTAGATGTAACGCCAACCACAGAAAGTAATGACAACCGGTACCGATTTGTCTTGTACATACAGTCCATTAAAAACACAATAGAAAATGTTTCACTTATCTTAATAGCTCTCAGATGCGCAAAGAACAAGCTCACAAAGTTTTTCCCCCTTCCATAACTCGATTAAAATTCAAATAACCACTATTTGTTAAACACTTATTGTATGGGGGTGGCGCCATTTAATTCTTTCTTCTGCAACTTATTTCTCTCATTATAGATAGTCCGCATCACTGTATAATTTTCTGCATTCCTCTTTTTAAGAGTGGTTAATATATTTCTTGGTTTCACATTGGAGGCAATCATGTCTTGAACTATTTTTTCTTCACACAATCCAATCGACCCACAGTCGCATGTGCTTCTAAATGAACCATTTCATGGTTATGCGTCCCACATTTGACTTGAGTAGTCCATTCGTCTGAGTACGTATTTTTTCCCAATCAAAGAAAAAGGGCACCCACATCGCTTGCTAGTAGTTTTTTTCAAATTTTGTTTTACCCAACCTTTTTTACATTGCTTCTCGCGGTATAAACCACTTCTATCACAACCACAAAACACTAGTGGGCTAGCCCGTCCACCTACTAAATTATCTGAACCTTTAACCATGACTGCAAAACTATGACTTTTTCAGACATTACGAGCCCACTGAATTAAAACTTCTCTTGATGGAAATTGAATTTCAATTTCAAAGTGCCTACCAACATCCACATATACATTTGATTCGCTACACAAATGAAAATTAATGCCTTAATTATTACAAAAACCACACAACAACAACAAATATAGAATTAAATCATTGCTACCTTTGAGAGGATGAATGTCGTAGAGTAAGTTCCATTGAGAAATATATAAACCCACGCGTACGGTGAACTTCTAGAACAATCGATAATGCACAAAAACTGAAAAAAAAATTCAATAAAACGCACATAATAGGTTGGATGAACAAGAAATGCAAATAATTTTGAAGAAACACTATAACAAATCCGAAATACTCACCAAAAATTTGATGAAATAATTCTGAATCCGGCCTGGAACCAGAGAAAATATGGAAAAAATCAAAGTAAATGTTTGGGTGGGATAAAATCTGGAAGAAAATCTGCAATGATTTAAAATGTCGATGATGGAAAATCTGGGAGAAAATCAAAGAAAATCTGGAAGAAAATATGGAATAATTTTGAACCTAGACGGCGATGATGGAAGCAAACCCTCGACAGAGATTTTTGGCAGCAAACCCTCGGTGGGGATGATGGAAGCAGACTGCCGACGAGCGAGCGGGTGGGAGAAGGAAGTCGCGTGCGGCGGGAGGAACTCGCAAGAGATGAACGACGATGACTTCTAGCAGTAACACCTCGACGACGATGTTACGGCTGGAGAGAACCTAGACAACGAGGTATTCTGGAGGAGAGAAACCGAGGGGGAAGTGGACCACCGGTGAACGAGCAGGCGGGAGAAGGATGTCGTGTGCGGCGGGATGAACTCGCGAGAGAAGAGGCGTGCATGCGCTAGGGTTGGAAATGGGTGTAATAATTGGTTTGCTAGTAGTAACATATGGGGTTAGAAATAAATGCAAAAAAACATTGAACCAGGTGTTTTATTGTTTGCTAACAACTATTTTAGGTTTGCTAGTAACAACACCCCATTTTTTCAATATTCCCTCAACATCATTCTCTATGTCAACTGAATCTTAATGTTCTTCCTTAATGTTGAATTCAGGCTTATCAAGTAATATTAATTATTTCCACTGCTTGTGCACCATCCATAATGGGAAAAAACATTATCCTCTTTAATGTATGAAACTAGTTCATGCGCACAAGGTAAACCAAGTGTATATTTGTTCTTATGTGTACACAATGCCAACTCAACAAATCCAATTTTAATCGACTCTTCTTCCTTTTTAATTATATCTAAGGTAACAATAAATACATTACCAACAAGATTTGAATAAAACAAACTTTTGAAACCCGGGAAAACTTGAATTTTACTTCTCCCAAACATTCGCTTAATTTCATCAATGCAAACTCTCCGTCCATAAAGAAGACAATATGCATAACATTTTCATCAAAAGTAAGCTTGAAGCATTCAAGAGCCCATTTATAACTTCCTTCATTTTCATTAGACATGAAGGCAAATGATGAAAAAATGACTGATTTGTCTATGAAACACCAACTATTGAAAGTAATGGCAACCTGTAACGGTTGGTCTTGTAATTGCAATCTACCAAAAAAACATTTGAGAAAATATTACTGAGGCGGTCATAATTTGGATGCGCAAAAAACATACTTTCAAACTGCAAGTTACTCTCATTTACTTGAGTGAAATTAATATACCCGGAATCACTGAGGCACTTAAACAAATGGATTGGAGTTCCTCCTTCTAATGCCGTTCTATTCAATTTAGCCTTCGCATTATAGATAGTTCTAATGGTTGTAGTATTTTCAGGATTTCGCTTCTTTAACGCGTCCAAAATTTACGAGGCTTACATCCAACATTGTACATCTCCTCAACAATTTTGTGATCATTGTCATCTAATCTAACGGCGTATGGGAGTGCTTCAAGATGCACAAACTTGTGATTGTGCATACCATTCTTAACTTCAATTTTCCATTCAGTATTCTCCACTCTGTCCTTTAAGTCCAAACTTACACCCCACATGATGCGGAGCAGAGACGAGGACGAGTTTTGGGCCCATTCAGGGATGATTTGGCGACTTACCATATATGGCGTGCCCGGATTGACGATCGGAATCCACAGATGTGTCCGGATTCGCGTTGCGAATCTATTTGATATATTATTTTTACTATGTTTGCATTTATTTTGATGTATTTGGATAGCCCCACCTCCGGCCAATCATAGCCGTTGATGGGAGATGCCCTAATCCTTGTTTTATTATAAATAGATGTGATATGGGGCTGGTCTAGGCATTGCAGATTTTGGAGAAGACAAATCTCGAAATCCGGCGATCCCTCCACGGTGCCGACTCCGTGGAACCCTAGGTGACGACTCCTAGGTTTGTATCTTCCTCCCCAAGGTATTCCCTAACCCTAGGCTCCTTCCCCCTCCGAAATCCTCATCCGCAGCCCATACAACCCCCAAACAGGCAGCCTAACTGCTGTCTAGAAACCACTGTTTCCATTCCCTTCTACTGTTCAAAAATGAAATTTCCTATTCATTTACTATAGTTGTATTCCTCCAAGAAATCCTCCTACAGCAGCCCTCCCTCCTCCCTTCTGCCAGCCTACAGCAGCCCCCCTCCTTCCTGCCGCCACCCTATAGTAGCAGCCCCCCTCCTCCCTTTCGCCAGCCTATAGCAACCCCCTCCTCCCTGCCGCCAGCCTACAACAGCCCCTCCTCCCTGCCGCCAGCCTACAGCAGCCCCTCCTCCCTTCCGCCAGCCTACAACAGCCCCTCTCCCGTCTAAGCGCCACCCCACTTGTCCCCAGCCCTAACCGACCACCCCAATACTCCCCTCACGTGGATCCACCTCCTTTCCACCATAAAATCCTAGATCAGTCCAGATCTAGGTTTTCGCTTCCCGATCCATTATTTCCACCACCATACATCATCCCGTACCCCGGATCCGCTCTCAAGTAACGGATATACCCATCCACATCCGGATCTATTTCCTAGTGGCCGGATCTACCCATTTCTGGCCCGATCTCCCCACTTTCCACCTAGGACAGCCACCGCCATTCTTTCACGCCTCCAGTTCCACCTTCGATTGCCGATCTACACCTTCGGACCCAAATTCTTCAGTGCCTTGGTCAGCTCACTATTTGGTGAGATTTCGTTGTATTGGACTTATTCTTTTCTGCATCATTATTATCAGTTGGATCGTATGTTTATTGAGATCTCTCGTGTTGTAATTGTTGGCTTTAGATTACTATTGTGATTTGCAGGGTCTTTTCGCCACGCACTCTTGCTTTGGCCCTCCACGCGGAGGAAAGCCTAAGTTTGTTTTCGCCCTAATAAAATATTCTGTCTTGTCTTGAATTATCTGCGTGGGATGTTGTTGTTATTTATTATCTAATTTGTGACTAATCCGTCGGGATTTGCATAGCATGTAGGGTTAGGTCACGGTTTATCTGCCACCTATAGATTCATCCTGCGTCAATTGATATCAGAGAGAGGTTACACGCTCTTTTATACGTAGTCGTAGAGTCTATAGGTTTTTCATTATGTCTAGGTGTCGCAATTATTCCTCCCCTCATTTTGGAGATCTCGAGTCCACTTGCACCCGCCCTCATAGATCCCCTTCATGGAGACCCTCACGATACTACGATGATTATTCGCGAACGCAGTACACCACTTCCAGAGATCGTGTTGTCCCACAGACACGACCCCACTATGCTAGAGACGATCAATATGATGATTGTCGTTGTTCTTATCCGTACACGCGAGCGGATCGTATTGATCCTTCGACACGACTCGGTTACCTTAGGGATGATTATTATGAAGATCGTCATTCCGAGAGAGATCTTGAGAGTTAGTTTCGTACTGCTGCCCCTTTTTTTGATGGCTCATCGAGTCCCGAGTCTTTCAGTTACTGGATCATGAATATGGAGTATTATCTTGATCATTTTGAGTTATTTGGTGAGCGTCGCGTCAAGTTTGCGAAACTTAGACTCTTACATCAGGCGAGGGCATATTGGTATAGTGTTGAGAGGACCCGCGAGCGAGACCGTCTACATCGCATCACTAGTTGGGTGGACATGAAGTGTATATTGTGTCAGGGTATCTTCCGTCGTCGTATCAGACTCGCTTGCTCGACCAATTATTTTCCCTTCAGCAAGGATCCATGTCCATCGCTGAGTACAGAGATCGTTTTGACGAGTTAGTTGTGAGGAGCGATATCCGAGAGGACCCAACCATGACCTCTTACAGATTTTGGTCTGGCCTTCGCTCAGACATTCGTACTAAGGTGGTTTATCATAGCTCGAAGTCCCTCGAGCATACGTATCATCTTGCCCTTCGTTACGAACAGTCTTTGAGATCCGCGAGAGCTGGTCGGTTGGATCCTCACTTTGACCTCCGCAGTACGAGCCCCTCCCACACCGAGGACACCACTCTGCCTACCATTGTTCTGTCTGACATGGAAGAAGTGATACATGATGCAGATTGCTCTCACCCCAGTGAGGTGCTTAGCCCAGTGAGTGACCTATCTCTTGTTTCTGACCCGTCTCTCGTAACCCCGACTGAGAGTGAGCCTGAGTGACCTCTTGAGCCTATCGTGTCGTTCCCCTCACCCACACCACCACCTATGGCATGTCATGGGTTGATTAACACCCGTACCCTGGACTCACGTCTTGACACCACACCCACAGACCCATTCTTGAGCATAGATTCATGTCGCTCTCCCATTGTCACTGCTCTGAGTCACATCACGACTGAGAGCCCAGAGCCTATTGTTGATCTCGTAGTGGCCATGTCATCTATCCACGGGGACACTACCCCTTATGTTGGTACTAATCTGGAGGACCTTAAACCTAGTGACGAGTTACATGACGAGCTCCCAGTTGAGCCTCCTGATGATTCACCACCTCCTGGTGAAGATGAGATTCGGGTGAGGCGCTTGTTTACGAGTTTCGAGTTATTGACGTCTCTTTCCCTATCATCTTTGGCCTTGCCCCAAAGATTGGGTCGTGAGCGGAGTAGGACGTCTGTAGGGCCTACCTTGAGCACAATAGAGCCTACTCATATTTTGAGGACCTACTTTATGATATATCTCACTCGTGATGAGTTTTGGGACACACCACCCATTGACCCACCCAATGAGTTCTTTCTTGTCGGAGACACTCACCACATTCGAGAGTCACGTCTTCTAGTCGGTATACACGATTCTCATTCAGGTGGTCGTCGCATTCGTGATGACTTTTCTTGCACACCTCCTGGTGAGCCCCCTGATGCGTTACGCTCCCCGAGAGACATGTTGCTCTTCATGAGCTCTCCCTTGAGTGTAAATGTTTCGCACAGTAACCCAACACTCGACACACACGAGATGAGTTTGTCTACACTCCTCCGAGAGAGACTCCTGATAGGCCACCTCCTTTGGTAGATTTTCAAGTGGTTATTAGCCTTTACCATAACGAGTTTGTAGTATCGGTCATGTTTCATTTGCATCATTTGCATGAGTATGTTGAGTTGTTTCTTCATCATTTGCATAAGTCTGTTGTGTTATCTGTTCATCGTTTGCATGTATGCCATGAGTCGGTCTGACGAATCATCCATATTGGTAATAAATCTTGTAAATCATATGCGGATGTTCATTGGCAAGTGCAGGTACTTCATGAAGGCGAGCAGGTGATGGTGAGAATCTGCGTTATGAGGCTCCGTGCGAGGCTTGCTAAAAGCTTGAGCGTTAGGCGAATGGATCCCTATATAATCATGAGACAGGTCGAAGGAAACATCTACGATCTTGATATCCCTGCAAATATGGATGTTGTTGTTATTTATTATCTAATTTGTGACTAATCCGTCGAGATTTGCATAGCATGTAGGGTTAGGTCACCGATTATCTCACCGCCTTGGTCAACCCACTATTTGGAGTAATCTAGAATTGTATTCCCGGATTCCCGCCATCCCACCACAGTGCCGACTCCATGGAACCCTAGGTGATGACGCCTAGGCTTGTATCTTCACCCCCAAGGTTTGTCCTAACCTAGGATCCTTCTTCCCCCTCCCACGCCCCCTCTCTCGGCCTCCACAACCCCAAACAGCAGTCGTTCCGCCCCACCTGTTGAAACCAGAAACTGGTCTCTTGTGGAGCTCGGGGCCCTCAACAGGTTGAGGGGCGACTAGCACTTACTTGTCTCTTGGGGAGAG
Source organism: Dactylorhiza incarnata (assembly GCA_033032865.1). Taxonomy (NCBI): domain Eukaryota; kingdom Viridiplantae; phylum Streptophyta; class Magnoliopsida; order Asparagales; family Orchidaceae; genus Dactylorhiza; species Dactylorhiza incarnata. The sequence continues at coordinate 1,099,712 of JAWHQI010000464.1, read as the reverse complement.
CAAGTCGGGGTTCCTGAACTCAACACAGAACCTTAAACTCAGCAGGGAGGTCCCACCGCACACCCGGAAGATCTTTAGATTGCTTCCCCTCCTAAGCCAAAGCTGAGGCCCGGGCACCTTGGAGAGCTCGGGGGAGTCTCGGCAAGGATAACCAGAGGAGAGAGAAGCTCCAAACAGAATCCTCTCCAAAGGTGCCCTTTGGGTCTTATTTATAGTTTTTCTGAACTGGTCTGTGAGTAGCGGAACTCCGCCTTTTGAACTCACTATAAGCACCCCAATTTGGCCTGCCCATAGCCAAACTCCGCTGTTTGAAGGGGCTATATGCAGACCTCCAGGGGCAAGAGGGTAATTCTAGCTTCTAACCCTCCCTAAAGGGGGGGGGGGGGGGGGGGTCCGAGGAACTACTCGCGTCTCTGGGTCTCGCTCACTTTAAGCGAGAGCTCCTGCCCTCTCTGCGACCTCGCGGGCGAGAACTCCTGCCCTCTCTGCGACCACGCGGGTCTCGCAGAACCTGTGGAACGCGCCACGCTTCCCGTCAAGGATTCGGGCGAGACCGATGTTGGTACTCTGGTCTCGCCTCCTTATAGCTGCTGAGAACATATAAGTGGCGATCTCGCCTATGCTTCTTGGAGGACTAGCTTTGCGAGTTCTAATGGGAAGAGCCGGGCGAACCCCGGGTTGTACACAATCCCCGCTCTTTGCGAGTTTAACCTGAGCTCGCAAAGAATCATCCAACCCTAGGGTGTTCGCCTGGCGACAGCTGTCTTGTCAGGAATCTTTCTGTGGGTCCCATCGCCTGGCTATAAATACCACCCGAGTTGAAGTGTCTTCATTGTTCTTCTCCTCCCCATCCTTCTCTTTACTGTAGCTGTCCTCCGATGCCTCTCTCCAAGGAAATGGAAGCTCGCCTGAAGGCCTCCAAGGCACAGGAGATGGCGATGATGACGAAGCCACTGGCGTGGATGAATCGCTCGTCTCCCTCTCCTATGCCAAAACTGAAAAAAGCAAAAGCCGCTCGCCGATTGGGGGAAGATACTGTCGACCTCGAGTCCTCGGCCAGCGAGAAATCCATCGAGAAGGTAGGGATTATTACTCTTCATGCGAGATCCTTCGACTGCTACTTCTAAACTTCGTCTCTGCAGGTCAGTGAGACTGTCAAGGACATTGGCGGGCCCTCGAACGAACCGCCCACTACCCCTCGGGTAAATGCGAATACTACCGGCGAGAATCCTCCTGGTACATTATTTGGTCTCGCCTCTTTTATTGGAACTATATTATTCGATGGCACCTCCTCTCATCTTATCTTTTACTTTTTGATCGCAGCCTCGCCCCCAGCGAGCCCGGGGGAACAGGGTCAGCGAACTCCTTCCCCCAGGCGCCGGGATGTGACAATCCCGGCACCAACCTTTGACCTTCTCGCCAATCGAGACTCAGGCGGCTCGCACCCGCCGAATGTTACTCTTGCTGATGTAGCGAGATATCCCCTTGGCAAGGGAAAAACTCATCGGCCTTACTACGGCACTTCTTTCGATCCCCCACCCGGTTCTTCTCGCCGTCCCAGAGGTAGACTTTTTCGCCTTTCCGCTTTTTACTCTAACTTATCTTTCATAACCTCGCGTACGACCTTTCTTTGTTAGACGGAGAGATTCAGCTTACCGACTCCGAATTCGGGGACGACGAGGTGTCCCCTTTTCCCGAGCGGGTAGAAGATTTCCTGGGCGATGCGCGAGAACCCGAGGTGATGAGACGGCGGACTGCGGAACTATTCCAAAAGCAAAACCAGATGTTGCAGGACCTCAACATCCAGGCGAGAGTGGATAGGCTGGCTGCGGAGGAAAGACACGCATCCCTGATGGATGAATGCGACAAACTCCGTGCGGCGATACCCCCCGACCCTGATGAATGCGAGGCTTCTCAGGAGACGCTCATAGCGAGGATCAGGGATCACGCCCAATTGATCGACCGCGACGCCCGCGCTGCTGCTGAATTCCACAATTCCCGGAGGCCGCCGAGGAGGGGGCCGCGAGGTGGTGGTAGATGGCAGTGGCTGCCCTACTGACCCCGCAATTTTAGGTTCCCGCTTTCATGAACAATTCGCTTCTGCTTTTGTTGCGACAATCTCACTAGGCTATGGTCTTTATTGATTCTCGGTCGCCACGAACATCGGACAACTTATTAACTATGTTATCGTTCGCGGCTTTTATAATGCCGCTTTTCCTTTTCCTTGTTCTCGCATGCCTATGATATTTTCGTTTGCAAGTCATTTTATTCTAGCTAATCCTGCAGATTGGTCTCGCTCGCCATATGATTGGCGAAATAATTTTGTTTGGTGTCCCAGTGATGTGACGTTTTGTCTGACAGCATCCCGACGCTTGGGCTTCTTCCCGCCATTTTCATTTTTCTATAAATAGCCTCCCCATTAATATCATTTACCTACCGCCTTCCTCTTCTCCTAGTTGCAGAGCTCTCGTCAGCTTTTTTCTCGCCTCCTTCTACACTTTTCTCGCAGGTACGCGCAATGGTGAAGACCTCGAAAGAGCTTCCTGAGGCGGAAGGCCGGCTGAAGTGTGCTTGGGCTTACTGCGAGCACGACTTCTTCCACTGCAATATGAGCGAGGAAGAGTATCTCTCCTCCATCGCCGACTATATTCCTACTGGGTTCACCGCCCGCCGGCCCGAGAAGGGAGAGGTGATTAACACCCTTCGGCCCGATGAGATCGCCATCCCGATCTCGCACTTCGCTGTGGGCCTGCGACTTCCCCTCTGGCCCGAGGTTCGCCAGGTACTCCTCCTTCCCTTCTTCATCACTCTTGCGAGATTGATCTCGCTTGCTTCCATTTTCTTTACGTGGTTTTCTTTTAGGTGCTTCGGCACTATGGAGTTGTTCTCGGCCAGCTCACCCCTAACGCAATGGCGGTGATCACGGGGTTCGCCTGCTTCATGCGCGAGGAGCGAATCGAGTTCAGCCTTCCGATTTTCCGGAAGCTGTTCTCGTTTCGCGCCTACTCCGAGGGCACGGTCTACTTTGTGGGGTCGGGTTGTAGGGTCATCGAGACCGTCAACAAGGCCCACTTCTGGGCCCAGAAGTTCCTCCTGGTAAAGGGGAATTTCGGCAACATCCCGATCTCGCCCATCCAGTATAACGACACCGTCTACCGTCCTCCACCTCTGGGCGGGCACGATGCCGACCTCTTCCAATTCTTCCAGAAGAAGAACTTCGAGGTGGTCCATCTCCGCCGCAACGTCGACAAACTTTCACCGGTTCTTCCCGGGGAAGGTAATGATCTCGCCCCCTTCTTTGCTTTAATTCTGATTTCCGCCATTCTTTCTAACACCTCTTAACAGGTGAGCAAGACATCTCCCTCCACCCACCTTACGCGAGCAACATTAAACCCTCCGCCGATCTTGCTCTCGCAACCATGGGAGCGGCGGCCTGCCGCGAAGGTACCCCCCCCAACTGCTATCACCTCTAAGAAGAGGTCGGGGGCTTCAGGCAGCCAGCCTTCCCGCCAGCCTACTTCGAAGAGGTCCAAGACAAATGAGGGCCTGCGCGCCTCCGCAAAGGGAAAGCGTCCGGCCGAGCCCTCGGGTCCTGGGATCGACAATTCCTCACTCCCCGAGGATCTGGAGGTCGAGCAAGCCGAGGCCACCGCTAGGACCTCGGCACCGCCAATTCCGTCGAATCATCTGCATTTCGGCCTTGGCATGCGAGCCCGAGATGAAACTGGCGAGCGCCTGGTGCGCTGGAATGAAGAGGTCAACCGGATCGACGTCACCTCCCTTCTTCCCACTTGGGTAGAGGAGGGCGCAACGACTTCCCACGCCTTCAATTTCTCCTTCGTCATGTATGGCCGCGAGGACGCTGCGGCCTACAAGGACGCAACCGCACGGGGTCTCGCCTACGAGAGCTCGAGATCTCAATTGCGGGCGATGGAACTCGCCCATATGATGAGCAGGAAATGTCTGGAGCTGGAGCGCGAATGCGCGGGACTGGCCGAATCCCTCAGGGTTTCCGAGGTGAAGGTCGACGAGCTAAAGGAAAAGTTGGCCACCGCCGAGACCGGAGTGGTGAGTCGTTCGTTCTATAATGTTATTCCTGACTTCCTAACTTCTTCTCATACTAAGTTCATCTACAGGATGCCGAGATGGCTAGGCTCTCGGATGCTCGGGTCCTGAGCTTGGAGGGCGAGGTCGCCGCGTTGAAGGCACTCAACTGTGAGCTCACTCGGGCTGCCGTTCCCCCTTCTCCTCGCCGGTTAAAGGAAGAGAAGCGAGATCGCGACGAAGCGCTCCGGATAGAGTCCACGAATGCGGCACGCTTCGTCTTCCAGGCCATGAAAGGTGCTGGGTTGCTGGTTGCCGAGGCCGAGAGTGTGACGGTCGAGGATATCGTCCCGGAGCTCTTCAGGCCGCTCCCGCCGGTGAAGGATGGCGACGACGACGGGGGGTTCTTTGGCGAGGCCTAGAAGGCGATCTTTATTTTATTTTTTGATATATAAACTCTTTTTTTTTTGGGGTTGGCGAGTTCGCCGCCCATTGTAACTAAAACTTCTTCTTTGGAAAGGAATTTTTGCGCAATGCTTTCTTACTTCGCTACGTATTCTCTCTGCTTTTATTTTTACATCAGTTGATGCATGTGTCGCGGAATCCGTTTATTTTATAAGCGCCGAGGACTTTCCTTCTCGTCCAGCGAGAAGCCCCTTAAGTTTCAGTCTATACGTCATGGGGATGAAAGTCCCCGTTCTCGCTCTAGTCTCGTGCCGAGGACTTTCCTTCTCGCTAGGACGAGAAGTCGCCCTCACTTTTGAAATATTTTAGTCCAAACACATTTTCCTCGTTATTTATGTCGAGGATCCCCCCTCTCGTCTAGCGAGAAGTCGTCCCCTTATTTTCGGAATATTTTAGAGACCCAACACTTTCTTTTGTTATTTCGCGCGAGGACCATCCTTCTCGCCCTGCGAGAGGTCACCCTCTCCTTTTCAGAAATATTTTAGAGACCCAACACTTTCTTTTGATTATCTCGTGCGAGGACCATCCTTCTCGCCCAGCGAGAGGTCGCCCTCTCCTTTTCCGAAATATTTTAGAGACCCAACACTTTCTTTTGATTATCTCGTGCGAGGACCATCCTTCTCGCCCAGCGAGAGGTCGCCCTCTCCTTTTCCGAAATATTTTAGAGACCCAAAACTTTCTTTTGATTATCTCATGCCGAGGACCTTCTTTCTTAAGATCCAACATCTTCCATCCCATCAGCCTCTCCGCGAGATCAACCGGCCCTACCAGCTAATGAGAGCCTGGCAGCGGGATCGTCCGGGGCAATCCAGCACAAAGAGTCTATCACCTCGCCAGCCTCTCCGCGAGATCAACCGGCCCTGCCAGCTAATGAGAGCCTGGCAGCGGGATCGTCCGGGGCAATCCAACGCAAAGAGTCTATCATCTCGCCAGCCTCTCCGCGAGATCAACCGGCCCTACCAGCTAACGCGAGCCTGGCAGCGGGATCGTCCGGGGCAATCCAGCACAAAGAGTCTATCACCTCGCCAGCCTCTCCGCGAGATCAACCGGCCCTGCCAGCTAATGAGAGCCTGGCAGCGGGATCGTCCGGGGCAATCCAGCGCAAAGAGTCTATCATCTCGCCAGCCTCTCCGCGAGATCAACCGGCCCTGCCAGCTAATGAGAGCCTGGCAGCGGGATCGTCCGGGGCAATCCAGCGCAAAGAGTCTATCATCTCGCCAGCCTCTCCGCGAGATCAACCGACCCTACCAGCTAATGAGAGCCTGGCAGCGGGATCGTCCGGGGCAATCCAGCGTCATTACTTGTTGCTTGGAACTCATGATTAGTATAAAAACAACGCCAATACATAGGAATCAATATATTCAAGAACTTCATGGATAGAAACGTTTCAAGTCATCCCCACTCCTGGCTCGGCCGAGAGGCTCCCCTTCCACATCCCGGAGGTGGTAACCTCCCGACTTCAGCACTTCACTCACAATATATGGGCCCTCCCAGTTAGGATTGAGCTTACCCACCGCGGCTCCCCTTCCGGCCGCATCAACCTTTTTTAGTACCAAGTCCCCTTTCTGGAAATGCTTTACTCGTATATGCTTGTCAAAGTATTTGGCCATCCGCCTTTTTACTTCCTCCTGCCTGATGGTGGCCAAGTCCCGGAGTTCCTCCACTAGGTCCAAGGACAACCGTTGGCCTTCCTCGTTGTTTGCCATCCATTCTTCATCCCCTCCTCCTGCGGTGGCCACCCTAGGCGACTTGACTTCAAACTCCACCGGAATGACAGCCTCGGATCCGTGGGATAGTTTGAATGGGGTCTCTCCGGTGGCCGTGTTCGGGGTGGTTCTCAGAGCCCAAGGACCGAGGGTAGTTGCTCCACCCAACTCCCTCTGAGGTTTTCGATCTTTTTCTTGAGGAGGTTCACTACAATTTTGTTCGCCGCCTCTACTTGCCCGTTACTCCTTGGGTGGTGGACCGACGCGAACCTGAGATCTATGCCAAGCTGAGTACAGAAACTGACGAACTCCTCGCTGGCGAATTGCGGCCCATTATCTGTGGCAATGGCTAGAGGAAGCCCGTGCCTGCAAATTATTTCACCCCAAACAAAGTTCCTTATCACTTGAGAGGTTACCTTGGCTAGCGCCTTCGCTTCGATCCACTTGGAAAAGTATTCGACCATCACTAGCAAAAATCTCCTTTGACCGCTCGCATGGGGGAAAGGTCCCACCAGGTCTAATCCCCAGACTGCAAATGGCCAAGGGGCCGTGATTGTTCTTAGCCTTTGAGCTGGGAGGAGTTGGAGAGGAGCGTAGAGTTGGCACTTAGAGCACCTCTTGGAGAATTCGGCCGCATCCTTGCTGAGGGTGGGCCAGAAGTAGCCTTGCCTCAGAACCCTTCCTTCCAGGGTTCTGCTTCCTGAGTGGCTGCCACATTCTCCCGAATGGATCTCCTCCAAGACCCTTGGGGCCTCCTCCTCCGAGACACAACGAGCTAGGAGCCCCGAGAGGGTCTTTCTATACAACACCCCTGCATGTAAGGAGTAGTAAGCCGATTTATACCTGAATCGCCGCTTGTCGACTTCTCCCTCGGGGAATCTCCTTGAGGCTAGGAAAGTAATGAAAGGGTCCATCCATGATGCCCGCTGATCCACCTCCATTACTTCTCCCTCCTCAATGGAGGGTTGGAAGAGTTCCGACATGGTCCCCCCAACCTGGGGACCAAACTTGGCCAGAAGATCGGCCTGGGTGCTTTCTTCCCTTGGGACATGCTTGATAGAGAAAGTTCGGAACTGTCCCACCACCCCCTTGACCTTCTCCAGGTACCGCTGAAGAGTTGGTTCCTTGACTTCGAACTCTCCCTTGACTTGGCAAGCAACAACCATGGAGTCCGTCGAGACCTCCACGTCTTGCACTCCCAGCTCCCGAGCCAAGCGGAGGCCTGCTATCACCGCCTCGTATTCTGCCTGGTTTTTGGTGAGGGGGAAGTGGAAATGGATTGCTTGCTCTATCCTGGTCCCTTGGGGACTAACCAGGACTACCCCTCCCCCAAAAGAGTGTCTTCCGGACGCTCCATCTACCAACATTTTCCAAGACATCGGATAGGGTAGTTCCGATTCTTCTACCTCAGTAACGTAGTCAGCCAGGAAATCCGCCACTGCCTGCGCTTTTATGGACACCCTCGGTACATAAGAGATGTTGAATTCGCTTAACTCCACCGACCACTTGGCCAATCTTCCCGAGTGTTCTACACCCTCCATGATATTGCGGAGGGGGTGGTCGGTCACTACCCTTATGGAATGTGCCTGAAAATAGGGTCGAAGTTTTCGGGCCGACACCACTAGAGCGAAGGCCAGCTTCTCCAAGATAGGATATCTAAGCTCGGCCTTCCTCAGCACTCTACTTACGTAATAGATCGGTAGTTGTTTCTTCCCTTCCTCTCGGACAAGCACGGAACTCACAGCTTCCAACCCTACCCCCAGGTATAAAGACAAGTCCTCCCCTGACCTCGGCCCTTGCAGTAGCGGAGCCTTGGTCAGTTGTTCTTTCAACGCTTGAAAAGCCCTTTCGCACTCGGAGGTCCATTCGAACTTTTGATTACCCCGTAACACCTTGAAGAAAGAGGAGCATCTCTCCCCTGCCTTGGAGAGAAATCTACTTAGCCCAGCCAACTTTCCCGTCAAACGTTGGATCTCCTTAGCATTTCTTGGGGGTGCCAACTCGAGGATTGCCTTGACCTTATCCGGGTTGGGCTCCACTCCAGCCGGGGTGAGCATGTGACCCAAGAATTTTCCTCGACTGGCTCCGAAGACGCACTTCGACGGGTTGAGTTTCATCTTGAACTTTTGTAGGGTCTCAAAAGTTTCCTCGAGGTCGTGGAGGTGGGACTCGAGACCTCGGCTCTTGACCATGAGGTCATCGACGTAGACCTCCAGGTTTCTCCCCTTTTGCTCACGGAAAACCCAGTCCATCATCCTTTGGTATGTAGCCCCCGCATTCTTGAGCCCGAAGGGCATCATCCTGTAACAGTAGCATCCACCCCTCGTGATGAAGGAGACGTCTTTGATGTCAGGGGGATGCATGCGAATCTGGTGGTAACCTGAAAAAGCATCTAAGAAAGACATCATATGAAAACCGACGGCTGAGTCAACCAGCGCGTCGATTCTAGGCAGAGGGTAGCAATCCTTCGGGCATGATTTATTAAGCAAAGAGAAATCGATACACATTCGCCATTTACCTCCTCCTTTCTTTACCATGACGACATTGGAGACCCATCCTGGGTACTGGATCTCCTTTACAAAACCTGCTTTCAGAAGTTTTTCCACTTCCTCGCGGATGGGGCCTTCCAGCTTGTCTGCAGTGGGCCTCCTCCTTTGGAGGATTGGGCGGGTGCCGGGCTCGAGGTTGAGGCGGTGGCAAGCCACATCCGCATCTATCCCTGGCATCTCCGCGACACTCCAGGCAAAGACGTCCACGTTCTTCTGGACACAGGCGAGGATCTCCGCCCTCTCCTCTGGGTTGAGCTCCCTGCTGACCCGGACCTTCTCCATCATTCCTAGTCGAGTGACGACCTCCAGTTCAATGACCTCGTCTACGGCCTCCAGCCGCGACTGCTCCCCCCAAGGCCTCTCCTCCTCTCCTTCATTGGCGAGCACTTGGGCTCCCCCTTCCTCCCCTTCCATCTCCGTCACCTCCTCCACCCTTCTCTCCTTAGCCTTCCCTCCCTTTTCTTCTCCTTCTTTCCTTCTCTCCGCCCAGGGTCCTACCTCGACCCCCTCCCGGGCATGAACTTCCTCCCCCTTTTCTCCCTCTTTTTCTTCATCTACCTCCATGTGCTCCCCTACCCCCCCTTCCGGGGTGATCTCTTCGTCTCCTTCTTTTCCTTCCTCCCCCTCATCTCCCTTCTCTCCTCCTGCCTCGACCACCTCCTCCATCCTCTTATCCCACTCCTCCGCTTCTCCCATCCAGGAGATGGTGTTGACAGCTGTCACGTAGCACTGTCTCGCCACCTTGGGATCCCCCCGGACCCTGACCTGGATTCCACCTGTGTTGAACTTTAGGCACTGGTGTAGGGTGGAAGGGACGCATCTAAATGCACTAATAAGAGGCCGACCAAAAATGGCGCTATAGCTGCTTGGGGCGTCCACAATCACGAAACGGCAGTTCCGCGATTCCCCCCCGAGAGTTACATGGAGTCCTACTCCTCCCTCCACCTCCTTTCTCTCTCCCGAAAAGCCAAACAGGGGGCCATCCGAGGCCAACACCCTTCGGGCCTCTACCTTCATCTCGTCAAACGCTTTCTTGAAGATAACGTTGACCGAGCTGCCATTGTCTACCAGGATTCGTGAGACGGTAAAATTCTCGATGGCGGTTTGGATAACCAGCGCATCGCAGAACGGGTCTTCATGACCGGGCATATCCTTCTGGGAGAAGGTGATCCTCTCCACCGGGGGCGGGGCTTGAGATGTCGAAGCTACGCTCCGACGGTACATTGCATGGAGGCTCGCCTTACGGGTTGCCTCGATCCCCACCCCTCCGTGGATCATCCCGATTCCCCCCGGGCTCCCACGTCAACCCGATCTTCGCATCTTTCTTCTTCATCCTCCTGGGTGAGGACCTCCTCGATCCTCACCGGGCGCTGCTGCGGTTGTGGCGCTGGTCCTCTTACTCCCCTCATTTCTAGGAACTCCGGGCAAGTGGCGGTCGCGTGACCTTCCTCCTGGTGGAAGTCACAATACAGCAGCGCGGCCGCCCTCCCTTCTCCTCCCACTCCTCTGTTCCTTCTCCTGGGACCGACTCGCCCGGCTCCCGCTCCCCTTCCTCTTCCTGCTCTTCCTCTTCCGATCTCCATCGCTTGATGAGGCGGGGGAGGGGGTGGCCTCGGGCCTTGCCTCCACCCCAGCTGGTGAGGTCTCCCCTGTCCTCCCTGGAAGTTACCTCCCCATGGTGGAACCCCCTTCCCGGGCCCTGCATCCCACCACCTTGCTGCCTCCACCCCAACTCCGGGGCCCTAACTTCCTCCCTTCTCCTTCCTTCGGGATGCCTATTCTCCGGCTCGCTCAGCCGTGCCAATCTCTTTGTGAACTCGGGGTTAGCTGCCTCCCCGTCCACTTCCTCCGCCGCTCGCTCCATTAGTTCCTCATAGGAAAGAGGGACCCTTCTCTTGAGATCCATCTTGAAGAAACCCTCTCGCAGTCCCACCGTAAAGGCCAGCTGGAGTGTGTGCCCTGGTATCTCTTGAATGAGGAGGACCTCTTCCCTGAACCGCTCCAGATACTGGGCTAGGGACTCTCCTTGTTTCTGCTTGATATTGAAGAGAGACTCCGGGTCTTTCTTCCTCTTCTTCAAGGTGGAGAAACGCAGCAGAAACCCCCTACGCAAATCCTCAAAAGCATAAATCGAACCCGAGGGCAACTGGTAGAACCAGTCCCTCGCCTTCTCTTTCAGGGTGGTGGCGAAGAGTCGGCACTTGAAGGCGTCTGACATGGGTCTGATCGAGACCATATCTTCGAACCATTGCAGGTGGGGAACGGGGTCACTGTTCCCAACATACAAGGTCATGGCTGGCTCCCTGAACCCCTCGGGGAGTGGTGCCGAGAGTACCAACTTACAAAAGGGACTTCCCCCACTCACCCTCTGAACTGGCTCTACTCTTCCTGCAGAGCCTCCTGCCGAGGCTCCTCCTGCCGAGGCTCCTCCTGCCGAGACCACTCTGGCAGGGGTCTCGCTCGCTCCCACTGGACTGGGGAAGAGCTCGCGACCCGCGAGATCTCGGCCTGCCTCCTGGACCGCTGCTTCCTTGCCTACTCGCTGGCCTGGGGCGTTCTCGCAGCCCCCGGATGAGGGAGCCACTTGAGGGGCCGGGGTAGCGAAACCACCTAGCGCCGAGGCCATGGCACTCTGAAAGGCCCCAATCATATCCCTCTTGAGCTCGGCCAGCATGTCCATCGTCACTGGTGGCCCTGTGGGTGGCGAGCCTCCGAATCCCGCATCTCGCTCGTCCTCGCCCGCCATGCTTTCTCTTAAAGACTTTCCTGCACTAGTCACACTCCACGCTCACCGCACCAAGAATGTTGAAACCAGAAACTGGTCTCTTGTGGAGCTCGGGGCCCTCAACAGGTTGAGGGGCGACTAGCACTTACTTGTCTCTTGGGGAGAGCAAGTCGGGGTTCCTGAACTCAACACAGAACCTTAAACTCAGCAGGGAGGTCCCACCGCACACCCGGAAGATCTTTAGATTGCTTCCCCTCCTAAGCCAAAGCTGAGGCCCGGGAACCTTGGAGAGCTCGGGGGAGTCTCGGCAAGGATAACCAGAGGAGAGAGAAGCTCCAAACGGAATCCTCTCCAAAGGTGCCCTTTGGGTCTTATTTATAGTTTTTCTGAACTGGTCTGTGAGTAGCGGAACTCCACCTTTTGAACTCACTATAAGCACCCCAATTTGGCCTGCCCATAGCCAAACTCCGCTGTTTGAAGGGGCTATATGCAGACCTCCAGGGGCAAGAGGGTAATTCTAGCTTCTAACCCTCCCTAAAGGGGGGGGGGGGGGGTCCGAGGAACTACTCGCGTCTCTGGGTCTCGCTCACTTTAAGCGAGAGCTCCTGCCCTCTCCGCGACCTCGCGGGCGAGAACTCCTGCCCTCTCTGCGACCACGCGGGTCTCGCAGAACCTGTGGAATGCGCCACGCTTCCCGTCAAGGATTCGGGCGAGACCGATGTTGGTACTCTGGTCTCGCCTCCTTATAGCTGCTGAGAACATATAAGTGGCGATCTCGCCTATGCTTCTTGGAGGACTGGCTTTGCGAGTTCTAATGGGAAGAGCCGGGCGAACCCCGGGTTGTACACCACCCATCTCCAACCACTACTCCTGCTAAGAAATTCATACCTATTTAAATCTACCGTGGAAAAATGAAATTTACTATTCATCCCTATAGTTTTTTCCCTCCTTCTAGCCACCGCCGGCCACCCATATCCTCCCCCAAGCTGCCGCCATCCCCCTGTCCAGCAACCTCCAGCAGCCTCCACAGCCACCTCCCCTTGCTGTCCAAGGTCCAGCCGCCCTCCTCCCAGCCTTCAACCCGCTGCCGCCCCTCCTCCCAGCCTTTTAGCCCGCTGCCGCCCCTCCTCCCAGCCACCGCCACCCTCATTCAAGGTCAGTCGCCCCTCCCAGCCCCCTTTCCAAACCACTAGCCCTTCCCCTATCCCCTCCCAGCCCCCTTTCCAAACCGCTAGCCCTTCCCCTATCGCCTCCCAGCAGCCCCCACCGAAACACCTTCAAACCCACACGTGGAACCACCACCAACCCCTCCTTGTCCAGATCAGTCCAAATTTGGACAAATCCAGCCCAGATCCATCTCAAATCATCGGATCTATCCACCCCCGTCCGGATTTCTACCCACGTGGCCGGATCCATCCATTTCCGGTCCGTTTTCACCTTCCACCGCCAAGGACAGACACCTACGTCGCTTTCCCGTCTTCGGTTCCACCTCGGATCGTTATCGACGCATCTCCGGCTCCGGATTCTTCAGTACCTTGGTCAGCCCACTACTTTGTGAGTCTTATTTGTAGTGGATTATTATTTTCAGCGTATTTATATTGGATTGGATCTTGTATCTATTTTGAATATCTTGCATGGTAGTTGTTTGTTAGATTATTATTGTGATTGGCAGGGTTTATTTGCTGCGCGCTCGTTCTTTAGCCCTCCACGCGGAGGAAAGCCTAAGCTTGTTTCGCCCTAATTAATTATTGTGTCTTGTTGTGAATTAACTGCGCGGTATATCATTTTAATTATTATCTAACTGTGGCTTAACCGTTAGATTTGAATAACATGTAGGGTTAGGTCGCCGTTTATCCGCTGCCTATAGATTCGTCCTGAGTCAATTGGTATCAAACCCTACATGCATAGCATGTAGGGTTAGGGAATACCTTGGGGAGGAAGAGGTTCCACGGAGTCGGCACCGTGGAGGGATCGCCGGATTTCGGGATTTCTCTTCTCCAAAATCTGCAATGCCTAGACTAGCCCCAATGCCCATATCACATCTATTTATAATAAAACAAGGATTATGGCATCCCCCATCAACGACTATGATTAGCCGGAGGTAGGGCTACCCAAATACATCAAAATAAATGCAAACATAGTAAAATATTATATCAAATCGATTCGCAACGCGAATCTGGACACATCTGTGGATTTCGATCGTCGATCCGGGCACGCCATATATGGTAAGTCGCCAAATCAGCCCCGAATGGGCCCAAAACTCGTCCTTGTCTCTGCTCCGCATCATCGCACCTTTTAAAACTTGATTTTCTAACATTTCTCTTAACATAACCTTTCTTGTTTTGATTATTTGGAGGTAACCCGGCTATGTCACAACCTAAGATAACTCTGGGTGTTGCTCTATCGTTGATCTTATCTACCCTCAGAATAATAATAATGAACCCGAATTTTCTGGCAATATTCCGAGTCCACTCAATCAAATCTTCTTTAGTTTGAAAGCATAAAGTAGTGCTAAAGTGCATTCCAACATCTAACATTGCGTCTTTGGAAGATACTTTATTTTCAAATAACACCAACTCCTCTGATCTCATTGCTGTTAAATTGAAGTACAAACAAAAATCTAAGCACATCATAAAGCAGAAAAAATGAAAATGATCTTGGCATGAAATATGCTGGGTATAAAATGATGAAATCACAAACCATGGCCAAAAATCATGCAGAAAACACAAAGCTAAGCACATCATAAAGCCGAAAAAAAATGAAAAATGATCTTGGACAGAAATCTGTACGGGTCCGTTCGTTACGCAGGAAATGTGATGCAGGAATTGGAATTGGCCCCATTTCAATTCCCGAAGAAATTGGAATTGAAGTCAATTCCAATTCTGCTGTTCAGCTGAATGCAGGAATTCTATCACAGGAATTGGAATTAGTAATTTCGTTGTTCGGCTATATGTCAGAATTCAATGAATGGAATTAAAATTTTAAATTTAAAACATTCGCATAATTAGAATATCAGGATAATAAACATAAGTCCACAACATACACATAAACACACACAAAAATACGTAAATACAATCACATTTTCATTAACTAAACCACAATAATCACACACACAAACACACATAAAAATACACACACACACACACAGACAAATACACAGACATACACAAACAAAAATACAAGCACACACATACATACACACATATATGCACAAACACACACAAACACACACACACACACACACACACACACACACACACATACACACACACACACACACACACACACACACACAAAGACACACACAAATACACACACAAATACACACACGCAAATACAACAAGCATAACAAGCATAACATAGATGAAAAAATTCTGTGTATTTGTGTGTGTGTTTGTATTTTTGTTTGTGTATGTATGTGTGTGTACAACAAGTATAACATATGTTTTTAGGACCACAAAACTCGGCGTATTAGCATCGACTAGGACCAAAAAACTTTGTATTAGCATCTAAGCATAGAAAATACAGTGATTAGGTGACTTAGATGTGCTGGGTAAGGGAAGCTGTCTATCTCTCAAATTTGTGGTTGTGTTCAAATATGTTTCACCATAATGATCACTCAACAAAGTAGTGCAAGAAGAAATGGAGAGGAAGAATGAAAACAATGTACCAACTTAAGCCAGCGGGGAAGGAGCGAAAAAATACCTGTTGTAGTATATCGGCGAGAGATAGAATGGAGAAGAGGCGTTCTGGAAATAGAATAACTGTCATGGTTTGGACATTGGTGAGAGGTAGATTGGAGGTGCTAGCGGCAGATTAGAGCTTTCAGTGGCTAAGGAATAGACATCGGAATCGAAGGAATCGAACGAGGACTCAGTGGGGTTATCGGGAGCGCCGAAGTTTGCCGACGGGGAAGGAGCTTCTCGGAGCTTGCGGACCGGGAACGAGCTTGCCGATGGGGAAGGTGCTCGCCGATGGGAAGGCGCTGGAATGAGCACACCGATCTATCGCGGGAGCAGAGTTGTCGGGAGGCGAATGTCGATAGGTTGGAATTGCGAATGAAGACCTCGGGAGGTCAGAATTAGGGGGGCATGTTCTCCCCTATAATCAATTCCTATAGGAATTGAATTGACTGCCGATTCCAAGAAAATATAGGGCTAACGAACGTTGGAATTGGAATTGCCAGTTGAATTCCAATTCCAGCGCTCCAATTCCGACTTACCGAACATACCCTACATGTAATCTGGGTATAAGATGCTGAAATCACAAATCATGGCCAGAAAAAATGCAGAAAAAAGTGATTAACCGGGGGACTTTGCAGAAAAGAGGAAAAACAACAGCGATCCCTGATGAAGAAATGACAATGAAATCAATGGGGAAGAAGGACGTTAGGCGGACGAGACACACTTACCGACGAGTTCCCTGAAGATCTTGCAGAAATATGGCACTGCTGAGCAGAGAATCAGCCAAAATAAAGGGGGAATGAGGAGGTCAGGCCTACAAGCAATGCTATCCGGAAAGTTTGCCTGCTGAAAATCCAACGGAGGGAGCATGAGCAGGGGAAGGCACACGAGTAGCCTAGGTTTCGTCGGGAGTGTGCCGGAAAGGGCGCTGGGTGAGCATGAATGGGTGGGTACAAATATTAAGTTCTAAGGATTCAAAATATTATAAACATGTATTAATTTATGGTTGTAAATATCCATTTATGGAGTACAAATATCAACACCCTTAATTTATTTGGTTGCTTTAATTTAAGAGGAATGAGGATTAATTGACCTCAATTTTGTGACTACTACGAGCTTGCCTATTAAAACCCATACCAACCATTTCCATTCAAGCCGTATGAAGTGAACAAGGGTGATTTGCGAGTTTTCCTCTCCTCCTCCATTTGGGTCTTGGAGAAGGAAAACCCCAGCTGATCCATTCTTGAGATCTGGAGAAATCGGGGCTATTCTCCCTTTTCAGTTTTCGGCAAGAAAGATCGAACTCTGTTTGGTTCCTAGAGAAATCGCTGGCTGTTGCTACCTTGTACCAAAGCACCGACAACCCACCTACATCCTCCACTCTGTCCTTCTTACCTCTATTTCGGCTCCTGGAGAAAACCAACAGGACTCCTGCAGGTTTGGCGTTTAACTTTTCTTCAGTTTTTAGTTAAATCAGAGCTATTTCTCTTCAGGTATTGGAGAAACCAGAGAAGCATATCTGGGCTTCAGTTTGTTGTGGGCTTCACCTTTTGGTACAGCCCGTTGATTAAGTAAAGGTGAAAAACTGCTATTTATTTTGCAGAAAAACCGATGTTTATTTATGGATCATACTTTTGATCATATTAGGTATTTCTAATATCATTCATTATTTGAGCAACCTATATACCTTAACATACTATTCAGTTCCAAACATTTTCATATCAAGTTTGTTTTGGGTGTGATGAATATGATCAAAACTTCATTAACAGAGAATAGACAAAACTGCATAAATAAGTCTCTTACGGTTGTGCACCATTGGAACAACTCATAACTAGGGATCACACACATTGCTCTCTAGATCCAAGCATATATATATATATAAAGCCTTGATCTGAGCTTCACCTTTCATAAATAGTTCCGCTCATGAGCACCATGATGAGGTGTGGAAGATCAATGATCATGTTATATGTTATGTCACTAAATAAGATAAACTAAAGAACCAAGAGACTCATGCTACACTGCTACTATCAAAACCTCACTTGAAGAAGAACTCATAACTAGGGATCTTACACATTGCTCTCTAGATCCAAGCAAATATATATAAAGCCTTGATCTGAGCTTCACCTTTCATAAATAGTTCCGCTCATGAGCACCATGATGAGGTGTGGAAGATCAATGATCTTGTTATATGTTGTGTCACTAAATAAGATAAACTAAAGAACCAAGAGACTCATGCTACACTGCTACTATCAAAACCTCACTTGAAGAAGAAGTCCAAAACTCCTTATATAGCTTGGGATACACAAATTTCAGAGATTAAGGATACTAATAGGAAGAAACCTCGTGCATGCTTCTTCTGTAAGAAGAAGAGACGTGGAATCCGAGTGCATTAAGTTTAAAACTTGGATAAAAGAACGAAATTTCACTCTAAAGTTAGACCTTTGACATTAGTCCTTTGTGAATCCAATTTAATTGAAGCAGCATCCAGTTCCTGGTGGCTTGATAGTGGAGCAACAAATCATGTTGCTTTTATATTACATGGATTCATTAGAAGGAGGAAGCCAAATAAGGGTGAGTGTAGACTCACGATTGATAACAACGCTGAGGTTGAGGTGGAGTTTATAAGAGTTGCTTATTTAGTTCTAGCCTATGGTTATGAACTATATTTAAGAGACATTTTATATATTCCTTTATTTAGAAGGAACTTGATTTCAGTCTCCGCATTAGATAAACTTAATTATGGCTTTATATATTCTATTGAATTTTTTTTTTGAATAACAACTTATAGGACAATGCTTATTATCTGACGGATTATATAGTTTATGTCTAGCTTCTATAAACATTTATGCAACCTCCTTTAATGTAGAGCACATTGCCAATAAAATGCCACTACTTAAGGAAAAATTGTTCATGTTGTGGCATAAACGTTTGGGCCAAATTTCTAGGGAGAGAGTAGAGAGATTAATTAAGGAGAATATTCTCCGTACTCTTGACTTCAACGACCTAGAGACATGTGTCGATTGTTGTAGAGACAAGATGTCCAAGATCAAGAAGAAGGGCTATACACGTACTCTTGATTTATTGAGGTTATTCATACGGACATTAGCGGTCCTTATTCAACTACACTCTGTAAAAACACAGACTTTATAACTTTCATAGATGACTACTCCCGTTTGGGTTATTTGTACTTAATTAAAGTGAAATCTGAATCTCTTGACAAGTTTAAGATTTCCAAGATTGAAGTAGAAAAAAATTAGGGAAAGTTATCAAGATAATTAGGTCCAACAAAGGTGACGAGTATTTTGATAGATATGATGCCTCCGGGCAACATAAAGGTCAATTTGCCAGATACTTTGAGAGTTATGATATTGTTGCCCAGTACTCCATGCATGGTAGTCTTGAGCAAAATGTTGTGGCCGAAAAGCGTAATCACACCCTTAAGAAAATGATGAGTATGATGAGTATGACTAATCTTCCTGAATTTTTATGGGGGAGAGGCGCTTAAGACTGCGGTGCATATCCTCATTAGAGTGCTTACATCTCATACCTAAGCTCTGCAAGATTGCCGGTTCGGACCCATTATATCATCAGCTGAGATTATGTGCATCTAATAAAAAAATGAAGCTCCTTTGATAAGTAGAGCTCAAAATAACGATGCTGATTTCTCTGAAAAAAGAAGGTTATCCAAACCTGTACATTTCTCTTTTGAGGTGGTTCATCCTTACCATTGGAGCAAAAGTGAAACATCAAACATAGTTGAAATGACGTCCAAAATGAGAACTTAGCCAAACTATGACTTGCCCAACCACATTTAGGATCCTAACATCTCATGATTTTCTGCCACTATTCTCAATTGTTAAATGCAAAATATATCCATGTAAACTTCTAGAGAAGCATATGGATTAATATTCGAAAATAAGAAGGGAAAAAATAAAACTTCCAGGAATATATTGACCAGTGGCCACCCCAAAAAATAAGTTTGTGACGCTTATACAACAGAAACAATCAATATTTGAAGATCTTCAGTTTCTTAAGCCTTGTTTTACGCGATTACTTTGACCTAAGTAGAAAAGTTTCCATATTTATTCTTCATCGTCGTTCTCACGGTACCCGCTATCATAAATGCAAAGAAAAACTGAACCTGCAAGGAGAGATTTCGGCCCTTCACCATTCTTCCACGAATGAAGTCGCAGTAGTAGGAGTTTCTTCTCCTCCAGTGGTCACTGCCCCCTCATTCATCGTTCACGCCCCCATTAAAATTTACAAAACATGCATTAAGTTGATGCCCACGAATCTCAAAGCAAATATTTCAAGAGAATACTATATATAGATAATTAAAATGACTATTTCATTATTTCTCCACCCCATTCCTCCCGACGACCCGTTCTTTATCCCACCCCTCTCTCTCTCTCCAAACAAGCCAACAAATGAACAAAAAAATGAAAGAAAATACAGAAAATGTTGTAAGAAACAGAGCAGAGATGAGACCATTCAAGAACAGAGCAAGTGATTTAACTTTCTTGATTGTTAAATCAAACAAGAGGACACATTCTATTTACCATTCAAGAAAACGAAAGAAAATGTTGTAAGAAACAAGAGGACACATTCTATTTACAACCACTTTGTAAGAAGCAGAGATGAGACCCGCGATGATGGCCTTCTTCAGGACAGAACTAACAAACTTCTTCATCGCCATCTTCATCATCTCATCCATGCCGACGAATATTGATTGACATGCCATTACGATGCCGAACATAATGATCAACATAGCCCAAGTGAATACCGCAGAATACAAGAAAGCGATGTCTGCGAGGAACGAGCGTGCGCATTAGGGACTTGCGGATGGCGTAGATTGCGTCGGGAGCCGTGGCCTTCAGAATCCACAAGAGGGCTATGGCAATGGCGTGCACGCCCAACAGAATCGGCGTTCTTCTATCCATTTGGATTTATGGTGAATTCTTGAGGAGCGAGGAGTTGGAATTCCTGGGAGAACTTGAGTGGAGGAGTGAGGAGCCCTTTTAGAGTAGATTTATTATTAATAGGCCACAAGTTCACGCTGCCGTTCTTTTCTTTTTATTAATTAATATTATATCAACGTTTCATATTTTATTTTAACTAACTGTATATATATACATATATATACTAATTTAAAAAGATCTATAGTGGTTAGGAAATTATGTTAACTTAGTGAGACATCCACACAATCATAGCCGCCCGATTAACTTCCCGACGTCCATATCTACAGATTTTAAAACCATTTCGCGCACCTCAATCCTACAGCCTCCTCACTTTTCCCGCTGCTCCCCATCACAGAACTAGGGCTCTGGTTGGCTCCACTCCCCTTTCCTTCGCAACCTTCCGCTGCGGCTTCGCCGGCCTCGCAAGATCTCAGCCTTCGATAAATTTTTCTATGTTCCTTCCTCTTCCTAGCCTCTTATTCCTTCATTTCGAACACCTTCCGCTCGGTACGCTCCCATTATCGCGCTTAACCCTATTTCGTTCTCCCACTCCTTCTTCTCCAAGGTAGAGGCTCCTTGACGCCAACTACCGAAGATGCCCCCACGTCGTACGACTCTTACTGCACGATCTCGACGACCATCGATCAGTGGAGAGATGTGATCGATGGTCTTTGAAAGCGACGAAATCAGTGGAGGAGCCGATGGTTCTCCAAATAGGGATGTGTCGTCTCCACGGGAGAGATGTGATCGATGGCCGTCGAGATCATGCAGTAGGAGTCGGATGGCGTCGGGGCATCTTCGGTAGGTGGCGTCAAGGAGCCTCTGCCTTGTAGAAGGAGCGGGAGAACGTAATAGGGTTAAGCGTGATAATGGGATCATACCGAGCGGAAGACGTTCGAAATGAAGGAATAAGAGGCTAGGAAGAGGAAGGAACATAGAATTTACCGGAGGCAGAGATCTTGCGAGACCGGTGAAGCCGCAGCGGAAGGTTCCGAAGGAAAGGGGAGTGGAGTCGACCCAGAGCCCTTGTTCTGCCTTGGGGAGCAGCGGGAAAAGTGAGGAGGCTGCGTGTTTGAGGTGTGCGAAATGGTTTTAAAATCTGTAGATATGGACGGCGGGAAGTTAATAGGCGGTTATGATTGTGTGGATGTCTCACTAAGTTAACATAATTTCCTAACCACTATAAATATTTTTAAATTAGTATGTATATATATATATATTGTAACGATACTGGCTAGGCCCGTCAACACATGACCTACTAGCCCAGTACCGCCGGCACCGACGGCCCAGGTCCGTCAACAAATGACCTACTGGCACCGCCGGTTCAGCCTCACCCCGAATGGTTAACCACAAGCCTGCAGGCCGTACACCCCAACGCCTCTCTGGCCCTGTTTCTCAAGCGCAGCGCGTTGTTGGAGGGGGGTCTCGAACCCACAACCTCCCTTGATAAGAACCTCTTCAAATAGGTCTCATCACCAACTGAGCTGCAGCTTATTTGGGCTGCACTCCGTTTGCGCCTTCTCTTTCGATGTTTGATCATATCTCATCGACTCATCGGCTGGGGATTTCACTGCTTATTTGGTCTGAGGCGCATCCTACAGCTCATTTTCTGGGATGGAAGCAGACTACATGGCCGGTGATATGGGCTTGTCACCGACCCGGTCATTCGGCTTTGCCCATGTACACGGCCTCCTTGGTTGTGTACACGCTGCTCTCCTCATCAGTTGGAGTTCATAAGACTGCATGGCCGTTCCATAAGACTACATGGTCGTGTTCCTGATCATGTTTTTTGTTAAGACAATGTAAGCTTGCCACACTATAGTGTACACCTTGCTCATTTTGAGCAACAAGTTCTTCAAAGGAATACACGGCCGCCGACACGGGCATGCCGCTGACTGTGTCGATTGTCATCCCTCTTACACAATCATGTACTTACTCAGATGGATTTTCTAGGCTCATTTTGAGCCGTGGATCTTGGGCAGGTCTTCATCCGACGATCGAGATCATCTCCTAGGTTGTTTAGGGCGATATTAGGACTCCTTGGCTCTTTTTCCCTTCTCATTTCACCCTTTGTTTCGTGGAATGGATGTCTCCCTCAAAAAGGCAATAACATCTACTCTTTTGAGTGTTATGATACTTTAAATTTCATTATGACATTCTATATTGATGGCATGGCTGGATGAGCGAGATTTGATGTAGTTTTCTTTATTTCCAATGGGCACTGTGTGATTGTGTTTTCATATTGCATGATTTGTGGCGCTCGACGATGAAGCCATATGCCTAGTCATACTGTGATGAAGATGAGTAGGTAGATTGGGATGGAACGTCTTTCATAATTTGAGGATAGATGATTCGTACCCTAATGAGGATAGCTAGCAGATTGTTGGGAAATTCGAAGACGTGATATTGATAGGAATCTACTGGTCGTGAATTGATTGGGAAGACGTGATTATGACTCTGTTCATGCTTGGCGTTTGAGCATCAATTGTTTGATGACTTGCATAATGTGTGACCCTTCTTGGTGGGAAGGCTGGTGAGCTACTTTAAGCATCCTGATAGTTGTCTTCATAGTGATTTCTGCTCCTTGTTACACGATCCTTGTTACATGATGCTTGATCCTGAAGTGGTATTCCCTTGCGGTCTCCTCCATTTATGTGAATTTTTGAGGTAGACAGGAGTGTCTCAATTCTCAAATGCATTTATGTGATATTTATTTATGAGAGGCAGTACAAGAGTATGTTTTGCAGGACTACCCTGCATGGACATACATAATTGTCTAATACCACAAAACAAGCAGAAGTGTTCCTTTTGTGAGAGGGTTGAGGCCTTATAGGTTTAGGGTGGAAAGCTACTAGGCCTTATAGGTATTCATGGTGACATGATATGCTACTAGGCCTTATAGGTAGGGCACATGCGATCTTTGTGTTTTGACTTGATAATCTTGTGACGAGTATGCTTGCTTGCTATGCGTGGTAGACTTTGAGAATCCATGTTGTGATTGTATCTTGATGACTCCCTTTTCATGGAGTAGATCAGAAGAGCCTAAGTTATGGATTGAATGAGTGGACCTCAACCTTGGTTGATGACCGTCAAGATGATGATACTAGGGCTTCGTTTGGCGCGATGGTGGCGGTCGTGAACGCGGTGTTCATGAACCGTCATTCGTGAAAGCCCGACCTCATCTAAAAAAATTCATGCATTTTATGCTCAAAACTAGTTTATGTTCTTGGTAGCGGTCATAGCCTTTGTCTTGCCAAACAAACATTCTATGATAATGGCATTTTTGACCTAACTCACCGGAGCAAATAAGCTGTGCCAAATGAAGCCTAGGATGTTCTGGAAACTCCTAGGTTGGTGATTTGATGTTTAGATCTATAGATTAGAATCTTTACTCTGTGATGGATTTTAGGAGTGTAGATTGTTGTGGATGCTTATGTGGTTAAACATGTTGAATATATAAATTGCTGCTCTTACTTGATATTACAGCTTCGACTGATTCTATGCTCTCGCATTTGTATGTATTGTTGTATCAAGTGCAGGGCGTGTGGGTGTTTGGGGGTACTTTTGGAGGACAATTGTGGTCGAGCTTGCCAGAATGCGAGTGTTGTACCGTCATCTTTGGTTGACCCTCATTTTATAATGATTTGTGAATGTAGAGCGTCGCTAAAAGAAGAGTAGTTTGTTATACATGCTTATTTGTAACAGAAGTCCGTGGGTTGATACTCTCGCGGATGATGTCAACGTCTAGCATAGTTGTAACTTGATGCTCAAGCTATTTTTCTAAAGTGAGTGTATTGGTTAAGGATGAGTGTTAATTGGGTGAAGAGAATTGCAAGTGAATACAATGAACATACTGGTGTACCTTAAGCTGATTTTGTGGATATAAATTCTTATTGTGGAACCTTGAAGCAGTAGTTACCATTTGTTACCTTTGGATGACATCGGCTTCGTTTGGCACTGCGGCGGCAGTCGTGAACGCGATGGTTATGAACCGTCATTCCTGAACACCCGACCTCACCTAAGGAACTTTGTCCGCTTTTATATTCAGAACTAGTTTCTTTTTTTGGGTGGCGGTCATAACCGTTGCCGTGCCAAACATACATTCTATGATGGTGGTGTTTTTGTCCAAACTCACCGGAGCAAAAACGTCGCGCTCCATTGTGGGGTACATATATGTTTGCACTTTTGGCTAACATAACCCATTTAATGTTGTAATATTCAATTAGTTTTCATAAATAATCATTGATATTAGCAAATCATCTATGCATTTCTTGTCTTTTTCAGAAGTTCAAAAGACATCCATATGGTTATCTTCTGTGCATGCAGTGTTATGGTCAAGTCACCTGATCTCTCTTTTCCTTTTTTTCCTGCATAAAATCAATTTGTTGCTGCAATTTTATTCTTCTCAAGCAGTCTAAAGGCTTTCCAATCCGCGGTGCAGCCTGCAATTATGCAAATTGTTATGGTCGCGCATGCCAACGACGCACCGGGGAGAGTCTACACTCGGAGGAAGGCGACGGCTCCTAGCCCACCGGGATTGAAGGAGACTGCGGGAAACATCTTCATTTACATATTTTCGTTTGAATGTTAATTCTGTTTTTGCTATGCGCACGCCGGAACTCTAGTTATTCACACCCCGCTGTTATAAAGAGTGTTGTATGTCTCATTGGGATTTTCATGCTTTGATGAATGTGTCTTAGGGCTTCAAATGAACACATGGAAGGGGCATGGGAGTAGGGGTGTTCACAAACCGAATCGAATAGCTCTTCGATCGAATTCAAATTTATTGTATAATAGAGAGATTCAGATTTGGATTTGTTCGAATATTTGAATTCAGATTCGTTCTAAAATCCTGGATTCGAATTCAATTTTGCTTCAAATTAAGGACCAAATAGTCTTTGATCGGACGACCATGATCATCTTCATATATAATATAGATCATTATTATTCTCTAACTATTCACTAATCTTGGTTATAGAGCTGATATTATTCGGATTTGAATTTGAATACTACTTGAATCTGAATTTGGATTTGAATACAGATTCGAATTTGAAAAATATGAATCTTAATCTAATCTTCATGAATCGATTTTTCAGCTATGCATGAACTATTTGATTTGCGAACAGCCCTACATAGGAGTGCTACTCGGCCCGCCCCAGTCGTTCGATATCTGCAACCTGCAGTGGATGATCCAGCCCAGGAGGCTAAGCTGTTCACGAGGTTCTGCTAACCTTACGAAAAGTACCGAACGCTTTCCAAATGCATACAGAGCAACACATTCATCCATAGATTCTCATTCCCCAACACCAAATTGGTTCAAGGCATTCTGATCACATGGAAAGAGTCATATTTTGAACTTGCGCTGAGTTATGATTCGACCGTCTTCACAACCTTCATTTGAGCATTGATTGAGCATTATTGTCGTCACACATTGCTCTTGTTGGTTCATGCATATTTATATTATTATTATTATTTTTATATCAGCACAATTTTTTTTAATGATAAAGCCTCAAAAAAATCTAAATGTACTCACTCTTCTTCTCCCTCACCCAGTCACACTGCTTTACAGAAACCCGCCCCTCCTTTTGTGATCTGCTCCGACGCCCGCCCGCCCCCATTTGCCGCCCACTTGGGAGATTTTCGGCCGGCCAAAAGTGATTTTCCTCCCTTTTCCACCATTAAAACTCCCTCCTTGCCCTCCGGTGAGTTTTTTTTTATTTTCTCTCAAATTTTTTCTACCCTAAAACCCTAGAATGCTGAAATCTTCATGAAATTGATTTGGGTACAATATATATGCCTACTTTTATCTCTAAATTTAATTTTTTTTTAATAATTGTTTTGGGTACAAATAGCGTTGTGGTGTACAATTATAATTCTGCAAAGTACAAATAAAAGTGGGTTACAAATAGCCAAATAAGATATATGATTATCGACTGTTAGAGATAATGTCCAGCCGACAATAAATGACTCACCGGATTCTACAATCCTGCCATTAACTACACCTCTTAATGATCCTCTGCTAGAAACTGAAACAAATGAATCACCGGGTCCTGGCATTAACCCCGGCGTCCAAAGATAACCGCCATCCAGCTGTGCCTAGTTGTATATTGCTATTAGTTTCCTTATTTGTTCATCTCCGTTATTTAATGCCTGGTTTATGGCTGAATTGTTGTAACCACCCTATAATTAAGGAGCTGATTATTTGCTCCAATTTATATTATAAATAGCTGGCTGTGAACCTTTAGCGGTACACAGTTTTCTCGGCCCAGTGTCTTGGAACACTCCTCCACACCTTCCTCCCCATCTCGGGAACTCCCTGCCGCTCCGTCTTCCATCATACCCTCCCCATCTCAGGAACTCAATGCCGCTCCGTATACCATGCCACCCTCCCCTTCTCGTGAACTCACTACCGCTCGTCTTCACCCCATGATCACCAGAACTCGGGATAACACACGGACACCCAAGGCATGGTCTGCTACCCGTTACCCCTTACCCACCTGTCTGTTCTCCGCTCCCTCGCCGGTTGAGCCTACTTGTTTCTCTCAGGCCGCCCGTGATCCTCGCTGGCGGCAGGCCATGGACTCGGAGATGAATGCATGCCCTTCTTCATAATGGTACATGGTCTCTTGTACCCTTCCATCCTGACATGAATCTCGTCGGTTGCAAGTGGGTGTTTAAGCTTAAACACCACCCGGATGGTTCAGTGGCTCGTTACAAGGCCCGTCTCGTGGCCAAAGGGTTCCATCAGCAACTCGGCCTTGACTTTGGAGACACTTTCATCCCGGTCATCAAACCGACTACTGTTCGCACTATCTGCAGTCTTGCCGTCTCCCGAGGTTGGACTCTCCCTCAACTTGACGTTAATAATGCCTTCTTACAAGGTTTTCTTGCAGAGACTGTCTTTATGGCCCAACCCCCGGGCTTCGTTGATTCCTCTCGGCCCAATCATGTGTGTCACTTGCATCGCAGCATCTATGGGATTAAACAAGCTCCACGAGCGTGGTTCTCTCATCTCAGCCGCTATCTGACCTCCTTGGGTTTTACGGGCTCCAAAGCTGACAGCTCTCTCTTCATACATCGCGTCGGTTCTCATCTTCTCCTTGTTCTCATCTATGTCGATGACATTTTTGTCACCGGCGACAACCCGACATCAGTGGAACGACTCATCCAGAATCTTGGCACTGAATTCTCTCTCAAAGATTTATGCCCCCTTCATTTTTTTCTCGGTGTTGAGTGTCGTCGCACTGCAGCTGGTCTCTTTTTGTCTCAGCAGAAGTATGTTCGCGATCTCTTACTCAAGCTCCGAATGGACGGTGTGAAACCTGTTAGTACTCCAATGGCCACGTCTTGCAAACTCTCCAAGTTCGACGAGGTTCCTCTGCCCGATCCACTTCTCTTTTGTAGCATGGTTGGAGCTCTTCAATACCTCAGCTTCACTCGCCCGGACATCGCCTTTTCCGTTGATAAGGTGGCTCAATTTATGCACTCACCCACCG
Organism: Dactylorhiza incarnata; assembly: GCA_033032865.1. Lineage (NCBI taxonomy): Eukaryota > Viridiplantae > Streptophyta > Magnoliopsida > Asparagales > Orchidaceae > Dactylorhiza > Dactylorhiza incarnata. The sequence goes on along the minus strand of JAWHQI010000464.1, from coordinate 1,072,086 downwards.
AGGTTCATTGGTGCTCCGTCAAGCGGATACTTCGCTACCTCAAGTCTACCATTAATCATGGCCTCTTCTTGTCCGCGCGCACAACCTCCAACCTGATTGCGTACACGGATGCTGACTGGGCTGGTTCTTAGATGATCGCAAGTCCACAAATGGGTATTGTGTCTTTCTTGGTGGCAATCTCATCTCTTAGAGCTCGAAGAAACAACAAACCGTTGCTCGGTCTAGCACAGAAGCTGAATATCGGGGCGTTGCTAAAGTGGCTGCGGAATTGCTTTGGCTCAAATCTCTCCTCCATGAACTTGGCCTTGCTCTCTCCAAGCCTACAGTCCTCTGTGACAATCTCGGTGCCACTTACATGTCTGTTAACCCAGTGTGTTACTCCCGGTCCAGACATGTTGAAATTGATGTTCATTTTGTCTGTGACCATGTCGCCAAGGGTGCCTTCGACGTCCGGTTCGTCTCCACTGATGATCAGCTTGCTGATGTTCTTACAAAGCCCTTAAGCACTGTGAGTTTTCAGCTCCTCAAATCCAAGCTCTCGGTTCTTCCAGATCCCTCCATCTTGCGGGGGGGGGGGTGTTAGAGATAATGTCCAGCCGGCAACAAATGACTCACTGGATTCTACAATCCCGCCATTAACTACACCTCTTAATGATCCTCTGCTAGAAACTGAAACAAATGAATCACCGGGTCCTGGCATTAACCCCGGCGTCCAAAGATAACCGCCATCCAGCTGTGCCTAGTTGTATATTGCTATTAGTTTCCGTATTTGTTCATCTCTGTTATTTAATGCCTGGCTTTATGGCTGAATTGATGTAACCTCCCTATAATTAAGGAGCTGATTATTTGCTCCAATTTATATTATAAATAGCTGACTGTGAACCTTTAGAGGTACACAGTTTTCATATATTACTTTTATCTTCGACACCCTTAAACTAGAGCAATTAATGATCCGTTTGGCACAACGGTGGGTATGAACCGTTGTTATGAATGCTCGACCTCACCTAAGAACTACGTTCATTTTTATATCTATAATAATATATAAAGATATTTACACTGATCTACAGTTTCCGCCTTTCCGTCGCAAGCGTGATGTAGAGAGAGAGGGAGAGAGAGAGAGAGAGCACCGTTTCCGTCGCAGCGTGATGTAGAGAGAGAGGGAGAGAGAGAGAGAGCACTATATAATGGCCGTTCGTAGAGAGAGGGAGAGAGAGAGAGAGCACTATATAATGGCCGTTCGTCGAACGGCCTGGCCGTTCGTCGAACGTCCTATATATATGTATATACCGTTCGTCGAACGGTATATATATATAACGACCTATATACATGTATATACCGTTCATCGAACGGCATATATATATACATATAGATATAGTCCGTTCAACGAATGACTTGTATATATATATAGGTCGTTCGACGAACGGCCTGTATATATATAAATATATAAATAAATAACTAAATAAATAAATAAATATATATATAATACAGGCCAGTTCGTCTAACGTCCTGGCCGTTCGACGAACGGTATATATATATAGACCGTTCGACGAACGGCCAGACCGTTCGACGAACGGCCAGGCCAGTTCGACGAACTGGCCTGTATAGATATTTAGGCCGTTCAACGAACGGCCTGTATATATATAGGCTGTTCGACGAACGGAAGGGCCAGTTCGTCGAACGGCCGGGCCAGTTCGTCGAACGACCATGCCAGTTCGTCGAACGGCCAGGCCAGTTCGTCGAACGGCCAGGCCAGTTCGTCGAACGGCCAGGCCAGTTCGTCGAACGGCCAGGCCAGTTCGTCGAATGGCCAGGCCAGTTCGACGAACGGCAGACCGTTCGACGAACGGCCTGTATATATAAATAAATAAATAAATATATATATATATAATATAATACAGGCCAGTTCGACGAACGGTATATATATATAGGTATATATATAAGTATATATAAGTATATATTTATATATATATATATGTAAATATATATATACTTATATATATACGAGTGACAGGCACGGGCCTCCGGCCCTATGCAAGACGACATTCGTTGTGGGGGCGACATTCGTCGTGTGGGCGACATTTGTCGTGGGGGCAATATTCGTTGTGGGGGGCGACATTCTTCGTGGAGGCGATATTTGTCGTGGGGGGCGACATTTGTCATTGAGCCAACATTTTTCGTGTGAGCGACATTTGTCGTGTGAGAGACATTTGTCTTGAGGGCCGTCATTTGTCGTGGGGGCGACATTTGTCGTGGGGGTGATATTGACTGTGGTTTTGACAATGATAATGACATAATATTCTATTGAAGAAACAGGTTGAAATTAGAAAATAAACCAAAAGTTTTATTTGGAATACATTAACATAACAATTATTATAATTGCAATACATATATTAGGTTAAAGCAGCAGAACGAACATGAAAATATAATCTTGCATAATAAATAATATGAAATTTGAGAGGGGAGACTAACTAAAAAGCAGCAAATAGAAAACAGATTTCAACGTAGGAGGGTAGTAATCGTTAAAGTTATGATCATTGAACATTTAAAAATATAATGTGCAATGAACACCAATAAGTAGGTAAACTTACATCTCAGATGTCCTTCTGAAACCAAGAATATGAAATTTGAGAGGGGAGATTTGATGTATAGAAATCACCCTGTAAAATAACCCAAAAATTTGACTGATTAACTTAAAGCAGGAAAGTCATAGAAAGTTTTTGTATATATAGAAAGTATTGTTCGATCATGAATACCCTTATTGCCAAGTATTGATTGATAAAAGTCGTGAGATATTGCCGTCATTTGTCGTGCGACATTTGTGCGATGGCAGCGACATTTGTCGTATATTGATGTTTGCTAATATAATTCATTTTTAGAACTATATTTTTTATAGATCAAAGCATGTTACTTTGAACCTCTTATACATACAAACATCTCCATAAACCAAATTGTAAATGAATCAATGACATGCCGAAGAAGAGGATTTTAACACAACTGGAGAAAGGTAGAAGTAGGTACGGTGCATTCTTTGGGGAAATGTTTAGTTTGGTACCCTTTTGTAGATGCGCATTGCAAATTTACATTTAAAAACATAAATTTAATGAATATGGAGTAAAAACACAAATGTTCACTTTGGACAATTAGGTGCAATTGAAACTACATGATCGGAAGTTGCAACCGCAACTAATGCAGTCCGACAAAGCAGTTGTCATATTTGCATCCACGTTGACAACATCAAAATTTAGATTTGTAGAAAATGACAATTGAAACTAAGCAGAACTATTTTAGTTTTTTGTAGCATGGCAAGACAACTCATCAGACGCCATCAATGTACAGTATAGCATGGGGGTATTTGTGATAATATAATAATATTATGCTTCGTTTGGATGGGCGGCGAGAATCAGGCGGGTATGGAGACGGGGCGGGGTTGGAGACGGAGGTGGCCAGGCGAGGTTGGAGACGGGGCAGGAATCACCATTTTGCGAAAGCTGCGGGAGCAACCGCTGCCGCCCGCGCGCGACGTGGGTTTGTTTTCCCGCCTTGCAGTGGCGGTTGCTCCCACGCCGGCGTGAAAACGCCTATCCAAACGAAGCCTTAATCCAAGCATTTTTCTCTACCAAGTGACTACCCTGCATCAAAGGCCATAGATACCATATAACATGTATGGAAGTTTGAGACAGAGTGAGAGACTACGATACTTCTTTCAGGGATGTCGTACATCCCTTGTCAATCTTAACAATGGACCTACTTATTGATGAAGGACTAACTCACCCAGCAAAAAAATCAGAAGCAGAAGATACTCAACAATTTTCTTAATTTTTTTGATTGGTGCAATACATCAGGCATGTCCAGTGCATCAAAAAGCAAAGAGAACACTGAAAATTTAGAACGGGTTAAGGAAAACAGTTCTTTGCAATTCGAATCATGCAAGAGGATACAATACATGCTGCTCTTTCTCATTTGATATTTTCATCTTGTGAACATGCGAGCAATCAGGACATTGTGATTTGAAAGGGATTTTGAGAATGTATAAACAAAAGTTATAACATAAAGGAATTTCGTTGAAGAGGCTGTCATTTGCCATCAAATAATCGAAGTCTCATTCAAAATCAATACTAATTAGCAATCATTTTTTTAAAATTGTGTATGCTTATAAGTTTGTGTAATGATGTAGATGTTTTTTATGCACAGGCGTGTACAAAAAATAAAATGTTAATCATTTATTGCTGAAATTCTCATAAGTTTCACCACAATAGCCATATTCTTTAATACTAATAAAAATAAGCTCAAATGAAGTAAGAACTCACAGTATCAATGCAGGACCAAAATTTTCAGGAGAGAAATAAGTATTCAGGAATTTAACAGATTGCCAAATGCCGGTAGTGAGCAATAATTTTATATTTTACCGAAGAAAACAACAGCAAGATAGTAACTTTGAAGGAATGAGATGACACATGATAATTCTAACTTTGAAATTAGTTTAATCAGTAATATAAAAATGACATTTTTGTAAATCAAGAGATATAATAACGATGCACAGGTCAACCCTAAAACACGAAATTAACTACAAACTCGCTCGATAGCATCATTTTATTATTACTTTTGTTCATCAATCTGTTGTTATTATTCAGTCACATAAAGCATCAATGCTTGATAAAACAATTGAATTCTTGTTATCGCTTCAGCAACAAGTTGAGGTACTGATATAATCCAGTGCGTGAATTCTATATCATAGCAGTCAAATTCATACATAATTTTATAATCTTTCTTTGCTTATGTGGACAGGAAGTGGCATGGCTACTATAATGTTCCCCAATATTCAAAATTACATGGCATACGTGGGTTTTGGGATTGCCAGATCCCCCATGTTTCAGTTCCCTTCATCTCCATCTGCAAATTAAATGCAAACATGTCCACAATCCATTAACCACATAAGGTTTTCAAATCAAATTCATAGCTCTCAAATGCCAGAATAATTTGTATTACCAAAGATTCATTAATATGTATATATACTTGATATATACATATATATATATACATATATATATGTGTATATATATGTATGTATATATGTATATATATATATCAAGTATATATATATTAAGTATATATATATGTATATATATATAAATATATGTATATATACATATATATATACATATATATATACTTATATATATACTTATATATACTTAATATATATATATATACTTCTATATATATATATATATTTATATATATATACATATATATATTTATACATATATATACATATATATGTATATACCTATATACTTATATATATATAAACATATATATACTTATATATATATGTATATATATATATAAATATATATACCTAATATATATATATACATATATATACGTATATATATGTATATATATATATAAATATATATATGTATATATATGTATATATATGTATATATATGTATATATATATATATATGTATATATATGTATATATATGTATATATGTATATATATGTATAAATATATATATATATATATATATATGCTTATAATATATATACAGATATATATATACATATATATATACATACATACATATATATACATATATATCTATATATATATATATATTTATATATATATATACATATATATATACGTATATATATGTTTATATATATGTATTAAGTATATATATATACATATATATATATAAGTATATATATTTACATAAATATATTTATATATATATATACATTTATATAAGTATATATATATAAGTATATATATATATGTATATATATGTATATATATATTAAGTATATATATATATTTATATATATATGTATAGATGTATATATATTAAGTATATATATGTATATATATATATAAATATATGCATATATATACATATATATACATATATATACTTATATATATATATATATATTTGAATATATATATACTTAATATATATACTTATATATATATATATACTTAATATATATACTTATATATATATATATACTTTTATATACTTAATATATATATATACTTATATATACATATATATATATATTTATACATATATATATACACATATATATGTATATACCTATATACTTATATATATAGTATTGGGGTGATTTCTCACACCCGGATTATAAGAATTTCCGTAGGGTGCCCCCCTAGCTTGATTTCCAACGAAATTTACAGATTCATTTAAACTAAGCTGAGAGAATTCACCTGATAGCCCATTACCTGGGCACTCGTATGAGTGGTGACCACTGCCTCCACATCCTTCACATATAATGTTAGACGCAGGCGCAACAGCGGGAGGTAGTGAATCTACCACAAATAGTCCCCGAGCGCTTCTAGGCGCATTTCTCCCCGTAGTCCAGAATGTGCTGTGGGACGCGGTGTCCTGCAGAATTCTGAGAGCTTCCTCAGGCGTGTGGTTCATCAGGGTTCCTCCTGCATCAGCGTCAATCATCGCCCGATGGTTGGGCTCGATGGCGAAGTAGAAGGTCTCCACGATGTTCCATGGCTGGAGCTCGTGATTTGGGCATTTGCGCAGGAGTTCACCAAGACGCTCCCAAGCTTCTGCGAGGGTTTCCTGCTCAGCTTGCCGGAAGGTGGCGATCTCACGCCGAAGGCTCACAATCTTATCCACCGTGTGGAATTTGGCGAGAAATTTGGACGCGAGCGCATCCCAAGTGGCAGCAGTTCCTGGAGGGATTGAATGGAGCCACACGTTGGCTTTGTCCCGCAATGAGAATGGAAACAGTCTCAACTTGACTGTTTCGTCTGTGATTCCTGCATACCTGAAAGTACCGCAAATGTTGGCGAACTCTGCCAAGTGAAGATGTGGGTCTTCACTGGGCATCCCAGAGAACTGCGCATTGTTACGGATGATGTTCAGGATGGCGGGCTTGATTTCGAACTGGTTGTTCATGATGTTAGGCCCAAATCCTGGAGACACACTCCCAGCTGTAGGAGTGGTGTAGTCTCTCATGGTCCTAGGCCTCGGCCTGACCACCTCCTGTTCGTCCCTTAGATGGTTTTGCCCCACCTGGGGTACTCCAGGATTCATCTCATCTCTATCAGCAGGTGCTCTCGGCACACCTCCAGGTTCTGTATTATCTCCCATAGCCTCTTGCACGACTGCAACACGCCTTAGTGCGCGCGCAGTATGTTCAATCTCAGGATCGAAGGGTATTACCTCCCTTCCGGCTTGTCTCTGCATACACAAAAAGAAAACACAAAGAAAATAAAAAATAAAAAACAACTGCTCCTATAACAAGGATTCACAACACAAAGCGTTACACGCCTGCATTCCCCGGCAACGGCGCCAAAAACTTGATGCATGTTCGGCAAGTGCACCGGTCGCTGTCAAGTAATAAAATTGGGAATAGCTTCCCCGAATATCGTCTCTCAAGGAATGCAGGTTATGGTGAACGAAACGTGCGGTGAATCGATCGTTATACGAGCGAAAAAAGGAAAAACAAGGGCATTGATTTTGGGTTTCCTAAGCTAGTGCAGAAAAGAGAGATGCGGGTCAAAACTCTGCTTCGCAAGGCGAGGTGGATGCAATGGCCGCGATGCCGTGCTTCGGGAGGCGCATGGACGGAAAGTAACTATGACGGGTGAGGGTCGCACACACCTCTTCTCCAAGCAACACCACTAGCAATTGCTAGGGCTTCACACACAACAAATCTAAAAAAAACACAGCAAAGAAAGTGCTATTCTCGCACCACCGCATCATTGCACATGAACATCACAAAAGATTTATAACATAAAGCTAAATGATAGTTCATTACAACAACACAAGGAAAACACAAACATAAAGTTTAGAGAAGACCAATAGGAAGAAATCACCGCGTCTTGGGTTCTCGGCCGGAATGAGAGGTTGTCGGGCTCTCTCCGGGCTCGGCCCTCAGATGGTGTGCTGATTCGATGGAGGCTGTCACCGCTCCAAAGACCTTCAACTCTTCTATGGCTTCCCACAACGAGGAATGCTTGAGCACTTAGCGGAGGATGCTTGCTAACACTCCCGAATGGAAGGATAGTGGTGGAAAACGTCGGAAAATGGCCTCTTTGGTGGTGGAGGTGAAGGAGAAGCCTTCAGACCTCAAGAACGGTGGGAAGGACCCAATTTCCCGCTCCCCGACTCGTTCTCCGATCTTCTTCCGGTTCTGCAGCGAATCCTGCTTTTTATACTAAACAGGCAGAAAAATGGTCACGCACGGTCGAACGCACGACCGTGTGCAGATCGTGCATTGTTAATTGATAAAAATTGGCTCGGGGAAGACGCTGCGCCGCCCGTGCGTTTTACTCACGCACGGGCAAATCCTCCCGTGCATCAAAATGCACGGGTAAATTCAGAAATGACTAAAACAAGGAGAACACAGGTTAACCGTGCGTTTTACTCACGCACGGGCAAATCCGCCCGTGCGCCAAAACGCACGAGTAAGTTCAGATCGCTCGTTTTTTTCCCAGATGATATCGCACGACTGCAATCGTCCGTGCGTCAAGGAAAACACACGACCGTGCGTTTCACACAGTCATGAATTCTGGGAGGAAACTGGATACAAGATAATCCGGCCACCTGTATACAAAATAATAATAGCTGGGAATACACCTCCAGCACCAGATAAACATAGAGAAATGGAAGGGGAGCACCATGTGCTTACCCCCAATAACAAGGAGCGCAAATGCACACCGAAACGGGCCTAAGAGTGCACCTAGCAAGGAATAAATAATATGAATGAAAACATGCCTAAAGTGTAGTGCATAGACTAGATAATCGGCGCAGATGAGTCTATAAATGTGTATATAAATGGGACTCATCAACTACCACCTAACCTTAGGTTGATCGATTAAGACCCCTCGGCCAGTCGAAACCCCTAAGCTTGCTTTAAGCGGTGAACCCCACTATTGGATTTGACTCCAATCCGAAAGATTTGTGTCACCCTCTCTCGAGGAATGCATACAACTCTTTTTATCTTTGAGTGATCTCCTCGTTCGCATGGATCTCTCGATCACTAGCAAACGAATCTTAGATTGAAAGTCATATTCTGGACATATGAAATCAAAACAAAGTAATTCAAAGATAAATTGAAGATAAACAATACGAGAGTTTGCTAATTAGAAAAATTCAAAACATATTTTATTTCATTCCAAAGTTCATCATGACCAAGTGCTAAAGGAAATTTAGCTACTCATCATAGTAATGGGAATACAAGTAGAATAGGAGAAAGACATGATTAAAAACTAGAATACTTGAATTGAAATTGCAATAATAAAAACTTACAACTTAGAGAAAAATTAGTTAGAATAACAAAAATAGTAAACTAAAGCTGTAACTAAACTCCAAAATCGAACTCCTTGACTTCTGTAGATTGCTGCCTTTTATAGTTGAAAAATCGGGGAGTCACGCCCGTGACCAAGGGCGTCTAAGCTGCGTAATTGCGGTCTTGAAAGCCCGGGAACGTTGGGGAAGAAAAACTGCCAGGAATCAATTGCATGGCGGGTCACGGCCTTGGTCACGCCCGTGACCTAGGGCGTGTCTTGACCGGGTCTGGAAACGGTGGGAAACGCCGCGATCTGGAGTTAATCTGGGGGTTGCAGTAGATTCACGACCTCTGTCACGCCCGTGACCTAGGGCGTGTAAGCTAGAAACGGCGGGAATTGATTGCTGGCTGAACTGAATGCATTCCGGGCGAGTCACGCCCGTGAAATTGAGGTCACGCCTTCCGTCACGCCCGTGACAGAGGGCGTGTAATTTTAATCTGACGTGGTAGCTGACTTCTTCAACTGGAATATGGCGGGGCTGGTTCACGACCGTGACATGGTGTCACGCCCTTGGTCACGCCCGTGACCTAGGGCGTGTACTTTGTGATTTCGGCAGAAATACTCCAAATATCCTCCTGCTTACTCTAATGAGCTTGAAATTGTTATTGGCAGCCCAAATTACCTGAAAAAGAGAAATAAATAAATTAGGGAGATTATTTTTAGAATTTAGACATATATTGACTGATTATTAAATTAAGAACTAAATAAAAACTAAGATAAAATTCGAGTTATCACTTACCAAGTCTTTTGTCATTAATTTCTTAAGAGACTTATAATTAATGTGGGTTAGTCTCTTTTGCCACTTTACAAAAGTAGACATTCCATCATTCGCTACAAGACATACATGCTCATTCTTTCTAAGGCAAATGAAATTTAAACAATAGATATTGCCACTCCTGGTGCCTGTTAGGATGGATTCATTTTCAGAATCCATGATCAGGCACTTATCCTTGTGGAAAGAAACAACATATCCCAAGTCACATAGTTAACTCATGTTAATAAGGTTATGTTGTAACCCTTCAACATAAGCTACTACTATTGTGATAGTGATACTACCATTAGTGATCTTACCATATCCCTTTACTACACCTCTGTCAGATCCACCAAACTTAACTTTGGGTCTATCTTCTACAGGTGTAAACTCCTTCAATAGGCTTCTTGATCCAGTCATATGCCTGGAACATTCACTGTCTAAGTGCCACACAGAAGTCTTGGTGGTCTTTGGACATACCTGCAAGATAACTACACTTCCTTAGGAACCCAGTCTCTTTTGGGTCCTAGGTGCTTGTTAGAGAATGATTTAGCAGCCTGCTTTCTAGTTGTCAGGTGGGAATGATTCTGGACTTTTGGATTGAACCAAGAGTCTAGAGCAAAGTTCCCTACTTTTCCACAACACCAACATTAAAAGCTATTGTATCTAGATTTTCTTGTAGTGTTTGGACTGACTGGGTTAGGCTGTTGCTTAACAGCTAACCTTCCCTTCTTGGAAGCTGAAGGGTCTCCCCAACATGACAATTTTTGAAATCCTTTACTGGAGGATTAATTTGGGGTGCCGATAGTGCACTCTTCCCAAGGGAAGTTAGTCTTTTGCCTAGACATGTAGAAGGAAGCTTAAGACCACTGTCTATCTTCTAGCCTTCTTTGCACCCATAGATGCTACTCTGATCATATGAATTTGTGGGTATGATCACTTTTCTAAGGATTGTCTTTCCTTGGGTAGATTTCCCAATGTTCTCACCATGAGAGTAGCCCAAACCTTGCTTATTTGTCTGTGAAAAGCTATCAATCAAGGGAAGAACTGTTTGTGGCTTGTAATAATTGGCCTTAATTTTCTTTTCCTTTAAGAGCTCATCCTCTAGTTCTGTGATTCTAATATTCTTGTGCTTGATGACTTCAGTTAGAGTGCAAGTGCTTAGTGGTGAGATACTAGGTGGGGAGATTGATAATTTGGTTTTATCTTGAGTTAGCTCAGTTAGTTTCTCAAGCAATTCATGTCTCTTGCCACTTAGGGAGATGATCTATGCAACTTGTGCTTTGCAGAGAGCCTTTGCTTTCTTATGTTCATCAAGCAAGGCACCAAATTTCTCAATATACTCAGTGTCAACTTCTCTTATTGTTGAAGAGGAGATGACATTTGAATCTGTGTCAGAGATGGTAGGAGAGGATTTAGGAACTACCTGTTTGTGATGAATTTCATCACAACATTCTTCATTTGAGATGGCCATGGCTACCATATGGTTGTCTGATTCTGATGAGGAGCACTCTGTGTCACTATCACTATGAGTTTTCACTTTCTTTGCCACAAATCATTTCTCTGACTTTCTGCTTTTTGAGTGCTTTCTTTCTTCACTCTTCTCTTGTCTCTTGGATGGACATTCATCAATGACATGTCCAGGGTTTTTGCAGCTGTAACAAAAAATGTTAGAAGAAATATAATTGCTAGATTTGGAGTTATACCTGTCTGATCTGTGTTTCTTTCTGTACATGTCTTCTCTCCTGGAGCTAGAGGTTGAAGCATCATATCTTCTGTTCCCTCTTCTTCTGTTTCTCAGCAGTTTCTTAAACTGTTTGGTGAACAGTGAAAGATCTTCATCAGAGAGTTCTGAGCTGGAGTTGCTTGAGGGCTCTTCCTCTGAACCATAGACATGCTCCACTATCTTATGCTTTCTGGAGGCTTCATCTTTAAAGGCCACTGTTGGAACAACCCTATTTCTAATTTGGGCTAGGATCACTATATGTTGACTAAGGACAAAGTTGACCCCAATGTATAGTTTATGGGTCAAGAGTTTTAGCTGTTAGAACTAGAGAATTCATTCAGATTCTACGTTCGATGAACTCCACAATGCGTTCGATGAACAGCTATCTGCATTCGACGAACGGCAAGCTCTCTGCATTTGACAAACGACAAGCTCTATGCGTTCGACGATCGGCTTATATTCTGCGTTCGACGAACAGTTCAAGTCTCAGCGGTCGAAGAATTTGTCTAAGTGCAGCGCTCGACTAATTGCATTCTACATTCGACGATCCCGTCTCAGCGGTTCAGCGGTCGACGAGTAGATCCCAGCTCAGCGCTCAACGCTTTTACTCAAGCTCAGCGCTCGACGCTTTTGCTCAGTCTCAGCGCTCGACGCTTTTACTCAGTCTCTGCGATCGACGCTTTTACTCAAGCTCAGCGGTCGATGAATTTATCTAGGCTCAGCGGTCGACGAATCTTTCCGTTCGATGAACTCAAGTCTGCGTTGGACGAATACATTCAGATCGACGAAAGTTCTCAAAGATCAACAAAATTAATTATTCCAGCAAGATTCATTTGAGGCCGACGATGTAAATGTTGTGTTCGACAAAAATCTTGAGGTCGACAAGTTTGCGTTCGACAAATTTTGTTCAGATCAAAGAATTCTTATTTATGCTCAGAAATTTTAGAAGGATTATATTCATTTCATTCTCTGAACTCATATCGACGACAGCAACGACTCTTTCCATCAGATCAAGTAAGGAAAATATATTTCCTTTATTATTCCAAGTTTATAGCCGTTGACATTCCTCAGAAAAGGACATATTCATGGAAAAGGAAAGAGAATACGGCGTGACATTTGCAGTTCCCAAAAATATGCCTTCAGAATAATATATTCCTTAATATAAGGAATTTGCAATTAATGTCTGTCAGAAATTTGAAAAAGAAAAGGAAAGAAGATATTACAGAATAATTTTACAGCTTTCACGACAGCATCAATACAGATTTTATTACAATTTTGCTGTACAGAATATACAGAAAAAAAGAAAAGTATATAGGAAGAAAAGAAATTGAAAATTACATCTTCTTCCTCCTCAACATTCTTCAGAGAACAGAACTTCATCTTCCTCCTCCTCCAGCAGCAAACATTTTCTGAGAACATCTTCTACACTATCTCTCATATTTCTTGTTGCAAAGAATCAGAAAAGAAAGAATTATTAGCTGCAAGCACAGATCTTCAAAAGAGCAACAACAAACTGAAGCATTCTTGTCTCTCAGTTTAATTAGCTACGGGAGGATCATGTTTTTCAAAGAAAAGCTCCAGCAAAATCAACTGTCAAATATCTTCAATCAGACAGAGGAGTTCTTTTCTACATCAAATCCACTAGAGTCTTCTCTATACATCTTGACAGAGAAGAACATCTAAACCCCTCTCTATCCCATTCTGTACAGGGTTAATACTCCCTTCAAAAGTGTAACCCACTGGTGGCAAGACACCTTATTAAAAAATTCTTGTGTGGTTTTTAAGCACCTTATCAAAAGCTTATCGGTGATTTGGGCACCTGATCAAACTCCCATTGGTGTGTGGACACCTTATCAAATATTCCTTGGTGTGAGGGCACCTGATCAAAACTCCTAGTGGATTCCTACCAAGTGTGGTAGAAGAGTAGACGTACCCAGATTTATTGGGGAACTACTATAGCTCCTTGTGTCCTCTATGATTGTTTATTTCTCTGTATTGTGCTGTGTGATTTTATTTTTTCTGTTTTTATTAATCACTCTGCTTACACATATATAAAACACTATTTTTAATTCCACAAATAAAACTAAGGGAAAAAGTTTTAAACTCTATTCACCCCCCCCCCCCCCTCTAGAGTTAATTTAAGATCTAACCTCCACTTTCAATTGGTTTCAGAGGGCTGTTGATCTTAGTTACAGGCTAACATCTGGATCACAAAGATCAATTAGATCTTAAATTATTTTAGAGTTTTTATTTTCTGTTAAAAACTCATGGCACAAAACAAGGAGTATTCAAGCACAAGACCTCCTATGTGCAATCTCAGTAAGTTTGCACTGTGGAAAGCAAGGATTATGTTATATATGAACTCAATTGATGAAGAAATTTTTAATGTGATTTTGACAGGGCCTCCAGCACCTACAGCATCAACAAGTACTGATGCAACAACAAACAACACTGCTGTACCACCTCCTGAATGGACTGAAGCTCAGAAAAAGCAAAGAAGTGCTGATGCAAAAGCCATGAATACTCTGGCTCAAATAATGTCTGATGACATCTTTCAGAGAATGGTGGATTGCACCTCAGCTAGAGAGATATGGACCTCTCTCAACAATATGGTTGCAGGCTCTGCTGATGAAAGAAAGGATAGAAGATCTTACTTGATCTCTCTGTATGATAACTTTAAGAAGGGTGAAGAAGAATCAGTTGTAGATATGTACACTAGATTAAGTGTAATCATAAGTAAACTCAGAACACTAGACAAGGAAATCTCATTAACTGAGATCAATGACAAAATCCTAATGTGCTTCCCCAGCACTTGGGACTCTAGGATCTGGCCTATCAAGAAAGCCAAAATCCTTAATGAGATAACTACTGAGACACTGCTAAGAAAGCTCAAATCCTATGAACAACTCATCAAGACAAGGGAAGCTGAACAAGTGAGCACCTCCTCTTCAACAAAGAAGGACAGGAACATTGCCTTCAAAGCTACAGAAGAAGAAGGAAAGAATCCTGACAATGAGGAGTTGATGAGTCTGTTTGCTAAAAGATTCTACAAGATGGCAAGAAAAGATTTCAGGAAAAAGTCATCCAGAAGCTATGAAAAGCCAAGGTATGACAAAAACAATTCTAAAGAAATTATATGTTTTGATTGCAGGAAACCAGGACACATTGCACCAGACTGTCCAGAAAACTAGAAGATAGAAAAGAAAAAGGACAAAGAAGAGAAAAGAAACTCCAGCAAGTATTCCTCCCACAAACACAAGAAGAAGGGAAGAGGATTTGTAGCAGAATCTTGAAGTGAAACTGAATCAGAATCATCCACCAGCTCATCAGATGATGAAGAAGAAACAAAAGAGAATGATCAGTGCCTGATGGCAATTTATGACTCAAGTAGTGAGTCAGCAGATGCTTCTTCATCCAGTGATGATGAAGATAATGAAGAAGAGAAGAACTTCTGCATGATGGCAATCAATGCCTCTGATGCGCAAAACTATATCCGCAAACGATAACGACAAGTGTACCGTATCGAATGTAGCATAGGTTATAAAAACCAAGGTCGTATTAGACTCGGGGCAGTTGATTACTCCTACTTCGGAAAATCTCTATTATCTTATCGAATAAAACTTGTGGTTGATTGGTTGCAAAAAAGGAGAAATAGCTTATTTTAAATTAATAAGTTTAAAGACTAGTACTCAACCTTGAATCACCTGGGAAAATAAAATATAACAAGAACAACTTCTAAATCTCTTAAAAGATCACTTGACCGTGGAGGTTCCCGATTTATGAACACACCTCTCTCGAGCATACGCTCAACTGAGCTTAGGTTGATCAATCGAACTTTCATTCTAGAATCAAAATCTCTAAAACTCGCTTTATCGTAGTGAACCCCTCTATTGGATTTGACTCCAATCCGGGAGAATTATGTCATCCTCGCTTTAGGAGTGCATTCAACTCTCTTTATCCTTGAAATGATCGATTCTAATTCAAAACCTCTCGGTTATTAGATCACGAAATCAAGAATGAGAAATATATATCGATAATATAATCTCAATCCAAATAAGTTCAAGGATAAATCAAAGTATTCTAAGGAAGAGAAAGAGAAGCTAGAAATTAAATCATGAATTATATTTCACTTGGATCATCTCGGTCGTGTACTAATGAAATTTAGCTACTCATAGAGATGGAGGAAAGAGCGAAATAAAATAAGTGCATGATGAAAAGGGAGACTAGAATAAGAGAAAAGTAACGATTTTATTAAATTGCAAATGAAATTACAACTAGAAATTGGAAGTACAAGCTTGCGAAATAAAAATGCAAGAAGGAAAAGACATACAAGAGTAAGAAAACAGTGCAGGAAAATAAGCTAGAACTCCAAAACTTCGTCCCTCAACATCTAGAAAAGCTCCCTTTAAATGGGTAGAATTTTGCTGTTACACGCCCTCGGCTACGCCCGTGACCAAGGGCGTGTAAGGCGCGCGATCTTCTCAGTACGGAAAGGACGTCGGTTGTCTTTAATGTAGGAGAAATTTGCGTGTCACGCCCTAGGTCACGCTCGTGACCTAGGGCGTGTAACCTTCAAATCGTGCTGCTGGCGGGAATCTTCGGCGGGAAGAAGCGGGAAGTGGCGTGGGATGAGTCACGCCTGTGACTGGATGTCACGCCCGTGACCTGGGGCGTGTAACTTTAAATGACGTGGCAGGCGTGCTGGCAGCTAGTGGCCGGGTTCCGGCCGTGACTATGATGTCACGCCCTTGGTCACGCTCGTGACCTGGGGCGTGTACTTGACAATTTGAACATTCGGTGAACTCTCGCCTGTCCGTCGATCTCCTGAATTTTCGTCGAACGCAGAAGCCAGGGTCACGCCCGTGACCTGGGGCGTGTACTATGTGAATTCTTCACAGTACGACTCCGGGGTGATAGAAGCAGGTCTGGAACACATCTTTGGCTGTCACGCCCTTGGTCACGCCCGTGACCTTGGGCGTGTACTTGACAATTTTGCTCAAAATACCCAGAAATCCTGAAAAACACAGAAAAGATTTAAGTTAGTTTATAATATTGAAAAGATAATAAATTAAATGAGAAAAGCATAAAAACTATTTAATTTCATATTAAAAATATATTAAACTTATACTAAAAAATGAGTACAAAAAATACTCATCAAACACCCCCATACTTACTCGTTTGCTAGTCCCGAGCAAACAACTTTTCATAGGAGTAGAAAAATTTAAATACTAGAAAAAGAAATTTGAACTCAAGGAATAAAAATGCGAAGTCTTACGGCTACGTGTAGAGATCCTAGTTGAAAAACCTATTCAGCATAATGATTAGCTTATAATTTTCAGCAATGTGAATTAACATACTGCTTTTACTTTTAAGTTGAAAGTTTGATAAATTCTCGAATGATATTCAGGGAGCAGGTAGCGTGTTACCTAAGATCAATATTACCCAAAATCGAGCTTCGGGATAGCCTCCAAAGAAATCCATCAATGACGATGGCCATAGGCTTGCCCGGTCACACTCTCTCCACTACACAAGTATAATGTCATAGCTTAAAGATCAAAAGGGCTTTCATTAGGAGTGAAACTTGGCTTAGGTATATGATTTGGGATTGGAAATCAAAGAGATAAAATATGACGGCTAAGGATCACACTAAACCAAGGTCAGAGTAAAATTATCAAAATTTAAACCTCGCATAAGAGTTGTCATGAAGCAAAACATATAAAAACTCTCTTATTTTTCAAATATAAGGCCATGAATAATTTTCTTTATTTTTCACAATTGGCCAACAAAATAATTTTTCATAATTTTTTTTCACTTTTTTTGGAGCTCCAAATAAAAAGTTGCAATTTCCTCATTTTCACAATTGAACCCATTGCAGAATTTTAATAAATCTCAAATGTTTTGTGTGATCATGGGGTGGATGTTTTGGCTTTGGTGAAAATGAAAGGTGGAGGTAGCAAAGGAAATAAGGGAAGGCCCAAAGTGTTTAAGCAATGAAAAATGTTTAAAGGTGGGCAAACAGGCACAAACGATCAAAAGATGGCCTAAATCACTTCTAAAAACTATGACAAACCTATGCAAATGCTTCGAGAATCGCTAGAGGCAAGTTCTAGCCATCGAGAAAGAATACCCTTCCACTCAAAATGTGTAATATTTCTCTAGTAAGCTTCTACATACTCACTTGAATTATTCACAGATTCTACCGGATTCAAGGTAAGAGTAAAACAAAAATTGTTTTCTCACAGTTAGAAAATCATAATTCTAATTCTATGCTTAATAGTTAATTTGACATAAGATTCTACAAACGCGTGCGCTTAACTAGGAACACTGCATGAGTCAACATTTTTATTACAAAATTCAAAATCTAATGAAGTATAAAAATTCCCTAAGACACTATACAAAAGCAATTCTACTAAGGAGTTTGCAAATAAGTAAGTATAAAAGTTTAGTCTAAATTTTTTCTTCTTGGACTTCCCAAGGTCAACCCGGTGAAGGGCTCGCAAGGTACTAGAGGCTGTGATGGGAATTCAAGCCCAAAGCGTCCTTTCCAAGAAATTTAATTAAAATTTTAAATTTTTTTTATGCAAAGGAAGCTATGCTACACCCCCATACTTAAAATTAAACATTGTACCCAATGTTTAAAACTAAGTATAAAGGATAAAACTAAAGATGACAATAAAGAAAATAAAGATAAATGATTAAATTGTAAAGAGGGCTTCCCTTGTTGGTAGTCGGGGTTGCCAATCGAACACCTGCAGAATTAAAGTAGAAAAACAAAGAAAAGAGAAAAATAAAAAATAAAAGGTTAACATTGGGTTGCCTCCCAAAAGTGCTATGTTTACCGTCGCGTAGCTTGACTAAGTGGCTTTTTCTTAAATATTTGGTAAGTGCATTGTTTCGATGTTTCCGGTCGCTGGGTCGCCGGGGTGGTATAATTTTAAACGTTGTCCGTTAACCTTAAAAGAGCCATTTTCTGGGTGCTCTATAAGCACGGTCCCGTATGGCCAAACTTCCTTTACTCTGAAGGGACCGGACCATCGGGTTTTTAATTTGCCCAGAAAAAAGCGTATGTCGGGAATTAAAAAGAAGGACAAAATCTCCCGGTGAAAACGTTTTTGGATGTTTAATTTTTTTATCATGATAGAACTTAGTTCGCTCCTTATAAAATTTATTATTTTCATAGGCGTTTGCACGCCATTCATCTAGTTCATTAAGTTGTATTTTTCTTTTTTCGGAGGCTAAGTCTAAATCTAAATTTAAAAATTTTAGCGCCCAAAAAGCGCGATGTTCTAGTTCTACCGGCAAATGGCAAGCTTTACCATAGACTAACCGGTACGGCGTACATCCGATGGCGGTTTTGTATGCTGTCTGATAGGCCCATAGTGCGTCGTCTAATTTTAATGCCCAATCCTTCCTATTAACGGACACGGTTTTTTCTAAAATTCTTTTTAGTTCACAATTCACCACCTCCACTTGGCCATTTGCTTGTGGGTGGTAGGCGGTTGATAGCTTGTGTGTAACTCCATATTTTGCTAAAATTTTAGCAAGTTTGTTGTTATATAAATGTGTGCCCCGATCACTAATTAGTGCTCGGGGTGTGCCAAATCGTGAAAATAATTTCTTTAAAAATTGTACGACGACTCTCGCGTCGTTGGTGGGAAAAGCTTGTGCTTCCGCCCACCTCGACACTTAATCGACCGCAATAAGAATATATTTGTTATTAAAGGAAGAGGGTCAAGGACCTACAAAATCTATTCCCCACAAATAAAAAATTTCGCATTCTAAAAATATATTTTGGGGCATTTCGTCCCGGTTAGAAATGTTACCTGACCGTTGGCATCGATCGCAATTTCTGACAAAATTGTGAGCGTCTTTGAATAAGGAGGGCAAATTGAAGCCCGCCTCTAGCGCCTTCCTTGCGGTCCGGTTTCCTTGATAGTGACCACCGTTTGGTCCTTCGTAGCAGTGCCGCAAAATTTGGACGCCTTCTTCGCCCGAAATACACCTTCTTACCACTTGGTCCGCGTAGACACGAAATAAAAAGGGGTCCTCCCAAAAATAATTTTTCAAGTCCGAAAAGAATTTCTTCTTTTGCTGACTTGAAAAATCTTTTGGTAGGACCCGGGCTACTAAATAGTTGGCCAAATCCGCGTACCAAAGGGTGGAAGAAGTCGTTACCTTTACGATGGCGAGAAGGCGCTCTTCAGGGCATTTGTCGTCAATTTCGGCCTCCACTAGCGCTCCTGCAGCCGGGTTCTCCAACCTTGAGAGGTGGTCGACCGCAACATTCTCTGCTCCCCTTTTGTCCTGGATCTCCAAATCGAATTCTTGTAGTAGGAGGATCCATCTTAGAAGTCGAGGTTTTGCATCTCCTTTTTGTAGTAAATACCGGAGAGCGAAATGATCTGTAAAAACAATAACTTTCGAAAGCGTTAAATATGATCGAAATTTATCAAACGCAAAAATTATTGCAAAAATTCTTTTTCCGTTGTTGTATAATTTTCTTGTGCGTATGTTAGCGTTTTGCTTGCGTAATAAATTGGGTGAAAATATTTATTCACCCGTTGGCCTAAAACTGCACATATAGCAAAATCGCTCGCATCGCACATGATTTCAAACGGAAGAGACCAATTTGGCGCGATTAAAACAAGAGAATTGATAAGTTCATTTTTAATTTTATTAAACGCTTATAAGCATTCGTCATCAAAATTAAATGCGGATTCTCTTTCTACAAGATGAGTTAGCGATTTTGTAATTTTTGAAAAATCTTTAATGAACCGCCTGTAAAAACCCGCATGTCCTAGAAAATTCCTAATAGATTTTATATTAGTAGGAGGGGGAAGTTTCTCTATGACCTCGATCTTGGCCCTATCGACCTCGATCCCCTTATTTGAGATTTTATGCCCAAGGACTAATCTCTCTTGGACCATAAAGTGGCACTTCTCCCAGTTGAGTGCCAAATTCGTGTCTTCGCAGCGTTGAAGAACACTATCAAGATTATTTAAACAATTTTTAAATGAATCACCAAAAACAGAAAAATCGTCCATGAAAACTTCCATGACGTCTTCTACAAGTTCATTAAAAATTGCCAACATACATCGTTGAAATGTAGCCGGCGCATTGCAAAAACAAATGACATTCTTTGATATGCGAAGGTACCGAACGGACAGGTGAAGGTGGTTTTCTCTTGGTCTTCGGGCGCAATTGGGATTTGTAAATATCCCGAAAGACCATCGAGAAAACAATAGTGTGAATGACCGGATAAGCGTTCTAAGATTTGATCAATAAAGGGTAACAGAAAGTGATCCTTGTGGGTAGCATCATTTAATTTTCTGTAATCGATGCATACTCGCCAACCCGTAACAGTACGGGTCAGAATCAACTCATTATTTTCATTAGTGATTACCGTTATTCCACCCTTTTTAGGCACGACTTGCACTGGGCTAACCCAAGTGCTATCAGAAATTGGATAAATAATTCCTGCATCTAATAATTTTATAATTTCGGTCTTAACGACGTCCTTTATATTTCGATTAAGCCGTCGTTGAGGCTGAATAGCACTGCGAGAATTATTTTCTAAATTAATTTTGTGTGTGCAAAATGAGGGGTTAATCCCCTTAATATTCGAAATTTGCCATGCAATTGCATGGCGGTGATTATTTAATATTTTAATTAATTCGGAAATTTTCGAATCGTTAAGTGCGGAAGATATTATTACGGGAAATTTTGAATCTTTTTCTAGAAAAATATATTTTAAATGTTCCGGCAATTGTTTTAATTCTAAACTCGGTGGCTCCTCGTAAGATGTTTTTACTTTAGAAATGTTCAATTTTACTTCTTCAAAGTTGAGCAGCCGAGTTATTTCTTTTAGACAAAATAAATTTTCAATTTCCGGATTTTCAAATAGAGGTGAAATTATTTCAGAAAATGATGTTATTTCCTCTTCAAAATTTGATTCTAAGGTAAAACAAGAGTCGTCATTAGAAAAAGAATTTCTCATAGAGTTGTTTATACTAAAAGTCATTTCTTCATCCCCAACTCGTAGGAGAAGTTTGCCAATACTAACATCAATAATTGCCCGAGAGGTGGCGAGGAAAGGACGTCCGAGTATAATAGGGACTTCGGCGTCTTCCTCAATGTCTAGGATGACAAAATCTACCGGGAAGATAAATTTGTCAACCTTGACAAGCACATCCTCAATGACCCCTATCGGGTATTTTATTGATCTGTCCGCTAGTTGAATGCTTATATTGGTTGGGCTTGGGGTGCCCAAATTAAGCTTCTTAAATAATGAAAATGGCATCAAATTAATACTAGCGCCCAAATCTGCCAAGGCGTGTTTTATTAAGAAATTACTGAACAAGCACGGGATGGAGAACCGTCCCGGATCGTTTAATTTTTGTGGTACTTTATTTAATAAAACTGCCAAACATTCTGCGTTTAGAGATATACACGAAAAATTTTCAAGTTTCTTTTTGTTAGACAGTAAATCTTTTAGATATTTAGCGTATTTGGGCATTTGGGCGATCGCTTCGCAAAATGGCACATTTATTTGAATTTGTTTTAAAATTTCAATAAATTTCTTATATTGCACCTCATTGCGTTCATCTTTAAATTGCGAAGGATAAGGAATAGAAGGATTTTTAAAAATACGCGGGGCTAAAGTAGAAGAAGGTAGAGTAGAAGAAATAACTTGCGGAGTTGAAGTTGAAACGTTTACCTCGGGCTCGACCAACTTTGAAGAAGTTACCTCCTTTCCGCTACGGAGGGTAATTGCGTTGGCGCTCTCCCGTGGGTTAGGCTCAGTATTGCCCGGCAGAGCTCCTTGCTGGCGTTCGGAGAACATTTTGGCGAGCTGTCCAATTTGATTTTCCAGGATTTTTATGGATCCGGAAAGGTTCCGGATATTGAATCAGTAGAGACAACGTATTTGGTGAAGACCTCTTCAAGTGATGGGGCCTTTGGTGGTTGTGGTGGAGCGAATCCGGGAGGATTCACTTGCGGTGGATGCTGAGCATTATTGGGGTTGCTCCATGAAAAATTTGGGTGGTTCCTTAAACCCAGATTATAGCTATTAGGAAGATTATTATTTAGGTTATAAGGAGGACGATAGGAGTTCCCCATATAATCTACTTGCTCTTGATTAAAATTATTATTATAATTATAATAATAATAATTATTATAGTTATTAGCCCCATTAGTGGCGGAGGAAGCGGACATCTCCGCCAATTGCTTAGTAAGCCATTCTACATGGTGTGCTAAATTCGGGGTGGCCTCGACTTCAAAGAGTCCGGTCGGTTTGTTAGGACGCGACTGTGGCGCATTCCACTGATAAGAATTCATGGCCATCTCTTCAAAAAGCTCTTGAGCAGCTTCAGGGGTTTTGTTATTAAACTTTCCCCCGCGGCTGCATCAATCATCTCCCTTGTTTGGAGATTCAAACCATTGTAGAAAGTCTGAACTTGTTGCCATATGGGAAGGGCATGGTGAGGACATCTCCGCAAAAGTTCCTTGAAGCGCTCCCATGTGTCGTAGAGAGACTTTGATTCTATTTGCATGAATGAGAGAATGTCCGTACGAAATTTAGCGGACTTTGCCGGAGGAAAATATTTCGTTAAGAATTTCTCCGTCATCTCGGCCCATGTAGTGATGGAACCTCTAGGAAGAGATCCCAACCACTGCTTGACCTTAGTCCGCAAGGATAATGGAAATAAATGCAAACGAATGGCGTCGTCGGTGACGCCATTGATTTTAAACGTGTCGCAAATTTCCAAAAAATTTAACAAATGTAAATTTGGATCTTCATCTGGGAAGCCGTCAAAGATGACTATTTGTTGTACCATCTCAATGATACTCGTTTTAATTTCAAAATTATTACTCGCCACCGCCGGGCGAATAATACTAGATTGTGTTCCCTCCCAATTTGGCCTCGCATAATAGGACATAGTCTGTAGCGGGGCCTCATTATGGTCGGGGTTATCCATTAAGCCTTCGTTAGTTTCTCTGATTGACTCTTCTTGAATTATTGGTAGATCACTAAATCGGAGACGACGCCGCAAGGTGCGCTCGATTTCCGGATCAAAACAGAATTCTAGATTGACTAAAGAGTCTCCTCGGGTCATAAACCAAAATTAAAAGAGGAAAAGATGCGAAACAGATAGAGAAAATAAAATAAAATTTTAGAAAAATATTTTAATTATATTATTATTATTTTTTTATAATAATTTTTTTTATGAAGATTTTTTATTATTTTTTTTATTTTTTTATTTTATTTAGGTGAATTAAAATTAGTCCTGGACTTCCCTAGGTCAACCCGGTGAAGAGCTCGCAAGGTACTAGAGGCTGTGATGGGAATTCAAGCCCAAAACATCCTTTCGAGGAATTTAGTTGCACCTTAAAAATGAGAAAACAAAAGATAAAATTAATAGATATTTCGCTTTTCAAAATATCAACCATTCTCCCCGGCAACGACGCCAAAAACTTGATGCGCAAAACTATATCCGCAAATGATAATGACAAGTGTACCGTATCGAATGTAGCATAGGTTATAAAAATCAAGGTCGTATTAGACTCGGGGCGGTTGATTACTCCTACTTCGGAAAATCTCTATTATCTTATCGAATAAAACTTGTGGTTGGTTGGTTGCAAAAAAAGGAGAAATAGCTTATTTTAAAATAATGAGTTTAAAGACTAGTACTCAACCTTGAATCACCTGGGAAAATAAAATATAATAAGAACAACTTCTAATTCTCTTAAGAGATCACTTGACCGTGGAGGTTCCCGATTTATGAACACACCTCTCTCGAGGATACGCTCAACTGGGTTTAGGTTGATCAATCGAACTTTCGTTCTAGAATCAAAATCTCTAAAACTCGCTTTATCGTAGTGAACCCCTCTATTGGATTTGACTCCAATCCGGGAGAATTATGTCATCCTTGCTTGAGGAGTGCATTCAACTCTCTTTATCCTTGAAATGATTGATTCGAATTCAAAACCTCTCGATTATTAGATCACGTAATTAAGAATGAGAAATATATATCGATAATATAATCTCAATCCAAATAAGTTCAAGGATAAATCAAAGTATTCTAAGGAAGAGAAAGAGAAGCTAGAAATTAAATCATGAATTATATATCCTTTAGATCATCTCGGTCGAGTACTAATGAAATTTAGCTACTCATAGAGATGGAGGAAACAGCAAAATAAAAGAAGTGCATGATGAAAAGGGAGAGTAGAATAAGAGAAAAGTAACGATTTTATTAAATTGCAAATGAAATTACAACTAGAAATTGGAAGTACAAGCTTGAGAAATAAAAATGCAAGAAGGAAAAGACATATAAGAGTAAGAAAACAGTGCAGGAAAATAAGCTAGAACTCCAAAACTTCGTCCCTCAACATCTGGAAAAGCTCCCTTTAAATAGGCAGAATTTTGCTGTTACACGCCCTCGGTCACGCCCGTGACCAAGGGCGTGTAAGGCGCGCGATCTTCTCGGTGCGGAAAGGACGCCGGTTGTCTTTAATGTAGGAGAAATTTGCGTGTCACGCCCTAGGTCACGCCCGTGACCTAGGGCGTGTAACCTTTAAATCGTGCTGCTGGCGGGAATCTTCGGCGGGAAGAAGCGGGAAGTGGCGCGGGATGAGTCACACCCGTGCCTGGATGTCACGCCCCCTGGTCACGCCCGTCACTTGGGGCGTGTAACATTAAATGATGTGGCAGGTGTGCTGGCAGCTGGTGGCCGGGTTCTGGCCATGACTATGATGTCACGCCCTTGGTCACGCCCGTGACCTTGGGCGTGTACTTGACAATTTGAACATTCGTCGAACTCTCGCCTGTTCGTCGATCTCCTGAATTTTCGTCGAACGCAGCAGCCAGGGTCACGCCCTTGGTCACGCCCGTGACCTGGGGCGTGTACTTGGCGAATTCTTCACAGAACGACTCTGGGGTGACTGAAGCAGGTCTGGAAAACATCTTTGACTGTCACGCCCTTGGTCACGCCCGTGACCTTGGGCGTGTACTTGACAATTTTGAAAATGCCCAGAAATCCTGAAAAACACAGAAAAGACTTAAGTTAGTTTATAATATTGAAAAGATAATAAATTAAATGAGAAAAGCATAAAAACTATTTAATTTCATATTAAAAATATATTAAACTTATACTAAAAAATGAGTACAAAAAGTACTCATCAAACACCCCCATACTTACTCGTTTGCTAGTCCTGAGCAAATAACTTTTCATAGGAGTAGAAAAATTTAAATACTAGAAAAAGAAATTTGAACTCAAGGAATAAAAATGCGAAGTCTTACGCCTACGTGTAGAGATCCTAGTTGAAAAACCTATTCAGCATAATGATTAGCTTATAATTTGTAGCAATGCGAATTAACATAATGCTTTTACTTTTAAGTTGAAAGTTCGATAAATTCTCGAATGCTATTCAGGGAGCGGGTAGCGTTTTTTCTAAGATCAATATTACCCAAAATCGAGCTTCAGGATAGCCTCCAAAGAAATCCATCAATGACGATGGCCATAGGCTTGCCCGGTCGCACTCTCTCCACTACACAAGTATAATGTCATAGCTTAAAGATCAAAAGGGCTTTCATTAGGAGTGAAACTTGGCTTAGGTATATGATTTGGGATTGGAAATCAAAGAGATAAAATATGACGGCTAAGGATCACACTAAAACCAATGTGAGAGTAAAATTATCAAAATTTAAACCTCGCATAAGAGTTGTCATGAAGCAAAACATACAAAAACTCTCTTATTTTTCAAATATAAGGCCATGAATAATTTTCTTTATTTTTCACAATTGGCCAACAAAATAATTTTTCATATTTTTTTTCACTTTTTTTGTAGCTCCAAATAAAAAGTTGCAATTTCCTCATTTTCACAATTGAACCCATTGCAGAATTTTAATAAATCTCAAATGTTTTGTGTGATCATGGGATGGATGTTTTGGCTTTGGTGAAAATGAAAGGTGAAGGTAGCAAAGGAAATAACGAATGGCCCAAAGTGTTTAAGCAATGAAAAATGTTTAAAGGTGGGCAAACAGACACAAACGATCAAAAGATGGCCTAAATCAGTTCTAAAAACTATGACAAACCTATGTAAACGCTTCGAGAATCGCTAAAGGCAAGTTCTAGCCATCGAGAAAGAATACCCTTCCACTCAAAATGTGTAATATTTCTCTAGTAAGCTTCTACATACTCACTTGAATTATTCACAGATTCTACCGGATTCAAGGTAAGAGCAAAACAAAAAATGTTTTTTCGCAGTTAGAAAATCATAATTCTAATTCTATGCTGAATAGTTAATTTGACATAGAATTCTACAAACGCGTGCGCTTAACTAGGAACACTGCATGAGTCAACAATTTTATTCCAAAATTCAAAATCTAATGAAGTATAAAAATTCCCTACGACACTATACAAAAGCAAATATACTAAGGATTTTGCAAATAAGTAAGTATAAAAGTTTAGCCTAAATTTTTTCTTCTTGGACTTCCCAAGGTCAACCCGGTGAAGGGCTTGCAAGGTACTAGAGGATGTGATGGGAATTCAAGCCCAAAGCATCCTTTCCAAGAAATTTAATTAAAAATTAAATTTTTTTTATGCAAAGGAAGCTATGCTACACCCCCATACTTAAAATTAAACATTGTCCCCAATGTTTATTACTAAGTATGAAGGATAAAACTAAAGATGACAATAAAGAAAATAAAGATAAATGACTGAAGTGTAAAGAGGGCTTCCCTGGTTAGTAGTCGGGGTTGCCGATCGAACACCTGCAGAATTAAAGTAGAAAAACAATGAAAAGAGAAAAATAAAAAATAAAAGGTTAACATTGGGTTGCCTCCCAAAAGCGCTATGTTTTCCGTCGTGTAGCTTGACTAAGTGTCTTTTTCTTAAATATTTGGTAAGTGCATTGTTTCGATGTTTCCGGTCGCTGGGTCGCCGGGGTGTGGTATAATTTTAAACATTGCCCGTTAACCTTAAAAGAGCCTTTTTCCGGGTGCTCTATAAGCACGGTCCCGTATGGCCAAACTTCTTTTACTCTGAAGGGACCGGACCATCGGGTTTTTAATTTGCCCGGAAAAAGCCTAAGTCACAAATTAAAAAGAAGGACAAAATCTCCCGGTGAAAACATTTTTGGATGTTTAATTTTTTTTATCATGATAGAACTTAGTTCGCTCCTTATAAAATTTATTATTTTCATAGGCATTTGCGCGCCATTCGTCTAGTTCATTAAGTTGTATTTTTCTTTTTTCGGAGGCTAAGTATAAATCCAAATTTAAAAATTTTAGCGCCCAAAAAGCACGATGTTCTAGTTCTACCGGCAAATGGTAAGCTTTACCATAGACTAACCGGTACGGCGTACATCCGATGGCGCTTTTGTATGCTGTCTGATAGGCCCATAGTGCATCGTCTAATTTTAATGCCCAATCCTTCCTATTAACGGACATGGTTTTTTCTAAAATTCTTTTTAGTTCACGATTCACCACCTCCACTTGGCCATTTGCTTGTGGGTGGTAGGCGGTTGATAACTTGTGTGTAACTCCATATTTTGCTAAAATTTTAGCAAGTTGGTTGTTACAGAAATGTGTGACCTGATCACTAATTAGTGCTCGGAGTGTGCCAAATCGTGAAAATAATTTCTTTAAAAATTGTACGATGACTCTCGCGTCGTTGGTGGGAAAAGCTTGTGCTTCCGCCCACCTCGACACGTAATCGACCGCAACAAGAATATATTTGTTATTAAAGGAAGAGGGTAAAGGACCTACGAAATCTATTCCCCACAAATCAGAAGAGTAAGAATCAGAAGCAGAAACTGATGCAGATCAGGTAATATCTACCTTTGATTTTACTTCAGTTGAATTCAAAGCTGAATTCAAAGTCCTTTGCTCAGACTTAATTAAATCTGAGAAAGAAATAATCTCACTCAGACTTAAGATAGCTGAAATGAATGATATAAGTGAAGAAAATATAAATCTTAAGAAAGATTTGGCTGCCTCCAAGGAACATATTGTTCTCATTGAGAGCAAGTTGTCTGAAGCCAAAAAGTTTAAAGAATCCCAAAATGGGAGAAGCATCAAACTGATGGACATCACAAGCACAGTAAATGCTAGACTTAATAGAAACTAGGTTGGGATGCTTCATCAAGTGAGCTACCTCTGATTAAGAAGAATATATTATCTACACCTATAAAATTCATCTATGCTAAGAGCAAAGAGGTTGTAGGTATAAATAAAAACATTTCAAGTAAGACTGTCGGGAATAGCAGAATTCAGCAGAATTCGTCGAACGGAGCTCGACGAAATGTATCCACTTCGTCGAACGGAGCTCGACGAACTCTGAAGATAGATTTTCTATATAGTAATTATATGAACGACGCTCGACGAAATATCGGTCATTTGTCGAACGGCGCTCGACGAACTCAGCCCAGTTCGTCGAACAGAAACTATACAGCAAATCTGAACAATCATCATTCTTCACATTCTAAGAATCCTTTCACTGAATGGATTATACCTCCAAGGAGATATCATCCACAAGGTTATAGGGACCAACCTGAAATGTCTTTTATTTCAGATTTTTGTGGAAATATAAAAAGACCCAAGGTAATCTGGGTCAAGAACAAATATATTATTTTCTTATTTTTTACAGGTACATAGCTATCCAAGAATAAATGAAAAATGGTATTTGGACAGTGGCTGTTCAAAACATATGACAGGAAACAAGGCCAACCAGAACAACTACAAGGCAAAGCTTGGACAAAAAGTTATATTTGGAGACTCCAACTGTGGACAGACTAAAGGCTATGGAAAAGTCAAAGTCAGAAAAGTCACCTTCAAAGAGGTAGCTTATGTCAAGGGACTAAAGCACAACCTCATCAGCATAAGTCAATTATGTGATGAAGGGTATCAGGTAACCTTTAATAAATTGAAATGCCTTATTAAATCTGCTGATAATGTTATTATTTTATCAGGTATTAGGCAAGGTAATATTTACTTAGTGAATTTCAATTCATCTACATCAGAAATTTGTTTATTTAATGAATTAAGCAAACCTAGTAAACTTTGGCATAAAAGACTAGGACATGTAAACCTTAGGACCATTACTAAATTATCTAAGGACCATCTTGTTAGAGGTGTACCTTTAGGTTCATTTAAGAAAGAAGGTCTTTGTAGGGCATGTCAACTAGGCAAGCAAAATAAAAATAGTTTTAAATCATTATCTAAAAGTGATTCACCTAGAATCTTATATTTGCTACATATGGACCTTTTTGGACCTATAACAACAAAGAGTTTAGGGGGGAAGTCTTACACTCTAGTTATTGTAGATGACTTCTCTAGATTCACTTGGGTGTTCTTTTTGAGAGAAAAGTCAGATAACTTTAAAGTTCTTACAGACTTTCTTAAGAGCATAAAGATTGAGTTCTCTACTCATATTGCATTGATCAGAAGTGATCATGGCACTGAGTTTGAGTCTCTTCTTATGCAAGAATTCTGTGAGAAGGAAGGTATCAGACATTGCTTCTCAGCTCCTAGAACTCCTCAACAAAATGGGGTAGTTGAAAGGAAAAATAGAACTCTAATTGAATCAGCAAGAACATTACTTGCAGATGCTAATTTGCCCCTATCTTTTTTGGCAGAGGCGGTTAGCACAGCAAATTATGTACTGAATAGAAGTTTGATACACAAACTAATGGGTAAGACTCCTTATGAATTACTTAAAGGGAAGAAACCTAAAGTTAACTATTTTAGAGCATTTGGTTGTAAATGTTTTATTCGTAATAATGATAAGAAATGTCTTAGAAAATTTGAACCAAAATCGGATGAAGGAATTTTCTTAGGCTATTCATTAGTCAGCAAAGCACATAGGATTTATAATAAATCTTCTCTTAAAATAGAAGAATCTATGCATGTTTCTTTTGATGAAACTAACATGTTTTATAAGGAGAAGAATTCTTCTACCATAGAAAGTCTGCAGGTACCTATACTATGTGAGCAGCTAGATCAATTAGCTCTACATAAAGAAGGATTTCTGAATCCTGAACAGCAGAATGCTGAAGAATGTGAAGAAGAAAATCACCCAGATTTTGCTGAAAGTTCAGAACAGATAACAGCAGATCATCCTCCACAGGATATCACAGTTGAACAAATTCCCCAAGTGGAAATTATTGCTGAACCCACTCCAACTGTTGATCACATCACAGTTAGAGATCACCCAATATCTCAAATTATTGGTGATATTTCAGCAGGTGTGCAAACAAGACATCAAGTAAATCAGAATATGATGCATACTTGTTTTCTCTCTCAGATTGAACCTCAATCCCTACAAGATGCAGAACAAGATCCCAACTAGATCATTGCTATGCAAGAGGAGCTCAATCAGTTTGAGACAAACAAAGTTTGGGAATTGGTTCTTAGGCCAAAGAATTATCCAGTTATTGGAACCAAGTGAGTCTACAGGAATAAGCTAGATGCAGAGGGAAACATTGTGAGAAACAAAGCTAGACTAGTAGCTCAAGGATACTCACAAGAAGAAGGAATAGACTATGATCAAACTTTTGCACCAGCTGCAAGGTTAGAAGCAATCAGGATCTTTCTTGCATTTGCTGCATACAAGAAATTCAAAGTTTATCAAATGGATGTAAAAAGTGCATTCCTGAATGGAGAAATCAAAGAAGAAGTCTATGTGGAACAACCACCAGGTTTCATCTCTCCAACTCATTCTCTTTTGTATTTAAGCTTAAGAAAGCTCTCTATGGTCTTAAACAAGCTCCCAGAGCATGGTATGAGACCTTAGCTAGTTTTCTAATAGAGAATAAATTCTGTAGAGGCATAGTAGACAAAACTTTATTTTTCAGTATACATAAAAATCAAACTTTACTAGTTCAAATATATGTATATGATATTATCTTTGGCTCTACTGATTCAAATTTATGCAAAAGATTTTCTAATCTGATGCAATCTAAATTTGAAATGAGTAGTATGGGTGAGTTATCATTATGTCTGAAAATTAAAAACCGAAACCGCAAAAAACCGCAACACCACACCGCACCGCACCGATTTTGAACCGCACCGAACGGTTTGGTTGTGGTGCGGTTTTGGTTATTGGAAAACTGCATGGTTTGCGGTGCGGTTCAGTTTTTGCCTTGACAAAACAGAATAAACCGCAACGTACCGCAATGATTATAAGTATAATATAATTTTAATATTATTTCAATATCTTACAAATATATTGAAAATTTTCATTTATGTATTTTAATTAGTTTTTATTTTACTATTTTAGCTTTCATGTACTGTATTGATTTTAAGTATATTAACTATTTGTATTGATTATTTACTGTATTGAACCCGTGAATCATGAAAATTGAAATACTGAAATCGAACCCCTAATCTAGTATTCGGTATTCCTGGGCCCATTGTTGCTGCATCTTTTCTCTCAATTCTCATGCTGCACGTGACTTGCCTTTTAAAATTTCATGCTGATTCAAATGGTAATTAGCAAATTGTAATTCCAATGGAAGGTAATTCCAGTCAGTCCTTCCTTTTATATTTCAGTGCCCTTTTCTTTATGCTTTTGAGTGAACAAAATAATTTTATCTTTCTTGTTTGGTTGATGAGATAAATTCTCTTTGGTTGATGAAATAAATTCACTTGAAATTGTCGACGCAAACAGTCAAAGTGCAGATCTAATAAATTCTTTTATATTCCATCTTTCATAATCTGATCATCTTATTCACTTGTAGGATTTTCATGAAATAAAGAAATAAATAATTATAGGATACAATTTATTGTATTTTGTTCTCTTGCATATTTTAAGTATGAGAAGATGTTGCTATGTAATTAACCGAGCATAAT
The DNA here is from genome assembly GCA_033032865.1 of Dactylorhiza incarnata. Lineage (NCBI taxonomy): Eukaryota > Viridiplantae > Streptophyta > Magnoliopsida > Asparagales > Orchidaceae > Dactylorhiza > Dactylorhiza incarnata. The sequence goes on along the minus strand of JAWHQI010000464.1, from coordinate 1,039,407 downwards.
ATTTCTATGAATAGTCCATGTACTATTTGATAAGTTTTGATAACTGTGCAAAAACCGAAACCGCACCGCAAAAACCGACTCCAAACCGCACCAATGTCAAACCGCACCGCACGGTTTTGGTGCGGTGCGGTTTTGTTCGGTCCAAAACCGACCCCCTTTGGTGCGGTTGCGGTTTGGGCTCAAACCGCACCAAACCGCACCAGTTTCAGGCCTAGTTATCATACTTCCTTGGTCTTCAAGTGAAGCAAACACCAAATGGAATCTTCATATCCCAATCTAAGTATGCTAAGGAATTAGTGAAAAGATTTGGTATGTCTGATTCTTCCACCATGAAAACACCCATGCCCTCTAATGCTGTTGTTGATACTGATGAAGCAGGGAAACCTGTTGATCAGAAAGTATATAGAGCAATTGTTGGCTCTTTACTTTATTTAACAGCTAGTAGGCCTGATATAATGTTTGCTACATGCATTTGTGCTAGGTTCCAAGTTAACCCCAAAGAATCTCATCTAATTTTATGAAAAAGAATTTTGAGATATATAAAGGGTTGCCCTAATCTAGGACTTTGGTATCCAACAACATCTGAATTTGAATTAACTGGATTCTCAGATTCAGATTATGCTGGATGCAGAGTAGACAGGAAAAGCACATCAGGAACTTGTCAGTTTCTTGGTGATAGGCTTGTGTCTTGGTTTTGTATGAAACAAACATATGTGTCTACATCAACAGCTGAAGCTGAATATATAGCTGTAGGTAGTTGCTGCTCACAGATATTGTGGATACAAAATCAGCTCCTAGACTATGGTGTCAACTTAAATAATTCAATTATATTTTGTGACAATACTAGTGCAATATCAATAACACAAAATCCAGTTCTCCATAGTAGGACTAAACACATAGAGATTAGGCACCACTTCCTTAGGGATAATGTGGATAAAAACAAAATCTGCCTACAGTTCATCTCAACTGATTTGCAAAGAGCTGACATTTTCACCAAGCCCTTGGATGAAAAGAAATATATTTTCTTTATAAATCAGTTGGGAATGATAGATGGAGATTCAATTTGATAAAAATTAAGTTTTCTATTTACCCCTCATTCCTTATCATATCAAACTAAGTTTTTTTATTATATAAATGCCTACAGAATTGTTTCTCATTCTAGTTCTCATTTGCACTTGATCTCTATTTTCTTGTGCAGGAACAACAACAATATAAATCTTGCATCCTTCCCTACCTCCATCAAATGTCCCTTCTTCAAGGGGCCTAGCTTCAGCCTTCCTGAAACTAGGCAGGGGGAGAAGTTTGTATGAACAAGCTCCATTTGATGCACTGTTTTGCTCAGGGGGAGTTGTTCTATAAACTAGGCAAGGAGAGAAAGCTGAAGAACTTCCAGTCTCAGGGGGAGACACTCTCAGGGGGAGTTGCTGTATGAAGAAGCTTGATAAAGCTTAAAGCAGTTTGCTGATTATAGTTTTCTATTTCAGAAAAATTCAGAAGTTCAGATGCAGATACAGTATAGCTCAGGAGAAGAATTCTATTATAGCAAATTCAGTATCAGGTATTGCTACAGCTCAGCTTATCAGAAATTCAGAAATCAGTTAAATATTCAAATCAGAATTCAGAATAATACAGATCAGATAAAATCAGAATTCAGAATTCAGAAGCAGCAGAATTCAAAAAAAACAAGGTTCTGATTGTATTTTCATTTCTATTTTTATTGAAATGTATTTTCAAAACTCAGAGTACTTTTCACTTCATATCTGATAAAATATTTAAATAATATCAGATATATTTATGCTCTCTTATTTTTGATGTATTAGTATTTGTTTATTTTCAATTTCTGTCAAATAGTGTCCTAACCCAAATAGGGGGAGATTGTTGGAACAACCCTATTTCTGATTTAGGCTAGGATTACTATATGTTGACTAAGGACAAAGTTGACCCCAATGTATAGTTTATGGGTCAAGAGTTTTGACTGTTAGAACTAGAGAATTCATTCAGATTCTGCGTTCGATGAACTCCACACTGCGTTCGATGAACGACTATCTGCGTTCGATGAACGGCAAGCTATCTGCGTTCGACGATCGGCTTATATTATGCGTTTGACGAACAGTTCAAGTCTCAGCGATCGAAGAATTTGTCTAAGTGCAGCGCTCGCCTAATTGCATTCTGCGTTCGACGATCCCGTCTCAGCGGTTTAGCGGTCGACGAACAGATCCCAGCTCAGCGCTCGACGCTTTTACTCAAGCTCAGCGCTCGACGCATTTGCTCAGTCTCATCGCTCGGCGCTTTTACTCAGTCTCAGCGCTTGATGCTTTTACTCAAGCTCAGCGGTCGATGAATTTATCAAGGCTCAGCGATCGACTAATCTTTCCGTTCGACGAACTCAAGTCTGCGTTCGACGAATACATTCAGATCGACGAAAGTTCTCACAGATCAACAAAATTAATTATTCCAGTAAGATTCATTTGAGGTCGACGAAGTAAATGTTGTGTTCGACAAAAATCTTGAGGTCGATGAATTTGCGTTCGACGAATTTTGTTCAGATCAAAGAATTCTTATTTATGCTCAGAAATTTCAGAAGGATTATATTCATTTCATTCTCTGAACTCAGATCGATGACAGCAACGGCTCTTTCCATCAGATTAAGTACGGAAAATATATTTCCTTTATTATTCCAAGTTTATAGCTGTTGACATTCCTCGGAAAAGGACATATTCATGGAAAAGGAAAGAGAATACGACGTGACATTTGCATTTCCCAGAAATATGCCTTCAGAATAATATATTCCTTAATATAAGGAATTTGCAATTAATGTCTGTCAGAAATTTGAAAAAGAAAAGGAAAGAAGATATTACAGAATAGTTTTACAGCTTTCACGACAGCATCAATACAGATTTTATTACAATTTTGCTGTACAGAATATACAGAAAAAAAAGAAAAGTATATAGGAAGAAAAGAAATTGAAAATTACATCTTCTTCCTCCTCAACATTCTTCAGAGAACAGAACTTCATCTTCCTCCTCCTCCAGCAGCAAACATTTTCTGAGAACATCTTCTACACTATCTCTCAGATTTCCTGTTGCAAAGAATCAGAAAAGAAAGAATTATTAGCTGCAAGCACAGATCTTCAAAAGAGCAACAACAAACTGAAGCATTCTTGTCCCTCAGTTTAATTAGCTACAGGAGGATCATGTTTTTCAAAGAAAAGCTCCAGCAAAATCAACTGTCAAATATCTTCAATCAGACAGAGGAGTTCTTTTCTACATCAAATCCACTAGAGTTTTCTCTATACATCTTGACAGAGAAGAACATCTAAACCCCTCTCTATCCCATTCTGTACAGGGTTAATACTCCCTTCAAAATGTAACCCACTGGTGGCAAGACACCTTATCAAAAAATTCTTGTGTGGTTTTTAAGCACCTTATCAAAAGCTTATCGGTGATTTGGGCACCTGATCAAACTCCCATTGGTGTGTGAACACCTTATCAAAAATCCCTTGGTGTGAGGGCACCTGATCAAAACTCCTAGTGGATTCCTACCAAGTGTGGTAGAAGAGTAGACGTACACAGATTTGTTGGGGAACTACTATAGCTCCTTGTGTCCTCTGTGATTGTTTATTTCTCTGTATTGTGCTGTGTGATTTTATTTTTTCTATTTTTATTAATCACTCTGCTTACACATATATATAATACTATTTTTAATTCCGCAAATAAAACTAAGTGAAAAGGTTTTAAACACTATTCACCCCCCCCCCCTCTAGAGTTAATTTAAGATCTAACCTCCACTTTCAGCCACTACCTTTTCTCTATTGTATTCCTTGGAGTTTTCCTCCTCAACCTTTCTGGTATTTAGTTGTAGCTCATATGATAGGAGCTTGCCATATAGCTGTTTAGGCTCCATTGCTCCCAGATTGCCAACTTCCCTTATTGAACACAGCTTAATGTCCCATTCTTTGTTTATGGATCTTAGAAATTTATCATTTAGCTCATAGTTGGTGAATTCTCTTCCATAGGTTCTGAGCCCATTGACAATTCTGAAGAACTTCTCATAGCAGGTAGCTATATCATCCTTCTTGTCTTTCCTGAAGGATTCTATTCCTGATTCATGAGAGATTTTCTATCATCCCTAACTTCTTCAGTTCCTTCCATGTAAACAACCAGGGAATCCCACATTTCCTTGGTTGTCTTGCAATGAATCAGATTCTGAAATGTTGAATCATCAATTGCATTTACAATGATGTTCTTAGCTCTTTTGTCTATGGTGACTAAGGTACTTCATCCTTGGTGAATTGGGATAGAAATTTGGGTGTGGGAACTGCTGTTGGGTCCACAGGGATAGTCATAGGGATATAGGGTCCCTCTTCAACTGCTGAGTAGACTCTAGGATCTGAAGCTTCCAAAGACAACCTGATCCTCTGCTTCCAGATGATGAAGTTCTCTTTGGTGCAGATGGGCAGCTTCATTGATCTCATTTCCTTATGATGCTCACTAACCATTGATTTAGCACAACCCACTAAATGTGTAGATCTTGTTCTAAGCTGTTAGGCCATTGAACTAAACCTAGATTTGATACCAATTGAATGATATGGTTTGTCTATAAACTACACCTAGAGGGGGGGGGGGGGTGATTAGGTGTTTCAATATAATTTGCTACTTTAAAAATATATCTATCACATCACACAAGCAAACCAGAAAACACACAAGGATTTATAATGGTTCCCATCAAGATAATGTGTCAATAGGTAGTCCACTGCCCACCCACCTATCTAGCAATGTGCTAGACTAGGCAACTTCTCCAACTCAGATCATTTCATTATAATCAGATCTTACAACTCAGGTTCACACAGAACCTTACAAAGCTCAAGATCACAAAGAACCCTACAAAATTCAGGCTCACAAAGAACCCTATAGAACTCAGGCTCAGAAAGAACCCTACAGAAAATTGCATAAGGTTTGTTGTTGTAGAAGAAAATAATGCAAGATGAAAACTTTTAAATACTAGGTCTTCTTCTTCTTCTTGTAACAGTAAGCCCAGAGATCTTGTAAATCGCTGGACCTTTCTTCTGAATCTTCTTTGATTATCACTGCATAGCCAATGAAGTCTTCTTCTTGTTAATTCTTCTCTTTCTCTTCTGTAAGTATGAATGAGAATGAAATTGAGAAAGGAAACTTAGTAAAAATGTGTGTCTGTAAAAGAAAAATCTTTCATTTAAACTCCTATGCATTTATGCATAAAGACCCTTATTGATTTTTGCATAATCAATTCTTTCGTTTGAAAATATTGGCAGAATTGACATATTAATTCATCATAAATGACTTGCTGTTTTTGGAACTTGCTGAATATAGAAATAATATTATTCTTCATTAAATACTGTGCAACAGTTATATTCTGCAAAGAAGATATCATTTATTATTCCTTTATTGGTGCGCAAGATAGGCGACATGCGCAGTCCCTGAATATCAATTTCCAAGATCATCTGCACATTAAATGCTGCTCTGCCACTGTCAAGACGATAATATTTCTTCAAACTGATATCGTCTTGATCAATGTAAACGATAGATATATTTCTCGACGATATCATCGACATACTTCCTTTTTCAAGAATATACTTGATATCTCAACAGTATTGTTTCTTCTATACGGTGTCGTCGAGATATTTCTTTTATTAAGACTTAGACTTATTCATCAGGCTGATAGTCTTGATTCAAGAAAATATCATCTTGATCTTCTAGACGATATAAGGTATTGAAACGAATGAACCTTTCTTCATAACTCAATCAGTTATGTCTTAAAGCTTCAAGGTTATATCTCTTCTTCAAGACGATATCGTCGACATCTGATCTTACCTTTATCAATGATTAGTTTTCTTCAAGACGATATCATCGAGACCTTAACTTAGTTTTATCCACGATAAGATTTCTTCAAGACAATGTCGTCGACATCTAAACTTAGCTTTTTCAACGATAAGCTTTCTTCAAGATGATATTGTCAGAATTGTATCGACGATATTTTACTTACTGAATTTTCATTTCTTTTATCATCTTGATATTAGTAATATTGCATTGATGCATCTGTCATAACATGAACTTAAACATAAAATCAAAAACAACTTAGCTTATTTGTACTTGTGTTCCTTCTTCAAATCTAGAGAAATTGAAGGCATAATACCCAACATCGGCAATTGTATCAATCATGTATGCAATATTGTGTAGTTGACCTGATGTATCATATGCTTTAAGCATGATTAGCATATATCAATCTGATCCTGGTGATGGTCACTTGACACCAGTCAAGAATATCCTAAAGTACTTGAGAAGAACTACAAATGTGTTCTTGGTGTTTGGTGGAGAGGAAGAGCTCGTAGTAAAAGGTTATACGGATGCTAGCTTCCAAACTGATAGAGACGACTCAAAATCCCAGTCAGGTTTTGTATTTTGCCTTAATGGAGGGGCTGTGAGCTGGAAGAGTTCCAAGCAAGCGAGAGTTGCCGATTCTACAACAGAGACCGAGTATATCACTGCTGCTAATGCGGCGAAGGAGGCTGTATGGATTACGAAATTCATCATCGAGCTTGATGTAGTTCCTAGCATTGTTGATCCCGTAGTTCTGTACTGTGACAACAACGGTGCTATTACACAGGCAAAGGAACCTAGATCTTATCAACGCTCCAAACACATACTTTGGTGGTTCAATATTGTTCGAGAAATTGTCGATCGAGGAGATGTGAGCATTTCCAGAGTACCGACTGAAGAAAATATAGCCAATCCACTGACAAAGCCTCTTGCGCAAAGGAAGTATGATGGTCATGCTAGATTAGTGGGTATTATATACCTGAATGATCATCTTTAGTGGGAGACTTGTGGATTATATGTTTGTTGGTTGTTTATTCATATGATGAATTGTGATTTGCACTATGTATTTCTTTTTACATTTATGGCAAGTTCGTTTGTTATGGAAATTTGTTTCTATATTTGATATAGTAGTTAACATAATTAATGTCCTCAGAATGTCTGCTTTCATAGGGATTCAAGTGCGTGACATGAATGTGACGACCTATGTTTATTTGAAGCATCATTCATAAATGTTCCCTAGTCAAGGTATCATCTTAGAAATTAGGGCGAGGATGATACATTAAGACTGGTATGTGGGTTGACTGATGACCAATTCTCACAGGTCATGATATAGGATATCAAGTCAACACATAGGTACTTGTTAGGAACAAGTTGAACTGGACAAACCCACCGCAAGACTACTTTGTGGATTGTTATATGAACGTGTCACATGTAGATCTCTAGTGACAATGGTGTTTGTGGTTCTTTGGCCTGAAGTAAGGAATAGCGTACTTTGATACCATCTAAAGTCTTCCTTGAGAAAGGTTGATGATAAGGGTGGTTATTGGGTACGTTACGAATCATTTGGGTGTTTGTGTATGGATAGAAAGGGACGAGTTGTAAAGCGAAATGGATGATGAGGCTTGCGGAATGGAGCGGGGATGATGGAAATAGAATGGCGGCACACCTCATTTACACAAATAAACAAGATACTTTCATAAAAATGAAAGGAACATTACACACATGGTTTATAGTGTTCAACATCAAAAGATAGAGAAATCTTGCCCTAAATAACAAATCAAGAGGAAAAAGATTAAAGGAATCGACCACATTTGAAACCTTGTTGGGATTCGCAGAAGGAATCGCTGGGTTGTCAATCCGCGTTCAAACACTATCTGGAACTGCGTCCGGGGTAGAGGAGGGTTATCACTTCCTCCCAATGACCTGTCTTCTTTGTCTCACTACCCGATCTACTCCGGTGCATGATCTCCTTGCTTGATATTGATGATCTTTGGGCTAGAATCCTCTCCTTGGAGGCTCTTGGATGATGGAGGGTGAAGGAGGATGAAGAGTACCTGAAAATGATGCTCAAAATGACTTAAAATGCGGATTTGGCAGAAGGATTCGTGAAAATGCGTATTTATAGAAAGCAGAATTTTGAACGTGCACGATCAATGGCACACGACCAGTGGTCGTGCGAGAAGAAATGCCACTGATCGTGCGAGAACAACCTATAGTAACAACCAGAATGGAAAAATAGTGCACGAACAGTGGCGCACGACCAGTGGTCATGCTAGAAGAAGGCCAGTGATTATGCGAACTGCTCGAATTAGAAAAGGGGGAATGCGCACGACCAGTGGTCATGCACCTGATCGTGTGTGACAAAAAATGCACGAACAGTGGCCATTTGGTGAAAAAATGGGCCAAATATGCCCCGGATCACGACACCACCACTATACCTGCATGAAAACATGACCAGACCAATGGTAGGGGAAAATAATATCCAATCCAAGCATCCGCAGATATATATATATATATATATATATATATATATATATATATAACTATAAAAATGGGTGGAATACAAGGGTAGGACAAAACCACACCTAAGCGAGCTTAAATGTGCACTTCGTGTACATAAATGATATTGTGCAATAGAAATGATTATGATCCAAAAGTGAAGTGTAAGTGTGAGAAAACTAGCCCAGATGAGTCTACAAAATCCTATATAAATTGGACTCATCACGCCCCCAGACATACCTGTTTGCACGTCCCGAGCAAACCAATTCTAAGCAGGCGGCAAAATGGAATAGCTAGCTTAAAATTATAAAATTGAGTACCATGCGAAGTCGCATGCTCATGTGCATAGCAAAATAGTAGAGAAGATTCCTAATTATACGCAGAGTTTATAGATTTTGTTGAAGTGTTGTGACCGGGCGGTCTGTCTGGAGACCGGGCGGTCTTGTTGAAGTGTTGAGACCGGGCGGTCTGGTTGGTGACCGGGCGGTCTGGGTTCCTTTTCTCTCTGGCGGTCTATTCATTTCAGACCGCATGCTCTCTAAGGCTTGGCGGGTTGAAGGTGAAGGCTGGCGGTCTAGACCTGCTTCCTACGGTCTGTCCTTTACAGACCGCTTGTTCTCTGGAGGGTTCAGGAGCAAGGTCTGTTATCTCAGATCAAGCGGTCTCGGCAGTCTCCCTATGTCTGACCGTCCAGTTCTATATTTTGTCATGTATAGTATTTAGTCCCACATTGCTTATTTGTAATCTCTTCTCTCTCCTCTATTCTATATAAAGGAGGTTATACCTTTGTAATAATCAAGTTTTTTGGAAATAAAAATTGTTATTCTCCATTTTTCCGGTCTTATTTTTCTTGTTCGCACATGATATCAGAGAGATAACGGTCTTTCGTTGTGATCGCTCGCGACCTCTTCTCTGTCGCGCGGTCTCTTCTTTGGCGCGACCTCTTCTTTGGCGCAACCTCTTCTTTGGCGCAACCTCTTCTTTGGCGCGGTCTCCTCCTCTGTTCGCGCGACCTATTCTGCTCAAGCGATCTCCCTCCTGTGTTCACGCGGTCTCCCTTTGCTATGGCAGTTTCTGATGACTCTACCTCCACTACCACCACACCTTCTGTTGTTACCCACCACTCTCCTCCCATTCCTTCGGGCAACCTTGGCACAGTCTCCAAACTTATTGGTCCCAACTATCCTGACTGGAGTGTCTCTTTCACCTTCCTTCTCCACTCGCAACGCAAGCGTCATCATCTTACCGATGACCCTCCACCTCGCACTTTTGCTACCTTTGATGATTGGGATGCTAGAGATGCCCTCGTTCGCACCAGGCTAGCTAACAGTCTCTCAGGTGAGTGCCTCCCTTTCATCAGGCATGATGAAACTGTAAAAGCTTCTTGGCCTCACCTTGCTGCCCTTTACCCAAAGGGAGCTCAAACATCTCACATATATACCCTATATGCATACTTGTTTGCTCGTCCCTCCATGACTCCTGATGCTGCTTACCAACAAGTTCAGGCCCTTGGGGCTGAAATTCTTCAAAATAGACCCTTCTCCGCTGATCTAGCCGACCAACACAAACACTTCCAGGAACTTCTGGTTGTGTGTTATCTTCTGCGCCTCCCAGAATCATATGACATGATCCGTCAACAGATTCTTGGAGAGGTTGAATCTCCCGCTTTGGATGCTACTGCTGCCCATATTGCCGCTGTTACCACTCTTCTCCAACGACCTCTTTTGGTCTCACCGCATCTACCTGACAACTATGCTCATCAGACTCAAAGGAGTAACACTGGAGGTCGAAACAACCATCCTGAAGGGCGTGCACCTTCCAAGTATCTTTGCTCTCACTGCGGGAGAACAGGCCACTCCGTTGCTCGATGTTGGCTCAAGCATCCCCACCTTCGGCCTACCGGTGACTCTTCCGCCTCTACCTCCAAGCAATCAGCCTCGGTGGCCACTTCCTCAGGTAGTGTCCATGTAGTCACTCAAGGTAAATGGCTGATTGATTCAGGTGCTACAAATCATATGACTAGTAATCATCAATGTTTCTCTCTCTTGGAGAAATATGATCGGTTGCCCCCTGTGTTCATTGCGGATGGCTCTCCTTCTCTGGTAAATGGTACGGGTATCGTCCAGGTCACTCCGTCTCTTCTCCTGGAAGATAATCTATATGTGCCCGAATTCCCGTGCAACATACTATCTGTTACTTCTCTCTGCAAGCAGCTACAGTGTTCTGTAACATTCACCCCTACTACTTGTTCTTTTCAGGATCCTTGCTCCAAGCGGACGATTGCTACTGGGACTGAAAGCGGCGGCGTCTACTTCTTGGACAATGTATCAGCTCTCTCTACGTCCTCTTCGTCTTTGATGAGTCCCATATATATATATATATATATATTCTTAGACTCATTTGGGCTGTTATTCTAGTGTTTGCACCACATTTTAGGCACATTTCCATTCATATGTACTATTCCATGCTAGGTGCACTTTTAAGCCTTTTTCGGTGTGCAATTGCATTCCTTATTGTTGGGGGTAAGCACATTGTGCTCCCCTTCCCTTCTTTTATGTATCCCTGTGCTGGACGTGTATTCCCAGCTAATATATCTTGTTTGCAGGTGACCTGATCGTCCTGTTTTCCCCCAAATATAATTTCTGTGCATATCGCACGGTCGTGCATTTCCTTGACGCACGGTCTGCGCGGTCATGTGTTTGTGTCTGGGAAGAAAATGGAGCATCGAGGTTTACTCGTGCGTTTTAACGCACGGGCGAATTCGCCCGTGCGTGAGTAAAACGCACGGTCGACCTGTATCTTTATGATCTCAGTGCGTCGAATTTTACCCGTGCGTTTGAACGCACGGGCGGCGTTGGTCGTGCGTGAACAAATCGCACGGGCGGCGCAGCATATTCTACAAGCCTTATTTCTTCCGTTAATATCGCACGGTCTGCGCACGATCGTGCGTTCGACCGTGCGTGACCAATTTTCAGCCTGTTTCCTATAAAAGCTGCAGGAATCAAGGATGAGAGGAGGACGACCAGGGCACGAGCGGGAGCGATTCTGAGGGCGGGAAAACTCTTCCTTCCCGCTGCTCTTAAGGGGTGAAGGCTTCTCCTTCATCTCCTCCACCATCAAGGCCATTTCCGATGACTTTCCACCTCCATCCTTCCATCGAGGAGCACTAGGAAGCTTCATCCACCATTAGGTCAAGCATTCCTCACCAAGGAGACCAAGGAAGCGCTGAAGATCGTAGGAGCGGTGACAGCCTCCTTCGAGCCAAGCTCACCATCTGAGGGCCGAGTCTGAAGAGAGCCCGACAACCTCTCATTCCGGCCGTGAACCCAAGACGTGATTTCTTCGTTGTGGTCCTCTCTAACCTTTGTTTCTTGAACTCGTTTGCAGTTGCTTTATGAATGCGTGTTAAGTAGATCTTATGGATTACTACTTGTTTTCATATGCAATGTTATTGTGGTGGCATGAATAGCCCCTTTGTTTCTTGCTATTTTCTGTGTTACGTTGTGGTTGAAGCCGCTAGCAAAAGCTAGCGGTGATGTTTTGAGAAGAGGTATGTGCGACCCTCAACCGTCATAGTGATATTCCGCCCACGCGCCTTCCGAAGCACGGCATCGCGGCCGTTGCACCCACCTCGCCGTGCAAAGCGGAGTTTAGACCCGCATCTTTCTTCATTCTGCAATAGTATAGGAAACCCAATCAAAACCCCCGTCGTTACTATTTTATCCTTTGAACTGATTTCCTGCGAGAGCAAATCGTACTACCTAACTTGCGGTCCTTGAGAGATCGATATTCTGGGAGTTCCTCCCTATTTTATTACTTGACAATGACTGGTGCACTGCCGTCGTATCGCATTTCGTGCCTGCTAATTAGCAGTGCCGAAATAGCGCATCAAGTTTTTGGCGCCGTTGCCGGGACTGCAAGCGTGTGTGATTTGTTTTTAATTGGAAATTCGCTTTAAGGTATTGTGTTTTTCTTCAGCATGTTATCTTCTTCTTCTATATCATGTGGGCACATTTGAATATCCGATGTCGTTGGTGTGGGGACACATCCCACGCTAGTGATAGGTCTCCCAAGGAGTATGGTGTTGTTCAGAAACCGTACGGAGCCCATAAGTCTTTTGGCTACTCTACTGCACCTTCGTTATCGCACCTTTACACGGCTGCCGCACCATTTGTGCCGGCAAAGCCGGCAAAGCAGAGCCTATTTTGCAAAAGTAGAGAGCACGCCTTGAAGGACTGTGCTGCTTATCTTCGTGAATTGGCGGATGACGATGAGCCGGATATCCGGATCGTCCCATCTTCAAATTCTGCGAGCACAGCTTCTTCCTCTGATTACGTGTCACTTCCACCTTCACCTTTTGAAGGCTTTGGAATAGACACGTACATCAGTGTCCCTCATGACTCTGTTTTTGATGCGACACCTCATACTTCTTCGGTTCATGTACCACTTTGCATGGATTTGTGCACTTGCGTGGAGAGTGAGCCCGAACTCTTACGAAGCACGTCCTCTCCCGCCACGCACGAAATTACATCTGTTGCTGATGTTTTTATTGAGGTCACTTTGCAGGATGTTGCGGACCTGCTCAATGTGGTGCCCACTCTCATGGAGGAGGACAACCTTGATTGTGCTGAAGCAACCACTTCGATTTAGTGCGGGGAAGTCCAAATTGTAGAGGAGGCCATTGCGTGCACTTTGGAGTCTAGCGAAATCTTCGATGATATCATCAGTGTGTCATTGCCGCACCCCATGGGGGATGAAGCCGGGATTGTCCCCTCAGATGAGATTTCTTTTAGTTTTTCTTCCAATTTATTTCCTGACCCCCTTTCTTTATGTACAAGGATGCAGGATGCCCCTCCTCCAGTTGATCAGACCTATTGCATGGAGGATCTGAAAGCCTGGCGGGATGAGGAAGGTATAGTGAAGGAACATCGTGTTTCCTCATCATCTTTGGTGCTTCCCCTTGAGGATTGGTTATAAGGGGGCAAGCATTTTTTCTTTGAAGATATAATACTGGAGGAGAAGAAGAGAGCGAAAAAGGAGGAGATTTGGGGTTGGAGGCTGAGCATCTTACTTATTTTCCACCCCTACTACAGAGTCTTCAGACCTTTTTCTTCTATCTGCAGTTACTATTTTAAATCAACGTATAGTTGATTTCTTCATATGGTTGTGTAATAATACTATGTAGACGTGGATGATCTCCTCTTTTTAATTCTGCGTGAACAATTCTATAAACTGCTTAATACAGGTATTTGGTCCACCTTCAAGGACGTTAAACAAAAGGGCTTCTTGGGAGACAACCCATGGGAACCACCCGGTTCCGTCTATCTTTTTAATCCTTTTGCGTATTGTTAATTCAGTTTTGCTAACATTGTAGGTGAAGCTATGCTCTCGCGTGAAAGGAGATTTATTTTTAAAGAAATTGGGATTACCGCACTTCTGGCATGCTCCTTTGTGAGCATAGGTCAACTCTTCCCCTCTCTTACTTATGTTTGAATTGCTTATTTTAGATGTTCTCAATCGAGTCTGGGGGAGAGAGCGAGCGGTGCACGTGCACCCACGTTGCATGACATGCTAGAATGTGCTGAGTTAGGATTTATATTTTGTTGCATACACTTGCACCTAGTTAACGCGCACTTGATCACGCGTGCTTATTGGGTATCACTGCGAGGTTTTCCCGCTCATAAGAATTGAATAGTTAGTATTTGAGTGAGGAGTAGAGAAAAATGTTGACTCGAGTAGTGCTCTAGTCATGTGCTCCCGTCACACCTTGAAATTCAATTAGGGTAGAATAAAATTCAGAGTTGTAATGTAATTATTTCTGTTATAGTAGATGAAATTTATTTTACTTTAGTGGTGAATCCGGTGAATCCAACGGTAGCTCTCTCTTTGTTTAGCTCTACTATTTAATGTAACCATGGCCATACAGCCGAACCTATGTTCGCACCAACCGCTGAGCTGAAAGACATTTATGTCTCGATCGTATTTGCTGTCATCTATGTATTTATGGCTGCTTTAATGTAGCTAAACGAACTGTTTTATTGTGTGTAAAAATGTGCTTTTGCCGAAAAAAAAGTAAAAAAAGAAAAGAAAAGATAAAAAATATATATAAAAGAGTTGTGCAATAATAATTTTCTCTCGGCAAAAATTTTATTTATTTCTGGCTCAACACGCACCTTGTGTTCAGTTGAAGTCCGGGGGTGTCGTGTAAGTACTGAAAATGTTATTTTGGTGATTATCATTCTCTTGAGTACGACGGTTGTATTGTGTGCGATTCCCATCGTCCTTCTACTTACCTAGCCTATACTCAACCTAAGCCTAACAATTGCCTATAAGCCCTATTGATTTTAGATACGAGTTGTCTCATGCAGTAGAGAGAGTGTGGACGTGCAAGCCTATGGACACCGACTTTGATGGATTTCTTAGGAGATTGTCCCTAGCTTTGATTCAAGTAATACTCTACTCATTAGTCACACTATATTCCCTTTTTGCGCAACCGAAAGATTCACCTGGATTCACCATCCAAGCAAAGTAAATTCCAAACTACTGTTTTAGAAATAATTAGATACAACCTTGAGTTTAATTCTGTTCTAATATATTTCTACGCATGAGAGCGTGCGACTTCGCATATTTCTCTGCCGCTCAAACTCATGCTAACACTCAATTGTTCTGACAGGAGAGCTGATGTGTTTGCCCGAGACGTGCAAATGGTTAAGTCTGGGGTTGTGATGAGTCCCATTTATATATATATTCTTGGACTCATTTGGGCTGTTATTCTAGTGTTTGCACCACATTTTAGGCACATTTCCATTCATATGTACTATTCCATGCTAGGTGCACTTTTAAGCCCGTTTCGGTGTGCAATTGCATTCCTTGTTGTTGGGGGTAAGCGCATTGTGCTCCCCTTCCCTTCTTTTATGTATCCCTGTGTTGGACGTGTATTCCCAGCTAATATATCTTGTTTGCAGGTGACCTGATCGTCCCGTTTTCCCCCAAATGTAATTCTGTGCATATCGCACGGTAGTGCGTTTCCTTGACGCACGGTCTGCGCGGTCGTGTGTTTGTGTCTGGGAAGAAAATGGAGCGTCGGGGTTTACTCGTGCGTTTTAATGCACGGGCGAATTCGCCCGTGCGTGAGTAAAACGCACGGTCGACCTGTATCTTTATGATCTCAGAGCGTTGGATTTTACCCGTGCGTTTGAACGCACGGGCGGCGTTGGTCGTGCGTGAACAAATCGCACGGGCGGCGCAGCGTATTCTGCAAGCCTTATTTCTTCCGTTAATATCGCACGGTCTGCGCACGATCGTTCGTTCGACCGTGCGTGACCAATTTTCAGCCTGTTTCCTATAAAAGCTGCAGGAATCGAGGACGAGAGGAGGACGACCAGGGCACGAGCGGGAGCAATTCTGAGGGTGGGAAAACTCTTCCTTCCCGCTGATCTTGAGGGGTGAAGGCTTCTCCTTCATCTCCTCCACCATCAAGGCCATTTCCGGTGACTTTCCACCTCCATCCTTCCATCGAGGAGCACTAGGAAGCTTCATCCACCATTAGGTCAAGCATTCCTCACCAAGGAGACCAAGGAAGCGCTGAAGATCGTAGGAGCGGTGACAACCTCCTTCGAGCCAAGCTCACCATCTGAGGGCCGAGTACGGAGAGAGCCTGACAACCTCTCATTCCGGCCGTGAACCCAAGACATGATTTCTTCGTTGTGGTCCTCTCTAACCTTTGTTGCTTGAACTCGTTTGCAGTTGCTTTATGAATGCGTGTTAAGTAGATCTTATGGATTACTGCTTGTTTTCATATGCAATGTTATTGTGGTGGCATGAATAACCCCTTTGTTTCTTGCTATTTTCTGTGTTACGTTGTGGTTGAAGCCGCTAGCAAAAGCTAGCGGTGATGTTTTGAGAGGAGGTGTGTGCGACCATCAACCGTCATAGTGATATTCCGCCCACGCGCCTTCCGAAGCACGGCATCGTGGCCGTTGCACCCATCTCGCCGTGCGAAGTGGAGTTTAGACCCCCATCTTTCTTCATTCTGCAATAGTATAGGAAACCCAATCAAAACCCTCGTCGTTACTATTTTATCCTTTGAACTGATTTCCTGCGAGAGCAAATCGTACTACCTAACTTGCGGTCCTTGAGAGATCGATATTCGGGGAGTTCCTCCCTATTTTATTACTTGACAACGACCGGTGCACTGCCGTCGTATCGCATTTCGTGCCTGCTAATTAGCAGTGCCAAAATAGCGCATCAGTCTTCCAATAGTCTTCTGCAATGGCATCTTCATCTTGGTCATCCTCCTGAACGGCTTCTTCGTCAAATTCCACCTCATCTACCTAAGAATGCTTCTCCCCTCAACTGTGAAGCATGTTAGATTGGCAAGCATCATCGCTCATCTTTCCCAGCTAAACACGGACGTGGATCTTCCAGTCTTTTTGATCTTGTTCACTCTGACATCTGGGGTCCTTCCCCTATTCCCACTGTTGGGAGGGGTAGCTCTTATTTTGTAACCTTTATTGATGATTTCTCTAGATGTACTCGGGTGTATCTATTAAAAGATCGCTCTGAATTATTCTCTGTATGGACTACTTTTTATGAAATGATCAAAACCCAGTTTGGGGTCTCTATCAAAGTTCTTCGTTCTGATAATGCAAAAGAATATATTAGTAATGATTTCTCTGTGTTTTGTATACAAAATGGTATTATTCGTCAAACAAGTTGTGTCTATACTTCTCAGCAGAACGACGTGGCTGAATGCAAGAACCGTCACCTTCTTGATGTAGCTCGCACTCTTCTATCCCAAATGAATGTTCCTAGCTCATATTGGGGATATGCCGTTCTCATTTCTTGTCACCTCATCAATCATATCCCCTCTTCTGTTCTTCATGGTCAAACAGCGTTCTCTGTCCTATATCCGGGCAAGGAAGCTTTCCCTTTTCCACCGCATATTTTTGGTTGTACGGCGTTTGTTCATTCTCCATCTGCTACTCGTGACAAGCTTTCTCCGCATGCCACAAAGTGTGTCTTTCTGGGCTACTCTACTTCTCAAAAAGGTTATTACTGTTTTGACCCCATTCTTCGCAAACAAGTGGTTTCTGCTGATGTTACGTTCTTTGAAGATGTATCCTATTTCTCCAAAGACTCATCTATTGCTCTGTCTGAACTTCCTCCTATTCTCCCCATACCAGCTATCCCCACTGACAATAACCCGTGACCACCGCCACCACCCCCGACCCCGTCTCTTCCCCTCGAATCTCCTCCTTCCCCTCTGAGGCTGCCTCTCCCAGCTCTCGGGCCAGCACTCTCTGCAATGGATGCACCGGATGTTGATGAACAAGCTAATTTGGATGTTCATATTGCCCTTCGCAAAGAAGTTCGGACATGTACGCAACATTTGATAAATGATGTGGTTTCTTATGCTCGTCTTACGTCCTCTTGCAAGAATTTTGCCTTGGATCTCTCTGCCGCTGCCACTCCATGCTCTTACCAAGAAGCTCTTACCATCCCACAATAGAAGGCTGTTATGGATGAATAAATGGTAACCTTCACTGAGAGAGGTACTTGGACCCTTGTTCCGGTTCCTCTAGGAACGAATGTCGTTGGCTGCCGCTAGATCTTTGTTGTGAAGTTCCATCCTGATGGTTGTGTGGATCGTTACAAGGCTCGTCTTGTCGCCAAAGGATTCACTCAGACCTATGGTGTAGATTTTTTTGACACATTCTCTACTGTCGCTCGCATCAGCACTATCCGGGTCCTCTTCTCGGTAGCCGTCAACGGGGGTTGGTCTATGTCTCAACTCAACGTTAAAAACACTTTCCTCTATGGCGATCTTTAAGAAGATGTGTATATGGAGTAACCTCCTGGGTATGTTGCTCAGGGGGAGACACGTGTATGCAAGTTGCGGAAAGCTATCTATGGTCTTAAACAAAGTCCTCGGGCGTGGTTTGAAAAGTTCAGTAGCATTGTCGAAATCATTGGCTTTACAAGAAGTTCTGCAGATCATTCTCTATTCATTCGCAAAACATCTCAGGGTCTGGTTGTTCTTGCCGTTTATGTTGATGACATTCTTCTCACAGGTGACGATCAAACTGGAATTGCGTTAACCAAGAAACATCTCGGTCAACACTTTGTTACCAAAGACATGGGCTCTCCAAAGTATTTTCTGGGAATAGAGATTTTACGGAAACACAACTCAGTGGTTCTCTCACAACGCAAGTATGCTCTTGACCTTCTGCAAGAAACCGGTTTGACTGGGGCTAAACCGACTCGATGTCCCATGGCCGTTGGTGAAGACAAAACATGGCAAGATGATTCACCACCTCTGACAGATGTTACACGGTATAGACGTCTTGTAGGCAAACTTATCTATCTTACAGTAACCAGACCAGACATCTCATATGTTGTAGGAAAGGTTAGCCAGTTCATGCAAGCTCCTAGAGAATGACATCTACAATCTGCTCTAAGGATATTAGAGTATGTTAAAGGGGCTCCAGGAAAGGGATTACTTTTTCAGAACAACAATCTGTTGGAACAACCCTATTACTGATTTGGGCTAGGATCACTATATGTTGCTTAGGATCTGTATTGACCCCATTGTATAGTCTTAGGGTCATGTTTTTAGGCTGATTAGATTAGTCAAAACTTAGGAAAATTCAAGCTCGACAAATGGCGAGTGGCGTTCGACGAATGACCAGCTTCGTTCGACAAATTGTTTTCAGCAGACTGAAGAATAATTATAGCCAGTTCCAGCACTCGACATTTTTTGAACAGCGCTCGACAAATGGCTAGCAGCGCTCGACGAATTCCAGCCAGCGCTCGACAAATTCCCTTCTGAAGCTCAGATTAATATTTTCAGTTGGATATCAGTTCTCTGAACACAAATCGACAGAATAACGGATATATTTATTTCTTTTTGGACGTATTCAGTCAGCTATGTAAGGATATCTTTCTTATTTATTATATCCTTATATTCTTTCTATTCCAAGAAAAAGAATAGCCGTTGACATTTAATGCCAAGGCATCTTTCACGACAAAAGGAATTGAAAGGACCTGCCAAAACTGCTTTGGGTGGTTGCACAGTTCCAAGAAGGAAAGTTAGAATAATATATTCCTTAAAAGTAGATGATTTGAATTTTGAAAATAAACACAAGTCATCAGAGAAGAACACAGGATACAGGAGTCGATTTTCTCCTTCAGAAAGAGCACTCAGACACATTCAAAAATTTTCTCTCAGTCTCGCTGATTTTTCAGAAGAAGAAGAACAAAGAGAAGTATTAGAGAAAAAAGAAGAAGGACAGAACATTATTCATTTTTCCCAAGTCCTCTTCTTACTCAAGGCAGCACCCTCATCATTCTGAGAACAACACTCAACCTCTCAGAAATGCTGCAAGTTAAAGTCTTTCAAAGAGCAACAACAATCTGAAGATTCATTTCTTCTAGATAATCTGCTACAAATGACTTGAGTTAGAGAAAGCCCTGTCCACAAACTATCTTCAACTCTCATCAGACAGGGGGAGCTTTCAGTTTCGACACCATCTTGTCTTCTCTCAGATTAATGATAGAGAAGAACACTCTAAACCTCTTTATCTCATCTTATACAGGGTTAATTCTCCCTCCAAAAGTTTACATAGTGGTGGCAAGACACCTTATCAAAAAATCCTTGAGTGGTTTTTAAGCACCTTATCAAAATCTTATTGGTGTGTGGACACCTTATCAAAAACCCCTTGGTGCTTGGGCACCTGATCAACCCTCCTAGTGGATTCCTACCAAGGGTGGTAGAAGGGTAGACATACCCAGATTTATTGGGGAACTACTATAGCTCCTTGTGTCTTCTGTGCTTGCTTATTCTTCTGTGCTTGTGCTATGTGATTTTCTTTTTACTGTTTCAGTCTTTATCTTTAACTCTCACTGATTACTCATATACTTAACAGTATTTTAAATTCCGCTATAAAACTAAATAAAAAGTTTAAATACTCTATTCACCCCCCCCCCCCCCCCCTCTAGAGTAACTTAAGATCTGACCTCCACTTTTAATTGGTATCAGAGGAAGGTTGATTCCTTACAGGCTAACACCTGAATCACAAAGATCAACCAGATCTTAAATTTCCTCAGAGTTTCTTTCTCTTTATCTTATTTAAAACTCATGGCACAAAACAAGGAATATTCCAGCACAAGACCTCCTATGTGCAATCTCAATAAGTTTGCACTATGGAAAGCAAGGATTAGGCTGTATATGAACTCCATTGATGAAGAAATTTTCAATGTCATTTTGACATGACCTCCAGTTACCACAACATCAACAAGTACTGGTGCAGCAACAGACAATACTGCTGTTCCACCTCCTGAGTGGACTGAAGCTCAGAAGAAGCAAAGAAATGCAGATGCAAAGGCCATGAACATTCTGGCCCTAACTATGTCAGATGACATATTCCAGAAGGTTGTTGAGTGCACCTCAGCAAGAGAAATTTGGGAATCTCTCAACAACATGGTGGCAGGCTCAGCAGATGAAAGAAAAGATAGAAGATCTCTTCTGATTTCTCAATATGAGAACTTCAAGAAGGGAGAATCAGAAAGTGTTGCTGACATGTACAATAGGCTCAGTCTCATAATAAATGAGCTGAAGTCTCTAGACAAAGTGATCTCACTCACAGAGATCAATGAAAAAATTCTTATGTGCTTCCCCAGCACATGGGACTCTAGAATCTGGCCAATCAAGGAAGCCAGAAGTCTCAATGAGATCACCACTGAAGCTTTGTTGGGCAAGCTCAAGTCTTATGAGCAGCTTATCAAAGCTAGGGAAGCTGAAAAATCTACTTCATCTTTAGCACCCAAGAAGGAAAGAAGCATAGCCTTCAAGGCTGTAGAAGAAGAAGGAAAAGCTCCTGACAATGAGGAGTTTATGAGTCTGATAGCCAAAAGATTCTATAAAATGGCTAGAAAAGATTTCATGAAAAAGTCATCCAGAAGCCATGACAAGCCAAGGTATGACACAAATCACTCTAATGAAATTATATGTTTTGGTTGCAGGAAACCAGGACACATTGCTCCTGACTGTCCAGATAATCAGAACAAGAAGGACAGGAGAAGAGAAAAGGAAGAAAAGAAGAGCTCTAGCAAATCTTCCTCCCACTCTCACAAAAAGAAGGGAAGAGGATTTGTAGCAAAATCCTGGAGTGATACAGAGTCTGAGTCAGAATCTTCATCATGCTCATCTGATGAAGAGGAAACAAAAGACAATGACCAATGTCTGATGGCTATTTATGACTCAGACAGTGAGTCGCAATCTGCATCATCATCCAGCTCCAGTGATGATGAAGAAGAAATAAATTTCTGCATGATGGCAATCAATGCCTCAACCAACAATTCTGATGAAGAGAAATCAGAATCAGAAACAGAAGATAATACTGATCAGGTATTATCTAACTTTGATTTTACTTCTATTGAATTCAAAGATGATTTCAAAATTCTTTGCCAAGACTTAATAAAATCTGAGAAAGAAGTAATCTCTCTCAGAAATAAGTTAGTTGAGATGAATAATATAAGTGAAGAGAATGCAAGTCTTAAGAAAGAGTTGGCTGCCTCCAAAGAACACATTATTCTCGTTGAGAATAAGTTGTCTGAAGCCAAGCAATTTGAAGAATCTCTCAATGGGAGAAGCATCAAACTGATGGACATCATAAGCACTGTCAATGCTAGATTTTACAATAGCAAACTGGGGTTGGGTGCTTCATTAAGTGAGCCATCTCTGATTAAGAGAAACATCCTCTCCACACCCATAAAATTCATTTCTGCTAAAAGCAAAGAGGCTGCAGAAAGAAATAAAGATATTTCAAGCAAGTCTGTTAAGGATAAGAGAATTCAGAAGAATTCGTCGAACAAAGCTCGACAAAAAGATTCAAATCTGTCGAACGGGGATCGACGAAAACTGAGAACAGATTTTCAGTATAGTTATAATATGAACGGCGCTCGACAAAAACATGCACATTCGTCGAACGGCGCTCGACAAATTTACCCAAATTTGTCGAACAGACATTATACAGAAAACTCTAAGAATTCTAATCCTAAATATACTAAAAATCCTTTTACTGAGTGGACTATACCTCCAAGGATATATCATCCACAAGGCAATAAGGATCAGCCTGAAATGTCATTTATCTCTGAATTTTGTGGTAACATAAAAGGACCCAAGGTAGTCTGGGTCAAAAACAACTAACTTATGTTTTTGTATTTGCAGGTACACAGCTATCCAAGATTTAATCAAAAATGGTACTTGGATAGTGGCTGCTCAAAGCACATTACAGGAATCACGGCCAACCTGAACAACTACAAGGCAAAGCTTGGACCCAGGTGATCTTTGGAGACTCCAACTGTGGACAAACCAAAGGCTATGGTCAAATTAAAGTTGGAGTAGTGACATTCAAGGAAGTAACCTATGTCAAGGGTCTGAAGCATAACCTCGTCAGCATAAGTCAGTTATGTGATGAAGGTTATCAGGTAACATTTAATAAATTAGAATGCATTATTAAATCCTCTGATAATGTTATTGTTCTATCAGGTATTAGGCAAGGAAATATATATTTAGTAAATGTCAACTCATCCAAATCAGAAATTTGTTTATTTAATGAGCTAAGCAAACCTAGTGAATTATGGCATAAAAGATTAGGACATGTAAACCTTAGGACCATTGCTAAACTAGCTAAGGATAATCTTGTTAGAGGCTTACCATCAGGATCATATAAGAAAGAAGGTCTTTGTAGGGCATGTCAGTTAGGCAAGCAAACCAAAAACAACTTTAAATCATTATCTAAAAGTGATTCACCTAGAATCTTGTATTTGCTACATATGGACCTTTTTGGACCTATAACAATAAAGAGTTTAGGGGGGAAGTATTACACTCTATTTATTGTAGATGACTTCTCCAGATTCACTTGGGTGTTCTTTTTGAGAGAAAAGTCAGATAACTTTAAAGTTCTTACAGATTTTCTTAAGAGCATACAAATTGAGTACTCTACTGTAGTTGCATTGATCAGAAGTGATCATGGCACTGAGTTTGAGTCTCTTCTCATGCAAGAATTCTGTGAGATGGAAGGTATCAGGCATTGCTTCTCAGCTCCTAGAACTCCTCAACAAAATGGGGTAGTTGAAAGGAAAAACAGAACTCTAATTGAATCAGCAAGAACATTGCTTGCAGATGCTAACTTGCCCCTATCTTTTTGGGCAGAGGCTGTTAGCACAGCAAATTATGTTCTGAATAGAAGTTTGATACACAAGCTTAAGGGTAAAACTCCCTATGAATTACTTAAAGGGAAGAAACCTAAAGTTGATTATTTTAGAACCTTTGGTTGTAGATGTTTTGTTCATAACAATGATAAAAAGTACCTTAGAAAATTTGAACCAAAATCTGAAGAAGGAATCTTTTTAGGATATTCATTAGTTAGCAAAACATATAGGGTATTTAATAAATCTTCTCTAAAAATAGAAGAGTCTATGCATGTTTCCTTTGATGAAACTAACATGTTTTACAAGGAGAAGAATTCTTCTACCAAAAACAATATGCAGGTACCAGCTCTATGTGAAGAGCTTGATGGATTAAATCTACAGACAGAAGATTCACTGCATCCATCACCTGAAACTCTTGAAGATAGTGAAGAAGAAGATCATCCAGATCTTGCTGGTAACCTAAATCAAGTAACAGCAGAACATCCTCCACATGACACAACAGCTGAACAAATTCCCCAAATGGATACTGCTGCTGAACCAACTCCAACTGTTGACCACATCACAGTTAGAGATCATCCAATTTCACAAGTAATTGGTGATATCACAGTAGGTGTTCAAACAAGGCATCAATTACACCAAAATCAGATGCATACTTGTTTCCTATCACAAGTTGAACCTCAAACCATAAAAGATGCAGAACAAGATCCAAACTAGATCCTTGCAATGCAAGAGGAACTCAACCAGTTTGAAAGGAACAAGGTTTGGGATTTGGTTCCAAGACCAAAAGGCCATCCTGTTATTGGCACCAAGTGGTTCTTCAGGAACAAACTTGATGATCAAGGCAATATTGTGAGAAACAAAGCTAGGCTAGTAGCTCAAGGGTACTCACAGGAAGAAGGAATAGACTTTGATCAAACTTTTGCACCAGTTGCAAGGTTAGAAGCAATCAGAATCTTCCTTGCATTTGCTGCATATAAAAAGTTCAAAGTATATCAAATGGATGTGAAGATTGCATTTCTAAATGGAGACATCAAAGAAGAAGTCTATGTGAAACAACCACCAGGATTCATCTCTCCAACTCATTCCTCCTAGGTATTTAAGCTTAATAAAGCTCTTTATGGTCTCAAACAAGCTCCCAGAGCATGGTATGAGACATTGGCTAATTTTCTTTTGGAAAATAATTTATGTAGGGGCATAGTAGATAAAACATTATTTTTTAGGATACATAAAAATCAAACCTTACTAGTTCAAATATATGAAGATGATATTATCTTTGGCTCTACAGATTCAAATTTATGCAAGAAGTTTTCTAAACTAATGTAATCTAAATTTGAAATGAGTAGCATGGGTGAATTATCATACTTCCTTGGTCTTCAAGTGAAGCAAACCCCATCAGGAATCTTCATTTCCCATTCTAAGTATGCTAAGGAATTAGTGAAAAGATTTGGAATGTCTGATTCCTCTTCCATGAAAACACCCATGGCCTCTAATGCTGTTGTTGATACTGATGAATCAGGGAAATCTGTTGATCAGAAAGTGTATAGGGCAATTGTTGGCTCTCTACTCAATTTAATAGCTAGTATGCCAGATATAATGTTTGCTACATGTATTTGTGCTAGGTTTCAAGTTAACCCTAAAGAATCTCATCTTATTTTACTAAAAAGAATTTTAAGATATATAAAGGGTTGCCCTAATCTAGGACTTTGGTATCCAATAACATATGAATTAGAACTAACTGGATTCTCAGATTCAGATTATGCTGGATGCAGAGTAGACAGGAAGAGCACATCAGGAACTTGTCAGTTTCTTGGTGATAGGCTTGTGTCTTGGTTTTGTAAGAAACAAACATCTATGTCTACATCAACAGCTGAAGATGAATACATAGCTGCTGGCAGTTGCTGCTCACAGATATTGTGGATACAAAATCAGCTCCTGGACTATGGTGACAACACTAGTGCAATATCTATAGCACAAAATCCAGTTCTCCATAGTAGGACTAAACACATAGAAATTAGGCACCACTTCCTTAGGGATAATGTGGATAAAAATAAAATTTGCCTACAATTCATTCCTACTGATTTGCAAAGAGCTGACATTTTCACCAAGCCCTTGGATGAAAAGAAGCACATCTTCTTTATAAATCAACTAGGAATGATAGATGGAGACTCAATCTGTTAAAAATTAAATTTTCTATTTATCCCATAAATTCGTCGAACAAAGAACGACGAATTTGAAACATTTGTCGAACGACAGTCGACAAAACCTATTAACCTCAGAATCAATAAAGACAGTTTCATTTGTCGAACGGTGGTCGACAAAAAGGTGTTTTCCTATGCAGTCTGACGAAGAAACAAAGCCTTTTCGACTTCTAATTTATTAGGTTTTGTCGAACAGCGGTTTACGAATGCGCCCTCATTCTTCGATCTTTCTATATAAGCTTTATTTTATCTCTTTCTAAGTTTGCGCCTACAGAAATCATCTTTTCCCTCCAGTTCCCCTCTGCACTTGATCTTCGTTTTCTTTGCAGGAACTATGGCGATTTCTCAGGCCTCTCTGCACTCAATGAAGTTTGACGCAGGTTTTGATATCGACATAGATTCTTTTGCACAATCTGACCAAATCTTCAAGGACGTTCTTCAACTATTGGAAGCACAACATCTAAAGAAGTTTTTGAGCACCAGGCAGAAAATACCAGTTGCAGAGATTAAAGAATGGGTTCATACTGTTCAGACAGAGGATGAGAAGATGTCTGACACCATCTCAGGTCATCAAGTTTCTCTCTCTCCCACCATTCTTACTGAAATTTTTGGTTTTGAGAATGGTGATGATGACTTAGACATAAGCTCAGAACAATTTGATGAAGCTTTAGTCAAAAAGGGTCACTTAACTGGAAACCCTAATCACTTACTGAAAAATAACTTGTCTCAGGACTACAAGTTCTTAGCTGACATTGTTGGAAAAGTATTGCTGGGCAAGACTTCTGGGCATGACTATATCAACATGCACCAATTTCTGTTGATGGTGGCCTTGATGGAGAAGAAGAAAAGTAACTGGGGATCAATTCTCTTTGAATTGATTAAAAAGAAAAATTCTAAAGATAGTGTCAGTTTTGGAAGAGTTGTAGGTATTTTCCTGCAGGAAAGGCATCCAGACCTTCTGGTGTCACCCAAGGTGACTATAAATGCCAGCAAGAGGCTGACCTCAGCACTCTTTGCTAAGTGGGATAGGGTAATCCCCAAGAAGAATACTTAGTTTTGAGAATGGTGATGATGACTTAGACATAAGCAAAGTAGTTATAAATGGGGCTTGGGTTAAGGTGAGGTAAATAAAGATAAACGCGGAGGCTTAGTACACCTAAACCCAAATGAGCTTTATTAAAACTACTCGCACACATAAATTGAATGAAAGTGCACCACACCCCCAGACTTGGACATTTGCAACATGGGTGTGTGCACCACCTATTCCCAATATTTCAAATAATTTTCAATTATCTTTTTCTCATTCATTTTTCAAAGAAAAAATATTTTCTTTATCTTTTTCTCTTTCTTCATTTTTTCTTTTCTTTTTCTTTCAGCAAATTTTCAAATGAGCACATCCACATAATCACAACAAATTTATAAAAAACACCACCCCAAAAAGTAAAAACTCGAGCTCATAATTTGGGCGTGCAATTAGGATTGGCTTTGAGGCTTTGGTGAGGTATAGGTGGAGTTGAATTAAATGGACTAGATAGGCTCAAAGGGGCTAGAAAGGGTAGACAATAGGCATGATACAAAAGCTAAACTGGGCCGAAATAATGGCCTACGTCACTCTCACGCAACCGAACTATCCTATGCCCATGCTTCAAGAATCGCTTGGGGCAAGTTCTTGGCCTCCGAGAAAGATTCTCCTTTCTCCCGACTCAAACAATACTAGTCTAACGATAATTTACACACATCCCTATGCTACCTTTTGATTCACACCGGATTAACCATTTGAGTAGAGTAAATAATATTTACACTAATAGAAATGTATAAAACTAAAAGTATAAAAAGAAATCTAATCTACACAAATCTCTATACTCACTTGAGTACTTGACTAGGAACACCAGAGTCAACATTTTACTCCACTACATAATTTAAACGACAGCATAATGATTTTCCCAATCATACAAAGGAACGAGTTACACTCCTTACACGCCAACGGTTAAGTGCGCGCTCAAGTGGGTGCTGTGATGTGCATAGAAAATGAACAATACAACTTAAATAAAAGCTTCTAGCATGCCATGCAATAGTGCACATGAGTGGGTACATAAAACGACTCTCCTCCAGACTTAAACTAAACAATCCAACACAATATATTGCTATGAAATTCAAAATAATGCTAAGGGATGAGAGTACACAATGCTCAACAAGTGAGCATACCAAAAGACGCGTGTAAACCAATACAAAACTGCAGCATCCCCATCCAGAAAATGAACCTGAATGGGGTGAGCTCCTCCAAAACAAAAGAAAATAGACAAACTAAAAAAGAAATACAACTAACTAAACAAACTAGATAAAATAAAAATGTAGGAAAGAGTAAGATAACTACTGGGTTATTGTCCTCCCATCACGACTTATTCAGAACTTTAAACAGTTATAACTAATGGGTCTATGAAAAGTAAAGTGCACAGGTAACTGCTAATATCCGTGTTGGTAATAGGTACCGATACAGCAATAAAATAGTCACCCCTCTACCTAAATAATAATACCTGCTCCTCGCAGGTAGAGGGAAGAGAATGTAAGAGGAGAAGGAGGAATCCTCACTCATCTCACCAAAAATATCCTTGCCCAGCAAGGTGTCGTCTTCAGGGAGGTGGCAGGAGGAGAAGGTAATGAGTGAGGCTTCCACTATGGAGGCTTCACATATGAGGATATGCTCATCATTGACCTGAGCAAAATGCTCCAAGTCCTCCTGAAGTACCTGTGTAGACTCAACCCGCACAAGCTCAGATGAAGAAGGGGGGGGGGGGGGGGGGGGGGGGTCAGGAAATAAATGAGAAGAATGATGATATTTAATTTGGTAGGTTTTGAAATTTAGTGAAGGGTTAAGATTTTCTCCAAAACTATATCCGATAAAGGCAAGTGTACCTTATCGTCTATAGTATAGGATATTTAGGGATATCAAGGTCGTATTCCACGAGGCGCATTGATTACTTCTACTTCGAGGAGAATCACTATTATTTTATCGATGAAAATTTGAGGTGGTTTGTTTTCGCTTAACTAAAATTAAAACTAAATTCAAACTAAATAAAAAGCTTGAACATTGCATGAAAAGAAAGAGAAATTGACATTGCATAAAAAAAAGAACATTACTAAGGAGAGAAAAATTTAACCTTGCATAAAAAGGAAGAAATTACTTAAGGAGAAAAAGAACATGAAAGAGAAAACTAATTTTATTGAAAATCAAAGAACTATTACAAGCCTTAAATTAAGAGTGCAAGGCTAAGGAAAATGAAAATTGCAAGCTTAAGAAAACTAGTACACGAAAGTTACACTACAACATTGCATGAAAAAGGGAAGGAGGAGAACATGAAAGCCTTAAGAAACATGAACATTAACTTGAAAAACTCACTCTCAGCTCTAACAGCACCTCCCCATCTCCAAATTTCTGAACCCTGGACTCAAGGAGAGCCTCTGAATTTATAGGCAAAAATTTCAAGTTACACGCCCTCGGTCACGGGCGTGACCAAGGGCGTGTAATCACTGTAACATTGGATCCGGCAGCGGCGTGGGCTTGGCGTGACGGTGGGAGAAAATCGGACATGTCACGGGCGTGACATATGGGTCACGGGCGTGACTCAGGACGGCTTCATTTAATGTGGCATGGGCTAGGCAGACGGCGCGGCGGTAGAGCAGGGATCACGCTGGAAAGTCACGGGCGTGACATGTGGGTCACGGGCGTGACTTAGGTTGACTTCTCGACAGCATCTCCTCGTCTCGACGGCGGCTCCACGTGGACGATTCTAAGATTACACGCCCCCGGTCACGGGCGTGACTTTGGGTCACGGGCGTGACCTGGGGCGTGACTTGGTGTGGACTGGTTCAAACAGTGCGGCATCGATTCTGGACTGATCTTCAGCTTACACGCCCTTGGTCACGGGCGTGACCGAGGGCGTGACATGCCATTTTTCCCGATTTGTCCCAAAAATCTGCAAATATCGAAATTAAGCTAAGTTAGAATCAAAATTACAAAAAGAACTACTTATAACCTAAATTTGACATAAAATAGAGAATTCATATTAAATATTTACAAGATTTTCTATTAAAAATTTATAAAAATACTACTTATCAAATACCCCCATACTTGAGGTTTTGCTATTCTAGAGCAAAAGTGTGAGACATTATTTATAAGACATCCTTAAAAAATTTTTAATTTAAAACTAAAATTTCATTTAACCAAAAGTTAAGTTAAGAGTAAATTCAAGGGGGAGTTAAGTCCTAAATTATGATGATGATTTGAAAAGAGGGAAAAATGTTTAGGCAATAACTTCTCAAGAAAATTAAGTAGTTTGACAAAATTGTAGAAATTATAAAACTAAATTAAATTAAAATTATAAGAACTCTATCTTAAAAGAATCTTAAGGAAAAGTAAATTACTAAATATTGCTCTCTCCATAATTTTCAACTAAAACTAGAACAATGATAATTGGCTAAGGGGGATTTCATAAAATTTGGCATAAGAAGAGAAATTTTTGAATGGAGGAAATGGAATTTATCATGAAATTTCCTTCTCTTTTTTTTTACTCTTTTTTTTTTCTCTTCTAATAAAAACCCAAAATGTATATGGTTTAGGAGTAATGAATTTTATCCTCTTACTCCATGCCATATAATCTTTTCAAAAATTTTGGGTGCATATGTTTTAGGGAATAATGAATTTTATCCTCTTATTCCCATGACATATGATCTTTTAATACATTTTTTTTTATGCCATCAAAAGGGTAGGGTAGGGGAAAAAAAATCTAGCTAGCTTTAAATCATATTGAGAGCAAATTCTAGTAAAATTAAAATTCCTAAGATCTAAGAAGTTAGAAGAAAATATAATTAAAATCTAAAGAGGTTTAGGAAATTTACTACAAAATGAAGCCATTTAAAAATAAAAAGAGAAGTCATGCTAACAAAATTCTCTAATCAATTTAAAATCATAAGATTATTCTTAAATCAAAATTACCTCAAATTTAAAATTAACAAACTATGATAAGCAAAATTTCAGCCAATTAAAAACTTAAACATGCTTATAAACATTCTTAACTAGATTTCTAAGAAATCACAAAAACAACAAGAAGGAGGGAAATAAGAATTTTTTGGAATTTTTGATATTATCTTTTTTTGAATTTTTCTCATTAAAAACTATTTACAAAGAAAGGGAACTAGCTTTAAAACTTAAAAAAAAAAATTTTGCAAGTCTTGGACTTCCCAAGGGCTACCCGGAGAAGGGTTCGCAAGGTACTAGGAGGTGTGATGGGATAAAATCCCAAACGTCCCTTTCCAAGATTTAAATTTTTCTGTTTTCTATTTTTTTTTAGTTTTTGGGTTTTACAAGTGCTAAAATAGAAGAAGACATAAGAAAAAATATAAATATTTTTTTTGTTTTGAAAATTTTCTGATTTAACAACTATTTAAAAAAACTATTTACACCCCCATACTTAAAGTTAAACATTGTCCCCAATGTTTAAAACTAAGTATGAAGTAAAGGAAAAAAAAAGAAGTGCAAAACAAAATAAAAAGGAAATGCATGATAAAAGAGAAGGAAGAAAGAGAAGGGGCTTCCCTGATTTTTGAAGTTTGCGCGGGGAAGCGACGATTACCTACAAAATATATTAAAGAACCAGAGAAGACAATAAAAAGATAACTTTGGGGTGCCTCCCAAAAGCGCTTTGTTTAAGGTCGCGTAGCTTGACCCACTTGCCGGTCATATTAAAGGTTGAAAAACAATTGAATCACTCTTTTCATTTGGTAACTCTCACGGAAGATATAATTTAAGGCGGTGCCCGTTAACTTTGAAGGTACCTTTTTCCGGGTGGGAAATTAAAATTGTCCCATAGGACCAAACCTCTTTAACAATAAAGGGTCCGGTCCATCGGGATTTTAGTTTTCCCAGAAAAAGGCGAAGGCGGGAATTATAAAGGAGGACGAGATCGCCCGGCTAAAAAGTTTTTGGAAATTTTATATGCTTATCGTGATAAAACTTTATTCGCTCCTTATATAATTTGTTACTCTCATACGCATCGCTCTCCACTCATCTAATTCGTTCATTTGAAATTTTCTTTGTTCTCCCGCTAGAGTGGAATCGAGGTTTAAAAATTTAAGCGCCCAAAATGCGCGATGTTCTAATTCGACCGGAAGGTGGCAAGCCTTGCCATAAACCATTCAATACGGTGTACAACCGATAGCGGTCTTGTACGCCATTCGATAGGCCCATAGCGCGTCATCGAGCTTTATTGCCCAATCCTTCCGATTAATAGAAACCGTTTTTTCTAAGATCCGTTTTAATTCTCGATTAACAACTTCAACTTGGCCGCTCGTTTGTGGGTGATATGCAGTGGATAATTTGTGTGTGACACCATATTTTGCTAAGTTTTTTGTGAATTGAGTATTGCAAAAATGGGTGCCCCGATCACTCACAATAGCGCGCGGAGTGCCAAATCGAGAGAATAATTTTTTTAAAAAGTTAACGATGACTCGCGCATCGTTGGTGGGGAGAGCTTGCGCTTCCGCCCACCTCGACACGTAGTCGACCGCTACTAGAATATACTTATTTGAAAACGAAGGAGGGAGAGGACCAACGAAATCAATGCCCCAAAGATCGAAAATTTCGCATTCTAAGAAAATATTTTGGGGCATCTCATCCCGGCGAGAGATGTTGCCCGACCGCTGGCAGCTGTTGCAAGTACTCACAAGGGTGTGAGCATCTTTGAGGAGCGAGGGCCAATAAAAGCCCGCCTCCAGTGCCTTCCTCGCGGTTCGGTTTGAATGATAATGGCCAC
The DNA here is from genome assembly GCA_033032865.1 of Dactylorhiza incarnata. Taxonomy (NCBI): domain Eukaryota; kingdom Viridiplantae; phylum Streptophyta; class Magnoliopsida; order Asparagales; family Orchidaceae; genus Dactylorhiza; species Dactylorhiza incarnata. Next base: position 1,006,830 of record JAWHQI010000464.1, on the reverse strand, counting down.
CGGATGGTCCCTCGTGACAATGTCGTAAAATTTTAAGACCCTCCTCACTCGAGACGCATCGTCTCACCACTTGGTCTGCGCATACACGGAATAAAAAGGGGTCCTCCCAAAAGTAATTCTTTAAATTAGAAAAGAATTTCTTCTTTTGCTGACTCGAGAATTCTTTCGGCAGGACCCGGGCTACTAAATAGTTAGCCAGATCTGCAAACCAGGGGGTAGACGATGAATTAATATTTTCGAGAGCGAGGAGGTGCTCTTCGGGAAATTTATCATCGATGTCAGATTCTATCAATACTTCCAAGGAGGGATTTTCTAAACAAGAAAGGTGATCGGCCGCCAAGTTTTCGGCTCCTCTTTTGTCCCGGATCTCTAAGTCAAACTCCTGCAAGAGGAGGATCCATCGCAAAAGACGAGGCTTGGCGTCCGATTTGCTTAAAAGATACCTAAGTGCGGAGTGATCCGTGAAGACGATAACTTTCGAGAGGGTGATATATGACCTAAACTTATCGAAGGCAAAAACGATCGCTAGAAGCTCTTTTTCGGTAGTGGTGTAATTCGCTTGTGCCGACGTGAGTGTTTTGCTCGCATAATAAATAGGGTGGAAATATTTACTCACCCGTTGGCCTAAAACGGCACCAACCGCAATGTCACTCGCGTCGCACATGATTTCAAAAGGGAGCGACCAATCCGGCGCGACTAGAATCGGGGAGTTTATAAGTTTTTCTTTAATAAGTTTAAAAGCCGAATGACATTCATTGCTAAAAATAAATGAGGATTCCTTTTCAAGAAGATGGGTTAACGGCTTTGTGATTTTGGAAAAATTTTGTATAAAGCGCCGATAGAACCCCGCGTGGCCTAGGAAACTCCTAATAGCTTTTACGTTTGTGGGAGGGGGGAGTTTTTCAAATACTTCAATCTTGGCCCTGTCGACCTCGATCCCCTTGCCCGAAATTTTATGGCCAAGGACTAGTCCTTCCTTGACCATAAAATGGCATTTTTCCCAATTAAGCGCTAAATTTGTTTCCTCACATCGCTGCAACAAGCGCTCGAGATTTTTTAAACAATTTTCAAAAGAACTCCCGTATACGGAAAAATCGTCCATAAATACTTCCATCACCTCCTCCACTAACTCGTCAAAAATTGCCAGCATACATCTTTGGAATGTAGCTGGCGCGTTACAAAGACCGAATGGCATCCTTCGATAAGCGAAGGTGCCAAAGGGACAAGTGAAAGTGGTTTTCTCTTGGTCGTCGGGCGAAATCGGAATTTGGAAGTATCCCGACAAACCATCGAGAAAACAGTAGTAGGAGTGACCCGAAAGGCGTTCTAAAATTTGTTCGATAAATGGTAGAGGGAAATGATCCTTACGGGTGGCATCATTTAATTTCCGATAGTCGATGCACATCCGCCAACCCGTAACAGTACGGGTTGGGATCAATTCGTTATTTTCGTTCGCAACTACCGTAACACCACCTTTCTTTGGCACGACTTGTACTGGGCTAACCCAAGTACTGTCCGATATCGGGTAGATGATTCCCGCGTCCAGAAGTTTTATAACTTCGGCCTTAACGACTTCTTTCATGTTAGGGTTTAGCCGTCGTTGAGGCTGGACTGAATTTCGGGAATTATCTTCGAGAAATATTTTATGAGTGCAGAAAGATGGGTTTATACCCTTAATGTCCGATAATTGCCACGCAATTGCGTGGCGGTGCTTTCTTAAGACTATAGTCAACTCAGAAATTTCTGAGTTGCTAAGATCGGATGAAATGATGATGGGTAGCTTAGACTCTTTTTCCAAAAACAAGTATTTAAGGTGAGGGGGGAGTTGTTTCAACTCTAATTCGGGTGGTTCTTCATAAGAAGTCTTGATTTTTAATTTTTTTAAAAATAATGGTTCGGGTGGTGTGGGGTGAGAGACTTCTTCTTCATCGCAAAAGAGCTCTACGGGCTCGGAATCACTATTCGCTGATGAAACTAACTCGAGGGATGAATCGAACTCACAACACTCTTCTAAGTAAAAACATGAATTGTCATTTTCTAGCGTGTTCCGCATCGAGGAATTTATGCCGAAAGTAACTTCATCGTCTCCAACCCGTAGGAGGAGCTTTCCGTTACTTACGTCGATAATAGCGCGGGAGGTGGCAAGGAAGGGGCGGCCGAGTATGAGGGGTACTTCGGCATCCTCTTCGATGTCAAGAATGACAAAATCCACCGGGAAGATGAATTTGTCAACCTTGACGAGCACGTCCTCCACTATTCCTATCGGATATTTTAAAGAACGATCCGCTAATTGGATACTCATTCGAGTGGGCCTTGGATTTCCTAGACCTAACTTTTTGAACAATGAAAACGGCATAAGGTTGATGCTTGCTCCAAGATCCGCTAAGGCGTGTTTTACTAACGAATTGCCAAAAAGACATGGGATGGAAAACCGTCCCGGGTCATTTGCTTTTTTCGGCAATTTGTTGAGTACAACCGCGGAGCATTCTGCGTTTAAAGAAATATGCGAAATATCTTCTAACTTTTTTTTATTAGAGAGCAACTCCTTAAGATATTTCGCATATTTAGGCATTTGTGAGATAGCCTCGCAGAAAGGAACATTAATATGGATTTGTTTTAAAACATCTAAAAACTTTTTATAATTTTTTTCGGCGCTTTCATTTTTAAATTTCGATGGATACGGAATATTAGAAGTAGGAGCGCGCGGATTTAAAATAGAAGAGTGCGGAGCTATCGTAGCGGGCAAATTCGAAGATGAATTAAAAGTAGGGGGAGGAGGAGAGGAAATTACCTTGGGTTCGTCCTGTTTTTGAACCACCTCCTTCCCGCTTCGGAGTGTAATCGCGTGCGCGCTCTCCTTTGGATATTGCTCGGTGTTCCCCGATAGTGCTCCTTGTTGACGCTCAGAAATCATCTTTGCGAGTTGGCGCACTTGATTCTCTAAATTTTTGATTGATCCGGTAAGGTTCCGGATGGTCGTTTCATTTGTAGCAACATATTTTGCAAAAACCTCTTCAATCGGAGATAGTTTTTGCTGTTGCGGTGGAAAACCGGGTGGATTATAATTTTGAGAAATCAAATTTTGAGGCGGAGTAAAGTTAAGAAGTTGATTAGGGGGAGGTTGATTTAAATTCATAGGACGCTGAGCATTTCCTTGGTTGCTCCATGAGAAATTCGGATGATTCCTATAGCCCGCATCGTAGGTGTTATTATACGGAGCGGTGTTCGGGTTATAGGAAGGCCGAGGTGGATTTCCCATGTAGTCAACATGTTCTTCAATTAAAATGTTATTGGCCCAAGGAGGAGTGGCGGAGGAAGCAGACATCTCCGCCACTTGCTTTGTTAAGCGCTCAACTTGTAAAGCCAAATTTGCGTTTGCGTCTATTTCAAAAATTCCGGCCGGCTTATTAGGCCGCGCTCGGGGCATGTTCCATTGATACGCATTTGTGGCCATCTCTTCGAAAAGCTCTTGAGCGGCGATCGGGGTTTTATTATTTAATGTCCCCCCGGCGGTCGCATCAATCATTTGCCTCGTTTGGAGATTTAAGCCATTATAAAAAACTTGCACTTGTTGCCAAGTGGCAAGTGCATGGTGAGGGCATCGACGCAAAAGCTCCTTGAAGCGCTTGTTGGAGTTGCCATTGTGATCTAGAAGTGGTCAAACATGTAATCTCACTGCCAACGCGATATGAGCCTGCAGGGTCGCACATAAGAGCATGTGGAGAAGTTGGTAGATTAACTGTGTTGGTAAATGTTACCAATCACCATATATAGAATGGGGAAATCCAGCAGGTTGTTGCTGTCTGAATTCGTCGGGTTTACACGGATAGAATTCGTCAGATTCGTCGGGATTCGTCGGATTGTCCCGTGAACACTCGACGAATTATTACAGAAACCCTTCAGTCGGCAAAATGTTGTCGTCTGTCTGGATTCGTCGGGATTCGTCGGGTTGTCCCGTGAACACTCGACGAATTGTTACAGAGATCATTTTCTCGGCAAATGTTGCCGTCTGATCTGATTCGTCGGATTCGTCGGATTGTCCCGTGAAATCTCGACGAATGATCTTCCGTGGAATTCCGACGAATTGTAACAGAAGCCCTTATTCTGCTGTGTGGTCTGCGGATAGCGATTCTTCTAGAAGCTGTTTATCCTTTGGGTATAAATAGGACTTCGTTTTAGGGTTCTTATAACGAACGAAAAGAAAAGCCGACGGAAGGAGTTCCGCTCTCGCCTTACGAACCCTAGCCGACGGAAGTGTTCCGCCGTCTCTGAATCGCGTCCGCCGACCTCCTCTCCGGCGATCGTCGCCGTGTGTGTTCTTCCTGGAGCGAACCTAGCAGTTCGTGGAAGTTCAAGGTGCAGTCATTCTTCTCCCGGCTCGTGTGGATCACTGTAGAGACGTAGATATTATTCTACGTGAGGACTCGCATAGCCGACGACAGGAATCAACTCGTGGAGCATCTAGGTTGGATTTGATCCAATCCCGCAAAGGTAATTTCATACCTAGCATTTTTCTTAACTTCTTGATTCAACATTCATGGCCGATCCAAAGTCTTTTTGGGTTGTTTCTCTTCATTTCCGCTGCGCCTACATTTGATGTATGGTTCTAGAAAAACCCAACAGCGCTCCCATGTGTCATAGAGAGTCTCCGAGTCGATTTGCATGAACGATGCAATATCCGTGCGCAATTTAGCGGTCTTTGAAGGCGGGAAATATTTATTAAGAAATTTTTCCACCATTTCGGCCCATGTAGTGATGGATCCCCTAGGAAGGGAGCCCAGCCACTGCTTGGCCTTAGACCGCAAAGAAAAAGGAAAAAGACGTAATCGAATGGCGTCATCGGTGACGCCATTGATCTTAAAAGTGTCGCAAATTTCAAGAAAGTAAGAGATATGTGAATTTGGATCCTCGTCCGGTTGACCATCAAAGGTCACCGATTGTTGCACCATTTGTATGATGCTGGACTTGATCTCAAAATTATTGTTCGCCACCGTGGGGCGAACAATACTCGATTGTGTGCCTTCCAAATTCGGCCGCGCATAATAGGACATGGTCCGTTGCGCGTCCTCATTAGGATTTGGCTCGTTAAGATTAGGAGGATTAAGATTATGATCCATATTTGCTGCGTTAGTGTCCCCGATCGACTCTTCGGATTCTATTTGATTTCCCTGATCACGAGAACGGCGGTGCCTCAAAAGGGTTTGCTCGATCTCCGGATCAAAAGGAAGAATCGAAGTGCTACCTCGGGTCATACACTAGAAAGAGAAGAAAGGAAGAAGAAAAACTAAAAATATCTTTTTTTCTTTTTGAAAGTTAGAAAAAGCAAATTAAAATAGAAAGAAGCATGATAAAATTAATAGCTATCCTCTTTTCAAAATATCTACGCAAAGTCCCCGGCAACGGCGCCAAAAACTTGATATTTAATTTGGTAGGTTTTGAAATTTAGTGAAGGGTTAAGATTTTCTCCAAAACTATATCCGATAAAGGCAAGTGTACCTTATCATCTATAGTATAGGATATTTAGGGATATCAAGGTCGTATTCCACGAGGCGCGTTGATTACTTCTACTTCGAGGAGAATCACTATTATTTTATTGATGAAAATTTGAGGTGGTTTGTTTTCGCTTAACTAAAATTAAAACTAAATTCAAACTAAATAAAAAGCTTGAACATTGCATGAAAAGAAAGAGAAATTGACATTGCATAAAAAAAAGAACATTACTAAGGAGAGAAAAATTTAACCTTTCATAAAAAGGAAGAAATTACTTAAGGAGAAAAAGAACATGAAAGAGAAAAATAATTTTATTGAAAATCAAAGAACTATTACAAGCCTTAAATTAAGAGTGCAAGGCTAAGGAAAATGAAAATTGCAAGCTTAAGAAAACTAGTACACGAAAGTTACACTACAACATTGCATGAAAAAGGGAAGGAGGAGAACATGAAAGCCTTAAGAAACATGAACATTAACTTGAAAAACTCACTCTCAGCTCTAACAGCACCTCCCCATCTCCAAATTTCTGAACCCTGGACTCAAGGAGAGCCTCTGAATTTATAGGCAAAAATTTCAAGTTACACGCCCTCGGTCACGGGCGTGACCAAGGGCGTGTAATCACTGTAACATTGGATCCGGCAGCGGCGTGGGCTTGGCGTGACGGCGGGAGAAAATCGGACATGTCACGGGCGTGACATATGGGTCACGGGCGTGACTCAGGACGGCTTCATTTAATGCGGCATGGGCTAGGCAGACGGCGCGGCGGTAGAGCAGGGATCACGCTGGAAAGTCACGGGCATGACATGTGGGTCACGGGCGTGACTTAGGTTGACTTCTCGACAGCATCTCCTCGTCTCGACGGCGGCTCCACGTGGACGATTCTAAGATTACACGCCCCCGGTCACGGGCGTGACCTGGGGCGTGACTTGGTGTGGACTGGTTCAAACAGTGCGGCATCGATTCTGGACTGATCTTCAGCTTACACGACCTTGGTCACGGGCGTGACCGAGGGCGTGACATGCCACTTTTCCCGATTTGTCCCAAAAATCTGCAAATATCGAAATTAAGCTAAGTTAGAATCAAAATTACAAAAAGAACTACTTATAACCTAAATTTGACATAAAATAGAGAATTCATATTAAATATTTACAAGATTTTCTATTAAAAATTTATAAAAATACTACTTATCAAATGACATAAATAATCATAAACCGGGAGAGCAGTCCCGTTCTCACTCCTGATAGTTTGAAGCAAAAGGATACTGTCGGCATCGCCGATAATGTTGCAGGGCTCAGTAGGATCATCAGTGGCCTCCTCCATGATTTGGACTTCCTCCACCGGTGCTGAGGTAGTATCCTCATCACTTTGGAAAATATCCTCCTCTATAGGAATAGGCACAACACACAAATCACCTACCTTATCCTGCGAAACTTCCTAAGTAATTTCGTCAGAGACAAATGTAGTTGTATGCACAATATGGCGAGGAATAGTGCTTGTATAAAAGTCAAGAACCGATTCCTCACCAAGAATCGAATCCATGCAAGGTGATGTATGCACAGGGGAGATAGGCTCAATTATGTCAGAACATCAATCTGCCACAACTCTGATAAGCATATCTGCATCATTCCCTTCAAAACATGAAGGTGACACAGCTACGTAATCAGCGGTAGAAGGTGTGCTACTAGAGTTAGGAGTCGGGACGATCCAGATATCTGGCTCGTCATTCTCGTCCAATTGGCCAAGATAAGCAGCACAATCCTTCAAGGCATGATCCGTGCTCTGACAAAACAAGCACTTCCTTGTTGGCTTCCTTGGCACAACAGGTGCTGAAGCGGTAAAGAAGTGTGTCATTGAAGGCGCAGATGAATAGCCATAGGACTTATGCACACCATATGGAGTACCAGACAAAGTCGGTGCTCCATATACTGGGCCTTGAGTGTTAGGGCTATTATCTTCTTTTGGACATCTATCACTAGCATAAGAGATATCTCCACACCAAGGGCAACGAATATTAAATGCGGCTCACATTGTGTGAAGATAACCAGATTCAAAAGAAAAATAAAATTGCGCAAAATACTACACCCAACAATAATTTACTAAAGCAACCTATATTTAAAGCAGTAAAAATAGAATACGAAAAAAAAGATGCAATTTACAAATGGAAGGACTTCTACCTCTCAGTTCTCCTTCTCTAGAAACTCACATGACAGTGTTCCCCAGCAACGACACCAAAAACATGATGCGATTTATTTCGGCAAGTGCACCGGTCGTATAAGTAATATAAAATGGGTGAAATTCCCCAAGTATCGATCTCTAAAGGCACACAGTAAGGTGGGGTTAATTTTTGAGGAAGGACTTGAGATTGAAGTCCTTTAGGTCAGATGGATTGCGGAAGAGCTTCGATTGGATTGTGGAAAGCAAAATAAAACTATTTTACTAAACTACTATGCAGACCGCTATGCGCTGCTTCGCAAGGCGAATGGAGACTATGCAGGCCGTTATGCACTGCTTCACTAGGCGGATGGGCGAGAACGCAAGCGGATGGAAGGGTTCATACCGGAGAAAGTGAAATGGATTATACGGTCCGTTATCACCGCTTAGCTTGGCGAGTGGAAGAGTAGGCATGCGTAATGGATGAGTAGTCAAGCGGAATGGACGAGTAGGCTTGCAGAATGGAGCGGGGATGATGGCAATAGAATGGCGACACACCTCATTTACACAAATAAACAAGATACTTTCATAAAAATGAAAGAAACATTACACACATGGTTTATAGTGTTAATCATCAAAAGATAGAGAAATCTTGCCCTAAATACAAATCAAGAGGAAAAAGAGTAAAGGAATCGACCACGTTCAAAGCCTTGTTGGGATTCGCGAAAGGAATCACTGGGTTGTCAATCCGCGTCCAAATTCGGTCCGAAACTGCGTCCGGGGTAGAGGAGGGCTGTCACTTCCTCCCAATAACCCGTCTTCTTCATCTCACGACCCGATCTACTCCGGTGCACGATCTCCTTTCTTGATATTGATGATATTTGGGATAGAATCCTCTCCTCGGAGGCTCTTGGATGATGGAGGGTGAAGAAGGATGAAGAGTAGCTGAAAACGACGCTCAAAATGACCTAAAAATGCATATTGGCGGTAGGATTCGTGAATATGCGTATTTATAGAAAGCAGAATTTTGAACGCGCACGATCAGTGGTCGTGCGAGAAGAAATGCCACTGATCGTGCCAGAACAACCTGTAACAACAACCCGAATGGAAAAATAGCACACAAACAGTGGCGCACGACCAGTGGTCGTGCGAGAAGAAGGCCAGTGATCGTGTGAACTGCTCGGATCTGAAAAGGGGGAATGTGCACGACCAGTGGTTGTGTGCTTGACTGTGCGGGAACAAAAACGCACGACCAGTGGCCATTTGGTGAAAAAATGGGCCAAATACGCCCCGGATCACGACACCACCACTGTACCTGCATGGAAACATGACCAGGCCACTGGTAGGGGAAAATAATATCCAATCCAAGCATTCACAGATATATATATATAACTATAAAAATGAGCGGAATACAAGGGTAGGATAAAACCACACCAAAATGGGCTTAAATGTGCAATTCGTGTATGTAAATGATATTGTGTAATAGAAACGATTATGATCCAAAAGTGAAGTGCAAGTGCGAGAAAACTAGCCCAGATAAGTCCAAAAATCCTATATAAATTGGACTCATCAAATCACCGAAGGAAGCTTCCCAAATGAAGGAGATGGAGGGAGGGCGTGTGGAGAGCAAAAACAACTCAGTGGCATGGGGTGGACTGGCGGCAATGGTGAGACATACACTAAAATCACGGGTCCAACATTTAAATACGAAGCAGAAAAAATAAAATGCATGATCAGTGGCGCACGACCAGTGGTCGTGCGAGAAGATATGACACTGATCGTGCGAGAACAACCTGTAGCAAAATCAAGAATGGAAAAATAGCGCACGATCAGTGGAGCACGACCAGTGGTTGTGCGAGAAGAAGGCCAGTGATCGTGTGAACTGCTCGGTTTGGAAAAGGGGGAATGCGAACGACCAGTGGTCGTGCGCCTGATCGTGCACGAACAAAAATGCACGACCAGAGGCCCAATAGGCTAAATAATGGCCCAACCGAACTCCGAGCATCCACAAAACCCTTGTACCTGTAGAAAGACCACTAATATAGACATTCACATAATCCACAATAAAGGTATGTAATCACAGAATAGATCGAATGTAAGGAATATTAGAAATCACACCAAAATGGGCCAAGAAATGCACTTAGCGCTGAAATACACAATGTGATCAAATAGAAGCATTTATGAACAATAAGTGAAGTGCATTGGAAACATAAATGACACAGATGAGTCCGGAAATAGCTATATAAACTAGACTCATCAATCTACAATAATCCTCCGGATTCGGTTGTATCTCTTGCCTTTTTCTTCTCTTGATTAGATGATGTTGAATGTAATCTTCATTTTATAGATGATGTATGCCATTCTAGCCTTTTGATTTTATAGATCTATTTTCATGGTTGTGAAAATGCTTATTTGTGTAGAATGTGCTTGAAGTGCGCCGATTCCGCCCCCACTCCATTCCATTATGCAGACCCTCCATTCCCTTCCGCTAGCCTACTCTTCCATTCTGCTTGACTACTCGTCCATTATGCGTGCCTACTCTTCAACTCGCCAAGCTAAGCGGTGCTAATGGACTGTGTAATCCACCTCATCTTCGCTAGTGCAAACCATTCCATCAGCTTGCCTACTCGCCCATCAGCCTAGTGAAGCAGTGCATGACGGCCTGATAGTTTCCATCCGCCCGGCGATGTAGTGCATAGCGGTCTGCCTAGTAGTGTTAATTTAGGTTTCTTTTATTTTGTTTTCCGCATACCAATCTAAACCTTCCACAACCCATCCGACCTAAAGGACTTCAATCTCAAGTCCTTCCTTAAAAGTAACACCACCTTACTGTGTTCCTTTGAGATTCGATACTTGGGAATTATTCGCCCATTTTATATTACTTGAACGATCGGTACACAGCCATTTCGTGCCACAGTCTTGCTACCTCCTATAGCCGTGTGCTACATTCGCGTATCAAATTTTTGGCGCCGTTGCCGGGGAACAAAGTTGTGTGAGTTTCTCTAGAGAGAGAGCTGAGAGATAAAGTTCTTTTCCTTTTGTGTATCGCATTTGTTTTAATTTAGAGCTTGTAAATTCTCTAATTATCTATTTAAAGTATTTCAAAAATCAGGTTTCCGCAGTTTTAAATTTTACTTTGTGCATATTGAGATCATTTTCTGCTTATATTAGTTGTGAATCCATCTGTGCACCAATATGTATTCTTATCAACAATGTAGTTGGTGTAGAGCGTTTAATCATTCTAGTGATGATTTCCATCTAGGAAGCCATAATTATAATCCTTATAGTTCATCGTTTGGAGAATCTAGATCTTCATACAATGAACCGACATATTATAATTATGCATCCCCATTGCGAGCATCACTTTCACCGGGTGGTTTGGCTTTTCCACAGTCAAAACCTACCGGGAAGTGCTACTTGTGTTGTCAGAGTTTTGATCACGCGTTGAAGGACTGTGATAAATGGAAAATGCAATTGGAGGAGGATGATGAGACATCGCTCATCACCATTCCACCATTTCCTTATCACACTACTCCTTCAATTATTGAGGACATATACGCCATGCCCCCATATCCTCATGGGAGCATGACGAATTTGTCCACTAGCGTCGATGTTGATCACTACTATGACATTTTGGAGTTTTCTTCCTCTATTGTGCCGTCATTTTCTATGGATTCTGCATCTGAGGATATTTCTTCACTCCTATCAGACTCTATCTTGAGCCCTATTTCTACTCAGATATTTTCTTGTATCAGTATGCATGTATCTTCTGCTCTTATTGCTGAATTTCTAGATGTGCAGGATAAGCCTATGGAGCCCAAAGTTGTGCCGAGTTGCACTAAGGAGGATATTTTCCTTAGTGAGGAGGCTTCTACCTTATCACCGGAGGAGAAGGTCCAACTCATCATAGAAGTTCCTAGCTGCTCATATTCTTCATACAGTGATTTTATTGCGATCGATAATAATCCATCTGTGAAACCTGGTTGGAGTGAAACCGGGGCCACTCCTCCTTTAATTGAATCGTTTAGTTCTTCATCCAGTTTATTTATTGATCACAATTCTTATAATGATGATATTGATAAGTTCATTCTTCCTACTTCCCTTCCTGTTAATGCCTCTAATATTTTGTTTACTCCCCTGCAGGTCTATGAGTTCGTGGACCCATTTTTGGGTGATTCTGAGTGGCATTCTTGGCAGGGACATCAGCTGGCTATGATGAAATCAATCGCCTATTCCACTTCATCATTGCCTATTTTTCCTTGAGAGACTGGGTGCAGGGTGGTAAACAGTACTTCATTGATGACAAATGATTGGAGGAGATGAAGAAGATGAAGAAATATGAAACTTGGAGATTGAAAGCTTCTGATCCTCTTGACTACTGCTGCTGCTGCTGCTGGGTTTTCGGATCCATTTCGTTAACTGCTAGTTACTACTTTAAATCAACGTATAGTTGATTTCTCTGCTCCTCGTGTAATAATAATAAGTAGACTTTATTATTTTCGCTTTACACTTAGACATTTATATACACTGCATAATACAGGTATTTGGTCTACCTTAAGGACGGTAAACAAAAGGGCTAATGGGACACAACCCAATTTTGCTTGTGTTGCTTTATCTAATCCGCTAGTGCCATAATATATTATTTATGTTATTGCTTGGTGCATCCTTTTTGTAGGGTGGTTATCTTTTGGTGGCGGACTTGGATTTCCTTCGCAGTATTAACACCAATCTTTTGGTATGCTCATTTTTGAGCATGTGTAACTTTTCTTCCCCTAGGATTTTATTTAATTTTTATGGTTACATCATTTGCGTCTATTGCTTAGATTAAGTTTGGGGGAGAGCCGCTATGTGTTACCCATTGCACGTGTGATGCGCGTTCGGCAAGTGCACCGGTCGCTGTCAAGTAATAAATATGGGAATAGCTTCCCCGAATGTCGATCTCTTGAGGAATGCAGGTTCTGGTGAACGAAACGTGTGGTGAGTCGATTGTTACACGAGTGAATAAAATAAAACAGGGGCGTTGTGATTGGTGTCCTAAGCTATTGCGGAAATGAGAGAAATGCGGGTCGAAAAGCACCGCTTCGCAAGGTGTGGGTGAGTGCAGCGGCCGCGATACCGCGCTTCAGTAAGCGCGTGGAATGGCCACAGAGCGAGGTTTTGTGAGGGTCGTATTCACCTCTTCGCCAACATCACCACTAGCTATTGCTAGATGGCTTCACACACAAACAACTTAGAATATCACAACAACATGGAAAGCTATTCTCACCACCACAGCATCATTGCACATGAACAACAAGCAAGGATCTATAACATTAATCTAACGAGTGTTCATTGCAACAACACAAAGAGAAAGCACAAGCATCAAAGTTTTGAAAGGACCAAAAAGAAGATGTCACCGCATCTTGGGTTCTCGGCCGGAATAAGAGGTTGTCGGGCTCTCTCCGGGCTCGGCCCTCAGATGGTGTGCGGACTAGAAGGAGGCTGTCACCGCTCCAACGATCTACCTCACTTATATGGTCTCCACGACAAAGAATGCTTGAACTAGTGGCGGAGAATACTTGCAAATGCTCCCGGATGGAAGAATGGTGAAGGAGATCACCAGAAATGGTGTCCTCTCATCTCCTCCGTTGGAAGGGACGAAAATGGCGGGATTCCTGGCTTTTCCCGCGAGGGGTATGAGGGGCCTCCTTTGGCTGCAACTTTTCCTGCTTAAAATACTAAACAGGCAGAGTTTTGGTCACGTACGGGCGAACGCACGATCGTGTGCTGCCCGTGTGTTATTTAATGATAAAAACAGACTTGAAGACGAAGCTGCGCCGCCCGTGCGATTTACTCACGCACGGGCAAACCAGCCCGTGCGTAAAATGCACGGGTAAATTCGGAAAGGCTAAAATAAGAAGAAATAGGCGACCGTGCATTTTACTCACGCACGAGTAAATCCGCCCGTGCGTAAAAATGCACGACTAAACTCAGATCGCCCATTTTCTGCCCAGATGAGAACGCACAACCGCAATCGTCTGTGCGTCAAGGAAACGCACGACCGTGCGTTGTACACAATCATGAATTCTGGGGGAAAACTGGATGATCCGACCGCCTGTACAAAGACAAAACAGCTGGGAAAACACCTCCAGCACCAAATAAACACAGAAAAAGGATTGGGGAGCACCATGTGCTAACCCCCAATAACAAGCAGCGCAAATGCACACCGAAACGGGCCTAAGAGTGCACCTAACAAGGAATAACAAATATGATCGAAAACATGCCTAAAGTGTAGTGCATCGACTAGAAATACGGCCCAGATGAGTCCATAAATGGGACTCATCACACCCCCAGACTTAACCATTTGCACGTCTCGGGCAAACTACTCAGCTCTCCTGTCAGAACAATTGGATGTTAGAGTGTGATTAAGCGGTGGAGACTCATGCGAAGTCGCATGCTCACATGCGTAAAAATACATTAGAATAGAATTAAACTCAAGATTATATCTAACTATTTCTAGAACAGTAATTTGAAATCTACTTTACTTGGATGGTGAATCCCGATGAATCTTTCGGTCGCGCACAAGGGAAAATAGCGTGACTAATGAGTAGAGTATTACTCGAATCAAAGCTCGGGACAATCTCCTAAGAAATCCATCAAAGTCGGTGTCCATAGGCTTGCACGTTCGCACTCTCTCTACTGCATGAGACGACTCGCATCTAAAATCAATAGGACTTATAGGTTAAGATTTGGCTTAGGTTGAGTTTAGGCTAGATACGTAGAAGGACGATGGGAATCGCACTCAACATAACCTGAGCACTCAAGAGGATAAAAATCACCCATACAACATTTTCAAGAACTACACAACACCCCCAGACTTCGACTGAACACTATGTGCATGCTAAGCCAATCATACTTTGTTTTTGTCGAGAGAAAGTAATTGAAAGTTCGTTTTGAACAATAATTTTCTTTTTTTCCTTTTCTCTTCTCGACAGAATATCTTTTGTAGGCACAATAAAAACTTCTCCTTCAGCTTTTTCAAGGCTACCACACACCACAGAGATAACACCAAATGTGATCGATAAATAAATTCCTTTCAGCTCATTTGTTAGTGCGAGAATAGGTTTGGCGGTATGGCTTTGGTGAAATTTTAGTGGAGCTAAACATGGAGGATAGGTAGGCTCAAGTGGGCTTGCACGATGATTACATTGGTAAGGATTTCAAAAGCACAAACGGATCAAAAAATGGCCTATATCACACTTTATAACGAGTGCTTCAACGTAATCATTTCAAGAGTCGCCTAGTGCAAGTTCTAGCCACCGAGAAAGGTTGTCCTTCCTTCTGACCCTAGTAATAAGCTAATACTAGTCCAGCTACACTCGACCCTATGCTACCGTTGGATTCACCGGATTCACCACTAGAGTAAAATAAATTGCAGTTACTATAATAGAAATAATTAAATAATAACATTGAATTTTATTCTACTCTAATTGAATTTCTAGGCGTGATGGGAGCACTCGACTAGAGCACTACTCGAGTCGACATTTTTCTCCACTCCTCACTCCTACACTATCAATCCAATTCTTACGAGCGGGGAACCTCGCATCAATACCCAATAAGCGCGTGTGATCAAGTATGCGTGAACTAGGTGCAAGTGGATGCAATGTGCACAATAAAATTGAAAATTCCTAACTCAGCACATTCTAACATGCTATGCAAAGTGCGTGCACGTGCACAGCTCGATCTCTCCCCCAGACTTGATCAAAACCAAATAAATTAAAAATTTCAAACATAAGGAAAAGAGGGGTAGAGTGGACCTATGCTCACGAATGAGCATGCCAGAAGTGCGGTAATTCCTTCTTTAAATTTTCTCCTTCCTCATCCACCCGCGAGAGCTTCAACCTGTGATATTAGCAAAAAGCCCAAAACAACACATAATAAACAAAAATCTGAACGAAAGGTTGGAACAGAATTGTTCCACCATGGGTTGTCTCCCAAGAAGCCCTTTTGTTTACTGTCCTTAAGGTGGACCAAATACCTGTTTTAAGCAGTGTATAAAGTCTAGGAATAAGCAAAAGTCAGTAAATCCTAATTATTATTACAAGCTCAAAACAAATCAGCTATAAGCTGATTTGAAGTAGTAACAGCTGATGAAAGAAAAAGGTTCGGGGACCTGGTAGTAGGGGTGGAAATTAAGTAGGATGCTCAGCCTCCAACCCCAAATCTCCTCCTTTTTCGCTCTCTTCTTCTCCTCCAGTATTATGTCTTCAAAGAAAAACCGCTTGCCCCCTTGTAACCAATCCTCAAGGGGAAGCACCAACGATGATGAGGAAACAAGATGTTCCTTCACTGTACCTTCCTCATCCCGACAGGCTGTCGGCTCCTCCATGCATAAGGTCTGATCAACCGGAGGAGGGGCATCATGCATCATTGTACATAAAGAAAGGGGGTCAAGAAATAAATTGGAAGAAAAACTAAAAGAAATCTCATCTGAGGGGATAATCCCGGCTTCATCCCCCATAGGGTGCCGGCAATGAAAAACTGATGATATCATCGAAGATTTCACTAGACTCAACATCGCACGCAATGGCCTCCTCTAAAACTTGGACTTCCTCGCATTTGACTGAAACAGTTGCATCAGCACAATCGAGATTGTCCTCCTCTATGAGAGTGGGCACGACACTGCGCGTGTCTGCAACATCCTGCAAATTGACCTCAACGATAACATCAGAAATAGATGTAGCTTCGTGTGTAGTGGGAGAAGACGTGCCACTTGAGAGTTCGGGCTCACTCTCCACACAAGGGCACAAATCCACGCAAAGTGGTACATGAACCGAAGAGGTATGGGGGGGGGGGGGGGGGGGGCGGGGGGCGCATCAGAAACAGAGTCATGAGGGACACTGATACATGTGTCATTTCCAGAGACTTCAAGATGTGAAGGTGGAAGGGATACGTAACCAGAGGAAGGGGCTGTGCTCGCAGAATTTGAAGATGGGACGATCTGGATATCCGGCTCATCGTCATCCTCCAGTTGGCGAAGATAATCAGCACAGTCCTTCATGGCATGCTCTCTACTTTTGCAAAATAAACACTGCTTCACCGGCTTCGCCGGCACCCAAGGTGCGGCAGTCGCGTAAAAGTGCGACAACAGAGGCGCAGTAGAGTTGCCAAAAGATTTATGGGCTCCGTACGATTTCTGAATGACACCATACTCTTTGGGACACCTATCACTAGTGTGGGATGTGTCCCCACACCAACGACATCGGATATTCAAATGCGCCCACATGATACAGAAGAAGAAAATAGCATAATAAAGAATAAATTGAAAAGAATAAAAAACTCAACCGAAAACAATCGATTCACAACAAAAATCTCATCACGCATGCATTCCCCGGCAAGGAGCCAAAAACTTGATGCGCGTTCGGCAAGTGCACCGGTCGTTGTCAAGTAATAAATTTGGGAATAGCTTCCCCGAATGTCGATCTCTTGAGGAATGCAGGTTCTGGTGAACGAAGCGTGTGGTGATTCGATTGTTACACGAGTGAATAAAATAAAACAGGGGCGTTGTGATTGGTGTCCTAAGCTATTGCGGAAATGAGAAATGCGGGTCAAAAAGCACCGCTTCGCGAGGTGTGGGTGAGTGCAGCGGCCGCGATGCCGCACTTCGGTAAGCGGGTGGAATGGCCACAGAGCGAGGTTTTGTGAGGGTCGTATTCACCTCTTCATCTTCCACATAGCGGGTGGAAGAGGAAGCAGCAGCGCCTGTGCATTTTTGTTGGGAAAAACTCATTTGATTTAACTTAATAAATTACCTAAAAGTGATTTTATTTCTTAGGATTGAATTACCCATTATATAGTGAGGGTAATCTGTTCATTAGATGTCTTAGGATGTCACACTCAACCTAGGGTGTCAAGACCAAATCTAGAGAAGCACAATATGGGCAAAGTTAACATTTGTGTCGAATAGAAATCGACGCAACATCAAATTATTGTCGACGCTACTCTGACTAGAAGTCCAAGAAGTTCACCCTTCTGTCGAAGTAATCCAAGTCGACGTTACGTAAAATAGATATCGACGCAGAGGTACTTGAAGAAGTCGACACAGCTTCTACTTCAACTCGGAGCAGATGGAAGTATCTGTTGAAGCCATCTATAGTCGACGCAACGTCGACTTCATCTCGACGCAGATATGAAGTTCAGAGCCAAGCAATCAACTCGACGGTTACGTCGATTGGGTATCAATGCAACTTCTACGAGCAGAGTTCAGTCAGAGCAAGGATGAATTATAAGCTGCTCCTACAAGAACACGAAGGTGCGTCGATAAGAGAGGAAGTGAACTCGACGCAATGTCGAATATTGTCTGAAAAGGAAAACCTTTTGAGCTGTCATTTTTGATCCTCTCTCATGGCCCACCTCTCACAAAGTCGTTTCCTAACGGCTCGTTAATGGCCTCAAATAGACAGAAGGACTACAAGAAGACAAAATCCTTTCTTGGAAACATGTTTAAGGTTGGTGAACAGGTCGGGAATTTAAGAAGGAACGAGAGAGAATGTCCAGGGCAGAATTCCTTCTCAGGGCTTACCAGAAAGGGAAATAAAATTCAAAATTCAAGGGAGACAATAAAAGGGCAGAGAAGAAGGAGACAAATTAGAGCACTTATCACAATCGGCTTACATCTTCTGTTCAGACCTTTTTCTCTTCTCCTTCCTCCTCAGGAACCCTAACTGAGAACATACAGAGAAGATAAGAACAGATGCTCATCATCACAATTATATAGCATGTTGATCTTAATCAGAAGAGAAGGACAAAGGATCTGGAAGCTATTCTTCATCACTATTACATAAGAGCCAAATCTAAATCAGCAGAATCACAAAGGATCTGACAAACATAGCTTCTGCAAATCATCACCATCATAAGCAAAAGTTCATCAAGAGCAGATCCAGTGAAAAAATATAAGTAGTTGTTCTTCATACAGCCATCATAAGAATTCTGAAAACAGAATTCCTACAATCTTCCTCTTCTTCTTTTTCCTTCTATTTCCCTTATATAAAAAAGTTTTGTTAATCCCTCTTTAAAGGATTCAGTGGTTCAAGATCTCCTTATCAAAAGATCTGGTGTTTCAAGATCTCCTTATCAAAAGATCTGATGGATCATGATATCCTTGTCAAAAGATCAGTGGTTCTAAGAGTCTCTTTACCAAAAGACTCGGGCACAGTGGTGCATCCCTACCAGATGGTAGAAGAGGGGAGTACCCATATTTTGGGGAACCTCTACAAAAATCTGTGTGTCTTCTAGTTTGATAATTTTTTGTTCTGTCCCTCATAGCTAGTTTACATTATTGTTTTCTGCTTTATATTCCAGCACTGTTATATTCTGTCTGAGATCTTGATTAAGTATAAATCTTTAGATTATTTTATTGTTTTCACAGTTAGAATAGGAATAATTTTTAAATCTCTATTCAACCCCCTCTAGAGGATTCAAAGAGGCACAATGTGCACTTTCAATTGGTATCAGAAGGAGGTTGATCATTAAGAGGTTAACACCTTGATCAAAAAGACCTCCTACTCTTATTTCTTTTCTATAAACATATTTTATAAAGAAAATGAGTACTAAGGATTATGCTTCCACAAGACGCCCAATGTGTAACTTAAACAAGTTCACACTCTGGAAGGCCAGGATAAGGCTGTACATGAATTCAATTGATGGAGACATCTATAATGTCCTTCTCACAGGTCCTCCTGCTCTAGTTAGACAAAAGGAAGGAGAAAACTCAACAACTGAGGCTGTCCCAAGAAAGGAATGGACAGAGACTAAGAAGAAGGTCAAGGCATGTGATGCCAAGGCCATGAATATTCTGGTGTCAACAATGTCAGATGACATTTTTCAGAAAGTTGCTGAGTGCCAATCAGCAAAGGAAATCTAGGACTCACTCACCACCATGGTGGAAGGAAGTGCTGATGAAAGAAAGGAAAAAAGTCCCTTCTCATATCCCAGTATGAGAACATTCAAAAGAAAGCTGAAGAATCTGTTGCCAATATGTATGACAGATTCAGTCTTATCATTAATGAGCTCAGAGGCTTAGACAAGGAAATATCCTTGACTGAAATTAATGATAAGATTCCCATGTGCTTCCCTAGCTCATGGGATTCAAGGATCTAGGCAATCAGAGAATATAGATTCCACAGAGAGATCTCAACTAAAGCTTTGCTAGGAAAGCTTAGGTCATATGAGATGTTGCTGAAGAATAGGGTTGAATCAGAAGAAAAAGAAATGACTCCAGCTCCAACCCAAAGGAGCCTTGCTCTGAAAGCTACTGAAGGAGAGCCCTCTACTCCTGAAGATGAGATGTTCAATCTCAAAGCAAGGAGATTCAAGAAATGGGTCAAGACAGAAGACTCAAGGAGGAGAGAAAGAGATTCAAGGCCTAGTTATGATAATTCTCGAAAGAAGGATATTATCTGCTATACCTGCAACAAACTAGGGCACATTGCTCCTGAGTGCCCACAAGAGCAAAGGAAAAGGAGCAGCAGGAAAGAGGACAAGAAGAAGAAGTCCTTCAGAGGAAAGGACGGGAAGAAAGCCAAGGGTTTCATTGCTAAAACTTGGAGTGATTCTGATGCAGAATTAAGCTCCTCATCATCTGAGAGTGATGATGAAGAAGAAGCAGTGGCAGCCTGCATGATGGCTCTTGGGATGACATCAGATGATGAAGATAATCAGGTATCTGTCTTTGATGAATTTTATTTTACCTCAGAAGATTTCAAATCATGCTTCAAAGATTTCTACATTGAACATCTTAGGGTAGACAAAGAATTAGACATTGCTAGGTATGAACTAGAGAACCTTAAGAAAGATGAAATGCACATAATAAATCAAAATCTAACAAATGAAATTAACAATAAAGAATCAGAATTGATTAAACTGAGAAAAGAAAACATAAATCTAAAAGAAGAGCAAGCAAATGCAAAGGCCTTTGAGGACTCACTCAATGGGAGGAGTCAGAAGCTCAAAGACATCACTGGAAATCTCTCTATGAGATTTAATCACCTAGGGTTAGGAGCAGAGCCCTCCACTAGCACAGAAGCACCTAGGAAACCTGCCTGGAAAAATCCAGTGTCATTTGTTAGACCTAGTGAATATCAACCAAGTGAGAAGAGTGTATCATCCAAGGGTTGAGATAATAATCATCCAGATAGAATAGACAAACCTAAAAAGGCAAACCTAAATAAAAAGGAAAAACCCCTAGGCAAGATTCATTTAGAGAAGTTAAATAACAACAACCAACAGGCAAAAACAAAACCTAGGATAATCAAACATTCTGCTGATTTGTTATATTTTGATACATTTTATACTCATATCAAGTATCAAGATAAGAGGTTTGGGAAATCCATTCCCCATCATCCCAAAGGGTATCATGAAGGACCCTTCTATTCTTTCATTAAACCCTACAATGGTAAAAGCAAATGGCCCAAGGTAACCTGGGTTCCTTCTAATGTTTGAATTACCTGTGCATGACGAGGTAAGGTCCCACTCAGGAGAAAATGGAGTGGGAAAAAGATGTAGATTTTGATTAAGGAACAAGACTTATTCAAGCGAGTAATTTTTACCTTGAATCCTCCTTAATATTTATTACATAATATTATGATCTATTTTCAATAAATAAAATTGCTGGGAAAAACAGCAAACATTTTCTAAAGAAATAGATCTATTTATTAAGAGGTGTGTCGAATAGAAGTCGACGTACCATCGACTTCTACTCGACGCCAGCGTCAAGAAGCACTCAGAATAGACAATTCGAATAGAATTCGGCGCAGCGTCAAGTTCTTATCGACGCATACGTCGACTTATTAATTGTTGATTAAATTCGAAGTTATGTCGATTGGAAATCGACGTAACGTTGACAGGACTACGTCGACTTAGGGTCTCTGAATAGTCTCAAAGCTACGACGAGTACTAGTCAACGCAACGTCGATATATCGGCACGCGCAGAATTTTTTCTAGAAGCAATCTCGACACAGCTTTGCGCGCCAAATAATAAGTGTTATCGACGGTGAGACGACCTAAACCCTAAGTAGCGGCGATTCATCTGCTTTTAAGCAATTACAGCGTCGAAACATTTACACTTTCGAATTCTCTTTCTCTTTGCTCTCTTGCTCTCTTGTTCTCCAGCTCTCCCTTGTTCTCTCTTTCTCATTTTCTCTTTCTCTGCAGATACATCAAATCAATGGCTCCTCCTAAGATTAATTCTGGGTTTGATGTGGATATTGACTCTTTCAGCGCAGCGGCTGACAGCTTCAAAGCCATCCTGGGCTTGCTTCTAGATGCTGGCTTAACCAAACTAATATCCACCAGAAGCAAGATACTAGATATTGAATTAATAGAGCTTATGGAGTATGTACAGATAGGAGAAGATGGCTCCCTTAATGGGAAAATTTCTGAGACAGACATTCACATCATAGAGGAGATGCTTAGTCAGACATTTGATCTTCCAACTGGGAGTGACCCTGATGAGATGACATGTGAAGAGATTAAGAAAGCATTAGAGATTATGCAGTTCAGTAAGGAGAAGCAATCAATCTCAAGAAGATTGAGTTGAGAGAAGAATACAGATTCCTGGCTGACATATTTGGGAAAGTTCTATTATGCAAAATCTCAGCTCATGATGCAATTCCAAAGCAGCAGCTGAAGATTATGGGCATTCTTGTCCTTAAGAAAAAGATAAACTGGGGAAGGCGCCTCTTGAAAATGATTGGGCACAAGTACTCACATAAGGGGAATGCATACATGAGAGTTATGAGTCAAGTCCTTCTCCACCACTATCCAACTGCATGCAGATCCAATGGAGTGCACATTCCTCCTGGGAAAAGGATTAAAATTGGAATCTTCTCCAAGTGGACCAGGCAAATAATGAAGCCTGGTCAAGCTCTAGTCTCTCCTCCTCCATCTCCTCCTCCTCAAGAGCCAGAAAGACACACACCAGACCCTCCAAGGGATGCTATCCCTCCTCCTCACTCTCCACCTCCACTGGACACTGATCCAGATATCCATCAGGAAGACACTCCAGCACAATAGCAACTGCAAATATAAAAACAAAAATAGTTCCCATCCACTTCAACACTTGAGCAATCACCTCAGCTAACCTATCAACTACCATCCACCCTCATTCCAGATCATCAGCCTGCTCCACCTCCACCACCATCAATTCACTTCTCCCCTGATGTTAACCATCCTCTCTTCCCTATCCAAGAAGAGCTCCCTCCATCACCGTCTCCATCTACATCTCATCCACCCACAATTGATTTTGAACAGATCATTTCCAATGATGTGGACATTGCCTCCTCCACATTTGCAGACCAAGTGGCCTCTCGGGCTAGAAGGTTTGACAGAAAATACTCACAAATGGAGGGTGAACTATTAAGTTTTCAAAGGTCTTTTCAGAGCCTCAAAGATTTTGTATATTCCTCTATGGTTTCAAGGGAATTCTTAACCTCACTGGCCAGCAAGGTCAAGAAGGGGGAGAACATATTAGAGGAAGAAAGACCTCCTGAGTTGAGTGGATGGGATAAAGGGGATGCAGATAATTAGCTTGCTCTTGACAAAGTGACCACTTTCAGGGTGCACAGATTCAGGGGGAGCTCTTAGAAAAGATAAATGAGGAAGAGAAGAATGAACCAGATCAAGATGTGCTCCCATTGGCTCAGGGGGAGATAATTGATAAAGAGATGACATATGTCATCCAGTTTCTAACAGATGAGGGGGAGCCCCCAGAAATAATGGATGTTGAGCAAACAGGTGTAGATAAGCAGGGGGAGCTTGCCCTAGATGTTCAAAGGAACCTAGATACTGAAATGGCAGCTGTGAGCACAACAGTGGCTCAAGGGGAGTCTCGGAATGAAAAACTGCTAGAGGAGGCTGTGCAGATTGCTCAGGAAGCTGTCCAACAAGCTGAACTACACTCACAATCTCAGGGGGAGCTTACCAGAGACAATGTTGCTGATGAAGTAACAATGTCTCCTGAAGAGGATGAGCCCTTGTAATTTGCTCAATGGAGAGTTGTTCCAAAGGTGTTCAGCAGAAAAAGAAGAATTCCTGAGAAGGAGCAATGAGGCTCAGGTACTCTGTAAGAAAATATTTCTCCTGAAAAATAGCTCTGGATATCTACATATTGCTTGACATTAGAATGGTCTGTGAAAAACAATATGTTATTTTCTATATTCACCAATGCTGCCTTGTATGTAATTCATTTTCATGTCCAGGATTGTTGAAACCAGGACTTGGCTTCTTTGTAGAGTTCAGGCCCTCAATGAAGAGGGACAGCTAGCACTTACTAATTCCTCGGAAGGAACCGATCGGTGACTCGGAACTAAAGACAGACCCTTGGTCACAGCGAGGAGGTCCCACCACACACCCGGAAGATCTTTGAGCGATTCCCCTCCCAAGACAAAGCTGAGACTGGGCACCTTAGAGGGCCGGAGGGCTAAGCCAAGATAACCAAGGGAGGAATAAGCTCAGGAAACTGAGATCGGATCCTCTCCCAAGGTGCCCTTCAAGGTCTATTTATAGTTTTCAAGCTTGGTCTGCTAATAGCGAGATTCCGCCTTACAATTTTGCTATACGCAGTCCAAAATGGTCTGCCAACAGCCAGACTCCGCTGTTTGGAGGGGCTAACTGCAGACCACCAGGGGCTTTCAGGTAAAAATGATCATGAGTCCTTCCTGGGCGAGCCACCTCCGAGGGCCTTACTCGCGAACCGAGAGGCTCGGCTTGCTCACCATCGTGCGAGCAAGAGACTAGGCTTCGGTTTGCTCGCCTCCTGCGAGCGGCCTGCGAGAACCCGGCTCGCCCGGCCCCCATGGCTCGCTCGCCTTCTTACTCTAAACAGCCTGATGGTCCCTTTGTCTCCGCTCTTTGCGAGGCTACCCCTTTGTCTCCGCTCTCCTCCTGGCGGACACCGGGGTTGTACACAATCCCCGCTCTTCGTGAGGCTACATTAGGCTTGCGAAGAAACGTCCAATCCCTGGTGTTCGCCGACCCCTTGTGACGTCGTGAGAATCTTTTGGTGGGCCACATGCCCCAAGCTATTAATACCCTACTCCCAGCCCGGTATATGAACTTTTTCTCCTTCTTTTCTACCTCGCTGCTCATCACTTGTCATCTTGAAAATTTCTAAGAGGGAGAAGCTATTGGCTCACCTTAAGGCCTCGCAAGCGAGCCAAAAGTCCAAAGCTACTGCGCACGCATCTTGGATCTCTCCCGAACCTACTCTGCCTCCGCCTCTGCTCAAGAAGGCGAAGACCGTCCGGCGGTCGCCGAGAGAGGATGGTTCATCGCCTTCTTCCTCGTCTCCCCGCCATGAGCTCGCTTCACAGGTTCTGTCTCAATACTCGATAATCCCCATGGTATCCTTTTAAGTTTGCCTTCCTGCTCGCAGAACCTCCATGCTGATAAAACCTTTGCCAGGCCATCCCCGACGGGGTCCCGCCCCGCCCCTCCTGGGGTGGATGATCCACCACCATATGTGAGGACAATTGACTTGCGAGCCTCGCCTTCGCGCCCTGGTACATTGCTTGTCCTACTCTCTATTGCTCTTCCCCGGACACTGACTCGCATTACTCCTATTTGCAGGGTCCCGTCCCCCGACCCCAGAGAGGCGAGTCCCTACCCTAGTGGGATCGCCTCGCCCGCCGAAATTGAACATCATCACTCTGGGGTTCGCATCCTGGGCCAATGGAGCCCAGGTGGCTCATTGCTTGCCTAGTCCCAGGTTGCGAACTTGTAGGTACACCCCCTGGCTTAGGGAAGTCTCTCACTCCAGCCTTTACTATAGCCTTCAAAGGCCAGCCAGGTTCTTCTCGCGTGCGACCCGGTACCGATCTCATCTCGTCGGGCTAGCAATTTCCGCTTGCTGCCTCTTACATCGCTTCTTAGACTAACTCTTCACTCGCAGGTGTTCCTCCGACCCCATCCACCGAGTCAGAGCACGGAGAGGTGGAGAGGTGGAGATGTCCCCCCTCCCTCGCTGGATAAGGTTGCGGACTTCTTGGGTGATCCCAGCGACCCAAAGCAGATGAAGAGATGAGTCACGGAGATATTTCAAAAACATACCTCCATGCTGTGAGAGCTGTATGGTCAGAATCAGATGGACAGGATCGCATACGAGGAGAGTTTTGCCGCCATGGAGGATGCGAACGCCCGCGTCCTCGCCGAGGTGCAGCAGGTCGCTCGTAACAAGGTTACCTCACCTGGGGTGCATCTTGTGTGAATCGAGGACCACCTGCGGCTGATTCAATGCGAGGTCCGGGTGGTCCACGAGTACCATTATCCGAGGGTTCCACCGCGCTTCGGTGTACGAGGCCGCGACCGCTGGAAATGTCTCAATTACTAATCAGTTGTATCTTATTGTTACTTGCTTCTTTCCCTCGCTACTATTCCCCCCCCCCCCCCCCGCTCCTGGGGGTTCCGAACAATTAGGAACGTTGTAAAAAGGACATTCTCGCTCGCTCGCGGGCATTCTTTCCTTCTTAGTATGTTTTGTCGCCATGCCAATAATGCTTGCGCCCTGCTCATTTTTTTCCTTGAATGTGTCTGGCTCGCGAGACTTCGCCTCGCCCTTGCGGTCTTTGTTTTTTCCTTTCTACTGTTTCGGCTCATCGACGGCGAGCCAACGGACTTTGCCAGGATGTCAACTAGCTTGGAGTGGACAAGACCCCTGAGTGCCGAAAAATAACCGCGCGATTCCGCTATCCGCACCCCCGGCGCTTCGTATCCTTCCCGCCCATTTCATGTCTATAAATAGCCACCACCTTTTACATTCTAACTACCACATTAACTGTTCTCCAGCTCCTCTTCTCTCCTCCAGACCTTCTCACTAACTTCAGCTCGCACCCGCTCCCTTCCCGACTCGCAGGTATTAACACCATGGTCGTTGAGGGTGAATCAGAAGGGCGAGCCAGGTGCGCTGGTGCTTTCCGTGACCACTTCTTCTTCAGCGCCTCACTAACCAGTGATGAATTCCTCAGCATCGTGGACAACTACATCCCCTCGGGGTACTCCACTCGCCTCCCGCCGAGCACCGCCAGCCTCAACGATCCATCCATGGATGAGCTCGCCATCCCTATTGCCCATTTTGAGAATGGGCTGTGACTCCCACTCTGGCCGGAGGTTCGCCAGGTAACGTATTCGATCCTCACCTTTCTCACTCGCCTCGTGAGTTGTATTGCTAACCACCTTAACAAATTTCCTAGGTACTCAAGTACTACGGCGTCCTACTGAGCCAGCTGACGCCGAATGCGGTCGCCGTAGTGGTCGCGTTCGCCTGCTACATACGGGAGGAGAAGATTGAGTTCAGCCTGCTCGTCTTCTGCAAAGTCTTCTCCTTCCGCGCGTATAAGGACGGGACGACACACTTTGCGAGCCAACATGTCACCGTATGCGAGACGGTGAACAAAGCCCACTACTGGCACCAAAAGTTCATCCTGGTGAAAGGACCATTTGATAACATCCCCTTCTCCCCCCGTCCAACGGGATGACGCAACCTACCACCCTCCTTCCTCGCTCGGCGGTGATGACGCGAGGCTCTATCAATACCTTGATGGCAAAAACTTCGAGGTCGTCCCTCCTCGGCAGAGGGTTGACTCGCTGCTGCCAGCCCCGCAAGGGGAAGGTTTGACTCGCACTCGCAGGTTCTCATATATCTTTTTTCCCATTTTATCTGCTAGGTCCTTCTTTGTATTTGCAGGGGAGCGGGATCTTCCCATCCACCCCCCGTATGCGAGGAGTGCAACCCTCTCTTCGAGCACTCTCGCCGTCGTGGCCGCTGATTCTTGCCGAGAACCCCTCGGCTCAACTTCGGGTAAGAAGCGGCCGCTGCCCGCGGGCCAGCTCGCCGCGAAGCCCCCTGTCAAGAAGAGGAATAAGGACACCTCCTACAAAACAAAGGAGAAAGAAGTCGTGAATCTGAGCGAGTCGGGGACTCCGCTCGTCCCCTCTGCGAGCCAAAAAACAGCCCAGGAGGGCGGCGAGCCGAAGGACACCCCTGGCGGGCCCAAGCCCACCAACCATAAAAACATTGGCCTGGGTGCAAAACTTCCTGACGCCCTCGGCGAGCCGGTGCTCGCATGGGATCCTGATCTAAACAGGATCTCTTGTTCGTCGCTCCTCCCCTCCTGGGTGGAGAGCGATAAAGTGGGAGGCGAGGCATTCTCCCTCGCCTTCGGGCTTTATGGACATGAGGATGCCTCCAATTTCGGTGCCCTGCGGTCCCGTCTGCTCGCCAACGAATCTATGCGAGCCCACTTCCGCTCCTTAGAGCTGTCCCACATGCCGGCTCGGCGGTACCTCACCGCGGAAAGGGAATCTAAAGAGCTCCAGCGCGAGCTTAAGGCGGCTACCGACGAGATAGCGAGCCTCAAAGGGAAGGAGGCCATCTCGGAAGGTCTCCTCGCCAGCCTTCATGGCGGAATGGTAAGTTCTCCACTCAACTTATCTATTGCTCGCTATAGAGGTACTTTTCCTAACAATATCATTATTCTTCAGGACGCCGAGACAACAAGCCAGCTGCTCTCGTGGAATGCGGACTTGGAAGCAGAGGTCGAATTCCTCAAAGCGCACAACCGCGAGCTGACCAGGGCGGCGCTCCTGCCGCCCCCTCCGTGGAACGGGGCTCGCCAATCCTCGCGAGATGAGAAGGAGGCGATCCGCCAGAATTCCATGGGCTTCGCCGACCTTGTCTTCGAGACCCTCAATGGGGCCGACTTGCTCTCCCCAGATGCCTTGGAGTTCAGCATCGAGGACATCGTCCTGGATCTGTCGCGCTGATCCCATAGCCCGACGACCGCGGGAGCGAGGAACAGCCATCCTGCGATCAACATTAATTTTCTATAATTTAATGTAGAATTTTTGTCCAGCGAGTTCGTCGTTAATTTGTAACATTTTCGAGAAAAGTAAACATGAAATATTTTTCTAGCTTGTTACTGTCTTTCTGTCTCGCTCGCACAAATACGTTTTTCTATGCTCGCGTAAATATATTCATGATATGCTTGTGCTCTTACTTTTTTGTTTTCGCGCTTGAGCCTTTCGATGCTATTATTCATGATCACATTTGCACCCTTCATAACCTTTTCTTTTGGTCTCTCCATCTTACCTCGCGCCTACCGAAGGGGCGCTCGCGTAGCCTTTCCCGCTTAGGAGTTTCGTTAGATGGACCCTCTGTTTTCTTGCACTAAGTGTGGCCTTCTTCCGGCCTCTGGCTCGCCCAGCTGGGCCCTTGCGAGCGGGATCGTCATTACCCTTCCTCTCTCACCTGCCCATCTCGAGCGACCAGCATTGCTCATTATCCTCTGCGCCAGCGGACCCACCAATTTGCTAGTATCACGCATTGCATAGGGATCCTCCAGGTGTCCTTTGCGAGCTAGGACCCGGCCCGACGGGAAGCGCATCCATCATATCCAGCCGCCTAGAAGTTACCCTTGGCCTTGATGTCTTATATCAATGGTGGCTTTGTATTCCTCGCGAGCGAGCCTCTGGGCTCGCCCCTGCCAAGGTCCCGAGAGCTTTGGCGAGCCGACCCCCTCAATGTGAATAACTCACCTGCCAGCCTCTCCAGAGATCAACCTGACCCACCGTCTATGAGAGACCGGCAGCGGTATCGATCTAGGGCACTCCAGCACCAAAAACTTTCAACCACGCCAGCCTCTCTAGAGATCAACCTGACCCACCGTCTATGAGAGCCCGATAGCGAAATCGATCTGGGGCACTCCGGCACCAAAAACTTTCAACAATGCCAGCCTCGCAAGAGATCAACCTGACCCACCGTCTATGAGAGCCTGGTAGCGAAATCGATCTCGGGCACTCCAGCACCAAAAACTTTCAACCATGCCAGCCTCTACAGAGATCAACCTGACCCACTGTCTATGAGAGCCCGGCAGCGGAATCGATCTGGGGCACTCCAGCACCAAAAACTTTCAACCATGCCAGCCTCTCCAGAGATCAACCTGACCCACCGTCTATGAGAGCTCGGTAGCGGAATCGATCTGGGGCACCCCAACACCAAAAACCTTCAGCCATGCCAGTCTCTCCAGAGACCAACTTGACCCACCGTCTATGAGAGCATGGAAGCGGAATCGATCTGGGGTACTCCAACACCAAAAACTTTCAACCATGCCAGCCACTCCAGAGATCAACCTGACCCACCGTCTATGAGAGCCCGACAGCGGAATAGATCTGGCGCATTCGAGCACCAAAAACATCCAACCATGCCAGCCTCTCCAGAGATCAACCTGACCCACAGTCTATGAGAGCCTGACAGTGGAATCGATCTGGGGCACTCCAACACCAAAAACTTTCAACCATGCCAGCCTCTCCAGAGATCAACCTGACCCACCGTCTATGAGAGCCCGGCAGCGGAATCGATCTGGGGGCACTCCAGCACTAAAAACTTTCAGCCATGCCAGCCTCTCCAGAGATCAACCTGACCCACCGTCTATGAGAGTCCGACAGCGGAATCGATCTGGGGCACTCCCGCACCAAAAACTTGGGGGCTCCTACTTAGAAAGAATTTCCAAACCAATGTATTGAGATTATAATATGTTAGGAGTCAATTACAAAAGTTTCACGGATAGAACCGCTTCAGGTCATCCCCGCTCCTGGCCAGGCCAAGGAGTACCCCATCCACATCACGGAGGTGGTAACCCCCTCACTTGAGTGCCTCGTCTACGATATATGGCCCTTCCCAGGTAGGATTGTGCTCTCCTACTGCGGCTGCTCTCCCAGCCGCGTCGACCTTTTTCAGCACCAGGTCTCCTTTCTCGAACTGTTTTACTCGGATGTGCCTGTCGAAGTACCAAGCCATCCGCCTCTTGACCTCTTTCTGCCGGACGGTGGCTAAGTCCCGGAGCTCCTCCACCAGGTCCAGGGATAGCCTTTGTCCTTCCCCATTTTCCACTAGCCACTCTTCATCCCCCTCGCCCACGGCGACCACCCTGGGGGACTTTACTTCAAACTCTACTGGGAGGATGGCCTCGGACCCGTGGGAGAGCTTGAAGGGGGTATCCCCGTAGCCATATTCGGAGTGGTTCTCAAGGCCCAAAGGACTGAGGGTAACTGCTCGACCCAGTTTCCCCGGAGGTTCTCAACATTCTTCTTCAGCAAGTTCACGATAATCTTGTTTGTCGTCTCCACTTGCCCATTGCTCCTCGGGTGATGGACTAACGCAAACTGAAGTTCTATGCCCAGCTGGGTGCAGAAGCTAACGAACTCGTCACTGGCGAATTACGGCCCATTATCCGTGGCTATAGCCAATGGGAGTCCATGCCTGCAAATTATCTCCCCCCATATAAAATTTCGAACTACTTGAGAGGTTACCTTGGGCAGCGCCTTCACCTCCAACCACTTGGAGAAATAATCGATCATCACCAACAGGAATCTTCTTTGGCCGCTCGCTTGCAGGAAAGGACCCACCAAGTCCAATCCCCATATTGCAAAGGGCCATGGCGGTGTGATGGACCGAAGCCTTTGGGCTGGTAGGAGCTGGAGAGGGGCAAACAACTAGCACTTTGAACACTTCCTTGCGAACTCCGACGCGTCCTTGCTGAGGGTTGTCCAAAAGTAGCCCTGCCTCAGCACTCTCCCTTCCAAAGTTCGGCTCGCCGAGTGGCTGTCACACTCTCCGGAGTGGATCTCCTCTAGAACCCTCGGTACTTCCTCTTCTGCCACGCACCGAGCTAGGAGCCACGAAAGTGTCTTCCTGAATAATCCCCCTGCATGTAAGGAATAATAGGCCGATTTATACCTCAAGCGCCTCTTATCCACGTCCCTTTCGGGGAACTTTCCAGATGTCATGAAGGTAATGAAGGGGTGCATCCATTATGCCTGCTGGTCCACCTCCATTAGCTCCCCTCTTCGATGGATGGTCGGAAAATGTGTGACACTGTTCCCCCTGCCCTGGGACCAAACTTGGCCAGGATGTCCGCCGCGGCGCTCTCTTCCCTCGGCATGTGACGGATCAAGAAGGTCCAAAACTGACCTACGAGCCCCTTGACCTTTTCCAAGTACCGATGGAGAGTCGATTCCTTTACTTCGAATTCTCCCCCAACCTAGCAAGCCACCACCATGGAGTTTGTGGAGACCTCCACATCTTATACTCCCAACTCTAGGGCCAGGCGGAGGCCTGCTACCACTGCTTCATACTCGGCCTGGTTGTTGGTGAGGGGAAAATAAAAGTTGATCGCCTGCTCGATCCTCGTCCCTCGGGGGCTCACCAAAACCACCCCTCGTCCTTCGGGGGCTCACCAAAACCACCCCTCGTCCTCCAACATCCTCTAGGCCACCGAGCTGAGCAGCTCAGACTCTTCCACCTCAGTTACATAATCCGCCAGAAAATCTGCCACCGCCTGGGCCTTGATGGACAGTCATGGCACATACAATATATCAAACTCGCTTAGCTCCACCGACCACTTTGCCAAACTCCCGGTGTGCTCTACCCCTCCCATGACGCTGCGAAGGGGGTTGCCGGTTACTACCTTGATCGGGTGTGCTTGGAAATAGGGCCGGAGATTCTGAGCTGATACCACCAAGGCGAAGGCCAACTTCTCTAGGATTGGATATCGGAGCTCCGCCTTCCTCAGTACTCAGCTTAAATAGTAAATTGGGAGGTGCCTTCGGCCTTCTTCCCGGACCAGCACCGAACTCACCGCCTCAGGCGCTACCCCTAGGTACAGGGATAGATGCTCTCCTTGCCTCGGCCCCTACAACAAAGGAGCTTGGGCCAGCTGCTCTTTCAGTGCTTGAAATGCTCTTTCGCATTCGGGGGGTCCACTCAAACTTTTTGTTCCCTCGTAGTACTTTGAAGAAAGGTGCACACTTCTCTCCCGCCCTGGAGAGGAACCTGCTAAGCCCGACCAGCTTCCCCATGAGGCGCTAAACCTCCTTTGCATTCCTTGGAGACCCCTGCTCCATGGTGGCTTTAACTTTGTCTGGATTCGGCTCCACTCCCGCTGGGGTTAACAAATGGCCTAGGAACTTCCCCCGGCTAGCCCCGAAGACGCACTTCAGGGGGTTGAGCTTCATCTTGAATTTTCTCAATGTCCCAAAGGTTTCCCTGAGGTCGCGGAGGTGAGACTCAAGGTCTCGACTCTTCACCATGTGCTCATCCACGTAGACTTCTAAATTTCTACCCCATTGTTCCCGGAAGACCCGGTCCATCACCCGCTGGTAAGTAGCCCCTACATTCTTGAGCCCGAAAGGCATCATTTTATAACAATAATACCCATACCCCGTGATGAAAGAGACATCCTTGATTTCGGGTGGGTGAATGCGGATTTGGTGATAACCTGAAAAAGCATCTAAAAAAGACATTACAGAGAAACCGATGGCTGAGTCAACCAACGCATCGATTCGGGGCAAGGGGTAGTAATCCTTGGGGCATGATTTATTAAGCAATGAAAAGTCGATACACATTGTCCACTTACATCCACCCTTAATCACCATAACCACGTTGGAGACCCAGCTTGGATACTGGATCTCAGATACAAAACCTGCCTGGAGGAGTTTGCCCACCTCCTCTCGGATGGGTCCTTCCAGCTTGTCCTCTATGGCCCTTTTCTTCTGTCGGATGGGTCGGGTGTCAGGGTGAAGGTTGAGACGATGGCAAACCACGTCTGCGTCGATCCTTAGCATCTCTACCGCGCTCCAAGAGAAGATGTCAATGTTCTCCTGTACGCAGGCCAGGATCTGCTTCTGTTCCTCCGGGCTGAGCTCGCCACTGATCTAGACTTTTTCCACCACCCCTGCTCGGGTGGTGACCTCGAGCTCCACGACCTCATCCACGGCCTCCAGCCAGGTTTGCTCCCCCCAATCTTCCCCCTTCTCCTCACCACGAGCCAACGCTCCGACCTCCTCTTCTCTTCCGTCACGAACCTCCATCACTTCTTCCACCCCCTCCTTCTGGGCCTCCCTTGCCTCTTCTCCTCTCTCTTTTTCCTCCTCCATTGGCTCCTCTTCTCCTTCCTCCTGGGCTTTCTTCTCCTCTTCTCCTTCCTCTCCGATACTTGCCGGCTCTCCCATCTCTTGGCCCCACTCCTCTGCTTAGACCATCAAGGAGATGGTGACACGACCGTCACGTAGCACTGCCTCATTGCCTTAGGGTCACCCCTTACCCGGATATGAACTCCTCCCGAGTTGAACTTAAGGCATTGGTGGAAGGTGGAGGGGACGCAGCGGAACGCACTGATAAGCGGCCGTCCGAAGATGGCATTATAGCTGTTGGGGGCGTCCACTATGACAAAGCGGCAATTTCAGGACTGCCCCCCCAGGACCACGTGGAGTCCCACTCCTCCTTCTACCTCCTTCCTCTCCCCTGAGAACCCAAACTACGGTCCATCTGAGGTCAGCACCCTCTTGTTCTCCACTTTCATCTCATCGAACGTCTTCTTGAAGATGACGTTGACTGAACTTCCGTTATCCACGAGGATTCGGGAAACCGTGAAGTTCTCGATGGCGGTCTGGATGACCAGCGCATCGCAGAAAGGGTCTTCGTGACACTGCATGTCCCTCTGGGAGAATGTAATTTTTTCTGCCAATGGTGGGACTTGGGAGGTCGATGCTACGCTGTGACGATAGATGGTATGGAGACTCGCCTTACAGGTTGCCTCAACCCCTACACCCCCGTGGATCATTCCAATCCCTCCTCGGGTCCCTACATCGACCCTATCCTCGCACCTTTCCTCCTCCTCCTCCCGGGGCAGGACCTCCTCAATCCTCACCTGCTGCTGTTGCCGCGGCGCCGACGCTCTGGCCCTCTTCGTTTCCAGGAACTCCGGGCAAGTGGCCGTTGCGTGACCTTCCTCGTCATGGAAGTCATAATACGTCAACGCCACCTCCCCCCTCTCGACCTCCACCGCCCCCCTGTTCCTCCTTCGGGCTGCTTCCCCTACTCCACCCCTTGCTCTTCCTCCTCTTCCTCTCCCTATTGCCATCGCGTGCTGAGGCGGGGGAGGCATATGCCTTGGACCCTGCCTCCACCCCAGCTGAGGTCTCCCTTGACCTCCATGGAAGTGTCCCCCTCCTGGGGCAAAACCTCTTCCTTGACCTTAACCTCCTCCACCTTGCTGCCTCCACCCCACCTCCAGGGCTATGGGCTCGTCCCTCCTTCTTACTTCCGGTTGACTGACCTCCAGCTCACTGAGCTTTGCTAGCCTCCTGGTGAGCTCCAGGTTCGCCTCCTCCCCCCCCCCCCCCAATCTCCTCTGCCACCCTCTCCATCTGTTCCTCATAGGAGACGGGGGCCTTCTCTACAATCCAATTTTGAAGAAACTCTCTCTCAGCCCTACCATGAAGGCGACCTGGAGGGCAAACCCAGGCATCTCCTGGGTTAGCAGCACCTCCTCCTGGAATCGATACGCGTAGCGGGCTAACGACTCCCTGGGTTCCTTCTTGACCCTCTTCTTTGAAGTCGAGAAACGCAACAAGAAGATTCGACGCAAGTCTTCAAATGCGTAGATCGACCCCACAGGGAGTTGATGGAACCAATCCCTGGCCTTCTCTTTCAGGGTGACGACGAAGAGCCAACACTTAAAAGCATCCGACATTGGCCTGATAGAGACCAAGTCTTCGAATGACTGCAGGAGCTGGACGGGGTCGTCCTTCCCGTGGTAGTAGACCCTGTCCCACTATCTGAACCCTTCCGGAATGGGTGCAGAAAGCACCAGCTTCAAAAAGGGCTTCCCCCACCTGCCATCTTCACCTGCTCCACTCTCCCCACGAGCTCTCTCGCCAGGTGTACAACCCCGATATTTGCCAGGCGAGGAGACGCGGCTTAAGAAGGCAACAGGATGAAGAAAGTAATAAGAGAGGAAGGCCATAGGGCAAAAGACCTGGCGAGAGGGGCCTCGGAGAAGTTTCTCCCGGAAGGCTCGCTAAGAAGCGAGCGAGAAGGGCCGGCTAGATAAACACTCGCGGGCAGTTTGAGGAAGCTTTCTGAGCTCGACGAAAGGAGTCCCGCGTTCGACGAACTCTCCCGTGTTCGTGGAGCTCACCCATGTTCGGCGAAATCATCAGAAGTCGACGAAGTGTTCTATGCTCATTAAAGCTAAAGGGATTGTCTCGCAAGAGGAGTCGCGAGATCCAAACCTCGGCGGATATCTTCAAAAGACTGGGCCAAGCGAGGACTGGCAGACCAATACCTCACAAGCCGCTGGCAGAAGAAGACCTATGTTCGGTAAAGAGGTGTTCATCGAAATGTGCTCAGTGCGCGACAAAGCCAAGAGGCGGTCTCATAGGGAGGATCGCGAGACCAGGCCTCAGCGTATGACGAGTTCAATTCTATGTTCGACGAATTATTTCTCGCGTCCGACGAATGGCCATCTGCGTTCGACGAACGGCGCTCTGCGGTCGACGAAGATGTTCATTTCCGCGCTCGACAAAATCGGCTCTGCGTTCGACGAGCTCCCTTCTCAGCTCGACGAACTCGCTGAGGAAGGCAGTCATCTTGGGGGGACCAGGGTGAGCTCGCCGGAAGATGTGCAGGACTGAATCTATGTGGCTGACGCCAGAAAGGTCCCAGGCGAGGTCTTAACGAGGCGCTCGCCAAGAGGGATGTCGCGGAAGAGAACCGTGAGAAGGCAGCTAGAGCTCTCGCGAGCAAGGTTCTCGCAAGCCCCTTTGTCCATAGATTTATAGGGAGGTATTACCCTTTCACCCTTGGTGGTCTGCCTTTAGCCTCTCCAAACAGCGGAGTTAGGCTGTTAGCAGACCCACTTGGGGTGCGGATAGTAAAATCAAAAGGCGGAATCCTGCTATTTGCAGGTCAGATCAGAAAACCTATAAATAAGACCTAAATGGCATCTTTGGAGAGGACTTCACTGGAGCTTCTCTCTCCTCAGGCTCTCCTTGGCTAGCATTCCCAGAGCTCTCCAAGGTGCCCGAGTCTCAGCTTTGGCTTCGGAGGGGAAGCGCTCAACGATCTTCCGGGTTAGTGGAGCGACCTCCTCGTTGTGACTAAGGTCTTAGTCATTTTCCTAGTCTTCAGTCTACCTCCTCCGAGGGATCAGTAAGGGCTAGCTGCCACTCATTTCGGTGAGGGCCCCGAGCTTCACAAGAGGCCGAGAAATCGGTTTCAACATTTTGGTGCGGTCAGCGTGGAGCGCGGCTGGTCCAAGAAAGTTCTAAGGAGCAGGTATGGTAGGAGGCGAGGATCAAGGCGAGGAGTTCAGCGAGTCACCACTGGTGGTAATGCCGAGGATGTTCGCAGATTTCATGAGGGAGGTGCTCGACACTTTCGGACTCACGGTCGCGGCGTTGCGAAGTGAGTTCGTGACCCCAACACCTCAGGCAACCCCTCCCCCAGCAGTGGTCGGCGAGAATTCCCCGGGGGGAAGGGCCGGAAAGGAAATCGCCGGAGGTTCAGTGCAAGACTGATGCGATATTTCGGCAAGTGCACCGGTCGCGCAAGTAATAAATGTTGGGAATAAGATCCCCGAGTGTCGGTCTCTTAAGGAATGCAGGTTGGGTGAACGAATCGCGTTATGTGACAATTGTTACACAAGCGGGAACAAACACAAAAAGTGGGGGTTTGATTTGGTTTCCTAATGTTAACAACAATAAAAGAAATGCGGGTCGAAATCACCGCTTCGCAAGGCGAGATGGATGCCGCGGCCGCGATGCCGAGCTTCGTGAGGCGGATGGACGGTGTGCATGCGAATGAAGTGATCACTAATGCGGAGAGTGAGGGTCGCAAACACCTCTTCGCAAATCGCCGTTAGCTCTTGCTAACGGGAATCGAACACGATGAGTGCGTGAGTGAGTGAGTGGAGGCGAGACGCATCACAAGCAAATACTGAAGAACAGAGAAGAAACAACCATTGCATTTAAACTAAACATAATGATATTCAAGTTTAAATGATTCAAAGATGTACAACAAAGGGGGGAGGAAGAAATCAACCAATGGACGAAGACTAGCGGCCGTTCACTACCGGAATGGTAGTTTGTCAAGCTACCTCCGGACTCGGGCGGACTGTGCTTCCGGCGTTGAGAGACTGTCATGACCTCTGCACGTGCTTCCGTCGTCTTCTACCTCGGGATTGCTATTCTTCTCACCGGATAGAACTGGAGACGGCTTGCTTGAGTGCTTGCGGATGGCGGAGAATGCTTCCGGACGATGGAGGAATGCTTAGAATGGCCGGAGATAACTTCCCCTTGCGGAGGAGATGAGATGGAGGTGGCTGGAAGTGGAAAACGGCGGCATACAGACTGTAAATCGCGCTCCCCGAACCGGATTATCCCTAATTTGTGGATCAGGACATTATATAGGCACTGGCGAAAATACTGTGCACGGTCATTGGCGCACGACCAGTGGTCATGCGCGCTGGAGTTCTGTGATCGTGCACCTGCCTGGGTGGAGCCTGCAATGTAAGAAATTTATAAAATACCATGTTCGCATGACCAGTGGCGCACGACCGGTGGTCGTGCGCACTATCGTAGGTGGTCGTGCGCACTGGTCGAAACAGAACTCATAAAATTGATGTTAAGTGCGCACGAACAGCGGCGCACGACTGGTGGTCGTGCGCAATATCGTTGGTGGTCGTGCGCACTGTCCGAGACAGAACTCAAAAAATAGGGTTAAGTGCACACAATCAGCGGCGCACGACCAGTGGTCGTGCGCAATAGAAACAGTGATCGTGTGCAGTGTTCCTATACAGAATTGCACCGGGAACACCCGCACGACTCATGTTCCAGCACAACCACGAATCCAGCCACTGAAAGTGGCACTTAACAATCCATGAAAACTACTAAAAATGAAGAACATGAAATAACACCAAAAACGGGCCTAGAGGTGCACTTAGCATGGAGTGTCAAATATGAGTGAAAACATGTCTAAAGTGAAGTGCATAGACTAGAAAATCGGCCCAGATGAGTCCATAAATGTGTATATATTTGGGACTCATCAAAGACCTGGAGGGGCGAGTGCTGTTCGCCAGCCCGGCGAGCCCTATGCCGACAAGCGCGGCGCAGGCGAGCGCGCGCCTAGAGGATGCAGCAACTGTAGGAGTGGTTCAGGCGAACACCATTCTCGCGAGCGCAGTCCTCACGAGCCCGAGTCTGGCGAGAGAGCTCGGGGGCGTGGGGAGCGAGAAAGGATGGCAGGAGGGGGAAGTCACTTCTGTGAGTTAGTACTTTTTGCACCTGTCCCGACAGGGTTCGGGGAGTGGGACAGGATGTACTACAACGACAGGGATGACCCTGTCCAACACCTCCAGTCTTTTGAGGACTCGGTCTCTATCAGGCCGATGTCAGGTGCTTTCAAGTGTCGGCTCTTCGCCGTCACCCTTAAAGAAAAGGCCAGGGACTGGTTCCATAAACTCCCTACAGGATCGATCTACGCCTTTGAAGATTTGCGCCAAAGTTTCCTGTTGCGATTCTCGACTTCAAAGAAGAGGAAGAAGGACGCCGAGTCTCTCTTCAAAGTGAAGCAGGAGCCGAAGGAGTCGTTGGCTCGCTACGCGGACCGGTTCCAGGAGGAGGTGTTGCTCACCCATGAGATGCCTGGGTTTGCACTCCAGCTCGCCTTCACGGTCGGGCTGAGGGAAACTTTCTTCAAGATGTCTTTGAAGAGGAAAGCCCCCGTCTCCTACGAGGAGCTGATGGAGAGGGTGGCAGAAGAAATTGAGAGTGAGGAGGCCAACCCGGAACTCACCAAGAGGCTAGCAAAGCTCAGTGAGCCAGAGGTCGGGCAGTAAGAGGTGAGGAGAAGGGAAGAGCCTAGGGCCCCGGAGGGGGAGTGGAGGCATCATGGCAGAGGAATGCAAGGCCAGGGAAGGGGTTACGCCCCGGGGAGGGGTAACTTCAATGGGGGGTCAAGGAAGACCCCATCAGTTGGGATGGAGGCAGGGTCCGAGGCCGATGCCTCCTCCACCCCAACAAGCCATGGCAATTAGGCGGGGAAGGAGAGAAGAGGCGAGAGAAGAAGTAGGAGCAGGAAGGAGAAGAAGGAATAGGATGGAGGAGGCCGAGACGGGAGAGGTGACGCTGCCGTACTATGACTTCCATGATGAGAAAGATCACGCGACGGCCACCTGCCCGAAGTTCCTGGAGACAAAAAGGGCCCGAGTGCCCGTGCCGTGACAGCAACAACCGGTGAGGATTGAGGAGGTCGAGCTTCGGGAGGAAGAGGAGGAGAGGTGCGAGGACCGGGCCGTTTGGGGTCCAGAGGGGGGATCGGGGTGATCCATGGGGGGGGGGGGATTGAGGCAACCCAAAAGGCGAGCCTCCATACCATCTATCGTCATAGTGTAGCCTCGACATCCCTAGCCCCGCCCCCGACAAAAAAAATTTCTTTCACCCAAAAGGACATGCCGGGTTATGAGGACCCATTCTGCGATGCGTTGGTCATTCAGACGGCGATCGAGAACTTCACCATTTCTCAAATCCTGGTGGATAATGGAAGTTTGGTTAACGTTATTTTCAAGAAGGCGTTCGATGGGATGGAGGTGGAGGCTTGAAGGGCGTTGGCCTCAGACGGTCCATTGTTTGGATTCTCCGGGGAGAGGAAGGAACTAGAGGGAGGAGTAGGACTCCATGTGGTTTTGGGAGGGCAGTCAAGGAACTACCGCTTTGTCATAGTAGATGCCCCCAGCAGCTATAGCGCCATCTTCGGATGGCCGCTCATCAGCGCATTCCGTTGTGTCCCCTCCACATTCCACTAGTGCCTTAAGTTCAATGACGGAGGAGTCCAAGTCCGAATCAGAGGGGATCCGAAGATAGCAAGGCAATGCTACGTGACGACAGTCAACACCATCTCTTGGATGGGAGAGGCAGAAAAATGGGACCAGGAGGTTGGTGAGCCGGCAGGGCTTGGAGGAGAGGGCCGGAAGGACGAGATGGAGCAGAGCTCGGAGGAGCCGATGGAGGAGGAAGAGGTAGAGGGTCAGGCCCCGGGAGGAGGGGTAGAAGAATTGATGGTGGTTGGGCAAGAAGGAAAGGAAGGTGAGGTCGAAGCACTCGCTAGTGGAGAAGAGAAGGAAGGAGATTGGGGAGAGCAGTCCCGGTTGGAGGCCATGGAGGAGGTCGTGGAGCTCGAAGTCACCACCCGAGCCGGTATGGTGGGGAAAGTCAGGATCAGCGGGGAGCTCGGCCTGGAGGAGCAGAAGCAGATCCTAGCATGCGTTCAGGAGAAGGTGGATGTCTTCGCTTGGAGCGTCGCGGAGATGCCCGGGATCGATGCAGATGTGGCTTGCCACCGCCTCAATCTCGACCCCGGCACCCGTCCCATCCGTCAAAAGAGGGGGGCCATAGTAGACAAGCTGGAAGGAACCATCCGAGAGGAGGTGGGTAAGCTCATTCAGGCAGGGTTTATATCAGAGATCCAGTATCCAGGCTGGTGATGAGTCTCAATTATATACACATTTTTGGACTCATCTGGGCCGATTATCTAGTCTTTGCACTACACTTTAGGCATGTATTCATTCATATTTGATATTCCATGCTATGTGCACTTTTAGGTCTGTTTCGGTGTATTTTCTTGTTTATCTTACTCATGCTTTATGGTGCAATTTAATTTCTATATTTGAGAATGTGTGGAATGACCATTTGCGTGGCCCGACAATCTTTCATGTTGATACGGGGGTTGTTCGAGTGTTCTGGGGCGCAAAAACTGCACAGGAACACTGCGCACGATCACTGACTTTCTTCGCGCATGATCACTGATCGTGCGCCGCCGATCGTGCGCGTTCATTTGCATCACAAAGTTGCCTTCGGATTTTGGTCGTGCGATTGCTACGCACGGTCGTGCGCTAGGTCGTGCGATTTATTATTTTCTGTAGTTTTGTCTTGCAGGTTTCCGGCTACAGCGCGCACGACCAATAACAGCCCAGTGCGCACGACCACTGGTCGTGCGCCACTAGTCGTGCGCACTGTTTATTCCAGCGCCTATTTATAGCCCTGCTCGCAAATTAGGGTGGGACGATCCATTTTCAGCGCCGTTTTCTCGCTCCAGAGCGCCCTCTTCGCCACTCCATCGCCGCCCACCTTCGGGAGGAGCTCTGGGCATATTCTCACGCCAATCTCAAGCCGGAGCATCCTCTCGGCCTCCTCCATCATTCAGAAGCTTCCAAGCTCCATTTCAACGGATTTTGCACTATATCCTTGGAGTTCTCCGGCAAGATCGTGGCTGAAGGTTATTGACGAAGAAGACGGGTCCATTGGGAGGTAGTTATAGCCCTCTTCTACCCCGGGTGGTAGTTGAAGACCGAGCCCGGATGAGGATTGATAACCCTAGATTCCGGCCGTGAATCTCCGACGAGTCTTCGTGCTTCGGTTGTAATCTTACCTCCTCCTTGTTATTTTTGCTGATTCTATTTGATGTGTGTGTTTTTATGTTTCTATATGAATGATGTCCATAAACACTAAATATTATTAGTGTAATTTTCCATATGTTTATGGTTTATGTGATTTGAAGAGGGCCCCATTCCATCCTCCATCACGTCGTCACGTTCATTTGCCGCACTAGTAATTGCTAGTGGCGTGCTTGTCGAAGAGGTGCTTACGACCCTCATTCCGTAAGACTACTCTTCCATCCGCCAAGCTAAGCGGTGCTAACGGCCCGTGTAATCCATTCCGACTCCGCCGGTGCGAACTATTCCATCCGCAAGCCTTCTCGTCCATCTGCCTAGTGAAGCGTGGCATAGCGGCCCGTGTAATCCATTCCCCTTACGAAGCAGCGCGCTCAAGGCCTGCACCGTTCGATTCCGTTTGCCTACTCGTCCATCCGCCCTCTCTAAGTAGCGCGCTCAAGGCCTACGTAGTTTTCCATCCCGCCTGGCGAAGCATTGCATAGCGGCATTGCATATGAGTAGTTGTAGCTCTTTTTCTTTTATTTTCCAAAAGCCAAACCAACTTTCCCGCATTCCATCCGACTAAAGGACTTCGATCTCAAGTCCCTCCTCAAAAGAAAACTCCACCTTACTGTGTTCCTTCGAGATTCGATACTCAGGGATTACTCCTCGTTTTATATTACTTGAACGATCTGTACAATGCCGTTTCGTGCCGCAGTCTAGCTACCGCCTATAGCGGTGTGCGAGATTCGCGCATCAAGTTTTTGGCCCCGTTGCCGGGGAACACTGACGTGTAAGTTTTCTGGAGAGGGAGAATCTGAGATTAAAGCCCTTCCATTTGTGTATTGCATTCTTTTGCTTTATCTCTTCTTATTCTGTTTCCCTATTTTTATTGGGTTGCTTTAGTAAATATTGTTAGGTGTAGTATTGTGCACACTAGCTCTCTTTATTTTGAATCATTTTTATCTTCACACTATGTGGGCTTCTTTTAATATTCGTTGCCGCTTTTGTGGAGATATATCGCACGCTAGTGATAAATGTTCAAAGGGAGATAATAGCCCTAGCACTCAATGCCCAGCATATGGAGCATCGACTTCGTCTGGTACTCCATATGGTGCGCGTAATTCCTATGGCTATTCTGCCGAGCCTTTACCGTCACACTTCTTTTCGGCTTCAGCTCCTGCTGTGCTAAAGAAGCCCGCAAGGCAGTGCTTGTTTTGTCAGAGCACGGATCATGCCTTGAAGGCTTGTGCTGCTTATCTTCGCCAATTGGACGAGGATGACGAGCTGGATATCCGGATCGTCCCGACTCCTACTTCTGGCAGCACACCCTTGATGAGTCCTGATCATATACACATTTATGGACTCATCCGGGCCGTTATTTAGTCAATTCTCCGCACTTTAGCCTTGTTATAGTTTATATTTGATAATCCACGCTAGGTGCACATCTAGGCCCACTTTGGTGGGATTTTCGTGCTTTTTGTCTTTAGTAGTATTCTTGTGCTGTTAGGTGCCACTTCAGTGGCTAGATCTGTGGTTATGCTGGAATAGGAGTCGTGCAAGTGTTCCCGGTGCAATTCTGCACAGGAACACTGCGCACGATCACCGGTTCTATTGCGCACGACCACTGGTCGTGCGCCACTGATCGTGTGCACTTAACCCTTTTTCACGAGTTCTGTTTGGTGCAGTGCGCACGACCACCAACGCCAGTGCGCACGACCACCGGTCGTGCGCCACTGCTCGTGCGCACTTATCATTAAAATTCTGAGTTCTGTTTGCTGTATTGCGCACGACCATCAACTCCAGTGCGCACGACCACCGGTCGTGCGCCACTGGTCGTGCGAACATTTTTTATTTTATAATTTCGTATCTTGCAGGTTCCACCCAGGCAGTGCGCACGATCGCAGAATTCCAGTGCGCACGACCACTGGTCGTGCGCCAATGACCGTGCGCAGTATTCAATCCAGCGCCTATTTAAACGCCTGTTGCGATTTTAGGGCGATGGTTCATGCCGGGAGCGGGATTCCTGTTCCGTACGCCGCCGATTTCCACCTTGGGACGCCTCCACTTCATCTCCTACGCAAAGGGAAGCCTCCTCCATCCATTCTAAGACTTCCTCCATTGTCCGTGAGAGTTCTCCATCGTCCGCAAGCCTCCAAGCAAGCATTCTTTCATTCCGCTCGGTGAGAAGAAGAAGAAACCTAAAGTCGAAGACGACGGAGCACGTAGGGAGATCGTGACAGCTCTCTACGCCGGAAGCATTGTCCGTCCGAGTCCGGAGGTAGCCCGACAACCTACCATTCCGGTCGTGAACGGCCGCTAGTCTTCAACATCGGTTATTTCTTTCCTCTTTCCTCGTTGTACTCTTTGAACCGTGTAAAACTCGAATATTGAGATGTTATTTGTTTAAATGAATGTCTCTTTGTTATTCTTCATGGTTTGGTTGTGATTCACTCCGTTCTCATTCACTCACTCGCGCCCGCACGCAAGGTGTTTGACCCGCGTTAGCAAGAGCTAACGGCGGTTGTGAAGAGGTGTTTGCGACCCTCACCCTCTCGCACTTGAGTTCACTTCATCCGCCTCACGAAGCACGGCATCGCGGCCGTTGCATCCACCTCACTTTGCGAAGCGGTGTTTTCGACCCGCATTTCTTTTGTTATTGCTAAGATTAGGAAAACCAACCAAAAACCCCTCTTTGTGTCTGTTGAACGCTTGTGTAACAATCATCACTGCG
Source organism: Dactylorhiza incarnata (assembly GCA_033032865.1). Taxonomy (NCBI): domain Eukaryota; kingdom Viridiplantae; phylum Streptophyta; class Magnoliopsida; order Asparagales; family Orchidaceae; genus Dactylorhiza; species Dactylorhiza incarnata. The sequence continues at coordinate 962,154 of JAWHQI010000464.1, read as the reverse complement.
CGATTCGTTCACCCATCCTGCATTCCTCAAGAGACCGACATCCGGGGAATTTATTCTCCACAATTATTACTTGACAGCGACCGGTGCACTTGCCGACACGCATCAAGTTTTTGGCGCCGTTGCCGGGGAATGCAGGCGTGTTTCGTCTTGTGTTGTGACTTTCGTTATACGAGCAGTTGTTTTTTTTTTTTTTTTCTTTGTTTTTCTTTTTGTTTTTGACAGTTCATGCAGAGGCAGGTCGCAGGTGAACTCGCACCTTTTGATCCAGAAATCGAACGAACTGCTTGCGCGCGAAGGCGCGCTGCGGCTGTACAAGCGGCCATGGGTGATCAGGTAGACCCAAATGATGTTGATCCGAGAATGCCCGGCATGGGGGAACATCAGCCTGGGATTGAGCAGGAGGCGGTCAGGCCTCGACCCCGCACGATGAGGGACTACACCACTCCAACTGCTGGGAGTGTGTATCCGGGGTTCGGGCCAAACATTATGAATAATCAGTTTGAGATCAAGCCAGCGATCTTAAACATCATCCGGAACAACGCTCAGTTCTCGGGGTTGGCCAGCGAAGATCCGCATCTGCATCTGGCGGAGTTTTCTGATATTTGCGGAACCTTCCGCTACGCAGGGATTGCTGACGACACGGTCAAGCTTAGACTGTTTCCCTTTTCACTCCGCGACAAAGCAAAGGTGTGGCTCCACTCCATTCCGCCCGGGACTACTGCAACTTGGGATGCCCTCGCATCCAAGTTCCTTGCTAAATTCCACCCTGTGGATAAGATTGTAAGCTTGCGGCGGGAGATCGCCACATTTCGCCAACTTGACCAAGAGACCCTTGCTGAAGCATGGGAGCGCCTCAACGATCTCCTTCGCCGTTTCCCTGGCCACGAGCTCCAACCATGGAATGTGGTTGAATTGTTCTACTTCGCGATCGAGCCCAACTACAGGGCAATGATCGATGCTGCGGCGGGTGGCACCTTGATGAACCACACTCCTGAAGAAGCCCTTCGAATTCTGCGCGACACTGCCTCCCACAGTACATTCTGGACTGCAGGGAGAAATGCTCCAAGAAGCGGCCGAGGTCTTTTCATGTTCGACTCTCTCCCTTCTCCATCCCCACCTGCTGCTATCATCACCTGCGAGGGATGTGGAGGCGGAGGCCACCACGCGTATGAGTGTTCGGGGAACAACGTGGCAGGTGACATCGCACACTTGAACTTGAACGAATCTGTTAATTATGTAGGAAATCAGCCTAGGGGGCGCCTTTCAATAATGCTTATAATCCGGGAGCGAGAAGTCACCCGAACTTCTCGTGGAATCCAAACACACCTGGCCAACGATGGGCACCAGGGCAGCATCAAAACGATGCTTACGCCTCCGGGAGCCAACCGAGGCCACCATACCCGGACTATAATCAAGCACCCCCTACTCAAAAAAAGAGTAGTCTAGAAGAGATGATGGAGAAATTCATGCAAGTAGCTAATTCGAATATGGCAAATCAAACTGCATCCATGCGAAACCTGGAAACGCAGTTGGGCCAATTGGCCCAAGTGCTAACCGAGCGATCGCAGGGGACCCTTCCCAGCAACACGGAGAAGAACCCAATTGATCAAGGGAAGAGTCTTGGGGATGTGGTAGAGGTTGAACCGAGTGAGCTGGTAATTTCTTGTGCCATCAATAAGGTTGAAACAAAAGCTTTATGCGATTCCGGTTCCTCTCGCAACGTCATTGCACTGCAAGATGTTGCGAAATTACAACTTGAGATGAACACGGAGGAAAGGAAATCGCTTATTCTCGCTAACGGCACTATTGTCCAATCTGAGGGGGAAGTGAGAAATGTGGAAGTAATAGTTGAGGGGACGACTGTGGTCGCGGACTTTTAGGTGTTGGGCCCCCAGGAAAATCAATCCATTCCTATCCTGGGCGTGCCGTTCTTGAAAGAGAGCGGCGCCACCCTTGACTTCGCTACGGGGTGTGTTCTCCTACCTAACAAGGCGCTGCAGCCCACTCGCCTCGAAGCTACAGCTGACACATCCACTCCTCCCCCTCTCGTTATTTCTGATGAATTTCTAAGATGTGCAGGAAAGATACAAGATCAAGAAACAAGTGAAGGAGGAAAGGAGGAGCTCCAATCAGATGAGGAGGAAGAGGTTGACTTCTGGAAAGAGTTCGACTCCGAGAAGGAGGAAGACTGCAGTTCGGGAAACGTTGACGTGAATGTAGTTAGGGTTGCTGATTATTTATCTTCTTATGGTGAATCATGTAATAAACTGTCTAAGCGCTCCATCTCCTGGGCCGATCCGGTAGTCACCACGATGCCGGAAGTGACGCCACCTGATTCTAAGGAGGAAAAATCTGAGAACTCTCAACGGTGGAAGTCTCCGACTGTCACCAAACTTAAAAAGGAAAAACTTCTGTGCGACGCTCGTGCTGCCGCTCTTCGTGGCAAGGTGGCGGAGGTTAGGGGAGCATTGGGTAATACCAGTGTTGGCCCTAAAGCCTTCACCTCCCGCCTACGTGCTACGGGAGAAGCGCACCATAAGAGCGCTTTTAGCTGATTTGTGTTTAGTTGATGTGGTGAACTGCTTCTGAATTTTTCTCTTTTAATTCCTGCACTTTATAAACAATGCTAATACAGGTATTTGGTCCAGCTTAAGGACGTTAAATGAAAGCGCTACTGGGAGACAACCCAGATTTCCTGTTTTCGTACTTCCTTTTTTCTAACTTCTTTTAGTTCAGCTTTTGTATTTGCTTTTGTTGCTTTGAGTTTGTGCTTGCAGGTTTTGTGTTCGATGGTGTGGATGCTGCGGACTATTCGTGATCATAAACGCCAATCGTCTGGTATGCTCATTTCTGAGCATGGGATAACGCTTCCTCCCTTCTTTTAGCTTCAAATTTCTAGATATATCGTTTAGCTTAAGTCTGGGGGAGCGGTTGTTGTTATCCACTGTGCACGAGTTGCACCGCATACTAGACGGTTGATTCTTATTTATCTTATCATTATCGTTGTTTTCCATGTTTCACACACCCTTTCACCCACTTGAGTGCGCGCTTATCTTTTTGTTGTTGTTCCGTTGTAAACTATCTTGGTTGGAGTATGAAATAGGTTGTTAACGTAGGAATTATTATTTGGAGTGCGATGTTGACTCATGCAGTGTTCTAGTCACTTCGCATGCTATGGTAGAATTTGTGTAGAACTAGATTTTCTTTATGCATCTAATTTATGTTTAGTATTTCTGCGTGAATTTAGATTTAATATACTCAAGTGGTGAATTTGTATGGAATTGACGATAACCCGGTGTTGTGTGTGTGCGGTTGCTAGTCGTGTGTTGCTCGAGTCGGGAGGAAGGTTTATCTTTCTCGTGGGCTAAGAACTTGCCCCAAGCGACTCTCGAAGCTTGGGTGAGAGCCACTCGTTGAGTCAAGCATGATGTAGGCCACCCTTTGGCTAGTTTGAGCTTTGTTATTCCATGTCCATTTCATTCACCTTTGCAAGCCTATTTTGTGCCTACCAATCCTTTGTTCAGCTCCTCTTCATCCACCAAAGCCTGAAGCCTATCCCACGCCCGCAACCAAATTGTTTTTAACTGCGCTCATAATTCTAAACTTGTGTGGAGTGTGGAATTGTTGTGCTATGATGGGAAAATAACGTCCATCTGCTGATTTTGAACCAACCGGGGGTTACATAAAAGAAGTAAAATATGTAAAAGAAAGAAAAAAAAAGTATTTTGAAAAAAAAAAAATCCGCCCGAGCTAAAAACAGAAAATCTGTTGGTATTTGTGAAGTAGGCCGTGTGCACTCCTGGTTTTCATGATAAGTCTGGGGGTGTGTCACACGAGCATTGTTCGTTTGTCTTGTGTGGTGCAACGTTCCGTTAGCTCACTTGGGTTGCGTAGCCGCTGTGTTTAACTTTGAATATCATACCGTAACCTAAGCCCCGTTTTACTTCTAAAAGCCCTACTGATTTGACTTGCGAGAGTGCTAGCGCCGTGGAGAGAGTGTGACCGGGCAAGCGTATGGTTCACGACGTTGATGGATTTCAGTGGAGTTATTCCTAAGCCCCGATCTTTTGCAACACCCGCCTCAGTGTCTCGTCACTTTCATACCGGGCATGATCGTCAAATTCTTCATAATTCACCAACTGAGTATAACTAAATCTTTAATTACGCTTTAATACTTATGTAAATTAGTTAGCATAGTTAAACTCTCCTTCTACTAGAATCTCTACTCGCATGCGTTGTTACTTCGCACCGTACTCCCTTGTGTAATTCTCAATGTTAATTATCATTTTCACGCTCCGCCGGATTCGTTTGCTCGGGACGCGCAAACAGTTAAGTCTGGGGGTGTGATGAGTCCTGATCATATACACATTTATGGACTCATCCGGGCCGTTATTTAGTCAATTCTCCGCACTTTAGCCTTGTTATAGTTTATATTTGATAATCCACGCTAGGTGCACATCTAGGCCCACTTTGGTGGGATTTTCGTGCTTTTTGTCTTTAGTAGTATTCTTGTGCTGTTAGGTGCCACTTTCAGTGGCTAGATCTGTGGTTATGCTGGAATAGGAGTCGTGCAAGTGTTCCCGGTGCAATTCTGCACAGGAACACTGCGCACGATCACCGGTTCTATTGCGCACGACCACTGGTCGTGCGCCACTGATCGTGTGCACTTAACCCTTTTTCACGAGTTCTGTTTGGTGCAGTGCGCACGACCACCAACGCCAGTGCGCACGACCACCGGTCGTGCGCCACTGCTCGTGCGCACTTATCATTAAAATTCTGAGTTCTGTTTGCTGTATTGCGCACGACCATCAACTCCAATGCGCACGACCACCGGTCGTGCGCCACTGGTCGTGCGAACATTTTTTATTTTATAATTTCGTATCTCGCAGGTTCCACCCAGGCAGTGCGCACGATCGCAGAATTCCAGTGCGCACGACCACTGGTCGTGCGCCAATGACCGTGCGCAGTATTCAATCCAGCGCCTATTTAAACGCCTGTTGCGATTTTAGGGCGATGGTTCATGCCGGGAGCGGGATTCCTGTTCCGTACGCCGCCGATTTCCACCTTGGGACGCCTCCACTTCATCTCCTACGCAAAGGGAAGCCTCCTCCATCCATTCTAAGACTTCCTCCATTGTCCGTGAGAGTTCTCCATCGTCCGCAAGCCTCCAAGCAAGCATTCTTTCATTCCGCTCGGTGAGAAGAAGAAGAAACCTAAAGTCGAAGACGACGGAGCACGTAGGGAGATCGTGACAGCTCTCTAAGCCGGAAGCATTGTCCGTCCGAGTCCGGAGGTAGCCCGACAACCTACCATTCCGGCCGTGAACGGCCGCTAGTCTTCAACATCGGTTATTTCTTTCCTCTTTCCTCGTTGTACTCTTTGAACCGTGTAAAACTCGAATATTGAGATGTTATTTGTTTAAATGAATGTCTCTTTGTTATTCTTCATGGTTTGGTTGTGATTCACTCCGTTCTCATTCACTCACTCGCGCCCGCACGCAAGGTGTTTGACCCGCGTTAGCAAGAGCTAACGGCGGTTGTGAAGAGGTGTTTGCGACCCTCACCCTCTTGCACTTGAGTTCACTTCATCCGCCTCACGAAGCACGGCATCGCGACCGTTGCATCCACCTCACTTTGCGAAGCGGTGTTTTCGACCCGCATTTCTTTTGTTATTGCTAAGATTAGGAAAACCAACCAAAAACCCCTCTTTGTGTCTGTTGAACGCTTGTGTAACAATCATCACTGCGCGATTCGTTCACCCATCCTGCATTCCTCAAGAGACCGACATCCGGGGAATTTATTCTCCACAATTATTACTTGACAGCGACCGGTGCACTTGCCGACACGCATCAACCCTCAACATCTGGTTATGTGCTCATTTCACCTTCAAGCTTTGAATGGTATGATGTGGACACAGTCACCAGATGTGTGGATGATCTAGGCTCTGACATGACTGAGCCCATCTCCCCTGTCCATATATCACCATGCATGAATTTGATTCTTTGTGAGGAATCGGTGCTTGACATTTATCCAAGCACTATTCCTCACCCTGTTGTGCATACTACTATACTCGTCTCAGACGACATTGTTGAGGATGTGTCGCAGGAGGAGGCTGGCGATCTTTGTGTTGTGCCTATTCCAATCGAGGAGTAAAACCTTCTAGGTGAAGAGGATTTTTCCTCAACACCGGTGGAGGAAGTGCAAATCCTTGAGAAGGCCACCATTGATCCACAGAACCTTGCGGCATTGTCAACAATGCCGACATTATTTTACTTCCCCAATCTGATGGGAGTGAGACCGGGACCACTCCCCGCTTGATTTTTATTTAAGTCATTCTTCTTATTTATTTCTTGATCCCCCTTCTTCATCTGAGCTTGTGCAGGTTGAGTCTTCACAGGTACTTCAGGAGGACTTGGAGCATTATGCTCAAGTCAATGATGAGAGCATCCTCTTATGTGAGGAGGTTGATCCACCCTCCGTTGAGGAAGCTCCACTCATTGCCTTCTCCCCCTGCTGCCTCCCTAGAGATGATACCTTGCTGGGCAAGGATTTATTTTGTGGTGAGACGAGTGAGGACCAGCCTTCCTCCTCTTCTTACTTCCTATTTCCTCTACCTGTGTTAAGCAGGTATTATTATATAGGTAGAGGGGTAACTGTTCTGTCTCCATATCGGTACCCGCTACCGACACGCATATTAGAACAGTTACCTGTTCATTTTCTCTTGCATACGCCCATTAGCTAAAACTGTTATGTTTTTAAATAAGTCGTGCTGGGATGACAGTAACCCCAGTAATTATCTAACTTTTTCTTGTCTTTTATATTATCGCCCACTCTAACGAGTTAGTTAGGTGTTATTTTAGTTTTCTTGTGCGAAGACCACCCTTTGCAGGTATTTTCTATTTGTGAAGGCGGTGGTCGTGATTCTTCGTAGAGCTTCACTACAGGCTTTCAGAATGCTTACTTGCTGAGCATTGGGTACCCTCTTCCCCTAACTTTGTTTTAGAATATCTTAATGCATAGTTTAAGTCTGGGGGAGATATTTTTGTGTACCCACTCACATGCACATTTATTCAGCATGCTAGAAGTCTTATTTCAAATTTTTTTTGTTCATTTTGTCTGCACACAAAGCACCCACTTTTGAGCGAGCTAACTTGTATGTGTATTTCCGTTCATACTTATTTTGGTTGGACTGTGAAATAGGATGTTAGCTTAGGAATTGCAATCCGGAGTATAATGTTGACTCTTGTAGTGCTCTAGTCGCATCCGCATGCTTCCATAGAAATTTGAGTAAAATTAGACTATCTCTATGCTTTTAATTTATAATTAGTATTCTTGCGTAATCTTTGATTTACTTTACTCATTTGGTGAATGTGACTGAAATTTACGGTAGCACGGTGTTGTGTGTAAGCGAGCGCTAGTTGTGTGTTGCTCGAGTCAGAAGGAAGGTTTACCTTTCTCATGGGCTAAGAACTTGCCCCAAGCGACTCTTGAAGCATGGGTGAGAGCAACTCATTTTGTTAAATATGATGTAGGCCTTTGTTTTGGCTAGTTTGAGCCTTATTTTCCATGACCCATGCGCTTACCTTTGCAAGCCAAGTTTGTGCCTACCCCTCCTTTGTTTCAGCTCCTCTTTCAATCACCAAAGCCTGAAGCTTATCCAATTATCGCATCCTAAAATGTGTTAACTGAAATTACATTTCATATTTGGATGTGATGCTTGGAACCATTGCGATGTGAAAGAATGATCTATATTATTTGCTGAACTTCTTTTTGTAAACCAACCGGGGATAAAAGAAAAAGGAAAAAAAATAATGTAGTTAAAAGAAAAAAATCAAAAAAAAAAAAGATTTAGAATGAATAGAAATCCCCTTGAGCGTAATAGAAAATTCAGTTGGTATTTGTTGGAGTAGGCTGTGTGCACACCCAGTTTTCAAGCTAAGTCTGGGGGTGTGTCACACTAGCATCGCTTGTGGTCTTATTTTGGGTTCAGCGTTATCCTTAGACTCAATTGGGTTGCGTAGCCATCTCATTTATCATTAAATATCATACCGTAACCTAAGCCCCATTATAACTGTAAAGCCCTATTGATTTAACTTGTGAGTTTGCTAGTGTCGTGGAGAGAGTGTAACCGGGCAAGCTTATGGTTATCGTCGTTGATGGATTTCAGCGGAGTTATTCCCTAATTCTGGTCTTTCGCAACACCCTCCTGAGTGGCTTGTTTACTTTCACACCGGGCACGACCGCATAAATTCTTCACGAATCACCATCTGAGTACAAATAAATCTCTATTTACGTATTTTTACTTTTGTAAATTTGTTAGTATAGTTAGAATCTTATCTTACAGAATTTTTATGTGCATATGTATGATACTTCGCGTCTTACTCTGTCTTTGCAATTTTCTACTCTAGCTACCTTTTTCATACTCCGCCGGATTTGTTTGCTCGGGACGCGCAAACAGGTAAGTCTGGGGGTGTGATGAGTCCCTATTATATACATATTTTCGGACTCATTTAGGCTAGTTTTCCTGCATTTGTACTTCAGTCTTGGCCATATTTCTTTTATTCATGCTTTTATTTGAAGAACATATCTATGCCTATTTTTTGTGTGCAATTGCACACTTTGTTGTTGGGAGTAAGCACTTCGTGCTCCCCATCGTATTTTCTATATTTCTGTGCTGCTGGAAGTATTTCCCCAGTTTGTGCTTCAGCTGTAAAATGAGGGTTGTTCCCCAGTTGCTAGAATTCATTTATGTATGAATCGCACGGTCGTGCGTTTTCTTGGCGCACGGTCAGTTGCGATCGTGCGTTCATGATGCCCAGCAAAATGGAGCCTCGAAGTTTACTCGTGCGTTTTAACGCACGGGCGGGTTTGCCCGTGCGTGAGTAAAACGCACGGGCGCATTCCTTCTTCTCCTGCACGCCTGCTGCGCTTAAGTATCGCACGGTCCACGCACGGTCGTGCGTTCGACCGTGCATGACCAAATTTCTGATGTTTTCCTATAAAAGCTGCAACTTCAACCTAAATCGGAGAGTTCCGTACACGCCGTACAGCTGCGCCGATTTCGCCATCTCCACTAGGGTTTCGTCCCTTTGTCCTCCTCCTTCATCCTAGAGCTTCAAAGGAGATCTAGCCGCCATTACCATCAAGCAAGGGGAAGTTTGCAACCTTTACCATCTAGCTACCGCCTATAGCGGTGTGCGAGATTCGCGCATCAAGTTTTTGAAAAAACTTGATGCGCGAATATTAGCACACCGCTATAGGCGGTAGCAAGATTGCGGCACGAAACGGCAGTGTACTGATCGTTCAAGTAATATAAAATGGGAATGAATCCCCAAGTATCGATCTCAAAGGAACACAGTAAGGTGGAGCTATCTGTCAAGGAAGGACTTGAGATTGAAGTCCTTTAGGTCGGATGGATTGCGGAAACGGGGGATTTTGGTTGTGGAAATAAAAGAAAATAACTAAACTTCTCCTATGCAATGCCGATATGCAATGCTTCGCCTAGCGGGATGGAGACTAGGCAGGCCTTGAGCGCACTGCGTCGCAAGGGGCAGATGGACGAGCAGGCAAACGTAATGAGGGTCGCAAGCACCTCTTGAACAAGCACGCCACTAGCAATTGCTAGTGCGGCACACGAACGTGACGGCGGGATGGAGTATGGAATGGGGCGCACCTCAAGCAACTCAAACAATAAAGTATTTCACACAGACATGAAATATATAGAAATACAAACTAGTTTAAGTGCTACTTCATCATAATAATAAAGATCCACAACATATACACATCAATAAGAGAAGAACAAGGCAAGAAATCGACCGAATCTGAAGGCTCGTCGAGGAGTCACGGTTGGAATCGCTAGGTTGTAAATCCGCGTCCAAGCTCGGTCCTCAACTACGTCCGGGGTAGAGAGAGCTGTCACGACTCTCCAATGAGCCTGTCTTCTTCGTCTCACGATCCGTTAAAGGTTGCAAACTTCCCCTTGCTTGATGGTAATGACAGCTAGATCTCCTTTGAAGCTCTAGGATGAAGGAGGAGGCCAAAGGGATGAAACCCTAGTGGAGATGGCGAAATCGGCGCTGCTGTACAGCGTGTATGGAACTCTCCGATTTAGGTTGAAGCTGCAGCTTTTATAGGAAAACATTAGAAATTTGGTCACGCACGGTCGAACGCACGACCGTGCGGGGACCGTGCGATACTTAAGCGCAGCAGGCGTAAAGGAGAAGAAGGAATGCGCCTGTGCGTTTTACTCACGCACGGGCAAACCCGCCCGTGCGTTAAAATGCACGAGTAAACTCCGAGGCTCCATTTTGCTGGGCATCATGAACGCACGACCGCAACTGACCGTGCGCCAAGAAAACGCATGACCGTGCGATTCATACAGAAATGAATTCTAGAAACTGGGGAACAACCCTCATTTTACAGCTGAAGTACAAACTGGGGAAATACTTCCAGCAGCTGATACGCAAAACTATGCTTGCAAACGATAACGGCAAGTGTACCGTATCGAATGTAGTATAGGTTATAAAAAAACAAGGTCGTATAAAAATCCGGGCGTGTTGATTACTCTTACTCAAGACGATCTCTATTGTTCTATCAAATGAAACTTTGATTTGTTTGCAATGAGAAAAGTAACTTGACTAGAAGATTATAACTAAAGAAAAGACAGGTGGACAAACTAGGAGAATGGATGAATAAAAACAACAAATTTTATTAATTCATGAAAAGAGATTACAACTATTGAAAGAGAACTTACAATTGCAAGAAAAAGTAAAGCTAGATTACTCAAACACAGGAGAAAAACGCAGAAAATGGAGGCTTGGACTCCAAAACAAGGTGTAAAATAGTCTGGAGGAGCTGCCCTTTTATAGCTGAAAAATTCTGGGTACACGCCCTCGGTCACGCCCGTGACCAAGGGCGTGTAAGGAGCGCGATCATCTCAGAACGGAAAGAGCGCAATCTGGCTTTAATGCTGACGATATTTGCGTGTCACGCCCTAGGTCACGCCCGTGACCTAGGGCATGTAACCTTCAAAACGTGCTGCTGGCGGGAATCTTCGGCGGGAAGAAGCGGGGAGTGGTGCGGGATGAGTCACGCCCGTGACATTGAGTCACGCCCTGGTCACGCCCGTGACCTGGGGCGTGTAAATTTAATTGACGTGGCAGGCTGATTATGGATGCTTGCGGCGGGTCGCGACCGTGACATTGGGTCACGCCCTTGGTCACGCCCGTGACCTGGGGCGTGTACTTGGCGAAATCTTCACGGAACGCACCCGTGGTGGCGGAAACAGGTCTGGAGCACCGCGCAGGTTACACGCCCATGGTCACGCCCGTGACCTTGGGCCTGTACTTGAAGTTTTTGTCTAATGCGTCCAAAAAAACTGAAATACACAAAAAAAGCTTAAGTTAGTTTATAAAATTGAAAAGATAATAATTTTAATAAGAAAAACATAAAAAACTAATTAATTTCATATTAAAATAAATTAAACTTATTTTAAAAGATGAGTACAAAAAGTACTCATCAAACACCCCCATACTTACTCGTTTGCTAATCCCGAGCAAACAACTTTTCATAGGAGTAGAAAAATTTAAATACTAGAAAAGAAATTTGAACTCAAGGAATAAAAACGCGAAGTCTTACGCCTACGTGTAGAGATCCTAGTTGAAAGATCTATTCAGCATAATGATTAGCTTATAATTTTCAGTAGTGCGAATTAACAAATTGCTTTTACTTTTAAATTGAAAGTTCGACAAATTCTAGAATGTTATTCAGGGAGCGGGTAGCGTGTTTTCTAAGATCAATATTACCCAAAATTGAGTTTCGGGATAGCCTCCAACGAAATCCATCAATGACGATGGCCATAGGCTTGCCCGGTCGCACTCTCTCCACTACACAAGTATAATGTTATAGCTTAAAGATCAAAAGGGTTTTCATTAGGAGTGAAACTTGGCTTAGGTATATGATTTGGAATTGGAAATCAAAAGATAGAATATGACGGCTAAGGATCACACTAAACCAAGGTGAGAGTTACCCAAAATTATCCAAAATTCAAACATCGCGTAAGAGTTGTTATGAAGCAAAACTCTCATAATTTTCAAAAAAAAGAGGCCATGATTACTTTTTTTTTGTATATATATATTTTTTTTTCACAGTTGGCCAATAATTTTTTCATATATATTTTTTATATCTTTTTTTTTTCATAATAGCTCCGAATAAGAAGTTGTAATTTCCTTATTTTCACAATTGAACCCATTGCAGAATTTTAATAAATCTCAAATATTTAGTGTGATCATGGGCTGGATGTTTTGGCTTTGGTGAAAATGAAAGGTGGAGGTAGCAAAGGAAATAAAGTAAGGCCCAAAGTGTTTAAGCAATGAAAAATTTAAAAAGGTGGGCAAACAGGCACAAACGATCAAAAGGTGGCCTAAATCACTTCTAAAAACTATGACAAACCTATGTAAATGCTTCGAGAATTGCTAGAGGCAAGTTCTAGACATCGAGAAAGGACACCCTTCCGTTCAAAAATGTGTAATATTTCTCTAGTAAGCTTCTACATACTCACTTGAATTTATTCACAGATTCTACCGGTTTCAAGATAAAAGTAAAACAAGAATTGTTTTTTCGCAGTTAGAAAAACATAAATCTAATTTTATGCTGAATAATTAATTTGACATAGAATTCTACAAACGCGTGCGTTTGACTATGAACACTGCATGAGTCAACAATTTTATTCCAAAATTCCAAATCTAATGAAGTATAAAAATTCTCTACTACACTAAACAAAAGCAAATCTACTAAGGATTTTGCAAATGAGTAAGTATAAAAATTTAGCATAAATCTAATTTTTTTTATTTCTTCTTAGACTTCCCAAGATCTACCCGGTTAAGGGTTTGCAAGGTACTAGAGGCTATGATGGGAATTCAAGCCCAAAGCGTCCTTTCCAAGAAATTTTATTTAGATAGAAAAAAAAAAAATATATATATATATATATATATATTTTTTTTTTTTTTCAAATAAAATAGAAATTCAAAGAAGGCAATGCTACACCCCCATACTTAGAATTAAACATTGTCCCCAATGTTTAAAACTAGGTAAGAAGAAAAAAAAGGAATTACACTTTTTATTTTATTATTATTATTATTATTATTATTATTATTATTTACAAAATGAAAAAAATAAAACAACAAAGGAAGAAAGATAAATAAGTGGCTAAAGGGTGAAGAGGGCTTCCCTGATCGGTAGACGAGGTTGCCGGACAGAAAATGAAACTTGCAAAATTAAGTTAAACAAAACAAACAAAAGAAAACGTTGGGTTGCCTCCCAAAAGCGCTTTGTTTACCGTCGCGTAGCTTGACTAAGTGGCGTTCTACAAGTTTGTGAGGTTAAGCATTTCAATTTTGCCGGGCGCTGGGTCGCCAGAATGATATAATTTCAATCGGTGTCCGTTAACTTTCAAAAGGCCTTGATCCGGGTGCTCTATTAGCACGGTCCCATATGACCAAACCTCTTTTACAACAAAAGTGCCGGACCATCGGGATTTTAATTTGCCCGGAAAAAGTTTTAATGTAGAATTATATAAAAGGACTAAGTCTCCCGGTGAAAAAGATTTTGGAAATTTTATTTTTTTGTCATGGTAAAACTTAGTGCGCTTCTTGTAAAATTTATTATTTTCATAGGCGTTTGCACGCCATTCGTCTAATTCATTATGTTGAAATTTTCGTTGATCGGAGGCTAAGTTCAAATCTAAGTTTAAAAATTTTAGCGCCCAGAATGCGCGATGTTCTAATTCCACCGGTAAATGGCACGCTTTTCCATAGACCAATCGGTACGGTGTACATCCAATGGCGGTTTTGTACGCTGTCCGATAGGCCCATAGTGCGTCGTCTAATTTTAACGACCAGTCCTTCCTATTAACGGAGACAGTTTTTTCTAAAATTCCTTTTAGCTCGCGATTCAACACCTCCACTTGGCCATTTGCTTGGTAGTGTCCGCCGGCTGGTCCTTCGTGGCAGTGCCGCAATATTTGGATGCCTTCCTCGCCCGAAATGCACCTTCTTACCACTTGGTCTGAACAGACACGAAATAAAAAGGGGTCCTCCCAAAAATAATTTTTCAAATCTGAAAAGAATTTCTTCTTTTGCTGACTTGAAAAATTTTTTGGTAGGACCCGGGCCACTAAATAATTGGCCAAATCCGCATACCAAGGGGTGGAAGAAGTCGTTACCTTTTCGATGGCGAGGAGGCGTTCTTCAGGGAATTTATCATCTATCTCGGCCTCCACTAGTGCTCCTGCTGCCGGGTTCTCCAGTCTTGAGAGGTGGTCGGCCGCCAAATTCTCCGCTCCTTTCTTGTCTCGGATCTCCAAATCGAATTCTTGCAAGAGTAGGATCCATCTCAATAGTCGGGGCTTGGCATCCCCTTTATCTAGCAAGTACCGGAGTGCGGAGTGATCTGTAAAAACAATAATTTTTGATAGCGTTATGTATGAACGAAATTTATCAAAAGCAAAAACGATCGCTAGAAGTTCTTTTTCCGTCGTAGTATAATTAGCTTGGGCGGATGTAAGCGTTTTGCTTGCGTAATAAATTGGGTGAAAATATTTATTCACCCTTTGGCCCAAGACTGCACCTACGGCAAAATCGCTTGCATCGCACATGATTTTGAACGGAAGAGACCAATCTGGTGAAATTAAAATAGGCGATTTGATAAGTTCATTTTTAATTTTTATGAACGCCTTAGAACATTCTTCATCAAAGATAAACGTGGTTTCTTTTTCTAAAAGATGCGTTAACGGTTTTGTAATTTTGGAAAAATCTTTAATAAACCGTCTATAGAAACCCGCATGTCCTAAAAAACTCCTAATAGATTTAATATTAGTAGGCGGAGGGAGTTCTTCTTTAGTAGGCTTAAGTTAGTTTATAAAATTGAAAAGATAATAATTTTAATAAGAAAAACATAAAAAACTAATTAATTTCATATTAAAATAAATTAAACTTATATTAAAAGATGAGTACAAAAAGTACTCATTAGCAACACAAAAATATAGAAAATACGATGGGGAGCACGAAGTGCTTACCCCCAACAACAAAGTGCGCAATTGCACACAAAAAACAGGCATAGATATGTACTTCAAATAAAAGCATGAATAAAAGAAATATGGCCAAGACTGAAGTACAAATGCAGGAAAACTAGCCTAAATGAGTCCGAAAATATGTATATAATAGGGACTCATCAGCTGGGTCTCTAACGTGGTCATGGTGAAGAAGGGGGGAGGTAAGTGGAGAATGTGTATCGACTTTTCCTTGCTTAATAAATCGTGCCCCAAGGATTGCTACCCTTTGCCTAGAATCGACGCGCTGGTTGACTCAGCCGTCGGTTTACCTATAATGTCTTTTCTATATGCTTTTTCAGGATATCATCAGATTCGCATGCACCCCCCCTGACATCAAGGATGTCTCCTTCATCACGGGGGATGGGTGTTATTGTTATAAGATGATGCCCTTCGGGCTCAAGAATGCAGGTGCCACGTACCAAAGAATGATGGACAGGATCTTCCGAGAGCAAAAGGGGAGAAACCTAGAGGTCTACGTCGATGATCTTATGGTGAAGAGTCGGGACCCCGAAGCCCACCTCCGAGACCTTGAAGAGACCTTTAAGACTTTGCGGAAGTATAAGATGAAGCTCAACCACTTGAAGTGTGTCTTTGGGGCTAGCCGAGGGAAATTCCTAGGTCACCTGCTCACCCCGGCGGGGGTGGAGCCAAACCCAGACAAGGTCAAGGCAATAATGGAGTTGGGATTGCCCAGAAACTCGAAGGAGGTTCAGAGCCTCACGGGAAAGCTGGCCGGACTCAGTAGGTTCCTCTCCAAGGTGGGAGACAAGTGTGCACCCTTTTCCAAGGTGTTAGGGGAAACAAAAAATTTGAATGGACCTCGGAGTGTGAATGAGCCTTCCAGGCTTTGAAAGAACAACTCACTCAAACTCCTCTACTCCAAGGGTCGAGACCGGGAGAGGACCTATCCCTCTACCTGGGGGTAGGGTCCGAGGCAGTAAGCTCAGTACTGATCCGGGAAGAAGGGAGAAAACAGTTCCCCATCTACTATGTCAGCCGAGTGCTGAGAAAGGTGGAGCTCTGGTACCCAATCCTGGAAAAGTTGGCCTTCGCATTGGTAGTAGCGGCCCGGAGGCTCCGACCTTACTTCCAGGCACATTCGATCAAGGTAGTGACTGATCACCCGCTTCACAAAGTCATGGAAGGGGTGGAGCACTCGGGAAGGTTGGCAAAGTGGTCCGTGGAACTGAGTGAGTTCAATGTTACATTCGTGCCCAGGGCGTCGATCAAGGCCCAAGCACTTGCAGACTTCATGGCTGACTACACAACCGAAGTAGGGGAGCATGAATCTCCCCCCAGTGGCATGGAAGATGTTGGTGGATGGTGCGTCAGGAAAGCACTCCTATGGAGGGGGAATCATCTTGGTGAGCGCCCAAGGGACCAAGATCGAGCAAGCTTTGAACATCCACTTTCCGATTACCAACAACCAAATGGAGTACGAGGCGGTGATAGCGGGCATGTGGTTAGCCCGGGAACTGGGAGTGCAAGATGTGGAGGTCTCGACGAACTCCATGGTGGTAGCATGCCAAGTCAGTGAGAGTTTGAGGCAAAGGACCCGACCCTCCTGCGGTACTTGGAGAAGGTCAAGGGGGTCATCGGGCATTTCCCCACTTTCTATGTCAAGCACGTGCCAAGAGAAGAGAGCACCCCCGCAGACCTCTAAGCCAAATTCGGTCCCCGAGCAGGGGGAACAGTTTCAGAACTCTTCCGACCCACCATCGAGGAAGGAGAACTGATGGAGGTGGATCAGCGGGTCTCGTGGATGGATCCTTTCGTCACCTTCCTATCATCAGGGAAGTTCCCTGAAGGAGACATAGACAGACGACGCTTCAGGTATAAGTCAGCTTATTATGCCTTGCATGCAGGAGGGCTATATAGGAAGACTCTCTTGGGACTCCTGGCCCGTTGTGTTTCAGAGGAGGAGGTACCGAAAGTCCTAGAAGAGATTCACTCCGGGGAGTGTGGCAGTCACTCCAGGAGCCGAACTCTGGAGGGGAGGGTGTTGAGACAAGGCTACTTCTGGCCTACCCTCAGCAAATATGCGGCGGAGTTCGCAAGAAGATGTTCGAAGTGTCAGCTCTATGCTCCACTTCAACTCCTCCCAGGACAGAGACTCCGGACCATCACAGCTCCCTGGCCTTTTGCCATATGGGGGTTGGACCTAGTTGGCCCTTTCCCTCAAGCTAGTGGACAGAGGAGGTTCTTACTGGTCATGATCGATTACTTCTCCAAATGGGTAGAAGTGAAGGCGCTGGCCAAGGTAACATCTCAAGTTGTACAGAATTTTGTGTGGGGAGAAATAATTTGCAGGCACGGCCTCCCCCTGGCTATAGTGACAGACAATGTGCCACAATTTGCTAGCGAAGAATTTGTTAGCTTCTGCACCCAGCTTGGCATCGACCTCAGGTTCGCATCGGTTCACCACCCGAGAAGCAACAGCCAGGTGGAGGCGGCAAACAAAGTAATCGTAAACCTACTAAAGAAGAAGGTGGAGAACCTCCGGGGGAACTGGGTAGAGCAGCTACCATCCGTTCTTTGGGCCCTGAGGACTACTCCAAACACTGCCACCGGGGAAATCCCGTTCAAACTTTCTCATGGGTCCGAAGCAGTCCTTTCCATAGAGTTCGAAGTAAAGACCCCCAGGGTGATCGCTGCAGGTGAGGGAAATATAGAGTGGCTAGTGGCTAATGATGCAGAACAAAGGCTATCCTTGGACCTGGTGGAGGAACTCCGGGTCCAAGCCACCATCAGGCAGGAGGAAATCAAGTGACGAATGGCCCGAAATTTTGACAAGCACATCCGAGTAAAGCACTTTCAGAAAGGAGATCTGGTCCTGAAGAAGGTCGACACAACCGAAAGAGGGGCCGCGGTGGGTAAGCTTAACCCACCCTGGGATGGTCCATACATTGTAAGTGAAGTGCTCAAGTTGGGAGGGTATCACCTCCGGGATGTGGAAGGGGTACCTCTCGGCCGAGCTAGAAGTGGAGATGATTTGAAATTATTCTACCCTTGAAAGTTTTTGCTATGTTATTAGCTGAATATCTTACTTCTTCATATGATAAATTGTAACTGCTATGTGAGGCTGGCAAAGGTGACAAGTATTGATGCTGGAATGCCCTAGATCGATTCCACTCCCGGACTCTCACTAGACGGGGGGTACAGGTTGATCTCTGGAGAGGCTGGCAAGGTGATAAGTATTGGTGCTGGAATGCCCCAGATTGATTCCGCTCCCGGGCTCTCACTAGACAGGGGGTACAGGTTGATCTCTAGAGAGGCTGCCAAGGTGATAATTATTGGTGCTGGAATGCCCCAGATCGATTCCGCTCCCGGGCTCTCAATAGACGGGGGTACAGGTTGATCTCCGGAGAGGCTGGCAAGGTGACAAATATTGGTGCTGGAATGCCCCAGATCGATTCCGCTCCCAGGCTCTCACTAGACGGGGGGTACAGGTTGATCTCTGGAGAGGCTGGAAAGGTGACAAGTATTGATGATGGAATGCCCCAGATCGATTCTGCTCCCGGGCTCTCACTAGATGAGGGGTACAGGTTGATCTCTGGAGAGGCTGGCAAGGTGATAAGTATTGGTGCTGGAATGCCCCAGATCGATTCGGCTCCCGGGCTCACACTAGATTGGGGGTACAGGTTGATCTCTGGAGAGGCTGACAAGGTGACAAGTATTGGTGTTGGAATGCTGATGAGTCCCGATTATATACACATATATGGACTCATCTGGGCCGTTTATCTAGTCATTCCACTGCACTTTAGCCTTGTTTTAGCTTATATTTGTTATCACTTGCTATGTGCACTTCTAGGCCCATTTTGGTGTGTTTTCATGTTTATCTTCATTAGTAGTTTTCATGCACTGTTAGGTGCCACTTTCAGTAGCTGGATTCATGGTTATACGCTAGAACAGGAGTCGTACAGGTGCTTCCGGTGCAATTCTGCACAGGAACACTGCGCACGATCACCGGTTCTATTGCGCACGACCACTGGTCGTGCGCCACTGATCGTGTGCACTTAACACTTTTTCATGAGTTATGTTTGGTGCAGAGCGCACGACCATCAACTATAGTGCGCACGACCACCGGTCGTGCGCCACTGGTCGTGCGAACATGTTATTTTATAATTTCTGTCTTTGCAGGTTCCGTCCAGGCAGAGCACACGATCACAGGATTCTAGTGCGCACGACCACTGGTCGTGCGCCAATGACCGTGCGCACTGTTTAATTCCAGCTCCTATAAATTCCGCTGCTCGCGATTTTAGGTCGGACTCCGCATTTTGACCGCCGTTTTCTGCTCCAGTTCGCCCAGATTCGCCCCTCCACCATCGCCCACCATATGGAGGTGCTCCGGGCTTGCTCTTCACGCCAATCTTGAGCCGGAGTTTCCTCTCGGCCTCCTCCTTCATCCAAGAGCTCCAAAGGAAGACCTAGCCGCCATTACCATCAAGCAAGAGGAAGTTTGCAACCTCTACCGAATCGTGACACGAAGAAGACGGGTCCATTGGAGAGTCGTGACAGCTCTCTCTACCCCGGACGTAGTTGCGGACCGAGCTTGGACGCGGATTGACAACCCGGCAATTCCAACCGTGAATTTCCAACGAGCCTTCGGATTCGGTCGATTTCTTGCCTTATTCTTCTCTTATTGATGTGTATATGTTTTAGATCTCATTATTATGATGAAGTGGCACTTGAATTAGTTATATTTACATATATATTTCATGTCTATGTGTTTGTGTAATTTATCTATTTGAGTTGCTTGAGGTGCGCCGCCGTCCATTTCCATTCCGCCGTCACGTTCGTGTGCCGCACTAGCAATTGCTAGTGGCGTGCTTGTCAAAGAGGTGCTTGCGACCCTCACTACGCTAGCCTACTCGTCCATCCGCCTACCGAAGCGTGGCATCGCGGCCCGTGTATTCCATCCCGCCTCACGAAGCAGTGCTCTCAAGGCCTGCATAGTTCGATTCCGCTTGCCTACTCGTCCATCCGCCCTTTCGACGCAGCGCGCTCAAGGCCTGCCTAGTCTCCATCCCGCCAAGCGAAGCATTGCATAGCGGCATTGCATAGGAGTAGTTGATAGCTTTTATTTTATTTTCCAAAAACCAACCCAACTCCCCCGCATTCCATCCGATTTAAGGACTTCAATCTCAAGTCCTTCCTCGAAACCTAACTCCACCTTACTGTATTCCTCAAGAGACCGACACTCGGGGATTTTCCCCATTATTATTACTTGCGCGACCGGTGCACTTGCCGAATCATCGCATCAAGTTTTTGGCGCCGTTGCCGGGGAACACAGTCGTGTGAGTTTTCTGGAGAGGGAGAATTTGAGAGAAAAGCCCTTCCATTTGTAAATTGCATCCTTTATTTTACTTCTGTTCTTTTTATTCCTTTTTCCTGTTTTAATTAGGTTGCTTTAGTAATTTTTGTTAGGTGTAGTATTTTGCACAATAGCACTTTTATTTTGAATCGTATTATCTTCGCACTATGTGGGCACATCTCAATTTCCGTTGCCGTTGGTGTGGATCTACCTCCCACTCTAGTGATGAATGCCCTACGGAGAATAGTAGGCATAATTCTTATAGCCCAGCATATGGAGCACCGACTTCGTCTGGTACTCCATATGGTGCGCGTAAGTCTTATGGCGACTCTGCTGAGCCTTTACCGTCATACTTCTTTTCGGCTCCAGCCCCCGCTGTGCCAAAGAAGCCCGCTAGGCAGTGCCAGTTTTGTCGGAGCACAGATCATGCCCTAAAGGATTGTGCTGCTTTTCGTCGCCAATTGGATGAGGATGACGAGCCGGATATCCGGATCGTCCCGAATCCTAACTCTGGCGGCACACCTTCAACATTCGGTTATGTGTCTTTGTCACCTTCACATCTTGAAGGGTATGGCATGGACACGGTCACTGGATGTGTGGCTGATCTGGGCACCGACATTGCTGAGCCTATTCTCCCGGTGCATCCACCACCTCTAGTGGATTCGATTCTTTGTGAGGAATCGGTGCTCGACTTTTATCCGAGCACTACTCCTCTCCCTGTTGTGCATACTACACTCGTCTCTGACGACATTGTTGATGATGTGTCGCAGGAGGAGGCATTTGATCTGAGTGTTGTGCCTATTCCTATGGAGGAGGACAACCTTCTAGGTGAAGAGGAATTTTCCTCAGCACCGGTGGAGGAAGTCCAAATCCTAAGCCTGGCCACTGTTGATCCCGCCGAATCTTGTAGCATTGATGACATTGCAAACATTATTTTACTTCCCCAACCTAATGGGAGTGAGACCGGGACCACTCCCCTGATTTTTGATTATTTATGTTCTTCATCTTGTTTATTTCTCGATCCCCCCTCTTCACCCGAGCCTGTGCAGGTTGAATCTTCACAGGTACTTCAGGAGGACTTGGAGCATGATGCTCAAGTCAATGATGAGTGTATCCTCATATGTGAGGAGGTTTATTCCCCCTCCGTTGAGGAAGCTCCACTCATTGCCTTTTCCTCCTGCTGCCTCCCTGGTGACGATACCTTGCTAGGCAAGGATGTGTTTTGTGAGATGAGTGAGGACCAGGCCTCCTCCTTTTCTTACATTCTCTACCCTCTACTTGTGAGGAGCAGGTATCTATATTTAGGTAGAGGGGTGACTGCTCTGTCTCCGTATCGGTACCCGCTACCGATGCGCATATTAGAACAGTTACCTGTGCACTTTTCTTTTCATAGGCCTATAAGCTAGAACTGTACAAAATTTGAATAAGTCGTGCTGGGATGACAATAACCCCAGTAGTTATCTTCTTTTCTGCATTTTTATTTCTTCTAATCATGTTTAGTTAGTAATATTTCTTTTCAGTTTTCTATTTTCTTTTGTTTTTGCGGAGCTGACCCCTGCAGGTATCTTTTCTGGATGGCGGATGCTGCAGCTTCATTTTAGCTTACACGCCAATCTTCTGGTGTGCTCATTTCTGAGCACTGGGTACTCTCTTTCCCTAGCCTTTCCTGATTTTCATGTCATATATTCTGTGGATTGTTTAGTTTAAGTCTAGGGGAGAGTAGTTTTGTTTACCGCTCACGTGCACTATTGCACTGCATACTAGAAGATTTCATTTAAATTGTTGTTCATTTTCATTGCACACCACCGCACCCACTTGAGCACGTACTCGTCTGTATGCGTGCTCTGTAGTGAATTTAATTCTTCTGCTTATTTGGGAAAGTCTAGGTGATGGCTTAGGACTATGTAGCAGAGTAAAATGTTGACTCCCGTAGTGCTCCTAGTCGAGTGCTCGGTTGCATAGAAATTTGTGTAGGTTAGATCTCTTTTTATACTATGGTTTTATATTTTTCCCTATTAGTGTAAATGTTGTTTACTCTACTCAAATGGTGAATCCGGTGTGAATCAAACGGTTGCGTAGGGATGTGTGTAAACGATCGCTAGACTCGTATTGCTTGAGTCGGGAGAAAGGAGAATCTTTCTCGGTGGCTAGAACTTGCCCCAAGCGATTCTTGAAGCATTGGCATAGGATAGTTCTAGTGCGTGAGAATGACGTAGGCCATTATGTTGGCCCGTTTGAACTTTTTATTTCATACCTATCGTCTACCCTTGCTAGCCCCTTTGTGCTTACCCTTTTCTTGATTCAGCTCCACATTTACCTCACCAAAGCCTAAAAGCCTAGCCTAGTCGCACACCCAAATCTGAGCTTTAGTTGTAGTTTCATTTACATTTTGGGGGGTGTTGATTGTGGTGTCTATTATGTGAATCAGTGGATGTGCTCATTTGAAAATTTTGCTGAAAGAAAAAAAAAAGACAAGAAAAAGAAAGATAGAAAGAAAAATGAAGGGAAAAGAGAAAAAAAAATTGAGTTTTATTGAAAAATCATGTAGAAATATTATGTATTGGGAGTAGGCGGTGCACACACCTGTGTTGCAAAAGTCCAAGTCTGGGGGTGTGGTGCACTTGCATTCGATTTTGGTGCGCGGGTAGTTATTTTTAAAGCTCATTTGGGTTATGTGTTTAAGCCATTTTGTTTATCATCGTTTACCTCACCGTAACCCAAGCCCCATCTCTAACCTAAAGTCCTACCGACTCACGCTATGAACCAATCTAGTGTCGTGGAGAGAATGTGACCGGGCAAGCCTATGGTCACCGACACCGATGGATTTCGGTGGAGTTTGTCCGGCATCCCAATCTTGAGCAATGCTCATCTCAGCGTTTAGTTTACTTTCTCCGTATGCATGACCGAACGATTCACCGCTTTTCACCATTTTGAGTAGTTGTAATATGCTTTTACTCTTTTAGAAATATATAGACTGTTTATATAATCAGAAATCTTCTCTACTATTCTTCTTATGCACGTGAGCATGCGATTTCGCATGGTACTCTATATTGTAGTTTTAAGTCATCTACTTTTCTTTCCCCGTTCGCTTAGAATTTGTTTGCTCGGGACGCGCAAACAGGTAAGTCTGGGGGTGTGATGAGTCCCGATTATATACACATATATGGACTCATCTGGGCCGTTTATCTAGTCATTCCACTGCACTTTAGCCTTGTTTTAGCTTATATTTGTTATCACTTGCTATGTGCACTTCTAGGCCCATTTTGGTGTGTTTTCATGTTTATCTTCATTAGTAGTTTTCATGCACTGTTAGGTGCCACTTTCAGTAGCTGGATTCGTGGTTGTACACTAGAACAGGAGTCGTACAGGTGCTTCCGGTGCAATTCTGCACAGGAACACTGCGCACGATCACCGGTTCTATTCCGCACGACCACTGGTCGTGCGCCACTGATCGTGTGCACTTAACACTTTTTCATGAGTTCTGTTTGGTGCAGTGCGCACGACCATCAACTACAGTGCGCACAACCACCGGTCGTGCGCCACTGGTCGTGCGAACATGTTATTTTATAATTTCTGTCTTTGCAGGTTCCGTCCAGGCAGAGCGCACGATCACAGGATTCTAGTGCGCACGACCACTGGTCGTGCGCCAATGACCGTGCGCACTGTTTAATTCCAGCTCCTATAAATTCCGCTGCTCGCGATTTTAGGTCGGACTCCGCATTTTGACCGCCGTTTTCTGCTCCAGTTCGCCCAGATTCGCCCCTCCACCGTCGCCCACCATATGGAGGTGCTCCGGGCTTGCTCTTCACGCCAATCTTGAGCCGGAGTTTCCTCTCGGCCTCCTCCTTCATACAAGAGCTCCAAAGGAAGACCTAGCCGCCATTACCATCAAGCAAGAGGAAGTTTGCAACCTCTACCGAATCGTGACACGAAGAAGACGGGTCCATTGGAGAGTCGTGACAGCTCTCTCTACCCCGGACGTAGTTGCGGACCGAGCTTGGACGCGGATTGACAACCCGGCGATTCCAACCGTGAATTTCCAACGAGCCTTCGGATTCGGTCGATTTCTTGCCTTATTCTTCTCTTATTGATGTGTATATGTTTTAGATCTCATTATTATGATGAAGTGGCACTTGAATTAGTTATATTTACATATATATTTCATGTCTATGTGTTTATGTAATTTATCTATTTGAGTTGCTTGAGGTGCGCCGCCGTCCATTTCCATTCCGTCGTCACGTTCGTGTGCCGCACTAGCAATTGCTAGTGGCGTGCTTGTCGAAGAGGTGCTTGCGACCCTCACTCCGCTAGCCTACTCGTCCATCCGCCTACCGAAGCGTGGCATCGCGGCCCGTGTATTCCATCCCGCCTCACGAAGCAGTGCGCTCAAGGCCTGCATAGTTCGATTCCGCTTGCCTACTCGTCCATCCGCCCTTTCGACGCAGCGCGCTCAAGGACTGCCTAGTCTCCATCCCGCCAAGCGAAGCATTGCATAGCGGCATTGCATAGGAGTAGTTGATAGCTTTTATTTTATTTTCCAAAAGCCAACCCAACTCCCCCGCATTCCATCCGATTTAAGGACTTCAATCTCAAGTCCTTCCTCGAAACCTAACTCCACCTTACTGTGTTCCTCAAGAGACCGACACTCGGGGATTTTCCCCATTATTATTACTTGCGCGACCGGTGCACTTGCCGAATTATCGCATCAAATGCCCCAGATCGATTCCGCTCCCGGGCTCTCACTAGACGGGGGGTACAGGTTGATCTCTGGAGAGGCTGGAAAGGTGATAAGTATTGGTGCTGGAATGCCCCAGATCGAATCCGCTCCCGGGCTCTCACTAGACGGGTGGTACAGTTGATCTCTGGAGAGGCTGGCAAGGTGATAAATATTGATGTTGGAATGCAACAGATCGATTCCGCTCTCGGGCTCTCACTAGACGGGGGGTACAAGTTGATCTCTGGAGAGGCTGGCAAGGTGATAAGTATTGGTGCTGGAATGCCCCAGATCGATTCCTCTCCCGGGCTCTCACTAGATGGGGGGTACAGGTTGATCTCTGGAGAGGCTGGCAAGGTGACAAGTATTGATGCTGGAATGCCCCAGATCAATTCCGCTCTCGGGCTCTCACTACACGGGGGGTACAGGTTGATCTCTAGAGAGGCTGGCAAGGTGACGAGTGTTGGTGCTGGAATGCCCCTGATCGATTTCGCTCCCGGGCTCTCACTAGACGGGGGGTACAGGTTGATCTCTGGAGGGGCTAGCACGGAGATGAGTTTCTCATGAAGGCAAATTGGAAAACCTCAGGTTGACAAGTCCTCTGTGCGGACCAGGGCCTTCTCACTCGGCGAGAAGAAGGGATTTCGTACCACAATAATGAGGCTGAGGACCTCGTAGGGCGATCACCTAGGAGGGGTATTGCGATCAGGATCCGCGAGGAGGCCTGCAAGAACCCAAAAGGTGAGAGAGGAGTCCTCGTCGGGAGGGAACATACCGTGCGAGGCCCTAAAGAGAAGCTAGTCCTAAAACACCTAGTCCCCAGGCATGAGAAAAAGTGAGACAAATCGAAAGAGGAGTCTGATGAGTCTGGTTTATACAGTGATTTTCGGCCTCATTTGGGTTTGTTTTAGTGTCATTGCACTTCATTTGCTGTTCATATACGCTTATATTGATAGCATGGCGTTTCTACGCCTTTTGTGCAATCCTTCCCCCTTTGTGGCATATTTTTCCGATATATTACTGTATGCCTGTGTTATGGATCCGGTGGTGTGCACGGATCGGAGTTATTTGTACTTTTCCTGCAGGTCCTGGGATCGTGTGCACGTTCGGGATGGTGCGGGGTGATTTTTGGCCTAAAAAGCCTCTGATCGTGCGCATTCCTTCGCGCACGATCAGGCGCGCGACCATTGGTCGTGCGTTAATTCCCTGCCCAGATCGAGATCGGTGCGAAGGTATGCGCACGATCATAGGCATTTCTTCGCGCACGACCACTGGTCGTGCGCCCCTGACCGTGCGTTGTTTTCTATTTTTTCTTTGCTACAGGTTGACTGCGCACGATCACAGGCATTCCTTCGCCCACGACCATTGGTCGTGCGCCACTGACCGTGCGCAGTACTTATTCTGCTCCCTATTTAAGCCGTTGTTCCGCGATTTTAGGGATGCCTGCACAGTTTGAGGCGCGATTTCTGCGCGCGACTCCGCCGTTCCACCTCTCCAAGGTCCCTCCTTCCATTCCTCCCCTTGGGAAAGCTTCATCCATTGATCCTAAGGTCCATCTAGGGTTCCGGAAGCATTCTCTGCCATCTACGGCCAATGATATTTAATTTGGTAGGTTTTGAAATTTAGTGAAAGGTTGAGATTTTCTCCAAAACTATATCCGATAAAGGCAAGTGTACCTTATCGTCTATAGTATAGGATATTTAGGAATATCAAGGTCGTATTCCACGGGGCGCGTTGATTACTTCTACTTCGAGGAAAATCACTATTATTTTATCGACGAAAATTTGAGGTGGTTTGTTTTCGCTTAACTAAAATTAAAACTAAATTCAAACTAAATGAAAAGCTTTAACCTTGCATAAAAAGGAAGAAATTACTTAAGGAGAAAAAGAACATGAAAGAGAAAACTAATTTTATTGAAAATCAAAGAACTATTACAAGCCTTAAATTAAGAGTGCAAGGATAAGGAAAATGAAAGTTACAAGCTTAAGAAAACTAGTACACGAAAGTTACACTACAACATTGCATGAAAAAGGGAAGGAGGAGAACATGAAAGCCTTAAGAAACATGAACATTAACTTGAAAAACTCACTCTCAGCTCTAACAGCACCTCCCCATCTCCAAATTTCTGAACCCTGGACTCAGGGAGAGCCTCTGAATTTATAGGCAAAATTTTCAAGTTACACGCCCTCGGTCACGGGCGTGTCCAAGGGCGTGTAATCACTGTAACATTGGATCCGGCAGCGGCGTGGGCTTGGCGTGACGGCGGGAGAAAATCGGACATGTTACGGGCGTGACATATGGGTCACGGGCGTGACTCAGGACGGCTTCATTTAATGCGGCATGGGCTAGGCAGACCGCGCGGCGCAGTGCTTGGATCACGCGGGAAGGTCACGGGCGTGACTTTGGGTCACGGGCGTGACTTTGGTTGACTTCTCAACGGCAACTTCTCGTCTCGACGGCAGCTCCACGTGGCAGATTCTAATATTACACGCCCATGGTCACGGGCGTGACTTTGGGTCACGGGCGTGACCTGGGGCGTGACTGGGTGTGGACTAGCTCAACAGCACGGCATCGACCTGGACTGGTCTACAAGTTACACGCCCTTGGTCACGGGCGTGACCGAGGGCGTGTAATGCAATATTTTCCCAATTTGTCCAAAAATCTGCAAATATTAAAATTAGGCTAAGTTAGAATCAAAATTACAAAAAGAACTACTTATAACCTAAATTTGACATAAAATAGAGAATTCATATTAAATATTTACAAGATTTTCTATTAAAAAGTTATAAAAATACTACTTATCAAATACCCCCATACTTGAGGTTTTGTTATTCCAGAGCAAAAGTGTGAGACATTATTTTTAAGACATCCTTAAAAATTTTTTAATTTAAAACTAAAATTTCATTTAACCAAAAGTTAAGTTAAGAGTAAATTCAAGGGGGAGTTAAGTCCTAAATTATGATGATGATTTGAAAAGAGGGAAAAATGTTTAGGCAATAACTTCTCAAGAAAATTAAGTAGTTTGACAAAATTGTAGAAATTATAACACTAAATTAAATTAAAATTATAAGAACTCTATCTTAAAAGAATCTTAAGGAAAAGTAAATTACTAAATATTGCTCTCTCCATAATTTTCAACTAAAACTAGAACAATGATAATTGGCTAAGGGGGATTTCATAAAATTTGGCACAAGAAGAGAAATTTTTGAATGGAGGAAATGGAATTTATCATGAAATTTCCTTCTCTTTTTTTTTTCTTACTCTTTTTTTTTTCTCTTCTAATAAAAACCCAAAATGTATATGGTTTAGGAGTAATGAATTTTATCCTCTTACTCCATGCCATATAATCTTTTCAAATATTTTGGGTGCATATGTTTTAGGGAATAATGAATTTTATCCTCTTATTCCCATGACATATGATCTTTTAATACATTTTTTTTTATGCCATCAAAGGGGTAGGGTAGGGGGAAAAAAATCTAGCTAGCTTTAAATCATATTGAGAGCAAATTCTAGTAAAATTAAAAATTCCTAAGATCTAAGAAGTTAGAAGGAAATATAATTAAAATCTAAAGAGGTTTAGGAAATTTACTACAAAATGAAGCCATTTAAAAATAAAAAGAGAAGTCATGCTAACAAAATTCTCTAATCAATTTAAAATCATAAGATGATTCTTAAATCAAAATTACCTCAAATTTAAAATTAACAAACTATGATAAGCAAAATTTCATCCATTTAAAAACTTAAACATGCTTATAAACATTCTCAACTAGATTTCTAAGAAATCACAAAAACAACGAGGGAAATAAGAATTTTATGGAATTTTTGATATTATCTTTTTTTTGAATTTTTCTCATTAAAAACTATTTACAAAGAAAGGGAACTAGCTTTAAAACTTAAAAATTTTTTTTTTTTTTGCAAGTCTTGGACTTCCCAAGGGCTACCCGGTGAAGGGTTCGCAAGGTACTAGGAGGTGTGATGGGATAAAATCCCAAACGTCCCTTTCCAAGATTTAAATTTTTCTGTTTTCTATTTTTTTTTTTAGTTTTTGGGTTTTACAAGTGCTAAAATAGAAGAAAACATAAGAAAAAATATATATTTTTTTTTGTTTTGAAAATTTTCTGATTTAACAACTATTTAAAAAAAAATATTTACACCCCCATACTTAAAGTTAAACATTGTCCCCAATGTTTAAAACTAAGTATGAAGTAAAGGAAAAAAGAAGTGCAAAACAAAATAAAAAGGAAATGCATGATAAAAGAGAAGGAAGAAAGAGAAGGGGCTTCCCTGATTTTTGAAGTTTGCGCGGGGAAGCGACGATTACCTACAAAATATATTAAAGAACAAGAGAAGACAAAAAAAAGATAACTTTGGGGTGCCTCCCAAAAGCGCTTTGTTTAAGGTCGCGTAGCTTGACCCACTTGCCGGTCATATTAAAGGTTGAAAAACAATTGAATCACTCTTTTCATTTGGTAACTCTCCCGGAAGATATAATTTAAGGCGGTGCCCGTTAACTTTGAAGGTACCTTTTTCCGGGTGGGAAATTAAAATTGTCCCATAGGACCAAACCTCTTTAACAATAAAGGGTCCGGTCCATCGGGATTTTAGTTTTCCCGGAAAAAGGCGAAGGCGGGAATTATAAAGGAGGACGAGATCGCCCGGCGAAAAAGTTTTTGGAAATTTTATATGCTTATAGTGATAAAACTTTGTTCGCTCCTTATATAATTTGTTACTCTCATACGCATTCGCTCTCCACTCATCTAATTCGTTCATTTGAAATTTTCTTTGTTCGCCGGCTAAAGTAGAATCAAGATTTAAAAATTTAAGCGCCCAAAATGCGCGGTGTTCTAATTCGACCGGAAGGTGGCAAGCCTTGCCATAGACCATTCGATATGGTGTACAACCGATAGCGGTCTTGTACGCCGTTCGATAGGCCCATAGCGCGTCATCGAGCTTTATTGCCCAATCCTTCCGATTAATAGAAACTGTTTTTTCTAAGATTCGTTTTAATTCTCGATTAACGGCTTCAACTTGGCCGCTCATTTGTGGGTGATATGCAGTGGATAATTTGTGCGTGACACCATATTTTGCTAAGATTTTTGTGAATTGAGTATTGCAAAAATGGGTGCCCCGATCACTCACAATAGCGCGCGGAGTGCCAAATAGAGAGAATAATTTTTTTAAAAAGTTAACGACGACTCGCGCATCGTTGGTGGGGAGAGCTTGCGCTTCTGCCCACCTCGACACGTAGTCGACCGCTACTAGAATATACTTATTTGAAAACGAAGGAGGGAGAGGACCAACGAAATCAATGCCCCAAAGATCGAAAATTTCGCATTCTAAGAAAATATTTTGGGGCATCTCATCCCGGCGAGAGATGTTGCCCGACCGCTGGCAGCTGTCGCAAGTACTCACAAGGGTGTGAGCATCTTTGAAGAGCGAGGGCCAATAAAAGCCCGCCTCCAGCGCCTTCCTCGCGGTTCGGTTTGAATGATAATGGCCACCGGATGGTCCCTCGTGACAATGTCGTAAAATTTTAAGACCCTCCTCACTCGAGACGCATCGTCTCACCACTTGGTCTGCGCATACACGGAATAAAAAGGGGTCCTCCCAAAAGTAATTCTTTAAATCAGAAAAGAATTTCTTCTTTTGCTGACTCGAGAATTCTTTCGGCAGGACCCGGGCTACTAAATAGTTAGCCAGATCTGCAAACCAGGGGGTAGACGATGAATTAATATTTTCGAGAGCGAGGAGGCGCTCTTCGGGAAATTTATCATCGATGTCAGATTCTATCAATACTTCCGAGGAGGGATTTTCTAAACGAGAAAGGTGATCGGCCGCCAAGTTTTCGGCTCCTCTTTTGTCCCGGATCTCTAAGTCAAACTCCTGCAAGAGGAGGATCCATCGCAAAAGACGAGGCTTGGCGTCCGATTTGCTTAAAAGATACCTAAGTGCGGAGTGATCCGTGAAGACGATAACTTACGAGAGGGTGATATATGACCTAAACTTATCGAAGGCAAAAACGATCGCTAGAAGCTCTTTTTCGGTAGTGGTGTAATTCGCTTGTGCCGACGTGAGTGTTTTGCTCGCATAATAAATAGGGTGGAAATACTTACTCACCCGTTGGCCTAAAACGGCACCAACCGCAATGTCACTCGCGTCGCACATGATTTCAAAAGGGAGCGACCAATCCGGCGCGACTAGAATCGGGGAGTTTATAAGTTTTTCTTTAATAAGTTTAAAAGCCAAATGACATTCATTGCTAAAAATAAATGAGGATTCCTTTTCAAGAAGATGGGTTAACGGCTTTGTGATTTTGGAAAAATTTTGTATAAAGCGCCGATAGAACCCCGCGTGGCCTAGGAAACTCCTAATAGCTTTTACGTTTGTGGGAGGGGGGAGTTTTTCAATTACTTCAATCTTGGCCCTATCGACCTCGATCCCCTTGCCCGAAATTTTATGGCCAAGGACTAGTCCTTCCTTGACCATAAAATGGCATTTTTCCCAATTAAGCGCTAAATTTGTTTCCTCACATCGCTGCAACACGCGCTCGAGATTTTTTAAACAATTTTCAAAAGAACTCCCGTATACGGAAAAATCATCCATAAATACTTCCATCACCTCCTCCACTAACTCGTCAAAAATTGCCAGCATACATCTTTGGAATGTAGCTGGCGCGTTACAAAGACCGAATGGCATCCTTCGATAAGCGAAGGTGCCAAAGGGACAAGTGAAAGTGGCTTTCTCTTGGTCGTCGGGCGAAATCGGAATTTGGAAGTATCCCGACAAACCATCGAGAAAACAGTAGTAGGAGTGACCCGAAAGGCGTTCTAAAATTTGGTCGATAAATGGTAGAGGGAAATGATCCTTACGGGTGACATCATTTAATTTCCGATAGTCGATGCACATCCGCCAACCCGTAACAGTACGGGTTGGGATCAATTCGTTATTTTTCGTTCGCAACTACCGTAACACCACCTTTCTTTGGCACGACTTGTACTGGGCAAACCCAAGTACTGTCCGATATCGGGTAGATGATTCCTGCGTCCAGAAGTTTTATAACTTCGGCCTTAGCGACTTCTTTCATGTTAGGGTTTAGCCGTCGTTGAGGCTGGACTGAATTTCGGGAATTATCTTCGAGAAATATTTTATGAGTGCAGAAAGATGGGTTTATACCCTTAATGTCCGATAATTGCCACGCAATTGCGTGGCGGTGCCTTCTTAAGACTATAGTCAACTCAGAAATTTCTGAGTTGCTAAGATCGGATGAAATGATGACGGGTAGCTTAGACTCTTTTTCCAAAAACAAGTATTTAAGGTGAGGGGGGAGTTGTTTCAACTCTAATTCGGGTGGTTCTTCATAAGAAGTCTTGATTTTTAATTTTTCTAAAAATAATGGTTCGGGTGGTGTGGGGTGAGAGACTTCTTCTTCATCGCAAAAGAGCTCTACGGGCTCGGAATCACTATTCGCCGATGAAACTAACTCGAGGGATGAATCGAACTCACAACACTCTTCTAAGTAAAAACATGAATCGTCATTTTCTAGCGTTTTCCGCATCGAGGAATTTATGCCGAAAGTAACTTCATCGTCTCCAACCCGTAGGAGGAGCTTTCCGTTACTTACGTCGATAATAGCGCGGGAGGTGGCAAGGAAGGGGCGGCCGAGTATGAGGGGTACTTCGGCATCCTCTTCGATGTCAAGAATGACAAAATCCACCGGGAAGATGAATTTGTCAACCTTGACGAGCACGTCCTCCACTATTCCTATCGGATATTTTAAAGAACGATCCGCTAATTGGATACTCATTCGAGTGGGCCTTGGATTTCCTAGACCTAACTTTTTCAACAAAGAAAACGGCATAAGGTTGATGCTTGCTCCAAGATCCGCTAAGGCGTGTTTTACTAACGAATTGCCAAAAAGACATGGGATGGAAAACCGTCCCGGGTCATTTGCTTTTTTCGGCAATTTGTTGAGTACAACCGCGGAGCATTCTGCGTTTAAAGAAATATGCGAAATATCTTCTAACTTTTTTTTATTGGAGAGCAACTCCTTAAGATATTTCGCATATTTAGGCATTTGTGAGATAGCCTCGCAGAAAGGAACATTAATATGGATTTGTTTTAAAACATCTAAAAACTTTTTATAATTTTTTTCGGCGCTTTCATTTTTAAATTCCGATGGATACGGAATATTAGAAGTAGTAGCGCGCGGATTTAAAATAAAAGAGTGTGGAGCTATCGTAGCGGGCAAATTCGAAGATGAATTAAAAGTAGGAGGAGGAGGAGAGGAAATTACCTTGGGTTCGTCCTGTTTTTGAACCACCTCCTTCCCGCTTCGGAGTGTAATCGCGTGCGCGCTCTCCTTTGGATTTTGCTCGGTGTTCCCCGGTAGTGCTCCTTGTTGACGCTCAGAAATCATCTTTGCGAGTTGGCCCACTTGATTCTCTAAATTTTTGATTGATCCGGTAAGGTTCCGGATGTTCGTTTCATTTGTAGCAACATATTTTGCAAAAACCTCTTCAATCGGAGAGAGTTTTTGCTGTTGCGGTGGAAAACCGGGTGGATTATAATTTTGAGAAATCCAATTTTGAGGCGGAGTTAAGTTAAGAAGTTGATTAGGGGGAGGTTGATTTAAATTCATAGGACGCTGAGCATTTCCTTGGTTGCTCCTTGAGAAATTCGGATGATTCCTATAACCCGCATTGTAGGTGTTATTATACGGAGCGGTGTTCGGGTTATAGGAAGGCCGAGGTGGATTTCCCATGTAGTCAACATGTTCTTCAATTAAAACGTTATTGGCCCAAGGAGGAGTGGCGGAGGAAGCAGACATCTCCGCCACTTGCTTTGTTAAGCGCTCAACTTGTAAAGCCAAATTTGCGTTTGCGTCTATTTCAAAAATTCCGGCCGGCTTATTAGGCCGCGCTCGGGGAATGTTCCATTGATACGCATTTGTGGCCATCTCTTCGAAAAGCTCTTGAGCGGCGATCGGGTTTTTATTATTTAATGTCCCCCCGGCGGCCGCATCAATCATTTGCCTCGTTTGGAGATTTAAGCCATTATAAAAAACTTGCACTTGTTGCCAAGTGGCAAGTGCATGGTGAGGGCATCGACGCAAAAGCTCCTTGAAGCGCTCCCATGTGTCATAGAGAGTCTCCGAGTCGATTTGCATGAACGATGCAATATCCGTGCGCAATTTAGCGGTCTTTGAAGGCGGGAAATATTTATTAAGAAATTTTTCCGCCATTTCGGCCCATGTAGTGATGGATCCCCTAGGTAGGGAGCCCAGCCACTGCTTGGCCTTAGACCGCAAAGAAAAAGACGTAATCGAATGGCGTCATCGGTGACGCCATTGATCTTAAAAGTGTCGCAAATTTCAAGAAAGTAAGAGATATGTGAATTTGGATCCTCGTCCGGTTGACCATCAAAGGTCACCGATTGTTGCACCATTTGTATGATGTTGGACTTGATCTCAAAATTATTGTTCGCCACCGTGGGGCGAACAATACTCGATTGTGTGCCTTCCAAATTCGGCCGCGCATAATAGGACATGGTCCGTTGCGCGTCCTCATTAGGATTTGGCTCGTTAAGATTAGGAGGATTAAGATTATGATCCATATTTGCTGCGTTAGTGTCCCCGATCGACTCTTCGGATTCTATTTGATTTCCCTGATCACGAGAACGGAGGTGCCTCAAAAGGGTTCGCTCGATCTCCGGATCAAAAGGAAGAATCGAAGTGCTACCTCGGGTCATACACTAAAAAGAGAAGAAGGAAGAAGAAAAACTAAAAATATTTTTTTTTCTTTTTGAAAGTTAGAAAAAGCAAACTAAAATAGAAAGAAGCATGATAAAATTAATAGCTATCCTCTTTTCAAAATATCTACGCAAAGTCCCCGGCAACGGCGCCAAAAACTTGATATTTAATTTGGTAGGTTTTGAAATTTAGTGAAAGGTTGAGATTTTCTCCAAAACTATATCCGATAAAGGCAAGTGTACCTTATCGTCTATAGTATAGGATATTTAGGAATATCAAGGTCGTATTCCACGAGGCGCGTTGATTACTTCTACTTCGAGGAAAATCACTATTATTTTATCGACGAAAATTTGAGGTGGTTTGTTTTCGCTTAACTAAAATTAAAACTAAATTCAAACTAAATGAAAAGCTTGAACATTGCATGAAAAGAAAGAGAAATTGACATTGCATAAAAAAAAGAACATTACTAAGGAGAGAAAAATTTAACCTTGCATAAAAAGGAAGAAATTACTTAAGGAGAAAAAGAACATGAAAGAGAAAACTAATTTTATTGAAAATCAAAGAACTATTACAAGCCTTAAATTAAGAGTGCAAGGCTAAGGAAAATGAAAGTTGCAAGCTTAAGAAAACTAGTACACGAAAGTTACACTACAACATTGCATGAAAAAGGGAAGGAGGAGAACATGAAAGCCTTAAGAAACATGAACATTAACTTGAAAAACTCACTCTCAGCTCTAACGGCATCTCCCCATCTCCAAATTTCTGAACCCTGGACTCAAGGAGAGCCTCTGAATTTATAGGCAAAATTTTCAAGTTACACACCCTCGGTCACGGGCGTGTCCAAGGGCGTGTGATCACTGTAACATTGGATCCGGCAGCGGCGTGGGCTTGGCGTGACGGCGGGAGAAAATCGGACATGTCACGGGCGTGACATATGGGTCACGGGCGTGACTCAGGACGGCTTCATTTAATGCGGCATGGGCTAGGCAGACCGCGCGGCGGCGTGCTTGGATCACGCGGGAAGGTCACGGGCGTGACTTTGGGTCACGGGCGTGACTTTGGTTGACTTCTCAACGGCAACTTCTCGTCTCGACGGCAGCTCCACGTGGCAGATTCTAATATTACACGCCCATGGTCACGGGCGTGACTTTGGGTCACGGGCGTGACCTGGGGCGTGACTGGGTGTGGACTAGCTCAACAGCACGGCATCGACCTGGACTGGTCTACAAGTTACACGCCCTTGGTCACGGGCGTGACCGAGGGCGTGTAATGCAATATTTTCCCAATTTGTCCAAAAATCTGCAAATATTAAAATTAGGCTAAGTTAGAATCAAAATTACAAAAAGAACTACTTATAACCTAAATTTGACATAAAATAGAGAATTCATATTAAATATTTACAAGATTTTCTATTAAAAAGTTATAAAAATACTACTTATCAGCCAACATTCCAAGAGGAAGACATCTCCATTGGGTGAAGGAGAAGTGAACCCAGCTCTGAGAAGAAGACGGGCAGCGGTTGGAGGTAGTGACAGCCTCTACACCCCGGAAGCAACCAAGGACTGAGCTCGGAGGAGGCGTGACGACCCCCCATTCCGACCACGATCCGCGGCAAGGTTTCTCATCTCGTGGTTACTTCTACCCCTTCTCATTTTGTGATTTGTACTCTTAATGGTTGTAATGAACTAAATGAACATCTATTTGTCTATGAGTGGAAGTTTATTTATGAACTTGTCTTTACGTTATGCTGTGTTGTGATGCGCTCCGCCCCCGCTCTACTTACACCCACATGTTCTAGCACTCGCTCTAGCAAAAGCTAGAAGCGATAGCGAAGAGGTGCCTTCGACCCTCAACTCTCACATTTGCACTCACCTCATCCATATGCTCACCAGCCATCCGCTAAGCGAAGAATGGCATCGCGGCCTGCACTAAATCCATCCACCAAGCGACGTGGTGATTGCGACCCGCATAATGTTTAGTTTTCTCATTTCCCATTCTATAAAATCAACCAAACCCCCCTCTTGTTTTGTTAAACTTAGAACCCCCCATAATTAATTTCCTGACGAGCAAATCGTATTCCCCAACTTGCGGTCCTTTGAGAACGATATTCGGGGAGCTACTCCCTACTTTTATTACTTGACAACGACCGGTGCACTGCCGTTGTACCGCATTTCGTGCCCGCTAATTAGCGGTGTGGAAATAGCGCGTCAAGTTTTTGGCGCCGTTGCCAGGGACTGCAAGCGGTTATAATTTGTTTTTGATATTTTTCATTTAGGAAGGTTCCCTTGTCTTGCTAGCCTGTGTGCGATTGTTGGGATACTTATAGTCTTTTAATTTTTTTTATCTACATACCTGACATGGCTAACAACTGCTTTGAAATATCTACGGAACTAATCACCTTTGTGTCTCAAGCTGATATATTTTCCGGGACTCCTAGTGAGGATGCATTGTCCCATCTGCAGAATTTTCTTGATGTGTGCAGTACTTTTCAGCACGCTGTAGGCAATTCGGAGAGGGTCAGGATTCAGTTGTTCGCTTTCTCATTGGCAGGAAAAGCTCGGGTTTGGTATCGGGAGATACAAGCAAAAGAAGGTCAATCTTGGAGCAAAGTGGAAGAGGAGTTTCTTGTTAAATTCTATTCACGCCGCTATCTCCTGGAAATGCACAATAGACCGTTATTGTTTACACAGGGCGAAGACGAAACGCTAATTGACGCATGGGAGAGGTTCATTTTCCTTCAGAAGTTCTGGTTTGTGCATATCCTCCCAGAATCAGCACGCCTTCAGATATTCTATTTCGGGGTATCGGCTGGGTATAGACCATACTTCGATATGGCTGCGGGTGGATCTTTATTCAGCAGAACAAGTGCCGACGCGTGGAATATTGTTGAAAAGGTTGCACGAACCAGTGGGATGTGGTGTGCCCCCGCAAGGTGTGGTGAGACCATGAGCATCACCCCTA
Source organism: Dactylorhiza incarnata (assembly GCA_033032865.1). Classification (NCBI taxonomy): domain Eukaryota; kingdom Viridiplantae; phylum Streptophyta; class Magnoliopsida; order Asparagales; family Orchidaceae; genus Dactylorhiza; species Dactylorhiza incarnata. The sequence goes on along the minus strand of JAWHQI010000464.1, from coordinate 924,309 downwards.
CGACACGCCCACCGGATGACTGTGTCCTACCTGAGCCGTCTGTTGATAAATTTCGTGTTTTTACCGAATGTATCCTGGGATGCATAGAGGCCCAGAACTGTGCTTTGCTAAGGCTCCAGTTCATGGTTATAAGCATCATATCTATGGTATCGGAAATGGTGGTCCACCCAAATGAGACATTGAATGTCATGCAGCTGAGAAGCGAAAGATCACCCGTGGAGCCCATCAGAAGAAATGAGTCTCAAGAAGTGTCGCGAAACCCATCGAGCAAGGATAAGCAACTTGCTGATGCCGACATCCCTCAGCCGCTTCTTAGTCCATCTCTTGCTCAATCATCCACTACTGCCCCATTTCCGCACAGACTGAAGAACACGCAAAAAGAAAAAAAAATCCAGAAGTTTCAAGAGATTATGAAAGGGGTGCAAGTTAATATTCCTCTCCTGGACGTCCTCACCCAGATTCCGAGTTACTCAAAATATCTAAAGGATCTGCTTGTTTAGAACAAGCGCCTTGAGACGTCCAAGTCTATTTCCACCCTAACTGAGGGTGTCACTTTTGTTGTTGCACATTGGCCGGTTAAACGTAAGGACCCAGGGAATTTCACCATTCCATACACTATTGGGCATTCGGGCCGCTATCAGGCATTATGCGATTCCGGTGCTTCAATTAATCTGATGCCTCTTTCAATCTTCCGGGAGCTGGGTTCGGGTAACTTGAGGCCCACGAACATCAATCTACAGTTGGCGGATTGGTCTATTAAGAAACCTATTGGTGTTGTCGAGGACCTAGCGGTATCGGTCAATGACTTGGTATTCCCTGCTGACTTCGTAATTATGGATATTGCTTCGGATGTTGCTGTTCCTCTTATCTTGGGAAGGTCGTTTCTTGCCATAGCTCGCGCTCTTATTGACGCTGAGAAGGGGAGGTTGACTCTCCGTCTAGGTGACGATTTGACTACCTTTGACATGTATAAAGCCATTGGCAGAGATCATCATGCAGATGCTGACACACTCGAGCTTGTGGAGGATGAACCCGACCTTCAGTCTCCATCTCTTTGGGGAAATGTTGTTGAGGATGTTTCTTGGAATGTCAACAGCGACAGCACGTCTGCTGTGGAATGCACATATGCGGCATATTTTGATGCCCCTCCAGCTTTGTCTCTCAAACCCATGCCAGCAAATCTGAAATATTTATTCTTGGGAGATCAGCAAACTCATCCAGTTATTATCTCGGCGCTGCTTCCACTCGAGCATGAGCAACGTTTGGGAGATCTCTTGCAAACACATAAGGGCGCATTCGGCTGGAATATCAAGGATTTAAAAGGTATCAGCCCTGCTGTATGTATGCACAAAATATTGCTGGAGGAGAACTTCAAACCGACTGCACAACCTCAACGGCAACTCAACCCTAGGATGCAGGAAGTTGTCAAGAAAGAGGTGATCAAACTGCTTGATGCCGGAATTATATACCCAATCAGCGACAGCAAGTGGGTGAGTCCAGTGCAGCTTGTCCCAAAAAAGGGTGGTATCACCGTTGTTGAAAATGAGCAGTGTGACCTGTTGCCAACTCGGATTGTTATAGGATGGAGAGTGTGCATCGACTATAGGAAACTAAACGACGCAACACGCAAGGATCATTTCCCTCTCCTATTTATTGATCAGATGATCGAGAGGTTGGCTGGACAGGACTATTACTATTTTTTGGATGGCTACTCAGGATACAATCAGATTCTCATTGACCCAGAGGACCAAGAGAAAACTACGTTCACTTGCCCGTCCGGCACCTTCACATTCAAGCGAATGCCATTGGGGTTGTGCAACGCCCCTGCCACCTTTCAGCGATGTATGCTCTCTATCTTTCACAATATGGTAGGGGAGTTCCTTGAGGTCTTCATGGATGATTTCACTCTCTTCGGTGTTGATTTTGACTCCTGCTTGAGAAATCTCTCAGCGGTTCTCACGCGCTGCGAAAGTACAAACCTCGTGCTGAACTGGGAGAAGTGTCATTTCATGGTCCGGGAGGGAGTTGTCCTGGGACACAAGATTTCAAATAAGGGAATAGAGGTTGATCAAGCCAAGGTGGACATTATCAAGAAGCTTCCCCCTCCAACATCTGTGAGAGGGATTCGCAGTTTCTTTGGACATTCAGGATTGTATCGACGCTTCATCAAAAATTTCTCATCTATAGCCAAGCTGTTATCCAATCTCTTAGGGAAGGACGGGAGGTTCGATTTCAATGATGCATGTCTGCATGCGTTCAACGTGTTGAAGGACTGTTTGACGACCGCTCCGGTGTTGACATCACCGGATTGGTCGCTCCCTTTTGAGCTTATGTGTGACGTCAGTGACATCGTTGTTGGTGCCGTTTTGGGACAAAGAAGGGACATGATCTTTTACACAATTCACTATGCCAGTCGCACCCTGAACAGAGCTCAGCAGAACTACACAACCACTGAGAAGGAGCTGTTAGCAGTGATTTTCGCTCTTGAGAAATTTCATTCCTACCTCATTCTGTCCAAAGTCATTGTACACACGGACCACGCTGCTCTAAAGTATCTGAAGCAAAAGAAGGATGCCAAACCAAGGCTCCTCCATTGGATCCTGATGCTTCAGGAGTATGACCTCGAAATCTGCGACAAGAAGGGAGTCGAGAATGTGATTGCGGATCACTTGTCCAGGCTTGAGTGTGGAAATCTTTCTTAGCTCAGCCCCCCCCCCCCCGCCAATCTCTGACTCTTTTCAGGACGAGATGCTGTTCACAGTGGGAACAGTTCCGAGCAACTCTCCATGGTTTGCGGATATCGCTAATTTTCTGGCGTGTGGTAAACTTCCTCTGAATCTTTCATTTCAGTAAAGAAAGAAATTTCTTTCAGATGCGAAGTACTGTTTTTGGGAAGACCCGCTTTTATTCCGCACGTGCGCTGATGGGATCGTCCGCCGGTGTATTCCCGAATCAGAGCAAAAGTCTATATTACTCCATTGTCATGATCGTGAAGCAGGTGGCCACATGGGGTCTGCGCGGACAGCACAGAAGGTTCTTCATTGTGGTTTTTATTGGCCCACCCTCTTCCGTGACTCGTACGTGCACGTGAAGGAATGTAATGAATGTCAACGGACTGGGAACATCTCAAGGAAGGATGAAATGCCACTCAATAGCATGTTGGTCTGCGAACCATTTGATGTCTGGGGGATTGATTTCATGGGACCATTCCCAATGTCCCATGGAAAACTTTACATGATAGTGGCAGTGGATTATGTTTCGAAATGGGTGGAGGCTGAGGCCGTTGCTGCAAATGATGCCCGCACAGTTCTAAAGTTCATCCACAAGAACATCTTCTCCAGATTCGGAGCGCCGCGGACAATCATTAGCGATGGAGGCAGCCACTTCTGTAACAAACTGTTCCTTCAACTATTGAAGAAGTTTGGGGTGCATCATAAAGTCGCTTTAGCCTATCACCCACAAACGTGCGGACAGGTGGAAGTTTCTAATAGAGAGCTTAAATGGATAATATAAAAATCAATACACTCTAATAGAAAGGATTGGGCATTAAGGGTGGACGATGCGCTTTGGGCATACCGAACAGCTTTCAAGACCCCTATCTGGATGTCCCCATTTCAGCTAGTTTATGGAAAGGCATGCCACTTACCTGTGGAACTAGAACATAAAGCTCTGTGGGCAACCATATTATTGAACATGGCCCTCCATGCCGCAGCAAGCCGACGTCTCGCCCAGTTCAATGAACTTGATGAATTTCGGCAGTTTGCTTATGAAAATGCCCGCATATATAAAGAAAGGACAAAACAGTGGCATGATAAGCGTATTGCGCAAAAAGAATTCAGAATTGGAGACCGTGTCCTTCTTTACAATTCCCGTCTCCGTCTGTTCCCGGGAAAGCTGAAGTCTCGCTGGAGTGGTCCATTCGTGGTTACCGACGTTGCGCCTTTCGGAGCAATTGAAATATCTGGAGAGAATGGAGAAAAATTCAAGGTGAACGGGCATCGCCTAAAGATCTACGAGGGAAGCACGACCTTGTCTGACCATCAAGTGGTGCATTTAGTTGACTAAACAGCTCTTCTCTACTTTGTGGGTGTGTGGTTAAATTGCTTGGTCGTGTTGTTTTTCTTTTTTGGCGTTAAGGTAGATGTAATTGTAATCTACTTTTATAAGTCTTAATCTGGTCAATCAGAGTATTGCTCCCAAGAGGAAACTATTATTTCTAAAGTTTTTCGTCTCCGGGCTGTGCTGTGTGCCATCTGTGATGTTTCTGTGTTTTTTGTTTCATGTTATTTGCTGCATCGTACTGTCTCTTTAGTTTTTTTTATTATAAGACTTTTGCTATCTAACTATAATACAGGTATTTGGTCCACCTTCAAGGACGTTAAACAAAAGGGCTCTTGGGAGACAACCCATTTGGGACCATTTGGTTCCATTCTGTCTTGTTATTTTCTTTGCTATATTTTTGTTGTGCTGGGATCCCTTTTAAACGCAGGTCCGCATCTATTGGAGCACGGCGGGATCACCGCCTTCTGAACAAACGCCATGTCTTCTAGTATGCTCATTTCTAAGCATGGGGTAATCTCTCCTCCTAGCCTTCTTAAGCTTATGCCGCTATCGAACATGTTTTTTGCTTAGTGTAAGTCTGGGGGAGTGAGAGTTATCGTTACCTCGTGCACATGCATAGTGCACAACATACTAGAATTTACACTGTGTTATATTGTAGCATTGTTCATCTCATGGCACACCACGACACCCACGTGAGCGCACTTAACTGTAGGCGCGCGACGAGTCCAACTCGTTTCAGTTGTGTGAATGGGAAATCACGGTGCTGGGTTAGGATTGCGAGACGAAGTACTTTGTTGACTCCTGTAGTGCTCCTAGTCGAGTGCTCATGTCTCATAGGAATTCGTGTAGATTCATTTTCTTTTTATGCTTTTAGTTTATATTTTTCTACTAGCATAATTATTGTTTACTTTACTCGAAATTTGGTGAATCCGGTGTGAATCAAATGGGAGCATAAGAATGTGTGTAGACGTTCATTAGTCTCGTGTTGCCCGAGTCGGGAGGAAGGATTATCTTTCTCGGTGGCTAGAACTTGCCCCAAGCGATTCTTGAAGCATGGGTATACGGTTGGTCAACTGCGTGAATGTGATATAGGCCATCATGTTGGCCCGGTTGAGCCTTTGCCTTTCCTATCGCTATATCCGTGTTAGCCCAATTGTGCCTACCCGTTCTTTGATTCAGCCCCACTCTTATCGCTCCAAAGCCCAAAAGCCAATCCTAGTCACACACCCAAATCCTAGTCCACGCCAGAACCGTCGAAATACGCGAGAATCCTAGTCCACGCCAGAACCGTCGAAATACGCGAGAATCAGCTTGGCGAGAATGATAAAAATACACAGGAACGTGATATAAGCATATAAAAAATAACAAGACAGAAACGACGAGCACAATGAACGAGGCAAAAATTGCATTTACATTTCACAGTTCGATTAAAATTCGCGGCGATCTCGCCAGTCAAAAGTTAAACAAAAACAGAACTGACGACTTTCAGGAATCACTCGCAGACCTGTCCTCGTCGTCGCTACTCTTCACTGGCGGGAGCAGAATGAAGAGTTCTGAGACAAGGTCTTCCAGAGTCATGCCGGCCGTGTCGGCGGCTAGGAGGCCGGCCGCCTTCATCGTCAGGAGGATATAGCGAGCCGACTCGATGGACTCCTCGCGGACTTCCTCGTCTCGTGCTCGCTGCTCTTCCTTCAGGCGGCGGGGGGAAGGGGGGACGGCAGCACGGGACAACTCGCGTTTAAGAGCTTTCAACCTGGCCACCTCACCCTCTAGGCCTTGAATGCAAGCATCAGCCTTTTTGGCAGCGGCGGCATCCTACAAGTAAAAGACAAGTTCAGAAAGGGGAAGGGCTGAAAGGGAGAAGTGGCGAGGTCTAGATAACTCACCGCATCACTCGCTGCGGTGAGCAGCTTCTACTTCAGCTGTGCATTCTCGGTGAGGAGCACCTGACAAGCCCTCGCAAGCTCCACATTCTGTTGCTCTAGTTGCAGGCATCGCCTTCTTGTCATGTGGGCGAGCTCACCGGAGCATAGCTGGGACCTCACGCTCTCATAGGCGAGGGTCTTTGAGGTCTCGTCCTTGTAAGACCCAGCATCCTCGCGCCCATAGAGGGCGAAGGAGAAGTCATATGCATGGCCGCTGACGGTCGGCTTCTCCACCCAGGAAGGAAGGATGGTGGAGACTTCAGCCTTGTTAACCTTCGACTTCCAATACATGATAAGTAATAAAATATATGTATTTTTAGTATAATTATTAGTATAGTTTTGATTAATATTGTGAATTTTCTATGTAAATTAATGAATAAATTGCTTCATTATTATTTCTGGTTTCTAACTTAGTTTTATTTTTGTTTTTGCATTTTTTTGCAAAATGTTCCCAAGTCACGCCCTCAGACACGCCCGTGACCAAGGGCGTGTAATTCTAAAGATCAAATATCAACGGGACGGCTCAATGCAGATCAAATCCCGACAAATCGCTCAAGTCACGCCCGAGGTCACGCCCGTGACCAAGGGCGTGTAATTTTAAAAGCCAAATTTCCAGCTGGCAGCCGTTTTCAGGAGAAATCTCGAAGAGTTGACCAAGTCACGCCCGTGACTCTACAAGTCACGCCCGTGACTCTACAAGTCACGCCCGTGTTCCAGCAGAGTCACGCCCGTGAGCCGCCAGCGCGTCACGTCTCGAAGTAGCGCCCATGCTGCTTACATCAGCCACCCATAGTCACGCCCGTGACTCACAAAGTCACGCCCGTGACATACCAAGTCACGCCCGTGTGCAGCCATGTTTGACGGCCGGACCTTCCAGAAGACGGCGAATACAGCCGAGCAAATGTCACGCCCTAAGTCACGGCCGTGACATTCAAGTCACGCACGTGACCTAGGGCGTGTAAAACTCAAATTTTCCCTATAAATAGAGGGGCTCGGCTGAAGTATTTTTCATCCAAATTTTGAGTGCTTTGTAATGTTTTTCTGAGTTCTTTGAGTGAATGCGAGTTTTCTTTATGCAATTAAGTTATGTTCGTTTGTAATTTTCGCCTTTTTAGAAATAAAATGTTGTTTTTCTCATTTGGATCATCTTCCTTTTTATTAATGTTAGCGTGTGTGCGTGTATGAGTTTAGCTTTATTGCTTTCATAATTTAGTTTTATTGCTTTAATAGTTAGGTTTATTGCTTTCATAATCTAGGTTTACTGTTTTCATAGCTTAGATTTACAAGCTTTCATAAAATAGTTTTATCGTTTTCTTTTTCGCTTTATTTTATCACTTTCATTTTAAACGCTTTCTTTTCAGTTTTTTTTAGAGTGTGTGCGTGTATGAGATTACATTTTTCTTTTTTTTGTAAATTAGTTTTATTTCAGTCTTCATATAACTGCTATATACCACCCCCATCTTGAATAAGAGGCTAATTAATTTTAGCATTTATTTAAGTCGGTTGGGACGGATATTATTTCTGCACCTTTATAAGTCTTTTCATTTCTATACCACCCCCTTCTTGAATAAGAGGCTAAGAACTTTTTAGCGCTTGTTTAAGGTGGTTGGGATGGATACTATTACTGTTTTTTATATAAGTCTTTTTATTTCCTTTTTATCCGCTTATATCTGCTTTAATCATTAAACATGTATTTTTCAACCGATAATGCCGTCTCCATTCCGATGAGTGGCTAATTTCCTTTAGCACACGACGTCGAAGAGCATTGGGACACAAAAATAGTTTTTCTATAAAATTAAAACATCTCTTTCTAAAATAATTAACGCTTAGGGTCCGTTCGGATCGCGGGTTTTGGTTTTGAAGAATTGGAATTCAGTAAAACCAAAAATCAGCAAGTTTTGGTTTTCCTGAATTCCAATTATGTTGTTCGGCTGCAGGAAGTTTTTGAGCTGCAGGAATTGGTTTTGGGCAATTCAACTGTTCATATCCAACAGGTGAATGTTGTCTTGCCGTCCTAAACCACCAATCTTCAACCACGAAGGAGGAAGGAGGAAGAAGCTACAGGTATTCCTAAACCTTACACCGCCGGCAGACCTAAAACTATGCATAGGAAGGAGGAAGCAACAGGAAGAAAAAGAGGAGGGGGTAGAAGAAGAGGAGGAAGAAGAAGAAGATGAAGAGGAAGATGCACAGGAAGAAGAAGAAGATGAAGAGGAAGATGCATAGGAAGATGACCTAAAACCTAGATTTTGAGGAGGAAGAAGTAGGGGTTTAGGGTTTCGGCGGAGAGGAAGAAGGTGAGGAGGAGGAAGATGATGAAGGAGAAGAGATCGACGCCCCGACGCGAACGGGAAGAATGTCGCGGGAACGGGAAGAATGTCGCGAGATCGACGCCGCGCAAACGGGAAGAATGCCGCGGGAAAAATCATCCGAGGAGGTAAGAATTCACGCTAGGCAAAAATGAAAACCCACGGTTTTCACCAATTCCATTTCTGCGGCGAATTCCGTCCATCCGAACAGCCTCAAATGATTTATTTAAACCAAAACCAAAACCAGAAGCCCAAATCCTTCGAACCGAACGCACCCTTAAGGTTTACCCGAGAATCACGTTGAGTGGAGCCACATAATCGATGTGTGGTTTTCATTTCCGTTTTCGTACCTAGTTAGCCGAGAGGCTCGTGCGTACGGATTGATCGCTCACGGGTAAAGAGAAGTGCGCTCTACCCTCGAGAGAGGACGAGGTAATTCTCCCGAATTGGAAATAAAAACCCAATAGCGGGGTTCACAACATAAAGCGAGTATTAAGAACATTCGATTGTAGAACGAGAGTTCGGTCGAATATTCATAATCTCAGGTGGGCGTACCCTCGAGAGAGGAGCGTTCATAATTATGGAACCTCCACGGTCAAGTCATCTTAATATTTTGAAAAGTCATCACTTTTAATTCTACGAAAAAAATCTATTTTCGTCTCAAGGTAATTCGACGTCGCGCGCTATCTTTCTCATCGCTTAGAACTCTAGTTAATCGCTTATTATCGTCTTTCGCATTTTATCACTTAGAATTTTTGTTAAACCAACTAAAAATATTATTCCGATAAAATAATAGTTCGTTCCTCGAAGTAGCATAATCAACACGACCCGCGGAAATATACGATCCCGATATTTTCAAAAAAAAATATCCTGTATTACTTGCGATAAGGTATACTTGCCTTTATCAAATGATTAATTTGGACTAAGAATTCGAATACAGCTTTCCAAACTCATTTAGTGCAAAACTCTCCTTTTCTACTTTTCAATTCGATAGAAATCGGCATTGTAGCCGAGGCGTAATTGTCAATATTCCGAAAGAAGAAAAAGACCGTTACTTCTATCCTTCAATAGGATAACGGTTAATTTCTCAAAGTAGGAGTACTTGCGAGACTCTTCGAAAACATCCGCCAATTCTAAACTCTTAATATAAAGGTTATCTTTTATTTATAAAACAAAAGAAGAAGTCCAACCGAAATCATCAAGTTTTTGGCGCCGTTGCCGGGGACCTTTGTGTTGTTATTTGAAAGTAGGAACTGCTATTAATTTTATTCCTTATCTATATATTTAAAAAAAAAATTATATATATATATATATAATAAAAAATATATATATATATATATATAAACTTATATTTCTAAAAATTAACAATAAAACAGAAAATCCAAAAATATTGTTTTTAGTATATGACCCGAGGAAACTCGTCGGACGATTCGACTATTCCTTTTGACCCCGAAATCGAGCGCACTCTTCGTGAGCGCATCCGATCTCGTGATCAAAACTTACTCGAAACCCCCGAAGAGTCAATCGGAGATACTGCAAATATGGGCGATCCAATTCCAAATGCGGCCCCGGCCCGGACCATGGCATATTACGCCCGGCCGAATTTGGACGATACAGGATCAAGTATTACTCGCCCAACAGTTAATAATAATAATTTTGAAATAAAATCCAGCATAATTCAAATGGTACAACAGTCGATTCAATTCGACGGTTTGATAGATGAGGACCCAAATCAGCACCTTTCAAACTTTGTAGAAATATGCGACACCTTTAAAATTAATGGCGTCACTGATGACGCCATTCGTTTACGCTTATTTCCATTTTCGCTACGGTCAAAGGCCAAATCGTGGTTGACTTCTCTTCCGAGAGGGTCCATAACCACGTGGGCCCAATTGACGGAATTTTTCTTAACTAAGTATTTTCCTCCGTCAAAAACCGCAAAACTACGCACGGATATCACATCCTTTGTGCAATTCGATTCCGAGTCTCTTTATGAGACTTGGGAGCGTTTTAAAGAATATTTGCGCAGGTGTCCTCATCACGCGCTACCAACTTGGCTACAGGTCCAGACGTTTTATAATGGTTTAAATTTTTCTACGCGGCAGATGATTGATGCGGCCTCCGGGGGAACGTTAAACAACAAAACCCCGGAGACCGCTCAAGCTCTGATCGACGAAATGGCCATGAACGCGTACCAATAGAACGTGCCAAGGTCGCGTCCTAATAAACCGGCTGGTCTTTTTGAAGTGGACGCCACTACTTTCTTAGCCTCACAGGTAGAGTGGCTAAGTAAGCAGGTGGCGGAGATGACTGTTTCCTCCTCCACTCCCGCTTGGAATAATAATAATAATAATAATGTAATCGAAGAATCGGTGGATTACCTCGGTAATCCGGTTAGGCCCCCCTTCAACCCCACTAACAACCCGTATAGTAATAATTATAATCCGGGTTGGAGGACTCACCCTAATTTCTCCTGGAGCAATCCTAACAATGCTCAGAGGCCCCCAAATATGAATCCTCAAGGATTTCCGCAAGGATTTCCGCAGGGATTCCAACCTCCTCCTCCAAAACCTTCGCCGCTCGAAGATGTTGTCTAAATACATCGCGTCCAATGATTCAAATATCCGGAATCTTACCGGATCGATTAAAAACTTGGAAAACCAGGTTGGACAACTTGCAAAGATGGTCTCCGAGCGGCCATACGGAGCTCTACCAGGGAATACGGAGCCGAACCCCAGGGAAAATGCCAACGCTATAACCCTTCGAAGCGGCAAGGAGGTCGTCTCCCCATTTCGGGTTGAGCCTAAGGTATGCGTTTCGCCTCCGACCCCTCCACCCTCTTCCTCGATTCTAATTGCTCCGGATTCTCCGGTTGCGCCGAATGTTTCGAGTCCTCGAATTCCTTACCCGTCTAAAATTAATAAAGAGAAGGAGGACGAAAATTATCAAAAATTTTTGCGTATTTTAAAACAAATTCAAATAAACGTCCCCTTCTGCGAGGCACTCTCCCAAATGCCGAAATACGCGAAATATCTTAAGGAGTTGCTTTCTAATAAAAAGCGACTCGAGGATGTTTCGCGTGTTTCCCTTAATGCGGAATTTTCGGCTGTTCTCCTTAACAAATTGCCGCCAAAACTGAACGACCCGGGACGATTCTCCATCCCGTGTCTCTTTGGCAATATGTTAATAAAGTACGCTCTTGCGGACTTAGGCGCCAGCATCAATTAGATGCCTTTTTCTCTTTTCAAAAAACTCGATTTAGGCGTCCCAAGTCCAACAAAAATGAGTATCCAACTCGCGGATCGCTCGGTAAAGTACCCAATAGGTGTAGCGGAGGATGTTCTGGTCAAGGTCGACAAGTTTATCTTCCCGGTAGACTTTGTCATCTTGGACATAGAGGAGGACGTCGAGGTACCCATCATCCTCGGTCGCCCCTTTCTCGCAACCTCCCGCGCGTTAATCGATGTCAGTAACGGTCGCCTCCTCCTTCGAGTTGGAGACGACGAAATTACTTTACATATCAACCCCTCCATGCGGAACTCACTATCGAATGATGATTCCTGTTTCAATTTGGAATCCGCGTTTGTGGACGAGTGTTCTTCTCTTTCGGAATTGCTATCTTTAATGATAGACGATTCGGATCTGGCGAATCAACCTCCTTTAGATGAATTACCACCAAATTCGCCTTTCGAGCCTTTTGATTCGAAAGCTTTAAAAATCTCCACTTCCTACGAAGAACCTCCGGTCTTGGAGCTTAAGCAACTCCCCGACCATTTAAAATATGCTTTTCTAGCCGTGAACTTAAAACTTCCGGTTATAATATCGTCTACTTTAACCGATTCGGAAACATCCGAATTGGTTGAAGTTTTATCTAAACATCGTCGTGCAATTGCATGGCAAATTTCCGATATCAGGGGAATTAACCCCTCATTCTGCTCCCACAAAATTTTTCTCGAAGAAAACCCCCGCAAAACAATTCAGCCTCAACGGCGACTTAACCCGAACATGCGGGAAGTCGTTAAGACTGAAATTATTAAACTCCTTGACGCGGGGATTATCTATCCTATTTCCGACAGCACGTGGGTAAGCCCCATACAAGTCATCCCAAAAAAGGGCGGTATAACGGTCGTGGCAAACACGAATAATGAATTAATCCCAACTCGCACTGTTACGGGTTGGAGGGTGTGCATCGACTACAGAAAACTAAATGATGCCACCAGAAAAGACCACTTTCCGTTACCGTTTATTGATCAAATCTTAGAGCGTCTCTCCGGTCATCCTTTTTATTGCTTCCTTGATGGTCTCTCGGGATTTTTCCAAATCCCTATTTCACCCGAGGACCAAGAAAAAACGACTTTTACTTGCCCTTTCGGCACCTTTGCATATCGACGAATGCCGTTTGGCCTCTGTAACGCGCCAGCTACATTCCAAAGATGTATGCTGGCAATATTTGGCGAGCTAGTAGAAGACATAATGGAAGTCTTCATGGATGACTTCTCCGTCTTTGGAGACTCTTTTAAAAATTGTCTAAAAAATTTAGATAGAGTCCTCCAACGGTGCGAGGAGACGAACTTAGTCTTGAACTGGGAGAAATGCAACTTCATGGTCCGAGAGGGCTTAGTCCTCAGCCATAAAATTTCTTCCAAGGGGATGGAGGTCAATAGGGCCAAAGTCGCTATAATTGAACAACTTCCTGTTCCTTCGAACGTCAAATCAATTAGAAGTTTTCTTGGCCACGCAGGTTTTTATCGGCGGTTTATTCAAGATTTGTTAAGAATAACCAAACCGCTAACTCACCTCCTGGAAAAGGATTCCCCATTCATTTTTGACACGGCCTGCGTAGAGGCATTTGATTTTATAAAAAAACAACTTATCAATTCTCCAATTCTGGTGGCGCCAGATTGGTCCCTTCCGTTCGAGATTATGTGCGACGCGAGCGATATCGCGGTAGGAGTTGTCTTAGGCCAACGCGTAAATAAATATTTTCATCCAATATATTACGCTTCTCGCACACTCAATGCCGCACAGGCTAACTATACAACGACGGAAAAGGAACTTCTTGCCGTCATCTTTGCTTTTAATAAATTCAGGCCTTACGTAACACTTTCACACGTGATCGTTTTCACCGATCACTCCGCCCTAAAATATCTTTTGGCCAAAGTTGATGCCAAGCCTCGCTTACTTCGATGGATCCTTCTTTTACAGGAATTTGACTTAGAGATCCGGAATAAGAAGGGGGCTGAAAATTTAGCAGCCGACTACCTCTCACGTTTAGAACACCCCGTCGCAGAAGCGCTCGTCGAACCAGAAATAGACGATCGATTTCCTGAGGAGCGCCTTTTAATCATAAATAATACAAAAACTTCTTCTACCCCTTGGTTCGCAGATTACGCGAACTATTTAGTCGCGCGGGTCCTTCCAAAAGATTTTTCGACTCAGCAGAAGAAGAAATTCTTCTCTGACTTGAAAAACTACTTTTGGGAGGACCCCTTTCTCTTTCGCATCTGCGCAGACCAAGTGATACGAAGATGTGTTTCAAGCGAGGAGGGTGCGCAAATATTGCGACACTGCCATGAGGGGCCGGCTGGAGGGCATTATCAAGCCAACCGGACCGCGCGGAAAGCGTTAGAGTCAGGCTTTTATTGGCCCACTCTCTTTAAGGATGCTCACACTTTTGTGAGTATATGCGATAGCTGCCAGCGGTCGGGTAACATCTCTCATCGTGACGAGATGCCCCAAAACTTTTATTTAGAATGCGAAATCTTCGATTTGTGGGGCATAGACTTTGTAGGCCCCCTACCTCCTTCTTTTAATAATCGCTATATTTTAGTGGCGGTCGACTACGTATCTAGGTGGGCAGAAGCGCAAGCTCTGCCCACCAATGATGCGCGAGTCGTCGTCCATTTTCTAAAAAAATTATTTTCTCGCTTCGGCACGCCCCGTGCAATAGTTAGTGATAGGGGCACGCACTTCTGCAACTCCCAGTTTTCAAAAATTTTATCTAAGTACGGCGTCACGCATAAGCTCGCCACCGCCTATCACCCCCAAACGAGCGGCCAAGTAGAGGTAGTAAATCGCGAGATAAAACGCATTCTGGAAAAAACCGTCTCTTTAAATAGGAAGGGTTGGTCCTCAAAACTCGACGACGCGTTGTGGGCGTATCGTACGGCATACAAGACCGCTATCGGTTGTACGCCCTATCGATTAGTCTACGGCAAAGCGTGCCATTTACCGGTGGAGTTAGAACACCGCGCTTTTTGGGCCTTAAAATTTTTAAATCTCGATTCGAACTTAGCCTCCGAGAATAGGAAATTCTAGCTAAATGAACTCGATGAATGGCGTGCGAACGCTTATGAGAGTAATAAATTTTATAAGGAGCGTTCTAAGTTCTACCACGATCGAAAAATTAAATTTCCAAAAACTTTCGCGCCGGGCGATCCTGTCCTTCTTTATAATTCACGTCTTCGTCTTTTTCCGGGTAAGCTCAAATCCCGCTGGACTGGCCCCTTTGAAGTCAAAGAGGTTTGGCCGTATGGGACCGTTCTTATCTCTCACCCCGAAAAAGGCGACTTTAAAGTCAATGGCCACCGTTTAAAACTATATCTTGCGGGTGATCCGGTAGACGGACACACGGAATCTTTAACCCTCCCCAATTTATAATCTCACCACGCCAAATGCGTCAAGCTACGCGACGGTAAACAAAGCGCTTGTGGGAGGCACCCCATATTTATCTAATATTTGTATTATGCTTTTTTTTCTCTTTTTGCAGGGTTTCTTATGACCCCGCCAGCTTTCATTCAGGGAAGCCTTTTTGCTTCCTCTTTCCTTTTGTATCTATTGCAATGTTTTTTTTCTCTTCTTCATACTTACATTACAACATTGGGGACAATGTTGGGTTTTAAGTATGGGGGTGTTTATCGTTTTCATAAAAAAAAAAAAAAATTAGGTACTTTTTTTACTGTCACAACAAGAAAAAAAAAATTATTTATTTTCTAAAAAAAAATCAACAAAAAACAAAAAAAGCTCTACAAAAACTTTTGTTTTTTTTTTCTTTGTCAAAATAAAAAAAAAAAAAAAAATTTTATAACTTACAAAATACAAAAAAATATATATAACTATATATAGTTGAAAAAACAAAAATAATATCCAAAAATAAAAACCCTACTTTACTTTTATTCTTAAAGCATTTAGTTTCGAGAGTATATGTTTGTGGATTTTCATAATCGCTAGTTTTACTATTTGTTTGTTTATCTAAGATCGATAGATTTAAACGTTCGGGGTTAAGTTTTAAAGAATATCTTGTGTTTTTAATTTAAATAGAGGCTTTGTTATCAAGCACTACTTCTACTAGCTAAAATAGAGACATGTGTATTATGTTGGCAAAACAACTTTAGACTGCAATTATCCCTACTTTATGTCTTCAGGAATCTAGGAATATTCAACTTACTAAGGTTGCTCTCAAAACTTTTTTTTATTATTCTAGAATTTCTCTTGAAAACCCCTTGTATACACCAATTTAGCATGACAAAAAAAAAGATCTAATGTCAATGGGAATACAAAAATTCCGTAAACATAGGCACCCAATATTTGTTAAAAGAGATACTATGTCAATGGGAATTGCAAATTCCGTAAACACAGGCATTGGGTTAATTAAAAGGTCAATTTTCCCTCGTACACCAACGATGGGAGTCAAAGGAAACTATATAAGAGGGGTGAGATGATACAATTCATCACCCCTAATTCAAGTACTCTTCTATTTGCCAAGGCTTTTTACCCCCCTTTTCCCTTAACTAAATTATTGTTTCTAGTTTTAATTCAAAAAATCATTTGAGAGCATAATTAGTAACTTATATTTTTTCCTTCATGTTTCTTTAAACAAAGGTTATTATAATTTCGATCTAATCTCGTTTACTAATGATTGCAATTTTGTTTGCTATTTGGTTAATTAAGAAGTCTTTTGGCCAGGACATTTCTTTCTACTTAAATCATTTGCATAATTTAGAACTTAACTCTTATTACTCCGAATTTTTATTTTTCAGTCTCTTATGATTAAAATAAAACGATAGCCAAAAATTAGAACTTATGTTAATCCCGTATAGATCTCTCTTACTTTTGCTCTGGAATAGCAAAAACTTAAGTATGGGGGTATTTGATAAGTAATAAAATATATGTATTTTTAGTATATTTATTAGTATAGTTTTGATTAATATTGTGAATTTTCTATGTAAATTAATGAATAAATTGCTTCTTTATTATTTCTGGTTTCTAAGTTAGTTTTATTTTTGTTTTTGCATTTTTTTGCAAAATTTTCCCAGGTCACGCCCTCAGACACGCCCGTGACCAAGGGCGTGTAATTTTAAAGATCAAATATCAATGGGACGGCTCAATGCAGATCAAATCCCGACAAATCGCTCAAGTCACGCCCGAGGTCACGCCCGTGACCAAGGGCGTGTAATTTTAAAAGCCAAATTTCCAGCTGGCAGCCGTTTTCAGGAGAAATCTCGAAGAGTTGACCAAGTCACGCCCGTGACTCTACAAGTCACGCCCGTGACTCTACAAGTCACGCCCGTGTTCCAGCAGAGTCACGCCCGTGAGCCGCCAGCGCGTCACGTCTCGAAGCCGCGCCCATGCTGCCGACATCAGCCACCCATAGTCACGCCCGTGACTCACAAAGTCACGCCCGTGACATACCAAGTCACGCCCGTGTGCAGCCATGTTTGACGGCCGGACCTTCCAGAAGACGGCGAATACAGCCGAGCAAATGTCACGCCCTAAGTCACGGCCGTGACATTCAAGTCACGCCCGTGACCTAGGGCGTGTAAAACTCAAATTTTCCCTATAAATAGAGGGGCTCGGCTGAAGTATTTTTCATCCAAATTTTGAGTGCTTTGTAATGTTTTTCTGAGTTCTTTGAGTGAATGCGAGTTTTCTTTATGCAATTAAGTTATGTTCGTTTGTAATTTTCGCCTTTTAGAAATAAAATGTTGTTTTTCTCATTTGGATCATCTTCCTTTTTATTAATGTTAGCGTGTGTGCGTGTATGAGTTTAGCTTTATTGCTTTCATAATTTCGTTTTATTGCTTTTATAGTTAGGTTTATTGCTTTCATAATCTAGGTTTACTGTTTTCATAGCTTAGATTTACAAGCTTTCATAAAATAGTTTTATCGTTTTCTTTTTCGCTTTATTTTATCACTTTAATTTTAAACGCTTTCTTTTCAGTTTTTTTTAGAGTGTGTGCGTGTATGAGATTACATTTTTCTTTTTTTTGTAACTTAGTTTTATTTCAGTCTTCATATAACTGCTATATACCACCCCCATCTTGAATAAGAGGCTAATTAACTTTAGCATTTATTTAAGTCGGTTGGGACGGATATTATTTCTGCACCTTTATAAGTCTTTTCATTTCTATACCACCCCCTTCTTGAATAAGAGGCTAAGAACTTTTTAGCGCTTGTTTAAGGTGGTTGGGACGGATACTATTACTGTTTTTTATATAAGTCTTTTTATTTCCTTTTTATCCGCTTATATCTGCTTTAATCATTAAACATGTATTTTTCAACTGATAATGCCGTCTCCTTTCCGATGAGTGGCTAATTTCCTTTAGCACACGACGTCGAAGAGCATTGGGACACAAAAATAGTTTTTCTATAAAATTAAAACATCTCTTTCTAAAATAATTAACGCTTAAGGTTTACCCGAGAATCACGTTGAGTGGAGCCACATAATCGATGTGTGGTTTTCATTTCCGTTTTCGTACCTAGTTAGCCGAGAGGCTCGTGCGTACGGATTGATCGCTCATGGGTAAAGAGAAGTGCGCTCTACCCTCGAGAGAGGACGAGGTAATTCTCCCGAATTGGAAATAAAAACCCAATAGCGGGGTTCACAACATAAAGCGAGTATTAAGAACATTCGATTGTAGAACGAGAGTTCGGTCGAATATTCATAATCTCAGGTGGGCGTACCCTCGAGAGAGGAGCGTTCATAATTATGGAACCTCCACGGTCAAGTCATCTTAATATTTTGAAAAGTCATCACTTTTAATTCTACGAAAAAAATCTATTTTCGTCTCAAGGTAATTCGACGTCGCGCGCTATCTTTCTCATCGCTTAGAACTCTAGTTAATCGCTTATTATCGTCTTTCGCATTTTATCACTTAGAATTTTTGTTAAACCAACTAAAAATATTATTCCGATAAAATAATAGTTCGTTCCTCGAAGTAGCATAATCAACACGACCCGCGGAAATATACGATCCCGATATTTTCAAAAAAAAAAATATCCTGTATTACTTGCGATAAGGTATACTTGCCTTTATCAAATGATTAATTTGGACTAAGAATTCGAATACAGCTTTCCAAACTCATTTAGTGCAAAACTCTCCTTTTCTACTTTTCAATTCGATAGAAATCGGCATTGTAGCCGAGGCGTAATTGTCAATATTCCGAAAGAAGAAAAAGACCGTTACTTCTATCCTTCAATAGGATAACGGTTAATTTCTCAAAGTAGGAGTACTTGCGAGACTCTTCGAAAACATCCGCCAATTCTAAACTCTTAATATAAAGGTTATCTTTTATTTATAAAACAAAAGAAGAAGTCCAACCGAAATCATCAATACACCAAGAGCTCGCCGGTCTCATCCCTGCATCTCTGGCCGAGCCCAAAGTTCCAGTGGTTAACTAGAATGGGCAGGTCAGAGGTCTTCGCGGCCTCCTCACTCTCCTCATCGATCCCCCTCTCCTCGGAGAGGATTGTTAGGTCGATCTCTCCAGGGGCGGTTTCGGAGTGCCCCTTTCCCTTAGAAGGGGTGAGCGAGCCTTGGATCATTTTGCCTCTCTTCTTGGGCAGAGACTTTGAGGCTAGGCCCCGGCTGCTGGAGGCCTCCGATCTCTTGCGAGAAGAAGGCTCAGCTGGGGTGGTGGTATCACGGCAGGCCTCCGCTCCCATGGTCGCGAGAGCGTGAGTGGAGGTAGACTTCCGTTTTCTTGCATAGGGGGGTTGAGTGGTAGATCTCGCTCACCTGAAAAAGTGAGGGTCAGACATCTAGCAAAGAAAACGTTGAAATCATGGAAGTTAGAGGATGAGATCATTACCTTCCCTGGTGAGCATTGGGAGTAGCGAGTCGAGGTTGCGGCGAAGATACACAACCTCGAAGTTCTTCTTGCAGAAGAACTGGTATACGGCGGCGTCGTGGCCACTGAGAGTAGGAGGGAGGTAAGTAGTCTCGCTGTACTGAACAGGCGAGAAAGGGATGTTGCCAAGGTTCCCCTTGACGAAGAGGAACTTCTGAGCCCAGTAGTGAGCTTTGTTGACGGTCTCGTCGACCTTAGGACCTGAGCCCACAAAGTAGGCGGTCCCATCTTTAAACGCACGGAAAGAGAACAGCTTCTGGAAAACTAGAAGGCTGAACTCGATGCGCTCCTCGCGCATGTAGCAGGCAAAGGCGACGATGACCGCCATCGCGTTGGGGGTCAGTTGACCCGGCACCACACCGTAGTGTCTCAACACCTGGCGAGCAAAATGGCGAGACCGTCAGTTAAGCGAGGAAGAATCCATTATCACCTGAAGAAAGGAAGGCGAGATTAATAGTTACCTGGCGAACTTCTGGCCACAGAGGTAGCCTCAGACCCACCGCGAAATGGGCTATGGGGATCGCGAGTTCATCAGGCAGGGGGACATTTATCACGTCATCCTTGGTAGTTTGGCGAGCGGTAAACTCCGGCGGGACAAAGTCGGCGACGGTGGTGAGATATTCCTCCTCCGTCAAATTTGCCAGGAAGAAGGAGTGGTCGGTGAAGGCCCATGCACACTTCAGCCTGCCCTCAGCCTCGCTCTGGTCACCGACCATCTTGAGGACCTGCGAGGAAGAGAATAGCGTGAGGAAGAGGGGAAAAGGCGAGAGCTCCAGAGAAGTAGAAGAAAGAGGTTGATGGTTAATGCGGTAGTTAGCACAGTTATGGCGGCCTATTTATAGCAAAAGTAAAAGAGCGGGAAGAAGCCCAAGCGCCGCTGAGTGCGGTTAGCCAAAGTATCACATCAGGATCGTAGGCGAAAGCTCCCTGCGAGGTTAGCATAAACAAATTCTTTGCAAGGGCAGCATAAACAAACGGAATAGCGAAAATAAGGCATCGCGAGACAATTTTTAACGAGAGCAGATCGGTTCGTTGCGAGAATAACATAACAAAGAAAGGACGCGTGTATGTAAATCGCGAACGAGAACTAATAGATGGCTATCAATAATTACTACTATGCGAGAACTCACAAACATAAGTTGCAAGTAATTACGAGATTGTCCAAAGCAGTGGCAAGCGTTAACAAATAATAAGAGTTCGCAGGAACATAGAAGTTAATGAGGATCGTGGGGCAACCAATTCCATCTGCCGCCACCCCGCGACCCGGACCTCGGCGGTACCCTGGAGTTATAGTAATCCTGGGTCGCACGGCCCTCTCGATCCATCAAGAAGGCATAATCCCTCATCCTCGCGATGTGCACCTCCGGCGACGTGGCCATCTCGTCTTGGGCGCGAGGCACCGCGGATCGGAGTCTCGCGCACTCCTCCATCATGACAGCTTGCCTGTCCTCAGCAACCTCCCTATCCCGCCTCGCTTGAAGATTGAGGTCCATCAGCATCCTACCATGTTTCCGAAGCAACTCTGCGGTTCGCCGCTTCATCATCTTAGGATCTCGCGGGTCCCCTAAGAATTCTTCTACTTGGTCTGGGAGGGTGGACACCTCGTCATCGCCAAACTCGAAATCGGTAGGCGGATTTTCGGAATTCTCTGCAAGAATATTACGAAAGGGTTAGATGGCACGTTCAAGCTCGCGCATGGCAGGGGACGTCGGAATGCTTACCCGGAAGGGGGCGAGAACTCTCAGGACGGTCCTGGAAGACGTTGCCATAGTGGGGGTAGAGGGATCCGCCCAAACCAGGAGTATAGGCCGCGTCGTTGATTGGGGGAATATTTGGCGGTCGGGAGCCTCCAGCTCCCTCGCTCCCCAGGAGATTGAACCTCGGCATGTCAAAAGTTTTGTCGGGAAGGGACAGAGACGGAAGTCGCGAGTCTTCGCGAGACGGGGTCTTCCGGGGCAGGACTGTGTAAGAGGTCGATAGTCAGCGAAAGGAGAGTCAGTGAGCGAGATTAAGGGCGTACCCTCGCCATTTTTGCCAGCGAGATGTGTGTCTGCTGGCGGACTTCGGCGAGACCCACCACCAAGCTCGCCAATTTCCTTGTTCGGCAAAATCTCCTGCGAGTAAGCATGAATCACAGGCAAAGTTATTGACTTAGCTAGAGGAATAGCTCATACCTTCTGGGGGGACGATTATCCGGGGAAGAGTCCAGCAGCACGGAGTCGTCCCCGATTCGGCAAGGCGCCTTCGCCCTTTTAGTCTTCGATGACTGAGCGGGAGGTGGCCGATTCATCCAGGGGGACTGTGGTCGTGGAGGGTAGCCCGCCAACCCTCACAGACCTCAGGCGAGCCTTAGCTTCTTCGGAAACCGGCATCTCCTGGCAACTACAGTACGGGAGAAAAAGAAAGAAAAAGAAGTGACGGCGCACGTCACTGAGGCTTGGGACGATATTTATAGCCCTAGGGTGGCCCCTACCAAAGATTCTTGACAGATCATCAAGGGGATGGCGAATACCAGGGGTTGGATGTTTCTTCGCGAGCCTAAATAGCCTCGCAAAGAGCGGGGATTGTGTACAACCCCGATATTCACCAGGCAAGGAGACGCGGCTTAAGAAGGCAACATGATGAAGAAAGTAATAAGAGAGGAAGGCCATAGGGCAAAAGACCTGGCGAGATGGGCCTCAGAGAAGTTTCTCTCAGAAGGCTCGCTAAGAAGCGAGCGAGAAGGGCCAGCGAGATAAACACTCGCGGGCAGTTTGAGGAAGCTTTCTAAGCTCGACGAAAGGAGTCCCGCGTTCGACAAACTCTCCCGTGTTCGTCGAGCTCACCCCTGTTCGGTGAAATCATCAGAAGTCGACGAAGTGTTCTATGCTCATTAAAGCTAAAGGGATGGTCTCGCAAGAGGAGTCACGAGATCCAAACCTCGGCAGATATCTTCCAAAGACTGGGCCAAGCGAGGACTGGCAAACCAATACCTCACAAACCGCTGGCAGAAGAAGACCTATGTTCGGTAAAGAGGTATTCATCGAAATGTGCTCAGTGCACGACAAAGCCAAGAGTCGGTCTCGAAGGGAGGCTCGCGAGACTGGGCCTCAGCGTCCGACGAGTTCAATTCTATGTTCGATGAATTGTTTCCCACGTCTGACGAACGGCCATCTGCGTTCGATGAACGGAGCTCTGCGGTCGACGAAGATGTTCATTTCCGCACTTGACGAAATCGGCTCTGCGTTCGATGAGCTCCCTTCTCAGCTTGACGAACTCGCTGAGGAAGGCAGTCATCATGGGGGGACCAGGGTGAGCTCGCCGGAAGGTGTGCGAGATAGGATCTCGGTGGCTGATGCCAGAAAGGTCCCAGGCGAGGTCTTAACGACGCGCTCGCCAAGAGGGATGTCGTCTAAGAGAACCACAAGAAGGCAGCGAGAGCTCTCGCGAGCAAGGTTCTCGCAAGCCCCTTTGTCCGTAGATTGATAGGGAGGTATTACCCTTTCACCCTTGGTGGTCTGCCTTTAGCCTCTCCAAACAGTGGAGTTAGGCTGTTAGCAGACCCACTTGGGGTGCGGATAGTAAAATCAAAAGGCGAAATCCTGCTATTTGCAGGCCAGATCAGAAAACCTATAAATAAAACCTAAAGGGCACCTTTGGAGAGGACTTCACTAGAGCTTCTCTCTCCTCAGGCTCTCCTTGGCTAGCATTTCCAGAGCTCTCCAAGGTGCCCGAGTCTCAGCTTTGGCTTGGGAGGGGAAGCACTCAACGATCTTCCGGGTTAGTGGAGGGACCTCCTCGCTGTGACTAAGGTCTTATTCATTTTCCTAGTCTTCAGTCTACCTCCTCCGAGGGATCAGTAAGGGCTAGCTGCCCCTCATTTCGGTGAGGGCCCCGAGCTTCACAAGAGGCCGAGAAATCATTTTCAACACCAGGCTTGAGCTCGCATGAACCATGCTTGCGAGAGCTACCCTTGTCCGGGCCATACCCACGGGAGCTATGCTCTCCGGAGCAGGGCTCGCCTGCGCTGGGCTTGCTGGCGCGGCGCTCGCCAGAATCTCACATGGCGGGCTGGCTAATAGCTCTCGTCCCACCAGGTCTCGCGCCGAGCTCCCCGCCACCTCCTTCCCAGTCCTTCCTCTCGGGGCATTCTCGGCAGCTGCTCGAGGGGGGAACACCAGAGGAGTCGGGGTCGCGAACTCGCTTCGCAACGATGCGACGGCAAATTGGATGGTGTCGAGGACTTCCCTCCTGAAGTCAGAGAACATCCTTGGCATCACCACCGGGGGTGACCCGCGAAATTCCTCGCCTTGCTCTTCATCTCCTGCCATGTCCTTTCTTTTGAACTTTCTTAGACTAGCCACACTCCACGCTCACCGCACCAAAAATGTTGAAACAAGGACTTGGCTTCTTTGTAAAGTTCGGGCCCTCAATGAAGAGGTGCAGCTAGCACTTACTAATTCCTCGGAAGGAACCGATCGGTGACTCGGAACAAAAGACAGACCCTTGGTCACAGCGAGGAGGTCCCACCACACACTCGGAAGATCTTTGAGCGCTTCCCCTCCCATGACAAAGCTGAGACTGGGCACCTTGGAGAGCTAGAGAGCTACCCCAAGAAAACTTAGGGAGAAAGAAGCTCAGAGTCTGAGATCAGAATCCTCCCCAAGGTGCCCTTTAAGGTCTATTTATAGTTTTTTGTTCGTGGCCTGCTAATAGCGGAATCCCTCCTTACATTCTTACTATACGCAACCCAAAATTGTCTGCCAACAGCCAAACTCCGCTGTTTGGAGAGGCTAACTGCAGACCACCAAGGGCTTTTGGGTAAAAACATCTCTAGACCCTTGTTGGGCGAGTCACCCCTGAGGCCTCCTCTCGCGAGCCTGACTCGCGTGTCTTCCTGCGGGATACCGGTGAGAGTCCAGCTCGCCCGCTCCCTGCGAGCATCCACCGGGAAGACGACTCGCTCGCCTTATGCGAGCGGCTGCCAGGGGACTTGCTCGCCTGCCTCCTGCGAGCGAGACCTTTGGTGGTCCCTGGCTCGCCTTCCTTATCACTTCCTTCGCCTGTTGACCTCCCGATCTATGCTCATCTCCAGGCGTATATTGGGGGTTGTACACAATCCCCGCTCTTCGCGAGGCTACTTAGGCTCGCGAAGAAACATCCAACCCCTGGTATTCGCCGGCCTCTTGATGACGTGGCGCGAATCTATTGGTGGGGCCTAGTCCTGTTGCTATAAATACCATTCCTCCCAGCTGGTGCTCAAACTTTTTCTTCCTCTTTCTCTCTTCTCCCCCTCGTCGAGAGACTTAGCGCGATGTCCAAGAAGGAAGAGATGTTGGCCCACCTTAAAGCCTCGCAGGCAGCCCAGAAGGCCAAGGCAATCGCGCTCGCTTCCTGGGCCCCGCCGTAGCATGCTTCGCCTCACCCCCTCATAAAAATGGCGAAGACCATCCGGCGTTCGCCCGGCGAGGATGAGTCTTCTCCTCTGTCTCCCTCCTCCCACGATGATCTCGCCTCATAGATACAAATGCCAAGTTAGCTAATTAAATGTTTTTCTTACATGACATCGTTTCTTCGCTCGCAGAACACTCCCCCTAGGGGGGGAATACCCTGGAGAAAATAACTTCGGAGGCTCGCATTCCTACCCCTGGGAGGATCGACCCAGCATCCCAGGCCGTGAGGACCTCTGATAGGCGGGCCTCGCCTTCGCGACCAGGTGAGTAGTTTGCCTCGCCCATGATTGTATATTTCTTTGCTCACTAAGTCTCCCTTATTCCTTATGTAGTGTCTACTCTTGCAAACTTGGAGGAACAGATTCCTCCTTTGGCGAACCTGCCCCCCTTGCAAAACCAGACCATCATTACCCCGGGGTTCGGCCTTCTAGGACAAAGGAGCCCTGGAGGGATGTTATTTGCCTATCCCGGGCTCGCTGCCGGAGCCACATTCAGTCCCGGTCTGTGGAAGGTTGTTACCCCCACCATCATAGAAGCTTTTAAGGGCCAGCCGGGCACTTCTCACCACCGGCCCAGTGCCCTTATTCCCCTGCCAAGTTAGACCATCCCTGTCGAGTGACCTGTTCTCATCCTCCCCCCTGATCTCTACCTTGCAGGTGATCCTCTGACCCCACCCACCGAATCAGAGCATGGAGAGGTGGAGATGTCGGCACCCCCCTCGCCGGGCCAGGTCGAGGATTTTCTGGGGGACCCCGGCAATCCAGAGCAAATGAAGAGGCGGGTCACTGAGATATTCCAGAAACACACTTCCATGTTGCGGGAGTTATACGAACAGAATAGGCTGGATCGGCTCGCGTATGAAGAGAAGTTTGTTGCGATGGAGGACGCGAATGCGCGCATCCTTGTCGAGGTGCAGCCAGTCGATCGCAGCGAGGTCACCTCACCTGGGATGCACATCGTGCGAATTGAGGATTATGCGCGGTTGCTAAGTAGCGAGGCCCAATCGGTTCGCGAATATCACTACCAGCGAGTCCCCCAGTGCTCGGGTGTGCGGGGCCGCGTACGCTGGAAGTGGGTTCGCTACTGAAAGGCCTGTAATTTACTGTTTGCTTTCCTCCACCCCCCCCCCCCCCCCTTATGGGGGGTTTTAAACAATTTGGCCATCTCGATACTAATAATTTTGACACGCTTGCGAGCCTGCTTTTTCTGTTTTCATTATTTTTGTCGTTATATTAACCTCATCCGCCCCTCGCAGACTTTTCTTTTAATGATGGTATTTTGTCCGCCTTGCTCTCGCGACTCAATCTTGCTACTTGCTCTATTTCTTTGCATAGGTTTCGCTCGCCCGTGACCAGTTCGGACGGATTTTCTGCGGGGCGCGAACTCGCTAGGAGCGGATAAGGCTCCAGGAGGTGGAAAAATACCGCGCAGATCCGCTATCCGCAGCCCTTGGCGCTTCGAATCCTTCCCGCAATTCCCATTTCTATAAATAGTATGGGTCTTTTTTCTTTCTAACCACCGCATTTACTGCTCTTCCTTCGCTCTTCTTTTCTTCCGGCTCTCTCGCAGATCCTAGCTCGCGCTCGCTGCCTTTTGACTCGCGGACCTACGTCATCATGGTCGCAGATGTGGAATCGGAGGGGCGGGCCAAGTGCGCTGGTGCCTTTCGCGAGGGCCTTTTTTTCTGCTCCAACCTCACTTCGGAGGAACACCTTGCCACGGTAGACAACTACATCCCTCCTGGATTTGTGGCTCGCCGCCCTACCGAGCGAGACACCATCAGCGATCCCCACTCTGACGAGCTCGCAATCCCCATCGCCCATTTTGAAAATGGGCTACGACTCCCCCTCTGGCCCGAAGTGCGCCAGGTATATATATACATTTTTTCCTTCCATGGCCATAATATTCCTGGCTCGGCTCGCGAAGAGTATTCTAACCCTTACTGATTCTTTTAGGTACTAAAGTACTTCGGCGTTCTGCTGAGCCAGCTGACGCCGAATGCGATTGCAGTGGTAGTCGCTTTCGCCAGCTATCTGCGGGCAGAGAGGATCGAGTTAAGTATGCTCGTCTTCTGAAAGGAGAGTTTAGTTCTTATTTATCTTATTAAAAGATCTTGCTTAAGGTTTTACTTTAAAAGTAAATGATATATATAAGTATATGATGTTTGCTGATTGAGTAATAAAAACAAATAGTTAGTGAGCATAAATATCACAACACAGCAAATAAGAAATAAAACAAACAAGGTACACATCCAGATGACACAAGGAAATATACTAGTTCCCCTCAACTGGGTACATCTACTCTTCTACCCACTGGTAGGAATCCACTGGAGGTTGTTGATAAGGTGCCCTCACACCAAGGTGTTTTTGATAAGGTGTACACACACCAATGGAGGTTTGATAAGGTGCCCAATTCACCTATAAGCTTTTGATCAGGTGCTTATCAACCAAGATGCAGGTTTTTGCTAAGGTGGCATGTCACCGGGAGTAAACTTTTGAAGGGAGTTTTAACCCTTTACAAGATGGGAGGAATAAAAGAAAACAAAAAGTTTATAGTGTTCTTCTCTTTTGCTGAGAAGACTCTTGATGATCCTGATGAGATGTTCAGTTTGGATCTTGATGATGTTGAAGAAAGCTCCCCCTGTCTGATTGAGTTTAGATGACAACTTTGTGTATGGAGCTTCTTCTCTAGATTGTTATCCTCTTCTTCTTCTTGCAGTTTTGATCCTGAGCAATTGATAGTGTTTGGTGTCTCAGGATATGTATGATCTGCAAGAAAAGGATTAGGCAAAAAGAAGATATAATATATATTTGATCTGATCTTATTTTTGCTCCTCTGTTTCTCTTCTTCTTCTACTTCTCTAATTCCTGTACAGCAAATATAATATATTCTGTCTATGATAATGTGTACAGCAATAGTGATATAATTTGTATATATATATTCTGTCGAGCAAGACAACTATATATGTTCTGCAATATAAAATAATCTGCTGCATATATTCTGCTGTATAAAATCCGATGTCGTGTATGGAAATTGGCCTCTTTTCCTGGCTGATTTGAATTCTTGCCGACCAAAGAGGAATGGAGTAATGTCTCTTTCATTTCCCAGATCCTCGAGAAGATAACTTGCCGTGTTTAGCTTGTTGTAACGGCTACAATAATTAATGTTTTGCTGTCAACGGCTATATCATTTAATGCTTGCACGCTGTAATGTCAGATCAGCAATATATAGCAATATATAAAATGGAATAAATAAAATATTGCTTTAATAAAGTCTGACAGCATATAAGTAATATAATGATATAAAAATAATGCTACAGAAATTCGTCGAGCTGAGGTTCACGTTCGTCGAGCTCATCATTTGATTCGTCGACCTGAACATGTGATTTACTATATCTGAACATCTGCTGAATATTCGTCGAACGCAGAGTTGGGTCCGTCGAACAGAAGGATTCGTCGACCGCTGAGCTTGGATGATTTTGTCGACCGCTGAAGTGCTGAGCTGTTCGTCGAACACAGATGGCCGTTCGTCGAACGCAGGATTTCGTCGACCGCTGAGCCTGGATAAAAACGTCGAGCGCTGAGCTTAAGTAAAGGCGTCGAGCGCTGAGCTTGAGTAAAGGCGTCGAGCTCTGAGCCGCTGAGACGGGATCGTCGAGCGCTGAGATAGGTGATCTTCGTCGAGCGCTGAGATATCTGGATTTCGTCCAGCGCAGAATGCACGCCATTCGTCGATCGTAGGGCGTCGTTCGTCGAACGCAGATAGCCGTTCGTCGAACGCAGAGAATATATGTAAATTTAATCTTTCTCTTATTTTCTGCCTATTAAATATATGTATTTTTAGCCTATTAAATATATGTATATTTCAGCCTATTATATATATATATATATATTTCTTAGTATATTATATATATATATTTCTTTTAGCCTATTTAATTATATTTTTCCAGCCTTCTTTCTTAATAGGATTTGTTCTAAGTTATAAGATATATTATGAAATAAACTTAGACACTAAAGGTGGATCCTAACTCAAATCAAAACTAAGGTTCCAACAATCTCCCCCTATTTGAGTTGGGATCCTAATCCAAATAAAGCCTAGGTTCTAACAATCTCCCCCTATTTGGTTTAGGATTCCTAAGCATAAAAAGTCTTTAAAACTTAAGGGATAGAGATTATTTTCTTTCTTTTGAAAAACATTTAAACAATTCTGATTTCCTAAATTTTGATTTAAATAGGATTTTAATATGTGAATTTATTAGTTTCTAAGAATTTTAAAATCAGAAAGACAAAGTCTAATAGCTTCTTTCTATAGAATCCCCTTAATCAGAAGAGACTCACACTTAGTGCTTTGATCATTTCTGATCTATGCAATCTGAGTAGAATGCTCAACATGATTTTGGAGAAAATCTGGAAGAATATGAAGTCTATCTGACTTTGTTTTTGAGATATAAAAATTCAAAAGAATCATTATAATTGCTGTTTTAATTTAATTATAATTTAAGTAAAAACATTAAACTGTTAAAACAAAATTGCCTTATAGATAGGTATGTTGGCCTTTTTATTTCATTGAAATATAAATTTGAATTTTTAAATTGATGTTGCTGAATATAAAGTTTTTCTTTTTCTTTAAAGGTTTGTTTAAAATTTTCAGCCTTAACTAACTCATTTTCTAAACAGATGTTTTGTTCTGCTGATATTTTAAAGTTTTCTTTAATTTTATCAGAAATTAATTTGTTTATTAATAGCTTTTTACTGATTCTGTTTTCAGAAATTTTTAAACCTGCACAAGGTGATGTGAGAACATATCTGAATGGATCTGTGGTAAAGTTAGGAATAGAATTTACCTCAGTTACCTTTTCTGTTTTAGATTCAACATTTGATTTGTAATCTGAACCATATATAGCCAACATGCAGAAAGCTGTGGATTTTTGTTCTTCCTTGTCTTCTTCTTCAGTTAGATTTGAGGATGGTTCTACATCAAAAATGATGTTAGTGGAAGAGGAAGAAGATGGTTCATTTACCATCCTTGAGAGGGAGTTCCAAATGCTCTTTGCTTAAGTGCAATCGGCCACTTTGAGAAGAATGTCTGTTGACATTAATTTAGCCAATATCTCCATGGCCATGGCATCAGCACTTTTCAGCATTTCTTGATCATCAGATGAAGAGATTGAAGATGAAAATTCTGTCAAAACAGATTTATAAATATTTTCATCTATTGCATTCATATATAATTTAATTCTAACTTGCCATAACTAAAATCTATCCAAATTACAAAAAGGTGGATCTGAAAATGAAAAATCTGATAGTGACATTTGGAAAAACCTTTTTAAAAACAAAATAAGAACTAAGTGATCTTTGTAATTTCAGGTGTTAGCCTGTGTGAAAAATCAACCTCGCTTTAATACCAATTGAAAGGAGAGTTTAGTTCTTATTTATCTTATTAAAAGATCTTGCTTAAGGTTTTACTTTAAAAGTAAATGATATATATAAGTATATGATGTTTGCTGATTGAGTAATAAAAACAAACAGTTAGTGAGCATAAATATCACAACACAGCAAATAAGAAATAAAACAAACAAGGCACACATCCAGATGACACAAGGAAATATAGTAGTTCCCCTCAACTGGGTACATCTACTCTTCTACCCACTGGTAGGAATCCACTGGAGGTTGTTGATAAGGTGCCCTCACACCAAGGTGTTTTTGATAAGGTGTCCACACACCAATCGAGGTTTGATAAGGTACCCAATTCACCTATAAGCTTTTGACCAGGTGCTTATCAACCAAGATGCAGGTTTTTGCTAAGGTGGCCTATCAACGGGAGTAAACTTTTGAAGGGAGTTTTAACCCTTTACAAGATGGAGGAATAAAAGAAAACAGAAAGTTTATAGTGTTCTTCTCTTTTGCTGAGAAGACTCTTGATGATCCTGATGAGATGTTCAGTTTGGATCTTGATGATGTTGAAGAAAGCTCCCCCTGTCTGATTGAGTTTAGATGACAGCTTTGTGTATGGAGCTTCTTCTCTAGATTGTGATCCTCTTCTTCTTCTTGCAGTTTTGATCCTGAGCAATTGATAGTGTTTGGTGCCTCCGGATATGTATGATCTGCAAGAAAAGGATTAGGCAAAAAGAAGATATAATATATATTAGATCTGATCTTCTTTTTGCTCCTCTGTTTCTCTTCTTCTTCTACTTCTCTAATTCCTGTACAGCAAATATAATATATTCTGTCTATGATAATGTGTACATCAATAGTGGTATAATTTGTATATATATATTCTGTCGAGCAAGACAGCTATATACGTTTTGCTGTATAAAATAATCTACTGCATATATTATGCTGTATAAAATCTGCTGCCGTGTATGGAAGTTGTCCTCTTTTCCTGGCTGATTTGAATTCTTGCCGACCAAAGAGGAAAGGAGTAATGTCTCTTTCATTTCCCAGATCCTCGAGAAGATAACTTGTCGTGTTTAGCTTGCTGCAACGGCTACAGTAATTAATGTTGTGTTGTCAACGGCTATATCATTTAATGCTTGCACGTTGTAATGTCAGATCAGCAATATATATAGCAATATATAAAATGGAATAAATAAAATATTGCTTTAATAAATTCTGACAGCATATAAGTAATATTTAATGATATAAAAATAATGCTGCAGAAATTCGTCGAGCTGAGGTTCACGTTCCTCGAGCTCATCATTTGATTCGTCGACCTGAACATGTGATTTACTGTTTCTATACATATGCTGAATATTCATCGAACGCAGACTTGGGTTCGTCGAAAGGAAGGATTCGTCGACCGCTGAGCTTGGCTGATTTCGTCGACCGCTGAAGTGTTGAGCTGTTCGTCGAACGCAGATGGCCGTTCATCGAAAGCAGGATTTCGTCGAGCGCTGAGCTTGAGTAAAGGCGTCGAACGCTGAGCTTGAGTAAAGGCGTCGAGCGTTGAGCCGCTGAGATGGGATCGTCGAGCACTGAGGTAAGTGATCTTCGTCGAGCGCTGAGATAGCTAGATTTTGTCGAGCGCAGAATGCACGCCATTCGTCGATCGCAGGGCGTCGTTCGTCGAACGCAGATATCCGTTCGTCGAACGCAGAGAATATATGTAAATTTAATCTTTCTCTTATTTTATGCCTATTAAATATATGTATTTTTAGCCTATTAAATATATGTATATTTCAGCCTATTATATATATATATATATATTTCTTAGTATATTATATATATATATTATTCTTTATATATATATTTCTTTTAGCCTATTTAATTATATCTTTTCAGCCTTCTTTCTTAATAGGATTTATTCTAAGTTATAAGATATATTATGAAATAAACTTAGACACTAAAGGTGGATCCTAACTCAAATCAAAACTAAGGTTCCAACATCTTCCACAAGGTGTTCTCTTTCCGCACCTACAAAGACGGGACGACCCACTTGGCAAGCCAGCACGTCACCATCTGCGAGACGGTGAACAAGACTCACTATTGGACGCAGAAATATGTCCTAGCGAAGGGTCCCTTTGGCAACGTCTCCTACTCCCCCCTCCAGCGGGATGAGGCCACCTACCGCCCGCCCGCCTCTCTGGGAGGTGATGACGCAAAGCTGTACCAATATCTGACTGGGAAGAACTTCAAAGTCACCTTCCTCCGGCAGAGAGTGGACTCGCTAATGCCCGTCTCCCAAGGAGAAGGTTTGACTCGCACTCGCAGACTTCCCCTTACCCTTTCTTTCTTATTTGCTAACATTTCTAACTTCTTTTCAGGAGAGCGCGATCTTCCGCTCAACCCCCCGCACGCACCTCCTTCAACCCTCGCCACTGGCTCGCTCGTGAGCATAGCCGCCGAGGCATGCCGCGACCACCCGAGCTCTTCATCGGGAAAGAAGCGTCACCCTCCTCCAAGCCGGTTCGCTTCGCAGGGATTGGCGAAGAAGACAAAGAAAGCTCCCCCCCCCCCCCCCACGCCTAAGGAAAAGACATTGTGGATCTGTCCGAGCCAGAGACCCCCCCCCCCCCTCTCCCCATCGGCGAGCCAGAAACCCGCCGATGAGAGTGGCGAGCCAGGTGGCATCGCCGACAAGCCCAAGGCGACGAACCACAAGAATTTCGGGCTCGGCGCAAAGCACCCAGATGCAGTCGGCGAGCCGATGCTCGAATGGGACCCCGCACATAATAAGATCATTTGCTCCTCTCTCCTCCCCTCCTGGGTGGAGAGTGACAAAGTTGGGGGCAAGGCGTTCGCCCTCGCCTTTGGGCTCTACGGTCGCGAGGACGCCTCCCTCTTCCAGGCCTTCACGCCAAAAGGACTCTTGTATGAAGTCATGCGAGCCTAGTTCCGGGCGATGGAGCCTACACATATGGTGGGCCGCCGGTACTTCGCCACGGATAGGGAAATCAGAGAGCTCAATGGCGAGCTCCGAAAAGCGGCGGATGAGGTCGCGGAGCTTAAGGGAGAGGAGGCCTTGTCCGAGGGCCTCCACGCCAGCCTCCAAGGCGGCCTGGTACGTAATGCCTGTAAGAAGTCTTTTCCTGTCTCGCTATGCTTTACCCTTTTCTAACTCCCCTTCTGCAGGATGCTGAGTCCGCGAGTAAGCAAGCCGCGAGGATCACCGACCTGGAGCTGGAAAACAATTATCTCAAGCCACAGGTTCGCGAGCTAACTCTCGCGGTGCTTCCCTTGCCCCCTCCGTGATCCGTGACTCGAGGCCAGTCGCGAGGTGAAAAGGAGGCGGCTCGCAAGAACTCGATGGGGATCGCCGAACTCATCATCGACACCCTTAAAGGGGCGGCCCTGATCGTCCCTGACGCGATGGAGCTCACCGCTGAGGACGTCATTCTCGACCTGTTCGCGCCGATCTCTAAGGTGGGAGATCGCGGGAGCGACTGAAGAATTCCTGGGCAGCTTTGATGTTTTTATTTTTTCTAAGTGTACAACTTTTGTTTTGACCGACGAGTTCGTCGTTAACTGTAAACATCTTTTGATCAATGAAAATAAATACTTTGTCTATCTTTTAAGTGTAATTTCTTTTTTATTTCTTACTCGCACACGCGCTTTCATTCATGCTCGCGTGACTCTATATCTTAGACATTCCCTTATTTTTGAACTTTCCTTCGTAAAGAGACTTCGTTAGGTAGACCCGCCTAGTTTTTCTGGCTGAGGTGAAGTCGGGCCCGCTTCACACCTCTGGCTCGCTCCATAGGGAAACTTGCGAGCGGGCTCAATGTTACCCTGCCTCGCTCGCGCTCGCTCTTTGCGAGCTCCCAAGGCTTCCTTTTTGACTGCCGTGCCGGCGGACCCTTCTTGGTTCGCTATTTTTACATGTGCCACCGCAATTTACAAGCAATATTCGCGAGCCTGGGCCTGGCTCAGCGAGCTTAGCGACCAATCTACTCAGTCGCCCCGCTTTTACCCTTGGACATATTCACGTTTCATCAGTCGTGTCTTTTTCTTCCACACGAGCGAGCCCCGGGCTCGCCTCTCCTAGGACTTGAGATTTTTTGCGAACCAAGCCTATTATCATGGAGAACCTACTTGTCGGCCTCTCCAAAGATCAACCTGACCCACCGTCTATGAGAGCCCGGCAGCGGAATTGATCTGGGGCACTCCAGCACCAATACTTGTTACCTTGCCAGCCTCTCCACAGATCAACCTGACCCACCGTCCATAAGAGCCCTGTAGCGGAATCGATCTGGGGCACTGTCACAACCCGCATTTTCTCCGAATTTAAGAATATCAGAGTAAGAGAAAATACACGTCATGATGCCACGTCATACAGTAGACAACTGTAGACGCTCAGGCGGGAACCTATTACTTAACTAAACAAACTTGATTATATGATAAGTCATCATTTGAAATCATTTATCAGGGGTTTAGAGATAAGAACTGTGTCTCTCAGTTCGTGGATCAACTAGTCCACCGAGAAAGTATATATAATTGCAGCGGAAAGTACTTGATTTAATTTACTTAAAGTCCTACATGTATGCAAACGACGGAGCATGAGGTAAATGATATGCACATAACTAGGCGTACTGTAAGAGTAGAAAATACCTTTAGGCGACTTTAAAGTAAGGGTTTCAGTTAGAAAGAATGCAATGAGGATGAAGAAAAAAAATATTTTATAACTATAGTGCACCTAGCATAAATCATTCCCAGAGGGTAAGATACAAAAGATCTAAAAGTAGTGGCATAATCTGGCAAATAATCTATAAAGTATAAAAAGGGGCATAATGGGCGTCAACAACATGACACTAACCCATTGGCACCAACTAGTATGTCTGAGCACAAGAAGTAACTAAAACAACTACCTCGCAGCAGCGGGGTGAACAGCTACTAAAACTCTGAACTTCAGGCTACACCACTAGCCGCTACGGCTCTGAACCTGAGGCATTCAATAAAACAAAGAACGCCTCAGCAAGGAATTACAAGTGGCAGAAAACTAGCAGAAAAACAAGCAAGGCATAAGGGGTACCAACCCAAGCCAAATTTACCGAAAGGAGCTCTAAACAAAGAATCAACAAGCATTAAGTGCACTAAATACCAAAAGAGGAACAAACATGTTCATTTATTTAGTTTCATCAATTAAAGAGACTGATCAGCTCAAATTATACGGGAGCGGTTAACTACCTCCGCTACCCCAGGCCCAAAAGCAGGTGGGGGTACCACTAGACCCAACCACCCAAACACGACTACCGTGCAAGGCTATAACATTTCCCCCACTGTCCCCCAAACACAACTACTGTGAAGGGCTAAAGACAGTAGTTCTTATTACTTAAGTTTTAATTAAACACGGGACGCTACCCGAAAGGATAAACACTTGAAGGCCCTAAGAAATAGGGTCGATGCAAGGTACACACCGATCAAGATAAATCATAAGAGTAAACTCAAACGTTAACAGATCCACAATGAGTAAAAAGGGATACAAGCAAGAGGGATTCAAGATCAGGAGCACCGAAGGGTCACTGGCAATCATCCAAGTACACCCGAGGGGTCACGAGCTCCTAACACAAAAACTCAACGAAAACACAAGCGTTCCGGGCGGGGTTCCAAGGGGCCGCGCCCCTGGCTGGGTCTTAGGGGCAGAGCCCCTAACGGGGTCCAAGGGGCAGCGCCCCTGGCGGTGGTTGAAATCCCACCACCGGGAACCATACAAAAATCACATCAAATTGAGGACTTCTCGAGAAATAGAAGGTTGAATTCTCGAGACCAAGCAAGGGATTTCTCGAGACATCAAGGAATTCTCGAGACAAAGCAAGGGATTTCTCGAGACATCAAGGAATTCTCGAGACAAAGCAAGGGATTTCTCGAGACATCAAGGAATTCTCGGGACAAAGCAAGGGATTTCTCGAGACATCAAGGAATTCTCGAGACAAAGCAAGGGATTTCTCGAGACATGGAAGGGATTCTCGAGACAAAGCAAGGGATTTCTCGAGACATGGAAGGGATTTCTCGAGACAAGACAGGCAATTTCTCGAGTGATAAGCAGTTTCTCGAGACATAAGGTAGGTGATTTCTCGAGTAAGCTAGAATCAGCAAGAAAAATGGAATTTATTTAGCTCACGGTTTTCTCCAAGGAAAAACTAGATACTAGGGTAAGATTGAAGAGGAGAAAATCAAGGGGAGGTTCTAGATCATAAGTTACTACACCAAACACACAAAACTCTTGCTAATCAGCATGACAAGAGCTCAAAACAAGCAAACCAATCGTCAAAAGAATCAAGAGAGAAAGAGGAAGAAACCACTTGCCTTAACCTTGCAAAACTCGAGATCCTCCGCTCCGAAGGCTAAGGAAACACTCAAGCACGAAATCCTGGAATGATTCGGACCAAAAGGAAGAGTTAGGTCACCGCCAAATCTCCCAAAACTCCACGAAACAAGAAATGCTTACCGCTAGAACGAAGATCTCGCCGAGAGCTTTCCAAATCTTCAATCCAATCACGATTCCGACCACCACAGCCCTAGAAACCGCCGGCCGGAAGCTATCCGACACTCCGCACTCGCCTCTCTCGCTCGGCGGCTACTTTTGAGCGAGGGAGAAGATAATGAATAGGAGGAGAGGTTTTAGGTATTTATATGAAAACCTAATCTAATATTTAATTAATTAATTAATTCCCTTATTACTTAAACTGCGAGGGCGACCAGAACAACTCGGATTCCCACGAAATTCGAGCCTTAACAGAAAAACGGCGCTACGAATCCAACGGCGGAGTCAGAATTTAATTCCGACGAGCCAAACTCTGGATAAAGCCTTCCGAAGCTAAAATCTTGATATCCACTCAAAATCTTCACTTTAACTTGAAACGACGCGAAATCTCGCACGCTTGACCTAAATCACAAGCTTTAACTAAGCTAAAGCTCGAAACACTACCAGACGAGCTGACATAATGCCCTTACGCCAAAATTACGTCATAGAGGGTACGTAAAATAATTAACGAAAATCAGGGGCGTTACAGGCACTCCAGCACCAATACTTGTTACCTTGCCAGCCTCTCCAGAGATCAACCTGACCCACCGTCTATGAGAGCCTACTAGCGGAATCGATCTGGGGCACTCCAGCACCAATACTTGTTACCTTGCCAACCTCTCCAGAGATCAACCTGACCCACCATCCATGAGAGCCCGGTAGCAGAATCGATCGGGGGCACTCCAGAACCAATACTTGTTACCTTGCCAGCCTCTCCGGAGATCAACCTGACCCACCGTCCTTGAGAGCCCAGTAGCGGAATCGATCTGGGGCACTCCTGCACCAATACTTGTTACCTTGCCAGCCTCTCCAGAGATCAACCTGACCCACCGTCCATGAGAGCTCGGTAGAAGAATTGATCTGGGGCACTCCAGCACCAATACTTGTTACCTTGCCAGCCTCTCTAGAGATCAACCTGACCCACCATCCATGATAGCCCGGTAGCAGAATCGATCTGGGGCACTCTAGCACCAATACTTGTTACCTTGCTGGCCTCTCCAGATATCAACCTGACCCAACGTCTATGAGAGCTCGGTAGTGGAATCGATCTGGGATACTCCAACACCAATACTTGTTACCTTGCCAGCCTCTCCAGAGATCAACCTAACCCACCGTCTATGAGAGCCCAGTAGCGGAATCGATATAGGGCACTCCAGCACTAATACTTGTTACCTTTCCAGCCTCTCCAGAGATCAACCTAACCCACAGTCCATGAGATCCTGGTAGTGGAATCGATCTGGGGCACTCCAACACCAATACTTGTTACCTTGCCAGCCTCTCTAGAGATCAACCTGACCCACCATCCATGAGAGCCCGGTAGCGGAATAGATCTGGGGCACTCCAACACCAATACTTGTTACCTAGACAGCCTCTCCAGAGATCAACCTCACCCACCATCCATGAGAGCCCAGTAGCAGAATCGATCTGGGGCACTCCAGCACCAATACTTGTTACCTTGCCAGCCTCTCCAGAGATCATCCTGACCCACCGGCCATGAGAGCCCGGTAGCGGAATCGATCTGGGGCACTCTAGCACCAATACTTGTTACCTTGCCAGCCTCTCCAGAGATCAACCTGACCCACCGTCCATGAGAGCCTGGTAGCGGAATCGATTTGGGGCACTCCAGCACCAATACTTGTTACCTACTCAAAAGCGACTTCAAAATCTATGTATGGAGAATGAAACATACAACAGGTTAGTTATGAAATTTTGAAGGATAGAATCTTTTCAAATCATCCCCACTCCTGGCTCGGCCGGAGGTACCCCTTCCACATCCTGGAGGTGGAATCCTCCAGACTTTAGCACTTCGCTTACAATGTAAGGCCCCTCCCAGCTGGGCTCGAGCTTACCTACAACGGCCCCTTTTCCTGCCGCATCCACCTTTTTCAGGACCAAGTCCCCTCTCTCAAACTTTTTTATTCTCATATGTCGATTGAAGTACCTGGCCATCCACCTCTTGACTTCCTCCTATCAAACAACAGCGAGGTCTCGGAGCTCTTCTACTAGGTCCAAAGACAGCCTTTGTTCTGCGTCATTTTTCATTAGCCACACTTCATCCCCTTCGCCCGCAGCGACCACCCTGGGGGTTTTCACCTTGAACTCTATCGGGAGGACGACCTCGGACCCGTGAGAGAGTTTGAACGTAGTCTCCTCGGTGGTGGTATTTGGAGTAGTCCTCAATGCCCAAAGGACCGAGGGCAGCTGCTCCACCCAATTGCGCCTGAGGTTCTCCACTTTCTTCTTGAGTAGGTTGACAATTATCTTGTTCACTTCCTCCACCTGGCCATTACTCCTCGGGTAGTGGACCAACGCAAACCTGAGGTCTATACCGAGTTGGGCACAGAAACTCACAAACTCTTCGCTGGCAAATTGTGGTCCATTGTCCGTCACTATGGCCAATGGGAGACCGTGCCTTCAAATGATCTCACCCCACACAAAATTCCTTACCACCTGGGATGTTACCATGGCCAATGCCTTCACTTCCATCCACTTGGAGAAGTAATCGATCATCACCAATAGAAACTTCCTTTGGCCACTAGCTTACGGGAATGGGCCTACCAGGTCCAAACCCCATATAGCGAAGGGCCAGGGAGATGTGATGGTTCGGAGTCTCTAAGCTGGCAAGAGCTGGAGAGGAACGAACACCTGACACTTTGAACATTTTCTTGTTAACTCCACTGCATCCTTGTTGAGGGTAGGCCAAAAGTAGCCTTGCCTCAACACTCTACCTTCCAAGGTTTGGCTCCCGGAGTGACTGCCACATTCCCCCGAGTGGATTTCTTCGAGGATCTCCAGACCTCCTCCTCTAATACACAACGGGCCAGGATCCCCAAGAGCATTTTCCTATATAGTCCTCCTGCATGCAAGGAATAATAAGCCGCCTTATACTTGAAGCGTCGTTTATCCACGTCCCCTTCGAGGAACATCCCCGATGAGAGGAAGGCGACGAAGGGATCCATCCATGATGCTCGCTGATCTACCTCCATCAGCTCCCCTTCCTCGATGGAAGGTCGGAAGAGTTTCGATACGGTCCCCCCAGCTCGAGGGCCAAACTTGGCTAGGAGGTCCACCGGGGTGCTCTCCTCCCTGGGCACATGCTTGATGGAGAAAGTGCGAAATTGCCCGATGACCCTCTTGACCTTCTCCAGGTAGCGCTGGAGGATCGGCTCATTTGCCTTGAATTCGCCCTAACTTGGCAAGCCACCACCATGGAGTCCATTGAGAGTTCCACGTCATGTACTCCCAGCTCCTGGGCCAGCCGCAGGCCCGCTATCACTGCCTCGTACTCGGCCTGGTTGTTGGTAATCGGAAAATGGATGCATAAGGCTTGCTCGATCTTAGTACCTTGGGGGCTTATCAGGATGATTCCTCCTCCATAGGAGTGTTTCCCTGACGCACCATCCACCAGTATCTTCCATGCCACCGGGGGAGGTGGTTCATGCTCCCCCATTTCAGTTGCGTAGTGCGCCATGAAGTCTGCCACTGCTTGTGCCTTGATCGACATCCTAGGCATGAAAGCGATGTCGAACTCACTCAGCTCCATGGACCATTTTGCTAGCCTCCCCGAGTGCTCCACCCCTTCCATGACTTTGCGAAGTGGGTGTTCGGTCACCACTTTGATCGAATGCGCTTGGAAATAAGGTCGGAGCTTCCGGGCTGATACCACCAATGTGAAGGCCAACTTTCTAAAATGGGGTATCAGAGCTCCACCTTCCTCAGCACTCGGCTGACGCAGTAGATTGGAAACTGACTTCTCCCTTCTTCCCGGACCAATACCGAACTTACTGCCGTGGATCCTACCACCAAGTACAGGGATAGATCCTCTCCTTGCCTTGGCCCCAGGAGTAGAGGAGTCTGAGTGAGCTGCTCTTTCAAAGCTTGAAAAGCTTCCTCACACTCTGAGGTCCATTCAAATTATTTGTTTCCCCTTAGATCCTTGAAGAAAGGTGCACACTTCTCCCCCGCCTTAGAGAGGAACCTACTGAGCCCAACCAATTTTCCCGTGAGGCTCTGAACCTCCTTCGAATTTCTTGGCGACCCCAACTCCATGATTGCTTTAACTTTATCTAGGTTGGGATCTACCCCTGCTGGGGTTTGCAAGTGACCTAGGAACTTTCCCCGACTAGCCCCGAAGACACACTTAAGGGGGTTGAGCTTCATCTTATACTTCTGCAAGGTCCCAAAGGTCTCTTCGAGGTCTTGGAGGTGGTACTCGAGATCTCAGCTCTTTATCATGAGATCGTCAACATAGACCTCCAGATTTCTCCCCTTCTACTCTCGGAAGACCCTGTCCATCATCTGTTGGTATGTGTCCCCTGCATTCTTGAGCCCAAAGGGCATCATCTTGTAATAATAGCACCCATCACCCGTGATGAAGGAGACACCCTTGACATCGAGGGGGGGGGGGGGGTGCATACGGAATTGATGATAACCTGAAAATGCATCTAAGAAAGACATTATAGAGAAACCGATGTGAAGCAGAGTTTAGTTCTTAATATTACTCTAGAGAGGGAGGTGAATAGAGTATTAAAACTTTTTCCCTTAATTTTATAGCGGAATTAAATTAGTGATATATATATGTGTTTATATTGAGTTTAGTTCTTAATATTACTCTAGAGAGGCAGTCGGTGGACGTTGTCCCGATGGTAAGTCCAGGGCCTTGGGACGTTACAAAAAAAGTGCACTTTTTTTTGTAACGACCCAGGCCCGGCTCCAATCGGGACAAAGTCCACCGAGAGCTCCACCGGGACCCAGCTCGCATCGCTACCGGGCTGCAGCCCAAGCACCCCAACCCCTCTCCAGCCCACAGGCGGGTTGTTGGTGGGCACAACCTCCCTTTGGTGAGAAGTGATCCAGTTAAGTGCCTCTACGGGACCTTCCCAGGAGGTCACCCATCCCAGTACTACTCCAGCCCGAGCACGCTTAACTATATAGTTCTTTCACTTCTCATCACCAATTGATCAGATCAATTGGTGATGAGAAGTGAAAGAACTATATAGTTAAGCGTGCTCGGGCTGGAGTAGTACTGGGATGGGTGACCTCCTGGGAAGGCCCCGTAGAGGCACTTATCAATTGGTGATGAGAAGTGAAAGAACTATATAGTTAAGCGTGCTCGGGCTGGAGTAGTACTGGGATGGGTGACCTCCTGGGAAGGCCCCGTAGAGGCACTTATCTGGATCACTTCTCACCAAAGGGAGGCTGTGGCCACCAACAACCCGCCTGTGGGCTGGAGAGGGGTTGGGGTGCTTGGGCTGCAGCCCGGTAGCGATGCCAGCTGGGTCCCGGTGGAGCTCTCGGTGGACTTTGTCCCGATTGGAGCCGGGCCTGGGTCGTTACAAAAAAAAGTGCACTTTTTATTGTAACGCCCCAGCCCTCCCCCTTAGGGGCCACGTAGGCACGCTACCGGGT
Source organism: Dactylorhiza incarnata (assembly GCA_033032865.1). Taxonomy (NCBI): domain Eukaryota; kingdom Viridiplantae; phylum Streptophyta; class Magnoliopsida; order Asparagales; family Orchidaceae; genus Dactylorhiza; species Dactylorhiza incarnata. Next base: position 882,085 of record JAWHQI010000464.1, on the reverse strand, counting down.
TGCAGCCCAAGCACCCCAAAGCCTCTCCGCGCCACTATTTCTCAGCAACGGCGCATTGTTGTGGCCGGGTCTTGAACCCGCAACCTCCTTGATAAGGAGTTTTCAAACCACTCCTCATCACCAATTGAGCTGCAACAATTGGTGATGAGGAGTTTTCAAACCACTCCTCAATTGGTGATGAGGAGTGGTTTGAAAACTCCTTATCAAGGAGGTTGCGGGTTCAAGACCCGGCCTCAACAATGCGCCGTAGCTGAGAAATAGTGGCGCGGAGAGGCTTTGGGGTGCTTGGGCTGCAGCCCGGTAGCGTGCCTACGTGGCCCCTAAGGGGGAGGGCCGGGGCGTTACAATAAAAAGTGCAATTGAGCTGCAAATCAATTGGTGATGAGAAGTGAAAGAACTATATATAGTTAAGCGTGCTCGGGCTGGAGTAGTACTGGGATGGGTGACCTCCTGGGAAGGCCCCGTAGAGGCACTTAACTGGATCACTTCTCACCAAAGGGAGGCTGTGGCCACCAAAAACCCGCCTGTGGGATGGAGAGGGGTTGGGGTGCTTGGGCTGCAGCCTGGTAGCGATGCCAGCTGGGTCCCGGTGGAGCTCTCGGTGGACTTTGTCCCGATTGGAGCCGGGCCTGGGTCGTTACAAGCTCAATTGGTGATGATAAGTGAAAGTACTCCATAGTTAAGCGTGCTCGGGCTGGAGTAGTACTGGGATGGGTGACCTCCTGGGAAGTCCCCGTGGTGCATGCTTGACTATCGAGTTTGCCTCATCAAAGGGAGGCTGTGGCCACCAACAACCCGCCTGTGGGCTGGAGAGGGGTTGGGGTGCTTGGACTGCAGCCCGGTAACGGTCGCCAGGCGAGGCAGTCGGTGGACGTTGTCCCGATGGTAAGTCCAGGGCCTTGGGACGTTACAATAAAAGTGCACTTTTTATTGTAACGCCCCGGCCCTCCCCCATAGGGGCCACGTAGGCACGCTACCGGGCTGCAGCCCAAGCACGCCAAATCCTCTCCGCGCCACTATTTCTCAGCAACGGCGCATTGTTGAGGCCGGGTCTTGAACCCGCAACCTCCTTGATAAGGAGTTTTCAAACCACTCCTTATCAAGGAGTTTTCAACCTCCTTGATAAGGAGAGGCTTTGGCGTGCTTGGGCTGCAGCCCGGTAGCGTGCCTACGTGGCCCCTAAGGGGGAGGGCCGGGGCGTTACAGCTGAGACCTCGCGCTCTCGTAGGCGAGGGTCTTTGAAGTCTCGTCCTTATAGTACCCGACATCCTCACGCCCGTAGAGGGCGAAGGAGAAGTCATAGGCGTGGTCGCTGACGGTCGACTTCTCCACCCAGGAAGGAAGGATGGTGGAGACTTCGGCTTTGTTAACCTCCGTCTTCCAATACACCAGGAGCTCGCCGGTCTCATCCCTGCGTCTCTGGCCGAGTCCAAAGTTCTTGTGGTTAACTGGAATAGGCGGGCAGGCGGTCCTCGCAGCCTCCTCGCTCTCCTCGTCGACCTACCTCCCTTCAGAGAGGATGGTGAGATCGATATCGCCAGGGTTGGCGTCGGAATACTCCTTTCCCTTAGAGGAGACGAGCAAGCCCCGACTTTTCTTACTTCTTCTCTTGGGGGGAGATTTTGGGGATAGGGCCCGGCTGCTGGAGGCCTCAGTCCTCTTGCGAGAAGACAGCGCACCCGGGGTGATGGAGTCACGACAAGCCTCCACTCCCATGGTCGCGAGAGCGAAGTTGGGGGAAGGCTTCCATTTGCTCGCATAGGGAGGGTTGAGGAGTATATCTCGCTCGCCTGAAAAAGGGGGGGTCAACAGTTAACGCAGAAAAGGATAGAATAGTAGAAATTAGCGAACGAGAGCATAACCTTCCCCGGCGAGCACTGGGAGCAGCGAGTCGAGGTTGCGGCAGAGATGGACAACCTTGAAATTCTTCTTGCAGAAGAACTTGTATAGGGCGGCGTCGTTGCCGCCGAGAGAAGGGAGGCGGTAGGTGGTCTCGCTGTACTGGACATGCGAGAAAGGGATGTTGCCAAAGTTCCCTTTGATGATGAGAAACTTCTGAGCCCAGTAATGGGCCTTGTTGACGGTCTCGTCGACCTTAGGACCCGAGCCCACAAAGTAGGCAGTCCCATCTTTGTACGCGTGGAAAGAGAACAGCTTCTGAAAAATTGGGAGGCTGAACTCGATGCGCTCCTCGCGCATATAGCAAGCGAATGCTACGATCACCGCCATGGCATTCGGGGTGAGCTGTCCCGGGACGACGCCAAAGTGTTTGAACACCTGGCAAGTAAAGCAGAGCGAGATTAGTAGGTCGCAAGCGAGATTTAATTCGGCGAGATGTAGAAGCTGGCCAGAAAGATGGATACCTGACGTATTTCTGGCCATAGGGGAAGGCGCAAGCCAACCGTGATGTGAGCGGTGGGGATGGCCAACTCTTCGGCGAAAAGGGCGTTGATTGCCTCATCCTCGCTAGGGCGGCGCGCCACGAAGGTAGGGGGACGTATTCGGCGAGCGAGGTGAAATATTCCTGCTCGGTCAGATTGCACTTCACAAACTCATGCTCGGCGAAAGCTTTAACGCACTTCCGCCGACCGTCCGACTCGGCAACGTCACCCACCATTCTAAGGACCTGCGAGAAAGAGGATAGCGCAAGAAAGAGGGAGAAAGGCGAGAGCTACGGAGTAGTGGGAGAAGAGGTTTGACGGTAAATGTGGTGGTTGACATAGTTATGACAGCCTATTTATAGCAAAAGTAAAAGGGTGGAAGAAGCTCAAGCGACGCTGAGTGCGGTTAGCCAAAACATCACATCAGGATCGTTGGCGATAACTCCCTAGGAGGTTAGCATAAGCAAATTCTTTGCAAGGGCAGCATGAGCAAACGGAATAGTGAAAAGAACCCAGCGCAAGACAGTTTTAGCGAGAGCAGAAGGGCTCGTTGCGAGAATAGCATAACAAAGAAAGTGCGGATATACAAATCGCGAGCGAAAGCTAATAAACGACTATCAATAATTACTTCTGAGCGAGAACTCACAAATATAAGTTGCAAGTAATTAGGAGATTGTTCAAAGTAGCGGCGAGCATTAACAGATAATAAAAGTTCGCAGAAACGTAGGAGTTAGCGGGGATCATGGGGCAACCATTTCCATCTGCCGCCACCCCACGACCCGAACCTCGGCGGTACCCTGGAATTATAGTAATCCTGGGACGCACGGCCCTCTCGATCCATCAAGAAGACATAATCCCTCATCCTCGCGATGTGCACCTCCGGCGACATGGCCATCTCGTCTTGGGCGCGAGGTACCGTGGCTCGGAGCCTCGCGCACTCCTCCATCATAACAGCTTGCCTATCCTCAGCGACCTCTCTATCCCGTCTCGCTTGAAGGCTGAGGTCCAGCAGCATCCGACCATATTTCAGAAGCAACTCTGCGGTTCGCCGCTTCATCATCTCAGGATCTCGCGGATCCCCCAAGATGTCTTCCACTTGGTCGGGGAGCGGGGACACCTCCTCATCTCCGAACTCGGAATCAGTAGGCGGATTCTCAGAATTTTCTACAAAATATTACGGAAAGGTTAGATAAGACATTTGAGTTCGCGCATTGCATGGGGGCGCCGAAATGCTTACCCAGAGGAGGGCGAGAACTCTCAGGGCGGCCCTGGAAGACGTTGTCGTAGTGGGGGTTGAGGGATTCGCCTAAGCCAGGAGTGTAGGATGCGTTGTTAATTGGGGGAATCTTTGGCGGTCGAGAGCCGCCAGTGCCCTCGCTCCCTAGGAGATCGAACCTTGGCATGTCCACATTTTTGTCAGGTAGGGATGGAAACGGAAGCCGCAAATCTTCGCGAGCTGGGGTCTTCCGGGGCGAGACTGTGAAAAACAGGAAATAAGGCCGATAGTCAACTAAAGGAGAGTCAGTGAGCGAGATTAAGGACGTACCTTCAGCGTTTTTGCCAGCGAGATGTGTGTCCACTGGCGGACTTCGGCGAGATCCACCTCCAAGCTCGCCAATGTCCTTGTTCAGCAAAATCTCCTGCGAGTAAGCATGAATCACAGAGGCAAATTTATTGGCTTAGCTAAAGGAATAGCTCACACCTTCTCGGAGGGGCGGTTATCCGGGGAAGAGTCCAGCAGCACAGAGTCGTCCCCGATTCGGCAAGCCGCTTTCGCCTTTTTAGTCTTCGGCGACAGAGCAGGAGGCTACCGATTCATCCAGGCGGGGACCCTTGTCGTGGAGGGTGGCCCGCCAACTTTCACAGCCTTCAGGCGAGCCTCAGCTTCTCCGGAGAGCGGCATCTCCTGGCAGCTGCAGTACGGGAGAAAAGGAAAAAAAAGAGTGACGGCGCACGTCACTGAGGCTCGGGATGATATTTATAGCCCCCAGGGTGGGCCCTACCAAAGATTCCTGACAGATCATCAAGAGACTGGCGAATACCAGGGGTTGGATGTTTCTTCGCGAGCCTGAATAGCCTCGCGAAGAGCGGGGATTGTGTACAACCCCGATATTCGCCAGACGGGGAGGCGCGGTTTGAGAAATCAATACTATGAGGAAAGTAATAAGGCAGACCAAAGTCCCCACAGGAGGGCCAGGCGAGAAAGGTGCAGACCAACGGCTCGCAGTCAGGCAAGCGAGACTAATTTTAGGTTCTGCGAAGGGTGTTCGGCGAACCCTTCTGCACTCGACGAACTCTCCGGTGTTTGTCGAGCTCGCCAGTCGAGGGGCGGTCTCGCAGAAAGAGGGGGGGGGGGGGGTCTCACAGAAAGGCTCGCGAGACAGGGCCTTCGCGTTCGACGAAGTGTATTCTACGTTCGACGAATTGTTTCCTGTGTTCGATGAACGGCTTGCTTCAAACCCCGCATCTCAGCGGTCGACGAACATCCCGTCTCAGCGTTCGACAAACATCCCATCTCAGCGTTCGACGAACATCCCATCTCAGCGGTTGACGAACATCCAGTCGCGGCGTTCGACGAACTGCCAGTCACGGCGGTCGACGAACAGTTTAATATTCAGTGTTCGTCGAGCTAGTCTGTGCTCAACAAAATGTGTTTTATGTTCAGCAAATTCAAGAGGAGGTCTCGTAGGAAGGCTCGCGAGCAGGACTCGCGAGGTCCTCGCAGGGCGATCGCCTAGTAGAGGCATCGCAAGCAAGACCCGCGAGAAGGCCCGCGAGAGCTTCGGCAGTAGTGTTCTCGCAGTTCCTTGCCCATAGGCTGACGGTGCCAAATTACCTCTTTTACCCTTAGTGGTCTGCCTCTAGCCTCTCCAAACAGCGGAGTTTGGCGATTAGCAGACCAAATTGGGGTGCAGATAGTAAAATCCAAAGGCGAAATCCTACTATTTGCAGGCCAGATCAGAAAACCTATAAATAAGACCTAAAGGGCACCTTTGGAGAGGACTTCACTTCAGCTTCTCTCTCCTCAGGCTCTCCTTGGCTAGCATTTCCAGAGCACTCCAAAGTGCCCGAGTCTCAACTTTGGCTTGGAAGGGGAAGCGCTCAACGATCTTCCGGGTTAGTGGAGGGACCTCCTCGCTGCGACTAAGGTCTTAGTACTTTTCCTAGTCTTCAGTCTACCTTCTCTGAGGGATCAGTAAGGGCTAGTTGCCCCTCATTTCGGTGAGGGCCCCGAGCTTCACAAGAGGCCGAGAAATCAGTTTCAACATTGCACATAGGAGGTCTTGTGCTAGAATATTCTTTGTTTTGTACCATGAGTTTTTAAGAAAATAAAACTCTAAAATAAATTAAGATCTAATTGATATTGATGATTCAGGTGTTAGCCTGTAAAAATCAACTACCCTCTGATACAAATTGAAAGTGCAATTGAGTATCAGTTGAAGGTTATTAATATAATCAACCTGCTTTGATACCAATTGAAGGACAGTTTAGATCTTAATATTACTCTAGAGGGGGGGGGGTGAATAGAGTATTAAAACTTTTTTCCCTTAATTTTATAGCAAAATTAAATTAGTGATATATATGTGTATATTGAGTTATTTATAAAAGCTAAATAAAAACCAATCAGCACGGCAACAAAACACAGAAATTCACAGGCACAAAGACACAAGGATTTTATAGTAGTTCCTCAATAAATCTGGGTACATCTACTCTTCTACCACACTGGGTAGGATCCACTAGGTTTTTGATCAGGTACACTATCACCAAGGGGTTTTTGATCAGGTGTCCACACACCAAGTGAGCTTTTGATCAGGTGCTTTAACCAATCCACAGGTTTTTGTTCAGGTGCCCTGTCACCAAGAGGTTAACTTTTGAAGGGAGTTAGAACTCTGTACAAGATGGAATAAAGGAGGTTAAGAAGTTCTTCTCTGTCAACAATCTGAGAGAAGACTCTAGTGGATGATGGTGTAAAGCTCCCTCTGTCTGATTGAAATTCTTGACAGCTTGAGGATGGAGCTTTCTCTTGAAATGAAAATATCTTCCTTGATAAGCTGATGAATCTGAGAGACAGATGTTCCTCAGATTATTGTTGCTTTATAGAAGATTTGAAACTTGCAGCAGAAAGACTGAGAGAGTGATCTTGAAGACGTTCTCAGAGAATGAGATGCTGCTTGAGGAAGATAAACTTTTCTTTTTTCCTTTCTGAATATTTTTCTCTAGACTGAAGCACTGATATTTTCTATCTCTGTGTATGTCTGCCTTCTTCTTGGTATACTGTTTTCTTTTTAGAAGACGACTGATTTGAATTTCAAAATCTCTCTGAATAGGAATAGAATAATCTGCAATAAATCTTTTCTTGGAACTTCCACTGATTCATCCAAAACTTAATTCCTTTCCTTTTCAATAATTAATGATATCCTTTTCCAACAAGCCAAACGGCTATTTTTCACGAGAGAAGGAATTGGAAAGAGAATATTATAAAGGAGGGATAAAACTTGTCTTATCTGGAAGAATAACTCCAAATGAAGAATAGAACTGAATCTGATGGATGAACTGAGTTCAGAGAAATAGAATGACTGATCTGAACAATCTGAGAGAAAATTCGTCGATCTGAGATAAGATTTTGTCGACCTGAAGGAAGAGTTCGTCGAACTGAACATCTGATAAGGATTCTTCGAACTCAGGCTGGAGTTCGTCGACCTCAATATAGAGTTCGTCGAACTGAAGAATTTGCCGACCGCTGAGCCGCTGAGAACTGAAGATCGTCGACCGCTGAGATGCTGAGACTGGAGCATGCTGTTCGTCGAACGCAGAGAGAAGGCCGTTCGTCGAACGCAGAGAGCAGTTCGTCGAACTCAGTATATAGTTCGTCGAACGCAGAAACTTAGAGAAATTCTAAGTTCTAGCTATCTTATCAGCCTAAAACTATGACCCTTAGATTATACAATGGGGGTCAACTTGATCCTAGTCAACACATAGTAATCCTATCCCAAATTAGTAATAGGGTTGTTCCAACACGACGATTGAATCAACCAGCGCGTCGATTCTAGGCAAGTGGTAGCAATCCTTGGGGCATGATTTATTAAGTAGTGAGAAATCGACACACATGCGCCACTAACCTCCTCCTTTTTTCACCATAACTACATTGAAGACCCAGCCTGGGTACTGGATCTCCGATACAAAACCTGCTGGGAGGATCTTGCCCACCTCCTCCCTACTGGGGCCTTCTAGCTTGTTGGCGATGGCTCTTTTCTTTTGGCGTATGGGTCGAGAGCCGGGAGAGAGGTTGAGACGGTGGCATGCCTCGTCCGCATCAATCCTGGGCATCTCCGCCGCGCTCCAAGCGAAGACGTCCACGTTCTTCTGCACGCAGGCTAGGATTTTCTTCTACTCCTCCAGGCCAAGCTCTCCGTTGATTCGGACCTTCTCCACCACTCCAGCCCGGGTGGTGACCTCGAGCTCCATGACCTCCTCCACGGCCTCTAAACGAGAGTGCTTTCGCCAATCGCCTTCCTTCCCCTCACCGTTAGCGAATGCTTCGGCCTCCTCCTTCCTTCCTTCTTCTCCGATCGCCATCAGTTCTTCCGCCCTTCTTTCCTGGGCCTGACCCCCTTCCTCTTCCTTCTCCTCCCCTCCTTCCTCCATCTGCTCCTCTGCCTCTCCCCCTGGGCCTTTCCTTCTCCCCTTCTTTCCTCCTCTGCTTCCTCTCCGAGAACCACTAGCTCCCCCATCTCCCGATCCCATTCCTCTGCTTTGGCCATCCAGGAGATGGTGTTTACGGCCATCACGTAGCACTGCCTTGCTAACTTTGGTCCCCTCTTACCCGAACCTGAAATACACCCGAGTTGAACTTGAGACATTGGTGGAAGGTGGAGGGGATGCAGTGGAAAGCACTGATAACCGGCCATCCGAAGATGGCACTATAGTTGTTGGGGGCGTGTATTATGACAAAGCGGCAATTCTGAGACTGCCCCCCTAGGACCAGATGGAGCCCCACTCCCCCTTCTACCTCCTTCCTCTCCCTGGAGAACCTGAACAACGGGCCATTCGAGGCCAGCACCCTCCTGGTCTCTACCTTCATCTCATCGAACGCCTTCTTGAAGATGATGTTGACGGAGCTTCCATTGTCCACAGGAATTCGGGACACCGTGAAGTTCTCAATGGCGGTCTGGATGACCAGCACATCGCAGAAAGGGTCTTCGTGACCCTGCATGTACCTCTGGGAGAAAGTAATTTTTTCTGCTGGGGGTGGGGCCATGGATGTCGAAGCCACGCTCCGGCGGTAGATGGTATGGAGGCTCGCCTTGCGGGTTGCCTCAACCCCTACACCGCCGTGGATCACTCCGATCCCTCCTCGGGTCCCCAAATCAACCTTATCCTCGCACCTTTCCTCCTCATCCTCCTGAGGCAGGACCTCCTCAATCCTCACCTGCTACTGATGACACTGCGCTGGCGCTCTGTCCCTCTTCGTCTCCAAGAATGCCAGGCAAGTGGCCGTCGCGTGACCTTCCTCGTCATGGAAGTCAGAATATGGCAATGTCACTTCCCCCCTCTCGGCCTCTGCCGCCCTATTCCCTCTCCTTCGGGCTGCTGCCCATTCTCCACCCCTTGCCCTTCCTCCTCTTCCTCTCCCTATTGCCATTGCGTGCTGAGGGGGCAGGGACCCTGCCTCCATCCCAACTGATGGGGTCTTCCCTGACCCCCATGGAAATTACCCCCACCCTGGGCATAACCTCTCCTTTGACCTTGCATTCCTCCACCCTGCTGCCACCATCCCCCCTCGGGGGCTCTGGGCTCTTCTCTTCTCCGCACCTCCTTCTGCCTGACCTCCATCTCACTGAGCTTTGCTAGCCTCCTGGTGAGCTCCGGATTGGCTTCCTCCCCTTCGATTTCCTCCGCTACCCTCTCTATCAACTCTTCGTAGGAGACGGGGGCCTTCCTCTTCAATCCCATCTTGAAGAAACTTTCCCTCAGCCCAACCGTGAAGGCAAGCTGGAGGGTAAACCCCAACATCTCCTGGGTGAGCAATACCTCCTCCTAAAATCGATCTGCATAGTGAGTCAACGACTCCCTGGGCTCCTGCTTGACCTTGAAGAGGGACTCGGCGTCCTTCTTCCTCTTCTTCGAAGTCAAGAATCGTAACAAGAAGCTTCGACGCAAGTCTTCAAATGCGTAGATCGACGCCACAGGGAGTTGATAGAACCAGTCCCTGGCCTTCTCATTCAGGGTGACGGCGAAAAGCCGACACTTAAAGGCATCCGACATCAGCCTAATAGAAACTGAGTCCTCGAATGACTACAGGTGCTGGACAGGGTCATCCTTGCTGTGGTAGTAGATCCTGTCCCATTCCCTGAACCCTTCCGGGACGGGTGCGGAAAGCACTAACTCGCAAAAGGTGCTCCCTCCACCTGCCACCTTTTCCTTCTCCACTCCCCCCCCCCCCCCCGAGCTCCCTCGCCATATTTGAGCTCGCAGGAAACACGCTCGCGAGAGCGACACTCGCCGGAACCACTCTTACGGGCGTCGCGGTCGCTGGAATCGCACTCGCCTGCGCCGCACTCGCCTACACAGTGCTCTCCGATACCGTGGTTACCTGAACCTCATTCGATGGGCTGGAAAAAAGCACTCGCCCCTCTAGGTCTTGCACTGACCCCCTGGCCACTTCCTTTCCAGTCCTTCCTCCCAGGGCATTCTCGCCAGCCGCTGCTGGAGGAGGGAACGCCTGAGCCGTCGGGGTCGCGAACTCGCTTTGCAATGCTGCGACGGTGAACCCGAGGGTGTCGGGGACTTCCCTCCTGAAATCCGAGAACATCCTTGGCGTCACCACCGGGGGTGACCCGCAAAACTCCTCGCCCTGTTCTTCATCTCCTGCCATGTCCCTTCCTTGGAACTTTCTTGGACCAGCCACACTCCACGCTCACCGCGCCAAAATGTTGAAACCAATTTCTTGGTCTCTTATGAAGCTCGGGCCCTCAACAAGTTGAGGGGAAGCTAGCCCTTACTGATCCCTCGGAAGGAATGGACTGGAGATTCGGAACTAGACTAAAACCTTAGTCGCAGCGAGGAGGTCCCACCACAAACCCAGAAGATCTTTGAGCGCTTCCCCTCCCAAGCCAAAGCTGAGACTGGGCACCTTGGAGAGCTAGAGAGCTAACCCAAGAAAAACTAGGGAGAAAGAAGCTCAGAGTCTGAGATCGGAATCCTCCCCAAGGTGCCCTTCAAGGTCTATTTATAGTTTTTTGTTCGTGTCCTGCTAATAGCGGAATCCCGTCTTACATTCTTACTATACGCACCCCAAAATGGTCTGCCAACAGCCAAACTCCACTGTTTGGAGAGGCTAACTGTAGAACACCAAGGGCTTTTGGGTAAAAACATCTCTGGACCCTTGTTGGGCGAGTCTCCCCTAAGGCCTCCTTTCGCGAGCCTGACTCGCGTGTCTTCCTGCGGGCTACCGGCGAGAGTCCAACTCACCCGCTCCCTGCGAGCATCCACCAAAAAGACGACTTGCTTGCCCTATGCGAGCGGCTGCCAGGGGACTTGCTTGTCTGCCTCCTTCGAGCGATCCCTTTAGTGGTCCCTGGCTCGCCTTCCTTATCACTTCCTTCGCCTGCTGACCTCCTGATCTATGCTCATCTCCTTCCAAATATTGGGGGTTGTACATGGTAGGTATGCACCACTGTGCCTGAGTCTTTTGGTAAGGAGACTCTCAGAACCACTGATCTTTTGACAAGGAGATCATGATCCACCAGATCTTTTGATAAAGAGATCTTGAACCACCAGACCTTTTGATAATGAGATCTTGAACCACTGAATCCTTTGAAGAGGGATTGACAAAACTCTTTTACAGAAGGGAAGTAGAAGGAGAAGAAAGAAGAAGAAGAGTGTAGGAATTCTGTTTTCAGAATTCTTATGATTGTTGTATAAGGAACAGCTTCTTGTATCTTTTCACGGGATCTACTCTTGATGAACTTCTGCTTATGATGGTGATGATTTACAGAAGCTATGATTGTCAGATCCTTCTATCTTCTTCCTGATTGAACTCTTGGCTGCTATAAGATTGTGTTGATAAGCAGCCCTGTTCTATTCTGTTCTTAGAGAGAAGGAGAGCAGCAGAAATTCCTTCTCATTATTTTCTTCGATCAGGGTTCCTGTGAGAGAGAGGAAGACCCAATAGAACAGTGTGTGCAATTACGATAAGTACCCTCGTGTTTTTCTTTCTTCTGTTTTATTTTATTATCCCACTATGAATTTGAATTTTTTTACCTTTCAGGTATGTTCTGAAGGTTATATCTGCCTAGACAATAAAACCTTCCTTCCTTCTTTAATTCCCGACCCGTCCACCAACAATTTAGCTTGTTTCCAAGAAAGCTTTTCTCTGACCTCAGATAATTCTTTATTCCATTTGAGGCAATTAAGGAGCCATTGGGGAATGGCCTTGAGAGAGGTGGGCCATGAGAGAGGGTCAAAAATAATTGCTGAAAAGGTTTCCCTTTTCAGACTGTATTCGACGTAGCATCGAGTTCACTTCCTCTCTTATCGACGCACCTTCGAGTTCTTGTGGGAGCAGCATTGAATTCATCCTTGCTCTAACTGAACTCAGCTAATCGACGTTGCATCGATATCCAATCGACGTAACCATCGAGTTGATCGCTTGGCTCTAAAATTCATTATCTGTGTCGAGATGAAGTCGATGTTGCGTCGACTTTAGATTACTCCGACAGATACTTCCTTCTGCGCCGAGTTATTGTAGAAGCTGCGTCGACTTCCTCAAGTGCTCCGACAGGGCCATGGACTCTGCGTCGTTGACTCCAGTAGTGCTCCTAGTCGAGTGCTCAGTTGCATAGAAATTTGTGTAGATTAGACTTCTTTTTATACTTATGGTTTTATATTTTTCTATTAGTGTAAATGTTGTTTACTCTACTCAAATGGTGAACCCGGTGTGAATCAAATGGTAGCATAGGATGTGTGTAAACGATCGCTAGACTGGTATTGCTTGAGTCGGGAGAAAGGGGAATCTTTCTCGGTGGCTAGAACTTGCCCCAAGTGATGAGTCCTGATCATATATACATTTATGGACTCATCCGGGCCGTTATTTTGTCAATATCACGCACTTTAGCCTTATTATAGTCTATATTTGATAACCCATGCTAGGTGCACATTCAGGCCCACTTTGGTGTGTTTTCGTGTGTATTATCTTTAGTAGTAGTCATATGTTGTTAAGTGCCACTTTCAGTGGCTAGATCTGTGTTTGTGCTGGAATAGGAGGCGTGCAAGTGTTTCCGGTGCAATTCTGCACAGGAACACTGCGCACGATCACTTGTTCTAGTGCGCACGACCACCGGTCGTGCGCCACTAATCGTGCGCACTTAACCCTTTTTCACGAGTTCTGTCTGGTGCAGTGCGCACGACCATCGACTCCAGTGCGCACGACCATCGGTCGTGCGCCACTGCTCGTGCGCATTGACCATTAAATTTCTGAGTTCTGTTTGCTGTAGTGCGCACGACCATCAACTCCAGTGCGCACGACCACCGGTCGTGCGCCACTGGTCGTGCGAACATTGTATTTTATAATTTCGTCTCTTGCAGGTTCTGTCCAGGCAATGCACACGATCGCAGAATTCCAGTGCGCACGACCACTGGTCGTGCGCCAATGATCGTGCGCAGTATTCAATCCAGCGCCTATTTAAACGCCTGTTGCGATTTTAGGGCGGATCGATCATTCCGGGAGCGAGGTTCCTGTTCCGTACGCCGCCGACCACCGCCCTGGAACGCCCCTACTTCATCTTCCACGCAAGGGGAAGCCTCCTCCATCCATTCCAAGCCTTCCTCCATCGTCCGTGAGTGTTCTCCATCGTCCGCAAGCCTCCAAGCAACCATTTTCGCTTTCCGCCCGGTGAGAAGAAGAAGAGACCTTGAGTCAAAGACGACGGAGCACGTAGGGAGATTGTGACAGCTCTCTACGCCGGAAGCATTGTCCGCCCGAGTCCGGAGGTAGCCCGACAACCTACCATTCCGGCCGTGAACGGCCGCTAGTCTTCACCGCCGGTTATTTCTTTCTTCTTTCCCTTCATTGCACTCTCTGAACCATGTATTAGATGAATATTGTGATATTTACTTTGATGAAAATGAATATTTCTTTGTTTTTCTCCATGGTTTGCTCATGATTCATTCCGTTCTCACTCACTCACTCGCACACGCACGCAAGGTGTTTGCTCCGTGTTAGCAAGAGCTAACGACGGTTGTGAAGAGGTGTTTGCGACCCTCACCCTTTCGCACTTGAGTTCATTTCATCCGCCTCACGAAGCACGGCATCGCAGCCGTTGCATCCACCTCACTTTGCGAAGCGGTGTTCTCGACCCGCATCTCTGTTGTTGTTGTTAAAATTAGGAAAACCAACCAAAAACCCCTCTTTGTGTTTGTGAAACGCTTGTGTAACAATAATCACTGCGCGATTCGTTCACCCATCCTGCATTCCTCAAGAGACCGACATCCGGGGAATTTATTCTCCACAATTATTACTTGACAGCGACTGGTGCACTTGCCGACGCGCATCACCAAGCGATTCTTGAAGCATTGGCATAGGATAGTTCTAGTGTGTGAGAATGACGTAGGCCATTATTTTGGCCCGGTTGAGTCTTTGTGCCATTCCTGATATCTTCCCTCGCTAGCCCCTTTGTGCCTAACCCTTCCTCTTGATTCAGCTCCACTTTTATTTCACCAAAAGCTTAAAAGCCTAACCTAGTCGCACACCCAAATCAGAGCTTTAATTTTAGTTGTATTTACATTTTGGGGGGTGTCGATTGTGGTGTTTATTTTGTGAATTTATGGATATGCTCATTTGAAAAATATGCTGAAAGAAAAAGACAAGAAAAAGAAAGACAGACAAAGATGGAAAAAGGTGAAAAAGAAAAAAATGAGTTTTATTGAAAATCGTTTAGAAAAATTATGTATTGGGAGTAGGCGGTGCACACACCTATGTTGCAAAAGTCCAAGTCTGGGGGTGTGGTGCACTTGTTTATTTTTAGTCATGTGGGTAGCTCTACCTTATGCTCATGTTGGCTTAGGTGTGCTTAGCCTCCATGTTTATCTTTGTTTACCTCACTGTAACCCAAGACCCATCTCTAACCTAAAGTCCTACAGACTCACGCTATGAACCAATCTAGTGTCGTGCAGAGAATGTGACCGGGCGAGCCTATGGTCACCGACACCGATGGATTTCGGTGGAGTTTGTGTGGCACCCCAATATTGGGCAATGCTCATCTCAGCGCTTAGTTTACTTTCTCCGTATGCGTGACCGGATGATTCACCGTAGTTCACCATTTTGAGTGGTTGTAATATGCTTTTACTCTTTTAGAAATCTATAAACTATTTATGTATAATGAGAAATCTTCTCTATTATCTTTCTTAAGCACGTGAGCACGCGACTTTGCATAGTACTCTGTATTGTAATTCTAAGCCATCTACTTTTCTTTCCCCGTTTGCTTAGAATTTGTTTGCTCGGGACGCGCAAATAGGTAAGTCTGGGGGTGTGATGAGTCCCAATTATATGCACATTTATGGACTCATCTGGGACGATTATCTAGTCTATGCACTACACTTTAGACATGTTTTCGTTCATATTTGATAGCCATTGATTATTTCATGCTAAGTGCACTTCTAGGCCCGGTTCGTTGTGCAATTGCATGCTTTATTGTTGGGGGTAAGCACATTGTGCTCCCCATTCTTCTTATGATATTATGATGTTGTTGGAGGTGTTTCCTCAGCTGTATGATTGCTATTTGGTGTTGTGCAGGTGGATAGATCATCAATTATTCCCAGATTTCATGTCTGCAAGAATCGCACGGTCGTGCATTTTCTTGACGCACGGTCGGCTGCGATTGTGTGCGTTCATTTACGGCCCAAAACAGCATTCTGAATTTGGTCTTGCGTTTTTACGCACGGTCGTGCGTTTGGTCGTGCATGAACAAATTCTGCAATCTGTTCTATTTAAACTGCTTTTTTTAGGTTTTTCAGGACCCGAACAGTTCCGCGATTTGATTTTTATTTCATTGTTATGCAATGATATTATTTGTGTATGAGTGCTTGAGGTGAGCTCTTGTGGTGATTATGGTGTGAGCGATTTGGGTTGGCTGCACTAGCAATTGCTAGGTGTGAGCTTTGTGACGAGGTTCTTGCGACCCTCATTCTGTATGTCTACTCGTCCATCCGCCTAGCGAAGCGTGGCATAGCGGCCCGTGTAATCCATTCGCCTAACGAAGCAGCGCGCTCAAGGCCTGCACAGTTCGATTCTGCTTGCCTACTCGTCCATCCGCTCTTGCGAAGCAGCGCGCTCAAGGCCTGCCTAGTCTCCATCCCGCCAAGCGAAGCATTGCATAGCGGCATTGCATAGGAGTAGTTGTACTATTTTCTCTTTTATTTCCACAAACCAAAACCCCCCTTTCGCATCCATCCGACCTAAAGGACTTCAATCTCAAGTCCTTGCTCGAAAGTTAACTCCACCTTACTGTGTTCTGATGAGTCCTGATCATATACACTTTTATGGACTCATCTGGGCCGTTTAGTTAGTCATTTCACTGCACTTTAGCCCTGTTTTAGTTCATATTTGTTAACCCATGCTAGGTGCACCTTTTGGCCCATTTTGGTGTGATTTCATGTTGATTTTCATTAGTAGTTTTCATGCATTGTTCGGTGCCACTTTTAGTGGCCGGATTGGTGGTTGTACGCTAGAACAGGAGTCGTGCAGGTGTTTCCGGTGCAATTCTGCACAGGAACACAGCGCACGAACACTGGTTCTATTGCGCACGACCACTGGTCGTGCGCCACTGATCGTGTGCACTTAACGCCTTTTTCATGAGTTCTGTTTGGTGCAGTGCGCACGACCACCAACGCCAGTGCGCACGACCACCGGTCGTGCGCCACTGCTCGTGCGCATTGACCATTAAATTTCTGAGTTCTATTTCATCTATTGCGCACGACCACTGACGCTAGTGCGCACGACCACCGGTCGTGCGCCACTGGTCGTGCGAACATGTTATTTTGTAATTTCTGTCTTTGCAGGTTCTGTCCAGGCAGAGCGCACGATCACAGGATTCCAGTGCGCACGACCACTGGTCGTGCGCCACTGACCGTGCGCACTGTTTAATTCCAGCGCCTATAAATTCCCTGCTCGCGATTTTAGGTCATCATCCCGATTTCTTCCGCCATTTTCCGCCCGATTCTGCCCAGTTTCGCCCCTCCACCGTCGCCCACCATATAGAGGTGCTCCGGGCTTGCTCTTCACGCCAATCTTGAGCCGGAGTCTCCTCTCGGCCTCCTCCTTCATCCAAGAGCTCCAAAGGAAGACCTAGCCGCCATTACCTTCAAGCAAGAGGAAGTGTTGCAACCTCCACCGGATCGTGACACGAAGAAGACGGGTCCATTGGAGAGTAGTGACAGCTCTCTCTACCCCGGACGTAGTTGTGGACCGAGCTTGGACGCGGATTGACAACCCGGCGATTCCAACCGTGAATCTTCAACGAGCCTTCGGATTCGGTCGATTTCTTGCCTTGTTCTCCTTTTATTGATTGTTGTAATAGTTAGATCTTGTATATTTTGATGAAGTTGCACTTGAACTAATTTGTATTTCCATATATTTCTTGTATTTGTGAAATGCTTGTTATTTGAGTTGCTTGAGGTGCGCCCCATTCCA
Organism: Dactylorhiza incarnata; assembly: GCA_033032865.1. Lineage (NCBI taxonomy): Eukaryota > Viridiplantae > Streptophyta > Magnoliopsida > Asparagales > Orchidaceae > Dactylorhiza > Dactylorhiza incarnata. The sequence continues at coordinate 865,015 of JAWHQI010000464.1, read as the reverse complement.
TCCTCCATCCCACCATCGTGTCTGGTGCCGCACTGGCAATTGCTAGTGGCGTGCTTGTCGAAGAGGTGCTTGCGACCCTCATTCCACTAGCCTACTCGCCCATTCGCCTACCGAAGCGTGGCATCGCGGCCCGTAATCCATTCGCCTATCGAAGCAGCGCGCTCAAGGCCTGCATAGTTCGATTCCATTAGCCTTCTCGTCCATCCGCCCTTGCGACGCAGCGCGCTCAAGGCCTGCCTAGTTTCCATCCCGCCAAGCGAAGCTTTGCATAGCGGCATTGCATAGGAGTAGTTGTTAGCTTTTATTTTGTTTTCCAAAAGCCAACCCAACTCCCCCGCAATCCATCCGATTTAAGGACTTCGATCTCAAGTCCTGCCTCAATAGTAAACTCCACCTTATTGTGTTCCTCAAGAGACCGACACTCGGGGATTTATTCCCAACATTTATTACTTGAACGATCGGTACACTGCCGTTTCGTGTCGCAGTCGAGCTACCGCCTATAGCGGTGTGTGAGATTTGCGCCATCAAGTTTTTGGCGCCGTTGCCGGGGAACACAGACGTGTGAGTTTTCTGGAGAGGGAGAGTCTGAGAGAGAAGCCCTTCCATTTGTAAATTGCATCTCTTATTTTATTTCTGTTCTTTTTATTCCTTTTTCTTGTTTTATATCAGGTTGCTTTAGTAATTTCTATTTGGTTTAGTATTTGCACAATAGCATTTTTATTTTGAATCGTTTTATCTTCGCACTATGTGGGCACATCTGAATTTCCGTTGCCGTTGGTGTGGAGCTACCTCCCACTCTAGTGATGAATGCCCTACGGAGAATAGTAGGCATAATTCTTATAGCCCAGCATATGGAGCACCGACTTCGTCCGGTACTCCATATGGTGCGCGTAAGTCTTATGGCTACTCTGCTGAGCCTTTACCGTCTTACTTCTTTTCGGCTTCAGCACCCGTTATGCCAAAGAAGCCTGCTAGGCAGTGCCAGTTTTGTCAGAGCACAGATCATGCCCTGAAGGATTGTGCTGCTTTTCGTCGCCAATTGGATGAGGATGACGAGCCGGATATCCGGATCGTCCCGAATCCTAACTCTGGCGGCACACCTTCAACATCCGGTTTTGTGTCTTTGCCACCTTCACATCTTGAAGGGTATGGCGTTGACACAGTCACCAGATGTGTGGCTGATCTGGGCACCGATATTGCTGAGCCCATTCTCCCAGTGCATCCACCACCTCTAGTGGATTCGATTCTTTGTGAGGAATCGGTGCTCGACTTTTATCCGAGCACTATTCCTCTCCCTATTGTGCATACTACACTCGTCTCTGACGACATTGTTGATGATGTGTCGCAGGAGGAGGCGGTTGATCTGAGTGTTGTGCCTACTCCTATGGAGGAGGACAACCTTCTAGGTGAAGAGGAGTTTTCCTCAACACCGGTGGAGGAAGTCCAAATCTTGGGCAGGGCCACTGTCGATCCCGCTGAATCTTGTAGCATTGATGACAATGCAAACATTATTTTACTTCCCCAACCTAATGGGAGTGAGACCGGGACCACTCCCCCGATTTTTGATTATTTATGTTCTTCATCTTGTTTATTTCTCGATCCCCCCTCTTCACCCGAGCCTGTGTAGGTTGAATCTTCACAGGTACTTCAGGAGGACTTGGAGCTTTGTGCTCAAGTCAATGATGAGTGTGTCCTTTTATGCGAGGAGGTTGATCCCTCCTCCATTAAGGAAGCCTCATTCGTTGCCTTCTCCTCCTGCGGACCTGCTGTGGACGATACCTTGCTGGGCAAGGATAGTTTTGGTGAGATGAGTGAGGACCAGGCCTCCTCCTCTTCTTACTTTCTTTTCCCTCTGCCTGTGAGGAGCAGGTATTTATATTTAGGTAGAGGGGTGACTGCTCTGTCTCCGTATCGGTACCCGCTACCGATGCGCATATTAGAACAGTTACCTGTGCATTTTCTTTTTCATAGGCCCATTAGCTAGAACCGTTTTAATTTAGAATAAGTCGTGCTGGGATGACAATAACCCCAGTAGTTATCTTTCTTTTCTGCATTTTTATTTCTTCTAATCATGTTTAGTTAGTAATATTTCTTTTCAGTTTTCTATTTTCTTTTGTTTTTGCGGAGCTGACCCCTGCAGGTATCTTCTCTGGATGGCGGATGCTGCAGCGTTGTCTTAGTTTAAACGCCAATCTTCTGGTATGCTCACTTGCTGAGCATTGGGTACTCTCTTCCCCTAGCCCTATTCTGATTTTCATGTCATATGTTTTGTGGATTGTTTAGTTTAAGTCTGGGGGGAGAGCAATTTTTGTGCCCACTCACGTGCACTATCGCACTGCATACTAGAAGATTTCATTTAAATTGTTGTTCATTTTCATTGCACACCACATCACCCACTTGTGCGCGTACTCATCTGTTTGCTTGCTCTGTTGTGAATTTAATTCTTTTGCTTATTTGGGAAAATCTAGGTGATGTCTTAAGACTATGTAGTAGAGTAAAATGTTGACTCTAGTAGTGCTCCTAGTCGAGTGCTCGGTTGCATAGGAATTTGTGTAGATTAGACTTCTCTTTATATTATGGTTTTGTATTTTTCTCTATTAGTGTAAATGTTGTTTACTCTACTCAAATGGTGAATCCGGTGTGAATCAAACGGTAGCATAGGGATGTGTGTAAACGATCGCTAGATTCGTATTGCTTGAGTCGGGAGAAAGGAGAATCTTTCTCGGTGGCTAGAACTTGCCCCAAGCGATTCTTGAAGCATGGGTATACGGTTAGTCAATTGCGTGAATGTGATATAGGCCATCATTTTGGCCCGGTTGAGCTTTTGTGCCTATCCCTACCGCTTTATCCTCGCTAGCCCAGTTGTGCCTACCCGTTCTTTGATTCAGCCCCACTTTCATTTCACCAAAGCCTAAATGCCAATCCTAGTCGCACACCCAAATATGAGCTGTAGCTGTTTATTATTTTCATGAGTTGGTGGTGTTGATTGTGGTAGTATTTTGTGAAGATGTGGATGCGTCCTATTGGTTATTTGCTGAAAATGATAAGAAAAAGAAAAAATTGAGAAAAAGAAAAGAAGTAAAAAGAAAGGAAAGAGAAGTAAAGTTTCATTGAAAATCTTTTTATATCGATTTATATTTGGGAGTAGGCGGTGCACGCACCCATGCTGTTAAGTCCAAGTCTGGGGGTGTTGTGTACCCGCGTGTTTGTGTGGCGAATGAGGATAGTTTCCTGCATTAGCTCATTTGGGTTTAGTGCTTGAGCCGTCGTTTTTATCTTTGTTTATCCTCACCTAAACCCAAGCCCCATTTAAAACCTAAAGTCCTATTGATTCACGTATTTGAGTCAAACCAGTGCCGTGGAGAGAATGTGATCGGGCAAGCTTATGGTCACCGACACTGATGGATTTCAGTGGAGTTTGTCCCGTACCCCGATCTTGAGCAATGCTCGTCTCAGCGCTTAGTTTACTTTCTCCGTATGCATGACCGACTGATTCACCGTTGTTCACCATTTTGAGTAGTTGTAATATGCTTTTACTCTTTTAGAAATTTATAAACTGTTTGTATAATCAGTAGTCTTTTCTACTAATTTTCTTATGCACATGAGCATGCGACTTCGCATGGTACTCTGCATTGTAGTTTTAAGCCATCTACTTTTCTTTCCCCGTTCGCTTAGAATTTGTTTGCTCGGGACGCGCAAACAGTTAAGTCTGGGGGTGTGATGAGTCCTGATCATATACACTTTTATGGACTCATCTGGGCCGTTTAGTTAGTCATTTCACTGCACTTTAGCCCTGTTTTAGTTCATATTTGTTAACCCATGCTAGGTGCACCTTTTGGCCCATTTTGGTGTGATTTCATGTTGATTTTCATTAGTAGTTTTCATGCATTGTTCGGTGCCACTTTTAGTGGCCGGATTGGTGGTTGTACGCTAGAACAGGAGTCGTGCAGGTGTTTCCGGTGCAATTCTGCACAGGAACACAGCGCACGAACACTGGTTCTATTGCGCACGACCACTGGTCGTGCGCCACTGATCGTGTGCACTTAACGCCTTTTTCACGAGTTCTGTTTGGTGCAGTGCGCACGACCACCAACGCTAGTGCGCACGACCACCGGTCGTGCGCCACTGCTCGTGCGCATTGACCATTAAATTTCTGAGTTCTGTTTCATCTATTGCGCACGACCACTGACGCTAGTGCGCACGACCACCGGTCGTGCGCCACTGGTCGTGCGAACATGTTATTTTGTAATTTCTGTCTTTGCAGGTTCTGTCCAGGCAGAGCGCACGATCACAGGATTCCAGTGCGCACGACCACTGGTCGTGCGCCACTGACCGTGCGCACTGTTTAATTCCAGCGCCTATAAATTCCCTGCTCGCGATTTTAGGTCATCATCCCGATTTCTTCCGCCGTTTTCCGCCCGATTCCGCCCAGTTTCGCCCCTCCACCGTCGCCCACCATATAGAGGTGCTCCGGGCTTGCTCTTCACGCCAATCTTGAGCCGGGGTCTCCTCTCGGCCTCCTCCTTCATCCAAGAGCTCCAAAGGAAGACCTAGCCGCCATTACCTTCAAGCAAGAGGAAGTGTTGCAACCTCCACCGGATCTTGACACGAAGAAGACGGGTCCATTGGAGAGTAGTGACAGCTCTCTCTACCCCGGACGTAGTTGTGGACCGAGCTTGGACGCGGATTGACAACCCGGCGATTCCAACCGTGAATCTTCAACGAGCCTTCGGATTCGGTCGATTTCTTGCCTTGTTCTCCTTTTATTGATTGTTGTAATAGTTAGATCTTGTATATTTTGATGAAGTTGCACTTGAACTAATTTGTATTTCCATATATTTCTTGTATTTGTGAAATGCTTGTTATTTGAGTTGCTTGAGGTGCGCCCCATTCCATCCTCCATCCCACCATCGTGTCTGGTGCCGCACTGGCAATTGCTAGTGGCGTGCTTGTCGAAGAGGTGCTTGCGACCCTCATTCCACTAGCCTACTCGCCCATTCGCCTACCGAAGCGTGGCATCGCGGCCCGTAATCCATTCGCCTATCGAAGCAGCGCGCTCAAGGCCTGCATAGTTCGATTCCATTAGCCTTCTCGTCCATCCGCCCTTGCGACGCAGCGCGCTCAAGGCCTGCCTAGTTTCCATCCCGCCAAGCGAAGCTTTGCATAGCGGCATTGCATAGGAGTAGTTGTTAGCTTTTATTTTGTTTTCCAAAAGCCAACCCAACTCCCCCGCAATCCATCCGATTTAAGGACTTCGATCTCAAGTCCTGCCTCAATAGTAAACTCCACCTTATTGTGTTCCTCAAGAGACCGACACTCGGGGATTTATTCCCAACATTTATTACTTGAACGATCGGTACACTGCCGTTTCGTGTCGCAGTCGAGCTACCGCCTATAGCGGTGTGTGAGATTTGCGCCATCATGTTCCTTGAGAGATTCGATACTTGGGGATTCACTCCCACATTTTATATTACTTGAACGATCGGTACACTGTCGTTTCGTGCCGCAGTCTAGCTACCGCCTATAGTGGTGTGCGAGATTTGCACATCAAGTTTGTGTTCCCCGGCGCATCAAAGATTTGCACATCAAGTGTGTGTTTCTGGAAAGAAGAAGGAAGGACCAAGGTGCTACAGATGCAATCGACTTGGTCATTTCAAGAGAGATTGTAGAGTCAATCTTCAACGAGGGCATGCTGCAGGAAAAGAACAAGCTGCTTCCAATGCAGGTGATAGATGGGGTGAGGAAGACTTCATGACTAACACTTGTGTTCGGGCTTTGGCTTCTATCAACTATCAAGATGATTGGATTGTGAACTCGGGTTGTGGTCATCACCTCACCGGAGATGAGTCAAAGTTTTCTTCTTTGCAGACATACTCAGGTAATGATGCTATCATTACTGCTAATGATATTGTACATGCAGTTGACAAGGAGGGTGTAGTTTCTTTACAAGGAGATAGAGGTCCACTTATGTTGAAGAGTGTCTATCATGTTCCGGGGATGAAGAAAAACCTCTTCTCGGTGACCAATGTTGTTGATGCTAGTTATCACGTTCTGTTTGGTCCAACAGAAGTTAAGTTTCTTCGAAATGTGTCAGCAATGAAGGTTGAAGTCACTCATGTTGGAAGACAGGTGAAGGACTTGTTTGTGTTATCTACAAGTTCCTATGTTGATAAGATTGGGACTAATGATAGCGTTGCTATCTGCCATGAAAGACATGGGCATGTTGGGATGGATAAGCTGAAAGCTATGCCAGGAAGAGGCCTTGTGAGAGGTCTGCCTAGCTTGTCATCTTTTGGTGAAGGTCACGTTTGTGCAGGTTGTCAATATGGAAAGTCTCATCATCTTCCATTCATCAAATCACAAAGCAGATGCAAAGCACCATTGGAGTGTATTTATGGTGATCTATTTGGACCTACCGCAACTGTCAATCTTGGAGGTAGCAGATATATGCTAGTCTTGATTGATGACTTCACTAGATATACTTGAGTATATTTTCTGAAGGAGAAGTCAGAAGCCTTTGAAAATTGTGTGGAGTTCAAGGAGCTAATGGAAGGTCGGCTTAACCTGCGGATCAAGAAGTTCAAAACCGACAATGGAGGAGAGTTCACCTCAAATGCGTTCTTCAACTTCTGCAGGAAGCATGACATCTGAAGAGAGCTCTCTTGTGCTCACACTCTACAACAAAATGGTGTTGCAGAGTGGAAGATCCGTCATCTAATGGAGACCTGCAAATGTTGGCTTCATGCCAAGAGTATTCCAAAGTCCTTTTGGGCAGAGGGAATGTTTTGTGCAACTTATGTCATCAATCAGATGCCTATTGGTCCAATCAACATGAAGACCCCTCATGAGTTGATGTTCAAGATAAAGCCTATGGTGGAACACTTTCAAGTGTTCGGATGTACCTGCTACGTGCATGTTCCTGATGCCCTTAAAACGAAGCTAGATGCGAAAGCAAGGAAGCTAGTCTTGGTTGGTTATGATGACCGGAAGAAGGGTTGGAGATGCATGGATCCAGAGACACGGAGAGTTATAGTCTCAAGGGATGTGGTATTTGATGAGTTGACATCATACCAGGGTAGCTCTTCTGTTGAGTTACAAGAAAGCAGATCAAATGGTGGACTTGAAGAAGTTACTAAGGAGGTTTTGGTGGAGTTGTCTGTTTCTCCAGGTGCTCCAGTTTCTTCTAGCTCTGGATCAGGTGCTTCAGGTTCTGTAAGCAGGGAGAGCGATGCTCCAAGTATGCCTGAAGGAGAGCTAGTCCAAAATAGGTAGCTGAAGAGGTGGTTCAGAGTAAAGATCTGAGGAGGTCCAAGAGGACTATCATTCCACCAGATCGGTATACAGGGGGAAATTTGGTGAGCTTCGTTTCATGTTTCTTCGCAGGTCCCCTAGATGTGAGAGAGCCATCTTATTTTTAAAATGTCGTTAGAGTCAAGGAGTGGGAAGAGGCCATGGATGAAGAGATGACTTCCCTCAGAAAGAAAGAGACTTGGGACTTGGTGCCTAAAGTTGAGGGTGTTACTCCAGTGACTTGCAAGTGGGTTTTCAAGTTGAAGAAGAAGGATGATGGCATCATCGAGCGGTACAAGGCTCACCTTGTAGCTCGAGGGTTCTCTCAGAAGTATGAGGAGGATTATGAAGAAGCCTTCAGCCCTGTTGCCAAGATGACTTCAATTCGGGTGGTGATCGCAATGACAGCTTACCAAGGGTGGAAGATATGGCAACCTGATGTGAAGAATGCTTTTATTTACGGTGAGATAGACAAAGACATCTTCATGGATCAGCCACCTATTATGTTTCTGAAGATCATCATAGACATGTGTGTAAGCTCAAAAAGGCTATTTATGACTTGAAGCAAGCACCTCAGGCGTGGTATGGAAAGATAGAAGAATACCTCCAGTTCTGCGGTTACTTTGCTGCTGACTATGATTTAAGCTTGTTCTGGAGAAGACGGGAGAGCTTCAGGTCTTGGTGTTGTTATATGTTGACGACATGATCGCCATAAGAAATTCTGAAATGAAGGTAGCTAGACTTCGAGCAGAGTTAGCTATCAGATTTGAGATGAAGAACTTAGGTGAGCTCCACCATTTCCTTGGACTCGAAGTGGAGAGGAAGGAGGGCGGTATTTTTGTATCCCAGAAAGTTTATGTAGAACGAATTGTGAAGCGATTCGGCATGGAAGGTGGGAAGAGCAGCTCTACTTCACTGGAGGTTGTTATGATACTTTGACGTGATGAGGGGAAGGTTATTTCTGATCCTTTGGTGTTCCGGGCTTTGGTCTGAAGTCTGATATACTTGACAATCACAAGGCCAGATATCTCTTATGCAGTTGGTCGAGTGAGACAGTTTATGGCGGAGCCTCAGAAACTTCATCTTATGGCGCCTAGGAGCATTCTGAAGTACGTGAAGTCCACCACTGATTTGGGTCTCTTCTATGGGAAGGACTCGGGATTTTTCTTGCATGGATACATGGATGCTGATTATGGAGGAGATTCAAATGATCGGAGATCGACTTCTGGATATTTCTTTATGACAGGCTCTATGGCTATATCATGGTGCAGCAAGAAGCATGATTATGTGTCTGTCTCTGCCACGGAAGCAGAGTACAAAGCTTTGTCTTTGGTAGCGCAGGAAGCCATCTGGCTTAAGAGGCTTGTGGAGGACATTCATAGGGAGGTGCGAGGTCCTACTCTGCTACAAGGTGACAATTAGTGTGCTCTCAAATTGGTGAATAATCCATTTTGTCACGCTCGAACCAAGCACATAGAGATTGAACATCATTTCATTCGGGAGAAGGTGTTGGAGGGATCTCTTATGGTTGAGCATGTGAAGAACAAGGATAATGTCGCAGACATCTTTATGAAGCCATTGTCGAGGGGACCATTTGATCGGTTGAGGAGTCTACTTTGGCTGACTTCCACTTCCCAATTCAAGGGGGGTGTTAATTTTTTTGAAGTGGAAATGTAGTGTCCGGTCGGTCTAACTATGGAGACCACAGAGACCGCGCAAATTCTGGTATGGTGATCTGGCTGTAAGAGATCACATGTCTCTGGTGTCGGCGAACTATTGTGGTTTGCCGGTTGTGCCCAAGTGTTCCTATTCTGGTTGAGACCGGGCGGTCTGGTACTTTGGTCTGAATGAGATCGCTCTGGCGGTCAGCTATAGTTCCGATCTTATAAGAAATCGAGCGGGTTGTATGAGCTCGATTCTGGCGGTCTGCACTTGATTGGTCAGATGCTCATATGTTTCTGTTCTTATAAGAGACCGGGCGGTCTGCCGGGCTGTTCTTGGCAAGATGTCTGACTTTGACATTTTTGCTTAAGTGTAACAAGGTCTTATGGAGACCGTGCGGTCTGGTTCTGGAGACCGCACATTTCAATAAAGAAGGTGATTGTATCCCTCGTGGGCGGTGATGACATCCATTCGTTTGCCTATAAATAGGGGTGCAGGGCCAGTCATTCGTATGCAAGAATTGTAAGAACTAAAGTTGGTTTGGTTGTGTCGGTCTCTTATTTGAGGTCGCGCTGGTTGGGTTGTTGACCGGTTTATTGTGTTCGCAGGTTAGCGGGCAGTGGTCTACCGTCAACATTCTCCTTTCTTTCCAGCTTTGAATAAACCAGCTCGCCAGCGGTCTGTGTTTGTGGTTCTTGATCTGCTTGCAGTAGTGAGCAGTTCTTCTTCTCCTGTTTGCGGGTTACTTCTGTGATCTTGAGACCGTGCGGTCTGGGCGATCAAGAAGTGCGGACAGGGTGTTTGTTTTCAGCAGTTCAATAAGAATCAGATTGTGCGGTCTTTGATTGGCAGTCTGGCAGAGTACATGTCAGTGACCTATTCTGTTCGTGGGGTCTCAGGGAAGCCGGCGGTCTTGCTGAGTTTGAGCGGTTTGTGCGGTCTCAGCTTTCTAGCCGCCAGAAGCTTGTTCTGTTGCTTTGTCTTCTCATCTAGTTTTCTCTTATAAATCTTGTATCGACATGTATGCAACGCATTGTAATAAGATAGTCAATTTGAATAAGATCTTCTTGTCCTTCATTGTCACTGGTTAACTAGTTTGAATTGAATTGAAGTCTTCCGCCGTATTGTCTTCGATCCTACTCCGAAATTTTAACAGCGCGCACAGTTTCACTTCTATAAGCTACTTCGACACCTTCTGGCATGCTAACTATTAATCTTTATCGACGGTGCTTCGAATACAACCCTAAGTTGCGACGAATCATCTTCTTTTAAGCAACATAGATGTCGAATTCATTACGCTTTTTCTCTCTCTCTCTTGCTCTTGCATTCTCTTTCTCTCCAGCTCTCTTGCGTTCTTCTCTCTCTCTCTCTCTTTCATGTTTCTTGTTGCAGGTACATTAGATTCAATGACTCCACCAAAGATAAATTCTGGTTTTCTTGTGGATGCCGACTCCTTCAATGCTGTTGCAGAAAATTTCAAAGCTGTTCTCAGCTTGTTTCAAGATACTGGATTAACAAAGCTGATATCTACAAGATGCAAAATCCTAGATATTGAACTGACCGAGTTCAAAGATAATCTTCAAATAGGAGAGGATGGATCCCTTAATGTGAAAAAATATCTTGAACAAATGTTAACATTACAGAGGAAATACTATCTAACACCTTTAATCTATTAACATGTGATGAGTCTGATGAACTGACAAGGAAAGAGGCCAAGAGGGCCCTAGAAATCATGCAGTTCAAGAAAGAGAGGGCCATTAATATGAAAAAGGTTGATCTTGCAGAAGAGTACAGGTTCCTTACTGATATAGTAGGGAAGGTGCTGCTATGTAAGATTTCAACACATGATGCTATTCCCAAGAAGCAACTTCAAATAATGGAAGTTCTTGTTCTAAAGAAGAAGATAAACTGGGGAAGGTGCCTTCTATGGTTGATTGGGCACAAATACTCTCATAAACAAAGTGCATATATGAGAATGATGAGCCAAGTCTTGCTCCATCATTACCCAACAGTCTGCAAATCAAAAGGAGTGCCAATTCCTCCTGGGAAAAGAATAAATATAAGAATATTCTCAAAGTGGACCAGTCAAATTCTAAAGCCTGGTCAAGCTTCCCCTTCTCCTCCTCCTTCTCCAACTCCATAGGACCCTGCAACAGCACCACAAGATACCATTCCAGATGATACTACAGTCCCAGAGCCAACACCTTAAATTCCTCTCCAACCACAGCAACAACCATCCACCATCTCTCCTTCTGAAAATACTCCAGACAATCAGTCTGCCCTCTCTCCACCAGTTCATATTTCTACAGAAGTGTATCAACCCAACTCTCCTATCCACAACCAAGATATCCCAAACTTCAATCAGAACTTAACTGCAATTCCTCTAGTCAACAACTCCATACCTCCATCTACCTCTACCTCTAATTCTACACCTCAGGTTGATATTGATCAAGCCGTCTTTAAGGAAGTAGGGCTGGCCTCCAACACATTCGCTGACCTACTGGCCAGTCAAGCTAGAAGATTCAATAAGAAATACTCTCAGATGGAGTCAGAAATCTAAGAATTAAAAGAGACACTCTTGTCTCTCAAAAATGTTATATCCTCCTCCATGGTCACTAAAGATTTCTTAACCTCTCTTGTCAACAAGGTTAAGAGGGGGAGAAGATTCAGGAGGTGGAGGGGATATTTCACCAGGGAATGGAGAATGTCTAGGAAAAGAACAAGAGTGATGCAGAAGAAATTGTTCCAGATAACAATCCAAATAAGCTAACTGTTTTCCAAACAGGAATAGTTCATGTGGAGCCAGCTGTAGTAACCCAGGGGGAGCTCCCATCAACACAAGGGGAGCTCCAAGAAGGTGTGAAAGCAATGGATGATATTTGCTCTGATTGTTAAGGAGGCTGCACTTCTTGCTGAACAAGGTGCACATTCTCAGGGGGAGCCTTCCAAAGAAGATAAAATTAATGTAGAAGCTGATAGGAATCCTAAAGAAGAGAATGAACCTCTTTAATTTGCTACAAGGATGGTGGTACCAAAAGTATTATTAAGAAAAAGGAAAACTCATGAGAAGGAACATTGAAGTTCAGGTATTCTGTCAATATGAATACTCTATATTATACTATCTGGAGCAAACAGCTATGATGAACAATATAATTACTTGACAATGTATGAAAAGGTCTGTGATTTCATTCCAAAGGTTTTTATTGTCTAGGTATGTTTTGTTTGTTCTTATGTTTATGTCAAACTATGTGTAAAATCACTTTAATCAATCTATAAAATTGTTTAAGATAAATAGGGAGAGATTGTTGGGAATACTCCTTATGATTTAACTTAACAAATTAACTATAAGTGATTTTACTTCTTAGCTTATATTACCCACATTGTATAGTAAGGGTAAGTCAAGACAACCACAAAATAAGTTAAGATAAGACTTGCGTTGAATAAAAGTCGACGCGACTTCGAATTGATATCGACGCAACTCTGACTAGAAGTCAAAGCAACTTATTCAGCCTGTCGAAGTATAAACTCAAGTCAACGCAACATCGAAAGGAACTTGACGCAGAAGGAAGAGCTTATCGAAGCCATCCAAGAAGTCGACGCAACTTCGACTACAATTCGACGTAGAAGTCACAGCTCAAGATCAAGTCTTCAACTCGATGGATACGTCGATATGAAATCGGCATAATGTCGATATCTGAGTTCAATCAGAGCTAAGAAGGAATTCGAAGCTACTCTTATAAGAACTCAGAGGTGCGTCGACATGAAGGATGATGAAGTCGACGCAATGTCGAATACAATCAGAAAAAGGAACCTTTTTCTGCTGTCCTTTTGAGACCTTTTTAGAAGGACCACAAGGCTCAAGGCAGTTCTCCAACAACTCGTTTATTTTCAAGAATAGAATGAAGCTTTCAAGGACACAGCAAAGGCATTCTTGGATGGTATTCAAAACTGATGGACAGGTCGAGAACAAAAGAAGAATGGAAAATTAAGTGTCCAAAAACAATTCCATTTCAGGACAACCTAAAAGAAGAAAGTATTTTGAAATCTCAATCATACAGCTTAAGTATGCAAAAAGAGAAGAAGAATATCAAGAGTCATTACATTATTCTATCTGTCGACAAGGGTCTTCTTCTCCTTCCTCCCTTGAACCCTAAGGCAAATAGAAGTTTTCTCTCAGCACAGAGATATACAGAGATGCTTCTTCTTCATCATCATATTGCAGCTAGATTATAAGAAGCTTTCAGAGAAAAGGATCAAGCAAAACAAACCTTGCAAACAACTATTTCATATGCAAGGGTTCATCATTTTAGATCCTGTGAAAGATAGAAGCAACAGAAGTGCTTCTGAAGAATTCTGAGAACATAATTCTATTTTCTTCTTACTTTCATCTCCCTATTCTTCCTACTGTAAAAGAATTTTAAGAATCTCTATTCCAAAGGATTCAGTGGTTCAAGATCTCCTTATCAAAAGATTTGTGGTTCTAAGAGTCTCCTTAGCAAAAGACTAAGTGGTTCAAGATCTCCTTATCAAAAGATCTTTGGTTCTAAGTGTCTCCTTATCAAAAGACTCAGGCATAGGTTCTGCAATCCTACCAGGGAGGTAGAAGAGAGGAGTACCCACATTTTGCAGAACCTATATAAAAACTCTTGTGTCTTCTGGATTGAATTTTCTGTGTTGTCCCACTTTACTGTTTTCTACATTTACTTTTCCTGCAGTTACTTTATTCTCTTCTAGTAGTGTTGATTGCATAACTACTTAGTAGTTTTTATTTTGTGTACATTTAGGGTAGAAAATATTTAAATCTCTATTCACCCCCTCTAGAGAATACTCAGAGGCACACTGTGCACTTTCAGTCCTAATGATTCACGCATTTGAGTCAATCCAGTATCGTGGAGAGAGTACGAACGGGCAAGCTTATGGTCAATGAAATTGATGGATTTTAATGGAGGTTGTCCCGAGCACCGATCTTTGGCAATGCTCACCTCATCGTTCAGTCTACTTTCTTCCTATGCATGACCGTATGATTCACCGTGATTCAATTTTTGAGTAAATGTAATATATAAATACGCTCCTAGAAAACTATAGAGTAATATGTATAATTAGAAATTTCTTCTACTGTATTTCTATGCACGTGAGTATACGACTTCGCGTAGTACTCCACACTCTTAGTTACTTTGCAATCTTGTGCTTTTCTTGTCCGCTCGAGGGATGATTTGCTCGGGACGAGCAAATAGTCAAGTCAAGGGTTTTGATGAGTCTGATATTTACACTATTTTATAGACTCATCTGGGCTAGTTTTTACTCACATGCACTTCACTTGTTGTTCATTATTGCTCATATTTCACATGTTCATAGTTCTCACATGAAATGCACATTTAGGCCCGTTGTGGTGTGCAATTGAGCACTATTTTGCTGGGGGTAAGCACATTGTGCTCCCCATTCTTTTTTCTGCTATTATACTTGTGCTGGAGGTGCATTTCTAGCATTTGGATTTATTATGCGAGTGGGCATATCATCCATATTGCCCAGAATTCATGTTTGCATGAATCGCACAGTCGTGCGTTTTCTTCACGCACGGTTGGCTATGACCGTGCGCGATGATCGGCTGGCCAATATGGTGTTCTGTCCCTACTCGTGCGATTTGTTCTCGCACGGGCAATTCGCCTGTGCGTGAGTAAAATCACACGAGCTCTCTTGTTGTCCAAATTTATATGGTTCTAATAGCCCATGTGATTGCTTCACGCACGGTTGGATTCAACCATGCTCGAAGAAAATGCACGATCTCCTATTGATAGCCTATTTTCGAGTCGTCTGGATTTTCTCATGCGTTTTTTACGTATAGTCTGTTCTGACTGTGCGTGAGTAAAATCGCACAGACGCTTCTGGCTCATCTTCCTAGGCTTCTTGTATGTTTAATATTTCACGGTTTACGCACAACCGTGCGTTCAACCGTGCGTGACCAAATTCTGGCTGTTTTCTATAAAAGCTGCAGACTTCGCCCTAGACCGGATCCATTTTTTCTTTCGCGCCAAGAGTTGCTGCTCCACCCTTTTCCGCCGCTCCATCACCACCCACCATTTGGAGGTGCTCCAAACACATTCTTGGCTCTAAACCTGAGCAGGAGTATCCTCTCGGCCACCTCGCATCAACCAAGCGCTTCAAGGAGAGGATTTTACACTCATCTTCATCGCCAAGGTAGGAGTTCTTCGCATCGGACATGGTCGGATTGTTGTTTACCGGAGAAGACGGGTCCATTGGGAGGAAGTGACAGCCCTCCTCTACCCCGAATGATAGTTAGGACTGAGCTAGGGTGCGGATTGACAACCCGACGACTCCTAACGTGAATCTACAACAAGCCTCCAGATTCGCTTGTATCTCTTGTTTTTTTCTTCTCTTGATTGGATGATGTTGAATCTAATCTTCATTTTATAGATGATGTATGCCATTCTAGACTTTTGATTTTATAGATCTATTTTCATGGTTGTGAAAATACTTATTTGTGTAGAATGTGCTTGAAGTGCACCGATTCCGCCCCCACTCCATTCCATTCTGCAGATCCTCCATTCCATTCTGCTAGCCTACTCTTCCATTCTGCATGGCTACTCGTCCATTACGCATGCCTACTCTTCCACTCGCCAAGCTAAGCGGGGCTAACGGCCCGTGTAATCCACCTCACTTTCGCCAGTGCGAACCATTCTATCCACTTGCCTACTCGCGATCTGCCTAGTGAAGCAGTGCATAGCGGCCTGCATTGTTTCAATCCTCCTGGCGAAGCAGTGCACAACGGCCTGCATAGTATTGTTAATTTAGTTTCTTTTATTTTGTTTTCTGCATACCAATCCAAATCTTCCACAACCCATCCGACCTAAAGGACTTCAATCACAAGTCCTTCCTCAAAAGTAACTCCACCTTACTGGGTTCCTCTGAGATTCGATACATGGGAATTACTCGGCCATTTTATATTACTTGAACGATTGGTACACTATCATTTCGTGCCGCAGTCTTGCTACCGCCAATAGCGGTCTGCTACATTCGCGCATCAAGTTTTTGGCATCGTTGTTGGAGATTAACACACCGTTATAGGTGGTAGCAAGACTGCGGCACGAAATGACAGTGTACCGATCGTTCAAGTAATATAAAATGGGCGAGTAATTCCCAAGTATCGAATCTCAAAGGAAGACTGTAAGGTGGAGTTACTTTTGAGGGAGAACTTGAGATTGAAGTCCTTTAGGTCGGATGGGTTGCGGAAGGTTTGGATTGGTATGCGGAAAATAAAATAAAAGAAACCTAAATTAACACCACTATGCAGGTCGCTATGCACTGCTTCGCCAGGCGGATGGAAACTATGCAGTCTGCTATGAACTACTTCACTAGGCGGATGGGAGAGTAGGCAAGCGGATGGAATGGTTCGCACTAGCAAAAGTGAGGTGGATTACACGGGCCGTTAGCACCGCTTAGCTTTGCGAGGGGAAGAGTAGGCACGCGTAATGGACGAGCAATCAAGCGGAATGGAAGAGTAGGCTAGCGGAATGGAATGGAGGGTCTACGGAATGGAATGGAGTGGGGGCGGAATCGGTGCACTTCAAGCACATTCTACACAAATAAGTATTTTCACAACCATGAAAATAGATCTATAAAATCAAAAGTCTAGAATTGCGTACATCATTTATAAAATGAAGATTACATTCAACATCATCCAATCAAGAGAAGAAAAAGGAAAGAGATACAACTTAATTCGGAGGCTAGTTATAGATTCACGGTAGGAGTCATCGGGTCGTCAATCCGCGTCCTATCTCAGTCCCAACTATCGTCCATGGAAGAGTAGGGTTGTCACTTCCTCCCAATGGACCCGTATTCTCCGGTAAACTACAATCCAACCACGTCCGATGTGAAGAACTCCTTGCTTGGCGATGAAGATGAGTGTAGAATCCTCTCCTTGAAGCGCTTGGATGATGCGAGGTGGCCGAGAGGATACGCTCAAGATTTGAGCAAAGAATGTGTCTGGAGCACCTCCAAATGGTGGGTGGTGATGGAGCGCCGTGAAAGGGCAGAGGAGCAACTTTTGGTGCGAAATACCAGATGGAAAAGGGCTTATATCTCTCGATTCCCTCTCCAGAAACTCACACGTCTGTGTTCCCCGTCAATGGCGCGAAAAACTTGATGCACGAATCTAGCACACCGCTATAGGCAGTAGCAAGAATGCTGATGAGTAGTTTATATACTCATCTTTTAGTATAGTTTTAATATATTTTTAATATAAAATTATAAAAATTATATGAATTATATCATATAAACCTTTCTTTTTATATATATACATATGTATGTGTTTATATATATATATATATATATATATGAATGCGGGCTCCGATCGACGAACGATCGGGAGATCGACGAACTGTCTCCTAGTGGCCTCCGATCGACGAACGAGCGAGAGATCGACGAACTGTCTCCTGGTGGCCTCCGATCGACCTAGAATGTATATATATATAAATAAACATATATGTATATATAAATAAACATATATATATAAATAAACATATATATATATATAAACACATACATATGTATATATATAAAAAGAAAGATTTATATGATATTTTCATATAATTTTTCTTTTTATATATATACATATGTATGTGTTTATATATATATATATATATATATATATATATATATGTGTGTGTGTGTTTTACATATATGTTTATTTATATATATATGTTTATTTATATATACATATATGTTTATATATATATAAATATATATATACGTTCTAGGTCGATCGGAGGCCATCAGGAGACAGTTCGTCGATCTCCCGCTCATTCGTCGAACGCAGTTCGTCGATCTCTCTCTCGTTCGTCGATCGGAGGCCACCAGGAGACAGTTCTTCGATCTCCCGATCGTTCGTCGATCGGAGCCCGCGCTCGTCGAACGCAGATCGTCGATCTCTCGCGTGTTCGTCGATCGGAGGCCTCCAGGCGACAGTGCGTCGATCTCCCGACCGTTCGTCGATCGGAGACAGCGTTCGTCGATCGTGGCCATACGCCGTTCGTCGATCGCCCGTCAAAACAGCGCGTATCAAATCTCCTCCACCACGCGAGCCTCCTCCCTGTGCGCCTCTGGCCACCTCCAACACAACAGCCCGCCTCCAAGATCTCGACCACCTCAAGTTGCTCCACATCCACCTCCATGCAAGCCGTCGGCCACCATGCAGCTCAACCACTTTCGCCGCCAACATGCATGCATTCCACTTCCAGTCGAGCTCCACCATGCAGCAATCAATTCCGCTTCCTCCACTTCCGCCTCGTCTATGTGCGCCTCCTCCTCCATGCAGCGCCATCACCTCCAGCGATCCATCCCGGCTCCCCTTTAATGCAATCGTTACACTATGGAAACCTAGTCCTCCACGTCAGCAATCCAAGGCCTCCTCTTCAATGCTCCATTGATGCCGCCTCCAACTCAGCCTCCAACTATTGCAGTCAGCCTCCTCCCACCCATACAGTTTCAATTCCAGAAAAACCTATAAAAAGCCTACCTCGGGAAGGAGGAAAGAGAGATTTGGATGGAGAAAAGATAGTATTATTTTTTTTTAGATATTTTTGGATTATTATTATTATTATGTATTTCTCGTGTTAAGGTAGTTATCGTTGGACACTCTAATCTAATCGTGTATTTCTCCTTTTTCATTTTAGATTTTTCGTGTAACCTCGCTCTTTTACTTCTTGTAAACCCTTTTATCTACTAGTAATAAAATTTCATTTCATTTCCATTTAAAATATTAGTCATAAATCGATTTTGTTAATTTATGTTCTTCTGCATGATGTCGTATTTTTTATAATAATGATTCCCCCAATCTCCATGAGTAACTAAATTCTATTAGTACTCGGCCGAGATGATCCAAGGAAAATATCATTTATGCTTTAATTTATAGCTGCTCTTTCTCTTCCTTAGAATGCTTTAGATTTATCCTTGAACTTTATTGATTTGAGAATATATTATTGATATATAATTCTCATTCTTGTTTTCGTAGTCTAATAACCGGGAGGTTCTGATTTCGAATCGATCATTTCAAGGATAAAGTGAGTTGAATGCACTCTTCGAGAGAGGATGACATAATTCTCCCGGATTTGAGTCAAATCCAATAGAGGGGTTCACTACGATAAGGCGAGTTTTATGGGTTTTGATTCTAAAGCGAAAGTTCGATTGATCAACCTAAACTCAGTTGAGTGTATCCTCGAGAGAAGTATGTTTATAATTCAGGAACTTCCACGGTCAAGTAATTTCTATAAGAGAATTAGAAGTTTTATTTCTTATATCTATTTTCCAAGGTGATTCAAGGTTGAGTACTAATCTTTTAATTCATAGTTTTTAAAATAAGTTATCTCTCTTTCTTGCAAAACCAACCCCAAAGTATTGTTGATAGAATAATAGAAATTTTCTTGAAGTAAGAGTATTCAACCGCCCCGAGTCTAATACGACCTTGGTTTTTACAACCTATACTACATTCGATACGATACACTTGCCGTCATCGTTTGCAAGCATAGTTCTGTGTATCAAATGCAGCACGAAATGACAGTGTACCGATCATTCAAGTAATATAAAATGGGAGAGAAATTCCCGAGTATCGAATCTCAAAGGAACACAGTAAGGTGGAGTTACTTTTGAGGAAAGACTTGAGATTGAAGTCCTGTAGGTCGGATGGGTTGCGAAAGGTTTGGATTGTTATGCGGAAAATAAAATAAAATAAACCTAAATTAACACTACTATGCAGGCTGCTATGCACTGCTTCGCCGTGCGGATGGAAACTATGCAGGCCACTATGCACTGCTTCCTTAGGCGGATGGGCGAGTAGGCAAGCAGATGGAATGATTCGCACTAGCAGAAGTGAGGTGTATTACACGGGCCGTTAGCACCGCTTAGCTTGGCGAGTGGAAGAGTAGGCACGCGTAATGGCCGAGTAGTCAAGCGAAATGGAAGAGTAAGCTAGCAGAATGAAATGGAGGGTCTGCGGAATGGAATGGAGTGGGGGCTGAATCGGCGCACTTCAAGCACATTCAACACAAATAAGTATTTTCACAACCATGAAAATAGATCTATAAAATCAAAAGTCTAGAATGGCATACATCATCTATAAAATGAAGATTACATTCAACATCATCCAATCAAGATAAGAAAAAGGCAAGAGATACAACCGAATCCGAAAGCTTGTTGTAGATTCACTGTAGGAGTCATCGGGTCGTCAATCTGCGTCCTAGCTCGGTCCCAACTATCATCCGGGGAAGAGGAAGGTTGTCACTTCCTCCCAATAGACCTGTCTTCTCCGGTTAACTACAATCCGGCCACGTCCGATGCAAAGAACTCCTAGCTTGGCGATGAAGATGAGTGTTGAATCCACTCCTTGAAGCGCTTGGATGACGCGAGGTGGCCGAGAGGATGCTCCGGCTCATGTCAGGAGCACCTCCAAATGGTGGGCGGTGATGGAGCAGCGAAAAAGGGCAGAGCAGCAACTCTTGGCGCGAAAGAGCAGATGGATCCGGTCTAGGGCGAAGTCTACAACTTTTATAGAAAAATGGTCAGAATTTGGTCACGTACTGCCGAACGCACGACCGTGCATAATCCGTGCAATATTAAACATACAAGAAGCCTAGGAAGATGACCCAGAAGCGCCCATGCAATTTTACTCACGCACGGTCAAAACAGACCGTGCGTAAAAAAACACGGGCAAATCTAGACGACTCAAAAAATAGGCTATCAACAGGAGATCGTGCATTTCCTTTGCGCATGGTTGAATCCAACCGTGCGTGAAGCAATCACACGGCAATAAGAACCATATAAATTTGGACAACAAGATAGCTCGTGCGATTTTACTCGCGTACGGGCGAATTGCCCGTACGAGAACAAATCGCACGAGCAGGGACAGAACACCATATTGGCCAGCCGATTATCGCGCACGGTCCTAGCCAACTGTGCGTGAAGAAAATGCATGACTGTGCGATTCATGAAGACATGAATTCTAGGCAATATGGACGATCTGCCCACCTGCACAACAAATCCAAACGCTGGAAACACACCTCTAGCACAAGTATGAAAAAAGAATGGGAGCACAATATGCTTACCCCTAGCAAAATAGTGCGCAATTGCACACCACAACGGGCCTAAATGTGCACTTCATGTGAGAACTATGAACAAGTGAAATATGAGCAATAATGAACTACAAGTGAAGTGCATGTGAGTGAAAACTAGCCCTGATGAGTCCATAACACAATGTAAATATCGGACTCAACACATGTTGGTATGGATAAGCTGAAGGCTATGGTGGCAAGAGGCCTGGTGAATGGCTTGCCTAGTCTATCATCCTTTGGTGATGGTCATGTTTGTGCTGGATGTCGGTTTGGTAAGGCTCAACACCTTCCATTTGACAAGTGACAAACAAGATGCAAAGCACTGTTGGAGTGTATTCATCGTGATTTGTTTGGACCCACCGCAAATGCCAGTCTTAGAGGTAGCAAGTATATGCTTGTCTTGATTGATGATTTCACTAGGTATACCTGAGTATACTTTTTGAAGGAGAACTCTGAGGCATTCGGGAAGTTTGTGGAGTTCAAAGAGCTTGTGGAAGGCTGTCTTGGTTTGCGGATCAAGAAGTTGAGAACTGACAATGGAGGGGAGTTCACCTCAAGTGAGTTTTTCAACATCTGCAGGAAGCAAGGCATCCGGAGGGAGCTCTCTTGTGCACATACTCCACAATAGAATGGAGTTGCAGAGTAGAAGATCCGTCATCTGACGGAAACCTGCAAGTGTTGGCGTCATGCTAAAAGCATTCCTAGCTAGGTCGTTCTGGGCGAAGGGAATGTCTTGTGCAGCCTACGTCATCAATCGACTACCTCTCCGTCCTATCAACATGAAGACTCCACATGAGTTGATGTTCAAGGAGAAGCCTAGTGTGGAACACTTTCGAGTGTTCGGATCTACCTGCAATGTGCATGTTCCTGATGCTCTTAGAACGAAGCTAGATACAAAAGCAAAAAGCTTGTCTTCGTTGGTTATGATGACCGAAAGAAGGGCTGGAGATGCATGGATCCCGTGACACGAAGGTGTGGGGTCTCAAGGGATGTTGTATTTTATGAGTTGACATCATACCAAGGTAGCTCATCTGTGGAGCTACAAGAGAACAGGTCAGATGGAGGGCAATGTGAAGCTGATAAAGAAGATCTGGTGGAGTTTCCTATTTCACCAGGTGTTCTAGTTGTTTCTAGCTCTGGGATAAGTGCTTCAGGTTCTGGAAGCAGGGGAGCGATGCTCTAAGTGTGCCCGGAAGGAGAGCTTGTCCAAAAGAAGCAGCAGAAGAGATGGATCAGGGTAAAGCCCGACGGGGGTCCAAGAGGACTATTATTCCACCAGCTCGATATAAAGAGGGAACTTGGTGAGCTTCGTCCATGTTTCTTTGCTGGCCCCTTGGATGAGCGAGAGCCATCTTGTTTTGAAAACACCACTGGAATCAAGGAGTGGTAAGATGCCATGGATGAGGAGATGACTGCCCTCAAGGAGAATGAGACTTGGGATCTTGTGCCCAAGGTTGATGGCATCACTCCTGTGACATGCAAGTGGGTTTACAAGTTGAAGAAGAAGACTGACGGTAGCCTTGAGCGTTACAAGGCTCGCCTTGTAGATCGAGGGTTCTCTCAACAGTACGACGAAGACTATGAAGAGACATTTAGTCATATTGCCAAGATGACTTCTGTTTGGGTGGTTATTGAAGCCGAAATTGCATTTCCACGATCAATGCTAAAAAAGCAAAGGAAAAAGAAGGTTGTGAGCTGCTGGTTACTATTGACTTGGCAAATTCAAACCGTTTAGACCGCTAGCAGCGGTCGAGACCAGACTTCGCCGGTCACGGCGAATGTCACTCTTGTGACGGGCTTTCCTTTGATTTAAGAAGTGTTTAAAGTGGGTTACATGGCAAGGAAAAGGTGAAGCCGGCCGGGTAACAAACCGCAAGATAGTAAACTCGAGACTGCAACTCTTACAAGCGAGCTCCTGGATTCGAGTGTGCATGTCTTGGGAATGTCGCTCACCCCTTTTTATAGGCTCGGGGTCTGACCAAATGGGCAGGGCTAAAATAACCGCCTGCCCGGATATAGGAGAATCGGGCAGGGGGTGACGTGATACAGAAGGGGAGACAGAAGATAAGCTGCGCGGCCTGGCGGCTTGACTGTCAGTTTGTGCTGAGCTTGGATTGAGAGACCCTGACTTGAGAAGAACGGCGGCCCGCGCGGTCTATGATTTGAGTTCGCGGCTTGCCTTCTGGACTTGAACCCTGGTAGTCTTCAATCCTTGATGGTGGTATGGTATTGATAGACCGCCCGACTTATTCTGACTGAGTTAAGAGACTTGTGTAATAAGCATCAATTGCAGAGCCAGGTGGCTAGACATGTCAAATCACCCGGTCTATGAGAGATGTTGCTTAGGTAGTGGTCTTCTGGGTAAACAGTGGTGATAGCGTTGGAAGCTTGCCAAGGATGGAAGATTTGGCAACTCGACGTGAAGAATGCTTTCCATTATGATGAGATTGACAAGGATATCTTCATGGTGCAGCCACCTGGCTATGTTTTTGAAGTTCATCCAGGACATGTCTGTAAGCTCAAGAGGGCTCTTTGCGGCTTGAAGCAAGCGCCTTAGGCGTGGTATGTGAAGATCACAAAATACTTCCAATTCTGCGGATATTTTGCTTCGAATTCTGATTCAAGCCTGTTTGTAAAGAAGTCGGGAGAGCTGCAAGTCTTGGTACTGTTGTACATGGATGACATAATCGTCACGAGAAACTCTCAAGAAGAGGTAGCTAGGCTCCGGGCTGAGCTAGCTATCAAATTTGAGATGAAGGATCCGGGTGAGCTCCACCATTTCCTTGGTCTTGAGGTGGAGAGGAAAGAGAGCGGTGTCCTCGTGAGAGCGGTGTCCTCATTTCCCAAAAGGGTTATGCAGAATGGATCGTGTAGCGATTCGGCATGGGAGAGGGAAAGAGTATCTCTACTCCCCTAGAGTTTGGGTTGAAACTTCGGCGGGATGGGCGAAGGGTTCTTTCTGATCCCTTGGTGTTCCGGGCTTTGGTTGGAAGTATGATTTATCTAACGATTACGAGGCCGGATATTTCTTATGTTGTTGGCTGAGTAAGTCGATATATGGCGGAGCCGCGGAAACCTCATCTAGTAGCGGTAAGGAGTATTTTGAAGTATGTGAAGTCCACCTCTGCTATGGGTCTCCTTTATGGGAGCGACTCGTGCTTAAATCTGCATGGTTACACGGGTGCTGATTATGGAGGAGATTCAGATGATCGGAAGTCGACTTATGGTTATGACTTTATGACTTGCTCCACAGATATCTCGTAGTGCAGCAAGAAGCAGGATTCGGTGTGTGTCTCCACTACGAAAGCGGAATACAAGGCTTCGGCCTTTGCAGCTTAGGAAGACATCTGTCTTAGGAGGCAAGTAGGAGACATCCATGAGTAGGTGCGAGGTCCTACTCTGTTTCGCTGTGACAATGAGAGTGCCCTTAAACTGGTTAATAATCCAGTTTGTCACGCGATGACCAAGCATATCGAGATCGAGCATCACTTCGTTCGGGAGAAGGTACTGGAGGGATCTTTGATGGTTGAATAATATGTGCAGAGCGAGGACAATGTCGCGGACATCTTCACAAAGCTGATGTCGAAGGGATCTTTTGGTCAGTTATGAAGTTTGTTTGAGCTGACTTCCATTTTCCACTTCAAGGGGGAGTGTTAAATTTTTGAAGTGTAAGTAGAAGTGTGTTGGGCGGGATGAGGAAGTTAGACTGCAGTGATCGCTGAGACCGCGCAGTCTCAGCGGACTCCGTTTTGCGATCTTGTCGCTTTATTGGCTAAGTCTCAAGAATGTATCTTCTTGTGATCGCGCGATTTCTCCTTGTGCGGTCTGGTTTGGGCAGTTACTGTGCCTCTGTTGGGGTAGTGACGACATTCGTCTGTTTTCCTATAAATATAGGCGCAGAGCCCGTCATTTATAACGAGAACTATAAGAACTAAAGCTTAGGTTGCTTTTGTCGGTCTCCCTTTTTTGAGATCGTGCGGTCTGGAAGTGATTTGATCGTTTGTTGTGTTCGCAGGTCAGCGGCCAGCAGTCAGTGATCTTCTTCCTTGGTGATTCTTCCTAGCTTTGAATAACCAATTCGCCTGTGGTCTTCTTCTGTGCGGACGGTGTTGTAGTTCTTGGGTTGTTCGCAGCAAGCTCAGCAGTCAAACGACCTTGCGGTTAGGCGATCTAGAGTTGCGGTCAGGCGAAAGATTTTACAGTTCTGTTATCTGTTCGCGGGCAGCTTCTATGATTATGCGACCTTGTGGTCAGGCGATCAAGAAGTGCGGACTGCTTGTTTTCTCAGCAGTTCAATTATTTAGCAGTTCGTGCGTTCTGAGGTGGCGGTCTTGCAGATAGCAGGTTGACGACCTGTGCTATTCGCGTGGTCTCAGTGGTTGCCGTGCGATATGTTTTGTTCAACGGTCTCTGTTCTTGTTGTTCGCCTGTTGCTTGTTTGTCTCTGTTTTTTCTCCATCTTATATTCTGATAAATCATGTCTCGTCATGTATGTCTCGAATTGTGAAGGAGATAGATTAATACAAGATTCTTGTCTTTCTATTGTGTTGGTTACTTAACTTGGAATATTTGTAGTGTTCCTGCGTCTTATTCCCGCTTATAAGAAATTTTAACTTGGCATTTGTGTTAAATCTATTACCAGATATCAGAGCTTGAATTTTTAACACTTCACTCGACGATATTTAGACTTACAAAGACTTTATTTTCCTTATCTGATTTCTGAACTTCTGCCTAAGATATCTCTTGGTCTTTGTAGGCGAATCGTCTTGATACTTAAGAGATGTCATCTTGGTACCTCAATGATATCGTCGAGTGACCAAGACGATATTTGCCTTAAGCATTTTTCCGACTTTCTCAGCTTACTCCCTTTGATCTAGCTGACTTGATAAACTTATATTCTTGTTGATATAGAGTTTGTGTCAAGTCTAATATTGTCTAAATCATAGCTCGACATAGTGTTTTGCACAATGAGGAATTACATTGACAAAACTATGTCTGATGACACTAAGTCTATTCTTATATTAGATATGCACTATTATGTACCTGAAATTACTTAAACAAGAAAACACATTCATCAAATACAGATGTGTTCATCTATATTATGAGGGCTTCTTCAAATTAGAAACATTGTAGGCTATGTTCCCAATAGCTCGGAATTTACATCATTTAATAGAAATTTGAGCTTCGTCCAAACAAATTAAAATAGACATTAGAATTTCAGACTTAAATCCTAACTACTTAAAAAACAGGGAAAAGGAAGAAAATTTATCAAGATAACTTTGAACTGCAACTCAGTGTTAGGATGACAAGGGTGCAACCACTTGTGAGCTTGCTACATTTGATGGCTCTAGTGGCAACGTCGGAGAAGCTCGACAAACCTAGCAACTTCGGAGCATTCTAATTGAAAATTTAGAGAATTCATCAATTTCACCTAAAAAATAAATAAATTTGAACTAAATTGAATTTGCTAGTGTTTATATTTAAATTTTTGAATAGATGCATATCTACAGAGATTCCGGAGTGTCGATGCAAACACGATCAATTGATACGTTTTTTAAATAAATGATTAACACATGTGAGAGTATTAATTTGGAGTCCAAAGATATAGTGAAAGAACACATTCAATATACTTTGAAGATGCAGACTGTTACAATTGGTAAATGTAACTTAAGAGCTGGTGCGGAACTAAGGACGAGCACACCTTGTGTATCACCATGTGTGCCATTTTCTTTAGACGTTTGGTCGTCGACACGTCGGTAGGGGATTATGCAGTTGCGCCAAGCCGAGGAGTGGCTCGTCTATGATTTGATGAATCATAATTTCTTTATTAGACGTTTGGTCGTCGACATATCATATTTTATTTTGATTGTCATGGTTCTCCCTCCATTAAATTTTGATCTTGATTAATAATTTTATATGATTCTTATCAATGGAGAATCGAAAAAAGTGTCATTTTAACAAGATTGTTTTTTTCTAAATAAGAACGTTAGTTTCTTTTTCACATAGTTCGTTTCTTGCATCGACCAATTCAATTCTTACATGTTTGTCTCCTCCTATGATCATATATAGCTCATCAACTGATTAGAGCGTTGTTTTTCTCTGATTGCCGAAGAGCGTTGTTCTTCTCTGATGATGTAATAATTTCAGGTTTTAATCTAGTTAATAATATTTAATTTAATTTTAATATTTTTATAAATATTTATTATATGTGTATTTTGTGAGGACGATGACTTCTATTCGAAGATCAAATACAATTGACTCTTCTTCTAACATCCCCACACCTCTCCTACAACCAAATTCAATCCGGATCAAAGTTCAGTTTCCACAAATTATTGAATTGAATGAAGAGAAATTTGAAAATTCATACGAAATAAACAAATTAATTACATCATAAACTCATCCGAACATGTTCATAAAGCTTCCAGCAATTATATAAAAGTAAAATCTGGGTATGAAAGAAATCATATCATTTAACAACTACATGCAACTGATATAAGCTGGCGGAAGCCATTATAATTATAATTATTAGGGCATTGTTATATGCTAAATAGCTAGGTTTGACTATACACAAATTTTAGTTTGCATATGATCAAACTTGATTTACGTTTAACAATGCCCTATTATTATTATTTTACTTCAATAATTCAACTTATAATACTTCATAAAATATGAAAAAACGCAAATCATGAACAAAAAGATTTCCGAGGGACCAATCTGGGTTCCTGCGTTTTGTGAAACTCCACTGACACAGGAAACATGTCAAAGGAACTAACAGCAACCTTTGCGGTGGCTGTTCCCCAACTCATGTCGCTATTCCGCACTGCGATATTAAGAATGTAATTCATCCACGTATCAGTATCAGGTTTCTTGCTGGCGCTCTTCACCCAACAAAAGTGAATATGAAGTTCTTCTCCCGGGTGTTCACGATTGTAAATCATGACGGCGAAAGCTGCGGCCGATATGCAAGCGGGATCTGACTGCTAGTTTTGGATTTCTACCACGGGCCCTTTATCTGCCTCCGCACCGATCCCGGCCACGATGATGAAGAGGGCAGTGGCGCAAATAATCAGCTGATGGGAGGAAGAAATCGTCATGAATGCCGCTGGTTGGAAGCTATGAGCAACCAGTTGTCTGCCAGCTTAGATTGTTTAAAGTCTTTTTATAGGCATATTTTGGTGTTTGGGGATCTCCGCAACTCTTTTTAAATTGTTTAAAATCATTTTTCCCACCATTTGGAAGACCGGCTGCCCATTTGGACAACTGGCTGTCCTTTTGAATGGAAACATATATATTTGATCCATTTGGATGAATGTTTTTGGTACGTATACTGTTAATGTATATTTGGATAATAAATGGGTTCGGAGGCTTAACGAGTCATGTCGGGTACACGGATACTCGATACCCGTAGATACTCCATAGGATTGCCTATTTATACCTACCTAGGGGCAACAGATAGGGGATTCAACTTTGATCCACATTCGGATGCTTGGAGCGGCTTTATCATTCTCGGAGAAAGTGCCCGTAACCGCTCAAGCAATTCCGCTCAGCCTTCGCTCGCCTGGAGGTTCTCTCCCGTAACCGCAGGTATCGCGCCTCCTCCGACGACCTTCCCGCGTGCGCCTCCGCTCCGGTAACTGCCGAGCGAAGCCTGCCGATCGCCGCTTGCTCCGTCCGTCTCTCCCGCTCCCAAGCGCCCTCGTCGCCGCTGCCGCGCGCCTTCGCCGTAGACGCCGGATCCAGGGCATCGTCGGATCCAGATCCTCATCGATCCCATCCTCCACCTTTGCAGATCTCGGTGATCTTCGGTTCCTCTGCAACCGCCGCTCGGACGAAGAGCACCCTCGATCCCCTCACGCGAGGAGATAGCTGCCGGCTGCCGTAGGAGGAAGACCGGTGCCGACGTCGTCTGCAGTAAGGCTTGCCGGCCGGACAAAGCCCACACCACCGTAACCGCCGCCTGACTGGTCTGTTCAGTGAACGTAGAAGAAGAACTATCGCGGGACCTACCGCCTGCGGTATTCACTACCGCCTGCGGTATTCACTACCGCCGGCACGTTTTTTCTCTACCGCCCCGGCTACCGCCGACGCTAGCAACAGAAACCCATTTTCTTCTGTTTTGTGGCCGGATCTCAGTTGGTTGGACGCACAATGATGAATGGGAACAATTTCTCGTCCCCCGTTCCGATGATCAAGTTGAAGAAGTTCACGGCGACAGAATTCAACGACTGGAAGTTGAACACTCAGTTTGGGATGAAGTACCTGAACGTGTTGTACACCGTTCAGTCAGTCTGTGATGGTGTGATTGGCACTGAGGATGAGGCACAGTGGGTCAGTGACGAGGATTTGTGCCGAGATTACTTGTTGAACTGCCTTTCCTCTAGTATGGTAAAGAACTACCTGAAGATGAAGACTGCAAAGGAGATCTGGGAGGCACTGGAGGAGCACTTCAGGCAGGAGGAGGATCTGTCCAAAGCACATCTGGTGGACAAATTTCATTCCTTCACGTCCGACGAGGAGAAAGTCATTCTCCCTCAGGTATCGGAATTTGAAAATTAGTAGATTCCTTGTATAGTGAGAATATCTCGTTACTAGATAGCTTTGTTGTTGACACGATTATTTTTAAGCTGCCTTCCATGTGGTATCATTTCAAAATTGAAATGTAACCCAAGAAGATGCAGGTTGACCTGAATGAGCTCAAGCGTTTTATACGCATTGAGGATGAGAATAAGACCAGGCACGCGTTAGAAGTTGTTAGCAAGCAGAAGGTTGCGGCAAACATGATCACTAGCTATAAACGCGTGTCTCATCCTAAGGCGGCCAAACCTCTTACAGTTCGTCCCCATGTTGCAGGCCCAAGTAAAAGGATTACAAAGTTTAAGGGCAAGTGCTTCAACTGCAACAAGTGGGGACACAGCGCATCAGGCTGCAAGTTCCCTAAAAAGGAAAGGACCATAGCACCTTAAGATGGCAATCAAGCCAATATGGTTAGCCTAGCTGAGCTGTCCGACTTTGTTGCTATGGACGGACACAGAAAAGTCATTACAGAATGGTACCTGGATTCGGGTGCAACGTGCCACGTTTGCAACAACACTAATCTAATGACAGATCTCACTGCTGCAAGAGAGTCTGTGACAGTTGCAAATAGAGAAACAACTGACGTACTGAAGGTGGGGAACACAATTTTGCTGCTATCCTCAGTTAAGACTTTAACTTTAAAGAACGTTAAATTCATTCCTTAATTAGCTGCTAATTTAGTGTCTATTAGTTTACTGTGTGATGCTGGTATGTCTTTCAATTTTAGTAGCGGTAGAGTAACACTATCAGTTAACTCCCACTACTTTGGATGTGCATACTTCCAAAATAGGATGTATAGACTAAGTCTAGCAAACGACATAGTTCAACAAGTTCACATAAACTTAGTTAGCCCTAAGACTCTACATGAGAGACTAGGACACGTATAATATAGGAAAATGTTCCAAATTGCAAGAACTCACCAGATTGCATTAGACACTACAGAAAAACCTGATAAATGTGAAGTCTGTGCTCATACTAAGATCACTAGGAAACCTTTTAGCGCGGTTACTAGGAGCACAACACCCTTAGAACTATAACATTCCAACATCTGTGACTTCAAAAGTTTTGTCACTTGAGGAGGCAGGAAGTATTTGATCACATTTATAGATGACTATTCTAGGTTTTGTCACATCTATCTTCTTAAAACTAAAAATGAAGCGTTTGAAAAGTTTTTTATTTACAAAACCAGGGTAGAAAACCAATTAAACATGAAAATAAAGAGGTTTAGAAGTGATAGAGGAGGAGAATATCTATCCAGTGAGTTCAAGTGTTTCCTTGCCCAACATGGAATCATAGCAGAAACCACTACTACTTACTCACCCCAGTCTAACTACATAGCTGAGCGTAAAAATTGGACATTAACAGAAATGTTAAACTCTATGCTCTTGACTGCAGGCATGCCTTCTGCTTATTGGGGAGAAGCAGTCTTAACTGCAAACCACATTCTAAATTAAGTTCCTCATGCCAAGTTAGAGGTTTCACCCTACGAGTTTTGGTTTAAGAGACCCCCATCTTGTACAAGACTCAAGACCTGGGGCTGTATAGCCTATGTCAGGGTTCCTGACCCTAGACGGTCTAAGATTGGACCTAGGACCAATACTTATGTCTACCTAGGTTGTGCTGAAGATAGTGGTGCAGATAGATTCTTAGATATTTCTAATAATATCATTATAGAATCTAGGGATGCAGTGTTCTTTGAAGATAAGTTCCTCAAGGATATGAACCTGTCACTCCCAGGTGTGCAAGTAACTATTACTGAAGAAGATCTTGGATCAGTACCGAGCACATCCTATTCCGTTCCCGTAGACAACTTTGGCCTAGAGTCTAGGAGAACTTCTGTTAGAGAGCGAACTCCCAGAACCTTCGGTAGTGACTTTGTCACATGCCATGTTGAGGCTGACAACCTATAAGGAAGCGATGAGATCCAGGGATTCACTACTCTGAAAGAAGCAATTGATGAAAAGATGAACTCTCTACTTCAGAATAACACCTAGACGTTGGTTGATAACCCAAAAGGGGCTAAACCGCAGGGTGTAAGTGGATTCTGAAAAAGAAACCGAATCCTGATGGTAGCGTAGCTAAGTATAAAGCACGCCTGGTGGCTAAAGGTTTCACACAAGTAAGCAGAGTAGATTACTTTGATTTCTACTCACCCGTGTGTCACTTAGTAACCATTAGGGTCCTCCTTGTTATTGCATCTATTGAGAACTTTATTGTTCATCAAATGGATGTTAAGAATGCGTTCTTGAACGGAGATCTGACCGAAGAGATCTACATGAATCAACCTGAAGGTTTCATTGTAGACGGTCACGAAATGAAGGTCTGTAAATTACTTATGTCTTTATACGGACTAAAACAAGCACCTAAACTATGACATGAGAATTTTGACTATAGTGTAAAGAACATGAGATTCATATTGAGACTTTCAGATAAATGTCTTTACATACTCAATAGATCAGATAAAGTCGCCATAATTTGCTTGTATGTAGATGATATGCTCATTCTAGGGTCTGATCAATCAGAAGTGGATGACATTAAGTCAGACATAATAAAAGAATTTAGCATTAAAGACCTAGGTGTAGCTAACACTATACTAGGCATGCAAGTGAGCTTTGGGAAGAATGACATATCCCTAAGTCAAAGCCACTACATAAAGTCCATGTTGGACATGTGGGGATACAGTGATAGTTGAGCATTTGAGACACCATACGACTACACTAACCTCCTAAAGCCCAATGAAGGAGCTATGGTTAGACAGTTAGATTACTCTAAGCTGATTGGTAGTCTCATGTATGTTATGGTCTGCACTAGACCTGACATAGCCTTTACGGTCGGCATGTTATGCAGATTCACTAATAATCCTGGCCAATACCACTAGAACGCGTTAGATAGGCTAATGAGGTACTAAAAGCACACCCAAAAATATGCTTTAATCTATATTGGTCATCCTTCAGTGCTTGAAGGATATTCTGACGCATCATGGTGCTCGGAATTAAATGACAGCAAGTACACTAGTGAGTTTGTATTCACACTAGGAGGAACAGCTGTAGCCTGGAAGTCCAAGAGGCAATCCTGTATTGCACTCTCTTCTATGGAATCCAAACTCTACGCTCTCGCTACAACTGGAGAAGAAGCGGAGTGGCTAAGAGATTTGGTGATGGATATTCCACTGACGAGCCTGAAAATGAGTTCTGTTGCAATTTACTGTGACAATCAGGCTACTAAAACGATTGCTTCGAACACGTTGTTTAATGGAAAAAGAAGGCAACTAAGGCTGAAACAATCCTGGTTGACCTCACTTACAAGTCAAGGGATTATGACCCTGATTGATGTGAGATCAAAAGAAAATGTTGCATACGCCTTGACCAAATGCCTGAATAGAGCTCTCACAATAAATACATCAGGGGAGATGGGACTAAAGTTCATAGAAATATGAAACTTTCCTCCGCTGTTTATGTTTTAATAGTGAGAACCTATATAGTCGCAACATTCAAGCATCTAATAACAGACTGAAAACCCCAAATAATTTCTTGATGAAAACCTGATGCGCAAATCTTAGCACACCGCTATAGGCGGTAGTAAGACTGCGGCACGAAACGGCAGTGTACCGATCGTTCAAGTAATATAAAATGGGAATGAATACCAAAGTATCGATCTCAAAGGAACACGGTAAGGTGGAGCTATCTATCGAGGAAGGACTTGAGATTGAAGTCCTTAAGTCGGATGGATGCGGAAATGGGGGTTTTGGATTGTGGAAAATAAAGAGAAAATACTACAACTACTCCTTTGCAATGCCGCTATGCAATGCTTCGCTTGGCGGGATGGAGACTAGGCAGGCCTTGAGCACACTACGTCGCAAGGGCGGATGGATGAGTAGGCAAGCGGATGGAATGGTTCACACCGGCGGAGTCAGAATAAATTACACGGGTCGCTATGCCACGCTTCGCTAGGCGAATGGAAGAGTAGGTATACGGATGAGGGTCGCAAGCACCTCGTCGACAAGCACGCCACTAGCAATTGCTAGTGCGGCACACGAACGTGACGGCGGAATAGAATAAAAATGTAGGCACTCCTCGAGCAACTTAAACACCAAAGTATTTCACATAGACATGAAATATATAGAAATACAAACTAGTTTAAGTGCTACTTCATCATAATAATAAAGATCTACAACATATACACATCAATAAGAGAAGAACAAGACAAGAAATCGACCGAATCCGAAGGCTCGTTGTAGATTCACGGTTGGAATCGCCGGGTTGTCAATCCACATCCAAGCTCGGTCCACAACTACGTCCGGGGTAGAGAGAGCTGTCACGACTCTCCAATAGGCCCGTCTTCTTCGTCTCACGATCCGGTAAAGGCTGCAAACTTCCCCTTGCTTGATGGTAATGGCGGCTAGACTTCCTTTGAAGCTATAGGATGAAGGAGGAGGCCGAGATGATCTCCGGGCTCAAGATAGGCGTGAAGAATAAGCCCGGAGAACCTCCTGAAGGTGGGCGGCGATGGACGACGAAAAGGGCGCAGAACTGGAGCTCTGGGAGCGGGAAAAACGATCGATCCAGAATAGGGCAAGACCTGCGGCTTAAATAGAAATTTTGTCAGAAAATGGTCACGCACGGTCGAACGCACGACCGTGCGATATTAACGGATAAAAGATTGCTTGGGGAAGAAGCTGCGCCGCCCGTGCGATTTGCTCACGCACGACCAATACCGCCCGTGCGTTCAAACGCACTGGTAAACTCTGACGCTCTGAGATCACAAAGACACAGGTCGACCGTGCGTTTTACTCACGCACGGGCGAATCCGCCCGTGCGTCAAAACGCACGAGTAAACTCCGATGCTCCATTTTCTGCCCAGACACAAACGCACGACCGCAACCGACCGTGCGTTAAGGAAACGCACGACCGTGCGATATGCACAGAAATTACTTCTGGGGAAAATGGGACGTTCAGGTCACCTGCATACAAGATATAACAGCTGGGAATACACGTCCAGCATCAGAAAAACCTAAAAGAAGGAAAGGGGAGCACCATGTGCTTACCCCCAACAACAAGGAATGCAATTGCACACCGAAATGAGCTTAATAGTGCACCTAGCATGGAATAATACATATGAATGAAAATATGTACGAAAACATGCCTAAAGTGTGGTGCAAAGACTATAAAATCGGCCCAGATGAGTCCATAAAAGTGTATATAATTGGGACTCATCAAAACCCAAGATGGTTAGATGTCTGTTATTCCACATTTGATAACTAAACATCTTTCTCATTGTAAGTTGATTTGGAAATTATTCAACTGGGAATAGAAAGTCGTTGTAATCGGTTAATCTAACATTAATGATCATATCACATTATTCCACACCTGATAATGTTGCAAATGTTGTTGTGCCAAATCATTCCACATTTGATGATGAGGTACATAATGATCACTAATGAGTAAGATAACAACGTTTGATTTACAAAATCATCACTTGACTGGTTCCTGCTAGACCAGATAGAGATGTTGACAGTGTTATTACACTATTGCTACAAGTACTATGCTCACTCAAGTAGAGCTAGCTTACTTTAAAACGTTACTGCATATATTTTATGAATTCATAAAATTTCTAACTCATGAAATTCCTTCAAGTCTATGGTGGAGATGGAGGAGAGAATGTAATTTTTGACATGGATGTTGATGATCTACTAGACGAGTAGAATTATCATATATTTTAATCCTTGTCATTATGTTTTTCAGACTTATATTGATGAATAGCACTTTGTTTTGGATGTTTAACTATTACTGTTTGTTAACTATTTTTTCAATGTTTTAATGTGCTAACTCTTATGATAATGTGTTAGGTCGGAAACTCAATTTTGTTACTCACTATTTTCTGCACTCCGAAACGTACAAGTTTTTTGTCACAAATATATGAGGAGATTGTTAATGAATATTTGGACAATAAATGGGTTCGGAGGCTTAACGGGTCATGTCGGGTACACGGATACTCAATACCCGTAGATACTCCTTAGGATTGCCTATTTATAACTACCTAGGGGCAACGAATAGGAGATTCCACTTTGATCCACATTCGGATGCTTCGAGCGGCTTTATCACGTACAAGGCATCATGAGCATGGAATATTTTTTAAAAATTATTAGAATATGGATAAATAGTTATTCTAAATGATTGTAAAAATACCCTAATTAAAATTTTGTAAATTCTTTTTGTAAAATTTTATTCTTTTAGGTATATAAAAATGCAATTTAGTACGTATAATGCACCATGCTTGTTACCAAACAATTATTCTGTTTGAACTACGTGTGATTCATTTAAAAAATCCTTTTTATAGGCATTTTCTATTTTAATTGTTTAAAATCTCTTTTTTGAACCACTTGGACAAACGACCATCCATGCGAATGACATACATATGATCCACTTGGAATGTATTGTGCAACCCTATATTTGTTGAGTGGGCTCAGCAGACAAATAGGGAGAAGGGAAGATGGGCGAGTGCGGCCAGGGGCACTAGTGCACTTGCCAACCATGGGCGAGTTCACCCTTGGCATCTTGCACCCTACCCAGGCTCTGGGCGAGTTTACCCAGCATCACTGGGACTCGCCGGCCCCAGGCGAGCACGCCTCAAGTGGAGTGTACTCGCCCCCCAGGGAGTGCTTCATTTCGCAGGGGATTTCGTATTGGTCTGCGGCTAGCCATACCATACAGCGGGATTCCGCTATTAGTAGGCCGGTTTGGGCTGAGGATAGTAAATCCAAAAGGCGGGATTGCACTATCCGCAGACCAATCATGAAAACTATAAATAGACACCATAGGGCACCTTTGGAGAGAATTCCTTTTTACCTCCTAGAGCTTTCTAGTGCTCTCCAGGCTGCCTGACTCAGCTCTAGTTTGGGAGGGGAAGTTCTTTTAGATCTTCCAGGTTTGTGGCAGGACTTCCTCGTTGTAGCCCACGAGATCTGTTTTTTCCACTATTGTGAGTGAGGTTTCTTTCTCTGAGTACTTGGCCTTTTGTTCCCACTTAGAAGAATTAAGGGCAAGCTACCCTAGTCAGTTCAAACTCTAATTCCCCATGTTTCTGGGTACAACGTTCTGTTAACCCAGGTTTTCGTGTTCAACATTTTGGTGCCGTGAGTGTAGACCGTAGCTTGTTCGAAAAATTCTGAGTGAGTTCCATGGCGGGAAGCGAAGAGTAGGGAACCGACCCATATAGCTCGCCCCTTTTGGGAGATTACGTCAAGAAGAGCATCTTCGACGAATTTTGGAAGTCGATCTTGGAGACCCTATGTTGGGAAAATGATTTCTTTTAACCCCTAGAAATGAATTCTAAAAATGAAAAAAACAAGGCTAAGTAAATGCGTCGAATAGTATTCGACGTTTCCTTCAGGTTGAGTCGAAGTAACTCTAGGAAGATTTCGACGTAAGTCTAGTCGACGCCACTCTGATTTCTAGTCGACGCATCTAATGAAGCCGACGCACCTCAGTCGACGCACCTTCCTTATTCTTCTCTCGACGTCCATAAAGGATGCTCTCGACGCTTGCGTTGAATAGTAATCGACGCACGTCGATTTCCATGACAGAATTTAAATATGCGCCAGATCTCTTTCCTTCTTTCAATAGATCTGATTTATATGGAATAAGTGTCAATATTTTATAGCCGTTCTGAATCATTCTTTCCTTATATCTGATTCTTGGCTAATATGATTTAACTTATTTGGATATTATTTGAAATCTGAATTGGTTCTTTCCTTCTACAGAAATAAATATTATGGAAACATTTTCATCTTTCTATTTTTCTGACTGCTAATTAATTATCCTCCTATAACATTATTTTGAATACACAGAGCTATAAATAAAGAGGAGGTCGGCAGAAAATGACAGTAGAGTGATCCACCACATACATTTTGAAATAGAGGAAAAGCTCCCAAGAGAAAAGAGAGAAATTGAGAAAAAGCTCTGCAGCAACATTCAACCACTTCTTCTTCTTCTGCTTCTGAAATCACACTGCTGCAAAATCTGATAGCTCTCACAAAGAGAGAAAGTCTGCAAATCTTCTTCTCTCTATAGAAGAAAGATTCCATTCACTTCTTGTGCTTCCAATCTTCTTGCTAGGAAGAAGATTCATTCTTGTCCTTATATCTTTCCTGCTTTCTTTCTTACATCTAACATTGTAAAAGAGTTTTTAGAATCTCTCTTCAAAAAATTCAGTGTACTGGTTCTAAGAGTCTCCTTGTCAAAAGACTCAGTTGGTTCTAATAGTCTCCTTGTCAAAAGACTCAGGGTGGTTCTAAGAGTCTCCTTATCAAAAGACTCAGTACAAGATAGTGAATTCCTACCAAGGGGGTAGAAGAGTGGACTACCCAAAGTTTGGGGAACCACTATATTTTCTTGTGTTGTGCTGTGATTTATTTTCTTGCATTTACTTTATTTTCTTGCTTAATTCTTGTTGGTGTGTGGGAAGCTCTAATCTGTGATTATACACATATATATATATATTAACTTTGCACAAAATATTTTTAATCTCTATTCACCCCCCCCCCCCTCTAGAGAATTCTAGTGAGGTTAACTGTGCACTTTCAATTGATATCAGAGGGAGGTTGATCTAAAAAGGATAACTCCTTGATCAAAAAGATCTTACCTCTCATATATATATATATATATTTTTCAAAACTATTTTATCCTATGGCACAAATCAAAGATTATGCTTCCACCAGACCACCAATTGCAACCTGGAAATGTTTGCACTTTGGAAAACAAGAATTAGAATTTATTTAAACTCTATTGATAATGAATTGTTTAATGTGATCTTGACAGGTCCCCCCAAGCCATTCAGGAAGGATTCAAGTGGAAAAGTGACTGAAACACTTGTTCCAAGAGCTGAATGGACTGAAGATGAGAAGAAAGCCCAAGGACATGATGCCATGGCTATGAATATCCTAGTCTCAACCCTCTCAGATGAAATTTTACAAAAGATTGCTGATTGTGAGTCAGCTAAGGAAGTATGGGAAGCTCTCACCAAAATGGTAGAGGGAAGTGCTGATGAGAAAAAGGAATATCAACAGATGTTCTCTTGGGTAAATTAAAATCCTATGAACAACTGTTGAAAACCAGAGCTGAGAAAGAAAAGGCATCTCCACTCTCAAAAGAAAAGAGTATTGCATTGAAGGCTGTTGAAGGTGAATCATCTACTGATGAAGAGGAGCTAATCAGCTTGCTGGCTAGGAAGTTCAAGAGGTGGATCAAAACAGAAGGATCCAGAGGAAGAGACTCAAAAACCAGGTATAATAAAACTCCTACTAAAGAGATTATCTGTTACACTTGCAGGAAACCAGGACACATTGCCCCTGAATGTCCTAAGGAGAACAACAGCAAGAAAGATCTGAAAAGAGCAGATCTAAAGAAGAAAAAGAAAGAAAAAGGATTCATTGCTCAAACCTGGAGTGATTCAGAATCTGAAGGAAGCACCTCATCAGATAATGATCAGGAAGAGGTCAAGCAAAAGGAAACATGTCTGATGGCCACTGAGAAGCTTGATGCTACATCTATGGTAAATATACTTAATGATTTTTCCTCTACTGATTTCAAACAAAATTTCAAAGAACTATGTTTAGATATAATCAAATCTGAAAAAGAATTAAAAGGATTAAGAATTGAATTAGGAAATCTAAAACAGGTAAATACAAACCATAAAAATTATAAGCTCAATCTAGAACTCTCAGAAGAGAAATTAAACAAAATCTATTCGGACAATCTAACACTAAGAAAAGAGCTAGCAAAGGCTAAAGCCTTTGAGGACTCTCTAAATGGAAGAGGCCAGAAGCTCAAGAATATTTCTGAAAATCTCACTGATAGATTTAGACAACTAAAACTGAATACTAATGAAGCATCTAAATCTCAATCATCCAGCAAACCTGTCTGGAAACATCCCATTCACTCCACTAGGGAGAATCATCTAACAGGAGTAAGATCACAAGTAAGTCCAGAAATAACCACTGTTTTTAATAAACCAAATCCCATTACAAATAAAGGAATCTTAGGAAAATATCCTCACAAAGAATTTGAACATGCGTCGAATACTATTCGACGTGCGTCGAGTTCTAATCGACGCTTACACCAAAATGCGTCGACTTATACTCAACACAACCTCTCTCATACTTCGACTGAGACTAGACTCAGAATGAAGAAAGCGTCGACTTCATATCGACGCAACCAGAAACCTACGTCGAATTTATATCGACGCAACCATAAGTATACGTCGAATCCCTATCGACGCAATGAATCAGACAGAAAAACTTCTGTTTCCAAACAGATCTCTCAATCCATGTCCTTCTATTTTGAACATTATTTCTGTGATATCATCCAAGAAGATTGGTATGATAAGCCATTACCCCATAAGAAGGAAGGATATCCCGAAAACCCCACTTATTCCTTTATTAAATCTTTTACTAATAAAAGAGAGGGACCCCAGCTCAGCAGGGTCTAAACCAATGTTTAAACTTTTATGTGCAGATGTATCACATCTCCAGGATGGTGTGGTACTTGGACAGTGGATGCTCCATGCACATGACAGGTTGCAAAAACCTATTAATCAACTTTGAGGATAGACTTGGACCATCAGTAACCTTTGGAGACTCTAGTTGTGGCCAAACCAAGGGATTTGGAGATTTCAAAGAAGGGAAAGTCACCTTCAAGAATGTGGCAGTAGTCAAAGGACTAAAACACAATCTGATTAGTATAAGTCAGATATGTGAGAATGGTAAGTATGAGGTAAAATTTACTACACTATTCTGCCATATTATAGATATCAAGACTGGTGCTATAGTACTAAATGGAATTAGAAAAGGGAAAGTATATGTAGTGGACTTTAGCTCTTCACCCACAGAAGTTTGCTTATTCAACAATATTATTGATAAAAATGAATTATGGCATAGGAGACTAGGTCATCTAAACTACAAAACAATCAGTAAACTAGCTAAAAATAACCTAGTCAGAGGCTTACCAAAGGGTAGGTACTCTAAGGATTCTCCATGCAGACCTTGCCAACTAGGAAAGCAAACCAAATCATCCTTCAAACCCATTGGTAAGGATGACTCTCCCAGGTCTTTATACTTACTACACATGGATCTCTTTGGTCCCATATCCACTCAAAGCTTAGGT
The DNA here is from genome assembly GCA_033032865.1 of Dactylorhiza incarnata. NCBI lineage: Eukaryota > Viridiplantae > Streptophyta > Magnoliopsida > Asparagales > Orchidaceae > Dactylorhiza > Dactylorhiza incarnata. The sequence continues at coordinate 824,211 of JAWHQI010000464.1, read as the reverse complement.
GGAAAATCCTATACCTTGGTCATTGTTGATGATTATTCTAGGTTTAGCTGGGTATTCTTTCTAGGAGTTAAATCTGAAACCCATAAAATTCTCTCAAAATTCATAAGACAGATTCAATCTGAATTCAACACAAATGTTTCAATTATAAGAAGTGACCATGGGACTGAATTTGAGAATCAGATGATTTGTAGTTTCTGTGAGGAAGAAGGTATTAAACAAAGCTTCTCAGCACCTAGAACTCCCCAACAAAATGGAGTTGCTGAGAGGAAGAATAGAACCTTAATAGAATCAGGTAGAACCCTGCTTGCAGAGTCAGGATTACCAAAAACCTTTTGGGCTGAAGTAGTCAACACTGCAAACTATGTTCTAAATAGAAGCCTCATACACAAAACTAAATCAAAGACTCCATATGAGCTCCTGAAAAATAAAACACCCACTGTTAAATATTTTAAAATTTTTGGATGTACTTGCTTTATTCTAAATAATGGGAAAGATCATCTTGCCAAATTTGACAAGAAGTCTGATGATGGAATATTTCTGGGATATTCATCATCTAGCAAAGCCTATAGGTGATACAATAGAAGAACTCTTAAGATTGAAGAATCCATGCACATTGTATTTGATGAAACTAACATGCTGCTTAAGGGGGAGGAAACTCCCACCAGTTCTGTTCCACAGGAAAACAACAGCATAGAAACCCAGCTTGAGCAACTAGCTCTAGAGAACACAGAAAATGGAAAGGAAAACTAGTTAGAGGAACCAAGTGAGGAGTCTGAACAAGAAACCTCAGAAAAGAGCACTCAAGTCCCTCCTCCACAAGAGGACATGGTTCAGGAAGAATAATTGAACAATGATCCCATTGAGAATGAAGTACAACTGACAAATTCAGGCAGAACAGGAATCAATTTGAAAGATCATCCACAAGCTCAAGTGATTGGAGATCCCAATGCAGGAGTAAGAACAAGACACCAAGTCTCCAATGGGATGATGCTCCAATGCTTCCTATCACAAGTTGAACCAAAGAAGTTTGAGGAAGCAAATTGTGATCCTCACTGGATTATGGCCATGCAAGAAGAACTAGGCCAATTTGAGAGAAACAATGTATGGAACCTAGTTGAAAGACCAAGAAACTACCCTGTAATTGGTACAAAATGGGTATACAGGAACAAACTAGATTCCACTGGAATAATTGTGAGAAATAAGGCAAGACTTGTAGCACAAGGATATAGACAAGAAGAAGGGATAGACTACAACCAGACCTTTGCTCCAGTAGCCAGATTAGAGGCAATCAGGCTCTTTCTTGCCTATGCAGCCTTCATGAAGATGAAAGTCTACCAAATGGATGTCAAGAGTGCTTTTCTAAATGGAGATCTGCAAGAAGCGGTATATGTGGAGCAACCACTAGGTTTTGTTAATCCTTCTTCTCCTAACTTTGTTTATAGACTTAACAAAGCATTATATGGTCTTAAGCAAGCACCTAGAGCTTGGTATGAAACTCTATCAAATTTTCTTTTAGAAAATTCCTTTGAAAGAGGAAAAGTAGACAAGACACTATTTACTAGAACCCGTAAAAACCAACTCCTTCTTGTTCAAATATATGTAGATGACATCATCTTTAGCTCAACCCATCCTAAACTATGTAAAAGATTTGCTAATCTTATGCAATCTAAATTTGAGATGAGTAGTATGGGTGAACTCTCCTACTTCCTAGGACTACAAGTAAAACAAAGTAGTGAAGGAATCTTTATCTCACAATCAAAGTATACTAAAGAGCTAATCAAAAAGTTTGGTATGGAATCAGCATCTACCATGAAAACACCCATGACAACCAATGCCATTATAGAAAAAGATGATAAAGGAAAATCAGTAGATCAAAAGACTTATAGGGCCATCATAGGATCCCTTCTATATCTAACAGCTAGCAGACCTGACATCATGTTTGCAACTTGCATATGTGCTAGATTTCAGGTTGATCCAAAGGAATCCCATCTCACCTCTGTAAAAAGGATTCTTAGATACCTAAAGGGAACCCCTGACCTAGGACTATGGTACTCAGCAGAAACTAACTTTGAATTAATAGGTTTCTCAGATGCAGATTATGCTGGTTGTAGGGTTGATAGAAAAATCACATCTGGTACCTGCCAATTCCTAGGAGACAGATTGATCTCATGGTTTAGTAAGAAACAAACCTCAGTCTCAACCTCAACAGCTGAAGCTGAATACATAGCTGCTGGGAGCTGTTGTTCACAAATCCTGTGGATGCAAAATCAGCTACTTGACTACAAATTGGAAATACATAACTCTAAGATATATTGTGATAGCTCTAGTGCTATATCCATAGCATCCAACCCAGTCCTTCATAGTAGGACCAAACATATAGAGATTAGACATCACTTCCTTAGAGACAATGTTGAGAAGGGTAAAATAACTTTAGAATATATTTCCACAGACAATCAAAGAGCAGAAATCTTCACAAAACCCTTAGATGAAACTAAGCATAACTATTTCATAAACACCTTAGGAATGCTTGATGGAAGCTTGTAAACACCACTGATAGGGAACTCTAAAGAAATCAGACAATCTAAGAAAATCTCTTGAAGATACGTCGAATACATATCGACGCTCCGTCGAGACAAAATCGACGTTGACACCGACTTCCACCAGATAATGCTACGTCGATCCTTTATCGACGTACCGTCGAGTTCATATCGACGCAAGACTATGAACACGTCGATTGAACACCAGGCTGGCCACTCTCCACGCAAACGTCGACATTCATTCGACGTAACGTCGACTTCAAGACAAAATTAGAATCGAATCCTTACTTCCTCTTTTGACGATTGGATTACCTTGATTTCTGTTTCCTTTCTCGACGTTTCATCTCCTTTAAATAGTACTTCGTATTTCATAACAAATACCTCTCTGGAACCGCCAAAACTGCGTCTTCTACCTCTCTCTCTTCCTGCATCAATGGCGCATATTCCTGTTCAAACTGACCTTATCAAAGCAATGAACGATGCTCTGGAAAATCTCCTCAACGACTTCCAGACACGTCTACAAAACTTCTCCAATGAATGTGCCAATATGATCACCACCTGTGAAGCCAAATTGGCCACCCTATCTGCATCTCTTCCTGAGCTTCATACCCTTATTCGAGAAGAACCTCTGTCGGCACAAAGGTTTACATCCTTCCTAAAGGATATAAACCCCTCTTGCCAGGTTTTTGATCTCAACTAAAAGCTCAGGTTTAAATCTCTTCTCTCCAACACTAAGTATTCCCTCTAACTCTTTTATAGGCTCCACTCCTCTCAAATCACTCTGACTACACTTTCATCAAACATTTTGGTGAATCCTCCTCTTACAACACTGAAGGGGAGCATGCTGTGGATTTAGCATGCAGAACTGATGATCCTTATAACCAGGGGGAGATTCCTGTAGTAAAGGACCCAGTAATCCAGGGGGAGGAAGAAGTAGCCACCTCAGATGATTGGAATGGCCAGGTATGGATTAATGCACCCTCCTGTGATGAGGAACAGCAGCATCATTCTCCTGGCTTCTCTGCCAGTTACATCAAGCTAAAGACACCTCTGCTTGAGGACATCCCTGCAACAGATCTTGGAGACGACAATCATCCCTTCACAGAAAACACTCTACCAAAAATCTTTCCTCCCTCTACTACAGAACATCTAAGAACTCTTCTTAAAATAGCTCCCTCTCCACCCAAAGAGAAAACTCCTCCTTCTTCTCTACCTCCTCTGCTACCTCTACCTCCACAAGCAGCAAGACTCCCTAAACAGATCATATCCAGGCAAAGTCCAGGAGGACAGATAAAGAGAAAAAGGGAAGTCACTCCCCACTGGCAAAATTTTTCTAAAGAAGAAAGGAAGGAGTTTGCAAAAGAAAAGAAGTATAGAAAAGCATGTGAGCAAATAAAAAGATTTGAAAAGATGCCTATTATCTGTCCTAACAGTCCTGTCAAGGAGTACCATGATCCTGACATGGAAAAGAGGCATGAAGAGATAAGAGAAAGAGAATTGTATGAATATGAAGTAGCTAGAAAAGAAGTGGAAGATAAAAGGAAAGCTTGGATGGAAAAGATTAACAAGGGAATGACTAAGGAACAAATCCTTGCTGAATCTTCTATCAAAATTCCAAATAAGTTGTTTGATATTGAAGCTTATCAAAAGAAAAATCCCCAGGCAGGGACTATCCTGGATAAGGGTCAAAAGGACAAGAAGGGTATAGGATGTACAGAAGATACATACATTCCCTATAAAAAGCCATCAAGACCTGCAAAGTTAGATTCCTGGAAAGGGAAAGGAAAAATGACTGAGAGTCCTATGAAACTGGAATCAGAGAAGAAAACAAAGTTTAGGCCAAAGGTTGATAACAAAGGACCTCCTGAGCCCAAGCCTGCACAAAAAGAATCTCACAACATTACCATTGAGATGATTGATGAAAAGGCAGCAATCATCATCAACAAAGGCTACTCCATAAATGACACTATTCCTGATGGTGATAAACTCTTGGAAAAACTGCATACAATCATCAGGAATGTTCAGGAAAGACCTGATAGAGCCAGGGGATACATTTTTGATGCCATTCATGACTTATCTAAGAAACTTTATTCTGCTTTTGTCACCTTCATGTACAGAAAGAAGTTTCTAGTTTAATTAGGGTTAAGACAAATAGGGGGAGATTGTTGGGAAAATGATTTCTCTTAACCCCTAGAAATGAATTCTAAGAATGAAAAAAACAAGGCTAAGTAAATATGCGTCGAATTGTATTCGACATTTCCTTCAGGTTGAGTCGAAGTAACTCTAGGAAGATTTCGACGTAAGTCTAGTCGACGCCACTCTGATTTCTAGTCGACGCATCTAATGAAGCCGACGCACCTCAGTCTCAGGAGGAAGTTAAAAGGAGAATTGCAAAATATTTCGACAAGAATGTCAGAGTGAAACAATTTGCAGTTGGGGATTTAGTACTAAAGAAGGTGGATGCTGCGGCCAGGTCTGGCAACGTCGGAAAACTAGATCCTAATTGGGTCAGACCCTTCATCATCAAAGAAGTACTAAAAAGTGGGGCTTACCGTCTTCAAACAAGTGAAGGGGAAGACATCTCGCGCACCTGGAGCGGTGACGATCTCAAACGGTTTTATCCTTAAAATGTCTTCTTTACATTCCTGCAGTTTCTGAGATATTTTAAGAAGCCCCATACAAACACTTCTCCATGTCTGATGTTTCCTTTTTGCATTTCCTCATATATCACACTCACTGGACCACGGAGACATCGCCAAGTTCTGCTCGAACCCCCTCGGATTGTAGTCATTAGCGTAAAACCATGAAAATCATGTGTAGCGGGGAGTTTTCGCACACGTGTAGTGGAAGTTTGCCAATTCCTGTGCGGCGGTCTTCAGAACCTTGGATCCCGGTTGATATCCGACACACCCCTGCATCAAGGGAGGTCTAGGTGAATGTTGGCTCTATCATGCCCCGAGAGGGATATAGTTACAGCTTTGATGATCTTTCTGAGGAAAGCAATGTCGGTATAACCCCCGCGGCACAACCACACCTGCCCAACTGATCATCTTAGTCTGTGACCATCGAATACTCCTAGGTACTCTCAAGCGATGCCTAAGCGGGACCCACAACTGAGTTGATCTCTCTGAGGAAAGCAATGCCGGTATAGCCCCCGCGGCACAACCACACCTGCCCAATTGATTAAACTCGACTTGTAGCCCTAGGCAAGAGAGCATACGAGTCGCTTACAGCCCTTATGACCACTTGAGGAAAGCAATGTTCGCCGCCTAGGCCCACCTGCCCACTTGGTCATCCGGGTCTGTACTTGTCTCTCTTTATTTTTACAGCTCTTATGACCACTTGAGGAAAGCAATGTTCGCCGCCTAGGCCCACCTGCCCACTTGATCATCTGAGTCTGTAATCATCTTTTATTGAATTATCTCATTACATATGGTCATTATAGACCATTTGGAGGAAAAAGCAGGATTCATATGTACAAATCAAACCGACCGACTTGACATTCAAACCGGGCGGTTTGAAATAAGTAGGTACCAGGACTGTTGGGCGGTCTGGTTATTAAACCGGGCGGTCTATAATCAGCAGGTTCCAAAGATGTCATGCGGTCCGGTTCTCAGACCGGACGGTGACGCACCTTCCTTATTCTTCTCTCGACGTCCAGAAAGGATGCTCTCGACGCTTGCGTCGAATAGTAATCGACGCACGTCGATTTCCATGACAGAATTTAAATATGCGCCAGATCTCTTTCCTTCTTTCAATAGATCTGATTTATATGGAATAAGTGTCAATATTTTATAGCCGTTCTGAATCATTCTTTCCTTATATCTGATTCTTGGCTAATTTGATTTAACTTATTTGGATATTATTTGAAATCTGAATTGGTTCTTTCCTTCTACAGAAATAAATATTATGGAAACATTTTCATCTTTCTATTTTTCTGACTGCTAATTAATTATCCTCCTATAGCATTATTTTGAATACACAGAGCTATAAATAAAGAGGAGGTCGGCAGAAAATGACAGTAGAGTGATCCACCACATACATTTTGAAATAGAGGAAAAGCTCCCAAGAGAAAAGAGAGAAATTGAGAAAAAGCTCTGCAGCAACATTCAACCACTTCTTCTTCTTCTGCTTCTGAAATCACACTGCTGCAAAATCTGATAGCTCTCACAAAGAGAGAAAGTCTGCAAATCTTCTTCTCTCTATAGAAGAAAGATTCAATTCACTTCTTGTGCTTCCAATCTTCTTGCTAGGAAGAAGATTCATTCTTGTCCTTATATCTTTCCTGCTTTCTTTCTTACATCTAACATTGTAAAAGAGTTTTTAGAATCTCTCTTCAAAAAATTCAGTGTACTGGTTCTAAGAGTCTCCTTGTCAAAAGACTCAGTTGGTTCTAAGAGTCTCCTTGTCAAAAGACTCAGGGTGGTTCTAAGAGTCTCCTTATCAAAAGACTCAGTACAAGATAGTGAATTTCTACCAAGGGGGTAGAAGAGTGGACTACCCAAAGTTTGGGGAACCACTATATTTTCTTGTGTTGTGCTGTGATTTATTTTCTTGCATTTACTTTATTTTCTTGCTTAATTCTTGTTGGTGTGTGGGAAGCTCTAATCTGTGATTATACACATATATATATATATATTAACTTTGCACAAAATATTTTTAATCTCTATTCACCCCCCTCTAGAGAATTCTAGTGAGGTTAACTGTGCACTTTCACCCTACGCATCGCCCTCACGCCGTCGGCGAGTGCTCAACCACTGCGATTTTGGAACTCGCCTCACAGGCCTTGGGCAAGGTGGCACCGGCCAGGCGACCAGGGAAGGAAGTGATTGTAGGGGAGGAAGAGCGTGCGCGAATGTGCTTTTCCTAGCCCGTTGGGTACTCACTACTCTGGGGAGGAGACTAACTGAGCACCTTCAGCTCGCCAGGTAGGGTCGGGGAGCCCATTCTGCATACTGATTCTTTCGGCCCCAGTTCCAGAGGGATTCATGGAGCCCTCTATGTCCTACTATACGGGCAAGGATGACCCCCTCCATCATATCCAATGGTTCGAGGATTTCGTCTCCATCAGGCAGATGATGGACGCCTTTAAGTGTAAGTTGTATGCCATCTCGTTCAAAGGAAAGACAAGGGGTTGGTTACACCAATTTTCCTTAGGGACCATCTACAGCTTTGAAGACTTGCATTGAAGTTTCCTGTTGCGGTTCGCCACGTCCAAGAGGAGGAATAAGGGTGTTGAGGTTCTTTTCCTAATCCAACATGGGGGCTGAGGAATCATTTGGAAGCTACATGGGACGATTGCAGGAGGAGGTTATTTTGTTCAACGAGCTGCCCGAGCACACCTTGCAGCTTGCCTTAACCCTTGGGTTGCGGCAAGGGTTGTTTAAGATGGGACTCGCCTGGGACCCCCATCTGTCCTACGAGGAACTGATAGAGTGAGCGGGACGGGAGATCAAGAGCAAGGCCATAAACCACGCATGTGTGGCAAAGTTGGCCAAATGGTTAGGGAGCGACGAGAAAGCATCAGGAGGTTCTCAGAAATAGGAGATGAAGGAGAGGGAAGAGCCGAGGAGGCAGGGGTTTCAGCCCCCCCCCCCCCCCCCCAGTTAACAGACCAGTCTGGAGGCCGCAAGGAGGACCTCTCCAGGGCCTGGGAAGAGGACAGTTCCAAGGGCGGCTTTCAGGCAGGACAGGGGGGGTTCAACACTCCGGGGTGGCGACTGGGCCCGAGGCCATTCCAGCCCCCACCCCGGCTTGTCAAGGAAATCGGTTGACGAAGAAGAGGGAGAAGAAATGGCCCAGAAGGTGCAGTGTGTAACGGTCCAGGCCCGCCAACACGGAACTCAGCTGGACCGCTGACACCCTCCCGGCCCAGGCCCGCCAATACGGGACCCAGCTGGCACCGAAAGGGTTCAGCCTAACCAGATGGTCTGCAGACCATGCACCCCAACCCCTCTTTGTCCCACCACAGGGGCACAGTGGGTTGTTGGAGACCGCAGTCCCCTTTGATGAGAATTGAGCCAGTTAAGCGGCAGCGCGTGGACTTCCCAGGAGGTCACCCATCCTGTTACAACTCCAGCCCGAGCATGCTTAACTATGGAGTACTTTCACTTCTCATTACCAGAGCTCAATTGGTGATGAGAAGTGAAAGTACTCCATAGTTAAGCGTGCTTGGGTTGAAGTAGTCACGGGATGGGTGACCTCCTGGGAAGTCCACGTGTTGCCGCTTAACTGGCTTAATTCTCATCAAAGGGGGACTGCGGTCTCCAAAAACCCAATGTACCCTATGGTGGGACAGAGAGGGGTTGGGGTGCAAGGTCTGCAGACCATCTGGTTAGGGTGAACCCTTCTGGTGTCAGCTAGGTCCCGTGTTGGCGGGCCTGGGCTGGTAGGGTGCCGGCGGTCCAGCTGGGTCCCGTGTTGGCGGGCCTGGACCGTTACAAAAAGTGCAATCCTGGAGGATATGACTTTTTGTAACGGTTCGGGCCCGCCAACACGGGACCCAGCTGGACTGCGGACACCCTCCCGGCCCAGGCCCGCCAACACGGGACCCAACTGGCACCGGAAGGGTTCAACCTAACTAGATGGTCTGCAGACCATGCACCCCAACGCCTCTCTGTCCCACCACAGGGCACAGTGGGTTGTTGGAGACCGCAGTCCCCCTTTGATGAGAATTGAGCCAGTTAAGAGGCAGCGCGTGGACTTCCCAGGAGGTTACCCATCCCGTGACTACTCCAGCCCGAGCACGCTTAACTATGGAGTACTTTCACTTCTCATCACCAATTGACCTCGTTTGTAAGACCCCATTTTTTTCATTAAAAAACCCGGGTCTTATGCCCAGAACCGCCGCTTTGCGGTGACACCAACATACGGGAAGATGGCCAGTACAAAGCGTCGATCCTGCCGACCATATCGATCACAGAAGAAGAAAAGTATAAACGAACAATAGAAGTTCAAGCCCACAAATCACATATTATATATAATAAATGTCCACATGATATAACTAAAATAACAAGGTTTACAATAATAAAGGGCTCATGCCCTGTACATCATGTCCTCACTACAAGATCACTCGCGGAAGCTAACTACTAATCACTCACTGATCCTGAATCTGGTGCTCCTATGCTAGACTGGCCCGCCACGGTCTGCACCGGCCTCTGGTGTTGCCGCATCTCCTCGATCCCCTAAAATGATATGGTCCACCGACCGTTAGTCAAAAATAGTAAGCCTTATGTTCCCCACCCCACCCCCAATGGCTCCTAGGCACCGTGTGGGAGGATGAAGCGGAGGATAGCAAGGGGTATAAAACAAAGCAGATGACGGTGGATCTTGTCTACAGGAAATGTCTACAACTACACATGTGTATTTAAATAATTGAAGCAGTAATATAAAGCATGGTAAAGAGCAAGTAAAGAACTGTAAGTAAAGTAGGTACATAATAGAAAAGTAATCATTGGCTTATAGGAATGCCCATACAAACCTATAGACCAAGGGGTCGTTTAGCAAGGCCTATCGTATAAAAAGTCTCATAACCAATTTATATGATAGGGGTAGGGGTTGAAATGCAATGCTTATGCCATGACATGCAGAGTTATGCAGTTTATGCTATGTTCACACAAGTGCAACTCACACACTTCGACTCAATAGGCACAGACCTTTAGTTACCCCTTTTTGGAGCTAGCAAGACTCCCAGGATACTCCCGTAGTGGCAAACGGAGACGGTCGTTGGGCCTCGCCCACCTCTAGGTTGGTATTCACAATACCTAACCTACACCTATCGTACACCTCAACGCAAAATCGTGGAGCATCTGCGTACTCTTACTGGCTGGACCACCAGACTTTCATGGCTAAGTGCAAATTCCACACTTGCTGAGTCAACGTATTGACGTCGGTGTGAACGACCGTCCAATACCGAAGACCCACCACCTGCATGCACATGCAAACATGTTCTACTATATCTCGAGCCATAAACTCCCCGGGCTAACCTACCCGTCATCATAACCTTCTGAGCCAACGGCTCGTCGGACCAACCCGTTCGTACCAACAAGCATTACTGAGTCACAAACTCACCGGACTAACTAGTCCGCTACTTCAACCACCGAGCCTACTGCTCGAAAACCAAACCAACTAATATACCCGTGAAAACGGGGTGTGAGTGAGTATATTACTAAATTAATCTTGTATACAACTTAACCCTACAATTTATGGTTAATCTTGGACTTCCCAAGGATTACCCTATAAGGGGCTCGCTACGGTACTACGAACTATACTGGGATGACACCCCAAGGCTCCCTTTCTCAAGACATTTAATGTTATTGGTATCTACCCATATGCATAACCCTCTTACCGTTTCACTTGTATTAACCCTAGGTGGTATATGATACTTCCAGGGGAAAGACGATCTTTCGTCAATCATGAGTACAACCTCACCCTGGACTAATCAAGCACTCTTACCAATGACCTCCTTTTTGGTGACCTCAACCTCTCCAACCTGACCAAATACTCCAATTAAACCCCATTTCCTCTTAGTAGACCACTAGTTACCCAAGTTTTACCATTTTACTATACGCAGACCAAACGAACTATATGAACCACATAAGTGGAAGCAGTGGCGGATCCAGGAATTTTGTCAAACCCGGGCACAAATAAAAATAAAAAAATTTCATTACAAATGACAAAATTTCAATTAGAAGAACAACAAATGTGATTTTAGACATTGCATAAATAATAAAACTTGTGTCTCTTAATACATCGTAGCTAGTTATATGATGTCGTAACCCAGGATCAGAAAGAAATACCTCAACACAATTTAACATGTGTCCCTTAATACATGGGGGGTGACTCATCCACGTTTAGTGCTCGTTGACTCGATTGAACAAGTTTCAAATTTTTTTCTCCATAGTAATAAATAAGCCCCAATAAAACTCAATTAGATTCTGAAAGCAAGAGCTAACAAATGACGAAATTAGGCCAGCTATAAAAATCAAAGCAAAGGAATTCTTGCTTACCTAAAATCAGATGAATAGGAAGAAATGAAGAAATGGGTCAAATTGGAATCGCCCCGTTTGATGCTCGTCTTCGTGAATCTGAAAGTAAAATTAGGGAAGAAAGAATAGATCGATTAACTAAACTGAAACTGAATCACACAAATGAAAGGAGTTTTAAAATTAAAAAAATGGATTAACTGAAAATCTGAAATGATCCATGCACATTGCACAGTCGCTGGCTTGGCTTCATCTGTTCGTATTTTGGTCGGAGTCTCGGAGACGCTGGGAGGCGGGAGCTAAAGCCTGAAAGAAGCTGGGCACTCGCCGTCGCTGGCTTCGCCTATTCCTGTTCGTATATTGGTCAGAGACGCAGATGCTGGAAGCTGTAGGTCGCTGGCTTCGTCTATTCGTCGGCTGCCGGCGCCGCTATCGAAGAAGAGCCAAGAGGGAAGCCTGGAGGCAGAAACATAACTGCAGAAGGAATTAGGGCAGAAGAGTTATCGGGAGGAGTTAACGCCTATCGGGAGTCGGGAGGAGTTAAAAATAATAAATGCCAGTTACCTAATATCATAAATGCCAGTTACCTATTTCGGCATTTCATACCCGGGCACGTGCCGGGGTATGCCTAAGGGTGGGTCCGCCCCTAAGTGGAAGTACTCCAAATAATCATCCTCATGACACAAGATTATTACTGGAGGACTATCATGGCATCATAAGACTAAATCCAGAGATTCATATTTTTCCATAACATTTTAGCATTTATTTTAATTTCTCCAATATTTGCCAAGTATGAATATGAGCATGAAGTGTAAGGTATTCTTATGATATGCCCCCCATAAAATTAAGATAAATCTTCCATGCCAAAATAACCATAAGTACAGAATGTCACAATTTTACAATTAGGAATTGTCCTCTAATTATTATATTTAGCATCTTTCCGAAGTTGGAGGTTAATGAAGGAACCATAAAAAATACTTTTCCAAAAATTATGGAAAAAGTACTAGACCTTCATATTAGTCAGAAAAGTCTACTGGCCAAATTTCAGAATTTATAAAGGCAAATTAATCACATAAATGAATTTTCCAAAGAAACCCTTTCTAGGGAAAATTGTGAAGGAACCTACTGTTAAATAATTACAAAAATTATGAAAGAAATACTAGATCTCCAATATGATCATAAAGGCTTGTTGACTGAGTTTCACAATTTATGGAAATCATTTTCTCACCTAAATAAATATTCCAAATAAATCCTAATATGAACATGTTGTGAAGTAGCCTACTGATAACAATCTCCAAAAATTATATAAACATTTGAAGAGCTTCCTAGTGCCCTGAAATGTCCTATCATCAAGTTGTAAATTTTTCCAGGGAGTATTGGACCCTCAATCATTTTTCTTAAGATTAAGACAAAATAATTGCCTTGTGAACGAAGTACTTGTTAAATCATTTAATTAATTACACAAAAATTACCAGAGGTCCATCATATGATTATAAAGGCACTACCAAGGTTTCATCACCATCCAAGACCATTTGAATATGTAAATCTCTTTAATAATGAAAAGCCCTAAAGGGGTTATAACCTAATTTAGGGGGAATAAGAGTTCCTAAAATCCTTCTACAATTTCTGAGGGTATTATTACACTCTTTGAACCTGTACACCAAAATTCATGACCATTCAATAACATTTGACCCCATGTCCTTCACAAAGCTCCAAGTGCAACCCTAAGGTTAAAACTAGGGTCCTAAGGCATATCCAACCCACATCACCCCAAATCTCTCATGGAGGTGTTTTAGGTGGTCCTAAACCAGTGGCCAAGGTTCCACATCATGTTGAGGAGTTTTGACCATAATACCCCAAAGTGAGCACCATACCTTGTTTTGACCTAGTTTGACCAAACTTGGGTTAGCAATTTTCCTAACCAAATTAGTCCCAGCTGGGCTGAAATTTTTACTAGGGTCATATAATAACCCTAAGAAACACCCACCAAAACTTGGAGGGGATTGGAGGTCATTAGACCATAAATTTAAATAATATATGAATTAATAAATTATTACAAAAACCTTAGAAAAATGTTCTTTTAAAATTCCCATCTTTGGATATGCTATGGGTGTAGGTACAAATAGCCTAAGTTTCAATTTTCAAGTCAATCCCATTACCCAATCAAAAGTTATTCAAGAAATGGTGGCTGTCCTACACTTGGGACCAGTCCCACCAAAATTGACCTACAAGGAGCTACAGAACTCCTTTTGGGCTGAAACAAATTTTAAAATAAAGTAGACTCTAAGGTCTACAACTTTGTTGTTGACCACTTTTTCTGTAGAGGTCCCTAAGTAATTTTATTAATTAATTCTAGGTACAACCATATATGTGACAGAAAATGCAATTACATAAGGATTTATATTAAATGATTCTACACGAATCCTGAAGCAAAATCGTGTGGAAGCTGGTCATCTTCCTCCTCCAGCCAAGGGTCAGGATTGCACCGACCTGTAGCCAATCTACCTTGGTTTTCCCGGCCACCCGCGCCCATCCCCGGTCGGCCAATGCCACCACCACCTTCCTTGAGGTGGTGGCCGACGATGGGAGGTCTTGGCCGACCGATGGTGGTAAGAAATGGGGGTTTAGACGAGGAAAAAGCTCCAAAAAATGGAGTTTTCGGCTCACACGATCTAGGGCCAATTGGCCTTAAAGATTTCAAGCAATAGATGTAGATCTATCCACTAAGGTAGAGGAGAAGAACCAGACCTCCAATCGGGCTCGAGGGTGGTTGTTTCCCAGATTTTCCATGGCCGCCCCCTTCATGTTGTTCTCCTTGACGATCTCTTGATTCTCCACCAAATGCAATGATCTAAGACTCCTGAAGGTGATGGAAGGGTCAATTTTAGGAGGGGAAGGCTTAATGGTGGATTGCCATTAATGGCCATTTCAGTTTCTCTTGAAAATTCTTGAATCCTCTACCAGATGGCATGGGAAAGGCTGGAAAACGTCTTGGAATTCAATGGGGAGATGAATGGAGGAGGTGAGGAGATGAATGAGGGGTCAATTTGCCTTGGATGCCATGAATTCACCTTGAATGGCCACTTTCTCTCTCTTCAAATTGGGGGAACTCCCAATTTCTCTCTCCTAGTCACCCCTCCAGAAATTGGATGGCATTTCATGTAATTTCAGTGGTGACTAATCATTTGGGCCATTGAAATTGGGATTAGCCCAAAGGGATTGAGCTTTGGGCTTAATTAACCCAAGTTGGGCAATATTGACCAAGTGTTGACTTTGGTCAAATTGGTGAAATTAATTAGGCCCAATGGGTCAATGTTGACCCATTGGACTCTCTTAGTGATCAATTGAACTAGGGAAAGTCAATTGGTCCAATTGAACCCTAATTGACCCTAAATAGGGTGGTTTGACTTATTTGGTGCTAGGGTTGACTTCGGTCAAATTGACCAAATTGGTGGCCTCATGATGGGGCTTTTTAGTCCATTGGGTCCCTAAAATCCTTATAAGGTTAGGGGCAAGGTCAATTTGGCATGGTGGAGGCCAATTGACCCTAATTAGGCTACCTTGGCCAATTTAAGGTTAGGGTTGACTTTAGTCAAATTGGCATCTTTTGTTGACCCCAATGGGTCTTAGATGCTCTAAGGGACCCCTTAATAGGTTAGGTATGTCATGGTGGGGTCAAAGGATCAAGGTGAGGCCCTTAAGTCCAACCCTATGTTTGTTAACTAGAAATTGCTAATTGCAGACCAAGGTGCTCTTCCCCTTCAAGCCTAAGGCCAAGTGATCTCTTCAAGATTCCCAGGGTTTTGTCATGACCTAGTCATAACAAAACCACTCTAGGGGTCTAGTTGTTTGGGGGATGTTACAAATCCTAATAAACAAAAAAAAAATAACTTCGTCCCCGAAATTCAGGTAGGCTTGCGGGATTTTTACCGTGAGTGACTGAACGTAACATCCCCTAAGAATTGAAGTTATTCCTGACTCGAAGAGCACCGACTATCTCTGCTACATCAGTTCTAGTGGCTCCAAGTATATCCCTCCTGTCAATGATTTCTTTATAGGACCTTGACCAGTGGGATCTCCTTGCGCCGCAAGACTCGCATCTCAGTGTCGTCTATCTGGACTGGCTCCAGGTGAATCAATCGATCGGAGGCTACCAAGCCTTCTATAGTAGAAATTTACTGCTCCGGCCATAGTAGAGCTCTCCTAAAGGAGGAGACATGGAAGACGTCGTGCAATCCCGCTAACTCTGGCGGTATCTCTAGTCTATAAGCCAACGAGCCGATCCGCTCCAGGATCCTGTAGAGCCCCATTTATCTTAGAATGAGCTTCTTCCGCCCGCATACCCACGAGACTCCATGCATAAGACGTTTCTTCCGGAACACCCGGTCTCCAACCTGGAACTCTACCTGATAATACCACGCATCATAATACCTGACCTGGCTGCTCTGGGCCTCCAACATCCTAACTCAAATCAGTCGCACTCTGGGCATCTATGTCCTCCATAAATTTCGAGTCGAGTGCCTTGGGATCCTCATCCTGGATCCAAGATAGT
Source organism: Dactylorhiza incarnata (assembly GCA_033032865.1). Lineage (NCBI taxonomy): Eukaryota > Viridiplantae > Streptophyta > Magnoliopsida > Asparagales > Orchidaceae > Dactylorhiza > Dactylorhiza incarnata. The sequence goes on along the minus strand of JAWHQI010000464.1, from coordinate 808,138 downwards.
AGAGTCTTGTGCCTCCGTCCCTCTAAGGGTGGAAAGTTGTGCTGAACGTCAACCAAGAGCTGAGATAAGCCTGGACTGATCTTCACTCTTTAGACAAAAACTGTTCATCCTGATCCGACACGATCATCCTGGGTACACCACGATAATGGACAAACAACTCATCAAATCCCATCAAACATCCACAGGAGCATCGTTCCAGCCCGGGATGACCCTAGCTACCTTGGTCAATCTATCCTCGATGTTCCAAAGCAAGGTAAGAATTAGATCGTCCATACCATAGTAACCTTCATTTTTATATTTTAAATCCAATAATTCATCGTTTTAGATCTCTGGTTATTCATCATCATGGCTTCCAAGCTTTGAGGATTGTTATCGTAGTTAAAATATTCTACCAGAATAGGGAGTGATTTTTAATAAGTCATGAGTTAATCACTTCTGAATGCCCCAAGTCACAAGAACCTCAAATACAACTACGACTTGTTTGACCTAGTTTCCGTCCATAACTTCTAGAATGGGACATCGGCATCCCTAAGTGATTAATACTGGCGACTTTACATTTCCAATGATTCAACTAAGGTTAAGTCGTTGCTCGATCTATGATGTCTATCCATTGTCCTGGTAATACTACAGATCATTATTCCGAACATACTGTTATACAATTTCATCTTTGCCCGAGTAACATCGAATAAGATCGACTTTAAAATCACCACATTCACGACCCAACATCTTCTAAATTTGATCCAAAGGAAACCCAAGTCAGTAACTAATTTGCCCAATAAACAAAATGTAAGCCCCAATAAACAAAAGGTAAGCCACTATCTATTTTGGGCTAAGTATCTTCGATATCTCCATGTTATATTCATCCTAAGTATGTAACCAATCCTCAGGGCACACAACCTTAGACTTGGGGTTCTATCTTGAGACTTGTTGGTGTATTCCATACATTAGACTCTTCAAGGTACCCTATACGACAACCTTATTAGGGTCAACATGTGACCCAATCCCAAACGGGTATCTTCAGAACTTAAATTCTTATCTGATGGTGGTTGTCTCTACATAAACATGTCACCGGTACGAGGGTTAGATCTACGAGTCCCCTACCATTCTGCTTATGTGTCAATCTCTTCCTCTAGCCTCTTTGGGGTATCCTCGTACCTTCACCAAAATTATACCAACGGTCTATTTCATACTAGGGCATGGTATAAATTGTCATGGTAAGTCATTCCTAGTGGGGTTGAGTCTAACTCCTTGTCTGAGGGAATATCTAAAGAGAAATTTGTAGCCAGAGGTATTCCCTGCTGGTGGCAAGGTTCGCCGCAGGCTACAAAAGAAAACTTGGCACTCGTTAGGAGATTTTGGCTAAAAAGATTCAGTTAAAAGTGGACTTTTCCATGTGATTTCCCATATGGGCACACCATTGCTTCTGCTGCTTAGTTTGTCCTCAAACTAAACTCGCGCGGGGTGGCCCAGGGTTTGTGGACTTCTTTTCTTCAGATCGAGGTTTGCTCTGATACTAGTTTATAAGACCCCATTTTTTTCCTTCAAAAACCCAGGTCTTATGCCCAGAACCGCCGCTTTGCGGTGACACCAACATACGTGAAGGTGGCCACTACAAAGCGCTGATCCTGCTGGCCATATCGATCACAGAAGAAGAAAAGTATAAATGAACAATAGAAGTTCAAGCCCACAAATCACATACTATATATAATAAATGTCCACATGATATAACCGAAATAACAAGGGTTACAATAATAAAGGGATCATGCCCTGTACATTATGTCCTCACTACAAGATCACTCACGGAAGCTAACTACAAATCACTCACTAATCCTAAATCTGGTGCTCCTGTGCTAGACTGGCACGCCTTCGTCTGCACCAGCCTCTGGTGTTGCTGCGTCTCCTCGATTCCCTAAAATGATATGGCCCACTGACCGTTAGTCAAAAAGACTAAGCCTTATGTTCCCCACCCCAACCCTAATGGCTCCTAGGCACCGTGTGGGAGGATGAGGCGCAGGACAGCAAGGGGTATAAAACAAAGAAGATGACGACGGTTCTTGTCTGCAAAAAATGTCTACAACTACATATGTATATATAAATAATTGATGCAGTAATATAAGGCATGGAAAAGAGCAAGTAAAGAACTGTAAGTAAAAAAGGTACAAAATAGAAAAGTAACCATTGGTTTATAGGAATGCCCATACTAACCTATAGACCAAGGGGCCGTTTAGCAAGACCTATCGTATAAAAAGTCTCATAATCAATTTAAACGATAGGGGTTTGGGTTGAAATGCAATGCATATGCCATGACATGCAGAGTTATGCAGTTTATGCTATGTTCACACAAGTGCAACTCACACACTTCGACTCTATGCGCACAGACCTTTAGTTCCCCCTTTTTGGAGCTAGCAAGACTCCCAGGATACTCCCGTAGTGGCAAATAGAAGCGGTGTGTTGGGCCTCTCCCACCTCTAGGTTGGTATTCATAATACCAAACCTAGACCTATCGTATGCCTCAACGCAAAACTGCGGAGCATCTGCGTACTCTTACTAGCTGGACCACCAGACTTTCATGGCTAAGTGCAAATTCCACACTTGCCGAGTCAATGTATTTACGTTGGTGTGAACGACCGTCCAATACCGAAGACCCACCACCTTCATGCACATGCAAACATGTTCTACTATATCTTGATCCATAAAATCCCCGGGCTAACCTACCCGTCATCATGACCTTCCGAGCCAACGGCTCGCCGGACCAACCCGTTCGTACCAACAAGAATTACTAAGTCACAAGCTCACCGGACTAACTAGTCCGCTGCTTCAACCACCGAGCCTACCGCTCGAAAACCAAACCAACTAACATACCCGTGAAAATGGGGTGTGAGTGAGTATATTACTAAATTAATCTTATATACAACTTAACCTTACAATTTATGGTTAATCTTGGACTTCCCGATGATTACCCTGTAAGGGGCTCACTACGGTACAACGAACTATACTGGGATGACACCCCAAGGCTCCCTTTCTTGAGGAATTTAATGTTATTGGCATCTACCCATATGCTTAACCCTCTAACCATTTCACTTGTATTAACCTCACCCTGGACTAATCAAGCACTCTTACCACATGACCTCCTTTTTGGTGACCTCAACCTCTCCAACCTGACCATATACTCCAGTTAAACCCCATTTCCTTTTAGTAGACCACTAGTTACCCAAGTTTTACCATTTTGCTATACGCAGACCAAACAAACTATATGAACCACATAAGTGGAAGTACTCCAAATACTCATCCTCATGGCACAAGATTATTACTGGAGGACTATCATGGCATCATAAGACTAAATTCAGAGATTCATATTTTTCCTTAACATTTTAGCATTTATTTTAATTTTTCCAATATTTGCCAAGTATGAATATGAGCATGAAGTGTAAGGTATTCTTATGATATGGCTCCCATAAAATTAAGATAAATCTATCATGCCAGAATAACCATAAGTACAGAATGTCACAATTTTACAATCAGGAATTGTCCTCTAATTATATTATTTAGCATCTTTCCAAAGTTGGAGGTTAATGAAGGAACCATCAAAAGTACTTATCCAAAAGTTATGGAAAAATTACTACACCTTCATATTAGTCAGAAAAGTCTACTAGCCAAATTTCAGAATTTATAAAGGCAAATTAATATCATAAATGAATATTCCAAAGGAACCCTTTCTAGGGAAAATTGTGAAGGAACCTACTGTTAAATAATTACAAAAATTATGAAAGAAATACTAGATCTCCAATATGATCATAAAGGCTTGCTAACTGAGTTTCACAATTTATGGAAATAATTTTCTCACCTAAATAAATATTCCAAATAAATCTCAATATGAACATTTTGTGAAGTAGCCTACTGATAACAATCTCCAAAAACTATAATAAAATTTACAGAGCTTCCTAGTGCCCTGAAATGTCCTATCATCAAGTTGTAAAATTTTCCAGGGAGTATTGGACCCTCAATCATTTTTCTTAAGATTAAGACTAAATAAGTGCCTTGTGAATGTAGTACTGGTTAAATCATTTAATTAATTACAAAAAATTACCAGAGGTCCATCATATGATTATAAAGACACTACCTAGGTTGTATTACCATCCAAGACATTCAATAAAATTTGGGGGGAATAAGTGTTCCTATAATCCTTCTAAAATTTCCTAGGGTATTATTACATCCTTTGAACATGTACACCAAAATTCATGACCATTCAATAACATTTGACCCCATGTCCTTCACAAAGCTCCAAGTGCAACCCTAAGGTTAAAACTAGGGTCATATGGCATATCCAACTCACATCACCCCAAATCTCTCATGGAGGTGTTTTAGGTGGTCCTAAACCAGTGGCCAAGGTTCCACATCATGATGATGAGTTTTGACCATAATACCCCAAAGTGAGAACCATACCTTGTTTTGACCTAGTTTGACCAAACTTGGGTAAGCAATTTTCCTAACCAAATCAGTCCCAACTGGGCTGAAATATTTACTAGGGTCATATAATAACCCTAAGAAGCACCCGCCAAAATTTGGAGGGGATTGGAGTTCATTAGACCCTAAATTTAAATAATATATGAATTATTAAATTATCACAAAAACCTTAGAAAATATTCTCCTAAAATTCCCATCTTTGGATATGTTATGGGTGTAGGTACAAATAGCCTAGGTTTATATTTTCAAGTCAATCCCATAACCCAATCAATAGTTATTCAAGAAATGGTGGCTGTCCTACACTTGGGACCAGTCCCACCAATATGGACCTACAGGGAGCTACATAACTCCTTTTGGGCTGAAACAAATTTTATAATAAGTAGACTCTAAGTGCTACAACTTTGGTGTTGACCACTTTTTCTGTAGAGGGCCCTAAGTATTTTTAATAATAAATTCTAGGTACAGCCATATATGTGACAGAAAATGCAATTACATAAGGATTTATATTAAATGATTCTGCACGAATCCTGGAGTAAAATCGTGTGGCAGCTGGTCATCTTCCTCCTCCAGCCAAGGGTCAGGATTGCACTGACCTGTAGCCTATCTACCTTAGTTTTCCTGGCCACCCACGCACCTCTCGGCCGGCCAATGTCACCACCATCTTCCTTGAGGTGGTGGCCGACGATGGGAGGTCTTGGCTGGCCAGTGGTGGCCGGAAATGGGGGTTTAGACAAGAGGAAAAAGCTCCAAAAAATGGAGTTTTCGGCTCACACGATCTAGGGACAATTGGCCTTAAAGCTTGCAAGCAATAGATGTAGATCTATCCACTAAGGTAGAGGAGAAGAACAAAACATCCAATCGGGCTCGAGGGTGGTTGTTTCCCGGATTTGCCATGGCCGCCCCTTCAAGTTGTGCTCCTTGCCGATCTCTTGATTCTCCACCATATGAAATGATCTAAGACTCAATTTCAACTGATATCCCCTTCTGAAGGTGATGGAAGGGTCAATTTGAGGAGGGGGAGGCTTAATGGTGGAGTGCTATTAATGGCCATTTCGGTTTCTCTTGAAAAATCTTGAATCCTCCACCGAATGGAATGAGAAAGGCTGGAAAACGTCTTAGAATTCAATGGGGAGATGAATGGAGGATGTGGGGAGATGACTGGGGGTGGTCAATTTGCCTTGAATGCCATGAATTCACCTTGAATGACCACTTTCTCTCTCTTCAAATTGGGGGAAACTCCCAATTTCTCTCTCCTAGTCACCCCTCCTGAAATTGGATGGCTTTTCATGTAATTTCAGTGGTTATTAATCATTTGGGCCATTGAAATTGGGCTTAGCCCAAAGGGATTGAGCTTTGGGCTTAATTAACCCAAGTTGGGCAATATTGACCAAGTGTTGACTTGGTCAAATTGGTGAAATTAATTAGGCCCAATGGGTCAATGTTGACCGATTGGCCTCTCTTAGTGTTCAATGGAACTGTGGGAAAGTCAATTGGTCCAATTGAACCCTAATTGACCCTAAATTCGGCGGTTTGACTTATTTGGGGCTAGGTTGACTTTGGTCAAATTGACCAAATTGGTGGCCCCATGATGGGGCTTTTTAGTCCATTGGGTCCCTAATATCCCTATAAGGTTAGGGGCAAGGTCAATTTGGCTTGGTGCAGACAAATTGACCCTAATTAGGCTACCTTGACCAATTTAAGGTTAGGGTTGACTTTGGTCAATTTTGTTGGAACATGCTTTCCGCATCTCTTGGTTTGACAATAAGAAATCCTATTGTATTTGATCATACTTGCATTGTGTTTTTAGTGTGTAGGATCTTCAACATTCAATCCCCAAAGGAGTGTGAAAAAGAAAGACGTCGAAGCGACATCAGGATGATTATCTGTTGTTACCGCGGCACGGTAACACTACCGCTGCCGCTAGCGGTCCGATGAAATGGAAACCGTTGAGAAGGAAACCGCTGAGAACAAAACTGTGTTCGACAAAATATGAAGACGTTCGACGAATGGAGATTCCGTTCGACGAAATTGCGTTCGACGAACTGCATGCTCTACCGCGGTGTTCGACGAACTGCATGCTCTACCATGGCACTCGACGAAATGCATGCTTTACCGCGGAGCGATTGAACTACCACAGGCGCTAGCAATCGACAAAATGGAGTTCGACGAAATGAAGACAGTGTTTAACGAAATGTGAGGTCGTTCGACAAAGATGCGTTCGACAAAAAGAGATGTGCTCTACCGCGGAGCGTTAGCACTACCGCTGGCGCGAGCATACATGGAAACAATTGACGGGAAGGAAATAGTGGAGAAAAAGGAATGTTTGGCGGGATGCATATTTAGCATGCTCTACCGCGACGCGACATCTCTACCGCCCGACAGTAGATTTTGGAAACCTCCCGTCTACATGTGATTGAGGAGCAAATATGGAAGGAGATATTGGCTGAAGGAAGTTTATCACGCTATCGCGGAGCGTTAGCGTTACCGCGGCGCGCTAGTTGGAGTTCAAAGTTTGGCGCTCAAACGTTGCCTATTCTGCCACGATCTGTGTGTTGGTTCATTGCCTAATGTGGCTACCGCGGGGCGGTAGTACTACCGTAGGCGGTAGTGGATGATTCTATTTAAAGACGCGTGCTTCCTCTGCTGATGCTTGTTGTTACAGAAGGAATTGAAGCCACATATTCATAGCACTCGTGAGAGCCTTCTCCAAGCAGTCTGAAGAACTCCGTAAACATTCGTGAACGCAAAGAACTTGAAGACCGATCCGATTGCAACTACATCGACATCAAGTTCTTCTTTTGAGGGAGTTTTTAATTTGTGTTTTGTTTTAGTTTTCAAATTGTAACCTTTATATCTTTTGTTCGGTAGAGGAATTCGCCACACGTAGACTAGGGCCTTGCGGGGACTAGGGGGAAATTCGCCTCGCGTTGGAGACTAGGTCTAGGGTGTAGATCTAGGGAGTGCTCGAGGACTTTCCGGTGAGGGAAGGGATAGAACGGCTTGAGGCCTTATCTGGGGAGAGATAGGCTAAAGCCAACCGGTCCTTGGGAGAATGGTCGGTATAGAAAACCAAAAGTGTTTTTGTCGGTCGCCTCTTTCCAAGCGTCATTGGGAAAAGTTTTGTAATCATAATTGTTTCAAATGAAAACATGTTTATTTCTTCATCTCTGATTCGTGCTCTCTGATTTTCACTATTTTAACCTAAACATATTTTCTCTGTCACTAACGCCGAGCGGTAACACTACCTCTGGCGGTAGTAACAGAGAATTATTTTCTTTAATAATAAAAAAAAGTTTAAATCCCTTATTCACCCCCCCCCCCCCCCTCTAAGGGCGCATACAGATCCAACAAGTGGTATCAGAGCAGGTTATTCCAATTCGGTCTAACAACCGGGAATAATGGCGCTCCGTTACCTTGCTTTCCATGAGGGGTAGGGAATAAGTAGATCTCCGCTGTTTACTGGAACTGATTATAATTACTGGAGAACGCGTATGCGTTGTTTTTTGATAAACTTAGATCTAGATGTATGGGCATGTGTTGAAACTCCATACACTTCTCCTACATATATTGTTGGAGAAGTAACCATGGAAAAACCTAGGGATAAATGGGATGATGGAGATAAGGCTAGGTGTAAGAATAATGCGAAAGCCATGAATGCTTTGTTCTGTGCTCTTGATAGGACTGAATTTAATAGAGTAAGTGCATGTGAAACTGCTTATGATATTTGGAACCTATTAGAAATAACGCATGAAGGTACCTCGCAGGTAAAAGATTCAAAACTATTCCAACTGGAATCTGAATTCGAGAGGTTCAGGATGGATCCGAATGAGGACGTCGACGTCATGTACACTCGATTCACCAAGATCGTCAATGCCTCAAAAATTACTGGAAAAACATTTTCAAACGGCGACTTGGTGAGAAAGCTTCTTCGATCACTCCCACCAAATTTCAATCCAAAGGTGACGGCGATTTCTGAATCATATGACCTTAGGCGGCTTGAAATTGAGAGCCTCATTGGGAACCTCAAAACCCATGAGGTAGAACTCAAGATTCAAGAAGAAGTGTACAACAAGGAGCAAAGAAGAAAGCCTTAACACTGAAGTCAAGAAAAGAAGATGACGACGAGGAAGATGATGAGGAGAGTCTCTTCGTGAAGAACTTCACTAAGTTCAAGAAGAATCCGGAAAGGAGGAACACCTTCCAGAAATTTTTCCGAAAGGGATCCTCATCCAAAAGAGAGAAGAAGGAGAAGTCTAGCGACGACGACGAAGAGCGTCCACCTCCCGAGTGCTTCCACTGTAGGAAGACCAGGCATATTAGAAGTCAATGCCCAAAATTCTTGAAGGAGCAAAAGGAAAAACAGCGTAAAGGAAAGGAGAAGAAGAAGGTCTTAAAAGTTGCAACATGGGATGACTCTTCCTCTGGGAGCTCAAGTATATCAAGCTCAAGCGATGATGATGAGGCAAACTTGTCCCTTATGGGGAAAAGCAATGAATCAACCGACGACGAGTGCAATGTCCAAAGCGACACTGAGGTAATCCCTTCTAACTATGATGATCTTTATTCCGAATACTTAAAAACTTGTAAATCTTTTGGCAAAAATTTAAAAGATCTGGATCTACTTAAAACTGAAAATAGAATCCTTTTAAAACAAAATAAAAAATTAAATAAGGAAGTATTAGCGTTGGGAAAGGAGATGGTGTCTTTTGTCAAGGACTAGCGAACTTGAAATTGATCTTTCTAACGCTCTCTCAAATATCAAATCACTCTCGAAACAAAAGAGAGACTTAGAAAGAAATTTGAAACTCTCACTTTCTAATGTGGAAAATGAAAAGAAAAACTTTGCAAATAGATGCGGAAATTTAGTTAGTGAAAATTTTGCATTACTAAAATCCATGACCTTAACTTAGCCATAGAAAAATTTGGTGTTGGCCAGAAAAGTCTTGATATGATTTTGGCCAACCAAAGGCATGGTAGTGCAAAAACTGGGCTAGGTTATGTCTCTGCAAACTACCGCCCGACGGTAACAGTTAACGCTGGTGGTAGTAACAAAACTCATAATTCATGTAATAATTATCAATCTGGAATTTTTTCTGCTGATTCCCTATCCTCCAGCAAGAGTCCACAACAAAAACTGAAAAAGGTCTCAACCCCTTTTGTGTTATGTGCCAAGTGTGATCACTTTGGGCATACCTTGGACTCCTGCAGGATGAAGGGTCGATGTACTGTCAAGTAAATCTGGGTGCCTAAGGTTTCCACCTATTCTATGGGAGGAACCTCTTGGGTATCCGAATCTTTACTCTCATCTTCTTGTTAGGTATGTTGGCAGGCTAAGGAAAAGGAAGACATGTGGTACTTGGACTCAGGGTGCTCCAAACACATGACGGGCGATAAAGCAAAATTCCTTAGCCTCACTAAGAAGAAAGGAGGAATGGTGACATTTGGGGACAATGGAAAGGAAAGGATTTTAGGCACCGGTACTGTGGGTAACAATTTTTTCTCTCTTACTAATGTCTTATATGTAGAAGGTTTGAAACATAACTTGATTTCTATTAGTCAACTTTGCGATAAAGGTCTAAATGTCTTATTTGAGTCTTCTACTAATTTATGTAAAATTATAGATCCTAAAACCAATAGTATTGTACTCACTACACCACGAATTCACAATGTGTATCTAATTTCCTTTCATGAGCTATCACGTGCGTCACTCAAATGTCTTATATCAAAAAATGAAGAACTTGAATTATGGCATAGGCATCTCGGTCACTCTAGCACCAAGTTAATCTTAAAACTGTCAAAGAATAAACTCGTTAAAGGTTTGCCTATGCTAAATGGAAATCTATCTTCTTTATGCTCGCCATGCCAAAAAGGAAAATTTTCAAAAACATTGTTAAAAAGTAAAAAGCAAATATCCACCTCAAGACCGTTACAACTAATTCACATGGATCTTTTTGGACCTTTTAGCACGTGTAGTCTTGGTGGTAAAAAGTACACTTTTGTATTAATTGATGATTTTTCTAGATTTACTTGGACCTTATTTCTTACCTCCAAATCCGATGCATTTTCGGAATTTACAAAGCTTTGCAATCGTATTCAAAATGAATTAGATCTAAAAATCAAATGTATACGATCGGATCATGGAGGGGAATTTGAAAACGATAGCTTCACCACCTTCTCTAATAATCTAGGTATTAAGCACGAATTTTCCGCTCCACGCACCCCCCAACAAAACGGTGTGGTGGAGAGGAAAAATAGAACTCTTCAAGAACTCGCACGCACTATGCTATCCGAGTATGGGTTGCCTAGATATTTTTGGGCCGAAGCCATAAATACATCATGTTATGTCATAAATCATGTCATGCTTCGCCCTATTTTGAAATTAACTCCATATGAATTATATTTTCAAAAGAAACCTAATGTATCGTATTTTCATGTTTTTGGTTGTAAATGTTTTATTCTAAACACCAAGGATGCATTAGCTAAATTTGATGAAAAATGTGATGACGACATTTTTCTTGGTTACTCTTCCACTAACAAAGCATATAGAATATATAACAAAAAATCTAAAAAGGTTGAAGAGTCTATTCATGTGAAGTTTGATGAACTTGTGCCTTGTGTAGATTCTACTTGTGCAGGAAATGAAGATGAGCCTCCTTCACCATTGGAGCATGATGATCATGAACCACTGGGAGAAGAAAAAGAAGTAGAGACGGTGCAAGAGGAGTTCGTGACTCCAAGTGTGCTTCCATTTACAAGAAATCACCCAAGTGAGCTTATCATTGGAGAACCATCAAAGAGGGGGTAATGACACGTTCTTCTTTTAATGAATCCTTTTCAAACTTATGCTTTGTTTCCGAAATAGAACCGAAAAATGTTTCCACCGCTTTGAATGATGAATTTTGGTTTATTGCTATGAATGACGAATTGAATCAATTTGAACGTAATAGGGTATGGAAACTAGTTGAAAGACCATCTAATCACCCCGTTATTAGTGTCAAATGGATATTTAAAAATAAATTAGATGGAGAGTCTAGAATAACTAGGAACAAAGCTCGATTAGTGGCACAAGGTTATTCTCAAATTGAGGGGGTAGATTTTGATGAAACATTTGCACCCGTTGCTCGCCTTGAATCAATTAGAACTTTTCTAGCTTTTGTGAGTTATAAGAAGTTTAAATTATTTCAAATGGATGTTAAAAGTGCTTTCTTAAATGGGATAATTAAAGAAGAAGTCTATGTTGAACAACCCCTCGACTTTATTAATGAACAATTTCCAAATCATGTATATAGATTAGAAAAAGCGCTTTATGGTCTAAAACAAGCGCCACGTGCTTGGTATGTGTACAACCCTGTATTCGCCGAGTGGGCTTCCGTGACCCAAGGGGTCTTTCTGTTTTGATATTATTTTCCAGCAAGGTCAGAAGCAGAGGGGGCGGAGAGGGGAGGGGCGGCTCACCCCCCATCTCGCCCAGCGGAAGGCGGAGAGGGGAGGGGCGACTCGCCCCCCTCTCACCCACCAGATGGGGCGGAGAGGAGAGGGGCGGCTCTCCCCCCCTCTCGCCCAGCGGAAGGCGGAGAGGGGAGGGGTGACTCGCCCCCCCCCCCCCTCTCACCCAGCAGAGGGGGCGGAGAGGGGAGGGGTGGCTCGCCCCCCTCTCGCCCAGCGGAAGGCGGAGAGGGGAGGGGCGGCTCGCCCCCCCCCCCCCCCCCCCCCCCGTCTCGCCCAGCAGAGGAGGCGGAGAGGGGAGGGGCGGCTCGCCCCCCCTCTCACCCAGCGGAAGGCAGAGAGGGGAGGGGAGGCTCGTCCCCCTCTCGCCCAGCGGAAGGCGGAGAGGGGAGGGGAGGCTCGTCCCTCTCTCGCCCAGCGGAAGGCGGAGAGGGGAGGGGAGGCTCGCGAGCACAGTCCCTGGAGGATGTGGCGACCGTGGGAGTGGTCCAGGAGAACAACGTCCTCGTGAGCACAGTCCCCGCGAGCCTAAGTCTGGTGAGAGAGCTCGGGGGGCGCGCGGTGCGAGAAAGGGTGGCAAAAGGGGGAAGTCCCTTCTGCGAGTTGATACTTTGTGCACCTGTCCCGGCAGGGTTCGGAGAGTGGGATAAGGTGTACTACAATGGCAGGGATGACCCTGTCCAACATCTCCAGTCTTTTGCAGACTCGGTCTCCATCAGGCCGATGTCGGATGCTTTCAAGTGTCGGCTCTTCACCATCACCCTTAAAGAAAAGGCCAGGGACTGGTTCCATAAACTCCCTACAGGGTTGATCTACGCCTTCGAGGATTTGCGCTGAAGTTTCTTGTTGTGATTCTCCACTTCAAAGTAGAGGAAGAAGGACGACGAGTCCCTCTTCAAAGTGAAGCAGGAGCCAAATGAGTCGTTGGCTCGCTACGCAGACCGGTTCTGGGAAGAAGTGCTGCTCACTCAGGAGATGCCTGGTTTGCACTCCAGCTCGCTTTCACCATCGGGCTCAGGGAAAGCCTTTTCAAAATGGCTTTGAAGAGCAAAGCCCCCGTCTACTACGAAGAGTTGATGGAAAGGGTGGCGGAAGAGATTGAGAGTAAGGAGGCCAACCCGGAGCTTACCAAGAGGCTAGCAAAGCTCAGTGAGCCAGATGTCAGGCAGCAAGAAGTAAGGAGAAGGGAAGAGCCCAGGGCCCCTGAGGGGGAGTGGAGGCAGCGTGCCAAAGGAATGCAAGGTCAGGGAAGGGGCTACGGCCCGGGTAGGGGTAACTTCTATGGAGGGAAAGGAAGACCCCACCAGTTGGGATGGAGACAGGGTCCGAGGCAATTGCCTCCCCCACCTCAGCAAGCCATGGAGATTAGGCGGGGAAGAGGAGGAAGAGGAAGAAGAGAAGAGGCTAGAGAAGAAGCAGGGGAAGGAAGAAGGAGGAGGAATAGGATGGCGGAAGGCGAAGCAGGGGAGGTGACGTTGCCGTATTGTGACTTCCACGATGAGGAAGGTCACACGACGGCCACCTGCCCAGAGTTCCTAGAGACAAAGAGGGCCCGAGTGCCCGGGCCGCGACAACAGCAACCGATAAGGATCGAGGAGGTCGAGCCTCGAGAGGAGGAGGAAGAAAAGTGTGAAGATAGAGTTGATGTGGGGAGTAGAGGAGGGATCAGGGTGATCCATGGGGGGGTAGGGGTGGAGGCAACCCGCAAGGCTAGCCTCCATACCATCTATCGGCGGAGCGTGGCCTCCACATCCACTGCTCCACCCCCAGCGGAGAAAATTACTTTCTCCCAGAAAGACATGCCAGGACATGAAGATCCGTTCTGCGATGCGCTGGTCATACAGACCGCCTTTGAGAACTTCACCGTCTCGCAGATTTTAGTCGATAACGGGAGTTCGTTCAACGTCTTCTTCAAGAAAGCATTTGACGAGATGAAGGTGGAGGCCCGGAGGGTGTTGGCCTCGGATGGTCCCCTATTTGGTTTTTTGGGAGAAAGGAAGGAAGTAGAGGGTGGAGTGGGGCTCCATGTGACCCTCGGAGGACAGTCTTGGAACTGCCGCTTCGTGATAGTGGATGCCCCGAGCAGCTACAATGCCATCTTCGGGCGGCCTCTCATCAGCGCGTTTCGATGCGTCCCTTCCACTTTTCACCAGTGCCTCAAGTTCAGCACGGGTGGAATCCAGGTCCGGGTCCGGGGAGACCCCAAAGATGCGAGACAGTGCTACGTAACGGTTGTCAACACCATAGCCTGGATGGGAGAAGCGGAGGAGTGGGACAAAGTGATGGAGGAAGCGGCAGAGGCCAGAGGCGAGGAAGAAGTAGAGGAGGAGATGGAGGAGGAGGAAGTTCATGCCCAGGAAGGGGTCGCTGAAGGGCCCAGGGCGGAGGGAGGAGAAGAGGAGGAGAAAGAAGGGAGTGCCCGGGAAAGAGGGGCAGAGGAGTTGATGATAGTAGGGGAGGAAGCGACGGAGGAAGGAGCCCAAGCGCTCGTTTGCGGCGGACAGAAGGAAAGTGCTTGGGGAGAGCAGCCTAGGATGGAGGCCGTGGATGAGGTCATGGAGCTCGAAGTCACCACTCGGCTTGGGGTCGTGGAGAAGGTCTGAGTCAGCGGAGAACTCAGTTCGGAGGAGCAGGCTGAGATCCTAGCCTGCGTGCAGAAGAATGTGGATGTCTTCGCTTGGAGCGCCGCGGAGATGCCCGGGATCGATGCGGATGTGGCTTGCCACTGCCTCAACCTCGACCCTGGCACCCGCCCCATCCGCCAAAAGAAGAGGGCCACAGTGGACAAGCTAGAGGGGCCGATCCGCGAGGAGGTGAAAAAGCTCCTACAAGCAGGTTTTGTGTCGGAGATCCAGTATCCTGGCTGGGTCTCCAATATAGTCATGGTAAAGAAGGGAGGAGGTGTGAAAATTTCTCTAAGGACCTTGTGAGAGCAAGCAGGAATCGATTATGCAACTAAGAGATACTAGCCAAAGCAACCAGAAACAATCTTCAGGCAAATATGTGATCTTTATTGATAGCATAAAACTTCATTACAAGGCACGACATGCTTGGCGAGACATGATTTCGCCAGCACAAACACCAAAAAAGAAATACAAGGAAATGCAGATAACTGAGACCGCTCCAGGCCGCGCGACCTCCCTGCGACTTCAACACACTGCCAGACCGCAGCGACTTGACGATCACAGAACCCCACAAACACGCTGATCAAGCCGCCCACTTCTTCCGACCTCCTGATTCTCCCGAACTCCAGCACCACAACTCCAAGCCGCAGACCGCCCGAACACTTTCAGAGGAAGAGGTGAACGCTGCTGCCCGCACTATCCGTAGAAGCTGCACAAAAGGAATTCAATCAGCAGACCGCACGGTCAGAATAAAACAAACCGCAGGAACAAGCCGGACTCAGCTTACACTTGGTGTCACACATTATGCTGCTACAGTGGCTCCTATTTATAGGCGCGGGACCTGATCCAGTCACCACCCTATGAGATAGGATCACCACCCTCCAGACCGCGCGACCTGACCGGTCAACCCGCGCGATCAGCAACATGCTCTTGCTTCGATTTGGTGAACTCGCCAGCTTCAACATCGGCCATGAGAGACCGCCGCTCTCACAGCAGACCGCGACTCTACAAAGAGCTCGCCAGACCACCCGAAGCTGTTCACCACCTGTGTTCGCTCGAGACCGCGAACACAGCCAGTCCGCCATCAGATCGCGAACTCCTGTCCGCATGCAGATCTCCTCCTGAGACCGCGAACAGCAACCAGCTCGCATACCATCCTCCTCCTGAGACCGCGCACTGAGACCGCGCGACTAACTTCCTTAGTCCGCGAATACCACCAGAGAACCTGGACTACCCTGTGCGGTCACATCAGACCGCCACAGCCTAGAGGAGGACAACCCGCCACGCGGTCAGAGGCAGACCGCGCGGCTTCCACCTTGCCGCCTTGGACCAGATACCAGCAGTCATCCCAGGAGACCGCAGCTAGGCTGATACCAGCCAGACCGCCCGGACAACCCGCCAGATCGCGCGACCTCGCCAGTCTGCCCGACCTTCTCCCAGACCGCCCAGGTCCAAAAGCCCTCTAACTTCCACTTCAACATTTTCAACACTCCCCCTTGAAGTGGAAAGTTGAAACCAGTCCAAGTAACTCCCTTAGCCGTGTGAACGGCCCCTTCGCCAGCGCCTTTGTGAAGATGTCTGCGACATTGTCTGCACTCCGCACATGCCCGACCGAAAGAGATCCCTCCAGCACCTTCTCCCGTATGAAGTGGTGCTCGATCTCGATATGCTTGGTCCTCGCGTGACAAACTGGATTTGTTACCAGTTTGAGAGCACTCTCGTTGTCACCGCGTAGCAGTGTCGGCTCCCGAAACTCCTTGTGGACGTCTCCCACCAACCTCCTAAGCCAGATGGCTTCCTGAGCTGCCAAGGCCGAAGCCTTGTATTCCGCTTCTGTGGTGGAGACCGATACGGAATCCTGCTTCTTGCTGCACCATGATATAGCCGTAGGGCCCGCCATGAAGACGAATCCAGATGTCGACTTTCGATCATCCGAATCTCCCCCGTAATCAGCATCCATGTATCCATGCACCTCGAAGCCCGTATCCCTCCTGTACAGGAGACCCATGTCCGAGGTCGCATTGACATACTTCAAAATGTTCTTGGCCGCTAGCAGATGAGGTACCCGTGGCTCCGCCATATACCAACTCACTCTGCCTACTGCATATGGAATATCCGGCCTTGTGATCGTCAGATAGATCAAGCTCCCAACCAGAGCTCGGAACACCAACGGATCTTGCATAATCCTCCCCTCATCCTTCCGAAGCTTCATAGCCTTCTCCAGAGGTGTGGAGGTGCACTTCCCTTCCTTCATGCCGAATCGATCCACGATCCGCTCTGCATACCCGGCCTGGGTCACCAGCACTCCACCTTCCTTCCTCTGCACCTCAAGTCCAAGGAAATGGTGAAGCTCCCCCAGATCCTTCATCTCGAACCTGATAGATAGCTCAGCCCGAAGCCTAGCTACCTCCACCTTTGAGTTCCCCGTCACGATCATATCGTCGACGTACAGCAGCACGATGACCTGAAGCTCCCCGCTCTTCTTGACGAACAAGCTTGAGTCCGAGTCTGAAGCAACAAATCCACAGAATAAGAGATACTCTGCGATCTTCCCGTACCACGCCCTCGGCGCTTGCTTCAACCCATACAGGGCCTTCTTCAGCTTGCAGACATGCTCCGGAAAATCTTTAGACACGAAACCTGGTGGCTGAGCCATGAAGATGTCCTTGTCAATCTCGCCATACAAGAAGGCATTCTTGACGTCGAGCTGCCAGATCTCCCATCCACTGAACGCCGCCAAGGCAATGATGAATCGAACTGAAGTTATTTTTGCCACCGGACTGAATGTCTCATCGTAGTCTTCACCGTATTGCTGCGAAAACCCCCGAGCTACAAGACGAGCCTTGTACCGCTCGATACTACCGTCAGCTTTCTTCTTCAGCTTGTAGACCCACTTGATGTCACAGGAGTGGTGCCCTTGGGCTTGGGCACAAGAGACCAGGTCTCATTCTTTTCGAGAGCTGCCATCTCTTCTTGCATCGCAACGTCCCACTCCTTCACGCCTTTGGACTTTTCAAAGCTCGACGGCTCCCTCTCATCCAAGGGACCAGCGAAGAAACATGAGACGAAGCTCACTGCGTTTCCTCCTGTATAGCGATCAGGGGCAACGATCGATCGCTTCGACCTCCTCAGCTCCTTCCCCTGAACCGCATTGTTTTCAGCTGCTTCTTCCCTAGCTCCCCTTCCAGACGTGCTAGGAGCATTGCTCCCCCTGCTCCCTGAACCAGAAGCCCCCGTCTCGGAACTAGAAGGAGATGGACCACCTGGTGATACAGGTAGCTCCACCTGAAGATCTTCCACTGCTTGCTCCGGCTCCTCCACCCTGCTCTCTGGTAGTTCCACTCCAGAAGACCCCTTGTAAGATGTCACCTCATCAAATACAACGTCGCGAGATACAACAAATCTCCGCGTCTCCGGGTCCATACACTTCCATCCTTTCTTTCGCTCATCGTATCCCACGAAGACTAGCTTCCTTGTTTTCGCATCTAGCTTCGTCCGAAGAGCATCTGGAACATGCACGTAGCAGGTGGAACCAAACACACTAAGGTGTGCCACGCTTGGCTTCTCCTTGAACATCATCTCATGCGGAGTTAACATGTTGATGGGACTAAGAGTCATCCGGTTGATGACGTAAGCAACACAAGACATTCCCTCCGCCCAGAAGGACTTTGGGATACTCTTGGCATGCAGCCAACACTTGCAGGTCTCCGCCAGATGACGGATCTTCCGTTCTGCAACTCCGTTCTGTTGTGGAGTATGCGCACAAGTAAGCTCCCTTCGGATGCCCGCCTTCCTGCACAAACTAGAGAACTCACTAGAGGTGAACTCCCCTCCGTTGTCAGTCCTCATCTTCTTCACCCGCAGTCCCAGCCGACCTTCCACAAGCTCCTTGAACTCCACAAACTTGGCGAACGCCTCCGCCTTCTCCTTTAGAAAATAAACCCAGACATATCTGGTGTAATCGTCGATCAACACCAGCATATACATGCTGCCTCCGAGGCTTGGTGTAGCAGTCGGTCCCATTAAGTCACCGTGGATGCACTCCAACGGCACACTACATCTTGTCTGCGACTTGTCAAACGGTAGTCGATGAGACTTGCCGAACTGACATCCCGCGCAAACATGACCTTCTCTGTAGGAAGATAGACTTGGCAGGCCCTTGACCAGACCTCTCACCGCCATAGCTTTTAGTTTGTCCATCCCTACATGCCCCAACCTCTCATGCCATATAACGACACCATCATTCGTCTTCATCTTGTCGACGTAGGAACTTGTCGATAAAACGAACAAGTCCTTTGCCCGTCTCCCGACATGAACGACCTCGGCCTTCACGGCCTCAACATTACGTAGAAACTTCACTTCTGTTGGGCCGAACAGAACGTGATACCCAGCGTCTACAGCGTTAGTCACGGAGAAGAGGTTTTTCTTTATTCCGGGCACATGATAGACACTCTTCAAAGTAAGTGGCCCTCTATCACTGCCCAAAGAAATAACCCCCACCTTCTCTACTGGATGCACAGTATTATCAGCAGTAATGATTGCATTGTTACATGTGTAGGGCTGTGCAGAAGAAAGCTTGGTCCCGTCTCCGGTGAGGTGATGACCACACCCCGAGTCCACGATCCAGTCCTCCAGATAGTTGATAGGAGCCGAAGCTCCAACAGAAGCCGAGAAGGCTCCTCCCCATCCTCCATCTACATGTCTGACCTCAGCTTCCTCCTTCTCTGCAGCATGCCCTGCTTGAGTGACCACTCTGCAATCTTTCCTGATGTGGCCAAACTTGCCACACTTGTAGCACTTCGGACCTTCTCCCTTCTTCTTCCCGTCAGCCTTGGGAGCATATCCCCTTTCCTGCTGCCCAGAAGTTGAAGGCCCAAAGCCTCCGGTGGTCTTCTTCTTCTTATCCCACTTCTTCTTCTTCCCCGAGAAGAGCACTTCACCATCTCCCCCAGTCACTGACAACCCCGCCATCTGTCTTGCCAAGCTTTCTTGCGAAGCAAGCAAGTTCTCCAGCTCCAACAAAGACGGCTGATTTGCCCATCCCTGTACCGACATTACAAAGGCAACATATTCCTTCCGCAAGCCGCGGATGATGTGCCTCTTCAGCTTCGCCTCAGAGATAGGCTCATCAGGATCCAGTGCTGAGATTTCAGCACACAAGTTCTTCATCTTCAGAAAGAAGTTTGAGATAGATAGATCACCCTGAGCCGACCTTGCCAGCTCATTCTCTAAGAACTGTAGTCTTGCTACATTCTTCTTGTTAAAC
Source organism: Dactylorhiza incarnata (assembly GCA_033032865.1). Classification (NCBI taxonomy): domain Eukaryota; kingdom Viridiplantae; phylum Streptophyta; class Magnoliopsida; order Asparagales; family Orchidaceae; genus Dactylorhiza; species Dactylorhiza incarnata. Next base: position 788,338 of record JAWHQI010000464.1, on the reverse strand, counting down.
AGCCCATCCAGGGCTCTCCAGATCTCTGCAGCCGATCCACACCCAAGATGTGATCAAAGAGATCAGGTGAAATAGCACGCTTCAAGGTGAACTCGGCCTTGGCATTGGTCTTCCTCCATGCCCTTATAGCCGGACCGTTATCACCAGCTTCCGTTGCCTTCACCTCTTATGTCTCATTTCCTCCAACAACTTCCTATAGGTCCTCACCCAGAAGATAGCTCTGCATACACGACTTCCACTTCTTAAAGTTAGTCGATGTAAGCATCTCAATACCAAGACCTCTTGAATATCCACCTTCCATTGCTCTTCCACTGGTTCCTCCTTCACAAAGGCGATGGCTACTCTAAGTTGCAACCTGCTCTATCCACTCCAACCTCCCTCTGATACCATGTGAAAATTTCTCTAAGGACCTTGTGAGAGCAAGCAGGAATCGATTATGCAACTAAGAGATACTAGCCAAAGCAACCAGAAACAATCTTCAGGCAAATATGTGATCTTTATTGATAGCATAAAACTTCATTACAAAGCACGACATGCTTGGCGAGACATGATTTCGCCAGCACAAACACCAAAAAAGAAATACAAGGAAATGCAGATAACTGAGACCGCTCCAGGCCACGCGACCTCCCTGCGACTTCAACACACTGCCAGACCGCAGCGACTTGACGATCACAGAACCCCACCAACACGCTGATCAAGCCGCCCACTTCTTCCGACCTCCTGATTCTCCCGAACTCCAGCACCACAACTCCAAGCCGTAGACCGCCCGAACACTTTCAGAGGAAGAGGTGAACGCTGCTGCCCGCACTATCCGCAGAAGCTGCACAAAAGGAATTCAATCAGCAGACCGCACGGTCAGAATAAAACAGACCGCAGGAACAAGCCGGACTCAGCTTACACTTGGTGTCACACATTATGCTGCTACAGTGGCTCCTATTTATAGGCGCGGGACCTGATCCAGTCACCACCCTATCAGATAGGATCACCACCCTCCAGACCGCGCGACCTGACCGGTCAACCCGCACGATCAGCAACATGCTCCTGCTTCGATTTGGTGAACTCGCCAGCTTCAACATCGGCCATGAGAGACCACCGCTCTCACAGCAGACCGCGACTCTACAAAGAGCTCGCCAGACCGCCCGAAGCTGTTCACCACCTGTGTTCGCTCGAGACCGCGAACACAGCCAGTCCGCCATCAGATCGCGAACTCCTATCCGCATGCAGATCTCCTCCTGAGACCGCGAACAGCAACCAGCTCGCATACCAGCCTCCTCCTGAGACGGCGCACTGAGACCGCGCAACTAACTTCCTTAGTCCGCGAATACCACCAGAGAACCTGGACTACCCTGTGCGGTCACATCAGACCTCCACAGCCTAGAGGAGGACAACCCGCCATGCGGTCAGATGCAGACCGCGCGGCTTCCACCTTGCCGCCTTGGACCAGATACCAGCAGTCATCCCAGGAGACCGCAGCTAGGCTGATACCAGCCAGACCGCCCGGACAACCCGCCAGATCGCGCGACCTTGCCAGTCCGCCCGACCTTCTCCCAGACCGCCCAGGTCCAAAAGCCCTCTAACTTCCACTTCAACATTTTCAACAGGAGGTAAGTGGTGCATGTGTACGACTTTTCACTACTTAATAAATCATGCCCGAAAGATTACTATCCCCTGCCTAGAATCGACGCGCTGGTTGACTCAGCCGTCGGTTTTCCTGTAATGTCTTTCTTTAATGCTTTTTCAGGTTATCATCAAATCCGCATGCACCCCCCGGACATCAAAGATGTCTCCTTCATCATGGGGGATGGATGCTACTATTATAAGATGATGCTCTTCGGGCTCAAGAATGTAGGTGCCACATATCAAAGGATGATGGATTGGGTCTTTCGCGAACAAAGGGGAAGAAACTTGGAGGTCTATGTTGACGATCTCATGGTGAAGAGTCGGGACCTTGGGTCTCACCTCCGAGACCTTGAGGAGACGTTTGGGACCCTACGGAAGTATAAGATGAAACTCAACCCCTTGAAGTGTGTCTTCGGGGCTAGCCGAGGGAAGTTCCTAGGCCACTTGCTCACCCCGGCGGGGGTGGAACCTAACCCAGACAAGGTCAAGGCGATAATGGAGTTGGGGTCGCCGAGAAGCCCGAAGGAGGTTCAGAGCCTTACGGGGAAGCTGGCCGGACTTAGTAGGTTCCTCTCCAAGGCGGGAGAGAAGTGTGCGCCCTTCTTCAAGGTGCTGAGGGGCAATAAAAAATTCGAATGGACCCCGGAGTGCGAGGAAGCTTTTCAGGCTTTGAAAAGAAAACTTACCCAAACCCCCCTACTTCAAGGGCCGAGATCGGGAGAAGACCTCTCCCTGTACCTGGGAGTAGGACTTGAAGCGGTAAGTTCAGTATTGATCCGGGAAGAAGGAAGAAAGCAGTTCCCTATCTACTATGTCAGCCGAGTGCTGAAGAAGGCAGAGCTCCGGTACCCAATTCTGGAGAAGTTGGCTTTCGCATTGGTGGTGGCGGCTCGGAGGCTCCGACCCTATTTCCAGGCACATTCAATCAAAGTGGTAACAGATCACCCGCTTCGCAAAGTCATGGAAGGGGTGGAACACTCGGGAAGATTGGCAAAGTGGTCCGTGGAGCTGAGCGAGTTCAACATTACGTTCTTCCCTAGGGCGTCAATCAAGGCCCAAGCAGTGGCGGACTTCATGGCCGACTACACCTCTGAAGTGGGGGATCAGGAACAGCCTCCCCCAGTGGCGTGGAAGATGTTGGTGGATGGTGCGTCAGGAAGGCACTCCTATGGATGGGGAATCATCCTGGTAAGTCCTCAAGGTACAAAGATCGAACAAGCGTTGAACATCCACTTCCCGATTACCAATAACCAAGTTGCGTATGAGGCGGTGATAGCGGGCCTCCGACTGGCCCAGGAATTGGGAGTGCAAGACGTGGATGTCTCGACGGACTCCATGGTGGTGGCATGCCAAGTCCGGGGAGAGTTTGAAGCGAAGGATCCGACTCTCCAGCGGTACCTGGAGAAGGTCAAGGGAGTCATCAGGGGGTTTCACACTTTCTCCATCAGACACTTGCCGAGGGAGGAGAGCACCCCCACGGACCTCCTAGCCAAGTTCGGTCCCCGAGCAGGCGGAACGGTTTCGGAACTCTTCCGACCCACCATCGATGAAGGAGAACTGATGGAGATAGATCAGCGGACCTCGTGGATGGATCCTTTCATCACCTTCCTATCATCAGGGAAGTTCCCTGAAGGAGACATAGACAGGCGACGCTTCAGGTATAAGTCAGCTTATTATTTCTTGCATGCAGGAGGGCTATATAGGAAAACTCTCTCGGGACTCCTGGCCCGTTGTGTTTCCGAGGAGGAGGTCCCGAAAGTCCTGGAGGAAGTTCACTCCAGGGAGTGTGGCAGTCATTCCGGGAGCCGAACCTTGGAGGGGAGGGTGTTGAGGCAAGGCTATTTCTGGCCCACCCTCAGTAAAGATGCGGCCGAGTTCGCAAGGAGGTAGTCAAAGTGCCAACTCTATGCTCCACTCCAACTCCTCCTAGCCCAGAGACTTCGGACCATCACAGCTCCCTGGCCTTTTGGCATATGGGGGTTGGACCTAGTTGGCCCTTTCCCTAAAGCTAATGTCCAAAGAAGGTTCTTACTGGTCATGATCGATTACTTCTCCAAATGGGTAGAAGTGAAGGCGCTCGCCAAGGTAACATCTCAAGTTATGAGGAATTTAGTATGGGGAGAAATAATTTGCAGGCACGGCCTCCCCCTGGCAATACTGACGGACAATGGGCCGCAATTTGCTAGAGAAGAATTTGTTAGCTTCTGCACCCAGCTTGGCATCAACCTCAGGTTCGCATCGGTTCACCACCCGAGAAACAACGGCCAGGTGGAGGCGGCAAACAAAATAATCGTCAACCTACTAAAGAAGAAGGTGGAGAACCTCCGGGGGAACTGGGTAGAGCAACTACCATCCGTTATCTGGGCCCTGAGGACAACCCCTAACACCGCCACCGGGGAGACCCCGTTCAAACTTTCTCATGGGTCTGAAGCAGTCCTTCCCATAGAATTTGAAGTAAAGACCCCCAGGGTGATCGCCGCAGGTGAAGGAAACGAAGAGTGGCCAGTAGCTAATGGCGAGGAGCAAAGGCTATCTTTAGACCTGGTGGAGGAACTCTGGGACCAGGCAACCATCAGGCAGGAGGAAATCAAGCGACGAATGGCCCGATATTTTGACAAGCACATCCGAGTAAAACATTTTCAGAAGGGAGCTCTGGTCTTGAAGAATGTCGACGCGGCTGGAAGAGGGGCCGCTGTAGGTAAGCTCAATCCCAATTGGGAGGGTCCATACATTGTAAGCGAAGTGCTCAAGTTGGGGGGGGGGGGGGGGTATCACCTCCGAGATGTGGAAGGGGTACCACTCGGCCGAGCCAGAAATGGGGACGATTTGAAGCGGTTCTATCCCTGAGAGTTTTATTATGATATTGGTTGAACATTTTACTTCTTCACTCGATAAATATAACTGTTATGCGAGGACAAGCAGGTGACAAGTATTGGTGCTGGAATGCCCCAGATCGATTCCGCTCCCGGGCTCTCACTAGATGGGGGGTTTCAGGTTTATCTCTGGAGAGGCTGGCAAGGTGACAAGTATTGGTGCTGGAATGCCCCAGATCGATTCCGCTCCTGGGCTCTCACTAGACGGGGGGTTTCAGGTTGATCTATGGAGAGGCTGGCAAGGTGACAAGTATTGGTGTTGGAATGCCCCAGATCGATTCCGCTCCCGGGCTCTCACTAGACGGGGGGTTTCAGGTTGATCTCTGGAGAGGCTGGCAAGGTGACAAGTATTGGTGCTGGAATGCCCCAGATCGATTCCGCTCCCGGGCTCTCACTAGACGGGGGGTTTCAGGTTGATCTCTGGAGAGGTTGGTAAGGTGACAAGTATTGGTGCTGGAATGCCCCAGATCGATTCCGCTCCCGGGCTCTCACTAGACGGGGGGTTTCAGGTTGATCTCTGGAGAGGCTGGCAAGGTGACAAGTATTGGTGCTGGAATGCCCCAGATCAATTCCGCTCCCGGGCTCTCACTAGACGGGGGGTTTCAGGTTGATCTCTGGAGAGGCTGGCAAGGTGATAAGTATTGGTGCTGGAATGCCCCAGATCGATTCCGCTCCCGGGCACTCACCAGACGGGGGTTTTCAGGTTGATCTCTGGAGAGGCTAGCAAGGTGACAAGTATTGGTGCTGGAATGCCCCAGATCGATTCCACTCCCGGGCTCTCACTAGACGGGGGGTGTCAGGCTAATCTCGGGAAGGGCGGGTAAAGTTACATGTGGCTTGGGCTGGAAAACAGGTTACTCGTAGCAAGGGTTTTGGCTCGCAGGCTACCTCAAGATCCGGGCGAGGCGGGACCAAGGGTCCAATCGCATGAGGGAATAGACCGCGACAGAATGGCTGAGTCCGCGGATTCACAAGGCTGCTTGTGAATCTCGATGGCACGAGTGACGTTGGCGGGCCAAAGAGGGCCTGCCTCCGCGGTGGTCCCTGGATAACGAAAGAGCTCGCAAAAGGCGAGTGCGAGCGAGGCAGGCGAATAACCGGCCTCTCTCGCAAAGGACCTCAACAAGGTACTTCCTAAGCAAGGATAAGGCTCGGCGACCTAAGTCTTACCATTGCCTCAGAAGGGAATGGGGGCGAGAGCGGTTTAGGTATAATCCGACGAAAGAAGAATCGTCAATTAAAGAGACGCAGATGCGAGCATCAGAACGAAAGTCTTAAAAGCGCGAGCATAGGAAAATCGAGATCGCGCGAGCGCGAATAAAAGAGTGCATGTGAACAAAAAGTAAGGGGATCACACTGAAAAGATGAACAAAATATTTCTTTTTCATTTCTCACAAAAGATTACAGTCCAACGGCGGGCTCAACGGCAAAAAGGAAAAACCTTTTACATTATAAACAACAAAATTTTTTAAGGCGATTCGCCAGATAGTGTTTCAATCGCTCTCTCGACCCTCCGCCTCGGAGATGGGCGCGAACAAGTCTGGGACGACTTCCTCCGCAGTGAATTCCATAGCATCGGGAACGATCATGTCCGCTCCTTTGAGAGTGTCGAGGACGAGCTCCGCGATCTCCATCGACCTCTTGCGGTCGGCTTCTTTATCTTCTCGCGACTGACCGCAAGTCCCAGCTCGCGGGGGAGGGGGAGGAAGCACCGCCGAGGTCAGGTCGTGGACCTGAGCCTTGAGGCAGGTGTTCTCCAGCTCCAAGTCAGCGATCCGCGCGTGAAGCTGGCTGACGGACTCGGCATCCTGCAAAAAGCAGGTTAGCGAGAGAAAAGCGAAGCCAAACTGAAAAGGATTTTTGCAAAGCACTACTTACTAGTCCGCCTTGAAGACTGGCAAGGAGGCCCCTCAGCTTCTGTCTCGCCAACCATGATGTCTGGGATCTGTGAAGTCGCAGAGACCGCGAGAGCGAGCTAGGTCTGCGAGAGAGTCAGAAGGAGAGGGAGCGCAAAGAAGGAACAGTAAATGCGGTGGTTGGAAAGGAAAAAGGGTCGACTATTTATAAAAATAAAAAAGGCGGGAAGAAGTCGAAGCGTCGGAATCTGCGGATAACAGATTCGCGCAGTACGCTTCCGCCTCTAAGGGATCTATTCGCTCCCAGCGAATCGACACCCTGTCAAAGCTTTCTCCCATTAATCATTGGCAAGATGGCGCTAAGTAATAAAACATAAAAAGCCAGGGCAATATGCAAGTTCGAGTAATAGAAACACAAACATAATCCGCGCAAGAGCGAGCCAGGTAGGGTGAGAGAAGAGATGATAAACAGGCAAAATAAAGGGCTAGCGAGCGAGTCAAGGTATCATTATTACAAACTTATAAAAATTGTCCGCGACCCCTCCTATCAGAAAGGAGGGGGAAGAAAAACAATAAAAAGCAATACAAGAATCCTCAATATTGCAGCCACTTCCAGCGACCGCGACCCCGGACACCAGAGCGAGGGGGGACTCACGGGTAGTGATACTCGCGAAGTGACCGGTTCGCCTGACTCGTCAGCCGCATGTAATCATCGATACGGGCATTGTACACCCCGGGGGAGGTCGCGTCACCGTGATCGGTCGGCCGTATCTCGGCAAGAACGCGCGCGTTCGCGTCCTCCATCGCGGCGAACCTTTCCTCATTAGCGAGCCGATCCAGCCGATTCTGCTCATGTAGATCCCTCAGCAGGGTGGTATGTTTCTGGAATATCTCAGTAACCCACCTCTTCATTCGCTCTAGATAGCTGGGATCCCCCAGAAAGTCGGCGACCTGACTCGGCGTGGGAGGTGGAGATATCTCCAATGCTCCAGACTCTGACTCGGAGAGCGGGGTCATGGGATTACCTGTGAAGTGGGAATCAGCGACAAAATGAAAAATAACACTCAATGGCGACAGTCTAACCTAGTGGAGGAAGTTGAGTACTGGGCCGCTGGCGGGAGGTGCCCGGCTGGCCTCGGAATGCTTCAATAAAGGCAGGGGTGAGGGCCTTACCCAGACCAGGGGCGAGCGCGGGTCCAGAGCCAAGCCCAGGCTCAGCAATCAACGTCCCTCCCGGGCTCCTCTGACACAGGAGGCCGAATCCAGGAGTAAGGATAGTCTGGTTCAGCATGGTGGGCGAGTCCGCCGGAGGAGGAACTTGTTCCTCTGGGGCCACGAGAGGGGACACTGCACAAAAAGTAGGTGTGATTTAATGAGTCGAGAGACGTGAAGGAATACGAGGTAAACCGCTCACCTCGTTGCGAAGGCGAGTCCCGTCGGCCGACGGCCCTCGCATCCACAAGAATAGCGTCAGCTCCACCCATAGAAGGGAGGTGGGTCTCTGTGATTGGCCTTCCCGAGGAGCTCTCATCCGGGGGATCATTCTGCGAATAGAATAAATAAGGTCGAAAAGGAAGAACATCAAACGGGCGAGCTTGGCGATAATACCTGCAAGGCGAGCCCGTCATCAGGAGAGTGCGGCGAAGAAGAAGACCCTCACCCGCCAGCCGCGCCCCGAACGACCTTTGCCGTTCTTAGGGAGGGCGGAGGTGGAGAGCGCCGCGGGGAATTCTAGGAGGCGATGGCAGCGGCTTTCCCCTTCTGGGCCGCTTGCGAGGCCTTTAGGCGAGCCAACACCTCGTATTTTTTCGACATCATGTTGGGGCCAGCGGAGAGTAAGAAAAGATAGATAAGAATAAAAAGTTCGAATGACGGCCAGGGAGAGTGATATTTATTGTAGTGGGCATGGGGCCCACCGAAAGATTCTCGCCACGTCACCAAGGGGCCGGCGAATATCAAGGGTTGGATGATTCTTCGCGAGCCTGAATAGCCTCGCGAAGAGCGGGGATTGTGTACAACCCCGATATTCGCCTAGTTGATGATTAAATCCAAGCAGCGCTCGGCGATCCCGTCTCGACGGATCCGCTAGGAAGATCACTTAGCCGGCCGCTCGCAAGAAGGCAAGCCAGTCAAGAATGCGAGCGGGGCGGGAGTGCGAACGAGGTCTTCACAGGACATTGCCCAAAGGAGGTGAACCAGATCTATCAAAGGTCACCCGCGGGTAGAGGCGCGAGTCAAGTTCCCACGATCCAGAGCCTCAAGGTCGACCGACAAGGAGGTGAGCGAGCCAGGTGCTCGCCGAATGCTCGCTAGGAGGCGAGCAAGCCAGAAACTCGCCGAATGATCGCGAGAAGATAGGTGAGCCGGATTTCTTCCAAAGTCTCCGGGATCGACGAATCTCCGTCGAGGTCTGCGAACTAAGCCCGGCGCCCGACGAAGTGCGGGCTGCGTTCGACGAATCCGCTGATCTTCTATGTTCGACGAAATTATCTCTCTATCCCCGTTGGTCTGCCATAGGCTATCCAAACAGCGGAGTTCAGTTGTTAGCAGGCCAAACTGAGGTGCGTTTAGTAAAACCGAAAGGCGGAATTCCGCTATTGACAGACTATGAGCAAAAAACTATAAATAGACCTTGAAGGGCACCTTGGGAGAGGATTCCAGTCAGAGATCTTTGAGCTTCTTCTTCCCTTTGTTACTTTGGTTTAGCTCTCTAGCTCTCCAAGGTGCCCGAGTCTCAGCTTTGGCTTGGGAGGGGAAGAGCTCAACGATCTTCCGGGTTAGTGGAGGGACCTCCTCGCTGCGACCACGGTCTCAGTCATCTTCCTAGTCTTCAGTCTACCTTCTCCGAGGGATCACTAAGGGCTAGCTGCCCCTCATTTCGGTGAGGGCCCCGAGCTCCATAAGAGGCCGAGAAATCGGTTTCAACATTTTGGCGCGGTGAGCGCAGAGTGTGACCAACTCAAGAAACTCTCAAGATGAGCTCCATGGACGGAGGTGGAGGAAGATCCGAACCAGGTCACTCGCAACCCCCGGTGGCTGGGGTGACATTAGAGATGTTCAAAAATCTCAAGCGCGAGGTCATGCAGACCTTGCAGGTAGCTTTCGCCTCGATAGGCGAAGATAGGAGAGAAAGTGGTCCAGAGGCCTCGCCTCAGCAGGTGGGCGAGAGCTCTCCCGGCCAGCAGCCCAGGAAGGAGGTACCAATGGGGGGAAGTGGGGAGGCACTCATCCCCCACTCGCCCAGTCACCTAGGAGGGGGCGAGTGGGGAGGTTCTAGACCCCCACTCTCCCAGCCCAAAGGGGGAGAGTGGGGAGGTCCCAGACCCCCACTCGCCCAGCCCCAAGAGGGCGAGTGGGGAGGTGTCAAACCCCATCTCGCCCAGCCCCAAAGGGGGGGAGAGCATAGGAAGTCCTTTGTGTGAGCTGATCCTCTCGGCCCCAGTTCCAGAGGGGCTCGGAAGGTTGGAGATGTCTCACTACTCCGACATGGATGACCCCGTCCTGCACCTGCAGTGGTTTGAGGACATGGTCTCCATTAGGCCCATGACAGACGCTTTTAATTGTTGACTCTTCGCGACAACCCTGAAGGAGAAGGCTAGAGATTGGTTCCACCAGCTCCCCGCGGGATCCATCTATGCCTTCGAGGACTTACGCCGAGTTTTCCTGCTACGCTTCTCGACGTCAAGGAGGAGGAAGAAAGATGCTGAAACACTTTTCAAGATCAAGCAAGAGCTAGGGGAGTCGCTGGCTCACTATCTGGAGGGTTCAGGGAGGAGGTTCTCCTCGTCCAAGAAGTGCCCGGGTACACCCTCAAGCTTGCCTTCACGTTGGGACTGCGGGAGGGCTTATTCAAGATGGACCTCAAGAGAAGAGCTCCTTTGTCCTTTGAGGAGTTGATGGAAAGGGTGGCAGAAGAAGTTGAGAGTGAGGAGGCCAACCCGTAGTTCGCGAGAAGGTTGGCCAAGCTGAGTGAGCCGGAGGCAAGGCAGCAGGGGGGAAGGGTAGGGGCCCCCAAGAGGAAGTTCGACCAAGGAGAGGACAACTTCCAGGATGAAGAGTCCGACCTCCCAGGGTGGAGGCAGGGACCGAAGGCACCCTCTCCACCACCTCAGCAAACCATGACAATCGATTGGGGGAGAAGGAGGAGAGCCAGAAAAGCAGGAAGAAGAGGAAAAAGAAGGGATATGGTTGAGTTACCTTACTGTGACTTCCACGATGAGGAGGGTCACGCGACATCCGCCTGCCCTGAGTTCTTGGAATTAAGGGAGGCGAGGTGTCCGAGGCAGCAACAACAACAACCAGAAGAGGTCGCGAAAGACCACACTTGGGAGTAGGAGTCCAAGTTTTAGTTTTCTTACTTAACTTTTTCTGTAAGCCCATGTAGTATGATGGTCTACTTTCAGACTTAGTTTTTATTTCATGTAATTTGATGATCAAAGTTATGAAAGTTTCAAGCTGTTAGCCCCGATGCTGGCCCGCTGACCAGGCTTCCACCTAGCTGGCAGGGCCAGGAACTGCTCGGTGGCCGGATTTTTTAAAGGTACTTAGCCCCGATGCTGGCCCGCTGACCAGGCTCCCACCTAGCTAGCAGGGCCGGGAACCGCTCGGTGGCAGGAATGACTCGAAGTACTTAGCCCCGATGCTGGCCCGCTGCCCAGGCTTCCACCTAGCTGGCAGGGCCGGGAACTGCTCGGTGGCCGGAAGTTTCAAAGGTACTTAGCCCTGATGCTGGCCCGCTGACTAGGCTCCCCCCTAGCTGGCAGGGCCGGGAACCGCTCCATGGCAGGAATGACTCGAAGTACTTAGCCCCGATGCTGGCCCGCTGACCAAGCTTCCACCTAGCTGGCAGGGTCGGGAACCGCTCAGTGGCCGGATGTTTCAAAGGTACTTAGCCCCGATGCTGGCCCGCTGACCAGGCTCCCACCTAGCTGGCAGGCCCGGGAACACCTCGGTGGCAGGAATGACTCGAAGTACTTAGCCTCGATGCTGGCCCGCTGACCAGGCTTCCACCTAGCTGGCAGGGCCGGGAACCGCTCGGTGGCCGGATGTTTCAAAGGTACTTAGCCCCAATGCTGGCCCGCTGACCAGGCTCCCACCTAGTTGGCAGGGCTGGGAGCCGCTCGGTGGTAGGAATGACTCGAAGTACTTAGCTCCGATGCTGGCCCGCTGACCAGGCTTCCACCTAGCTGGCAGGGCCGGGAACCACTCGGTGGACGGATGTTTCAAAGGTAATTAGCTCCGATGCTGGCCCGCTGACCAGGCTCCCAACTAGCTGGCAGGGCCGGGAACCGCTCGGTGGCAGGAATGTTTCAAAGGTACTTAGCTCCGATGCTGGCCCGCTGACCAGGCTTCCACCTAGCTGGCAGGGCCGGGAACCGCTCGGTGGCCGGATGTTTCAAAGGTACTTAGCCCCGATGCTGGCCCACTGACCAGGCTCCCACCTAGCTGGCAGGGCCGGGAACCGCTCAATGGCAGGAATGTTTCAAATGTACTTAGCCCCGATGCTGGCCCGCTGACTAGGCTCCCACCTAGTTGGCAGGGCCGGGAACCGCTCGGTGGCCGGATGTTTCAAAGGTACTTAGCCCCGATGCTGGCCCGCTGACCAGGCTCCCACCTAGCTGGCAGGGCCGGGAACCGCTCGGTGGCCGGAGATTATCAAAGTAAATTTTCCCCCCGAGGTGGCTCCGCTGGCCGGGCTCTCACTAGTCGGCAGGGTAGGAGGGCCTCTCAGGGATGCTAAGTATTTTCCCCCGAGGTGGCTCCACTAGCCGGGCTCTCACTAGCCGGCAGGGTAGGAAGGCCTCTCGGGGATGCTAAGTATTTTTCCCCCGAGGTGGATCCGCTAGTCGGGCTCTCACTAGCTGGCAGGGTAGGAAGGCCTCTCGAGGATGCTAAGTATTTTTCCCCCGATGTGGCTCCGCTAGCCGGGCTCTCACTAGCCGGCAGGGTAGGAAGGCCTCTCGGGGATGCTAAGTATTTTTTCCGAGGTAGCTCCGTTAGCTGGATTCTCAGCGACACTCGTCGAATATGTAGGGTTGGATGTTTCTTTCCGAGCGCATACCTCGCTCGAAAAGAGCGGGGATTGTGTACAACCCTGTATTTGCCGAGTGGGCTTCCGTGACCCAAGGGGTCTTTCTGTTTTGATATTATTTTCCAGCAAAGTCAGAAGCAGAGGGGGCGGAGAGGGGAGGGGCGGCTCGCCCCCCTCTCACCCAGCGGAAGGCGGAGAGGGGAGGGGCGGCTCTTCCCCCCTCTCGCACACCAGAGGGGGCGGAGAGGGGAGGGGCGGCTCGCCCCCCCCCCCCCCCCCCCCCCCCCCCCCCCCCGCCCAGCGGAAGGAAGAGAGAGGAGGGGCGACTTGCCCCCCTCTCGCCCAGCAGAGGGGGCGGAGAGGGGAGGGGCGGCTCGCCCCCCTCTCGCCCAGCGGAAGGCGGAGATGGGAGGGGTGGCTCGCCCCCCCTCTCGTCCACCAGAGGGGGCGGAGAGGGGAGGGGCGGCTCGCCCCCCCCCCCCCCCCCCCCCCCCTCGCCCAGCGAAAGGCGGAGAGGGGAGGGGCGGCTCGCCCCACCCTCTCGCCCAGCGGAAGGCGGAGAGGGGAGGGGCGGCTCGCCCCCCCCCCCCCCCCCCCCCCCCCCCCCCCCCCCCCCCCCCCCTCTCGCCCAGCGGAAGGCGGAGAGGGGAGGGGCAGCTCTCCCCCCCTCTCGCCCAGCAGAGGAGGTGGAGAGGGGAGGGGCGGCTCGCCCCCCTCTCGCCCAGCGGAAGGCGGAGAGGGGAGGGGCGGCTTGCCCCCCCCCCCCCCCCCCTCGCCCAGCGGAAGGCGGATAGGGGAGGGGAGGCTCGACCCCCCTCTCGCCCAGCGGAAGGCGGATAGGGGAGGGGAGACTCGACCCCCCTCTCGCCCAGCGGAAGGCGGAGAGGGGAGGGGCGACACGCCCCGCCCCCCCCGCCCAGCAGAGAGGGTGGAGAGGGGAGGGGCGGCTCGCCCCCCTCTCGCCCAGCGGAAGGCGGAGAGGGGAGGGGCGGCTCGCCCCCCCCCCCCCCCCCCCCCCCCCCCCCCCCCCCCCTCGCCCAGCGGAAGGCGGAGAGAGGAGGGGAGGCTCGCCCCCCCTCTCGCCCAGCGGAAGGTGGAGAGGGGTGGGGCGGCTCGCCTCCCCTCTCGCCCAGCGGAAGGCGGAGAAGGGAGGAGGTCGGCCCCCTCTCGCCCAGTCCCGGGAGGGTATTCCAGTCTGCATTTAGCAGCTCGAAACAACAGGATTTGGCTGATCGCAGACCCAATCTGGGGGTATTTTGGTAATCTCGCATGCCAGAGTTTGGTTATTTGCAGCCCAAATCCAGAAATCCTATAAATAGGACCAAGGGGGCACCATTTGGAGGCAGGCTTGTTCTAGGCTAACCCTCTCTCTCTCCCCATTTTCTCTCTCTAGTGGGTGTGGAGAGTCCCCAGTGGTGCCCAAGCCCGGCATTGGCTTGGGAGGGGAAGCGCTCTAAGGATCTTCCGGGTATGTTGTGGGACCTCCTCGCCTAGCCCTTAGTCTAGTTCATAGTTCCAACACTTTCAACCTAGAGCTCTCCCTTGGGGGGAGTAAGAGTTGGCCACCCCTCAACTTGTTGGGGGCCCCGAACTCCATAGAGACCGAGATATCGGTTTCAACAGTATGAACGCTTAACTTCTTTTTTTATTAAAGCACAGTTATAAAATGGGTAGTGCCGATAACACGCTCTTCATTAAGCATTTTGATAATGATTTGATTATTTTACAAATATATGTTGATGATATTATTTTTGGAGCCACTAATGAAGAGTTGTATAATGAAGTTGTTTTAGTGATGCAAAATGAATTTGAGATGAGTCTAGTGGGTGAACTAACATTTTTTTAGGATTTCAAATAACCCAAAGAAATGATGGAATTTTTATATGTCAATCCAAATATGTCCATGATATGCTAAAATGTTTTGGTTTTGAAAACTTGAAACAAGCTAGTACTCCAATGAGCGTGTAACACCCCAAAACTTTCTATGAGGTCAAGAGGGTTTAACCGAATTCGTCTAAAGGATATAGCCGAATTCGACTAATGGGTATAGCCGAATTCGTCTAATCCAAATAGCCTAATTATTCTATGCATTAGCCGAATTCGTCTAATCGAAATAGCCGAATCTATTTTTGCAGCTTTAATAAAATTCGTCCAACGCCGATCGCCGTTCGACATTCGTCGAGCGCAGCATTTCAGCAATTCGTCGAACGTCGTTCGACATTCGCCGAACGCCGTTCGACATTCGTCGAACGCAGTTTTGCTGCCATTTGTCGAGCGCAGCTTTACTGAAATTCGTCGAACGCCGTTCGACATTCGTCGAACGCAGGCAGAATCCGCGATTTGAGTTATAGCAGGCCAGTGACTCTCTTTTTGCGGCCGTCAGATCCAGATCTTTAAATCCAAAGGTTGGGATTTATTTCTGGGTTATTTTAGGGTTTGTCCAGAGGGCTATTTATAGGCTCCCTTTAACTCATAACCCTTATCTTCTTCAAGCGTGAAAAGACGGAAGCCGAGAGAAAAACAGCGACAGAGAGGAAGAAGGAGGAGTCGTCTTCTGCCATTACCGGAGCTTCGGAGCTCCGATTCGCGAGCCATTTTCAGATCTGGAAAGTGCAGGCCGTTGCGAAACTTTCTATCTGAGTGAAATCTTAGTCCTATGGCAAAGAAGAAAGCTCCAAGGGTAACGATTCTTCCTCTCGATCTTAGGACGTGTTTCTCCTCTCATTCCTTTTTCTATGCTTGCATGAGGAATCCCTTTCACCAAATGGGTGAAGTGTAAGATTTCCTCCAGTTCTTTGGAACTTCGGGTCGATTGTGTCCGTCCCCGGCATATTGCATTTAGAAATCCGGTATTCATGTGGATTTAGGCAGTTTGTGTGAAGCCTATTCGTGGCCGTGAGCCCGGATCTGTGATGCTTGGATTGCGACGTTGCATTTAGGTTAAGCCTAGAATGCGTGTCGAAGAATGTCTCCGTGAGACCTTCTTTTATGTTGCGGGACTTGAGTTTTAGGTGCCTTTTGAGATCCTAACGAAAGCCCCTTGCTTGGGTGGTTGAATGCAAGCCTTCACCACTAGATTTGAAGAGGAGTGGCATTGTACCTCCTTCTTGGTTGTTATTTGCGAAGTATAAGTCCACGTGTAAGGATTAGATGTGTAGCTTAATTTTGTGGGCACTTGATGTGCTAAACCCTTACGGGCCGAGGGGAAGCCGTACCCGCGTCGTGCGATAGATCGCGACGGTTAGAGCATGGGAAAAGCTGAACCGAACCCGTTTCTATGCCGATCGGTGAGAGGTCCAAACCTCATGTAAGCCATGTGATCATGGGAGAGGTCGTGGAAGGTGTCTTACCTAGACCGACCAAAAGCTCTTTTTCCCCACTTAAGGCTATGTCCTTAGGGTGGAGGGTTTGTGATGAATTGATGTTATGTTAGCCTCATGCGGTTGCTTAAGCGGTTGTGGGGAACCCCCGTGTGAACCCAACCAACATCATGTGCATGCTTAGGTTCCCCTTTTTCTTTGATGCTCAACCTAGAAGATTGATTGTGCTTGAAACCTCACCTTGTGTAGTTTGCACTTTCCTTATATTATTACATGTTGGTAGTACTGCTTGTCTGCAGGGAAGAAGCCCCGCCACCCCCCCCCCCCCCCCCCCCCCCAAGAAAGGGGTGGGGTTGTTATAATTTGGTCAGCTGTGCTGACCGTTGCTTTATTTGCCACCTCTTGGTGAAATGTTCTTATGCAGGAGCAAGTGAGCCTGGCGGGAAATAGCTGGCGGTGGCCCTTTTGCTGTGTTGGTCCTTGAGGCCAGCTTCTTTTCTGCTTACATGTATTGCCGGCCTGCGTGCCAAAGTATGTTTTGAGTTTTCTGTACATTTGTTAAATGTATGGCCTTAATGTCGTAACTCTATTTATTTAATTCCTGGGATGGTGGACAATTCTGAATGATGTTTAAATCAAATGCTTCCGCTTACGCTTTATATGCTCTCGTGTAGTTGTTGTTCTTTTCTGATTATCACCTTTTAATGCCTAACTAGTGTATATAGTATGGCGTGGGGTCCCGGCCGGACCTACTGTTATATTATTTGTACTGGCAGGGTGTTACAATTTGGTATCGGACTTAGGGCGTCGATCCGTAGTTTAGCGAATTCGGGACGAATTCCTTTTAAGGGGTGGTGTGCACGGGATGTGCATTCACCTAAAACGACAAAAACTAATAAGAATGTCCACTTAGGAATGGAAAAACATACTTGTTTGCGGAACCTGAGCATTCCATGATTGTTGTTTGCTATGTTTTCGGTCACTAAATTGTGTCTTGCATGATTATAGGTGACTAGGAGTGTTGCGGGGCAGTCTCGACCCCATAACACCGCTGAAAGTAGTGCATCGGCTGAGGTGCCAGTGACCACTCCTCCTGCTGAGATGATCAGGTTAATCGCTGATGCGGTCTTAGCAATGATCAACACTCAACCTCAAAGTCTTGCACAGCCTGCTATGCCTACTCCGAAAGTGGCCCCGGTGGTAGCTGCCGCAGTGGAACCTGCAGTGGAACCGGGGGTGGAGATCCCTGTACCAATGGCTGTAGTGGAACCTGCGGTGGAGCCATGGGTGGAACGTCGAGTAGAGCGAGTAGTTGTTGCATGAGAACGTGATCAACAATTTCAGCACTTTCTAAGTTTCCATCCTCCAACCTTTTCGGGGAATGGATCCCCAATGGAGGCGGAGGACTGACTGTCAACAGTTAGAAAAACTTTAAGGGCGACAGCAACGGAAGAAGCTATGATGGTCACCCTCGCCACCTTCCTCCTTAATGGAGAAGCAGAGCTTTGGTGGGCCGAACAGGAAGCGCATAAGTTTGAAGGTAAGGTTATTACCGAGATCTCTTTGGCGGAGTTCTCAAAGTCGTTTCTTCAGAGATATATTCCCTCTGCCCAACGCATTATGTTGTAGAACCAGTTCTTGAAGTTAACTCAAGGCGATAGCTCGGTGGACGAGTACTTGCACGAGTTCACTAGGTTGGGACGCTATGCGGGGTTTTTGGTGGAAGATGAGGAAATGAAGGCGAACAAGTTTTTTTAAGGTCTTCGGGATGAGTTGAGGCTGCTCCTTGCAGGCCCAATGACGTTTGGCTTCCATGTGATGGTGCAAGCTGCCAGATCTCTGGAGTTGGACATGAAGAGAGTGCAAGCAATAGGCAAGAAGCCTAAGTTCCATGCGCCGGCCTCTCAATCCAAATCTGAGTTCAGGAGGAACAAAAGGAAGTTCAAGCCTGCGGAACCAACTCGCTCAAATGTGTCGGGAGCTATGACCGCACATGGTCCAATTACATGTTTCACTTGCGGAAAGGTGGGACACAAAGCACGTGTGTGTCGCAGTGGTCCCCCGAGACCAGAAACGAGCGATGGACTATGCTCGTGCTGCGGGTCATGCGGAAAAAGGTAAAGCTGCGGAGTCTTCTGCTTCCCAGCACATTCCGACCCAGCCAAGAGTTTACTCGCTTGGCCAGCAAGAAGCCATATGACAAACTGACGTCGTCACAGGTATGGATTAGAAGTTAGCTTTTACAACTATTTATGATTGATACTATTGTGCGACTTAATGTTGATTTGTGTACAATTAGGGTTCGTCCTAATTTTCAACTATCCGGCGAGACCTCTATTTAATACGGGTGCATCGCACTCTTTTCTGTCTGAGGACTTCGTGGTGCGAATCGGAGTTCTGTATAGCTTAGTAGAGGATAGATTGGAAGTAGTGCTGCCCAATGGATCTCGCATGGGTGCGGATAGGAAGAGTCGTGTGAAGGTGCGGATTGGAAATCACGACTTCGACTTGGAAGCATCGTTATTACCGCTAGCTGAATTTGACGTGATCTTCGGCATGGACTGGCTCTCAGAGCAGCGAGCATCCATCGATTGCAATTCAAAGGAGATCACTCTGAGAAAGAACACCGAAGACGAAACCACGCTCACGGGTATGCGAGGAGCGAGCAAGACGCTGATGTCTGCTCTCCAGGTGGTTAAGGCGGTGAGAAAAGGCGTGGAGTTGTTCTTCACCTTGTTGAAGGCTTCGGAGCCAAAGCGCAGTTTGAGTGATGTCCCAGTTGTAGCAGAGTATGCCGATGCGTATCCTAACGAACTCCCTGGGGCTCCGCCTCAGCGAGAGATTGATTTCTGTATTGAGCTGGTTCCAGGTGCCAAGCATGTAGCATGCTCACCGTACTGAATAGCGCCAAAGAAATTGGCAGAGCTGATGGTTCAGTTGCAAGAGCTACTAGAGCAAGGCTATGTACGTCCAAGTTCTTCGCCTTGGAGTGCAACGGTCCTCTTTGTGAAAAAGAAAAATGGGAGTTTGCGTATATGTATTGACTATCGAGAGCTGAATCAGCTGACCGAGAAGAACCGTTACCCGATTTCGAGAATCGACGACTTATTCGACCAACTGGTTGGGTCGACGGTATGCTCTAAGCTAGACTTAAGTTCTGACTACTATCAGCTTCGTATTCGGGAGTGTGATATTCCCAAGACAGCATTCAGTACCCGCTTTGGGCACTATGAGTTCACGGTTATGCCGTTCGGTCTGTTTAATGCACCATCGGTATTCATCGACTTAATGAACAGAACATTCCGAGAGTATTTGGATCAATTTGTGATCGTCTTCATCGACGACATTTTGGTATACTCTCAGTTGGAAGAGGAGCATGCAGAGCATCTGCGCGCAAATTTGGGCACCCTGAGGAGGAATCAGTTATATGCCAAGTTCTCCATGTGCGAGTTTTGGCTATCATCAGTAGCATTCCTTGGTCATGTTGTGAGCGGAGAAGGAATAGCAGTCGATCCTTCGAAGATAGAGGGGATCCAAGCATGGCCTGTGTTGAAAAATGTAGCGAAAGTCCGAAGTTTCTTAGGACTTGCCGGCTATTATAGGCGCTTTGTGGAAAACTTCTCGAGGATTTCCCTTCCTCTCACTAAACTGACCAGGAAAGATCATAAGTTCGTTTGGTCGCCCGAGTGCGCACGAGCTTTTGAGGAGCTGAAAAGCCGTCTGACCAAGGCGCCCATTCTATGCCCGCCATGTGGAACAGAAGGTTATGAAATATATAGCGACGCCTCGGGGAGTGGCTTAGGTTGCGTTCTAGTGCAGTTCGGGAATGTAATTGCCTATGGCTCCCGTCAGTTAAAGGTACATGAGAGGAACTACCCGGTCTATGATTTGGAGCTAGCGGCCATGGTATTTGCTCTTAAACTTTGGAGGCACTACTTGTATGGCGTGAAGATCGACATCTTTACGGACCACAAAAGCCTCAAGTACCTGCTTGATCAAAAGGAGTTGAATATGCGACAAAGGAGGTGGATGGAGTTCCTTGGGGACTACACCTTTGACATTCGATATACTCCTGGGAAAGGAAATGTGGTTACGGAACGCGTTGAGTCGTCGGGCTCCTGCACAGGCAAACTGGATTTTGATGCATGATGAGCGTCTAATCCGGGAGCTAGAAGACTTGGAGATCATTTGTGTCGATAAAAGAGCATCTCCTTCAGCATGCCTGAACTGGACGGAGGTTCAATACGACCTGGCCGACCGAGTTCGACAAGCTTTGCAGCTGGATTCGAGCATGCAGCGTTATAAAGCGGAGACCATGGATGGGTCAAACGCTGATTTCTCCTTCGAAGATGATCTTATGTGGAAAAATGGCAGATTGTGTATCCCAAATGTTGGTACATT
Source organism: Dactylorhiza incarnata (assembly GCA_033032865.1). Classification (NCBI taxonomy): domain Eukaryota; kingdom Viridiplantae; phylum Streptophyta; class Magnoliopsida; order Asparagales; family Orchidaceae; genus Dactylorhiza; species Dactylorhiza incarnata. Next base: position 768,237 of record JAWHQI010000464.1, on the reverse strand, counting down.
GCGGGCGGAATTGATGTACGAGTCTCACTATACCAAGTACTCGATCCACCCTAGGAGCACAAAGATGTACATGGATATGAAGAAGCTCTTTTGGTGGCCAGGAATGAAGAAAGACATTGCACTCTACGTGGCCAAGTGTCACACTTGTGCATTAGTGACGGTTGAATGTCAAAGACCTGGTGGGTTTCTAAAGTCTTTACCGATCCTGGAATGGAAGTTCGACGATATTTCGATGGATTTTGTGCACGGATTGCCGAAATTGCAACATGGAAACGACGCGATCTGGGTTTTCGTAGATCGATTGATGAAAGTTTCGCACTTTATTCCAAACCGGAAAGACGACTCCGTGGAGAAGCTAGCAAAGTTATACGTTGATAATATCGTACGGTTGCACGGGATTCCCCGTAGCATCGTGAGTGATTGTGATGGGCGGTTAAAATCAAACGATTGGAGGCTGATTCATAAATTATTGGGTACCAAGCTAATATTTAGCACGGCCTTCCACCCGCAAACGGATGGACTGACCGAAAGGACCAATAGGACGATGGAAGACATGCTAAGGATGTGCGCCCTGGACTTCGGAAAGAGATGGGAAGATCATCTCTATATGATCGAGTTTTCCTACAACAACAGCTACCAAGCTAGTATAAAGATGACACCTTTCGAGGCTCTCTATGGTAGAAAATGTCGTACATCGTTGGCTTGGGCTGAAACGGGCGACACGAAGTTGTTGAAACGCAAGGACGTGGATGAAGCAAATACATCAATCCGGGCAATACGAGAGCAGTTGCTCATTGCCCAGGATAGACAGGAAAAGTACTACAATGCAAATCACCGGAACGTCGAGCTCGCCGTTGGTGATTTGGTTTACCTGAAGATCAAACCGTTCAAAGGAGTATCGAGGATCCGACGCTTGAAAAAGCTAAGTCCGAGGTACTTAGGACCATTCGAGATCTTGGAGCGCATTGGTGAAGCTGCCTACCGGCTTGCTCTATCTTCGGAGCTGAGCGGGCTGCATGATGTATTTCATATCTCTGTGTTGCGGAAGGCTGTCAAAGAGCCTAGTTCTGTAGTTGCGGTCAACGAAGTGTCGGTAGATGGTGGGCTAACGATGGAAGTCAAGCCAATTCGCATCGAAGACACGGAAGTAAAGCAGTTACGGAACAAATCCATTCGGATGGTCAAGGTCCATTGGAATAATTACGGAAGAGAGGAACTCTCCTGGGAAAGAGAGCAATCAATGCGTGCGGAGTACCCCGAGCTATTTCTCTCAGGTAATTTATCATTTAATTTGGCTGCCCTTGTTTTCGTAATTTCGGGACGAAATTCTTTTAAGGGAGGTGGAGTTGTAACACCCCAACACTTTCTATGAGGTCAAGAGGGTTTAATCGAATTCGTCTAAAGGATAGCCGAATTCGACTAATGGGTATAGCCGAATTCATCTAATCCAAATAGCCAAATTATTCTATGTATTAGCTGAATTCGTCTAATCCAAATAGCCAAATTTGTTTTTGCAGCTTTAATGAAATTCGTCGAATGCCGTTCGACATTCGTCGAGCGCAGCATTTCAGCAATTCGTCGAACGCCGTTCGACATTCGTCGAACGACGTTCGACATTCGTCGAACGCAGTTTTGCTGCCATTTGTCGAGCGCAGCTTTACTGAAATTCGTCGAACGCCGTTCGACATTCGTCGAATGCCGTTCGACATTCGTCAAACGCAGGCAGAATCCGCGATTTGCATTATAGCAGGCCCGTGACTCTCTTTTTGCGGCCGTCAGATCCAGATCTTTAAATCCAAAGGTTGGGACTTATTTCTGGGTTATTTTAGGGTTTGTCCAGAGGGCTATTTATAGTCTCCCTTTAACTCATAACCCTTATCTTCTTCAAGCGTGAAAAGACAGAAGCCGAGAGAAAAACAGCGACAGAGAGGAAGAAGGAGGACTCGTCTTCTGCCTTTACCTGAGCTTCGGAGCTCCGATTCGCGAGCCATTTTCAGATCTGGAAAGTGTAGGCCGTTGCGAAACTTTCTATCCGAGCGAAATCTCAATCCTATGGCAAAGAAGAAATCTCCAAGGGTAACGATTCTTCCTCCCGGTCTTAGGACGTGTTTGTCCTCTCATTCCTTTTTCTATGCTTGCATGAGGAATCCCTTTCACCAAATGGGTGAAGTGTAGGATTTCCTCCAGTTCTTTGGAACTCCGGGTCGATTGTGTCCATCCCCGGCATATTGCATTTAGAAATCCGGTAGTCGTGCGGATTTAGGCATTTTGTGTGAAGCCTATTCGTGGCCGTGAGCCCGCATCGGTGATGCTTGGATTGCGACGTTGCATTTAGGTTAAGCCTAGAATGCGTGCCGGAGAATGTCTCCGTGAGACCTTCTTTTAAGTTGCGGGACTTGAGTTTTAGGTGCCTTTTGAGAGCCTAACGAAAGCCCCTTGCTTGGGTGGTTGAATGCAAGCCTTCGCCACTAGATTTGAAGAGGAGTGGTCTTGTACCTCCTTCTTGGTTGTTATTTGCGAAGTCTAAATCCACGTGTAAGGATTAGATGCGTAGCTTAACTTTGTGGGCACTTAATGTGCTAAACCCTTACGGGCCGAGGGGAAGCCGTACCCGCGTCGTGCGATAGATCGCGGTGGTTAGAGCACGGGTAAAGCTGAACCGAACCCGTTTCCATGCCGATCGGTGAGAGGTCCAAACCTCATGTAAACCGTGTGATCATGGGAGAGGTCGTGGAAGGTGTCATACCTAGACCGACCAATAGCTCTTTTTCCCCACTTAAGGCTATGTCCTTAGGGTGGAGGGTTTGTGATGAATTGATGTTATGTTAGCCTCATGCGGTTGCTTAGGCGGTTGTGGGGAACCCTCGGGTGAACCCAACCAACATCATGTGCATGCCTAGGTTTCCCTTTTTCTTTGATGCTCAACCTAGAAGATTGATTGTGCTTGAAACCTCACCTTGTGTAGTTTGCACTTTCCTTATATTATTACATGTTGCTAGTATGGCTTGTCTGCAGGGAAGAAGCCCCGCCACCCCGAGAAAGGGGTGTGGTCGTTATAATTTGGTCAGCTGTGCTGACCGTTGCGTTATTTGCCACCTCTTGGTGAAATGTTCTTATGCAGGAGCAAGTGAACCTGGCGGGAAATAGCTGGTGGTGGCCCTTTTGCTGTGTTGGACCTTGAGGTCAGCTTCTTTTCTGCTTACATGTATTGCCGGCCTGCGTGCCGAAGTATGTTTTGAGTTTTCTGTACATTTGTTAAATGTAAGGCCTTAAGGTCGTAACTCTATTTATTTCATTCCTTAGATGGTGGACAATTCTAAATGATGTTTAAATCAAATGCTTCCGCTTACGCTTTATATGCTCTCGTGTAGTTGTTGTTCTTTTCTGATTATCACCTTTTAATGCCTAACTAGTGTATATAGTGTGGCGTGGGGTCCCGGCCGGAGCTACTGTTATATTATTTGTACTGGCAGGGTGTTACAGAGCGCATCACTAAAATTAGGAAAAGATGAAGCCAGAATTTCAATTGACCAAACGTTATATAGAGGAATGATTGGATCCCTATTATACCTTAGTGCATCTAGACCTGACATTATGTTTGTCGTATGTTTATGCGCTAGTTTTCAAACAAATCCAAGAGAATCTCATTTAAAAGCGGTGAAACAAATTTTTTGATATCTAATCGGCACATCTAAATTAGGACTTTGGTATCCAAATAATGATTCTTTTCTCTTGCATGGGTATTCAGATTCTGATTATGCGGATTGTTTATTAGATAGGAAAAGCACTAGTGGTACATGTGATTTCATAGGTCCTTCTCTAGTTGCATGGTCAAGTAGAAAACAAAATTATGTTGCCCTCTCCACCACCGAGGCAGAATATATTGCACTAGGAAGTTGTTGTGCCCAAGCACTATGGATGACTCAAACCTTAGAAGACTTTTTTGTTCATTTAACTAATATTGAACTTAAGTGTGACAACAAGAGTGCTATTGACTTAACAAACAATCCCGTTCATCACTCACAATCTAAACACATATACGTACGACACCACTTCATTAGGGATCACATCAAAAAGGAACATGTTCATGTAAACTTCATTGCGGACATCTTTACCAAGCCTCTACCCGATTCACGATTTGCTCTACTTAGACTAAAACTAGGGGTATTGGACATCCAAGCTTAAACTTGCAAAATCCACATTTTTGTGTATGCACATATCTAATTTCTTTGCTGAACTATATGGTCACTAATCTGCACAAATATTTTCAAAAGAAAAATTCTGAACAAGTTCACGTTTTTCCTCAAAATTTGAGCTCTGTCACTACCGCCCGACGATAGCTGGTTACCGCTGGCGGTAGTGGGTATTTTTTGAATTTCCAGTTTTTATTTTTTATTTTTTTATTTTTTGGTCCTGTTATTTTTTTTTTAATTCTAAAAAAAACTATAAAATAAATCAAAATCCAACCAAAAACATGCTTTGTGTTTCTATATATAAAAAAAACTACAAAATTGAAAAACCAATTAAACAACAAAAACATGCTTTACATTTGCTTTATTTTTTGCTTTTGAAAAACTTAAATTTTTTATAAAAAAAAAACTTATGTGCTTTTCAAGTATATAAGGATGATATGATTTATCTTGCCAAGTTTAGAATACAATGTTTCATTCTCTATTTCATGTATCTTAATAACATTGTTTTGTATCATGCCTTGATCATTATCTTATGTGTGCTTTGAAATTGATTATAGAAATCATGTGTAGTATTGCATAACATGCCTCTATGTATGAGTAAATGGTTTATATTTGCTAATGATTTATTCACTCACACTTTTTGATAAACTACCTATGATTTAATCTACTCTTACATGATTGTGTAGTGTAACAACCTAATATTATTGTTATGCATGCTTAGTTTTACCTACACCACAAGTAAAAATCTTTTTCAAGCACCTATTTTTGAAGAAGTGTGTATTTTCAAAAATCTTTTGTTTGCACATACAAGTGAATTCGGAGACCTTTGTCATTAAGCAAAAATTCAAATGAATAATTGACAAAGATAACTCCACCAAGCACTACTCACCCTCCTGATAAGTCTTAATGAGCATTGTGAGGTTGAGCACCTTGGAGAGAATTGTAAAGTGCCTTGTTGCAAACATTTTTTTACACTACTTCTTGTACACCTGATCACAAATCACTAAAATTCAAAAACAATTGTGATTCCCAAAGCACTACTTTGCACCTGATAAGTCTTAATAAGCATTGTGTGTGCAGAGCACCTTGGCAGTTGTACTACTTTTCTATGTGCATTGAAAAATTTATAAAGCTTTGTGGGTAGAAGTAACTCTAAAAATGCATTTTAATAATGTTGTATGGATTATACATATCATGTGTTTTGATTAACTCATATGTATACTTTTATCAAAACACTATTTTGTATACATCATTATCACCTGTAAGCCTTATACTCATGAGAATTGGAGTCTATTGCATATCTACATGTATTCTCTAAATTCTTAAGTAAATGCGCTAGATAACTTTGCATGATCAATACAATGTATAAGTGTACTTGATTTCTTAATATTAAGACAGTGTATTCTTCTATCTTGACGTGATATGTTGTATCATGCTTACATTTTTTTTCCGCTGCGCCATGTATACTCTGTATTGCTTACCTTTCAAAACAAGTTTATGGTTATGTTGAAATTGAAATCATTTTGTGTACTTAAATTGCTACAACATCTACTTTTGTTATATCTAAAACTCTTAATCATCTACTATGCTTCACAGTTCTTATATAGATGTTCACTTCAAAAATATATTTCTTCATGCTTTCCACCTCTTTACTCCTTGTACGCTCGATCATGAATACGTTTTTTCCAACAAGTGTTTCCTTATGACAATTTCTTCACATAACTTTTTTCACTCCTATATATTGTATTTTTCCTAAGCGTTTAACTCTTTATCCTGTTCATTCCCTCTCTACACATTTATTGCACACGTTCCTATTTGACTCTTTCTCCGCCCACTTTTAATAATACCAAAAGGGGGAGATTAAATTTGAAAAAAATACACATGTTTGGGGAAGTCAAGTTCATATGAAGTTTTGTTGTACGGGGAGCATTCACTTAGGGGGAGCATTTGCACATGTCTTAAATTTCATGCTAATCCTTTTTAATAAACACAACTCCTATCTTTTGAACTATTTCTTTCTAAAGAGATTTGTTATTATCAAAAGGGGGAGTTTGTTGGAACATGCTTTCCGCATCTCTTAATTTGACAATAACAAATCCTATTGTATTTGATCATACATGCATTGTGTTTATAGTGTGTAGGATCTTCAGCATTCAATCCTCAAAGGAGTGTGAAAAAGAAAGACATCGAAGCGACATCAGGATGATTATCTGTTGTTACCGCGGCGCGGTAACACTACCGTTGGCGCTAGCGGTCCAACGAAATGGAAACCGTTGAGAAGGAAACCACTGAGAACAAAACTGCGTTCGATGAAATCTAACGTTTGACGAAAGGAGATTCCGTTCGACGAAATTGCGTTCGACGAACTGCATGCTCTACTGCGGCATTCGACGAACTGCATGCCCTACCGCGGCGCTCGACGAAATGCATGCCTTACCGTGGAGCGATTGAACTACTGCAGGCGCAAGCGATCGACGAAATGGAGTTCGACGAAATGAAGACAGCGTTCGACGAAATGTGAGGCCGTTCGACAAAGATGCGTTCGACGAAAAGAGATGTGCTCTACCACGGAGCGTTAACACTACCGCTGGTGCTAGCATAAATGGAAACAATTGACGGGAAGGAAACAGTGGAGAAAAAGGAATGTTTGGCGGGATGCATATTTAGCATGCTCTACCGCAGCGCGGCATCTCTACCGCCCGGCGGTAGCTTTTGGAAACCTCCCGTCTGCATGTGATTGAGGAGCAAATATGGAAGGAGATATTGGCTGAAGGAAGGTTATCATGCTATCGTGGAGCGTTAGCGTTACCGTGGCGCGCTAGTTGGAGTTCAAAGTTTGGCGCTCAAACGTTGCCTATTCTACCACGATCCGTGTGCTGGTTCATTGCCTAATGTGGCTACCGCGGGGCGGTAATACTACCGCATGCGATAGTGGCTGATTCTATTTAAAGATGCGCGCTTCCTCCGTTGATGATTGATGTTATAGAAGGAATTGAAGCCACATTTTTAGAGCACTCGTGAAAGCCTTCTCCAAGCAGTCCGAAGAACTCCGTCAACATTCGTGAACGCAAAGAACTTGAAGACCGATCCGATCGCATTTACATCAACATCAAGTTCTTCTTTTGAGGGAGTTTTTAATTTGTGTTTTGTTTTAGTTTTCAAATTGTAACTTTTATATCTTTTGTTCGGTAGAGGAATTCTCCATACGGCGACTATGGCCTTGCGGGGACTAGGGGAAATTCGCCTCGCGTTGGCGACTAGTTGAAGGGTGTAGATCTAGGGAGTGCTCGAGGCCTTTCCGGTGAGGCAAGGGCTAGAGCGGCTTGAGGCCTTATCTGGGGAGAGATAGGCTAAAGCCAACCGATCCTTGGGAGAAGGGTCGGTATAGAAAACCAAAAGAGTTTTCGTTGGTCGCCTCTTTCCAAGCGTCATTAGGAAAAGTTTTGTAATCATAACTGTTTCAAATGAAAATATGTTTATTTCTTCATCTCTGATTTGTGCTCTCTGATTTTCACTATTTGTACCTAAACGTATTTTCTCTTTCACTAACGCCGAGCGATAATACTACCGCTGGCGGTAGCAACAGAGAATTATTTTCTTTAATAATCAGAAAAAGTTTAAATCCCTTATTCACCCCCCTCTAAGGGCGCCTACAGATCCAACCAATTTGGCCTCTTTGGTTGACCCCAATGGGTCCTAGATTCTCTAAGGGACCCCTTAATAGGTTAGGTATGTCATGGTGGGGTCAAAGGGAAGGTGAGGCCCTTAAGTCCAATCCTATGCTTGTTAACTAGAAATTGCTATTTGTAGACCAAGGTGCTCTTCCCCTTCAAGCCTAAGGCCAAGTGATCAATTCAAGCTTCCTAGGGTTTTGTCATGACCTAGTCATAACAAAACCACTCTAGGGGTCTAGTTGTTTGGGGGATGTTACACAGTGATGGGTTGGGTGGCGTTGCCCTACTATGACTTCCACAAGGAAGAAGTCACGCAACGACCACCTGTCCAGAGTTCTTGGAGATGAGAGGATGGAGAAAAGCCCTTATGGTGTAGAAACAACCTCTGCTTCAGGGAGTGGGGGAGAAGTGGAAGGAGCAGAGGTGGAGGATCGATGTGAATATTAGGTTGACTTGGGAACTCGAGGTGGGATCAGAGTGATGCATGGTGGAGTAGGGATCAAGGCCACCTATAAGGGGAACCATCATGCCATCTACCGCCAGAGTGTCGCTTCGACCTCCCGAGCTCCATCACCTTCTCGACGAAGGATATGCCCGATCATGAGGATCCGTTCTGCGATGCATTGGTGATCCAGACGGGAATCGAGAACTTCATGGTCTCTAGAATCCAAGTGGATAACGTAAGTTCTGTGAATGCGATTTTCAAGAAGGCTTTTGATGAGATGAAGGTGGAGGCGAAGATAGTACTCATTTCAGATGGATCACTCTTTGGGTTCTCCAGGGAGTGGAAGGAAGTGGAAGGAGGAGCCAAACTCCTCATGACCTAGGGGGGAAAGCAAAAAACTGCTAATTTGTCATCGTGGATATCCCGACCAGTTAGAATGCCATCTTTGTGCGACCCCTCATCAGCGCTTTTTGGTGTGTGTCTTCCTCCTACCACCAATGCTTGAAATATTACATGGGAGGAGTCCATATCCGGGTCAAGGGAGATCCCAAGGTGGACAGGCAATGCTATGTCACGATGGTCAACACCATCTCGTGGAAGGAGGAGGCAGAAGAGATCGACAAGGCCATGTAAGATATGGACAGTATGGAAGTGGCAGAGCATGTTTCTCATAGTCATGATTGACTATTTCTCCAAGTGGCCAGAGGCCAAGGAGTTGGCAAAAACAACCTCGCAGGTAATAAAAATTTTTATATGGGGTTGTATGTTGGAGTTTGTAGGTTATCTCAAAGCAATCAAGCAGTTAGTCTTACTGCCAACATAATATGAGCCTATAGGGTCGCACATAAAAGCATTTTGATAAGTTGGAGAAAGGATTGTGTTGTACTTACTCATATTGGATATGAGTGGAGGACCAATCCTGTGACTGCTCAGAATTAAATTGATAATGTCTCAACGGGAAATAAGTACTCTTGAAGAATCGTCGAAATGGTTTCAATGAATTCCTTAGGACTTAGCAAATTCGTCGAAAGTGTTTCGACGAATGGATTTATATTTGACAAATTCGTTGAAAGAGTTTAGACGAAATGTGTCAATTCATCCAATCGAGTTCGTCGAAATTGTTTCGATGAATAAGATAAAATTCGTTGAATGTGTTTAGTCGAAATTATATCCACAAATTCGTCGAAAGTGTTTCGACGAAAATATGTTGATCCGTCAAAAGTGTTTAGACGAATTATATCATATTCGATGAATTTAAATCTTGACGGAATTGTTCTATTTTTCCCGGGTCTGCGGATAACCTGTTTTTATGCCTTGCGTATAAAAGGGACGCGATTAGGACTTCTACAAATCAATCCTTTTGCGACATCAGAGACGGAAGCGTTCTGATACTCGTCCCCGTCCACCGACCTAGACTTCGCCGACCGTCGCTGCCTCCCCTTCCTCGGACCTAGCAGTTCGTGGGGACGCAAAGGACTGTTCTTCTCTGACCCATCCCTTGTACGACAAGGCATTGGGGTTCTCCTTCCTTGTGTGGATCTCTGTAGAGGGGCCGATCCATTTCGGTCCTTGGAACTCAAAGTTCATCTTCCAGATTTATTCTTGGAGCACCTTGGTTGAGTATTGACTCAATCCCCTGAAGGTATATCACATTTGCTTTCCTAATCTCTTGATTCATGAAATCCGCAAGATCCTTACTCTTTGGGTTGTTCTTGTTGTTTCTTCCACTGCGCATATACGATATGCTGTCTACATTTGATGTATATAGAAAAAAACCCAACATTGTACATGTATACTTGTGATGCATTTTGATCCCTTGCCATCACATGTGATTCATTGCAATCACTTGAGATTCAAAAAGATCATATGTGATCCCCTCAGAATCTATTTGATCAAACTAGATCACATGTACAGTCCATATAGATCTCTTGAGTGGTCGATTTGGATCCCTAAAGTTATTTGTGATAAATTTGACGATCAATCGAACAACATTCTTAAAGTTGTCATGCTACTGCAAAATACAAAATAATATCTTAGTGGTTTTACTATATAGAGGGTGAATATAGTGTTTTCAAATTTCTCTTTATAAAACACTTTTCCTCAAATAAGTAATCTCAAATCACCTATAACGTAGTTAAAATGAATGCATGAGTGAAATGAAAACTGAGATATAAAGATGAAGTTAAAGAATTTATAGAGGTTCCCCAAAACAAGGGTATGTCATTTCTTTCACCACAATTATAATTCACTATTTCTACAGAAGCCTAAGATTGTTTTCGAGAGACTCTTAGAACTTAAGATACAGTGTTTGTAGTGAGAGGCTCTTAAAAGGGTTCGTTCGGTGCATTGCAATTGGCTTTCTGAAATTGGCTTTGGTCTGAAAACCAATATCTGTAAGAATTGGTTTGGTGCAAAAAGTCAATTCCGTTGTTCGGCTGCAACATGGAATTCAGTTAACGGAATTGGAATTGATACATAAATGACATTCAACTGCACATGACATTGGATTTTTGAAACTGATACTTTCAAAATTCATAATTTTGAAAATTGAACAATTTGAACAAAATACTAATGATAATTGAAGTTCATTAAACATAAACATGTTCTGATCCATAAAACATAGAAATACCAAACCATCTAGATCAAACGTCCATAAATAAAAATAGAAAATTAGCGATCTAACTGCATTCGCAACCACGTGCACTTCAGCTTATCAGGTAGCCTCATGAAGATGTCATATTTGATATTATCATGACACAATATATCCATGGCTCAGAGTAAATCACGCCAGTCATCTGAGTAAGTGCGACATAGACACCATCAACATTGCTAGCAGGATTAGTCCCCACTACACATTGCATGGAGTCAAACAATTTTTCTCTGACCACCGCCACTGCGTCAGCTCCTACTACTCCCTTTCTTCTCCTTCTACCTCTTCCTTCTCCTTTCACTCTAGTCTTTTCCTGTATATTCGTAGTTTTTCTTCCATAGACTCCACATCTATCTCTTTTGTCATCTCTATTGCGGTCGCAAGCTATAGCTTTGGATCTCAACTAGGGGCACATGCCCCAAGACATTGTGACTGGTACATAAGTTTATTTACATTTGCTTTCTTTGAGCACTAATTTCCTCTATGTTTTGCTTATAATAACGCGGTGCTTACTCACGTTAGAAATACTAATCATAGTAAGCACGGGTTGTATTACTGTTAATAAGCTTTGTGGTCGAGGATATGAGCTTTGTGGTGGTGCTGGAGAATGTAGAGGAGGTGAAGGTAAACCTAAGGAAGAGGAACCCTCAACATTGGTTGAAGTGGCCTGGGTCTTGAGGGTAAATGTACTGATTGTCCTTCTAGAATGATGAGCAGCAAGAGTTTCTTTCCTGGTTGCATAAGACAAATGACTTTTCTTATGCTAGAGCTGTAATGTATTTATTGACAAGACTCTCCTATTATTCATGGTTGAACCAGGAGATATGATTGCAGTAGGATGGGAGATGGTCAGATAGAGAGCTAAGATTCTTCCAAAACTATGTTTCTGCAACTTCTCATACGAGAGAAAGAAAAGAATATACACCCAATCAATCTTCTTCTACATCCAGACTACAGTCATCAAACTCATCAGGTCCTTACAGATACTATCGTAAGAAGATTTCTTGCTCAGAAACCCTTTTTCGATAATGGCATCCAATAGCTTTACTTCTTGAGGAAAGTGCATGGTTCTAAAGTTTGAAGGTTTACTAACATAATATATAACAGATACCAACCCAGTAGTGATATCTAATTCAGAAACTGATTCGAATAAGTCATCCTCTTATTCAAGGCGTAGGGTGCAACACAAAATGGATGGAGTAATGTGTATCTCCATTTGAGACACAGAGCATAGTAGGGCATCTTCCACAATGTATGCAAAGGTGAAGAATTGATTCAATTCTGGAGTGCAGATTTTGACTCATTTCTGTAAGATGAACTCGAGACCAGATTCCTTCACATAGTCGACAATGGTAATATTTTTTGGTTTAGTAGAGGCAAACAATAAAAGATCTACTTCAAATATGTAGTTGATTGCTTCCATTTCAGATTGAGAAAAGAGATTGAGTCGAAGAGGGAAGGAAACATGCCAGTTAGTGCAAAGTTCACAAATTGATGAAACCCTTAAATAGAAGACGAACAGTTTTAGGGCATTTCAATAAAATCTCGGGACAATCATTGAGCGGTGTTTGTCGTTCTGCGAATCAATGTGAGAATTTATTGATAAAACATCAAGGATCAACAATCGTTGGCTATAGAAAGAGGTTAACTAGAGAAGGCATTCAATAATCAAGTTTTACCCAATTTCTAAGCCTACATGAATAGCTTTCTCTGAGTCTTAAGTTCCTATGATATTTTACTGTCATATAAACTATTGTGGATTGATTAATTTTAGTCTTTTTAGAATAATAGAGGTCAATAAATTTTGGGAACATATATTGTGACAGGGTGCTAGCTTTTCTGACCAACGACTTCATACTGCCAAGAATTCAAAGCAAGTTGATGAAAGAATTAAGTTTCATTTCATCCAAGGGTTTAGTGAGAATGCCAGCTGAAAGTATCTAGTTGCGGCCTAAATCACCTAGAGGGGGGTGAATAGGTGGATTCTATGTCTTAAAGCGGAATTAAAAAATTAACACAGAAAAGCAAACAAACAACCACAGCACAGACACAAGGATTTTATAGAGGTTCCCCGATGTGGGTAGTCCTCTTTCCCGCCTCGCCTATCTAGCACTTCGAGGCTAGACTCGGCTACTTCACCAAACTCAGATTATAACTAATCTTACACCTCGGAGTTAAAAACTCCTACAACTCGGAGTATAACAACTCCTACAACTCGGAGTAAAACAACTCCTACAACTCGGAGTATAACAACTCCTACAAAAGAAAATATAGGGAAACAAAATATTTCTTCTTAACCTCTAAAGAGATTAACTTCAGATCTTGAAAACAGAGTCTTCTTCTCAACCTTGAAAGAAAGCTTGGCACTAGAAAGATGAGAAGAGAGAAGACTTGGCTAACCAGATCTGACCAGGCCCTTTGACTTGCTTGAAAGAATCTTCAATAAAGTGAGCAGCACTAAGATCAAAGGCCTTCTTCTGAGAAATCTCTAATCACAAAAGTTAGATCTCAGAATTCTTGTTCAGCAAAAGAGGAAGAGAAGAAGGACTTTTTGCTTTTTCTTTTCTGAACTGACGGCTGAAGAAGGTTTTTAGGTCGATTCTTTTTGATGGATAATTTTGCCCTAAAATAATGACATATTTATAGGGAGGACTTCAACGGCTCTTGCGACAAAGAAGGGAGAGGCGACACGTGTACTGATCATGTCGGCTAACCCTAATTTTCAAAAACGAAACGAGGATAAGAAATCCGTCTGTCCGTCATTCGTCGGGATTCGTCGGGAGAACACGAGAGCATCCGACGAATTGACTTAGCTGCAGAGTTTTCCTCAGAACCTAGACAAGATTGACCTCTGTCAGCATTCGTCGGGATTCGTCGGAATGACCCGAGTCATCTCGACGAATGGACTTGGCTTCAGAAAATTCTTCACAACCCAGCAAAAATGTCCTCTGTCAACATTCGACGGAATTCGTCGGAATGACCCGAGTCATCTCGACGAATGGACTTGGCTTCAGGAATTTCTTTAACACCCAGCCAAACTGTCCTCTGTCAACATTCGTCGGGATTCGTCGGAATGACCCGAGTCATCTTGACGAATGGACTTGGCTTCAGGAATTTCTTTAACACCCAGCCAAACTGTCCTCTGTCAACATTCGTCGGGATTCGTCGGAATGACCCGAGTCATCTCGGCGAATGGACTCAGCAAACATTTTCTTTTCTTCTGAAACCCTGCTCCACTCCACAACTTTGAGCACCTTCAGTTATGTATATGAAGTGCACCCCAAAAGAGAGATTACACATGGACCAACACTTTGTTCTATACAATGAGGGATTACATTGTTTAGAACTGTGTTTGGTGATCCATTGCAACCTGACTTTGGTATGCACTTAGCATTACGACCTGTCATAACACATCTAAACAAAAGTCATCAAATACAAATACAATTCACTTTAGTTTACTAGGGGACATCTTCAAATCAAGGTGATTGTAGACACAATACCCAACAATCTCCCCCAATTTGAAGATGTCATAACCCTAGGCACTAACTTGAATTGCACAGAAAGAATACTAAATAAGAATGCAGAACCCAGGCAGTAATATATATAATGAAAAGCAGAGTAGGACTAAATGTTTTAGCTTAAACACAAAAGAATTGAGTATATATATATATAAGCAAAGAAAACATCAAGATTCCAGATAAGCACAGCTTATTCATGACCTTTGCCTTTGATCTTTGCAACCATTCTGTCCACTGCCTCAGTTTTCTTCTTCAGTTCTGAATCCATTCTCTCAAAAAATGCCTTTGGCTTAGGCCAGTATTTGTCAGGAGCAGACTCTTTAGATCCACCATTCTTGAAGTGAATTCTTCTTTCATTTGTCCTTTTCTCAAACTTGCTCCATTCTTCTGAACTATAGTGGTCACTGACCTTTTCATTCTGATTGCTGACTTTATCAAAAGCAGAGAGAATAATACTTTTGGAGATAGGGCTCCAGCTTTCTTGGAAGTTTCTAGGAGGAGGCCTATCATAAAACTCTCTGATCTTCTTAAATGGATTAGACTTCTTAGCAGGTGGCTTATCATCAAAAAGCTTCCTTTTTAAAGACTTCTCAGCTGGTTCAGCAAAATAGGAGCTGTCAGGATCTTGAACAAGGGATGGATCATCCCAAAATTCCTGATAAGATGAAGCAGGGATGACTTCATCAGCAAACACAGAGTCCTCAGCAGGATTTGGAGAGAAACTAGGAGCCCTGGGACCTGGAGCACTTGAGGAGGGAACAACAGGCCCTTTTTCCACAACAGCAAACCCAAGCATTTCAGCCACTTGCTTGAACAGCCAGCTTTGAGCTTCATGAGTATACCAATTTACATCCTTAACATTTTGTAAGATGTTTTCCTTGAGATCTTGCATTTGAGAAGCTACACTTTCATTTAAAACATCCAATTTGCTTGCATTTTCTTCTAACTTGGAGACCACACTCTCCTCCCCCTTTATGACATCTTCATGTAGGAGGGTATACAATCTTTTCAGCTGATTTTCAACTTGATCATCCAAGTAAGATATTCCTTGATCATGAGCAGAGCTGAGAGTAGAGATAGCAGAAGTCAGGTGCAACACATCTTCACTTACCTGATGCAGATTCTGGAGAGCATGCCCAACAGCTTTATTTGTATGATCCAAAGCTTTCCCTGCAGATAGCATCCAGGCTTCTTGATCAGTCTTGAATCTGCCCATATCATGCTTGATCTCAGCCATGTCTTGCCTCAGAGAACTATCAACTGAGTCAATCTTCTTATATACTTGCTTTATAGAGTGATCAAAGTGATCAGTCTGACCCTGTAGCATCCCTGCTATGGACTTCAGCAAAGAAGAGTGAGAGCTATCACCAGTCTCACCCTCTTCAGGAGAAAGTTTTTCAGCTACAAAACTTGAGGACTGTGCTAAGTTGTCAAGCACAGTTGCTCTTGGAGAGGTGCTCCTAGCCACAAAAACTTCTGGAGGAGGCAAGAGCAGCAGAGGAGGAAGGACCTCAGAAGGAACAGATTCAGCCATGAAGAGATCTTCCTGGACTTTCTCCCCCTCAGGTAAAGACATCTCCTTAGCCAACCTCAGCATGGCACCAAGGCTGCCCTGCTCCCCAGAATCAGATTGCACAAGAGGAGTGTCTGGCAAGATTTCACGATCTTCAGAAAGATAATCAACCATGGCAGGTGATCTCCTTGAATCTTCCAGCTGAGGAGCCTCAACAAACACAGCAGCAACCTCTGGACCTTCCAAGCCAAGATCAGCAACACTAGGAGGAGCATCATCTGCAGCACCACTGCTTGCACCAATGTCTCTTGGGGTTGGAAACTCCCCCTCAACATGTGCATCTCTGTCCTGTGCAGGAGCTGGATCAAGTCCACTCCCCCTGGAGGATTGCCCTGCTTCAGTGGACCTATGTTCATCAGGGAGAGGGGCCTCATCATCACTCAAAGGAGCCCTCACTCCAGCATTCCCTAATCCCTTGGGAATTACCCTTTCCCATTTGGTGAAAATGGAGGAATTGATTTTCTTAGTGTGGTGGATGGGGGTACCTCTTCCAAGATTGAAAAATTCTGGATTGCCACTATGCAGAAGCAGACTGAGAATCCTTCCAAAATTTGGAGCAAGAAAGCTCTCTTTAATCTTCTCAAAGATGACTTCACCAAAATTGAAATTTTTCCGACAAATTATAGCGGTGTGAATTTTAAAAGCCTCTTCAGATATGTAGTCGTGAGAACCTACCTTGCATAATAAAACTTTGCCTATAATATCAGACAGAAGCTTACCTCCTTCATTCATGAATTTTCTTCGGATTTTGGCGCTTTGATCAAGAATTCCACAAAATCTTCTGGCTCTGAAAATATCTTCAACAGACAACTCTTCAGATTCAACCATTGGCATCCTCAACGATCGGTTGATACCACTAGCCTTCAAAGTTATTTTGCAGGAACGAATAGAGCTTTTGATCTTCTTACCTTGACCTGTGATTTTGGCATTTCGATAAAACTCCAGAATATCCTGTTCTAGAACTTTGGCCGGCTCTTCCAAGATGAAACTTAGCCCGGCGACATCAAGCATCATGATCACATTGCGAAACTCATCAGAAGCTGAGCGGAAGGCGCCTCTCACCAACTCTCCCCCTGAGTTAAAGCCACCGGAGGCTTTGGGCGCCATTGATGTCGTCGACGTCGAGGAAGAAAAACAGGGAAATCGCGACGGAGAAGACGAACGGACGGGTAGGGTTTCACGGAAGAGGAATTTGAGAAGACGAATCCTTCCGTGAAATCGTGATGTTTTCTTTTAATTTATATATATATATATATAAAAAAATTTAAGTAGAGCGCGCACCTGTAGAGAAATGATTCCACGGAAGAGGAATTAGAGAGGAATAAATATCCAGAAAAAAAATTGTCCCGTGAACACCCGTGAAACGTCATGAAATTTTCTGAGTTAATACGTGAAGTCTCGAGCAATTTCGTGAAATTTCAACAGTCCCGACTTCAAGATTCCTTGTTAAGCATTCCAAGTTCCATTTTGAAGAAATTGAATTTGGTTTCGTCCAGAGGCTTCGTAAAAATATCTGCAATTTGTTTGTCAGTATTAACATATAACAAATTTATGTCCTTACTCTCGACATGTTCTCGGATGAAGTGATAGCGAAGCTCAATATGCTTCGTTCTGCTGTGAGAGACGGGATTATTCGCTATGGCAATAGCACTTGAGGAGTCACAGAACATGGGGATTTCTGAGAGCTTTACATTATAGTCCTCAAGCTGATTTTTCATCCACAAAAGTTGTGCGCAGCAACTGCCTGCAGAGATATATTCCGATTCAGCAGTTGATATTGCAACGCAATTTTGCTTCTTGCTACACCAGGAAATGAGCCTTTTTCCCAAGAACTGGCAAGTTCCCGAAGTGCTCTTCCTATCATCTTTGCTACCTGCAAAATCAGCGTCTGAAAAGCCAATTAGTTCAAAATCATTGCTTCTTGGGTGCCATAAGCCGAGATTTGGTGTAGCCTTAAGGTATCTCAATATCCTCTTTGCAGCGGCATAATGAGATTCCTTACAGTTCACTTGATACCTGGCACATACACATGTTGAGAACATTATATCCGGTCTAGTAGCAGTGAGATAGAGCAAGGACCCAATTATGCTTCTGTACTTGGTTTCATCAAAAGGTTTCCCTTTCTCATCCTTGTCCAGAGACATACTTGAGCCCATTGGAGTCCTCATTGAGGTTGCACTCTCCATTCCAAATTTCTTAAGAAGCTCTTTAGTGAACTTCGTCTGAGAGATGAAGATTCCATCTTCAGATTGGTGCACCTGGAGTCCTAAGAAATATTTCAGCTCTCCCATACTGCTCATTTCAAACTTACCTTGCATCAAGCTAGAAAACTTTTTGCAAAGTTTGTCATCAGTAGAGCCAAAGATAATATCGTCGACATAGATTTGCACCAGCAAAATCTCGCCTTTAACTTCCCTAAGAAACAATGTCTTGTCTATTGTTCCTCTTGTAAATTTGTTCTCAAGAAGAAACTTAGACAATGTCTCATACCAGGCTCGGGGTGCCTGTTTGAGACCATACAAGGCTTTATGTAAATAAAATACATGATCAGGAAAGTTAGGATCGACAAAACCTGGAGGCTGAGCTACATACACTTCCTCTTTAAGGTCTCCATTCAGAAATGCGGACTTTACGTCCATCTGGAAAACCTTAAAGCCCTTATATGCAGCATAAGCCAGAAATAATCTGATGGCTTCAAGTCTTGCTACGGGTGCGAAGGTCTGATCAAAGTCAATCCCTTCTTCTTGCCTGTATCCTTGAGCAACCAGTCTTGCTTTGTTCTTGGTGATGATGCCCTTTTCATCAAGCTTGTTTCGGAAGATCCACTTGGTTCCAATCACATTATGCCCTTTGGGTCTAGGTACCAACTCCCAAACTTTACATCTTTTGAATTGGTTGAGCTCCTATTGCATAGCAAGGATCCAAGAGGGATCGGTGTTTGCTTCTTCAAACTTCTTCGGTTCAATCTGTGAAAGAAAACTTAAATGTAAAATTTCGTTAGTTGTACCTCTTCTAGTTAGAACTCTGCTTGAAGGATCACCGATGATTTGATCTGCTGGATGATCTCTCAAATGTCTGATCACTCCAACATTTAGATGATTATGAGGTTCCTGTATTTCAGGTACATCTTCATCGTCCTGAGGATCATCATCCTCACATGCTGAAGGGGCAATTACTTCAATAGATTGTGGAACGTCTTCCTTTACCACTTCTTCTAAGTGTAGATCTTTGAATCTTGCATCTGCATCTTCAACAAAGACACTAGAAGAGCTGCTATGAAGCATACTCGTCTCATCAAATATAACATTAAGAGTTTCTTCTACAACCAGGGTTTTCTTGTTGAAAATCCTATATGCCTTACTATGGCTACTATAACCTACAAAAATACCTTCAAAACATTTTTCACTAAACTTAGTTTTATAATACTTTCCATTGTTAAGCACGAAGCATTTACTGCCAAAGATTCTAAAATAAGACAGAGTTGGTTTCTTGCCTTTCAGAAGTTCATAGGGAGTCTTATGATGATTTTTGTTGATTAGTGCTCTGTTTTGCACGTGGCAAGCAGTGTTGATACCTTCAGCCCAGAAGTACTCTGGTAGTGAAGAATCACTCAACATTGTCCTGCAAGCCTCTATGAGTGTTCTATTCTTTCTCTCGGCAACACCATTTTGCTGTGGAGTGCGGGGAGAGGAAAACTCATGAAAGATACCTTGACTTTCACAAAATTCAGTCATGGCCCCAGACTTGAATTCTGTGCCATGGTCACTTCTGATTTTGACCACAGAGCATTCTAATTCATTCTGAATTTGCCTGACGAATGAGGTGAAAGAATCATAGGTGTCTGACTTGTGTTTTAGAAAGAATACCCAAGCAAAACGTGAGTAATCATCGACAATGACCAACGTATAAGACTTACCCCCTAAACTCCGAATTGGCATGGGACCAAATAAGTCCATATGAAGTAGATATAAACATCTGGTAGAGTCTTTGCCAATAATGCTCTTAAAGCTAGCCCTCGTCTGCTTGCCCATTTGGCATGCGTGACAAGGTCTCTCTTTAATGCACTTAACATCAGGAGCATCACGAACTAAGTTGTGAGAAAATAACATATTTATAGTTTTGAAATTTATATGTGCTAGTCTCTTGTGCCATTGGTCACAGAGAGATGCACTATCTTTTGCCAAAAAGCACACTGGTGTAGAAGTATCTAAACATAGAAAATTTAAACAAAAAATATTTCTACTCCGAGTGCCTGTTAAAATAGTTTCTGATTTATCAGACAGCTTTATCAGGCACTTGTCCTTGTAGAATTCTACCATATAGCCTTTGTCACAAAGTTGACTTATGCTAATGAGATTATGTTGTAATCCTTTAACATAAGCCACGTCTGTGAAAGAGACTGTACCATTTGTGATCATACCGTAGCCTTTTGTGATTCCCCGATCAGATCCGCCAAAAATAACTTTTGGACCATCTTTCACGGGGGTAAACTCTTGTAGTAGGCTTCTTGTTCCGGTCATGTGCCGTGAACAACCACTGTCCAAGTACCAGATTGGATTTGTATTGGCCTTTGGACATACCTGCAATCAACAATCAATTGCCCTTAGGAACCCAAACTGATTTGGGTCCTTGGCTTCGTGTTAGATGACCACCACTTGGAATGTTAACATTGCGAGGGGTCATTCTTGCATTGTTAATCCGTGGAGTCGAGACATTTCTCGGATTAAACCAACAGTCTATGGCAAAGTGACCAATCTTGCCACAACACCAACAATCGAATCGATTGTACCTTCTCTTTGTCTCCTGTTTTGCCTTTTGAACGGGAGGTGCAACAGGAGTGACTTTCTTAGAGGAAGTCTTCTTAGAAGTGGGGGCCTCATGGTGACAGCACACACATGGCTCCAACTTCTTCTCAACAGGTTTGGGTGCAATCGTTCTAATTTTCGGTGCTTTCTTGTGAGCTGATCCGTGAACAAATGGACCATGATCTTTGAGGATTATTTCTTCATGAGGGGCTTTGAAGGGAGAGTGGTCAAAGTTTCGGGGAAAGCTCCATCCTTGATATCTATTACTAGGTTCAACATGTGTTGGCCTAGCAAAATGACCGTAGGATGAATCAAAGTCAAACGGATTTGATGGAAAAATGACCTTCCTAAATGAAGGTTGACTTTGATTAGCAGCTCCCTTTCCCTTCACGACTCTCTTTTCAGCAGCCTTACTACTTTCAGCCTTATGACCAATTCCACTACCCTTCGCAGGAGCAGAAAACGTATCAATGAATGGAAGAATAGTCTTAGGCTTGGAGAAGCTTTCTACGAGCTTCCTTTCCGCCTTCAACTTATTTTCTAGTTCACTTATAGTTTTCTCCTTTAAGTTTAACAACTCAGTGGAGCTTTTCAGTTCGTCTTTCAAGAGTTGGATTTCATCTTTGAGGGGAGTTAATTGTTCAATTTCCTCCCTCAAAGCTAATTCCACTGTCTTGAGAGATTCAATTTCTTTTGACTTGGATTTGACGACCTTGCGGCACTTGTCAAATCCTTTCACAAGGGCTTCATACTGAGTTATTAACTTAAAGTCCTCCTCTGAGGAGTAGCCCTCATTTGCTACGGATGCAGTCTCATCTTTAGAAGCAGACAGAGGGGTATGAGAGTTTACCTTCCCCTTATGAGAGGAGTCGCCTGTTTCTTCGTCTAGATGAGCCATTAGCCCAAAGTAGGCTTCTTCATCTGAGCTTGACGCATCAGAGTCACTGTCGCTCAGAGTCTTGGTCTTCTTGGCGAGAAGACTCTTTTCTTTCTTCCTTCCTTTAAAAGATCTCTTTTCTTCCTTCTTTGATCCTTCTTTCTTCTTGTATGGACACTCGGCAATTACGTGTCCTGGCTTATTGCAACAATAACAAATAATGTCAGTAGAATCAAATTTGTTCGGTTTAGATTTATACCTGTCATTATTGTAGTCCTTTTTGTGATGATCCCCATCACGTCTTGATCTTCTGTGATCAAATGCAGTGGATTGCCCTCTCTTCTGCTTTCTTTTATTCAGAAGTCTTTTGAATTGTTTGGAGAGAAGAGAAAATTCTCCATCAGACATCTCTGAACCTGATGGGCTAGCATCAGACTCATCCTCATCAGAAGATGGTCTCCTTACAAGTGGGAGAGCCTTGCACTTCCTTGAGCTTTCAGCTTTTAGGGCAGAGGACTTCTCCCTTCCAGAGGCTCTGACCCCCTCTTCTTCAGCTTTGCGGGAATTTAGCTTCAACTCATGGGACAGGAGCTTACCAAACAACATTTGTGGCTCCGTGGTTCCGAGCTTTCCGAATTCTCTGATGGCTATAACCTTGGTATCCCATTCTTTCGTCAGGGATCTCAAAAATTTGTCATTTAGTTCGCCAGTTGTGAATTCTCTATCATAGTTCCTAAGGCCATTTACGATCTTGAAGAACTTCTCGTAGGTGTCAGAAATGGAGTCTCTTGGATCTTGCTTGAATGCTTCATATTCTTGGTTCAGCAATGATCTTCGGTCATCCCTCACTTCTTCGGTCCCTTCCATCAGAACGACTAGTGAGTCCCACATCTCTTTAGCAGATTTGCAGTGAAGCAGATTTTGCAACATTGAATCATCAACTGCACCTGCTATGATATTTTTTGCTTTCTTGTCTAGGGCCACTAGAGCGATCTCATCTTTGTTCAGTTCCAACATCTTCTTTGGGATCATGATGGTGGAGTTTATTGAAGATGGTTTCATCGGAATATGGGGACCTTCTTCCACGATCTGAAAGATTCTTGGGTCAGCAGCTTCCATGTAGAATCTTACTCTTTCCTTCCACATAGGAAAGTTCTCTTTGGTGCAAACTGGCAACTTGACGGAGTCCTTGGTCTTATCCATTCCAGACATGTTTGCTTTAGCAACTAGATGAGGAGATCTTGTTCAAGGTGTTAGCCTTATAGCGAACAACCTACCTCTGATACCAATTGAAAGTATCTAGTTGTGGCCTAAATCACCTAGAGGGGGGTGAATAGGTGGATTCTATGTCTTAAAGCGGAATTAAAAAATTAACACAGAAAAGCAAACAAACAACCACAGCACAGACACAAGGATTTTATAGAGGTTCCCCGATGTGGGTAGTCCTCTTTCCCACCTCGCCTATCTAGCACTTCGAGGCTAGACTCGGCTACTTCACCAAACTCAGATTATAACTAATCTTACACCTCGGAGTTAAAAACTCCTACAACTCGGAGTATAACAACTCCTACAACTCGGAGTAAAACAACTCCTACAACTCGGAGTATAACAACTCCTACAAAAGAAAATATAGGGAAACAAAATATTTCTTCTTAACCTCTAAAGAGATTAACTTCAGATCTTGAAAACAGAGTCTTCTTCTCAACCTTGAAAGAAAGCTTGGCACTAGAAAGATGAGAAGAGAGAAGACTTGGCTAACCAGATCTGACCAGGCCCTTTGACTTGCTTGAAAGAATCTTCAATAAAGTGAGCAGCACTAAGATCAAAGGCCTTCTTCTGAGAAATCTCTAATCACAAAAGTTAGATCTCAGAATTCTTGTTCAGCAAAAGAGGAAGAGAAGAAGGACTTTTTGCTTTTTCTTTTCTGAACTGACGGCTGAAGAAGGTTTTTAGGTCGATTCTTTTTGATGGATAATTTTGCCCTAAAATAATGACATATTTATAAGGAGGACTTCAACGGCTCTTGCGACAAAGAAGGGAGAGGCGACACGTGTACTGATCATGTCGGCTAACCCTAATTTTCAAAAACGAAACGAGGATAAGAAATCCGTCTGTCCGTCATTCGTCGGGATTCGTCGGGAGAACACGAGAGCATCCGACGAATTGACTTAGCTGCAGAGTTTTCCTCAGAACCTAGACAAGATTGACCTCTGTCAGCATTCGTCGGGATTCGTCGGAATGACCCGAGTCATCTCGACGAATGGACTTGGCTTCAGAAAATTCTTCACAACCCAGCAAAAATGTCCTCTGTCAACATTCGTCGGAATTCGTCGGAATGACCCGAGTCATCTCGACGAATGGACTTGGCTTCAGGAATTTCTTTAACACCCAGCCAAACTGTCCTCTGTCAACATTCGTCGGGATTCGTCGGAATGACCCGAGTCATCTCGACGAATGGACTTGGCTTCAGGAATTTCTTTAACACCCAGCCAAACTGTCCTCTGTCAACATTCGTCGGGATTCGTCGGAATGACCCGAGTCATCTCGACGAATGGACTCAGCAAACATTTTCTTTTCTTCTGAAACCCTGCTCCACTCCACAACTTTGAACACCTTCAGTTATGTATATGAAGTGCACCCCAAAAGAGAGATTACACATGGACCAACACTTTGTTCTATACAATGAGGGATTACATTGTTTAGAACTGTGTTTGGTGATCCATTGCAACCTGACTTTGGTATGCACTTAGCATTATGACCTGTCATAACACATCTAAACAAAAGTCATCAAATACAAATACAATTCACTTTAGTTTACTAGGGGACATCTTCAAATCAAGGTGATTGTAGACACAATACCCAACACCAGCAATTTGCTTATCTGTTGGAATAAACTCCATGGAGATGGTGCCCATTTCCACATGATCCTTTATGAAGTGATGACATTTTTCAATATGCTTGGTTTTACTGTGGAGGACAGGATTTGAGGAAATTAAGATAGCACTTGTGTTGTCACAGTATATGGGAATATTGGAAAGATCATACTCATAGTCTTGCATCTAATTTTTTATCCAGAGAATTTGGGCACAACAACTTCCTGCAATAATGTACTCAACTTTAGCAGTTGAATTGGAAATAGTTTTGGACATGTGTGTCACATCCCTTTGTTTGAGAATAACAAATCCCAAATTGTATTTGATCTTGCTTGTCGTGTATTTAGAGTGTGCAGGAACTATAGGTGCAATACTCCACAGGTAGAAAATAGATTGGAGATGACTCTCTGGAAATTGTGCTAATGCTCGCGTTAGTTGTTAACGCCCAGCGTTAACAACCGCTGGGAAGGAAACCGCTGAGATGGCGTTCGACAAAATCTGAAGGAAACTGCATTCGACGAACTCTGAAGGCGCTCGACGAAACCTGAAGGAACCTGCGTTTGACGAAATCTGAACTGAACTGTGCTCGATGAATTGGAGCGTTCGATGAACTGAACTGCGCCTGACGAATTAAAGTTAACCGCGCTCGACGAAACCTGAAGGAACCTGCGTTCGACGAAATCTGAACTGAACTGCGCTCGACGAATTGGAGCGTTCGACGAACTGAACTGTGCTCGATGAATTGAAGTTAAGAGCTTCCAGAGAGAATACTTGTGCCAAAACTCCATTGTTGTTATGCTGCCGAAGAAGGATCGCCCACAAAAAGCTTAAGGAGAATTCTGGAGGAGGACTGCGTCACGCTACATCCGAAGGACGTTCGCTTCGACCTCGCTCATACTACAGCGATCCTTCATCTCCAACTTCAGAAGATCTCGTATAGGGAGTTTTTATAGTTGTTTTCATTATTTACATTTCATTCCATTTTGTAACTGTATAAATAATTCACCTTGTGTTGGCGACTAGGTCCTTGCGCGGCTTAGGGGGTAATTCGCCGCGTGAGTTGGCAACTAGGTCTAGAAGATTAGATCTAGGGGTGCTCAAGGTCATATCCGGGGAAGGATTGGCTAGAGCGGCTTGAGGCCGTATCCGGGGAAGGATAGGCTAAAGCCAACCGGTTTGTGGGGATACAAGTCGGTATAGAAAAGGAAAAATTGTTTTAATTTGTATGCCTACGATTTCTAGCGATATTGAAATCAAATTTATGTAAACACCTTTTTTATATAATATAATCATGTCTCTTTTTGTGTTTACTTGATTTCTATCATTTAGCATAATTTATAAAATTGCAAATTACAATTGTTTCCTCCTTTAAGTTAAATTGTTATTTCGTTCTAATTTACTCTAAACAATTTAGTAAATTGTCTAAAAATTTATAAAGAATTTTATTCCCTTATTCACCCCCCCCCTCTAAGGGAGCCAATCGATCCAACAAGTGGTATCAGAGCTAGGTTGTTCCAAACTGTTTAAAAAACTAGGAATAATGGCGTCTTATGATCTCGCTTTTTCCAAGGGTCAGGGAATTAGTAGACTTCCACTATTTACCAGGTCAGATAATAATTACTGGAAAAATAGGATGAGATGTTTTCTTATGACCCTAGATATTGAGGTATGGAATATGGTAGAAGAGGAATACTCTCCTCCTACATTTGTAGTTGGAGAGATAACTTTAGATAAACCAAAAGATAAATGGGATGATAGGGATAAGTTAAAATGCAAAAATAACGCCAAGGCCATGAATGCTTTATTTTGTGCGTTAGATAGAAATGAATTTAATAGAATTTCTGCATGTACTACTGCATATGAAATTTGGAATCATTTGGAAGTTACTCATGAAGGTACATCGCAGGTTAAAGATTCAAAGCTTTTCCAACTTGAGTCGGAATATGAAAAATTCCGGATGGATGAAAGTGAAGATGTTGATGCCATGTACACGCGCTTCACCAAGATCGTCAATGCCTCCAAAGCTCTTGGAAAGACCTTCTCCAACGGCAACTTGGTCCGAAAGATTCTTCGTTCTCTTCCACCATAATTCAACCCGAAGGTGACGGCCATTTCAGAATCGCACAATCTAAGAATGCTCCAAGTTGAGAGCCTCATTGGGAATCTCAAAACCCATGAGGTAGAACTCAAAATCCAATATGATGAATACAACAATAAGCCAAAGAAGAAGGCGTTGGCACTAACATCAAAGAAGGAGTGTCAAGAGGATGAGGATGAAGATGAAGAAAGCCTTTTGGTGAAGAATTTCCGAAAGTTCATGCAAAAGCTGCAAAGGAGAAACACTTTCCGGAAATTTATCCAAAAGGATGCAAGATGGAAAAGGTCATCCTAAAAGAAGTAAAAGGAGTGCGATGATGAAGAAGAAAGACCTCCAACGGAATGCTTTCATTGTAGGAAGACCGGGCACATTCAGAGCCAGTGCCCAAAGTTCTTGAAAGAGAAGAAGGAAAAGCGGCACAAAGGGAAGGAGAAGAGGAAGGTGCTAAAAGCTAGAACATGGGATGACTCCTCCTCCTCCTCCGAAGAATCAAGCGGGTCTTCATCAAGCGAAGATGAGGAAGCAAACATGTGCCTCATGGGACATGGAAACGACGGCGATGACACCAGTGTTCTTAGCGACACCGAGGTAACTCCTCCCACTTATGATGAACTCGTTAATGAATTCCTTGAAACTTACAAAGCTTTTGATAAAAATATGAAAGAAAGTATTTTATTAAATTGTGAAAATGAATCTCTTATTAAAGAAAATCAAAAGCTTTCCAAAAAATTATTTGTTTTAGAAAAGAGAATGGTTTCTTTCCAAGAATGTGATCACTCCACTAAATTGGCAAAAGATATTGAAGAGTCACTTTCTAAAGCCCTCTCTCATGCCAAAACTCTTACAAAATATAAAGGGGAATTAGAAAGGAAATTAGAAGCCTCTCCTTTGGAAATCAAAAATAACACAAAAGGTTTTGAAAATAAGTGTGTCATGCTTGTGAAAGAAAATTCTTCACTTAAAGCACAAGTTCATGATCTCACCATGGCCATTAAAAAATTTGGAATAGGCCAAAAATCACTGGAAATGATTTTAGGGAACCAGTGCCATGGTTCTGGAAAATTTGGGCTCAGATATCCAGGAGAGGGCTACCGCCTGGCGTTAGCCACTAACGCCGGCGCTAGCACCTCATACAAGAAGCCTAAATTCTCTTTTTCAAAATGTTTTTCTTCTGTAAATCCAATATCTTCCAGCAACAAAATATTCCAGAAAAGGGTCTCAACCCCCTTTATTTCGTGTGCAAACTGTTATAGGTTAGGTCACACATTTAGTTCTTGCAAAAAAATAAAACAAAATACTTTATAACAAATCTGGGTACCTAAGGCTTCCAGTTATTCTATGGGTGGTACCACTTGGGTATCCGGATCTTTACTCTCATCTTCTTTTTAGATGTGCAGGCAGGCTAAGGACAATGAAGACGTGTGGTACTTGGATTCAAGATGCTCCAAGCACATGACGGGCAATAAAGCAAAGTTCCTTTGCTTAGAAAAGAAGAAGGGAGGGATCATGACGTTTGGTGATAACGGAAAAGGAAGGATCATGGGAATTGGTACAGTTGGTAACAAATCCTTTACTATATCTAATGTTCTTTATGTGAAAGGATTAAAACACAACTTAATTTCTATTAGCCAATTATCTGATAAAGGATTAGATGTGTTATTTGAATCTTCCACTAATCTATGCAAAATATCTAATCCTACTACAAAAGACATTTTACTAACTGCACCAAGAATACATAATGTTTATCTAGTTTCTTTTCATGATCTTTCTAAATCATCTATAAAATGTTTTATCACTAAAAATGATGAATTAGAAATTTGGCATAGAAGACTAGGGCATGCTAGCACAAAGCTCATTGTAAAACTTGCCAAAAGTAATTTAATTAGAGGATTGCCTAGGTTAAATGGAACTTTACCTTCACTTTGTTCACCATGTCAAAAAGGTAAATTTTCTAGATCCTCTTTCAAAAGTAAAAATTTCATTTCTACTACAAGACCCTTGCAAATAATTCATATGGATCTTTTTGGTCCCGTTAGCACTGCAAGTCTTGGTGGTAGATTATATACATATGTTTTAATAGATGATTTTTCAAGATATTGTTGGACATTATTTCTCTCTTCCAAATCCGATGCGTTTTGTGAATTTGCAAAATTATGCACTCGTATTCAAAATGAAAGTGATTTAAAAATTAAATGCATTCGCTCGGATCATGGAGGAGAATTTGAAAATGAAAAATTTACATCCTTTTGTGATATGTTAGGCATTAAACATGAGTTCTCTACACCACGCACACCACAACAAAATGGTGTTGTAGAAAGAAAGAATAGGACACTTCAAGAACTAGCACGCACTATGTTATGTGAATATAAATTACCTAAGTCCTTTTGGGCCGAAGCCGTAAATACATCGTGTTATGTTTTGAATAGAATCATGCTTCGCCCATCTCTTAATCTCACACCCTATGAACTCAATTTTCAAAAGAAGCCTAATGTATCTTATTTCACAGTTTTTGGTTGTAAATGTTTTATTTTGAATACAAAATATAGCTTGGGAACGTTTGATGAAAAATGTGATGAAGGAACTTTTCTTGGGTACTCTTCAACTAGTAATGCTTATAGAATTTTTAATAAAAGAACTAGTAGAGTTGAAGAGTCAATAAATATAAAATTTGATGAGTTTGTTTCTTGTGTAGAAAACCTTTCTGCAGACAACGAGGATGATCTCTCACAACCTTTGGAGCATGGTGATGAGGAATCTTCCAAAGAAGAAGAAGAGGAGGCCAAGGAAGATGAATATGTACCTCCAAGTGCCTTGAAATTCACAAAGGATCATCCACGGGAATTAATAATTGGTGAACCATCCATCGGGGTAAGAACTCGCTCTTCTCTTCATGAATCGTATTCAAATATCTGTTTTGTTTCCAAAATTGAACCAAAAACCGTTTCTACCGCTTTAAATGATGAATTTTGGTTTTTGGCTATGAATGAAGAGTTAGTACAATTTGAGTGACATAATGTTTGGAAATTAGTAGAAAGACCATCTAATCACACGGTTGTAGGTATAAAATGGTTTTTTAAAAATAAATTAGATGGTGAGTCTAGAATCACTAGGAATAAAGCACGCTTAGTAGCACAAGGATGTTCACAAATCGAGGGGATAGATTTTGATGAAACTTTTGCACTCGTTGCTAGGTTGGAATCCATTAGAACTTTTCTAGCATTTGCAAGCTTTAAAAGAATAAAACTATTTCAAATGGATGTAAAAAGTGCTTTTCTCAACGGGTTTGTAAAAGAAGAAGTTTATGTTGAACAACCCCCCAGTTTTATTAATGAAAAATTTCCTAATCATGTTTATAAACTAGAAAAAGCGCTTTATGGTTTAAAATAAGCGCCACGTGCATGGTATGAAAGACTTACATCATTTTTTATTAAAGCATGGTTATATTATGGGAAGTGTCGATAATATTCTCTTCATTAAACATAATAATGATGATTTAATTATTTTGCAAATATATGTTGATGACATAATCTTTGGATCTACTAATGAAGAGTTGTGTAAAGAAGTTATTAAAGTGATGAAAAATGAATTTGAAATGAGTCTAGTAGGAGAACTTTCTTATTTTCTTGGTTTTCAAATATCACAAAGAAATGATGGTATTTTTATATGTCAAACCAAATATGTCTATGATATGCTTAAGCGCTTTGGATATGAAAACCTTAAACATGCTTCTACACCAACGAGTGCATCACTTAAATTAGGAAAAGATGAATCGGGAATTTCAATTGATCAAACCTTATATAGAGGTATGATAGGATCCCTACATTATCTTAGTGCAACTAGACCCGATATTATGTTTGTCGTATGCTTATGTGCTCGATTTCAAGCAAATCCAAAAGAATCTCATTTAAAAGTGGTAAAACAAATTTTTAGATATCTTATTGGGTCATCTAGATTAGGATTATGGTACCCGCACAATAATTCATTTACACTTCATGGCTACTCCGATTCGGACTACGCTGGTTGTTCACTTGATAGAAAAAGCACTAGTGGTACTTGTCATTTTCTAGGATCTTCATTAGTTGCATGGTCTAGTAGGAAACAAAATTCGGTTGCACTCTCCACCATGGAGGCCGAGTACATTGCATTAGGGAGTTGTTGTGCACAAGCACTATGGATGAGCCAAACTTTAGAGGACTTTGATTTTCATCTAAAACTTATAGAATTAAAATGTGACAACGAAAGTGCCATTGATCTCACAAATAATTCGGTACACCTAGATCCAAACATATAGATGTCCGTCATCATTTCATAAGGGATCACATTAAAAAAGAAAATGTTAGGATAAGTTTCATTGGCACGGAATCTCAACTTGCTGATATATTTACTAAACCTCTTCCCGATGCAAGGTTTCAAATGTTAAGGTTGGAATTAGGAGTCTTAGACATCTTAGGATGAATAACATGTAAAATGCTAATGTTTTATGTAATTTGAGCAATCAAGACATCTCCAAAACTTACAAAATTTCTGCTTCAGACTACTCTAAGGACTCTTAATAAATATCAAAAAACAGATTTTTCAAATTCTCAAAAAATCGTGTACTGTTTCCAGCGCTAGCCCTAACGCCACCGTTAGCGTGAGTGTTTGAATTTTCTATTTTTTTTTTATTTCTAAAAATCCTTAAGAATATGTTAGTTTATATTTACTAATTTGTTTTTGAATTTCTGACATCTATTATCTTTGTTTTAATTTATATTTTAGAAAATCAACTATAAAAATTCAAAATTCAAAAATACAAAAATATACTTTTGTGATTTTTTGGTTTTTGTTTCATTAAAAAATTTCAAAACAACAAAAAAACTGTATGATCTTTATTGCAAGTATGAATTCTATTATTTAGAATTATTTACAATGTTAACATTTATTCCTACAAATTACTATGAACATTGTTTTGTTTATCATGCTTTGATATATCTATTTAAAGTGCATCAATTGTATTGAAAAAAATATATGTAGAACCAAGCTTAGCATGCCTCTAAGTACGAGTAAATGTATTATGAATGATAATGATACCTTTCACTCACTTATTTTGGTAATCAACATGTGTGTTTAAATCTAAAAATGCTTGTTTGTGTATTATATTTGTACAATAAATTAAAACTTGCATAAGTTTATTACCTACACTACATTTGAATTGCACTTATGAAATTTTGAAAAGTGGTTAAGTTTCAAAAATTGTGGGTTTGCAAAATAAGTCTATTCGGAGAATGTTGTCGCACAAATGTGAACAAAAAATTATATATGTAGACAAATATAACTCCACCAAGCACTACTTGAATCTCCTGATAAGTCTTCATAAGCATTGTGAGGTTGAGCACCTTGGAAAGAATAGTAAAGTGTCTTGTGCAGCCCTTGATTAATACACCACTTTTTATAAAATAGTGTGCATTAAAGTGTGTGAAAGTTAATTTACTTATGTTTTATTGTGCACTTTACTTTACATATGTCTTTTATTTTGTGATTTTAAATCAATTGTTAACATTACCCAATATACACTTATGTGCACATCATTATCTTTCATAACACTTCTTCTCATGAGTATTGGACTCTAATGCTTTATCTATACTACTCTTTATATAACAAATGCACTAGATAACCTAGCATGATCTCTACAATGTTTTGGTATCTCTTGAACTTAAAATTAAGTAACATTGTAGTATATTCTTTTTTTTTTATATGTTCATTTTCATGCTTGGTATCTTTATGTAAAACTATGAGATTTCAAAAAGGTTGAAAAATCTTTACATTTTGAACTTTAAACTCATTTTTTTACTTATGCATTTCATGCTTACAAAAAGATGTTTCTCATAGTCTTCCGCTTGCTTACAACTCTTATCTTTTTATTTGAAATCTCTTATATATACTATGCTTAAAATCTTTATCATTATCTATATTACAAAAGCTCGATCATGCTTTATCATTTATATAAAATGCGTCCTAACTGCCCTCACCCTACCTTCTTTTGATAATACCAAAAGGGAGAGATTAATTGAAGAAATCTATATAGGAGAAATATAGAAGAATATGGGGAGACTAATTCATGTAATCAATCATTTAGGGGGAGTAAAACATAAATTGTATTTATGTAGGGGGAGTATGCACATTCTCATGCTTATCAAATACTATAATTGCACAATTATCTCACTTATCATATTATATAATCACCTTTAATGATTTCTTGCTAAGAGGATTTGTTATTATCAAAAGGGGGAGATTGTTGGACATGTGTGTCACATCCCTTTGTTTGAGAATAACAAATCCCAAATTTTATTTGATCTTGCTTGTCGTGTTTTTAGAGTGTGCAGGAACTATAGGTGCAATACTCCACAGGTAGAAAATAGATTGGAGATGACTCTCTGGACATTGTGCTAACACTCGCGTTAGTTGTTAACGCCAAGCGCTAATAACCGCTGAGAAGGAAACCGTTGAGATGGCGTTCGACGAAATCTGAAGGAAACTGCATTCGACGAACTCTGAAGGCGCTCGACGAAACCTGAAGGAACCTGCGTTCATGAAATCTGAACTCAACTGCGCTCGATGAATTGGAGCGTTCAACGAACTGAACTGCGCTCGACGAATTGAAGTTAACTGCTCTCGACGAAACCTGAAGGAACCTGCGCTCGACGAAATCTGAACTGAACTGCGCTCGACGAATTGGAGCGTTCGGCGAACTCAACTGCACTCGATGAATTGAAGTTAACTGCGCTCGACGATAGTACGATTGATGAACTTTGATTCTGTTCTACGAACTTGGTTTCTGCCACGATCCTGACGGTTGCGGTTGACGAAATGGGTTTCCGTTCGATGAAGGCGCATTCGACAAAATTTGTTTCGTTCGACGAAATTTGGTTCTGTCACTCTCCCGACGCTATACACGATCTCAGCAACTGCCACACACGTTCTCCAATGCTAGTGTTAACCTTAACGCCACGCGTTAGCTCTAGTGGTTATTTAAAAGACCTGATTTCATTTTTGCTCATTGTTGGGAGGATTATTGAAGCCTTTATTCCAGAAATCTGAGAGAGCTTCCAGAGAGAATACTTGTGCCAAAACTCCATTGTTGTTATGCTGCCGAAGAAGGATCTCCAACAAAAAGCTTAAGGAGAATTCTAGAGGAGGACTACGTCATGCTACATCCGAAGGACGTTCGCTTCGACCTCGCTCATACTACTACGATCCTTCATCTCCGACTTCAGAAGATCTTATATAGGGAGTTTTATAGTTGTTTTCATTATTTACATTTCATTCCATTTTGTAACCGTATAGATAATTCGCCTTGTGTTGGCGACTAGGTCCTTGCGCGGCTTAGGGGTAATTTGTCGTGTGAGTTAGAGACTAGGTCTAGGAGATTAGATCTAGGGGGTGCTCGAGGCCATATCCGGGGAAGGATTGGCTAGAGCGGCTTGAGGCCATATCCGGGGAAGGATTGGCTAAAGCCAACCGGTTTGTGGGGATACAAGTCGGTATAAAAAAGGAAAAATTGTTTTACATTGTAGCCCTCCGATTTCTAGCGATATTGAAATCAAATTTATGTAAACACCTTTTTTATATAATATAATCATGTCTCTTTTTGTGTTTACTTGATTTCTATCATTTGACATAATTTATAAAATTGCAAATTACAATTGTTTCCTCCTTTAAGTTAAATTTTTATTTCATTCTAATTTACTCTAAACAATTTAGTAAATTGTCTAAAAATTTATAAAGAATTTTATTCCCTTATTCACCCCCCCCCCCCTCTAAGGGAGCCAATCGATCCAACAAATAGTACTTTGCTTTTTGCTGCTTCATGACACCAGTTTTGAGCCTATGAATTGTCAGGTTCCTGAGGTGCTCTTACTATCAATTGTGCATCATGTATAATTTGCATCTGAATAACATGTTAGAGTAAAGCCAGACTCTCTAGAATATAAAAGGCCCATACCAGGAGTACCTTTCAAGTACCTCATGTAGAATTCTCTTCACATGAGTGAGAAGATATTCCTTCGGTGAAACATAAAATTTGGCACATACACATGTGAAGAATATAATATTAGGTATGCTTGCTGTTAGATATAGAAATGAGCCAATAATACCACTATAGATTTGGGAGTCTATAGGTTTACTATTTTCATCATTATCAATAACAACATTAGTTGACATTGGGTTCTTAAGAGATGAGGCAAATTCCATTCAAAATTTCATAAGGATTTCCTTAGTGTATTTGTATTGGTCAATGAAGATGCCTTCATTTAACTGCTTAACCGGAAGAACTAGAAAGTATGTTAGTTCTCCCATGTTGCTCATTTCAAATTTATTTTGCATGAGTTGGCAAACTTAGTGCATAATTTACTGTCCGAGCTAACAAAGATTATGTAATACACATAAATTAGAACAATTAAGAGCTTATTGTTGGATCTTGTGGCGCCCTTAGAGGGGGGGGGGGGGGGGGGGCGTGAATAAGGGTGCGTTTATATTTAAATATTTTACTTGAAATTTTTCACCAAATTTCACTTTTCTTAAAATAATTAATCGAAATTTTCCAAACACAAATTTTATGTTAATAAATACTCAATTAATTTTCAATAAAGTAACATTCATTATTTTATTAAATATGACAAAGACATACATGAACATAACGATCTTAATAAAGCTTAAGATCAAGGCAATAATGGTAAAATAAAACTTTTACAATTTTACCCGTCCTTCTACTAAGGACCGGAAGGCTATGACTTATCTCTCCCTAGATCAAGCCACTAGCCTATCCTCTAGACCTTCCTAAGATCTAGACGTAGCACACGAGGCCACGATTTCCCACCAAGCCACGCAAGGACTTGGACGCTCCGCATAAGGAAGCGATTTTCCCCTAAGCCACGCAAGGACTTAGACGCTCCGCACAACGAAGCGATTTTCCCCTAAGCCACGCAAGGACTTAGACGCTTCGCACAAGGAAGCGATTTTCCCCTAAGCCACGCAAGGACTTAGACGCTCAACACAAGGAAGCGATTTTCCCTACCAATACAAAGTAAAATGTATATAAATGAAAATACAAGATAAAATAAGAACTCCCTAGAAATTCAGATCTCTGAAAGGAAGGTTGAAGCCTCGAGATGATCGTTGATGTAGAAGCGCGTCTGATCTCGTCTTCAATTTCAAACCTTCTCAGCACAAATGGGAGTTCTTGAGGTTCTGGAGGTCTCTGGTTCGTATGCACTCAGGAAAGGACTTGGAATTCTCAAAGTTCTGAATGCACGAACAAAAACGAGCCAATATATAGATTTTCACTGTCGCCTGGGCGACATCACTGTCGGAATTTCCGACAGCGCTAAACTGTCGTTCGTAGTGCTGTCGTGCGGGCAGTTATTGTAACTTTCAAGCTATCGCCTGGGCGACATCGCTGTCGGATTTCTGACAGCGCAAAACTGTCGTTCGTCGTGTTGTCGTGCGGGAAGTTGTTGTAACTTCTCTGCTGTCTCCTGGGTGACATTAGCTGTCGGAATTCTGACAGCGCAAAACTGATGTTCGTCGTGCTGTCTTCTGTTTTCATTCGTCGGAATTCTTCGGGAGTTCTCGAGAACATTCGATGAATTGACTTAGCCGCAGAAATTTATTCTTTAAACTAGAAATTTGGCTTCTGTCTGGATTCGTTGAGATTCCTCGGAACTTCACGAGAAATCTCGAGAACATTCGACGAATTGACTTAGCAAAAATTTCTTCTCTTCTGAAAAACTGCTCCACTCCTCAAACTTGAAAACCTTCAGTTATGAGTATATGAAGTACACCCCAATAGAGAGATTACACATGGACCAACACTTTGTTCTACACAATGAGGGATTACATTGTCTAGAACGTGTTTGGTGATCCATTGCAACCTAACTTTGGTGTGCACTTAGCATTAAGACCTGTCATAACATATCCAACACCCATGAACGAGGACTTGTATCCTCATTGAACCTGTACAACCTGGACACTATAAACACACAAAAGACTAGATCAAATACAACACGGTATTTGTTATTCTCAAACTAAGAGATGCGGAACATAGGCTCCAACAATCTCCCCCTTTTGATAATAACAAATACCCGTATGAGAAATTAGTTAGATTAAGACAATTTGTGTTTATAGATAAGTGCGGTAATAAGATATGCATGAATAACAGAGCGTGATAGAATTGAAAGCGATAATGCGATAATGCCTACTCTTTCTATATCATGTCCTCCCCCTACATTAGTGTCTCTTATAAACTACTCCTCCTAAATATCTATTTTACTAGATTTCTCAATTTCTTCTCCCCCTTTGTTATTAACAAAAGTGGGTAGGGATGAGTGTATATCTTGTAAGATAGGTAAGGAACCATTTATTGAAGGATTTTCATGATCGAGCATATGATAGTGTATGCAGCTCCTATATGATTACTCCCCCTAAAAATATACCCACTTTTTTGAGTTTAATATCATTATAATGCACTCCCCCTAAATATTAGATTTATGCAATTTAATCTCCCCTTTTGGTATAATCAAAAAGGGTTTAGGAGTGAGTATGTGTAATAAGGAGCGATATATTTTATGTCGAGAAGAAAAATAGGATGCAATCAAAAACTTGTTAAATACTACTTGTTGAGAAAAATATAAGCATGATGTAACATAAAGTAGTAAGCAACATAGTTAACATGATAAACTAAGCATTCTATTTTAAGATACCACTTGCTTAAAGGAAAACACGGTGTTAAAAATAATAAGCACTCTTAAACATAAACATCATTTTAGAAGATAAAACCATATAAAGGATAATGAGTTTTAAATTTGAATAGTTGATGTTTGAGTTAAAGATTTAAGAGATGTTATTCCATTAAGATAAAAAATTGCAAGCATGATTTCATAATATCAATAAAAGATACACAAACTACAATGTAATAAAATTTGCATTTCAAGTAAACATAAACATTGTAGCGGTCATGCTTTGTTATCTAGTGCATTTACTTAAGTTTGTAGAGATTTGAGTAGATGAGTATTAGGATCCAATTCTCATGAGTAGAAGTTTTATGAAAGATAATGATGTGTACAAAGTAGTGTTTTGATAAAGTATACAAGTGAATCAATCAAAAACACATGACATATATAATGAAATAACACAACATTAAAATACACAAATAATATTACTTCCACACTATTTCAATGCACATGAATAAATAGTACAACTACCAAGGCGCTCTGCACACACAATGCTTATTAAGACTTATCAGGGTGCAAAGTAGTGCTTGGGGGATCACTTTTATACTTTTTAGCTTTATTTTCAATTTTTTTGTGATCCGGTGTACTAAAGAGAAGTGGTGTATAAATTGTTTGCTACAAGACACTTTACAATTCTTAGCCAAGGTGCTCAACCTCACAATGCTCATTAAGACTTATCAGGAGGGTGAGTAGTGCTTGGTGGAGTTTTCCTTGTCATTTATTATTTGCTTTTTAGTTTAGTGACTAAGGACTCCGAATTCACTTGTTTTGCAAACATAGCATTTTAAACCACATTTCCCTAAAGAATAAGTGCATGAAAGACAAAGAATTGTAATAACCAATTCAATGTTGTGTAGGTAATCTATTTAGGCATTTTAATTATTTATGTTATTACACTACACAATCATGTAAGAATAAGATTATAAACACATGTAGGTTATCAAAAATAAGTGAGTGAATGAATCATTATCAAACATAATACATTACTCATACTTAGAGGCATGCTAAACATTTCTACACATGTTTATCTACAATCAATTTCATTGCACATAACACGATAATTTTCAAGGCATGACAAATACAAAACAATCTTTTTAAGAAACTTGAAAGTTAAATTAAACATTGTATTTAATCTTTAATTGATATAATTAATCATCCATCCTTGACAATGGCAATGAATAACAAGCAGTTTTTTTTTTATTAATTTTTGAAATTTTTTTTTATATATGCACAAAACAATAAACACACATAAAGAAAAACATATTTTTGTTCTTTGAAATTGTTTTGTAATTTTGTATTTGTTTTTTTTATATATATATTCTCTGGAAATCATAGAAGTCTTTAATAGCCCTTTTAGTAAATGATATTCTATGCCAGAGAAATAAACAAAAATAATGTATGAGAAAATATTTTGCAGCAAAGGAGCTAACGCCAGGCATTAACTTCTTAACGCCAAAATAGAATTGCATTTCTTGATGTTTTGAAAAATATTTTTCTCATTTCATTTGTATTATAAAGAGACCAAAATTGAAGATATTTTTAATATTATAGGTCATAAGTAGTGATATAATCATTGTGAAATATCTAGGATTCCCAATTCTAGCCTAAGCATCGAAAAATGGGAATCCGGTAACGGTTTAGTGAATATATCCGCTAGTTGTGAATCCGTTCCTATGAAGTTGATTTTTACATTTCCCTTCTTAATATGATCCCTTATAAAATGATGTCGGACATCTATATGCTTAGATCTAGAGTGTAATACGGGATTATTAGTTAAGTCTATAGCACTTTTATTATCACACTTTAATTCTACACTACTTTGTTGCATGCCAAAGTCTTCTAATGTTTGTGACATCCAAAGAGCTTGGGAACAACAACTACCTAGTGCAATATATTCGGCCTCGGTAGTAGAGAGGGCAACAGAATTCTGTTTCCTACTCGACCATGAAATAAGTGAAGGGCCGATAAAATGACAAGTGCCACTAGTGTTTTTCCTATCAAAAGAACATCCCGCATAATCTGAATCCGAAAAGCCATGTAAAAATAAAGGAATCATTATGAGGATACCATAATCCTAATTTAGATGTTCCTAAAAGATATCGAAAGATGCGTTTCACCGCTTTTAAATGTGACTCTTTAGGATTAGTCTGAAATCTAGCAAATAAACAAACGGCAAACATAATGTCAGGCCTAGATGCGGTTAAATATAATAAGGATCCTATCATACTTCTATAAAGGGTTTGGTCAATTGAAACTCCACTTTCATCTTTACCTAATTTTAGTGAAGCACTCATAGGAGTGTTTGCATGCTTAAGATTTTCAAATCCAAATCTTTTTAATATATAAAAATACCATCATGTTTTTGTGTAATTTGAAAACCAAGAAAATATGAAAGTTCTCCTACCATGCTCATTTCAAATTCATTTTTCATAATTTGAACTACTTTGTTACACAATTTTTCATTAGTTGCTCCAAAAATAATATCATCAACATAAATTTGCAAAATTACTAAATCATGATCAATTTGCTTAATGAAGAGTGTAGAATCGGCACTTCCAATTTTATAATCGTGCTTTAACAAATATTGAGTTAATCGATCATACCAAGCACGAGGCGCTTGTTTTAATACATAAAGCGCTTTATCTAATTTATAAACATAATTTGGATATTTCTCATTTACAAAGTCAGGGGGTTGTTCTACATAAACCTCTTCTCTTATATACTCGTTTAAAATGTTGTTTTGACATCCATTTGATATAATTTAAATCGTTTAAAACAAGCAAATGCAAGAAATATCCTAACTGCTTCTAATCTTGCTACGGGTGCAAAAGTTTCATCAAAATCTACCCCTTCAATTTGTGCATAACCTTTTGCAACTAATCTGGCTTTATTTCTAACAATTCTAGATTCATTATCCAATTTATTTTTGAAAATCCACTTAACTCCAACTACAGGACGATTTTTGGGTCGTTCTACAAGATTCCAAACCTTATTACGTTCAAATTGATTAAGTTCTTCATTCATAGCTAAAAACCAAAATTCATCATTTAAAGCGGTGGAAACATCTTTTGGTTCTATTTCAGAGACAAAGCAAAGGATTGAAAATAAAACATGTAACGATGAACGAGTACTAACCCCTTTTTGCGAATCTCCAATGATAAGCTCCTTTGGATGATCCTTTGAAAATCTCAATTCACTTGGAGTCACATATTCTTCTCTTTCTTTTTCTTCTCTATCTTCTTCATTTTCTCCAAGTTCTTCATCATCATTCTTCACCGAAGGAAGGGGTTCATCTTCTTTTCCTGTAATTTTCGTTTAACTCCGATGCCGATGATTT
The DNA here is from genome assembly GCA_033032865.1 of Dactylorhiza incarnata. Taxonomy (NCBI): domain Eukaryota; kingdom Viridiplantae; phylum Streptophyta; class Magnoliopsida; order Asparagales; family Orchidaceae; genus Dactylorhiza; species Dactylorhiza incarnata. Next base: position 727,428 of record JAWHQI010000464.1, on the reverse strand, counting down.
TTCCTTTTCCATCATCTCCGAATGTAACAACTCCTCCTTTCTTCATCTCCAGGCTAAGGAACTTCTCTTTATTGCCCGTCATGTGCTTTGAACAGCCCGAGTCCAAGTACCACACGTCTTCTTTGTCCTTAGCCTGCCAACACACCTAGAAAGAAGAGGTGAGTAAAGATCTGGTTACCCAAGTGGTTCCACCCATAGTATAGGTAGAAGCCTTAGGCACCCAGATTTGTTTAATTTTACTTTTTCCTTTCCTCCAGCAAGAGTCCGTAGTGTGGCCAAATCTATTGCATTTGGCACATGTAATGTATTGAGAAGAGTATAACTTTTCTGGACTTTTACTGGATGAGGATGCAGTATTAGACAATTTACTAACTTCAGAATTTTTAAAAATAGAATTTTTGGACTTTTCGCTGTCGCCAACGACAGTGGTTGTCGCCGGGCGATAGCTTCCTGACGTGTATCCGAGTCCAAACCTTCCAGATCCATGGCATTGGTATCCTAAGATCATATCCAGTGATCTTCGGCCCATTCCAAATTTTTTTATGGCTAGCGTTAAGTCATGAATCTGGTTTCTCATTTCTGTATTCTCGGATACTAGATTTACACATCTGTCACAACCCGCATTTTCTCCGAATTTAAGAATATCAGAGTAAGAGAAAATACACGTCATGATGCCACGTCATACAGGAGACAACTGTAGACGCTCAGGCGGGAACCTATTACTTAACTAAATAAACACAATTATATGATAAGTCATCATTTGAAATCATTTATTAGGGGTTTTGAGATAAGAACTGTGTCTCTCAGTTCGTGGATCAACTAGTCCACCGAGAAAGTATATATAATTGCAGCGGAAAATACTTGATTTGGTTTACTTAAAGTCTTACATGTATGCAAACGACGGAGCATGGCGTAAGTGATATGCACATAACTAGGCGTACTGTAAGAGTAGAAAATACCTTTAGGCGACTTTAAAGTTAAGGGTTTTAGTTAGAAAGAATGCAATGAGGGTGAAGAAAACCATTTTATAACTATAGTGCACCTAACATAAATCATTCCCAGAGGGTAAGATACACAAGATCTAAAAGTAGTGGCATAATCTGGCAAATAAACTATAAAGTATAAAAAGGGGCACAATGGGCGTCAACAACATGACACTAACCCATTGGCACCAACTAGTATGTCTGAGCACAAGAAGTAACTAAAAACAACTATCTCGCAGCAGCGGGGTGAACATCGACTAAAACTCTGAACTTCAGGCTACACCACTAGCCGTTACGGCTAAGAACCTGAGGCATTCAATAAAACAAAGAACGCCTCAGCAAGGGATTACAAGTGGCAGAAAACTAGCAGAAAAACAAGCGAAGCATAAGGGGTACCAACCCAAGCCAAATTTACCGAAAGAGAGCTCTGAACAAAGAACCAACAAGCATCAAGTGCACTAAATATTAAAAGAGGAACAACACGTTCATTTATTTAGTTTCATCAATTAAAGAGACTGATCAGCTCAAATTATACGGGAGCGGTTAACTACCTCTGCTACCCACAGCCCAAAACCAGGTGGGGGTACCACTAGACCCAATCACCCAAACACGACTACCGTGCAAGGCTATAACATTTTCCCCCACTGTCCCCCAAACACATCTACTGTGTAAGGCTAAAGACAGTAGTTCCTATTACTTAAATTTTAATTAAACACGGGACGCTGCCCGAAAGGTTAATCACTGGAAGGCCCTAAGAAATAGGGTCAAGACGAAGTACACATCAATCAATATGAATCATAAGAGTGACTCAATTGTTAACAGACCACAACGAGTAAAAAGAGGTTCAAACGAGAGGGATTCGAGATCAGAAGAACTGAAGGGTCACTGGCAATCATCCAAGTACACCCGAGGGGACACGAGAACTCAACGAAATCACATGCATTCCGGGCGGGGTTCCAAGGGGCCGCTCCCCTGGCGGTGGTCAAAATTTAGGACTTCTCGAAAACTACAAGGAACTTCTCGAGAGATAAAAGGATTTCTCGAGAGATGGAATTTGATTTCTCGAGAGGAAGGTAGGGATTTCTCGAGAGAGGACAAGGGATTTCTCGAGAGGGATCAGGAGATTTCTCGAGAGCTCAAGGGATTTCTCGAAAGGTCGAGGGGGTTTCTCGAGAGGAGAATTTCTCGAGAGATGCAAGGATTTCTCGAGAGGAGCATTTCTCGAGAGGGGCACAGATATCTCGAGAGCTGGGCTAAAACAACTTCTCGAGAACGATGAAGACTTCTCGAGAAGGACCAGGGATCTCTCGAAAACTTGACTACACAACTTCTCGAGACTCTCAAAGACTTCTCGAGAAGGACCAATCAGCGGCTAAAATTCAGGGAACGACGGTGTCTTCCGGGAGAAATGCCCTGACACTACACGGGGAAGAAAATTTAGGGTTTCTAACTATCACACAAGATGCTCGAAACACGAGCCCACAGTTCATCAAGCATCTATCGGGAGAAAGACAAACCACGACTTAACCAAACAAAGAGGAGGAGGAAGCCACTTGCCTTAAACCTTGCAAACTCGAAGATCTCCGCTCCGAAAGCTATGGATCGGCTAGGGAAACACACGAGCACAGATTCCTGAAACTTTTCGGGTCGAAAGAAGGGGTTAGGTCACTACCCTAACTCCAAAAATTCCATAAAACGGGAAAAGCTTACCGCTAGAACGAAGATCTCGCCGAGAGCTTTCCAAATCTCCTCTCCAAACGCGATTCCGACTACTACAGCCCTAGAAATCACCGATCGAACGTTCCTCGAAGCTCCGCACTCGCCCTTTCGCTCAGCGGCTGATTTGATCGAGGGAGGAAGAAGATGAATAGGGGAAAGGGATTTTAGGCTTTATATAAGACCTGATTTATTAATTAATTAATTAATTAATTCCCCAATTTACTTAAACTGCGAGGGCGACCAGATTACCTCGGATTTCTACGAAATTCGCACCTTAACTAAAACACGGCGCTGCGAATCCAACGGCGAAGTCAGAATTCAATTCCGACGGGCCAAACTTGGGCTAAAGCCTCCCGAAGCTAAAATCTTGAAATCCACCCAAATTCTTTACTTTAACTCGAAACGATGCGAAATCTCGCACGCTCGATCTACAAGACATACTTTAACTAAGCTAAGGCTCAACACACTACTAGACGAGCTGACGTAACGCCCTTATGCCAAAATTACGTCACAGCGGGCACGTAAAATAATTAACAAAAATCAGGGGCGTTACAACATCTACGTTCAAAAGATTTCTTTCCCTCATGGACTTTGGAAATTGAAAATTTCAGATCTTTCTCTAAAATCTCATTCTTTTTGGTAAGAATTTTTATTGTAGAATGAGATTTGGAAAGAGATTCTTCAAGTTCTTTAATTCTTCCCAAAAAGTGATCACACTCTTGGCAAGAAATTTCTCTTTTTTTCCAATAGTCTTAATTTCATTTAACAATTTTTTGTTTTCTTTAAGCAAAATTTCATTTCCAGATTTAAAAAGATCATTATCTTTTAAACTCTTTTCAAAAAATTTGCATGTCTTTAAAAATTCAGAAAATAATTCATCGTAGGTTGTAGGAGTTACCTCAGTGTCACTTTGGACACTGCATTCGTCATCAGATATGACGCTCTTTCCCATTAAGCACATGTTGGCCTCCTCTTCTTTACTTGAGCTTGAACTGCTTGCATCCTCAGAAGTGGTATCATCCCATGTTTCCGCCTTCAGCACCTTCTTCGTCCCTTTGTGCTTCTTTTCTTTAAGTTCTTTTAAGTACTTTGGACACTTGCTTTGGATGTGTCCTAACTTCTTGCTGTGATAGCACTCTGGTGGCGGTCTCTCTTCCTCCTTATCATCTTCCTTTCCTTTTATCTTTCTAAACGTCTCCTTCTTAAAATACTTCTTAAATGAATTCCTCCTCTCTGTATTTTTCATAAATTTTCTAAACTTTCTAACAAATAAACTTTCCTCATCTTCTTCTTCCTCCTCAGAATCACTACTTTCCTCCTTCTTAGATCTTAGAGCCAATCCCTTCTTCTTTGGTTCCATATACTCTTGTTGTTGAATTTTCAATTCAACTTCATGAGTTTTCAAGTTCCCAATCAGGCTTTCAATATTAAGAGCTTTAAGATCATGAGATTCAGAAATAGCCGTCACTTTGGGATTGAATTTAGGGGGGAGAGATCTAAGAAGTTTTCTTACCAAATCACCATTTGAGAAATTTTTTCCTAAAACTTTTGAGTCATTTACTATCTTAGTGAATCTTCTGTACATGGTATCCACATCCTCATCTACCTCCATCCTGAACTTTTCGAACTCTGACTCCAGTTGAAATAGCTTTGAATCTTTTACCTGCGAAGTACCTTCATGAGTGATTTCTAAAAGATTCCAAATTTCAAATGCAGTATCACAAGCACAAACTCTATTAAATTCAGTGCGATCTAGTGCGCAAAATAAGGCATTCATGGCTTTTGCATTGTTCTTACATTTTAATTTATCATTGTCATCCCACTTGTCTTTGGGTTTGACCATAGTTACATCTCCTACAACAAATTTTGGGGAAGTATAACTCATCTCGGCCGAATTCCAAACTTCGATGTCGAGAGCTATTAGAAAACACCGCATTCGGTTTTCCAATAGTTATAGTCCGTGCCCGTAAAAAGTGGTGGCCTACTAATTCCTTGCCCCTCAACGAACACGTGATCGTTGTGCGCCATTACTCCCGGTGGTAAAACCGTTTTGGAGTAACCTTCCTCTAATACCACGTGTTGTATCTTGTGGCGCCCTTAGTGGGGGGGGGGGGGGTGAATAAGGGTGCGTTTATATTTAAATATTTTACTTGAAATTTTTCACCAAATTTCACTTTTCTTAAAATAATTAATCGAAATTTTCCAAACACAAATTTTATGTTAATAAATACTCAATTAATTTTCAATAAAGTAACATTCATGATTTTATTAAATATGACAAAGACATACATGAACATAACGATCTTAATAAAGCTTAAGATCAAGGCAATAATGGTAAAATAAAACTTTTACAATTTTACCTGTCCTTCTACTAAGGACCGGAAGGCTATGACTTATCTCTCGCTAGATCAAGCCACTATCCTATCCTCTAGATCTTCCCAAGATCTAGACGTAGCACACAAGGCCATGATTTCCTACCAAGCCACGCAAGGACTTGGACGCTCCGCACAAGGAAGCGATTTTCCCCTAAGCCACGCAAGGACTTAGACGCTCCGCACAAGGAAGCGATTTTCCCCTAAGCCACACAAGGACTTAGACGCTCCGCACAAGGAAGTGATTTTCTCCTAAGCCACGCATGGACTTAGATGCTCCGCACAAGGAAGTGATTTTCCCTACCAATACAAAGTAAAATGTATATAAATGAAAATACAAGATAAAATAAGAACTCCCTAGAAATTCAGATCTCTGAAAGGAAGGTTGAAGCCTCGAGATGATCGTTGATGTAGAAGCGCGTCCGATCTCGTCTTCAATTTCAAACCTTCTCAGCAGAAATTGGAGTTCTTGAGGTTCTGGAGCTCTCTGGTTCGTATGCACTCAGGAAAGGACTTGGAATTCTCAAAGCTCTGAATGTACGAACAAAAATGAGCCAATATATAGATTTTCACTGTCGTCTGTGCGACATCACTGTGGGAATTTCTGACAGCGCTAAACTGCCACTCGTAGTGCTGTCGTGTGGGCAGTTACTGTAACTTCCGAGCTGTCGCCTGGGCGACATCGCTGTCGGATTTCCGACAGGGCAAAACTGCCGTTCGTCGTATTGTCATGCGAGAAGTTGTTGTAACTTCTCTGCTGTCGCCTGGGCGACATTAGCTGTCGGAATTCCGACAGCGCAAAACTGCTGTTCGTCGTGCTGTCTTTTATTTTCATTCGTCGGAATTCGTCGGGAGTTCTCGAGAACATTCGACGAATAGACTTAACCGCAGAAATTTCTTCTTTAAACTAGAAATTAGGCTTCTGTCTGGATTCGTCGAGATTCATCGGAACTTCACAAGAAATCTCGAGAACATTCGACGAATTGACTTAGCAAAAATTTCTTCTCTTCTAAAAAACTGCTCCACTCCTCAAACTTGAAAACCTTCACTTATGAGTATATGAAGTACACCCCAATAGAGAGATTACACATGGACCAACACTTTGTTCTACACAATGAGGGATTACATTGTCTAGAACTGTGTTTGGTGATCCATTGCAACCTGACTTTGGTGTGCACTTAGCATTAAGACCTGTCATTACATATCCAACACCCATGAACGAGGACTTGTCTCCTCATTGAACCTGTACAACCTGGACACTATAAACACACAAAAGACTAGATCAAATACAACACGGTCTTTGTTATTCTCAAACCAAGAGATGCGGAACATAGGCTCCAACACTTATCCTTATGCTTCCTAGTGAATTGAATATTGTCTACGTGTCCCCTAGTGAATTAATTTTCTATGAAAAAGGTAGAGAGGGTTTCATACCAAGCTCTAGGTGCTTGCTTGAGAACATAAAGGGCTTTCTTTAGCATATAAACATAGGAAGACTGAGATAAAGAGATAAAACCTAGAGATTGTGCAACATAAACTTCCTCTTGGAGCTTGTCATTAAGAAATGCACTCTTCACATCCATTTGGTATACCTTAATACCATTTTGTGTTGTATAGGCCAAGAAAAGTCTAATTCCTTTAAGTCTAGTGACTTGAGCAAAGATTTGATCATAGTCAATCCCTTCCTCTTGCTTATAGCCTTCAGTAATAAGTCTAACCTTGTTTCATATCACCACAGCATTATGGTCAAGTTTGTTTCTAAAGACCCAATTGGTACCAATAACATGATGGAATTTTGGTTTCTCAACTAGCCTCCATACTTGTTTCTTTTCAAACTACTCCAGTTCTTCTTGCATTGCAATAATCAACCGTGGACACTATTTGTCTCTTCGAACATTTTTGTTCCACCAGTAAAATGAAATTGAAAAAAAAAATATTTCATTAGGTATACCTGCCCTAGTCCTTACTAGATCCAACAAGTTCCCAATTACTTAATTAAGAGGATGATCCTTGATGACTTTGTATGCTTGAGGGAGTTGTGCCAGAATGATTTTTGTATTGTCTGTAGCTTCATTTGCCATAGGAGCAACACCCTCTAGGTTTCATCAACTACAATGTTTGATGCCCCTTCCTCTGCTGTCACCACAATGGCTTAAGCTACTTTGTCTGACTAAATTACTGCTTCTTCATTACTATCTTCTACAGATGGATAGATTTCTTCTAACATTTTTCCTTTTACAATATCATCTAGGGAGATTTTCTCCATCTACACAACAAAGTCTGAGGAATTTTTCTCCTCACAGAGAATATTAGATTCATTTAAATTACAAGAATGGACTCTTCTACACATCGAGATCTCTTATTATAACATATGTATTTCTTGGAGGTGGTTGAATACAAGAGAAATATTGACTCATTTGTTTTGCTTCAAACTTAGCTAGAGATATTTTACCATTACTTAAGATATAGCAAGTGCAACCAAATACATTAAAATATGCAATATTTGGTGTCATTCCCTTTAATAGTTCATAAGGAGTCTTCTCATGTAATTTGTTGATTAAAGAACTATTCATAACATGGCATGCAGTGTTTACTGCTTCAGACCAAAAGTATATAGGCACTTTGGCCTCTGCAAGTAATGTCATGCCTGCTTTAATTAGTGTTCTATTCTTTCTTTTTGCAACTCTATTTTGTTGAGGAGTTCTAGGAGAGGAGAAGCATTGTTTGACACCTATGGATTCACAAAATTCCCTCATCCTATGAGATTCAAATCCAATCATATGATCACTTTTAACCATGATTACTAAAGTATTCATCTCATTTTAGATTTGCTTGAGGAAATTTGTGAGTATTCCAGAATTATCATATTTGCTTCTCAGAAAGAATACTCACATGAATCAATAAAAATCCTCAATATATATAAGAGAGAATCTTTTTCCTCCTGAGCGGGAGATGGAAATGAGATTAAATAGATCCATGCGCAATATATAGAGACTCTTAGAAGTATCTGAAATTGCCATGCATTTAAATAATACCTTGGTCTGCTTTCCAAATTGGAAAGCTCTACAAGGTTTGTCCGTAATATATTTAGAATTAGGTAACCCTCTAACAAGCTTTGAATTACTTGGTTTATTTAAAATTTTGAAATTTAGATGAGCTAATATCTTATAACATAGATGGCTAATGTTGGGAGAATGAGATACTAGACACACAGTAGTTTCAACCTAACTGAAGTAGACAAGAAAAATCTTGTCTACTCTACTACCAGTGAAAATCATGTTGTTTATCCTAATTTCCTTCACAATACATTTGTTACAACGAAAACTAACTGAATAACCCTTATCATATAACTGACTTATGTTTATCAGATTGTGTTGCAATCATTCCACATAAGTCACATTTATAATAATTATTTTTCCTAAGGAAAAATTATCATAACCTCTGGTGAAGAAATGACTTGAGTCTCCAAAGATGACTTTGGGTCCTTTCTTTGCATAATAGCTTGCAACAAGCTTCTATCTCTAGTAATATGTTTGGAGCAACCACTATTCAAGTACCAAGTGTGCATCTTGGTTGGGATTGTACCTATCATTATCTGCAATCAATAAGGATAAGGTCTTAATATAGATTTGGGACCCTGGCTAGAAATTTGGTAAGGAGAGCACATCCTTTCTCTTAGTGTATAATTTGTAGGAAGTGTGTTTGCAATATTGTCAACAATATGCCATGAAAAGGCCTACTTTTATACAATTGTCACATGGGTACATATTGTACATGCTCTTCCTTTTAGTAGGCATATATTAATGAGGACATGGGACATGAGAAGGTCTAGAGTAACAGACAAATCGTTGTTTGTGGGGTGTGATCATTGATCGCGGAATAGACCATCGATTGTTGATCATTGACAAAGAATGTGGTCGGCAATTTACGATCGCTGAGCGCATAGTCGATTGCAGATTCATGATCTAGGATCGACCAACAGAATTTTGAACAACAATTTGTGTTCGTGGATCAAAAGGTATATTATTATTAAATTTGGTAGTCAATGATTGTCGATCGAGTGTTTTGTGATCATTAACTTCTTCCTAAGGCCAGTAGTATTCTGCTGCCTTTCTTTTCCTCTTATCCTTTCTATTACTTAGAGACTTGGTTCTTGTATAATTAAGAGAGGTGTTATGCTTATAAACTCCTTCAGACAGAGTTTTCTTAAGAAAATTTTGGAGTTCACTCTTCCTGACTGATTCGAAAGACTTCTTCCTAACCTGTGAGACAATTTCCCTACAATTATCCTTTTCATAGCATTCAATCCATCCAAAAAACAAGTATTGGAGGTGCATTTCTAGTAGATGCAATGGCATGCTCAGTTAACTTAGTAAGGTCAATTCCAAGGCCCCATTTATCGAATCTTGCTCGAAGATTCCTAGTGAGATCTTAAAGTTTATAACTCCTACATTTTAAACTATTTAGCTTACTATGAGCTTGAATTAATTTGGTATTTAATCTCTTGATTTCTTTAAGAGACTTCCTTAGCTCTTATTCAAGAGTTTTCATACCCACGATTCACTAATCATGATTTCTTTTGAGGCTTGTAGATCAAGCCTCTCATGCAATGCATTATTGCACTGGGTGATGAGTTCACATTTTTTCCCATTTAGGGATTCTATCTGTAAGACCCCCTCCACCTTACTATGAGGGTTACCCGGGCCTTATGCCCAGAACATCTGCCTTACGGATGACACTAACACACGGGTTAGTCTCCACTGCAAGACATCGATTCTGCCGGCTAATACGATCATTTAACTTTTAGGCCAATAGAGAATAGAATAATAAAAAGCAATAATCAAGTGTTGGATCGGTCGGCGCCCTTAGAGGGGGGGGGGTGAATAAGGGTTTTCAAAAACTATAGATTATATTTAAAAACTTTGAATTATTGCAAGATTAAAGACATGAAATAAGTGAAGTAAAACAAAAAGGAGACAAGCTTTATTAATAATAAATAAGTTTTACAAAACTTGATCTCGATGACGCTAGAGATCGGAGGTGAATAATAAAAGCTCTTTTTGTTTTCTATCCCGACTCGCTTCCCCGCGAACCGGTGGCCCTAGCCTAATCCTCCCCGGATTCGGCCTCAAGCCGCTCTATCCAATCCTTCCCCGGATGTGGCCTCGAGCACCCCCCTAGAACTAGCCTAGATCTAGTCGCCAACACGAGGCGAATTTCAGCCATAAGTCTACCCCAGACCTAGTCGCCAACACAAGGCGATTTCACTACCATTTACAATGATAAAAGAGAAATAAAATTATAACAACTTCCCTTAAGATGAACTTCTGAATATGGAGGCGAAGATCCGCTGTAGAATCAGCGTTTGTCGAAGCGGACTTCGTTTAGCTTCGGCGTGATGGAATCCTCCTTCAGAAGTTGGCAGAGCTTCGCCGAGACCTCAAATTTCGGCCAAGATAGGCCTCTGGAATTCTAGTACTCTCTCTCTGAGGTGTATGCAATTGGTGTACGAAAACAAGAGGAGAGGGGGTCCTTTTATAGCCCAAGCGCTACCGCCGGCGCTAGTGCTACCGCCAGCGCTAGCCCGGATTAGGAAATGTTTTGCGCGGCAGGATCTTCAATCCGTGGCAACATATTGCTCCATGCCTCTTGTGCGCCATTCTACCGCCAGCGCTAGTAGCTAACGCCGGGCGCTAGCTCCTTCTAAAAATGATGCCAGAATCGCGCAGATCAATGTTAGCGCCGGGCGCTATCTCTACTGCCGGCGCTAGTGAGCCTCTTCGAAATGTGGCCTCAATTTTGGGGGCAGACATCATGAGTACTCCTTGAGTCATATGGACTATGCTAACCTGCACACTTGAACACACAAGATCAAATACACATAAGATTTGTTATTCTCAAATCTAGGAGATGCGGAAGACCATGTTCCAACAAACTCCCCCTTTTGATAATAACAAATCGATTAATGATAAATCAAAGCATTAATAGATAAGCATGATGAAACTATACTTGTGTGTGTGTGAGAGTGATGACTTAGGATAATAATTAATTCTAGCATGTTAGACTTGCTCCCCCTAAATACTTGCTCCCCCTAAGTGAATGCTCCCCTAATATGTAAGCTATCATCTTAATTTGTCATGTTGGGCTTTTGATAGCGGGTTATATTTATCATGTTAGTTCTCCCCCCTTTGTTATTAGCAAAAGTGGGTAGGGATACAAAGAACTAAAAAATGTGTAAATAAAAGGGAAGGCATGATCGAGCTTTTTAGGTAAATGATAAGGAGGTTTAGAATTGTTTTTCATTGAAATAGATCAGAGTTATTACAAAATTTCAGAGTTTTTAGCATAAGAGATTTTTATGTTTGAAGTAACCAATAAAAAGTGTTCCAAGGAAATCTATCACTTAATGAAAGATAGGAATTTTTAAGAATAAGTGATGATGCAAATAATACAAGATATGAAGTAAGCATGAAAGCGCAAGGTAAAAAACACTTATATGGTTAAGATGCGGAAGACTTATAGCAAATAGTAATGATAATCCACAAAATATGAGGTAAAGATCACAAAAAAAATGATGTTTTTGGAAATCATTTTGCAGCTTTAAATTTTAGAATAACCAAGCATGAAGTAATGTTTATCAAAAAGAGATGACCACAATGTTACTTTAATTCTTAATTTCAAAAACATACAAAAACATTGTAGAACACATGCTAGGTTATCTAGTGCATTTCATAAATAAAAAGTAATATAGAATTAGCATTAGGATCCAATACACATGAGAAGAGGTGTTATGGAAGATAATGATGTGCACATAAGTGTAAATTTGAGGAGAGTAAACAAATGTTTTCATTAAAAATACAAGTAATATGTAAAGTAAGAAGCACAATAAAACACAAATAAGAGTACTTCCATACACTTTAATGCACGAAAAATGTACAACTACCAAGGTGCTTTGCACACACAATGCTCATCAAGGCTTATCAGGGTGCAAAGTAGTGCTTGGGGGATCACATATTTTATTTTGAATTTTGAGACTTGTGATCCGGTGTACTTAAGAGAAAGTGGTTTTTCTTATTTTTGAAAGAAAGAGTTGATTTGCACAAGACACTATTATTCTTTCCAAGGTGCTCAACCTCACAATGCTCATTAAGACTTATCAGGAGGTTCAAGTAGTGCTTGGTGGAGTTATCTGTCATTTATTTTATAATTTTGTTTTGTACAAAGTTCTCCGAATACACTTGTTTTGCAAATCAATAGATTTTATGAGAAAAAAAATATAACCACTTTTCTTAATTTTTAAGAGTGCAAAAGAAGGAGTGTAGGTAAGATACTTGTGCAATTTTAATTTATTTGTACTAATACAAACATACACAAGCATTCTTAGATTAAAATGCATATGTAGACAATGCCAGGGTGAGTGAATAAATATCATTATCAAACATAAAGCATTTCTCATACTTAGATGCATGCTAAGCTTGATCCTACACAACTTTTAAACTATAATTGATGCACATTTGAATAGATATATTGATGGGCAAAACTATGCTTACAAACGACAACGACAAGTGTACCGTATCGAATGTAGTATAGATTATTGAAACAAGGTCGTATTAGACTCGAGGCGGTTGAGTACTCTTACTTCAAGAAAATCTCTATTATCTTATCAATTAAAACTTGAGGTTGGTTTGCAAAAAAAAAGAAAATTAAAAATAAGAATTAAAAGAACAATTAGCACTCGATCTTGAATCACCTTGGAGATAAAAATAAGAATAAAGAATAAAAATGCATTCTCTTGATAAAATAGCTTTGACCGTGGAGATTCCCGAATTATTAAAAAAAAGAATGCGCTCGCCTGAGTTTAGGTTGATCAATCGAACTCTCGTTCTAGAATCGAAACCCCTAAAACTCGCCTTATCGAAGTGAATCCCGCTATTGGCTTTTACTCCAATCCGGAAGGGTAGCATCGTCCTCTATCGAGGATTGCATTCTACCCTTTTTATCCTTGAATGATCGATTCGCCTTACGAGCTTGTTTGGCTAACTAAAGAACGAAAACAAGAACGAGAATTATAATTCAAAAGTATAATCTCATTTCATTAAAATCAAGGATAAATCTTACGCGTTTTTAGAAAAGAGAAAGAGCAATTCTAAATTACTTCAAAACCAATATAATTCCTTGGATCATCTCGATCGAGTACCAATAGAGATTTTAGGTACTCATTGAGATTGAGGAATTAAAAGAAAATAAAAGAAATACATGAAGAGGTGAGAGAAAAATAAGAGAATAGAACTATTTTATTAATTGCAATTGAAAAGAAATACAAGCTAGAAATTGAAAATTACAACTATTGAAATAAAAGAACCACTACAAGACTACTAAAACATGAAAATAAAACAAGAAATGGAGATTTGAATTCCCAAAATTCGTCCCTCAAGTTCTGGAGAAGCTGGCTTTTTATAGCTGCAAAATTGAAGTTACACGCCCTTGGTCACGCCCGTGACCAAGGGCGTGTAAGGGGCGTGATCAAAGCAGCAGCGGAGAGGGCGCCTTCTGGAGTAATTGCGAGCGTTTCGGCCGTGTCACGCCCTAGGTCACGCCCGTGACCAGAGGCATGTAATCTTGAAATGGTGCTGCTGGCGGGAAACTCTGGCGGGAAGAAGCGCGGGGCGAGTCACGCCCGTGACTGGAGGTCACGCCCTCGGTCACGCCCGTGACCGAGGGCGTGTAACTTTAAATGACACGGAGGCTCGATCTGGTTGCTGGTAGTGTGGTCTCGGCCGTGACTTGGATGTGACACCCTTGGTCACGCCCGTGACCTGGGGCGTGTACTTGGCGATTTTACTCAAAGTGCCCAGAAAACCTGCAAAACATAAACTAAACTTAAATTAGTGGAAGAAATAAAAGGAATGATTATTATAAGATAAAACATACAATTTATATAAATTCATATTAAAATTACATTAGAATTATATTAAATTCATATTTTTTGTAATTTGTTTTGTTTTTGTAGTTTTGTATTTGATTTTTGCAGAAAAAATGACACACAAAAAAAAATGAAAAACATTGTTTTTTTGTAATTTGGTTTTCTATTTTTGTATTTGATTTTTCAAAAAGAAAAGAAAAACAGATGTGTAAAAGCTAAATAGGACATATAGATCAAAATATTTTTAGGAATTTTTAGAAATTTTAAAAACACAGAAATTCGAACCTCGACGCTAGCGTCGGCGCTAGCGCTAGCGCGGGAAACAGTAAGTGATTTTTTAGGGTTTTGAAAATTTTGATACTTGAACTTGATTAGGTGTCCCATTAGTAGTTTCATGCTGAATTTGCAGAATTTTTGGAAATGTTTTTGATGGTTAAAAATGAAGAAAATTGCATTAGTAAGCATGTTTTAACTTGAAAGATCTAGGACACCTAATTCAAGTCGTAATAATCGAAATCTTGCATCGGGAAGGGGTTTAGTAAATATGTCAGCAAGTTGAGAGTCCGTCCCAATGAAGCTTACTTTTACATTCTCTTTCTTAATGTGATCCCTAATGAAATGATGACGAACGTTGATGTGTTTGGATCTAGAATGGTGTACGGGATTATATGTGAGGTCTATTGCACTTTTGTTGTCACATTTAAGATCTATGTTTTTGAGATGAAATCCAAAGTCCTCTAGTGTTTGGCTCATCCATAACGCTTGTGCACAACAACTACCAAGTGCAATATATTCGGCCTCCGTGGTGGAGAGTGGAACCGAAGATTGTTTTCTACTAGACCAAGCAACTAAAGAGGGTCCTAAAAAGTGACACGTACCGCTAGTACTTTTTCTATCTAGTGAGCACCCGGCGTAGTCCGAATCGGAATATCCGTGGAGTGTGAAAGAGTCATTATGTGGGTACCATAATCCTAGTTTAGATGACCCTATTAGATAACGAAAAATACGTTTTACCGCTTTTAAATGAGATTCTTTTGGATCGGCTTGAAAGCGAGCACATAAACATACGGCAAATCTTATATCTGGTCTAGATGCACTTAAATAAAGAAGAGAACCTATCATTCCTCTATATAGCGTTTGATCAATAGAAATTCCAGATTCATCTTTTCCTAGTTTTAAAGAAGCACTCATAGGAGTAGAAGCTTGTTTAAGATTTTCAAATCCAAATCGTTTAAGCATATTGTGAACATATTTTGATTGACACAAAAAAATACCATCAGTTCTTTGTGAAATTTGAAAACCAAGAAAGTATGATAGTTCTCCTACAAGACTCATTTCAAATTCATTTTTCATTATTAAGACTACTTCATTACACAACTCTTCATTAGTGGCTCCAAAAATGATGTCATCAACATATATTTGTAGAATAATTAATTCGTTATTTTTATGCTTAATGAAGAGTGTGTTGTCTGCACTTCCCATAACATAACCGTGCTCTAACAAAAATGATGTAAGACGATCATACCAGGCACGGGGTGCTTGTTTTAAACCATAAAGAGCTTTTTTTAATTTGTAAACATGATTTGGAAATCTTTCATTTATGAAGCCGGGGGGTTGTTCTACATAAACTTCTTCTTTAATGAACCCGTTTAAAAAAGCACTTTTAACATCCATTTGAAATAATTTTATTCTTTTAAAACTCGCAAATGGCAAAAATATTCGTATAGATTCTAAGCAAGCTACGGGTGCAAAAGTTTCTTCAAAATCTACCCCCTCGATTTGTGAATAGCCTTGAGCAACTAAGCATGCTTTATTTCTTACAATCCTAGATTCACCATCTAGCTTATTTTTAAAAATCCACTTTACGCCAATAATTGGATGATTAGATGGTCTTTCTACTAAATTCCAAATTTTATTTCTTTCAAATTGTCCTAACTCTTCATTCATTGCCAAAAACCAAAATTCGTCATTTAAAGCGGTGGAAACGTTTTTAGGTTCAATTTCAGACACAAAGCAAATATTTGAAAATATTTCATGAAGAGAGGACCGAGTTCTTACCCCAGTAGAAGGTTCCCCAATGACCAACTCCTTTGGATGATTTTTGGAGAAGTTTAGAATGCTTGGAGGTACATATTCATCTTCTTTTGACTTCTCCTCCTCTTCTTTGGACGGTTCTTCTTCGTCGTGCTCCAAGGATGGCAAAGGTTCATCATCGGTACCTGTAGGGATCTTTTCTGCACATGAAACAAACTCATCAAATCTGACATTAATTGACACTTCAACCTTGCTTGATCTTTTATTAAATATTCTATATGCTTTACTAGTTGAAGAATAACCAAGAAATATTCCTTCATCGCATTTTTCGTAAAATTTTCCTAAAGAGTCTTTTGTATTAAGAATGAAGCATTTACATCCAAATACTTTAAAATACGATACGTTAGGTTTCTTTTGATAGTAGAGTTCATATGGTGTGAGAGTTAATGATGGGCGAAGCATAACTCTATTCATTACATAGCATGCAGTGCTTACAGCTTCTGCCCAAAAATACTTAGGTAATTTATATTCAGATAGCATTGTGCGTGCAAGTTCTTGTATTGTCCTATTTTTCCGTTCTACAACCCCATTTTGTTGAGGTGTGCGTGGAGCAGAGAACTCATGCTTAATACCTAACATGTCACAAAAAGATTTAAAATTTTCATTTTCAAATTCACCTCCATGATCTGAGCGAATGCATTTTATTTTTAAATTTAATTCATTTTGAATGCGAGTAGATAATTTTGAAAATTCGCAAAACGCATCAGATTTGGAGGAGAGAAATAAAGTCCAACAATATCTAGAATAGTCATCTATGAGAACATAAGTGTATAATCTACCACCAAGACTCGCAGTGTTAACGGGACCAAAAAGATCCATATGAATTAATTGCAGAGGTTTTGATGTAGAAATTTCATTTTTGCTTTTAAAAGATGACTTAATAAATTTGCCTTTTTGGCATGGAGAGCATAATGAAGATAAATTTCCATTTAACTTAGGCAATCCTCTAATCAATTCTCTTTTTGCTAGTTTTAAGATGAGCTTTGTACTAGCGTGGCCTAAGCGTCTATGCCATAATTCTAATTCATCATTTTTCATTATAAAACATTTTATAGAAGATTTAGAAAGATCATGAAATGACACTATGTAAACATTATGAATTCTAGGTGCAGTTAATAACACATCTTTTGTTTTAGTATTAACAATCTTGCAAAGGTTAGTGGAAGATTCAAAAAGTACGTCTAAACCTTTATCACACAGTTGACTTATAGATATTAGGTTATGTTTTAATCCTTCACATAAAGCACATTCGATATAAGAAAAGATGCGTTACCCACTGTACCAACTCCCATGATTCTTCCTTTAGCGTTATCGCCAAATGTTATTATTCCTCCTTTCTTCTTTTTTAGGCTAAGGAATTTTGCTTTATTGCCCGTCATGTGTTTGGAGCAGCCTAAGTCCAAATACCACACGTCTTCTATTTCCTTAGCCTTCCTGCAAATCTAGAAAGAGGATGAGAGTAAAGACCCAGATACCCAAGAGGTACCACCCATAGAGTAAGTGGATTTCTTAGGTACCCAAATTTGTTTTAATGATCATTGATTTATTATATTCCTGCAAGAGCCAGACGTGTGTCCAAATTTAAGACAATTAGCACACGAAATAAAGGGGGTTGAGACCCTTTTCTGAGTTTCTATGTTGCCCTTGCTGGATGATGTTTGTACATAAGAAAAACTAGAAGAATTTTTAACTTTAGAGATACCGCCAGCGATAGTAGCTAGCGCCGGGCGGTAGTGTTCACTTTTATATCCGAGTCCGATTTTTCCATACCCAAAGCATTGATTACCCAGAAGCATATTCAGGGATTTTTGACCAATCCCGAATTTGGTTATGGCTAAATTGAGATTTTGATTTTGTTTTTTAAGAGATGTAATTTCTTGAACAATCATAACACATTTGTTTTCAAATCCTTTTTTGATCTTTTCAATTTGCAATATAGAAGTTTTCAATTTTCTCTCTAAGTCCCCTTTTTCTTTTGCAATGATTTTGTTTTGTGAAAGGGCATTAGAGAGAGAAACTTCAAGTTATTTTATCATAAATAAAGAGTGCTCACATTCTTGACATGAAACTTTTCTTTTTTCAAGAGAGACTCATTTTTTGTGAGCTTACGATTTTCTTTTATAATAGATTCATTTTCATGATTTAATAAAACAAATTTATCATAAAGTTCTTCAAAGGTAGGAGGAGATACCTCAGTGTCGCTAAGAACACTGGTGTCGTCATCGTCGCTTTTGGCCATTAAGCACAAGTTTGCTTCCTCCTCGCTATTTGACTCAGATCCGTTTGACTCTTCAGAGGAAGAGTAATCCTAAGTAGCGGACTTCAGCACTTTCTTCTTTTCTTTTGCTTTCTTTTGTTCTTTCCGTTCCTTTTGGTATTTTGGGCACTGGCTCCGAATGTGCCCGGTGTTTCTGCAGTGATAGCATTCTGGAGGCGGCATTTCTTCTTCGCCATCGCTTCCTTTTTCTTTCTTCGATGAAGAGGAGGATCCCTTTCGTCGAGTATCCTTTTGGAAGAATTTTCGGAATGTGTTTCTTCTCTCTGGATTTCTGATGAACTTCTTGAAATTCTTCACCAGGAGTCCTTCTTCATCATCATCATCCTCTTCGATGCACTCCTTCTTTGATGTCAGCACTAACGCCTTTTTCTTCGGCTCCTTGTTATATTCGTCATGTTGAATTTGTAGTTCAACCTCATGGGTTTTGAGATTCCCAATGAGATTCTCGATCTGGAGCGTTCTTAAGTTGTGCGACTCCGAGATGGCTGTCACCTTTGGATTGAACCTTGGAGGTAAGGAACGAAGAATTTTCCTCACCAAGTCCCCGTCTGAGTAGGTCTTTCCAAGTGCCTTTGAAGAGTTGACGATCTTGGTGAAGCGGGTGTACATCGAGTTAATGTCATCTTCGGTATCCATCCTGAATTTTTCATATTCAGATTCCAGTTGGAATAGCTTTGCATCTTTCACCTGTGATGTACCTTCATGAGTAACTTCCAATTGATTCCAAATATCATAAGCAGTTGTGCATGCAGAAATTCTATTAAACTCAATCCTATTTAAAGCGCAATATAAAGCGTTCATTGCTTTAGCATTATTTTTACACCTTAGTTTATCGTTATCTTCCCATTTATCCTTAGGTTTTGCTAATGTCGCCTCTCCCACTACAGTTGTAGGAGGAGAGTACCAAACTTCTACCATGTTCCATACTTCTACATCCATAGTCATAAGAAAACACATCATTCGATTTTTCCAGTAGTTAAAATCAGACCCAGTAAAGAGAGGTGGTTGACTAACCCCTTGACCCTCAGGAAAAGAGAGATCATGAGACGCCATTATTCCCGGTTGTTAAGCCGAATGGAACAAAACCTACCTCTGATACCACTTGTTGGATCGGTCGGCGCCCTTAGAGGGGGGGGGGTGAATAAGGGTTTTAAAAAACTATAGATTAAATTTAAAAACTTTGAATTATTACAAGATTAAAGACATGAAATAAGTGAAGTAAAACAAAAAGGAGACAAGCTTTATTAATAATAAATAAGTTTTACAAAACTTGATCTCGATGACGCTAGAGATCGGAGGCGAATAATAAAAGCTCTTTTCGTTTTCTATCCCGACTCGCTTCCCGGCGAACCGGTGGCCCTAGCCTAATCCTCCCCGGATTCGGCCTCAAGCCGCTCTTTCCAATCCTTCCCCGGATGTGGCCTCAAGCACCCCCTAGAACTAGCCTAGATCTAGTCGCAAACACGAGGCGAATTTCAGCCCTAAGTCTACCCCAGACCTAGTCTCCAGCACGAGGCGATTTCACTACCGTTTACAATGATAAAAGAGAAATAAAATAATAACAACTTCCCTTAAGATGAACTTCTGAATATGGAGGCGAAGATCCGCTGTAGAATCAGTGTTTGTCGAAGCGGACTTCGTTTAGCTTCGGCGTGATGGAATCCTCCTTCAGAAGTTGGCAGAGCTTCGTCGGGACCTCAAATTTCAGCCAAGATAGGCCTCTGGAATTCTAGTACTCTCTCTCTCTGAGGTGTATGCAATTGGTGTACGAAAACAAGAGGAGAGGGGGTCCTTTTATATCCCAAGCGCTACCGCCGGCGCTAGTGCTACCGCCAGCGCTAGCCCAGATTAGGAAACATTTTGCGCAGCAGGATCTTCAATCCGTGGCAACATATTGCTCCATGCCTCTTGTGCGCCATTCTACCGCCAGCACTAGTAGCTAACGTCGGGCGCTAGCTCCTTCTAAAAATGATGCCAGAATCGCGCAGATCAATGCTAGCGCGGGGCGCTATCTCTACCGCCGGCGCTAGTGAGCCTCTTCGAATTGTGGCCTCAATTTTGGGGGCAGACATCATGAGTACTCCTTGAGTCATGTAGACTATGCTAACCTACACACTTGAACACACAAGATCAAATACACATAAGATTTGTTATTCTCAAACCTAGGAGATGCGGAAGACCATGTTCCAAGAGCAAGTCCACAATCACAATATTGCATAAATGAGACATAATAGTCCAGCATAAGCACAAAAAGAGAGTAAGGGCTTATGCCCGATACATATCCAAATGAAAATAACAAAAGAGTCACTCTCTCTCAACATCTCTAAGCAGAGGCTAAACACTCTCATCATAAAGCACCTGTCTCGTAGTAGAAGTAATGAGCTACATCTCCTCCTCAGGTCCTACCACCTCGTCCAGCTGGTGCTCCAGCTCCTCGGGCTCCAACAGTCACAATCGACCATTAGTAATAAAGATTAAGCCATTTTGACCCCGCCTCCCCCCACGACTCCTAGGCACCGAGCGGGAGGATCGAAGCGGAGGACAACAAGTATAACAATAACAAATATGCAGGTGACAGGGGATCTACACTAGCAAATATATACAAAATGGTAGATCTATACTAGCAGTATAAACATGTAAGCAATAATGAACGGTAAAGAAGTAAGTAAGTAAAGCAGTGCGGCGCAAGAACAGTAAACGAGTATAGTATTCTACCATTACATAAGTACCTTAACTTATATGAATGCTCATACAAACTTATAAGTTAAGATTTCTAGAAGTATAACTTATCATATAAAAGAGTCCATACTAATTTATATGATAGGGTCTACAATTGATGTTCTTTTGTTTATGTATGTTATGATATGCATGCTATGATATGATTCATACAAGTGCAACTCACCCACACGACTCTGTGATCACAGACCTTTCGTTCACAATTTTTGTAGCTAGCTTCACTCTCTGGTACCATTATTGTGGCTACGGCAGTAGAGGAGCAGGTGCCTTCACTTCCTAGGCTAGTATACACACTACCGAGCCTAGACCCTTCATACACATCTGTACATGTCCTAGGTGCACTCTAGAGTCTTGCGTACTCTTTGATGGAACTCACCAGTCTTTAAGGTCGGGTGTGCGTCTTTGGGTATTGTACTCTAGAACGCAGTATAAACGACCCACTGGCCCCTCAAACCCTCACACCCACCTAAGTCAATGTACTTTCTTTGGTGTGATGACTTGTCTAGTACCAAAGACTCGCCACTAATTTATTTCTATGCATATGCATGTTATCACAACCCGAGCCTCCATCTCGCAGGACCAACCCATCCTGAAATACAACTTCTTGAGCCTCCAGCTCGTAGGACTAACCCGTCCTGTTATACAACTTCCTGAGCTTCCAACTCGCAGGACTAACCCGTCTTGATACACAACTTCCCGAGCCTCCAGCTCGAAGGACTAACCCGTCGTGATAAACAACTTCCCATCCCTTAACTCGGGATGAAGTTTATCATATCTCTTATTCATTTAGTTAGACTACTCTTGTCTAATTATTGTTATACTTAGAATTTTAGAGTGAATCCTGGACTTCCCGAGGTCTACCTGGTGAAGGACTCGCGGCGGTACTAGGGAATACGATGGGCTGAAGCCCAAATCCCCCTTTCTAAGACAATTTCTTTTATTGGTGGCCACCCCTTTCTAAAGACCCACTCTCCTTATTACTCTTTATTTTTTAGATGCTTTATGAATTGTTTCCGACTCTACATTTAAGCAAACGTCCTCTTGAACTATGCTCAACACTTAGGATCTCCTACACTCTAAGTGGTGTAGGTCTTCAATGATTCTCAAATGCCTCTAATCACACCCTAGTGATGCATCATGAACACTTCACCATGCTGAATGATTATTATGATCTTTATAAGTTAATAACTACCCCTTTCATACCTTTACGTATAGTGCAACATGAATCCGAATTATTTCCTAAACTATAGTACGAATGTTCTCCGAAAAATCCATAACTTATAGGGGTTGATATAAATGATATATTACTTATATGATCCAAGTTTTACTAATTTTCTACGTGATCTTGCCGGTCTACTGATCATATCAAGTTCTTACTATACGTAGACCAAAATGAGATTGAACTAGATTTGATCCTTATGGTGCAACCTTAACAATATCATGTCCAATTGAGCTACAATTCATACCATATGTTCATATTGTATAATTTAAGAAGTGTCCAGAGTTTTGACATATTTCAAATTAATTTGACCTCTATTTAAAATTCATTCATCATTTCACATAATTCAATTCCAAAAGGAAGTACTATGCTAATAATTTCAAACCAGTAAATAAAATCTCCAAAGGTCCTAAATGATAGATTAGTATGATTTCCAAAATTTCACAATTTTCCAGAAAGTTTACCATCATAGTTTTCACCTGAAATAAAATGGGTGAATAAGCAACATTACACAACAAGTGTTACTTTAAGTCATCTAAAAATTCTAAGAAAATTTCTATAGCATTGTACTGACTAAAAAACATTCTAGCCAAAATTTCAAAATTTTCTAGAAACATTTCACCATAGATATTTTATAAATTTCAAAAGTGTGACAAACTGAATATGTGGAATTTTACTATGTATAATACATCCAAAAATTCTACCAAAAATTCCAGAGGTTCATGCTTAGATTCCAAATGAATTTCGAGAGTTTAAAAATTTTCCCAAGCTTTTTACTTAATAAAATTTTAGTTATTTAGAAATGTGACTATTGAAAATTTTGGAAATTTCTAAGGAGAATAATCTCTGAAAATTCCTACAAAATGTTTAGAAGTTCTAATTGGTATTACAAGTGATTACTCAGAGTTTCAAAATTTTCTAGAGGTTTTTAGCCATAAATATTTCACTAATACATAAATGTGACATAATTCAAATTTATCTTACCTGGGATTTTTTATCCCAAAAATCCTAATTTCCACTTAGGTAATTTATTATGTCCTAATAAGGGTGTGACCAACATATAAGAGGCTAACACCAAGCCATATATGCCAAATGCACAACTATCCTTTTTGGTTATATGCACACCATAACACATATTAGGCAAAGACATGCAAGTGGAATTACCTCACATGCAGAGGTCCCATTGCTCCCAAATTTTAACCAAAGTCTAGTAATGACCTATTAAACATGTCACCCAAATTTGGGGTCATTTGGAGTTACACAACTCCATAAATTTCATTTATTTGATTAATAGAATATTGAACAAAACTATAGAGAAATTTCCTCAAAAAATTCTGATTTTTGGATGGGTGATGTATTCCCTTATGACTCAGCTATGTTTTAAATTTCACATGCATGCATGGTGTATTTACAAAGATATTCACAAAATACACATTAATGCACACTTTGTACACCCCACACCAAAACTAGTGCCCAGGGGGCTCTGGTGCACCAAATCTCATGAAATCAGTGCCCAATTAAAGTTAAGACCTAGATATATAACTTTCATATTCATAGGTTTTACTAATTTTGTCTCTAAGGCACCTAATATTTAGCCACAAGTGATTGAATAAAGTGTGACAGATTAATAATTAATGAAATCAAACTATATATATCATAAAATATGAATCAGCACGAATCTTGGCGCAGATCCGATGACTCCCAGGCGTCTTCTTTCTCCAGCCTATGGATGGGATTATCACGCGCTGGGCCATGTTGCGGCCTGATTTGCCGGCCATTGGGCTCCCTCCCTGGCCGGCCACCGCCACCACCATCTCCGTTGAGGTGGGGGCTACCGATTGGCGGTGGTTTGGCCGCCGGAGGTGGTGGTTTCCGGCGATCCGAGCATGGACAAATCCATGGGAATTCTCAGATTTTCCTCCCTTGAATCCAACTCAATTGAGTTGGATATCTCTCGTATTTCATCTAAGAGACTAGCACAGAGGGAGAGGGGGAGAAACAAACCTGTGTGGGGGCTTAAGAGCGGGTAATTCGTTGGGGCGGTATGGCGGCGAGTCTCTCCGACGAGCTTGCTCAACTCCTCGATGCCTCCAGATCTTCAA
Organism: Dactylorhiza incarnata; assembly: GCA_033032865.1. NCBI lineage: Eukaryota > Viridiplantae > Streptophyta > Magnoliopsida > Asparagales > Orchidaceae > Dactylorhiza > Dactylorhiza incarnata. Next base: position 703,002 of record JAWHQI010000464.1, on the reverse strand, counting down.
GGCAAAAACCACCGCTTCGAGCTCTAGGTCGTGCACCAGATAATTTTGCTCATGCTTCTTCAGCTGCCTCAAAGCATATGCGATTATATAACCATGTTGCATGAGAACTTCACCCATCCTCTGGTAAGATAGGTCGATGTGGATCTGGAATCCTTCCTTCCCAGATGGGAGGGAAAGGATAGGGGATGATGTGAGTTGGTCCTTCAACTCCCGTAAATTTCCCTCGCACTTCTCCGTCCACGTAAAAGTAGCATCTTTCTTTGTCAAGGACATGAGGGGGAGCGCAATCTCTGACAATCCCTGCATGAACTTATGATAATATCTTGCTAATCCCAGGAAACTACGGACATCTGAGGACGACTTCGGCCTTTGCCAATCTCTCACTGCTTGCACCTTGGCGGGTTCTACTGCCAACCCGACCATGCTGATGGCGTGTCCTAGGAATGCTACCTCTTGTAGCCAGAATTGACATTTCGAGAACTTTGCGTACATCTGGTGTTGCCGAAACTTGCCCAAGACTTGAGCCAAGTGATGGGTGTGCTCCTACTTCGTCTTGGAGTAGATCAAGATATCATTAATCAATACTAAGACGAATCTATCCAGGTAGGGCTCAAATATACGGTTCATCAAACTTATGAATGCAGATGGAGCATTCGTGAGCCCAAAGGGCATCACCGTGAACTCATATAACCCATAGCGGGAATTGAAAACAGTCTTCAAGATATCCTCCTTCTGAATACGCAACTGGTAGTATCCGCATCTCAAATCGAGCTTGGAGAACCAGAAGGCTCCCTGCACCTGGTCAAATAACTCGTCGATCCTAGGTAATCGATATTTGTTCCATCCCGTCAGCCGGTTCAACTCCCAGTAATCAATGAAGAGTTGCAGCGACACATCCTTCTTCTTTACGAATAATACTGGAGCTCTCCAAGGTGATGAGCTCGGCCTGAAGAACCCCAAATCCACAAGCTCTTGAAGCTGGGTCCTAAACTCCGCTATCTCCTTCGGTGCCATCCTATACAATGCCCGAGACACCGACCTTTCTCCTGGCACCAGCTGGATCCGGAAATCCATATCTCTAGACGAGGGTAGTCCGGGTAATTTATCTGGAAATACATTGGAGAAATCCCAAAATACTGGAATATCTGTTATGGATACCTCTGTTTCCGCCATCTCGAAACAGATTCGGTACACCTCGTCTCCCTACTCATGGGCCTTGATAACCTGTGCAGATGATAATAAAAGATGGGAGGTAGGTTTAATACCTTCGATCACTACTTCGGAATCTTCATGCCTCAACAAAATTATCTTTGCTGGGCAGTCGATCTTAGCATGATTCCAGTGCAGCCAGTTCATGCCCAAAATTAGGTCAAAATTTGGCATTTTCAAAAGCGTTGCAGGCACTTAGCACATGTTGTTATCTCCAACTCGTCCGGAAGTCGCACCTTCCTCTGGATGCCCTCAAAGTGTTGTACTTGGTCTAGGTCATCTACGAAATTCTCTGAGACGAACGAACGCGAGGATCCCATATCAAATAGAGTGTATGAAGGTTTGCCGCAGACAAGCAGTATACCTGGGTGGTTTTGTTGTTTGGGTCATATGTTTAAGTACAACTACAGTTTTTGAAAGGTACTAAGTAATCGTAAAGGAAAAAAAATAAAGTACCTGTAATGACCTCCTCAGGGTTCCGGGGTTCTGCGAGATCCAGTGCATACATCTGTTCTGGCCGTCGACCTCTACCATGCGGTCCTCGGCCCCAACCTCATCCCCGTCCTCAGCCTCGGCCCTGCTGTACTGGAGGGGATGCTGGAGGTGCAGGAGGAGGAGGATGAAACTGCTGAGGGCAGTCAGCTCTGATGTGCCTCAGTTGGTAGCACCCGTAGCATATGACCGGTTGGCGACCTCGATCATCCTGCCTCCCCGATACCTGGATCTGTAGTGGTGGAGGAGCCATCTCTGCAGGAGGCTGCTGCTCTGGTCTGAAGTTGGGACAAGGACATCCCCCACCTCTTCTGTGACTCATCATTATGCCCTGCTAGACCCCTCTTTCTCTCTCCAAAGAATGATCTGTCAGCCGGTCTCTTTTCCCTGCTCTGCACCATCAAATGGTCTGCCTACAGCCTTTTGGCCATCTCGATGATCTAGGTAGACATGCCATGCGATATGAAAAGTAGAGCCTGCCTCAATGGATCCCTGAGACCCCGATAAAATCTCTTAGCATACTTCCTATCATCCAAGTCATGTACCCCCGCAAATCTTGCCAAGTGGGAGAACTCCCTCTGGTATTCAATCACTGTCTGGGTCCCCTGCCGGAGGTTGAAGAACCTCTCTTCTAGCTCATCCCTAACCATGGTAGATGCAAAGTGCTCTAAGAAGACATCACTGAACTCATCCCATGAGATATCTGACATTTACCGATCTGCAAATGTGGAGTCCAACAATGACTTCCACCATCTTTTGGCATGTGCATCCAAAGCAGACGTCGCCAAGGGGACAACTCTATTAACTGGGCAGCTCATGTCTGCTAGCATCTCCTGAATAGAATCAAGCCACTCCTCCGTCTTCACTGCGTTCTCTGTTCCATGGTACATTGGAGGAGACAAACTATTGAAGGCATTTAGCCAATTTGATCCGGGGTTCGGCTGTGAGGTTGGAATATGCTAAGCTCTGAAGGCATCCAGAATAGCCATCAGAGTTTGCCCCATCTCTGTCTGCTGAAAAGGGGTAGCAGATGGAGGAGGAGGGACAACATCTCGTGGATATGCAAACTGCGGGGACTACACAAAAGTAAGGTTATATTAGGATTGGCCTAACTCAATGCTTAAATGGACTATTTTTTGTGATTTTTACACATGGGCACACCATAGCTTCCGCTGCTTAGTTTGTCCACAAACTAAAGCTCAAGCGGGGTGGCCTAGTGTTGTGGACTTCTTTCTCTTATGATCGTTTGTTTAACTGATACAAGTTTGTAAGACCCCCTCGCCTTACTAAGAGGGTTACCTGGGCCATATGCCCAGAACCGCCGCCTTATGGATGACACCAACACATGGGTTAGTCGCCACCGCAAGACGTCGAATCTGTCGTCTAATACGATCATTTAACTTTTAGGCCAATAGGGAATTGAATAATAAAAAGCAATAAGTAAGTCCATAATCACAATATTTCATAAATGAAACATAATAGTCCAACATGAGCACAAAAAGAGAGTAAGGGCTTATGCCCGATACATATCCAATGAAAATAACAAAAGAGTCACTCTCTCTCTACATCTTTAAGAGGAAGCTAAACACTCTCATCATCAAGCAACTGTCTCGTAATAGAAGTAATGCGCATCATCTGCTCCTTAGGTCCTACCACCTCGTCCAGTTGGTGCTCCAGCTCCTTGGGAACCTACGGTCACAACCGACCATTAGTCATAAAGACTAATCCATTTTGTCCCCGCCTCCCCCCGTAACTCCTAGTCACTGAGCAGGAGGAACAAAGCGGAGGACAACAAGTATAAGAATAACAAATAAGCGGTTGACAGGGGATCTACACTAGCAAGTATATATAAAATGGTTGATCAATACTAGCAGTACAAACAGGCCAAAAGCCTATTTTCTAGTAGTGAGGTAAGCAGTAATGAACGGTAAAGAAGTAAGTAAGTAAAGAAGTGTGGCGCAAGAACAGTAAATGAGTATAGTATTCTACCATTGTATAAGTACCTTAACTTATATGAATGCACAAACAAACTTATAAGTTAAGATTTCTAGAAGTATAACTTATCATATAAAAGAGGTCATACTAATTTATATGATAAGGGTCTACAATTAATGTTCTATGGTTTATGTATGTTATGATATGCGTGCTATGATATGATTCATATAAGTGCAACTCACCCACACGACTCTATGATCACAGACCTTTCGTTCCCAATTTTTGAGCTAGCTTCACTCTCTGGTACCACCGTTGTGGCTACGGCAGTAGTGGAGCGGGTGCCTAGACTTCCTAGGCTAGTATACACACTACCAGGCCTAGACCCTTCGTACGCCTCTGTACACATCCTAGGTGCACTCTAGAGTCTAGCATAATCTTTGCTGGAACCCACCGGTCTTTAAGGTCGGGAGTGCGTCTTTAGGGATTGTCCTCCAGACCGCAGAATAAATAACCTACTGGCCCCTCAAACCCTCACACCCACCTAAGTCAACATACAGTCATCGGTGTGATGACCGGTCCAGTACATAAGACCCGCCACTAATTTGTTTTTATGCACATACAAGTTATCACAACCCGAGCCTCCAGCTCGAAGGACCAACCTGTCCTGATATAGAACTTCCCGAGCCTCCATCTCGCAGGACAAACCCATCCTGGTATACAACTTCCTGAGCCTCCAGCTCGCAGGACTTACCCGTCCTGATATACAACTTCCCGAGCCTCTAGCTCGTAGGACTAACCTGTCCTAATATACAACTTCCCATCCCTTAACTCGGGATGAGGTTTACCATATCTCTTATTCATTTAGTTAGACTACTCTTGTCTAATTATTGTTATACTTAGAAGTTTAGGGTGAATCTTGGACTTCCTGAGGTCTACACGGTGAAGGGCTCGTAGCGGTACTAGGGAATAGGATGGGCTGAAGCCCAAATCTCCCTTTCCAAGACAATTACTTTTATTGGTGGCTACCCCTTTCTAAAGACCCACTCTACTTATTACTCTTTATTACTTAGATTCTTTATGAATTGTTTCCAACTCTACCTTTAAACAAACGTCCTTTTGAACGATGCTCAACACTTAGGATCTCCTACACTCTAAGTGGTGTAGGTCTTTAATGATTCTCAAATGTCTCTAATCACACCCTAGTGATACATCATGAACACTTCACCATGCTGATGATTATTATGATCTTTATAAGTTAACAACTGCCAATTTCATACCTTTATGTATCGTGCGACATGAATATGAATTATTTCCTAAACTATAGTACGAATGTTCTCCAAAAAATCCATAACTTCTAGGGGCTGATATAAATGGTATATTACTGCTATGATCCATGTTTTATCGATTTTCTACCTGATCTTGCTGGTCTACTCATCATATCAAGTTTTTACTATACGCAGACCAAAATGAGATTGAACTAGATTTGATCCTTATTGTGCAACCATAACTATATCATGTCTAATTGAGCTACAATTCATACCATATGTTCATATTGGATAATTTCAGAAGTGTCCAGAGTTTTGACATATTTCAAATGAATTTGACCTCCATTTAAAATTCATTAATCATTTCACATAATTCAATTCCAAAAGGAATTACTATGCCAATAATTTCAAACCAGTTAATAAAATCTCCAAAGGTCCTAAATGACAGATTAGTATGATTTCCAAAATTTCACAATTTTTCAGAAAGTTTACCATCATAGTTTTCACATGAAAAAAGGGTGAATAAGCAACATTACACAGCAAGTGTTAAATTAAATCATCTAAAAATTCTAAGAAAATTACCATAGCATTGTACTGACTAAAATGCTTCCTAGCCAAAATTTCAAAATTTTCTAGAAACATTTCACCATAGATATTTCATAAATTCAAAAGTTTAATAAACTGAATATGTGGAATTTTACCTTGTATAATACATCCAAAAATTATACCAAAAATTCCAGAGGTTCATGCTTAGATTCCAAATGAATTTCCAGAGTTTCAAAATTTGCCCATTCTTTTTACTTATTAAAATTTCAGTTATTTAGAAATATGATTATTGATAATTTTGGAAATCTCTAAGGAGAATAATCTCTGTCAATTGCAACAAAATTTTCAAAGGTTCTAATTAGTATTACAAGTGATTACTCAGAGATTCAAAATTTTCTAGAGGGTTTTAGCAATAAATATTTCACTAATAAATAAATGTGACATAATTCAAATTTATCAATTAATATGCCTTCAATTTTTAGCGTCATAAGAAGTCAAGTTTTTTAAACTCTCCTTTTCATATTAATAAAATGATGTCTCAATTTTATTTTAATTAATATGCTTGATTTCTTATTTTCCTCTCTTGTAATTTCAAATATAACAAAATATTAAGCCACAAGTGACTGAATAAAGTGTGACAGATTAATAATTAATGAAATCAAAAATATATATCATAAAATATGATTCAACACGAATCCTAGCGCAGATCCAACGACTCCCATTCGTCTTCTTCCTCCAGCCTATGGATGGGATTAACCTGCGTTGGGCCATGTTGCAGCCTGATTTGTCGGCGACTGGGCCACCTCCCCGGTCGGCCACTGCCACCACCACCTATGTTGAGATGGGGGCTACCGATTGGCGGTGGTTTGGCCGCCGGAGGTGGAGGTTTCTGGCGATCCGAGCATGGACAAATCCACGGAAATTCTCACATTTTCCTCCCTTGAATCTGGCTCGATTGAGCTGGATATCTCTCCTATTTGATCTAAGTGACTAGCACAGAGGGAGAGGGGGAGAAACAGACCTGTGTGGGGCTTGAGAGCGGGTAATTCGTCAGGGCAGCATGGCGATGAGTCTCTCCGGAGAGCTTGATAAACTCCTCGATTCTCCTCCAAATGCAGTGAACTCAAGGGCTGGCTCGACTGCTTAGAGTTCTCTGAAGGTGATGGAAAGGTAGGATTAGGCTGAGGAGGGTTGGTTGTATCATTTAGAGTTGGGGGTGGTCGGCCAAGAGCTTTGGATGCTCCTCCTTGGCTCCAAGTGTCCACCACCCCTGTAATTCTGCTGGGAATTCCCTGGAGGGTTCAGTTAAGGCTTTGGGCAGAGGAATGGAGTGCCAAGTAGCCCCCATTCCTCAAATTCCTCTTGTTTTTAATGGGAATTTGGGGAAAACCCCATTCTACCCCTTTGCATGTCATTTATCTCCCATTTTCAGAGGGCATGGATGGTTATATAACACTTGGGCTGCTGGATGGGCTTGGATTGAGGCCTTAGCCCAATTGAATTTGGTTTGGGCTTTTAATTTCTTCCTTTAGGCCTAAAATTGACCATGATTGACTTTGATGTTGACTTGGTCAATTGGGTGGGTTGACTGGTCCAAAAGGTTAACCTTGTGTCCCTTGACACCCTCCCTCCCCCCCCCCCCCCCCCCCCCACCCGTGTTAATTGGGTCATGGTGATGCCCTAATTGGGCCAATTTAGTCAATATGTGTGATTTTGACCAAAATTGGGGGGAAAGTTGACTTTGGTCACTTAGGTCAAATTGATGATCTCATGATAGGAATTTTGGGTCAATTGGGTCCTTCATGATGTTCTAAGACTAGGGGTGAAGTCAATTTTGTTAGAACATGGTTTTCTGCATCCCTTTGATTTGGGAATAACAAATCCTACTTGTATTTGATCTTATTTGCCATTGTGTTTTTAGCATGCAGGTTTGAATAATGACGACACTTGGTTGCTGTTCTCGGTCTGGATTTGCTCACAAGCTGAAAAGAATGGAAGAGAGTTAATGCCCAACGTTAACCCTTAACGCAGACATTGACTTTCGTTCCCACAAAGATGAAAATGACATGGAGATAAACTGCCGTAATTGCATGAGCATTTTGGGAATGATTTGACTCAATGCCAGGCGTTAGACTCAACGCCAGCATTAAGGTTGCCTGAAATGAATGTTTCCAAAGATGTAGAATCTCCTTCCTATTTTGAAGATCCGAGCCATCAAAACATTTCTATACAGGGTCAACGCCAGACGTTAGCCTTAACGCCGACGTTAGCATCCAGTCCTATAAATAGGTGGATTTCGTCTTCTCCAACTACTGATATTAGAGAGCCCTATTCTAGCACTTCAGAAACTCTGTGAGGGCCGTAATTCCAGACCACATCTCCCACTCAATTTCTAAAGGAGGAATCAAAGGAGGCATGGATCAACATGCTAACACAACGTGAAGAACGCACGCTTGGACTTCAACGATCTTCAGCGATTCTTCGTTGTCTCCTTCAAATTACTGTTGGTTATAGAAGATTCACAAAGGGGGGGGGGGAGGAGGTTAGGTGATTCTTGTTCTTTTTCTACTCTTTTAAAATCTTTTGTGAAAGTTTCCTTTAGTGAAATCGCAGTGCAAAGAGAACAAAGGAAAACACAGCACACAACAACATATGTATAGAGGTTCCTCAAGACCGGGTGTCTTGAGTAGTCCTCTGTCCCCCTGCGCCTAACTAGTAGTGTGCTAAGATCGGCAAACTTTGCCAAAGTTTTTGGTCCGCAAGCCTTACAACACGGACCCGCAAGTCCTTGCAGCCTAGGCCCTCAAGCCCCTTCACTGCACCCGAGCCCGCTAGCTCGACACTCAGGCCCTCAAGCCCTACACAACATAGAACTGCAAGTCCTGTGCCTTGAACCCTCAAGTTCTAGTAGCCTAGGCCCACAAGCCCCTTCACTGCCCCCGAGCCCGAAAACTCGACAGGTATGGACCCGCAAGTCCCTCTGCCCTAGCTTTCAAGCCTCGCAGATCTCAAGCCCTTAAGCTCGACACACAAATCTAAGAATAGATCTACAGTTTTTGGCCCGCAAGCCTTTACAATAAAATTATTACAATGAGTTCTTCCGCTTGGTGAGGATTGGCTTATTTTCTTGAAGAAGATGCCTCTGATTCTGACTCTTGAGAACACAAATCTTCTTCAAGATTTCTTTTCTTTGGAACGGTCTTCTCAGTCGATGAAGCTTGACTGAAAACTCTGATGGCGAATAATTCATTCTCAGTTCTTGGTGTTTCTTAAGTTCCAGGATTCAAAAGTGAGTTCTTAGGGCATACACTATTCCCTTTTATATGAGAGAGTGGCCGCTTAACAGTCTCATATAATGTCCTTCTCTGACAGACGCACATCCCTCAAGGGCATGCGCTGATTAGACAATCAGGCGGCGGCATTAATTGCTGACAGCGCGTCCGGCTACTTTTGAATCTATCTCGATGATATTTCCATTGTTATGACGACATGGATAATATCTCGACGACATGACTTTGTCGATGCCTTGAACTAGTCACTTCTTCAATTCTTCATCATATAGTGATATATTCGACGATACTGGACATCGCTTCTGTACTCGAGCTTAAGACGATGCGAAGTCATCTAACTGATGTCGTCGCGATCTTCTTGTCTGCTTGATATCGCTGTAACAAATTTATCTTGTCGATGACATAAACGATATCATGTCGACAGACTATACTTTAGCAACTGCTTGTCTTCAACTGACCTCCTTCAGTCTTCTCGACGTCACGCCTTCTTTACGATGATGTCCATCACCATCAGTCACACTTAGCCTTTCCGATGACAAGGCTTCTTCTCAACGCTATCTGTTCTTCTTTGTCCTTATCGACGATACAGTTTCTTGTCAACGATATCTTCGACACTAATCTTCCCTTTGCCTTCTCAACGACATTCATTCTGACTTAGCCTTATCGATGTCAAGGCTTCTTGACGACCACATCTTTGATTCTTCTTCTTCATCTTCGACTATCTGATATCGTCGTGAAGATGTCACAATGATACCACAATTCTGCCTTGCTCTGCATGTTATTGACGATAGGACTGCTGTTGTCGACGATACGCATGATCCTTTTCGACGACATAGACACAATCATTCTTCTTTGCTTTGCCCATCATATCAACGATGTGCCTGTACTTGTCGACGATATGTCCAGCCTTTTTCGACGATATTATACTTAGGCAGGTTATTGAAGTACTGGACATCTCTTCTTATCTTTTACTTAAATGATAAAGCTAAGAGGATAATCAAATACATAGTGAAGTTCTCTTGAATTGGCGACTTCTCCAAATCAGGAATCATGAGGGAAAAATTCCCAACAATCTCCCCCTATTTTAAGAAGTCAGAATCCCAATTCAAGATTACTTGCACTGACCAATAAGATGTGAGTTTATGCATTGGATGTTAACATAGTTACCATTTCCCTAGCTTTTGCATCTTATTGCGCTGGTAGCTCCCCCTTGATGTGATGTGTACATCTTTACTTTATTCCTCCTTGATCTTCACTCCCCCTTGATATTTACTCCCCCTTGATGTGATACATCACATGATGTGTCTTCTCTACCTAAGCTATTCTTTTCTCCCCCTTTCTGACTTTTTCATTATAGGCCTTTTATGACCAGATTGTCTCAGTCTTTGTCCTACAATTTCTTCTTACTATTATATACAGAGGGATTAGTAAGCAGTAAGTTAAATTTTACTCTAAGTTTAACATTCCCAATTGGAATTTGAAGAAGTTAAACTTAGCTTCATCTAGGGGCTTTGTGAATATATCAGCCACTTGTTTGTCTGTGGCAACAAACTCAAGGGTGATATCTTCATTCTCTACATGCTCCCTGATGAAGTGATACCTGATCTCAATGTTCTTAGTCCTGCTATGTGAGACGGGATTTTTAGCGATTGAGATTGCACTAGAGGAGTCACAAAACAGGAGTGTTTTGGTCATCTTTAAATTGCAGTCTTCAAGTCGATGCTGGATCCATAGCAGTTGGGCACAGCAGCTCCCAGTAGAGATGTATTCTGATTCTGCTGTGGAGATTGCTACACTTGTCTGCTTCTTGCTGCTCTAGGAGATCAGTCTTCCTCCAAGGAATTGGCATGTTCCTGAGGTACTCTTCCTATCTTCTTTGCACCATGCATAATCTGCATCTGAGTAGCCTGTCAGTTCACAGCCATTATTCCTAGGGTACCATAGGCCATGATTTGATGTACCCTTTAGGTATATTAGGATTCTCTTTACAGAGACATGATGAGATTCCTTAGGGTTCACCTGATATCTAGCACAGAAACATGTGGCAAACATTATGTCAGGCCTACTTACAGTCAGGTATAGCAATGATCCAATCATGCATCTGTACTTGGTTTCATCAAAGGGTATTCACTTCTCATCCTTGCCAGAGACACATTGGTTCCCATTGGAGTTTTCAAAGAGGAAGCACTCTCCAATCCAAACGCCTTTACTAGCTCTATAGTGAACTTGGTCTAAGAGATGAATATGCCATCTTCAGATTGTTTCACTTGGAGACCTAGGAAGTATTTGAGCTCACCCATGCTGCTCATCTCAAACTTTCCCTGCATCAAGCTAGCAAATTTTTTGCAGAGATTGTTATCTGTAGAGCCAAAGATAATGTCATCTACATAGATCTGCACTAGCAATATCTTTCCCTTAACTTCCATTAGGAATAATGTCTTATCAATCTTTCCCCTAGAGAATTTATTCTCAATGAGAAAGCTTGACAGAGTCTCATACCAGGCTCTAGGTGCCTGTTTTAAGCCGTATAGAGCTTTCTTAAGAAAATATACATGATCAGGATGTGTTGAATCAACAAAACCTGAAGGCTGATCTACATAGACTTCTTCTTTGAGATTACCATTTAGAAAGGTTGACTTCACGTCTATCTGATAGACCTTGAATCCTTGATAGGAAGCATAAGCTAAGAAGAGTCTGATGGCTTCTAGTCTGGCCATAGGAGCAAAGGTCTGATCAAAATCAATCCCTTCCTCTTGTCTGTAGCCCTTTGCCACTAGCCTTGCTTCTTGGTGATGATTCCATTTTCATCCAATTTATTTCTGTAGACCCATTTAGTTCCTATGATGTTCTGTCCTTGGGGTCTTGGAACCAATTTCCACACTTTGCATCTCTTAAATTGGTTCAGTTCCTCCTGCATTGCCGCAATCCAAAATGGATCCTAATTTGCTTCCTCAAATTTCTTGGGTTCAATTTGAGAGATAAAACTCAGGTACAATGCTTCATTTGCAGCTCTACTCCTTATCAGCACACCTTGGTTAACATTTCCTATTATCTGCTCTTGGGGATGATCTCTCATTTGTCTCAAGGCAATTGGTAGTACTCTGGGCACTTCTGCATTAGCAACTTCTTCAGGTTGCATTTCTTCATGTTGGATTTCTTCAGCTGTTTCTGGACTTTCCGCAGTTTCTTCCTCGATTTCAACTATCGCTAACTGATTCTTATTTCTGAGTGAGTGATGAGTCCCAATTATATACACTTTTATGGACTCATCTGGGCCGTATTTCTAGTCTATGCACCACATTTTAGGCACGTTTTCATTCATATGTACTATTCCATGCTAGGTGCACCTTTAAGCCCATTATGGTGTGCAATTGCGCTCCTTGTTGTTGGGGGTAAGCACATGGTGCTCCCCTTCCCTTTTCTATGTTTTTCTATGCTGGACGTGTATTCTCAGCTGGTATATCTTGTTTGCAGGTGACCTGATCGTCCCGTTTTCCCCAGAATTCATGTTTGTGCATCGCACGGTCGTGCGTTTCCTTGACGCACGGTCGGTTGCGGTCGTGCGTTTGTGTCTGGGCAGAAAATGGAGCGTCGGAGTTTACTCGTGCATTTTGACGCACGGGCGAATTCGCCCGTGCGTGAGTAAAACGCACGGTCGACCTGTGTCTTCCTGATTTCAGAGCTTCGGAGTTTACCCGTGTGTTTGAACGCATGGGCGGTATTGGTCGTAGTGAGAAATTCGCACGGGCGGCGCAGCGTCTTCCCCAAGTCAAGTTTTATCATTTAATAACGCACGGTCTGCGCACGGTCGTGCGTTCGACCGTGTGTGACCATATTCTGACAGAATTTCTATTTAAGCCGTAGGTCTTGCCCTATTCGATAGATCGTTTTTCCCGCTCTCAGAGCTCCAGTTCCGTGCCCTTTTTGCCGTCCATCGCCGCCCACCTTCAGGAGGTGCTCCGGGCTTGTTCTTCACGCCAATCTTGAGCTCGTAGATCATCTCGGCCTCCTCCTTCATCCTATTACTTCAAAGGAGATCTATCCACCATTTCCTTCAAGCAAGAGGAAGTTTGCAACCTCCGCCGGATCGTGAGACGAAGAAGATGGGTTCATTGGAGAGTCGTGACAGCTCTCTCTACCCCGGACGTAGTTACAATCCGAGCTTGGACGCGGATTGACAACCCAGCGATTCCAACCGTGAATCTACAACGAGCCTTCGGATTCGGTCGATTTCTTGCCTTGTTCTTCTCTTATTGAAGTGTATATGTGTAGATCTTTGTATTATGATGAAGTAGAGCACTTAAACTAGTTTGTATTTTTATACATTTCATGTCTATGTGAAATACTTTACTGTTTGAGTTGCTTGAGGTGCGGCCCATTCCATCCTCCATCCCACTGTCACGTTCGTGTGCCGCACTAGCAATTGCTAGTGGCGTGCTTGTCGACGAGGTGCTTGCGACCCTCATCCGTATGCCTACTCTTCCATCCGCCTAGCGAAGCGTGGCATAGCGGCCCGTGTAATCCATTCCGAATCCGCCGGTGCGAACCATTCCATTCGTATGCCTACTCTTCCATCCGCCTAGCAAAGCGTGGCATAGCGGCCTGTGTAATCCATTCGCCTAACGAAGCAGTGCGCTCAAGGCCTGCATAGTTCAATTCCGCTAGTCTACTCGTTCATTCGCCCTTGCGAAGTAGCACGCTCAAGGCCTATGTAGATTCCATCCCGCCAAGCGAAGCATTGCATAGGAGTAGTTTAAGTTGTTTTCTTTTATTTTCCATAAACCAAATCCCCCATTTTCGCATCCATCCGCTCGAAAGGACTTCAATCTCAAGTCCTTCCTCGATAATAAACTCCACCTTACTGTGTTCCTTTGAGATCGATACTTGGGGATTCATTCCCATTTTATATTACTTGAACGATCGGTACACTGCCGTTTCGTGCCGCAATCTTACTACCGCCTATAGCGGTGTGCTAAGATTTGCGCATCAGTGAGGTACCAGCATTGTCTTCAATGGATTACTTCTCCATTCTCTCCACTGTACCTGAATTCACTAGAGAACTAGACCAGCCCTTTTGTATAAGGCTAGTCTCATCAAATACCACATGTACAGATTCTTCCACTGCTTGGGTATTGATGTTGTACACTCTATAGGCCTTGCTATGAGAGTTGTAGCCAACAAAAATACCCTCACTGCTTTTCTCAGCAAACTTAGTTAGCTTGAATTTTCCATTATTAAGTACATAACATTTACTTCCAAAGATCCTGAAGTAGGATAAGGTAGGTTTTTTTCCTTTCACTAGCTCATAGGGAGTCTTCTGGTGATCTTTGGTGATGGAGGCCCTGTTTATCACATGACAAGCAATGTTCACAGCCTCTGCCCAGAAATATTCTGGAAGGGAGGAATCACTTAGCATTGTACTACTTGCCTCTATCAAGGTTCTATTTTTCCTTTCTGCAACCCCATTTTGTTGAGGAGTTCTAGGAGAGGAAAATTCTTGGGAGATACCCAGTTCTTGGCTGAATTCTGTCATAGCTCCTGACTGAAATTTTGTACCATGGTCACTTCTGAATCTGACCACAGTATAGTCAATCTCATTCTGAATTTGCTTGACAAAGTTCTTCAAGATGTCTAAGGTATCTGACTTCCTCTTAAGGAAGAATACCCAAGTGAACCTTGAGTAGTCATCAACTATCACCAGGGTGTAAGCCTTCCCTCCCAAGCTGAGAATTGACATTGGACCAAATAGATTCATGTGTAATAGAATTAAGCAAGTGAAGGAGTCTTTGTCAGATATGCTTTTAAGGCTGGTCCTTGTCTGCTTCCCAAGTTGGCAGGCTTAACAAGGACCTTCCTTGATGCATTTAATATTAGGTCCATTTCTAACCAAGTTTTGTGAGATATGATTGCTTATGGTCTTATAGTTAATGTGTGTGAGTCTCTTGTGCCATTGAACACATAGAGCTTCCTTGTCATCAGCTACAAGACATATAGGCATGGAGGAATTTACATTAAGAAAATTTAGGCAATAAATGTTGCCACTCCTAGTGTCAGTCAAGACAGCCTCGGACTCTAAGGACTTCTTGATTAAGCACTTATCCTTATGGAAGGTAATTATAAATCCTAGATCACAAAGTTGACTTATGCTTATGAGATTTTGTTTCAATCCCTCAACATAAGCTACCCTTGTGATGGTAACTAGACCATTAGAGATATTACCATAACCTTTAGTCATCCCTTTTTCTGAACCTCCAAATATCACAGTTGGTCCATTCTCCACAGGGATGAAGTTTCTTAGATACTTTCTGACTCCAGTCATGTGCCTGGAGCAGCCACTGTCCAAATACCAAATTGGAGATTGGTTGGCATTTGGACATACCTGCAAGAAAAATTAATTTCCCTTAGGTACCCAATTCGGATTGGGTCCTTGGTTCCTGTTAGATGGATAAAACAGATTCCTACTCCATTGAGTATTCTGCATTTTCTTTGCATTGGATCGTGTTGGGTTGAACCAATAGTACAGGGCAAAGTGTCCTACTTTCCCACAACACCAACATTCATATATGTTGTACCTTCTCTTCTGCTTCACCATTTGAGAAGAGTGGGAGTGTTGGTGAGCAGGAGGGAAGATAACTGACTCAACAGGTCTTGGGTATACCTTGCAGGTGTGAGAGTGAGGTGGAGTAGGTCTCATCACCTATTTTTTCACACTCCTGGGAACTGGCTCTATGGGGGCATCCATTCCCTTTCTATTGAGGGTTTTTGCTATGGATCCAAGGACAGAGGAACATGATGCTTGCTCCTTCTTTTCAGAAGTTTGAGCCTTAGGATCTTTGCCCTTGACAGTCTCCTTATTAAGTCCTACGCCAGCTCTGAATGATCCAGAGAAGGTATCAACAATGGGTCTGACTGTCTTGGGCAAAGAAAGGCTAGCAGATAATTTCTTCTCAGCCAGCAGCATTTCTTCAAGATTCTTAATGATCTAGTTCTTCTGACCTAATTCAGCATTTTTAAGCTTTATGGACTCCTTGAGTCTATCCATTTCTTTACTCATTTCATCCAGCTTTTCAGCTGTCCCTTTGAGTTGAGATTGGACAGTCCTCAAGGAATCTGACTCCTTGGTCTGGACTTTGAGGAGTTTCTTGCAGTTCTTGAAGGCTTACCATAAAGTCTTATACTGCTTTATTAGGTCAGCCTAAATATCATATTGAGATCTTGAGTCAGTGTTATTGACTGCAGACATACTCTCACTATCATGCAAAGAGTCTGTCACTGATTCAGAATCAGAGGCAGACAAATGGGCTCTGATGGGTACCTTCCCAGAAGAGGTATCCTCCTGGTTGTCTTCCTTTATGGCCATTAGGCCAATCAGTGCTTCTTCCTCAGTATCTGAGGAGCTTGAGTCAGAATCACTTAAAGTTCTGACTTTCTTTGCTACAAACCCTCTTTCAGGTCTCTTCCTGTCCTTAGACCTTCTTCTATCTTCATTGTTCCTTGATTCCCTTCTCTTGGAAGAGCAGTCAGCAGCTATATGACCTGTTTTATTGCAGGAGTAGCAGATAATGTTAGCCAAATCAAATTTACTAGGTTTTGACATGTACCTGTCCTCCCTTGAGGAGTTGGACCTGTCATGTTGATCAGATCTTCTTGAGCTTGAGTAGGTGGGTCTGTAGTTGTCTCTCCTTCTTCTGGTTATCAGCTTCTTGAACTGTTTAGAGAGAAGGACCATCTCTTTGTCAGTGTCATTGGAGTCTGATATGCTGGCATCAGATCCTTCACTGCTTTCTTCCTTGTCCTAGTAAGCAGGAGTTTTGTTCTTGATCCTTCTTGTATTCTCAGCTTAAGAGGCATAAATCTCTCTCTAGAACTACCTTTCGAGCTCTCCTCTTCAGCATTCCTGGTATTGAGCTGAAGTTCATGGGATATCAGCTTCCCATATAGATACTTGGGCTCCAAGATGCCCAGCTGACCCATCTCTCTAATGGCACAGATCATTATATCCCATTCCTTAGAGAGAGATCTAAGGAATTGATCATTTAGGTCAGAGTTAGTGAAGTCTCTCCAATAATTTTTCAGTCCATTCACTATCTTGAAAAACCTGTCATAAAATCTTGAGATGGTTTCACTCTTGCCTTGCTTGAAGGCTTCATACTCCTGATAAAGGAGGGATTTTCTATCGTCCCTTACCTCTTCAGTACCCTCCATATAGACGATCAGAGAATCCCACATCTCCTTGGCTGTCTTGCAGTGAATGAGATTCTGGAGGGTTGAATCATGAATGGCACTTACAATTACATTCTATGCCCTTTTATCTAGACTTGCCAAGGTCAGCTCATCCTTGGTCATGTCTGCATACTTCTTTGCCACCATCCTCATTGGATCAATAGTGGATGCTATCAAGGGAATAAAGGGGCCCTCTTGAACAGTTATGTAGATTCTTGGATCAGCCGTCTCCATGAACAACCTTACTCTTTCCTTCCAGATAGGAAAGTTCTCCTTAGTGCAGATTGGGAGTTTCATGGCTCTCATCTTTCGATGCTGATCACCTCCAGCCATATTGGATTGTTCTACGATCTAGATCTGACGGTTAAGTTATTTTCTTGATCAACCTGGCTTTGATACCACTTGTTGGTTATAGAACAATCACAAAGGGGGGGGGGAGGTTGGTGATTCTTGCTCTTTTTCTACTCTTTTAAAATATTTTGTGAAAGCTTACTTTAGTGAAATCGCAGTGCAAAGAGAACGAAGGAAAACACAGCACACAACAACAGATGTATAGAGGTTCCTCAAGACCGGGTGTCTTGAGTTGTCCTATGTCCCCCTGCGCCTACCTAGCAGTGCGCTAGGCTCGACAAACTCCGCCAAAGTTTCTGGCCCGCAAGCCTTACAACACGGACCCGCAAGTCCTTGCAGCCTAGGCCCTCAAGCCCCTTCACTGCACCCGAGCCCGCAAGCTCGACACTCAGGCCCTCAAGCCCTACATAACACAGACCCGCAAGTCCTGTGCCTAGAACCCTCAAGTTCCAGCAGCCTAGGCCCGCAAGCCCCTTCACTGCCCCCGAGCCCGCAAGCTCGACAAGTATGGACCCGCAAGTCCCTCTGCCCTAGCTCTCATGCCTCGCAGATCTCAAGCCCTCAAGCTCGACACATAGATATAAGAATAGATCTACCATTTTTGGCCCGCAAGCCTTTACAATAAAAGTATTACAATGAGTTTTTCTGCCTGGTGAGGATTGGCTTCTTTTCTTGAAGAAGATGCCTCTGATTCTGACTCTTGAGAGCACAAATCTTCTTCAAGTTTTCTTTTCTCTGGAACGGCCTTCTTTGTCGATGAAGCTTGACTGAAAACTCTGATGGCGAATATTTTGTTCTTATTTCTTGGTGTTGCTTATCGCCACCAGTACTGTTCTATAAAAGTACTTGGCGTGATTTTCTTAAGTTCCAGGATTCAAAAGTGAGCTCTTAGGGCATACACTGTTCCCTTTTATATGAGAGAGTGGTCGCTTAACGGTCTCCTATAATGTCCTTCTCTGACATACGCACATCCCTCAAGGGCATGCGCTGATTGGACAATCAGGCGGCGACATTAATTGATGATAGCGCGTCCGGCTACTTTTGAATCTGTCTCGCTGATATTTCCATTGTTATGACGACATGGATAATATCTCGACGACAGGACTTTGTCGTTGCCTTGAACTAGTCTCTTCTTCAATTCTTCATCAGATAGTGATATCTTCGACGATACTGGAGATCTCTTCTGTACTCGAGCTTACGATGACACGAAGTCATCTAACTGATGTCGTCGCGATCTTCTTGTCTTCTTGATATCGCTGTAACAACTTTATCTTGTCGACGACATAAACAATATCATGTCGGCAGACTATACTTTAGCAACTGCTTGTCTTCAACTGACCTCCTTTAGTCTTCTCGACGTTATGCCTTCTTTACGACGATGTCCATCGCCATCAGTTACACTTAGCCTTTCTGATGACAAGGCTTCTTCTCGACGCTATCTGTTCTTCTTTGTCCTTATCGACGATAAAGTTTCTTGTCAACGATATCTTCGACACTGATCATCCCTTTTCCTTTTCAACGATATTCATTCTGACTTATACTTAGTGATGTCAAGGCTTCTTGACGACCACATCTTTGAGTCTTCTTCTTCATCTTCGACTTTCCTGTACAACCCCGATATTCGCCAGGCGAAGAGGCCCGGTTTAAGAACGGCCAAAGACCTCACGAGGGAGACCTTGGAGAAGTCTATCTCGAAGGACTCGCTAAGAGGCGAGCGAGGAGGGTCGGTGCGAGACCCATCAGCAGGTTCAGTGCGCGGCAAAGTTAATAGGCGATCCTGCAGGAGGGCTCGCGAGTTTAGAGCCTCAGCGTCCAGCGAGCTCAATTCTGCGTTCGACAAATGTCGAACGGAGCTCGGCATTCGTCGGACGGAGCCCGACGAACAAAATATGTTCTATAGCAGCGGTCGACGAACCGCCCGTCACAGCGGTCGGCGAGTAACTCGACGTTCTGTATTTCGTCAACCTCGTCCGCGTTCGGCGAGGAGACCTGCGATCAGCGAAAGGCGTGTTGAGCTCGACGAAGTCAAATGGAGGGTCTCGCAAGATCAGTCGCGAGATCCGGTCCTCGGCTGGTACCGCCAGGAGGGGCCGGCGAGGTCCTCGCAGGGCGATCGCCTAGGAGAGGCACTTCGAGCAGGACTCGCAAGAGGGCCCGCGAGAGCATCTCGCAGGAAGGTTCTCGCAGTCCCTTGCCCATAAGCCGATAGGGTCAAATTACCCTTTTACCCTTGGTGGTCTGCCTTTACCCTCTCCAAACAGCGGAGTTTGGCTGTTAGCAGACCCATTTGGGGTGCGGATAGTAAAATCAAAAGGCGGAATCCTGCTATTTGCAGGCCATATCAGAAAATCTATAAATAGGACCTTAAGGGCACCTTTGGAGGGGACTTCACTTCAGCTTCTCTCTCCTCAGGCATTCTTTGGTTAGCATTCCCAGAGCTCTCCAAGGTGCCCGAGTCTCAGCTTTGGCTTGGGAGGGGAAGCGCTCAACGATCTTCCGGGTTAGTGGAGGGACCTCCTCGTTGCGACTAAGGTCTGTCTTCTTTATAGTCTTCAGTCCACATTCTCCAAGGGACCAGTAAGGGCTAGCTGCCCCTCATCTCGGTGAGGGCCCCGAGCTCCATAAGAGGCCGAGAAATTGGTTTCAATATTTTGGTGCGGTGAGCGTAGAGCGTGGCTGGTTCAAGAAATTCCCAAGGAGCAGATATGACAGGAGGCGAGGATCGAGGCGAGGAGTTCGGCGAGGCACCGTAGGTGGTGACCCTGAGGATATTCGTGGATTTCAGGAGGGAGGTGCTTGACACCTTCTGACTCACTGTCGCGGCATTGCGAAGTGAGTTCGCGACCCCAGTATCCCAAGTGACCTCTCCCCCAGCAGCGGTCGGTGAGAACGCCCTGGGTGGAAGGGACGGACAGGAAATCGCCGGAAGTTCAGTTCAAGAATTGGAGGGGCGAGTGTTGTTCGCCAGCCCGGCGAGCACTGTGCCGGCGAGCTCTGTTCCAGCGAACTCTGTTCCGGCGAGCGCGGCGCAGGGGAGCGCGCACCCGGAGGATGTAGCGGCTGTGGTAGTGGTCCAGGCGAATACCGTTCTTGCGAGCGCGGTCCCCGCGAGCCCTTGTCTAGCGAGAGAGCTTGGGGGTCGTGTGGAGCGAGAAAGGGTAGCAGAAGAGGGAAGTCCCTTCTGCGTGTTGGTACTTTCAGCACCTGTCCCGGCAGGGTTCGGAGAGTGGGACAGGGTGTACTACAACGGCAGGGATGACCCTGTCCATCATCTCCAGTCATTTGAGGACTCGGTCTCTATCAGGCCGATGTCAGATGCTTTCAAGTGTCGGCTTTTCGCCGTCACCCTTAAGGAAAAGGCCAGGGACTGGTTCCATCAACTCTCTACAGGCTCGATCTACGGTTTTGAGGATTTGCGCCGGAGTTTCTTGTTGCGATTCTTCACTTCAAAGAAGAGGAAGAAGGACGCCGAGTCACTCTTCAAAGTGAAGCAAGAGCCAAATGAGTCGTTGGCTCGCTACGCAGATCGGTTCCAGGAAGAAGTGCTACTCACTCAGGAGATGCTTGGGTTTGCACTCCAGCTCGCCTTCACGGTCGGGCTGAGGGAAAGTTTATTTAAGATGGCTCTGAAAAGGAAATGCCCCGTCTCTTATGAGGAGCTGATGGAGAGAGGGTGGCGGAGGAGATTGAGAGTGAAGAGGCCAACCCGGAGCTTACCAAGAGGCTAGAAAAGCTCAGTGAGCCAGAGGTTAGGCAGCAGGAAGTAAGGAGAAGGGAAGAGCTCAAGGCCTCGGAGGGGGAGTGGAGACAGCGTGCCGAAGGAATGCAAGGTCAGGGAAGGGGTTACGGCCCGGGAAGGGGTAACTTCCATGGAGGACAAGGAAGACCCCACCAGTTGGGATGGAGGCAGGGTCCGAGGAAATTGCCTCCCCCACCTCAGCAAGCCATGGCGATCAGGCGGGGAAGGGGAGGAAGAGGAAGGAGAGAAGAGGCGAGAGAAGAAGCGGGAGCAAGAAGGAGGAGGAACAGGATGGTGGAAGGCGAAACAGGGGAGGTGACGGTGCCGTATTATGACTTCCATGATGAGGAAGGTCACGCGACGGCCACCTACCCAGAGTTCCTAGAAACAAAAAGGGGCCGAGTGCCCGCGCCGAGGCAACAGCAGCAGGTGAGAATCGAGGAGGTCAAGCCTCGAGGGGAGGAGGAAGAAAGGTGTGAAGACAGAGTTGATGTGGGGAGTAGAGGAGGGATCGGGGTGATCCATGGGGGGTAGGGGTGGAGGCAACCCGCAAGGCTAGCCTCCATACCATCTATGGGCGGAGCGTGGCCTCAATATCCACTGCTCCACCCCCAGCGGAAAGAATTACTTTCTCCCAGAAGGACATGCCAAGCTATGAAGACCCGTTCTGCGATGCGCTGGTCATCCAGACCGCCATCGAGAACTTCACCGTCTCGCGAATTCTAGTCGATAATAGGAGCTCCGTCAACGTCGTCTTCAAGAAGGCGTTTGACGAGATGAAGGTGGAGGCCAAGAGGGTGTTGGCCTCGGATGGCCCCCTATTTGGCTTTTCGGGAGAAAGGAAGGAGGTAGAGGGTGGAGTGGGGCTCCATGTGACCCTCAGAGGGCAGTCCCGGAACTGCCGCTTCGTGATGGTGGACGCCCCAAGCAGCTACAGCGCCATCTTCGGACGGCCTCTCATCAATGGGTTCAGATGCGTCCCTTCCACCTTCCACCAATGTCTCAAGTTCAACGCGGGAGGAGTCCAGCAGAACGGAGCCATCCCGGGTTCAGCAAGCCTCCTTCGCCTTCTTGGTCTTCGGTGACCGAGCGGGAGACGGCCGATTCATCCAGGCGGGGACCCTAGTCGTGGAGGGTAGCCCGTCGGCCCTCACCGCCCTCGGGCGAGCCTCGGCTTTTTCGGAAAGAGGCATCTCCAGGCAGCTACAATACGGGAAAAATGAAAAAGGAAAGGAAGTGGCGGCGCGCGTCACTAAGGACTCGGGACGATATTTATAGCCCTCGGGGTGGGCCCCACCAAAGATTCCTGACAGATAATCAAGTGGCTGGCGAATACCAGGGATTGGATGTTTCTTCGCGAGCATAAATATCCTCGCGAAGAGCGGGGATTGTGTACAACCCCGATATTCGCCAGGCGAAGAGGCCTGGTTTAAGAAGGGCCAAAGACCTCACGAGGGAGACCTTGGAGAAGTCTCTCCTAAAGGACTCTCTAAGAGGCGAGCGAGAAGGGTCGGTGCGAGACCCATCAGCAGGTTCAGTGCGCGGCAAAGTTAATAGGCGATCCTACAGGAGGGCTCGCGAGTTCAGAGCCTCTGCGTCCAGCGAGCTCAATTCTGCGTTCGACAAATGTCGAACGGAGCTCGGCATTCGTCGGACGGAGCCCGACGAACAAAATATGTTCTATAGCAGCGGTCGACGAACTGCCTGTCACAGCGGTCGGCGAGTAACTTGACGTTCTGTATTTTGTCAACCTCGTCTGCGTTCGGTGAAAGGCGTGTTGAGCTCGACGAAGTCAAAGGGTCGGTCTAGCAAGATCAGTCGTGAGATTCGGACCTCGGCAGGTACCGCCAGGAGGGGCCAGCGAGGTCCTCGCAGGGCGATCGCCTAGGAGAGGCACCGCGAGCAGGACTCGCGAGAGGGCTCGCGAGAGCATCTCGCAGGAAGGTTCTCGCAGTCCCTTGCCCATAAGCCGATAGGGTCAAATTACCCTTTTACCCTTGGTGGTCTGCCTTTACCCTCTCCAAACAGCGGAGTTTGGTTGTTAGCTGACCCATTTGGGGTGCGGATAGTAAAATGAAAAGGCGGAATCCTGCTATTTGCAGGCCATATCAGAAAATCTATAAATAGGACCTTAAGGGCACCTTTGGAGGGGACTTCACTTCAGCTTCTCTCTCCTCAGGCTTTCTTTTGTTAGCATTCCCAGAGCTCTCCAAGGTGCCCGAGTCTCAGCTTTGGCTTGGGAGGGGAAGCGCTCAACGATCTTCCGGGTTAGTGGAGGGACCTCCTCGCTGCCACTAAGGTCTATCTTCTTTCTATTCTTCAGTCCACCTTCTCCAAGGGACCAGTAAGGGCTAGCTTCCCCTCATCTCGGTGAGGGCCCCGAGCTCCACAAGAGGCTGAGAAATCGGTTTCAACATAAATATCCTCGCGAAGAGCGGGGATTGTGTACAACCCCGATATTCGCCAGGCGAAGAGGCCCGGTTTAAGAAGGGCCAAAGACCTCACGAGGGAGACCTTGGAGAAGTCTCTCCCGAAGGACTCGCTAAGAGGCTAGCGAGAAGGGTCAGTGCGAGACCCATCAGCAGGTTCAGTGCGCGGCAAGGTTAATAGGCGATCCCGTAGGAGGGCTCGCGAGTTTAGAGCCTCAGCGTCCAGCGAGCTCAATTCTACGTTCGACAAATGTCGAACGGAGCTCGGCATTCGTCGAACGGAGGCCGACGAACAAAATATGTTCTATAGCAGCGGTCGACGAACCGCCCGTCACAGCGGTCGGCGAGTAACTCGACGTTCTGTATTTCGTCAACCTCGTCCGCGTTCGGCGAGGCGACCTGCGATCGGCGAAAGGCGTGTTGAGCTCGACGAAGTCAAAGGGACGGTCTCACAAGATCAGTCGCATGATCCGGACCTCAGCAAGTACCGCCAGGAGGGGCCAGCGAGGTCCTCGCAGGGCGATCGCCTAGGAGAGGCACGGCGAGCAGGACTCGCGAGAGGGCCCACGTGAGCATCTCGCAGGAAGGTTCTCGCAGTCCCTTGCCCATAAGCCGATAGGGTCAAATTACCCTTTTACCCTTGGTGGTCTGCATTTAGACTCTCCAAAAAGCGGAGTTTGGCTATTAGCAGACCCATTTGGGGTGCGGATAGTAAGTTCAAAACGCGGAATCCTGCTATTTGCAGGTCATATCAGAAAATCTATAAATAGGACCTTAAGGGCACCTTTGGAGGGGACTTCACTTCAGCTTCTCTCTCCTCAGGCTTTCTTTGGTTAGCATTCCCAGAGCTCTCCAAGGTGCCCGAGTCTCAGCTTTGGCTTGGGAGGGGAAGCGCTCAACGATCTTCTGGGTTAGTGGAGGGACCTCCTCGCTGTGACTAAGGTCTGTCTTCTTTCTAGTCTTCAGACCACCTTCTCCAAGGGACCTGTAAGGGCTAGCTGCCCCTCATCTCGGTGAGGGCCCCGAGCTCCACAAGAGGCCGAGAAATCGGTTTCAACATTTCCGATATCATCGTGTAGATATCACAACGATATTACCATTCTGCCTTGCTCTCCATGTTGTTGACGATAGGCCTGTTGTTGTCGGTGATACGCATGATCCTTTTCGACGACACAGACACAATCATTCTTCTTTGCTTTGCCCATCATCTCAACAATGTGCCTGTACTTGTCGACAATATGTCCAGCCTTTTTCGACGATATTATACTTAGGCGGGTTATTGAAGTACTGGACATTTCTTCTTATCTTTTACTGAAATGATAAAGCTAAGAGGATAATCAAATACATAGTGAAGTTCTCTTGAATTGGTGACTTCTCCAAATCAGGAATCATGAGGGCATGATTCCCAACAATTACCTCATAGGGAGTTTCTATATTTGTCTTTTGTATTTTATATTTATCTTTGTAATCAATTCGTAAATTTGCCTAGTGTTGGCGACTAGGTCTGGGTAGGACTTAGGGAGGAATTCACTTCGTGTTGGCGACTAGGTCTAGGGAGTAGATCTCGGGGGTGCTCGAGGCCTTTCTAGGGATAGAAGGGCTTGAGCGACCTGAGGCCGTATTTAGGGAGAGATCGGCTAAAGCCGACTAGTTCTTAGTGAGAAAAGTCGGTATAGAAAACAGAAAGAGTATTTCATATTTCGCCTTTGATTTCTAGTGTCTATGAAATCAGATTTTGTAATCAATTTTATAAATGATAATTATGTCTTTTCTTATTTAATAAAATTGATTTCATTTCTAATTTCTATCTCGTTACTTTTGATTCACTCTCATTCAAATAAAATATCAAAAGTTTTATATTAAATATTAAAGTTTTCTAAAACCCTTATTCACCCCCCTCTAAGGGCGCCTCAAGATCCAATAAATTTCATGCTTTGGGGGTCAATTGAACCTATTGGGATAGTATTGGTGTTGAAATTGTTGAAGTGGAGTGGAAGGTGGCCGGCGGTCTGATTATTGGAGACCGCAGAGACCGCGCGGTCTGCGCTGGTGCTCTGTCGTTCTGGCTCTGCCGATCTGTCCCTGGCGATCTGGTGTGACCGGCCGGTCTGTTCTTATTTGCTGCGGTTTGTTCCCGAGTTGTTCTGTTTGGTTGGCCTATCTTCTTTGTTGGAAGACCGGGCGGTCTGTTCTGTGTAACCGCTTGACCGGGCGGCTTATACATGTCGATCTGGCGACTTGTCTGAAGTCGGCCAGATGTTCTTGGCTTGCTCTTGGTGATCTAAGGAAGGAGCGTTCTTGAGTCCGCACGGCTCATGCGCGGTCTTGTGTTCGCGCGGCTTGTGCCCGGTCTGCTGCTGACTTGCGGTCTTGGACAGGCTGTTGTCCAAGTGGTCTGATCGCGCGGTCTGCTTTGTGAGACCGCTCGCGATCTGACGGGTGGTGATTGTATCTCTCCTGTGCGGTGACGACATCCATCTACCTGCCTATAAATAGGGGTGCATGGCCCGTCATTCATAACGAGAACTGCAAGAACTAGAGCCTGGGTTGTTTCGTGCGGTCTCAACTTTGAGGTCGGGCGGTCTCGGAAGCGAGTTGACTGTTTGTTGTGTTCGCAGGTTTGCGGTCAGCAGGTTGCGGTCTCCTTCCTTGGTGATTTCCCAGCGGCTTGAATAATCAGTTCGGCAGCGGCTTGTCTGCGAACTGGTTTATGATGTTCTTGTGCTGTTCGCAGTGAGCTCAGCGATCAGGCGACCTTCAGCGGTTAGGCGATCTGAGTTGCGATCTGGTGACTGCTTCAGTTCTTTGTTCAGTGCAATAAGCTCCAGTTCGTGTGGTCTGAGGTGGCGGTCTTGCAGTGCAGGTCATCTTGCCTATTTTCTGTTCGTGCGGTCTCAGGTCAAGCCGGGCGGTCTCTGGAGTCGAGCGGTCTGTGCGGTCTCTGCTTGTCAAACTGCCAGATTTGTTTTTGGTGTGTTTTGTTATTCTCTCCTTCACGATTCTTATGAATCATGTCTCGCCATGTATACCTCGCACTGTATTCAAGTATTGTGATTCAATAAAGCTTTGTGTTGATGTGTGGCATATTGTGGTTGTTTGGCTATAACTCTGTTGATACAACTCCTGCTTACTACTAAACGATTCAAATCAAAAAATTTAACATGGTATCAGAGGGAGGTTGTTGGAGTGGATAAGTAGTGATCAACTTGAGTTGCCATCGTCTTTGTGAAGAAGAGACCACATAGTTTGCCATGGAAGATGGATACGCAAGAGGACTTGGTATTGAACTCCTTACATCGACTAACTACAAGAAATGGAGGTCGTGTATGGAGAGTTACTTACTTGGCGAGGATATATGGGAGATAGTTGGAGGAGAAGACACGCATGAAGTGTTTCTAGCAGGAGATAATATGGCAGAGGTGAGACTTTGGAGGAGGACTAATTCTAAGGCAGAGTTCACACTCAAGAGGGCTATCTCACCAGAGCTATTTGATCACATCATTGGATGTAAATCTGCTGCTGAGATTTGGACGTCTTTGGATGGGCTGTTTAATAAGAAGAATGTTGCTCGGCTACAGTTTCTTGAAAATGAATTGGCGAAGGCCTATCAAGGTGATCTTTCTATTTCTACCTTCTTTCTCAAGATGAAGAACCTCACAGCAGAGATTTCTGCATTGGGCCCTGATGAGCCCATCTCAGAGGCAAAACTGAAGAGGCATATCGTCCGCAGGTTGCGGAAGGAGTATCTTGCCTTTGTGACTTCAGTTCAGGGTTGGGCAAATCAAGCATCTCTGTTGGAGCTGGAGAATTTACTTGCTTCGCAGGAAAGTTTGGCAAGACAGATGGTGGGGACTTCTATCTCTGGGGGAGATAGTGATGTGTTGTTCTCTGGGAAGAAGAAGAAGAAGTGGGAGAAGAAGAAGCCAAGTCATGATGGAACCTCTACTTCAGGTCAGCAGGATAGGGGTTATGCTCCTATGTCCGATGGGAAGAAAAAGGGAGAGGGTCCAAGGTGCTTCAGGTGTAATAAGATCGGCCACTTCAAGAAGGATTGTCGGGTTAATCTTCAGCCAGGACATGTAGCGGAGAAGGAGAAGCCAAAATCCGATGAAGCTGGATGGGGAGGATCCTTTGCGACTAATATGACGGCGATGCCCGTTAAGGCCTTCGCTGCCATCAACTTCGAAGAGGATTGGATCATGGATTCAGGGTGTGGGCATCACCTCACCGGGGATGAATCAAAGTTCTCTTCTTTGGCTCCTTACTCAGGTAACGATGCAATCATTACGGCTGATAATTCTGTTCATGCAGTAGAACAAGAAGGTGTTGTCTCTCTGAGCAGTGATAAGGGTCCACTCACATTAAGGAGTGTTTATCACGTTCCTGGTATGAAGAAGAATCTCTTCTTTGTGACCAATGCGGTCGATGCCGGTTATCACGTTCTGTTTGGCCCAACAGAAGTGAAGTTTCTTAAAACTCAACCGGAGATAAAGGGAGATGTTATTCATGTTGGAAAGCGGGTGAAGGACTTGTTCGTTTTATCGACAAGTACCTATGTTGATAAGATGAAGACCAACGATAGCGCGGCTATCTGGCATGAAAGGTTGGGGCATGTTGGAATGGACATATTGAAGGCTATGGAGGTAAGGGGCCTTATCAGGGGCTTGCCTAGCTTGTCCTCTTATGGAGACGGTCATGTTTGTGCGGGATGTTAGTTTGGTAAGTCTCATCGACTTCCATTTGATAAATCGCAAACAAGATGCAAAGCACCGTTGGATTGCATTCACGGTGATTTGATGGGACCGACTTCCACCCCAAGCCTTGGAGGCAACAGATATATGTTGGTGTTGATTAACGATTACACCAGATATGTCTGGGTGTATTTTCTAAAAGAGAAGTCGGAAGCCTTTGCGAAGTTCGTGGAGTTCAAGGAGCTGGTGGAAGGTCGGTTAGGCCTGCGGGTGAAAAAATTGAGAATTGACAATGGTAGGGAGTTCACCTCTGGTGAGGTCTCAAGTTTTTGCAGGAAACACGGCGTCCGAAGAGAGCTCACTTGTGCCCATACTCCACAGCAAAACGGCGTTGCGGAAAGGAAGATCCGTCATCTGGCGGAAACCTGCAAGTGCTGGCTTCATGCCAAGAGTATCCCAAAGTCCTTTTGGGCGGAGGGAATGTCTTGTGCGGCTTATGTCATCAACAGGATGCCTCTAAGTCCTATCAACATGAAAACCCCTCACGAACTGATGTTCAAGAAAAAGCCAAGTGTTGCACACCTTCGGGTGTTCGGTTCAACCTGTTATGTGCATATCCCTGATGCTCTTCGGACAAAGCTAGATGCGAAAGCAAGGAAGCTAGTCTTTGATGGATATGATGAGTGGAAGAAAGGGTGGAGATGCATGGATCTTGAGACACGGAGATCAGTGGTATCTCGAGATGTGGTGTTCGATGAGATGACTTCCTACAAGGAGAGTTCATGAGTTGAACTGCCGGAGAGCAGGGTTGATGAAGAAGGGAAGGCTGCGGAAAATCTTCAAGTGGAGTTGCCTGTTTCACCAGGAGCTCCAGCTGTGTCAAGCTCTGAAATGGAGGCTTCTGGTTCTAGAAGCAGGGGGAATGATACTCCAAGTTCGTCTGGAAGAGGAGCTAGCACAGAAGAAGCAGCTGAGGAGGCGGTTAGTCAGGAGCAACCTCTTAGGAGGTCGAAGAGGACTATCAAGCCACCTGATCGATACACAGGAGGAAACATGGTGAGCTTCGTCTCATGTTTCTTTGATGGTCCCTTGGATGAGAGGGAGCCGTCGAGCTTTGAGAAGGCCAAAGGCGTGAAGCAGTGGGACATTGCTATGCAAGAGGAGATGGATGCTCTCTAGAAGAATGAGACTTGGTCTCTAGTGCTCAGGCCCAAGGGCATTACCCCTGTGACATGCAAATGGGTTTATAAGCTCAAGAAGAAAGCTGACGGCACGATCGAGTGATACAAGGCTCGCCTTGTGGCTCGCGGGTTCTCATAGCAGTATGGAGAAGATTATGATGAGACGTTCAGTCCAGTGGCAAAGATGACCTCGGTTCGATTTGTTATTGCTTTGGCGGCATCCAGTGGATGAGAGATTTGGTAGCTCGACGTGAAGAATGTGTTTCTATACGGAGAGATTGACAAGGATATCTTCATGATCCAACCATCGGGCTTCATCTCGGAGGATTGTCCGGACTACGTCTGCAAACTGAAGAAAGCCCTGTATGGGTTGAAGCAAGCGCCTCGGGCGTGGTATGGGAAGATCGCGGAGTATCTTCTATTCTACGGGTTCTTTGCTTCAGACTCTGATTCTAGCTTGTTCATCAAGAAGGAGGGGGTGCTTCGGTTTATTGTTCTGCTTTATGTGGATGACATGATTGTCACCGGGAACTCAAAAGAGGCGGTAGCAAGGCTGAGGGCTGAGCTGGCTATCAGGTTTGCGATGAAGGATCTGGATGAGCTTCACCATTTCCTTGGACTCGACGTTCAGAGGCGGGAGAGCGGAGTGCTTGTTTCTTAGGCTGGATATTTAGAGCGGATCATTCAACGATTCGGCATGGAGGAAGGGAAGAG
This sequence comes from Dactylorhiza incarnata, assembly GCA_033032865.1. Taxonomy (NCBI): domain Eukaryota; kingdom Viridiplantae; phylum Streptophyta; class Magnoliopsida; order Asparagales; family Orchidaceae; genus Dactylorhiza; species Dactylorhiza incarnata. The sequence goes on along the minus strand of JAWHQI010000464.1, from coordinate 672,937 downwards.
CAGCTCTATACCTCTGGAACCGCATCATAAACTTCGGAAGGATGAGGGGAGAGTTCTATCTGATTCGTTGGTGTTCCGAGCTCTGGTTGGGAGCTTGATATACTTGACGATCACAAGGCCTGATATTGCTTATGCAGTTGGCAAGGTAAGTCGGTACATGGCGGAACCACGGAAGCCTCATCTTCTGGCGGCAAAAGGAATTTTGAAGTATGTGAAGTCGACCTCTGATTTGGGTCTCCTATATAGGAGATGGTCAAGCTTGGATATATGGATGCTGATTATGGGGGAGACGTGGATGATCGGAGATCAACGTCTGGTTTTGTCTTTATGACAGGCCCAACAGCTATTGCTTGGTGCAGCAAAAAGCAGGACTCGGTGTTCGTATCTACCATAGAAGCGGAATACAAGGCTTCGGCCTTGGCAGCTCAGGAAGTCGTTTGGCTCAGGAGGTTAGTGGAGGACGTTCATGAGGAGGTTCGAGGTCCCACTATGCTACGCGGGGACAATGAGAGTGCTCTCAAGCTGGTTAATAATCCAGTCTGTCACGCGAGGACCAAACATATTGAGATTGAGCATCATTTCATTCGTGAAAAGGTGTTGGGAGGATCTCTTATGGTCGAGCATGTTCGGAGTGCGGACAATGTTGCAGAAATCTTCACAAAGCCGCTGGAGAAGGGACCGTTTACTCGGTTGTAGAGTTTACTCGAGCTAGTTTCCACTTCCCACTTCAAGGGGGAGTGTTGAAATTGTTGAAGTGGAGTGGAAGGTGGCCGGCGGTCTGATTATTGGAGACCGCAGAGACCGCGCGGTCTGCGCTGGTGCTCTGCCAGTCTGGCTCTGTCGGTCTGTCCCTGTCGATCTGGTGTGACCAGCCGGTCTATTCTTATTTGTTGCAGTCTATTCCCGAGTTGTTCTATTTGGTTGGCCTGCCTTCTTTGTTTGAAGACCGGGCGGTCTGTTCTGTCTAACCGCTTGACTGGGCGGCTTATACAGGTCGATCTGGCGACTTGTCTGAAGTCGGCCAGATGTTCTTGGCTTGCTCTTGGTGATCTAAGGAAGGAGCGTTCTTGAGTCTGCACGGCTCGTGCGCGGTCTTTTGTTCGCGCGGCTTGTGCGCGGTCTGCTGCTAACTTGTGGTCTTGGACAGGCTGTTGTCCAAGTGGTCTGATCGCGCGGTCTGCTTTATGAGACCGCTCGCAATCTGAAGGGTGGTGAATTTATCTCTCCTGTGCGGTGACGACATCCATCTACTTGCCTATAAATAGGGGTGCATGTCCCGTCATTCATAACGAGAACTGTAAGAACTAGAGCCTGGGTTGTTTCGTGTGGTCTCAACTTTGAGGTCGGGCGGTCTCTGAAGCGAGTTGACTGTTTGTTGTGTTCGCAGGTTTGCGGTCAGCAGGTTGCGGTCTCCTTCCTTGGTGATTTCCCAGCGGCTTGAATAAACAGTTCGTCAGCGGCTTGTCTGTGAATTGCTTTATGTTGTTCTTGTGCTGTTCACAGTGAGCTCAGCGATCAGGCGACCTTCAGCGGTTAGGCGACCTGAGTTGCGGTCTGGCGACAGCTTTAGTTCTTTGTTCAGTGCAATAAGCTCCAGTTTGTGCGGTCTAAGGTGGCGTTCTTGCAGTGCAGGTCATCTTGCTTGTTTTCTGTTCGTGCGGTCTCTGGTCAAGCCGGGCGGTCTCTGGAGTCGATCGGTCTGTGCGGTCTCTGCTTGTCAAACCGTCAGATTTGTTTTTTGTGTGTTTCGTTCTTCTCTCCTTCGTGATGCTTATGAATCATGTCTCGCCATGTATACCTCGCACTGTATTCAAGTATTGTGATTCAATAAAGCTTTGTGTTGTTGTGTGGCATATTGTGGTTGTTTGGCTATAACTCTGTTGATACAACTCCTGCTTACTCCTAAATGATTCAAATCAAAAATTTTAACAATTGGCTTATGTTGACCTAAGTTTGACTTTGGTCAAATTGGACTAATTGGAGACCCCATAATGGGGCTTTTGGGTCCATATCACTCCTTTAAAGGTTTACCATCTAGTGGTAGGGTCAATTTGGCCATATGAGTATGAATTGAACCCTATTAGGTTGAATTGGGCTATATTTACTTAGATTTGACTTTGGTCAACTTGGCTAAATTGGTTGACCAAATGATGGGGCTTTTGGTCAACTATGCCTCCCTTAGGGTTAGGGACATGGTGGTGGGGTTAGTTCACAGGTGTAAGTTCAATATGAGCTAATTGACCTATGTTGACTGCCTCCTATAGTGGATCACATGTGATTTCACTCAATCCAGTACATCCTAAGGTCACCACCTAGCTCAAACTCACCTCACTCACCACATGTCCTACCCTAATTGAAGTTAAGGGGTCTAGTAGAAAATGGGATGTTACACTATCTCCCTTTCATGCATTATGTTCTCTCTATATAGATTGTCAAAAATTATTTTGAAATCTGATGAAGTAAAATCTACAGAACTTAAGTTGAGTATCTCTTCAGAAATAGAGGTCTCTTCCATTTCATGTATCATCAGGCATTTAACTTCAGACTCATTTTCAGTTTCAGAGTTTGAGCTTCTGTCAGAGGATGAGGAGGAATCACTCCAGCCTCGAGCAATCATCCCTTTTTCTTGCTTGTGGGATTTTCTCCTTTTCTCCTCTTCCTTTCCTTTGGATCTTTGATCTTTCATCTTGTAAATGCATTTAGTGAAAATATGTCCACTTTTCCTATAATAGTTACAAACAATTTCATTAGATGACACAAGCTCATACCTGATGTTCTTAGAGCTTCTTTCTTTGTTCCTTCTTTGTGATTTGAAGGAATGTTATCCTTCTTCCCGATGAAGAGCTTCCTTGCCAAGAATCTAAGCTCTTCTTCAGTAAAGGAGGGAAGAGTCCTTCTTGATTCAGTGGATGCAAAGGCCATTATCTTCTCAGGGGTTGGCTTGGGGAGAGAAGATGATTTTACTTAGTTTTTATCTGGGAGTTAGTCAACACAAATGATTAAAGCCTTCCATACTAGACTTCAGGAGTTATTTCCTTTAGCTTCCCAGTGTCTTTGATTGCCCAAGAGAAATGAAGATATTCTTTGGTGAGACTCTTGAGCAATTTTGTTGGGAAAAACTCTTTTGATTTATCTAACAAATTATCTTAAAGTGATTTCATCAATTAGGATATATTACCCACATTGTATAGAAAGGGTAAAATGGTCATTAGATGTCCAAGGATGTCACACTCACCTTAGAGTGTCAAGACCAGGTCAATAGAATCACAAAATCAATTAAGTTAAGACTTGCGTCGATTGGAAGTCGATGGAACTTCTACTTGATGTCGACGCAACTCTAACTAGAAGTCGAAGCAATTCAATTTGTCTGTCGAAGTATCAAGTCAAGTCGATGCAATGTCGAAATGATCTCGACGCAGTAGACAGAACCTATCAAAGACATATCAGAAGTCGACGCAACATTGACTTCAACTCGACGCAGAAGATAAAGCTCAAGTTCAAGTCTTCAACTTGATGGATGCATCGATAAGAACTCGACGCAACATCGACATCTGAGTTCAGCCAGAGGAAAGAAGGAATTCGAAGCTACTCCTATAAGAACTCAGAGGTGCATCGCTATGATAAATAATGATGTCGACACAGCGTCGAATACAGACAAAAAAAGAAAGTTTTCTACTATCCTTTTTTATGCTATTCCATTTGGTTTACAAAGCAGAAATATGTTCTACAACGGCTCGTTTAGTGCCAAGAATAGAATGGAATATTCCAAAGATGGAGAAAAGCTATTCTTGGATGTTTATTCAAATCAGATGGACTGGACGTGAACAAATATAGAAGGACACATCAATTGTCTATTGGACTTTACATCTAAGGACAGAACAGAAGAGGAAAGAAATTCAAATGCTATTCGACAAAGAATAAGATATACAGATTGAGGTAGAAGAAAAAAAAACACAGATTTCAGTCATCTTCTTCCACTGGCAAAAATCTCTCTCTCTCTACACAGGAAAAGAACAACACAGCTGCTTCATCTTCCTCATCACATAGCAACAAGAAAACAAAAGTGCAGAGAATTAGGATCAAGCACATAACCTTTGCAATCATCACAATCATAAGCAAGGGTTCATCACATTCAGATCCTGTGATAAACAAAAGCTATAACATTCAAGAAACAGCTTCTGAAGAATTTTGAAAATAGAATTCTGTTCTTTCTCTCTTTCTTCTTCTTTATTCACCTACTGTAAAAGAGTTTTAAGAATCCCTCTTCCAAAGGATTCAGTGGTTCTAAGAGTCTCCTTATCAAAAGACTCAGTGGTTCTAAGAGTCTCCTTATCAAAAGACTCAGTGGTTAAAGATCTCCTTATCAAAAGATCTAGATTTATTCTAAGAGTCTCCTTATCAAAAGACTCAGTGGTTCTGAGAGTCTCCTTATCAAAAGATTCAGGCACAGTTAGTGAAATCCTACCAGGGTGGTAGAAGAGAGGATTACCCACATTTTGGGGAACCTCTATAAAAATTCCTGTGTCAACTGTGTTGATTTTCTTTGTTGTCCCATTTCTCTGTTTTCTATTTTTTATTTCGTACAATCAGTACTTTCTTTATTCTGTTTTGGTATTATTGATTGCATATTACTTAGAAGTTTTATTGTATGTAAATTTTGGGTATAAAAGATTTTAAATCTCTATTCATCCACCTCTAGAGAATACTTAGAGGCACTCTGTGCACTTTCAATTGGTATCAGAGGGAGGTTGATCATTAAAAGGTTAACACCTTGATCAAAAGATCTTCTCACTCTTAGTTCATTATTTGAAATTAACTAAAACTATTTTTTAAAGAAAATGAGTTCTAAGGACTACGCATCAACAAGACCACTAGTGTGTAACCTAAATAAGTTTACACTCTGGAAGGCAGAATAAAGCTTTATATGAACTCCATTGACGAAGACATTTTTGATGTCATTATCTTAGGTCCCCCAGCACCATACAAAAAGGATGCAAGTGAATCTGCAACACATGAAATTGCTCCATGGAGTGAGTGGACAGAGGCTGAGAAAAAGCAGAAGGCATGTGATGGCAAGGCAATGAATATTCTGGTCTCCACAATGTCAGATGACATTTTCCAGAAAGTTGCTGGCTGCCAATCAGCAAAAGAGATTTGGGAATCTCTTTCCAGGATGGTAGAAGGAAACTCTGATGAAAGAAAGGATAGAAAGTCCCTCCTCATATCCCAGTATGAGAACTTTCAAAAGAAAGCTGAAGAGAATGTAGCTGAGATGTATGACATGTTCAGCTCTATAATAAATGAGTTGAAAGGTCTGGAAAAGGAAATCTCTCTGACAGAAAATAATGATAAGCTCCTTATGTGCTTCCCAAGCTCATGGGGCTCAAGGATCTAGGATATCAGAGAGTCCAGATGACATAGAGAGATTTCTACAGATGCTTTGCTAGGAAAGCTCAAATCCTATGAGATGCTACTAAAGAGCAGGGCTGAAACAAATACTACGGAAACAACCTCTACTCTCATCCAAAGGAGTCTTGCCTTGAAGGTTGTTGAAGGAGATTCCTCTTCTCCTGAAGATAAGATGTTCAGTCTCTTAGCAAGGAGATTCAGAAAGTGGATCAAGACAGAAGACTCAAGAAGAAAAGAAAAGAGCTCACAGCCCAGATTTGATAAGACTCCAAAGAAGGAAGTGATCTGCTTCTCCTGCAATAAGCCAAGGAACATAGCCCCTGAGAGTACACAAGAACAAAGGCACAGGAGCAGCAGCAAAGAAGAGAAGAAGAAGTCTTTCAGGAAGAAAGACAAGAAGAGGGGTAAAGGTTTCATTGCTGAAACCTGGAGTGACTCATGACTCTGAAGTAGAGTTAAGCTCCTCTTCATCAGAGACTGATGAAGAAGAAGCTGTTGAAGCCGCCTGCATGATGGCAGTAGGGATCTCCTCAGATGATGAAGAAGAACAGGCATCACTATTTGATAATTTTGAGTTTAATTCTGATGATTTTAAAATGTGTTTTAAAGAATTCTATAATGATCACCTTAAAATTCAGAAAGAATTAGAAACAGTTAGGGTAGAATTAGAGAACCTTAAGGAAGATGATTTATATTTGAGGAATCAGGAGTTAATAAGTGAGATTCATAACAAGGAAAAAGAAGTAACTGAATTAACCTATGCAAATACAACCTTCAAAGAAGAGCTAACAAAGGCAAAGACCTTTGAAGACTCACTCAATGGGAAGAGTCAACTTCTCAAAGATATTACATAAAATATCTCAATGAGATTTAAGCACTTAGGTCTAAGAGCAAACCGATGCACTAGCACAAAAGTCCATAGTAGACCAGGCTGGAAAAATCCAGTTAGGTTTGTTAGACCTAGTGACCATCAGACAAGTGAGAGTAGTGTAGCATGAAAGGATCAGAATATTAATAATCCTAATAAAATAACTTTATTTAATAAAGTAAATCCAAACAATGAACAGAAATCTATAGGCAAGAGTAACTCAGAGAAATTAACCCACAATAATCAAACGGCTAAAGTCAAAAGTAAAATAATTAGACATTCTGCAGATTTAGTACATTTGGATACAGTTTATACACACTTCAAGTTCCAAAATAATGCACGTAGATTTGATAAACTCATTCTCTACCATCCAAAAGGATACCATGAAAGACCATTCTATTCTTTCATAGAACTCTATAATGGTAAAAGCAAAGGGCCCAAGGTAACCTGGGTATCTTCTAATGTTTGAGTTACTTGTGCAAGAACATGTTGAGTTCTTTTCCCAGAGAATGTGAAGGGAAAATAAAGAAGTAGTTAATCAATTATAAACAACACATGCAAATGGATTAATCTCTACTCTAATATTCTTTGTTGAGTTTATAATTCATAAAAATAATAGTATAATTACAATTTTTTAATAAAAAACATTGCTGGGAAAAACAGCAAGAACTTTTTAAGAAAATAGTACTGTTTATTCAGAGTTGCGTCGAATAGAATTTGACGTACAGTCCAATTCTATTTGACACCAGCTTCGAGAGCCATCAAAATCAGATAATTCGAATAGCATTCGACGTAGAGTCGATTTCATATCGACGCATACGTCGATTTAATAGTTGTTCATCAAAATTGAAGGTGCGTCAAATTCTAATCGATGCAATGTCGACATGACAAGCGCGCACAGTTTCACTTCTAGAAGTTGTCTCTACACATTTTAGCGCGCTGACTATTAATCCTTTTCGACGATGCTTCGAATAAAACCCTAAGTTGCGACGAATCGTCTTCTTTTAAGCAACATAGGCGTCGAATTCATGATGCTTTCGAATCCTTCCGTACTTGCTCTCATGCTCTCCTTCTCTCTAGATCTCTTGCATTTTTTCTCTCTCTCTCTTCTCTCTTATGTGTGCAGGTACTTGAGATAGGATGGCTCCACCTAAGGTGAACTCAAGTTTTGATGTGGGCGTCAACTCCTTCAATGCAGCATGTGAAATTTTCAAGGCCATTCTTGGTCTATTGCAAAATGCTAGATTGACAAAGCTGATCTCAACAAGGTGCAAAATTTATGGTACTGTTGAGTTGACAGAGCTGAAGGACAACATTTACATAGCAGATGATGGATCTCTCAGTGGAAGAATCTCAGAAACTGATATCAAAATTACTGAAGAAATGTTATCTCACACCTTTGTCTACTAACAGGTGACGAGGCTGATGAACTAATTGGGGAAGAGACCAGTAAGGCATTGCCGATCATGAAGTTCAGGAAAGAGAAGACCATCAATCTAAAGAAGACTGATCTTGCTGAAGAATACAAATTCTTAGCTTATATAGTAGGGAAGGTGATGTTATGCAAAATCTCAGCACATGATGCTATTTAGAAGCAGCATCTGTAGATTATGGGTACTCTTTGTTGGAACATGGTCTTCCACATCTCCTAGGTTTGAGAATAACAAATCCTATGTGTATTTGATCTTGTGTGCTTAAGTGTGCAGGACACAAGTCCATATGACTCAAGGATAACATAAGAAGGTTGCCCCCAGTTTTGAACACAGAATTTCAACATGCCCACTAGCACCGACGGTAGCACCTAGCGTGGATTGAGGCTGTATCCGGGGAAGGATAGGCTAGGGCCACCGGTTCGTGGGGATGCGAGTCGGGATAGAAAACTAAAAGAGTTTTATTATTTGCCTTCAATTTCTAGCGTCATAAGAAGTCAAGTTTTGTAAACTCTCCTTTTCATATTAATAAAATGATGTCTCAATTTTATTTCAATTAATATGCTTGATGTCTTATTTTCCTCTATTGTAATTTCAAATATAACAAAATATTAAGCCACAAGTGACTGAACAAAGTGTGACAGATTAATAATTAATGAAATCAAACTATATATATCATAAAATATGATTCAACACGAATCCTAGCGCAGATCCGACGACTCCCATTCGTCTTCTTTCTCCAGCCTATGGCTGGGATTAATCTGCGTTGGGCCATGTTGCAGCCTGATTTGTCGGCGACTGGGCCACCTCCCCGGCCGGCCACTACCACCACCACCTATGTTGAGATGGGGGCTACCGATTGGCAGTGGTTTGGCCGTCAGAGGTGGAGGTTTCTGGTGATCCGAACATGGACAAATACATGGAAATTCTCACATTTTCCTCCCTTGAATCTGGCTCGATTGAGCTGGATATCTCTCCTATTTGATCTAAGTGACTAGCACAGAGAGAGAGGGGGAGAAACAGACCTGAGTGGGGCTTGAGAGCGGGTAATTCGTCAGGGCAGCATGGAGATGAGTCTCTCCGGAGAGCTTGATCAACTCCTCGATTCTCCTCCAAATGCAGTGAACTCAAGGGCTGGCTCAACTTCTTAGAGTTCTCTGAAGGTGATGGAAAGGTAGGATTAGGCTGAGGAGGGCTGGTTGTATCATTTAGAGTTGGGGGTGGTCGGCCAAGAGCTTTGGATTCTCCTCCTTGGCTCCAAGTGTCCACCACCCCTGTAATTCTGCTGGGAATTCCCTGGAGGGTTCAGTTAAGGCTTTGGGCAGAGGAATGGAGTGCCAAGTGGCCTCCGTTCCTCAAATACCTCTTGTTTTCAATGGGAATTTGGGGAAAACCCCATTCTACCCCTTTGCATGTCATTTCTCTCCCATTTTCAGAGGGCATGGATGGTAATTTAACACTTGGGCTGCTGGATGGGCTTGGATTGAGGCCTTAGCCCAATTGAATTTGTTTTGGGCTTTTAATTTCTTCCTTTAGGCCTAAAATTGACCATGATTGACTTTGATGTTGACTTGGTCAATTGGGTGGGTTGACTGGTCCAAAAGGTTAACCTTGAGTCCCTTGACACCCCCCCCCCCCCCACCCGTGTTAATTGGGTCATGGTGATGCCCTAATTGGGCCAATTTAGTCAATAGGTGTGATTTTGACCAAAATTGGAGGGAAAGTTGACTTTGGTCACTTAGGTCAAATTGATGATCTCATGATAGGAATTTTGGGTCAATTGGGTCCTTCATGATGTTCTAAGACAAGGGTTGAAGTCAATTTTGTTGGAACATGGTTTTCCGCATCCCTTTGATTTGGGAATAACAAATCCTACTTGTATTTGATCTTGTTTGTCATTGTGTTTTTAGCATGCAGGTTTGAACAATGACGACACTAGGTTGCTGTTGTCGGTCTGGATTTGCTCACAAGCTGAAAAGAATGGAGGAGAGCTCACGCCCGACATTAACCCTTAACGCCGGCATTGACTTTCGTTCCCACAAAGATGAAAATGACATGGAGGTAAACTGTCGTAATTGCAGGAGCATTTTGGGAATGATTTGACTCAATGCCAGGCGTTAGACTCAACGCCAGCATTAAGGTTGCCTGAAATGAATGTTTCCAAAGATGTAGAATCTCCTTCCTATTTTGAAGATCCGAGCCATCAAAACATTTCTATACTGGGTCAACGCCAGACGTTAGCCTTAACGCTGACGTTAGCATCCAGTCCTATAAATAGGTGGATTTTGTCTTCTCCAACTACTGATATTAGAGAGCCCTATTCTAGCACTTCAAAAACTCTGTGAAGGCCGTATTTCCAGACCACATCTCCCACTCAATTTCTAAAGGAGGAATCAAAAGAGGCTTGGATCAACATGCTAACACAACGCGAAGAACGCACGCTTGGACTTCAACGATCTTCAGGGATTCTTTGTTGTCTCCTTCAAATTACTGTTGGTTATAGAACAATCATAAACTGGGGGGGGGGGGGGGGGGGGTAGGTGATTCTTGTTCTTTTTCTACTCTTTTAAAATCTTTTGTGAATTTTTACTTGAGTGAAATCGCAGTGCAAAGAGAATGAAGGAAAACACAGCACACAACAACATATGTATAGAGGTTCCTCAAGACCGGGTGTCTTGAGTAGTCCTCTGTCCCCCAGCGCCTACCTAGTAGTGTGCTAGGCTCGGCAAACTCTGCCAAAGTTTTTGTTGTGCATGCCTTACAACACGGACCCGCAAGTCCTTGCAGCCTAGGCCCTCAAGCCCCTTCACTGCACCCAAGCCCGCAAGCTCGACACTCAGGCCCTAAAGCCCTACACAACATAGACCCGCAAGTCATGTGCCTTGAACCCTCAAGTTCCAGCAGCATAGGCCCACAAGCCCCTTCACTGCCCCCTAGCCCGCAAGCTCGACAGGTATGGACCCGCAAGTCCCTCTGCCCTAGCTTTCAAGCCTCGCAGATCTCAAGCCCTCAAGATCGACACACAGATCTAAGAATGGATCTACCGTTTTTGGCCCGCAAGCCTTTACAATAAAAGTATTACAATGAGTTCTTCTGCGTGCTGAGGATTGGCTTATTTTCTTGAAGAAGATGCCTCTGATTCTGACTCTTGAGAGCACAAATCTACTTCAAGTTTTCTTTTCTCTGGAACGGTCTTCTCAGTCGATGAAGCTTGACTGAAAACTCTGATGGCGAATAATTCATTCTCAGTTCTTGGTGTTTCTTAAGTTCCAGGATTCAAAAGTGACTTCTTAGGGCATACACTGTTCCCTTTTATATGAGAGAGTGTCCGCTTAATAGTCTCCTATAATTTCCTTCTCTGACAGACGCACATCCCTCAAGGGCATACGCTGATTAGACAATCAGGCGGCTGCATTAATTGCTGACAGCGCGTCCGGCTACTTTTGAATCTATCTCGATGATATTTCCATTGTTATGACGACATGGATAATATCTCGATGACAGGACTTTGTCAATGCCTTGAACTAGTCTCTTCTTCAATTCTTCATCAGATAGTGATATCTTCGATGACACTGGACATCTCTTTTGTACTCGAGCTTAAGACAACACGATGTCATCTAACTGATGTCGTCGCGATCTTCTTGTCTGCTTGATATCGATGTAACAACTTTATCTTGTCGACGACATAAACGATATCATGTCGACAGACTATACTTTAGCAACTACTTGTCTTCAACTGACCTCCTTCAGTCTTCTCGATGTAACGCCTTCTTTACGATGATGTCCATCGCCATCAGTCACACTAAGCCTTTCTGATGACAAGGCTTCTTCTCGACGCTATCTGTTCTTCTTTGGCCTTATCGACAATACAGTTTCTTGTCAACGATATCTTCGACACTGATCTTCCCTTTGCCTTTTCAACGACATTCATTCTGACTTAGCCTTATCAATGTCAAGGCTTCTTGACGACCACATCTTTGAGTCTTCTTCTTCATCTTCGACTATCTGATATCGTCGTGAAGATGTCACAACGATACCACCATTCTGCCTTGCTCTGCATGTTATTGACGATAGGACTGCTGTTGTCGATGATACGCATGATCCTTTTCGACGACATAGACACAATCATTCTTCTTTGCTTTGCCCATAATATCAATGATGTGTCTGTACTTGTCGACGATATGTCCAGCCCTTTTCGACGATAATATACTTAGGCAGGTTATTGAAGTACTGGACATCTCTTCTTATCTTTTACTTAAATGATAAAGCTAAGAGGATAATCAAATACATAGTGAAGTTCTCTTGAATTGGCGACTTCTCCAAATCAGGAATCATGAGGGAAAGATTCCCAACAATCTCCCCCTATTTGAAGAAGTCAGAATCCCAATTCAAGATTACTTGCACTGACCAATAAGATGTGAGTTTATGCATTGGATGTTAACATAGTTACCATTTCCCTAGCTTTTGCATCTTCTTGAGCTGGTAGCTCCCCCTTGATGTGATGTGTACATCTTTACTTTATTCCTCCTTGATCTTTACTCCCCCTTGATCTTTACTCCCCCTTGATGTGATACATCACATGATGTGTCTTCTCTACCCAAGTTATTCTTTTCTCCCCCTTTCTGACTTTTTTATTATAGGCCTTTTATGACCAGATTGTCTCAGTCTTTGTCCTGCAAGTTCTTCTTACTATTATATACAGGGGGATTAGTAAGCAGTAAGTTAAATTTTACTCTAAGTTTAACATTCCCAATTGGAATTTGAAGAACTTAAACTTAGCTTCATCTAGGGGCTTTGTGAATATATCAACCACTTGTTTGTCTGTGGGAACAAACTCAAGGGTGATATCTTCATTCTCTACATGCTCCCTGATGAAGTGATACTTGATCTCAATGTTCTTAGTCCTGCTATGTGAGACAGGATTTTTAGCGATTGAGATTGCACTGGAGGAGTCCCAAAACAGGAGTGTTTTGGTCATCTTTAAATTGTAGTCTTCAAGTTGATGCTGGATCCATAGCAGTTGGGCACAGCAGCTCCTAGCAGAGATGTATTCTGATTCTGCTATGGAGATTGCTACACTTGTCTGCTTCTTGCTGCTCCAAGAGATCAGTCTTCCTCCAAGGAATTGGCATGTTCCTGAGGTACACTTCTTATCTTCTTTACACCCTGCATAATCTGCATCTGAGTAGCCTGTCAGTTCACACCCATTGTTCCTAGGGTACCATAGGCCAAGATTTGATGTACCTTTTAGGTATCTTAGGATTCTCTTTACAGAGACATGATGAGATTCCTTAGGGTTCACCTGATATCTAGCACAGAAACATGTGGCAAACATTATGTCAGGCCTACTTACAGTCAGGTATAGCAAGGATCCAATCATGCATCTGTACTTGGTTTCATCAAAGGGTATTCACTTCTCATCCTTGCCAGAGACACATTGGTTCCCATTGGAGTTTTCATAGAGGAAGCACTCTCCAATCCAAACTTCTTTACTAGCTCTATAGTGAACTTGGTCTAAGAGATGAATATGCCATCTTCAGATTGTTTCACTTGGAGACCTAGGAAGTATTTGATTTCACCCATGCTGCTCATCTCAAACTTTCCCTGCATCAAGCTAGCAAACTTTTTGCAGAGATTGTTATCTGTAGAGCCAAAGATAATGTCATCTACATAGATCTGCACTAGCAAAATCTTTCCCTTAACTTCCATTAGGAATAATGTCATATCAATCTTTCCCCTAGAGAATTTATTCTCAATGAGAAAGCTTGACAGAGTCTCATACCAGGCTCTAGGTGCATGTTTTAAGCCGTATAGAGCTTTCTTAAGAAAATATACATGATTAGGATGTGTTGAATCAACAAAACCTGAAGGCTGATCTACATAGACTTCTTCTTTGAGATTACCATTTAGAGAGGTTGACTTCACGTCCATCTGATATACATTGAATCCTTGATAGGCAGCATAAGCTAAGAAGAGTCTGATGGCTTCTAGTCTGGCCATAGGAGCAAAGGTCTGATCAAAATCAATCCCTTCCTCTTGTCTGTAGCCCTTTGCCACTAGCCTTGCTTTATTCTTGGTGATGATTCCATTTTCATCCAATTTGTTTCTGTAGACCCATTTAGTTCCTATGATGTTCTGTCCTTGGGGTCTTGGAACCAGTTTCCAAACTTTGCATCTCATAAATTGGTTCAGTTCCTCCTGCATTGCTGCAATCCAAAATGGATCCTGATTTGCTTCATCAAATTTCTTGGGTTCAATTTGGAGAGAAAACTCAGGTACAATGCTTCATTTGCAGCTCCACTCATTGTCAGCACACCTTGGTTGACATTTCCTATTATCTGCTCTTGGGGATGATATCTCATTTGTCTCAAGGCAATTGGTAGTATTCTGGGCACTTCTGCATTAGCAACTTATTCAGGTTGCATTTCTTCAGGTTGGATTTCTTCAGCGGTTTCTGGACTTTCTGCAGTTTCTTCCTCGATTTCAACTATCGCTGACTAATTCTTATTTCTTGGTGAGGTACCAGCATTGTCTTCAATGGATTACTTCTCCATTCTCTCCACTGTACCTGCATTCACTAGAGAACTAGACCAGCCCTTATGTATAAGGCTAGTCTCATCAAATACCACATGTACAGATTCTTCCACTGCTTGGGTATTGATGTTGTACACTCTATAGGCCTTGCTATAAGAGTTGTAGCCAACAAAAATACCCTCACTGCTTTTCTCCTCAAACTTAGTTAGCTTGACTTTTCCATTATTAAGTACATAGCATTTACTTCCAAAGATCCTGAAGTAGGATAATGTAGGTTTTTGGCCTTTCACTAGCTCATAGGGAGTCTTCTGGTAATCTTTGGTGATGGAGGCCCTGTTTATCACATGACAAGCAGTGTTCACAGCCTCTGCCCAGAAATATTCTGGAAGGGAGGAATCACTTAGCATTGTCCTACTTGCCTCTATCAAGGTTCTGTTTTTCCTTTCTGCAACCCCATTTTGTTGAGGAGTTCTAGGAGAGGAAAATTCATGGGAGATACCCAGTTCTTGGTAGAATTCTGTCATAGCTCCTGACTGAAATTCTGTATCATGGTCACTTCTGAAATCTGACCACAGTACAGTCCATCTCATTCTGAATTTGCTTGACAAAGTTCTTCAAGATGTCTAAGGTATCTGACTTCCTTTTAAGGAAGAATACCCAAGTGAACCTTGAGTAGTCATCAACTATCACCAGGGTGTAAGCCTTCCCTCCCAAGCTGAGAATTGACATTGGACCAAACAGATCCATGTGTAATAGAAATAAGCAACTGAAGGAGTATTTGTCAGATATGCTTTTAAGGCTGGTCCTTGTCTGCTTCCCAAGTTGGCATGCTTGACAAGGACCTTCCTTGATGCATTAATTAATATTAGGTCCATTTCTAACCAGGTTTTGTGAGAAAAGCTTGTTTATGGTCTTATAGTTAATGTGTGCGAGTCTCTTGTGCCATTGAACACATAGAGCTTCCTTGTCATCAGCTACAAGACATATAGGCATGGAGGAATTTACATTAAGAAAATTTAGGCAATAAATGTTGCCACTCCTAGTGCCAGTCAAGACAGCCTCGGACTCTAAGGACTTCTTGATTAAGCACTTATCCTTGCGGAAGGTAATTATAAATCCTAGATCACAAAGTTGACTTATGCTTATGAGATTATGTTTCAATCCCTCAACATAAGCTACCCTTGTGATGGTAACTAGACCATTAGAGATATTACCATAACCTTTAGTCATCCCTTTTTCTGAACCTCCAAATATCACAGTTGGTCCATTCTCCACAGGGATGAAGTTTCTTAGATACTCTCTGACTCCAGTCATGTGCCTGGAGCAGCCACTGTCCAAATACCAAATTGGAGATTTGTTGGCATTTGGACATACCTGCAAGACAAATTAATTTCCCTTAGGTACCCAATTCAGATTGGGTCCTTGGTTCCTTGTAGATGGATAAAACAGATTCCTACTCCATTGAGTATTCTGCTCCATTGAGTATTCTACATTTTCTTTGCATTGGATCCTGTTGGGTTGAACCAATAGTCCAGCGCAAGGTGTCCTACTTTCCCACAGCACCAACATTCATACTTGTTGTACCTTCTCTTCTGCTTCACCATTTGAGAAGAGTGGGAGTGTTGGTGAGCAGGAGGGAAGATAACTGACTCAACAGGTCTTGGGTGTACCTTGCAGGTGTGAGAGTGAGGTGGAGTAGGTCTCATCACCTGTTTTTTCACACTCCTGGGAACTGGCTCTATGGGGGCATCCATTTACTTTCTATTGAGGGTTGTTGCTATGGATCCAAGGACAGTGGAACATGATGCTTGCTCCTTCTTTTCAAAAGTGTGAGCCTTAGGATCTTTGCCCTTGACAGTCTCCTTATTGAGTCCTACACCAGCTCTGAATGATCCATAGAAGGTATCAACAATGGGTCTGACTGTCTTGTGCATAGAAAGGCTAGCAGACAATTTCTTCTCAGCCAGCAGCATTTCTTCAAGATTCTTAATGATCTTGTTCTTCTGACCTAATTCTGCATTTTTAAGCTTTATGGACTCCTTGAGCCTATCCATTTCTTTACTCATTTCATCCAGCTTTTCAGCTGTCCCTTTGAGTTCAGATTGGACAGTCCTCAAGGAATCTGACTCCTTGGTCTGGACTTTGAGGAGTTTCTTGCAGTTCTTGAAGGCTTTCCATAAATCTTTGTACTGCTTTATTAGGTCAGCCTCAATATCATATTGAGATCTTGAGTCAGTGTTATTGACTGCAGACATACTCTCACTATCATGCAAAGAGTCTGTCACTGATTCAGAATCAAAGGTAGACAAATGGGCGCTGATGGGTACCTTCCCAGAAGAGGTATCCTCTTGGTTGTCTTCCTTTATGGCCATTAGGCCAATCAGTGCTTCTTCCTCAGTATCTGAGGAGCTTGACTCAGAATCACTTAAAGATCTGACTTTCTTTGCTACAAACCCTCTTTCAGGTCTCTTCCTGTCCTTAGAGCTTCTTCTATCTTCATTGTTCCTTAATTTTGTTCTCTTCGAAGAGCAGTCTGCAGCTATATGACCTGTTTTATTGCAGGAGTAGCAGATAGTGTTAGCCAAATCAAATTTATTAGGTTTTGACATGTACCTGTCCTCCCTTGAGGAGTTGGACCTATCATGTTGATCAGATCTTCTTGAGCTTGAGTAGGTGGGTCTGTAGTTGTCTCTCCTTCTTCTGGTTATCAGCTTCTTGAACTGTTTAGAGAGAAGGACTATCTCTTTGTCAGTGTCATTGGAGTCTGATATGCTGGCATCAGATCCTTCACTGCTTTCTTCCTTGTCCTGGTAAGCAGGAGTCTTGTTCTTGAACCTTCTTGTATTCTCAGCTTTGAGAGTCATAGATCTCTCTCTAGAACTCCCGTTCGAGCTCTCCTCTTCAGCTTTCCTGGTATTGAGCTGAAGTTCATGGGATAACAGCTTCCCATATAGATTCTTGGGCTCCAAGATGCCCAGCTTACCCATCTATCTGATGGCACAAATCTTTATATCCCATTCCTTAGAGAGAGATCTAAGGAATTTATCATTTAGGTCAGAGTTTGTGAAGTCTTTGCCATAATTTTTTAGTCCATTCACTATCTTGAAAAACCTCTCATAACAACTTGAGATGGTTTCACTCTTGCCTTGCTTGAAGGCTTCATACTCCTGATTAAGGAGGGATTTTCTATCGTCCCTTACCTCTTCAGTACCCTCCATATAGACGATCAGAGAATCCCACATCTCCTTGGCTGTCTTGCAGTGAATGAGATTCTGGAGGGTTGAATCATCAATGGCACTTACAATTACATTCTGTGCCCTTTTATCCAGGCTTGCCAAGGTCAGCTCATCCTTGGTCATGTCTGCATACTTCTTTTCCACCATCCTCATTGGATCAATAGTGGATGTTATCAAGGGAATAAAGGGGCCCTCTTGAACAGTTATGTAGATTCTTGGATCAGCCGCCTCCATGAACAACCTTACTCTTTCCTTCCAGATAGGAAAGTTCTCCTTAGTGCAGATTGGGAGTTTCATGGCTCTCATCTCTCGATGCTGATCACCTCCAGCCATATTGGATTGTTCTACGATCTAGATCTGACGGTTAAGTTACTTTCTTGATCAACCTGGCTTTGATACCACTTGTTGGTTATAGAACAATCACAAAGGGGGGGGGGGGGGGGGGGGGGGGTTAGGTGATTCTTGTTCTTTTTCTACTCTTTTAAAATATTTTGTGAAAGCTTACTTTAGTGAAATAGCAGTGTAAAGAGAACGAAGGAAAACACAGCACACAACAACAGATGTATAGAGGTTCCTCAAGACCGGGTGCCTTGAGTAGTCCTCTGTCCCCCTGCGCCTACCTAGCAGTGTGCTAGGCTCGGCAAACTCCGCCAAAGTTTCTGGCCCGCAAGCCTTACAACACGGACCCGCAAGTCCTTGCAGCCTAGGCCCTAAACCCCTTCACTGCACCCGAGCCCGCAAGCTCGACACTCAGGCCCTCAAGCCCTACACAACACAGACCTGCAAGTCCTGTGCCTTGAACCCTCAAGTTCCAGCAGCCTAGGCCCGTAAGCCACTTCACTGCCCCCGAGCCCACAAGCTCGACAAGTATGGACCCGCAAGTCCCTCTGCCCTAGCTCTCAAGCCTCGCAGATCTCAAGCCTTCAAGATCGACACACAGATCTAAGAATAGATCTACCATTTTTTACCCGCAAGCCTTTACAATAAAAGTATTATAATGAGTTCTTGAAGAAGATGCCTCTGTCTCTGACTCTTGAGAGCACAAATCTTCTTCAAGTTTTCTTTTCTCTGGAACGGTCTTCTCGGTCGATGAAGCTTGACTGAAAACTCTGATGGTGAATAATTTGTTCTCAGTTCATGGTGTTGCTTATCGCCGCCGGTACTGTTCTATAAAAGTACTTGGCGGGATTTTCTTAAGTTCCAGGATTCAAAAGTGAGTTCTTTCCTGGCACTCAAAACTTTTGTGTCCTCCTCACTGGTAACCAAATATTTCTTAACCTCCCTTTCCAGTAAGGTTCAGAAGGGGGAGAATATGCATGAGGAGGATCTGCTTGTTCAAAAAGATGTGGGTGGCCAGGAGAAGGAAAAAGAGGATGTTGAAGTTCCTGATCCTAACAGAATTATTACTTTTCAAAAAGGAATAATCCAGAGGGAGCTTCCTGTAGTAACTTAGGGGGAGAGGCCTGCATCAAACTAGGGGGAGCTTGGGGAGATGTTGGCATCAACCCATGGGGAGCCTGAAGAAGCTGATCAGATCTTGGATGAAGTCTCAAAAATTGCTAGAGGCTGCCTAGTCTGCTGAAAAAGCAGCACAAACTCAGGGGGAGCCTCCTAAAAAGATATCCTCATCAAGGATTAATCAGAAATGCTGAAGAAGAGGAAGAGGCTTTGGTGTTCTCTCACAAGAAGGTGACACCTCAGTTCTTCTCAAGGAACAAGAAAACTCCTCCACCAGAATAGAACAATACAAGTGAACAATCCCTATACTAACTTCTCAGGAAACATATTAGGAGTTATACATTTATGGATGAACATTTGATTAATTGGAAGCCTATCATGTTGATCTATGCTTCTGTGTCATGATGATAGTTTATGTCTTTGATACACCTGTATTCTTGTACTCTGTTTTTCATTTATTCATGACTGAAATCACTTAAACAAATTGTAAAATTTGTTAAGATAAATTGGGGGAGATTGTTGGGAAAACTTCTTTTGATTTAACTTAATAAATTAACTATAGGTGAATTTACTTTCTAGGGTAATTACCCATGTTGTATAGTAAGGATAATTAAGTCTTAGAAGTCTTAGGAAGTCAGAGTCAAAGTATGTTTGAAATCACTTAATCAAATTGTAAAATTTGTTAAGATAAATAGGGGGAGATTGTTGGTAAAAACCCTTTTGATTTATCTAACAAATTATCTTAAAGTGATTTCATAAATTAGGATATATTACCCACATTGTATAGAAAGAGTAAAATGGTCATTAGATGTAGTAGGATGTCACACTCACCATAGAGTGTCAAGACCAGGTCAAGAGAATCACAAAATCAGTTAAGTTAAGACTTGCATCAAATGGAAGTCGATGCAACTTCGACTTGATGTCGACGCAACTATGACTAGAAGTCGAAGCAATTCAATGTGTCTATCAAAGTATCAAGTCAAATTGATGCAACGTCGAAATGATCTCGACGCAGAAGATAGAACCTGTCAAAGATATCAGAAGTTGACGCAACTATGACTTAAACTCGATACAGAAGATAAAGCTAAAGTCCAAGTCTTCAAGTTTACGGATGCGTCTATAAAAACTCAACGCAATGTCGACATCTGAGTTCAGCCAGAGCAAAGAAGGAATTCGAAGCTACTCCTATAAGAACTCAGAGGTGCATCGGTATGATAAATAATGAAGTCGACACAGCGTCGAATATATACATAAGAAAGAAAGTTTTCTGCTATCCTTTCTGATGCTATTCCATATGGCTTGCAAAACAGAAATATGTTCTACAATGGCTCGTTTAGTGCCAAGAATAGAATGGAATATTCCCAAGATGCAGAAAAGTTATTCTTGGACGTTTATTCAAATCAGATGAACGGGTCGTGAACAAATATAGAAGGACACATCATTTGTCCAATGGACATTCCCTCTAAGGACAGAACAGAAGAGGAAAGAAATTCAAATGCTATTCTACAATTAATAAGATATACATATTGAGGCAGAAGAAAAAAAAACACATATTTCAGTCATCTTCTTCCTCTGGCAAAAAGCTCTCTCCTTCTCTGCACAGGAAAAGAACAACATAACTGCTTCATCTTCCTCATCACATAGCAGCAAGACAACAAAAGTATAGAAAATCAGGATCAAGCACATAAACCTTACAATCATCACAATCATAAGCAAGAGTTCATCACATTCAGATCTTGTGATAAACAGAAGCTACAACATTCAAGAAACAACTTTTGAAGATTTCTGAAAATAGAATTCTATTCGTTCTTTCTTTCTTCTTCTTTATTCACCTATTGTAAAAGAGTTTTAAAAATCCATCTTCTAAAGGATTCAGTGGTTCTAAGAGTCTCCTTATCAAAAGACTCAGTGGTTCTAAGAGTCTCCTTATCAAAAGACTCAGTTGTTCAAGATCTCCTTAACAAAAGATCTAGATTGGTTCTAAGAGTCTCCTTATCAAAAGACTCACTGGTTCTGAGAGTCTCCTTATAAAATTCTCAGGCACAGTTAGTGCAATCCTGCTAGGGTGGTAGAAGAGAGGAATACCCATATTTTGAGGAACCTCTATAAAAATTCCTGTGTCATCTGTGCAATCAGTACTTTCTTTATTCTGTTTTGGTATTGTTGATTGCATATTACTTACAAGTTTTATTGTGTGTAAATTTAGGGTATAAAAGATTTTAAATCTCTATTCACCCCCATCTAGAGAATACTCAGAGGCACACTATGCACTTTCAAACTTGTCTTTTTTCTCTTCATTATAGATCTTCCTTCCATAGGTCCTTAGACCATTTATAATGGTAGTATATCTTTTATACCATTCCATTATACATTCATCGGTCTTCATTTTGAAAATTTTATATTGGCTTATTAAGTCCACCTTCTTATCGCATCCTCACTTCCTCTAGTAGTAATAGTGAAGGCATCCCAAATTTCTTTTGTAGAGTCACACTTGATGATCGATTGATAGAGATCATCAGATATTGTGCTTACAAGGATATTCATTTCCTTCTTATTATAGTATCTCATTTTTCTATCCTCGTAAGATCATTGTGCTTTTGTCTTAAGAACTTCTCCATCACCTGAAGAAGATGGCTTTGTAGGAATAAATGGTCCTGTAAGAATATATTCATAAATTTCTTCGTCAATAGAATCCATATATAACCTAATCTAGGGCTTCCATATGGCAAACTTTTCCAAGTTGAATATGGGAGGCCTTGAGTTAGTAGCAAAGTATTTTTGAGATGACATTTTTAGAAGTAAAAAAGTAACCACTATAAGAGTAATCAAGATTAAGATCTTGATTTATCAAGGTTTTAACCCTTAGAAGTGAACCTCCCTCTAATATCAATTGAAAGTGTAGAATAAAGTACTTGAATATTTCTCTAGAGGGAGATTAAATAGAGAAGGTGACCACTTATATAGTTTTTTTAATAATTTCTCTAATTCTTCACTTTGTTACTTTTGTTTATATGATAAAATAAATTGATATAGCAGTATTAATACAAGCAATAATTAGGTAGGTGAAACACAAAATTAAAGCAGAGAGATTAGTCAGACGACACAAGGAATTATAGAGGTTACCCAAAAAGTGGGTACATCCTCTCTTCCACATACAACACGTGGGCTTCCACTATCTCACTAAAGAGATGACAAGTCTTTTCCACCTGGAGGCTCCAACCCAATGTCTGTCTTTTCCAACTGGAGGTGATGGAACCCAAGTGAATCTTTTACACTAGTGATTCAAACCACAACAACTCTTTTTAAGGGAGAGTCTGATTGTAACACCCCAAGTCTGGTAGTTCCGCGAAGTAGGCGGAGTGGTAGTGCGGCACGTGAAGCAGGCTAGAATTTTCCCTGTCTGCTCTTAGCGCACGATCAGTGGCCTCATCGCGCACGACCAGTGATCGTGTGCCAGCGATCGTGCGTTAATTCAGAAGAGAATCGAGTTCTGTCTCGGACAGTGCGCACGACCATTTCCCTCTTCGCGCACGACCAGTGATCGTGCGCCAGCGATCGTGCGCTTATTCGCAAGAATTCAGAGTTCTGTCCCGGATAGTGCGCACGACCATTGCCCTCGTTGCGCACGACCACTGACCGTGCGCCTGTGATCGTGCGCCCTGTTTATTCTGTTCCGCGATTTTGAGCGGAGAAGAGGATCCGACCGATCAAATTTCTTGGAATTCGATCCAACGGCTGGGATTTGATGCTGGGGGGTCTTAGGGCTTTGGAGAGGGATTAAACCCTCATTATTTCATAGAGTTCCTCTCTCCTAGGCTAGAGGAAGAAGAAGGGGGCAAGGAAGAAGAAGAGGAGATTTCGCCATTGACGGAGCTCCGGAGCTCCGTTTCGCGAGCCATTTCCGGATCCGGAGAGTGCAGCCCGGTGCGGTTCTTTCCCTCCGCGTAGAATCTCGGATCCATGGCGAAGAGGAACACGTCTAGGGTAACGATTCTTCCTCCCGAACTTTGGACTTGTATTTGTCCATTTATTCCTCTTTCTTTGCTTGCATGAGGTATCTCTTTCACCAAATGGGTGAAGTGTAGGATTTCCTCAAGTCCTTCGGGACTCCGGGTAGATTGTGTCCGTCCCCGGCATATTGCATGTAGAAAATCCGGTAGTCGTGCGGATTTAGGCATTTTGTGTGAAGCCTATTCGTGGCCGTGAGCCCGAATCGGTGATGCTTGATTTGCGACGTTGCATTTAGGTTAGACCTAGAATGCGTGCCGGAGAATGACTCCGTGAACTCACCTATAGTATTTTGGGAGTTAAGTGTAGGCGTCTTGTGAAGATCCCTACGAAAGCCCCATGCTTTGAGTTTTGGATGAAGGCAAACCTTCACCACGTTATTGATGCGGAGCGTATGTACCTCCCTTGTTGAGAATTCGCGAAGCCTAGATCCTTGTGAAGGGGTTAGGTGCATAGCGTATATTTTTGTGTAGCACTTGAAAGTGCTAAACCCTTACGGGCCGAGTTGAAGCCGTACCCGCGTCGTGCGATAGATCGCGACGATTAGAGCACGGGCAAAGCTGAACCGAACCCGTTTCCATGCAGATCGGCGAGAGGTCCCTTCCTCATGAAGGCCGTGTGATCATGGGAGAGGTCGTGGAAGGTGTCATGCCTAGACCGACCAAAAGCTCTTGTTTCCCACCTAAGGTTGTGACCCTTAGGGTGGAGTGTTGTGAATTTGATGTTATGTTTAGCCTCATGCGATTTGCTTAGGCGGTTGTGGGAAACCTTCGGGTGAACCCAACCAACATCACGTGCATACCTAGGTTCCCTTCTTTTTGATGCTCAACCTAGAAGATTGATTGTGCTTGAAACCTCACCTTGTGTAGTTGCACTCTCTTTAGATTTAGTACTTGTGCTAGTATGGCTTACTTGCAGGGTAGAATCTCTGCCACCCCGGGAAAGGGGTGGGGTCGTTATAATTTGGTCAGCTGTGCTGACCGTTGCCTTGTTTACCACCGCTTGGTGGAATGTTCTTATGCAGGTGCAGGTGAGCCTAGCGGGAAATAGCGGGCGTTGGTCCTCTTGCTGTCCTTTTGCTGAGTTGGCCCTCGAAGGCCAGCCTCTTTCCTGTTTTCTCATGTATTGCCGGCCTGCGTGCCGATGTATGCCTTTTTAGAGTTTTGTACATTGATTTGATGTAAGGCCCTAAGGCCGTAACTCTTATTTCTGGATTCATTCCTATGATAGTGGACATGTCTATTTGAATGGTTTAATTAATGCTTCCGCTTACGTTTTGTACTCTCGTTAGTTGTTACTTTTCTGGTTATCACCTTTTAACTCCTAGCTAGTGTGGTTTGTATGGCGTGGGGTCCCGGCCGGACCTGCTGTTATACTTTTTGTACTGGCAGGGTGTTACAATTTGGTATCGGACTTAAGGCGTCGATCCGTAGTTTAGCGAATTCGGGACGAATTCCTTTTAAGGGGTGGTGCGCACGGGCTGTGCATTCACCTAGAACGTCAAAAACTAATAAGAATGTCCACTTAGGAATGAAAAAAACATACTTGTTTGCGGAACCTGAGCGTTCCATGTTTGATGTTTGATACGTTTAGGGTCACTAAATTGTGCCTTGCATGATTATAGGTAACTAGAAGTGCTGCGGGGCGGTCTCAACCCCGTAACACCGCTGAAAGTAGTGGGTCGGCTGAGGTGCCAGCGACCACTCCTTCAGCTGAGATGATCAGAATGGTCGCAGAAGCAGTCTTCGCGATGATCAATGCTCAACCGCAAAGGCTTGCACAGCCTGCTACGCATACTACTGATGCTGCCCCGGTAATTGAACCTGCAGTGGAACCTGCGGTAGCACCAAGGGTTGATGCCCCTGTGCCAGTAGCTGCAGTGGAACCGGCGTTAGCACCGAGGGTGGAGCGTCAAGTTGCGCAAGTAGTTGCGGGGCGAGCGCGTGACCAACAATTAAAGCACTTCTTGAGCTTTAATCCTCCTACCTTCTCGGGATCTGAGTCCCCAACGGAGGCAGAAGACTGGTTGTCAAGAGTTAGAAGAACTCTGAGGGCGACGGCGACGGACGAAGCCATGATGGTCACCTTAGCCACTTTCCTTCTTGACGGAGAGGCTGTGCTGTGGTGGGAAGAGCAGGAACTGCACAAGTTCGGCGATAGAGACATTACTGAAATAACAATGGCTGAGTTTTCAAAGTCGTTCCTCCAGCGGTTTATCCCCTCTGCCCAACGCATTGCGTTACAAAACCAGTTCCTGAGGTTAACTCAAGGTGATCGCTCCGTTGACGATTACTTACATGAGTTTACCAGACTGAGTCGTTATGCGGGGGCATTGGTGGAGGATGAGGAGACGAAGACGAATAAATTCTATGAAGGGCTTCGGGACGAGTTGAGGCTGCTCCTTGCAGGCCCTATGACGTTTGGCTTCCAAGTGATGGTGCAAACCGCCAGATCTTTGGAGTTGGACATGAAGAGGGTACAAGCAAAGAGTGTTGTAAAGAAACCCGAGTTTCATGCGCCGGCCTCTCAGTCCAAGCCGGACTTCAGAAGGAACAAGCGGAAGTTCAAGCAGGCGGAACCAGCTTCTTCGAACGTTTCGGGAGCCACGACCGCGCGGACTCCTATTACGTGTTTCACCTGCGGGAAGGTGGGACACAAAGCTGCGGTGTGTCGAAGTGGTCCCCCAAAGGCGGCAAATCGAGCGGTGGATTATGCTCGGGCTGCGGAAAAGGGCAAAGCGGCAGAGTCTTCGGCCTCCCAACACATTCCGACTCAGCCGAGAGTCTATTCGCTTGGCCAACAAGAAGCCATACGACAAACCGACGTCGTCACAGGTACGAATTAGAAGTTAGCTTTTACAGCTATGTATATGATTCTCACTGTTGTACGACTATGTGTTATTTGTGTACAATTAGGTTTCGTCCTAATTTTCAACTATCCGGCGAGAGCTCTATTCGATACCGGTGCATCGCACTCTTTTCTGTCCGAGGACTTCGTGGTGCGAATCGGAGTGCCGTCTACCTTTGTAGAGGATAGACTGGAAGTAGTGCTACCCAATGGATCTCGAATGAGTGCGGATAGAAAGAGCCGTGTGAAGGTGCAGATCGGAAGTCAAGATTTCGACTTGGAAGCGTCGTTACTACCGTTAGCTGAATTCGATGTGATCTTCGGCATGGACTGGCTCTCGGAGCAGCGAGCATGCATAGATTGCAACGCAAAGGAGATCACTCTGGGAACGAACACCGACGATGAAACCACCTTCGCCGGTATGCGAGGGGCGAGCAAGACGCTGATGTCTGCTCTCCAAGTGGTTAAGGCGGTGAGAAAAGGCGCCGAGTTGTTCTTCACCTTGTTGGAGGCTTCGGAGCCAAAGCCCAGGTTGTGTGATGTCCCAGTTGTAGCGGAATACGCCGACGTGTTTCCTAACGAACTCCCTGGGGCTCCGCCTCATCGGGAGATTGATTTCTGTATCGAGTTGGTGCCAGGTGCCAAACCTGTGGCCCGCTCACCATACCGAATAGCGCCAAAGGAATTGGCAGAGTTGAAGGTCCAATTGCAAGAGCTGCTAGAGCAAGGCTACGTACGTCCAAGTTCTTCGCCTTGGAGTGCACCGGTCCTCTTTGTGAAAAAGAAGGATGGGAGCTTGCGTCTATGTATCGATTATAGAGAGCTAAACAAGTTGACCGAGAAAAACCGATATCCGATTCCTAGAATCGATGATCTATTCGACCAACTGATGGGGTCGACGGTTTACTCCAAGCTAGACCTAAGGTCCGGCTACTATCAACTGCGAATAAGGGAATGCGACATCCCAAAGACAGCGTTCAGTACCCGCTTTGGGCACTTTGAGTTCACGGTAATGCCGTTCGGTCTATCCAACGCACCGTCGGTATTCATGGACTTGATGAATAGGACATTCCGAGAGTATTTAGATCAATTTGTGATCGTCTTCATCGACGACATTTTGGTATACTCTCAGTCGGAAGAGGAGCATGTAGGGCATCTGCACGCAGTCCTGAGCACCTTGAGGAGGAGTCAGCTATATGCCAAGTTCTCCAAGTGCGAATTTTGGCTACCGTCAGTGGCATTTCTTGGTCATGTTGTTAGTGGCGAAGGAATTGCAGTTGATCCGTCGAAGATAGAAGCGATCCAAGCGTGGCCTTTGTTGAAAAACGTAGCGGAAGTCCGAAGTTTCTTAGGACTTGCCGGCTATTATAGGCGCTTTGTGGAAAACTTCTCGAGGATCGCACTTCCTCTCACAAAACTGACTAGGAAGGATCATAAGTTCGTTTGGTCGCCCGAGTGCGCACGAGCTTTTGAAGAGCTAAAGAGCCGTCTGACCACGGCGCCCATTCTATGCTCGCCACAGGGTACGGAAGGCTACGAAATATATAGCGACGCCTCAGGAAGTGGTTTGGGTTGTGTCCTAGTGCAGTTCGGGAAGGTAATTGCCTACGGCTCCCGGCAACTGAAAGTTCACGAGAGGAATTACCCGGTCCATGATTTGGAGCTAGCGGCCGTGGTTTTTGCCCTCAAACTTTGGAGGCACTATCTATATGGCGTGAAGATCGATATCTTTACCGACCATAAGAGCCTCAAGTACTTCTAGACCAAAGGGAGTTGAACATGCGCCAAAGGAGGTGGATGGAGTTCCTTGGGGACTACACCTTCGATATCAAATATACTCCCGGTAAAGGAAACGTAGTTGCAGACGCGTTGAGTCGTCGGGCTCCCGCGCAAGCAAATTGGATTTTGATGCACGATGAGCGTCTAATCCGTGAGCTAGAAGAAATGGAGATCATATGCATTGATAGGAGAACGTCTACTTCAGCATGCTTGAACTGGACGGAAGTTCACTACGACCATGCCGACCGAGTTCGACAAGCATTGGAGTTGGACGAGAGCTTGAAACGATACAAAGCGGAAACCGTTGAAGGGTTAAACGCTGATTTCTCCTTCGAAGACGACCTTATGTGGAAGCAGGAAAGGTTATGCATCCCAAACGTTGGTACTCTACGGGCGGAATTGATGTACGAGGCTCATCATACCAAGTACTCGATCCACCCGGGGAGCACTAAAATGTTTATGGATATGAAGAAACTGTTCTGGTGGCCGGGCATGAAGAAAGACATTGCCCTTTACGTAGCCAAGTGTCATACTTGCGCGTTGGTGAAAGCGGAATGTCAACGTCCCGGTGGGTTTCTGAAGTCCTTGCCGATTCCGGAATGGAAGTTCGATGATATTTCGATGGATTTCGTGCACGGATTGCCGAGATCGCAACATGGAAACGACGCCATATGGGTGATCGTGGACCGTTTGACAAAGGTATCACACTTCATTCCGAACCGGAAGGATGATTCCGTAGAGAAGCTAGCAAAGCTCTATGTGGATAGTATCGTGAGACTGCACGGTGTCCCTCGTAGCATCGTCAGCGATCGTGACGGGCGTTTCACATCGAAAGATTGGAGGCTTATCCATGAACTGTTGGGCACAAAATTGAAGTTCAGCACGGCCTTCCACCCGCAAACGGATGGACAGACCGAGAGAACCAACAGGACTATGGAGGATATGCTCCGAATGTGCGCTCTAGACTTTGGAAAGAGGTGGGAGGATCACCTCTATTTGATCGAATTCGCCTACAATAATAGCTACCAAGCCAGCATAAAGATGGCTCCTTTCGAGGCCCTCTATGGTAAGAAGTGTCGTACGCCGTTGTCTTGGGCGGAAACGGGCGATACTAAGCTATTGAAGCGAAAGGATGTTGAAGAAGCAACTTCGACGATCCGGGCTATACGCGAAAGGCTATTGGTTGCCCAGGATAGGCAAGCAAAGTATTTCAACGTGATAAGTAATAAAAAATATGTATTTTTGGTATAAGTATTAGTATAGTTTTAATTAATATTGTGAATTTTCTATGTAAATTAATGAATAAATTGCTTCTTTATTATTTCTGGTTTCTAACTTAGTTTTATTTTTGTTTTTGCAATTTTTTGCAAAATTTTCACAGGTCACGCCCTCAGACACGCCCGTGACCAAGGGCGTGTAATTTTAAAGATCAAATATCAACGGGACGGCTCAATTCAGATCAAATCCCGACAAATCGCTCAAGTCACGCCCGAGGTCACGCCCGTGACCAAGGGCGTGTAATTTTAAAAGCCAAATTTCCAGCTGGCAGCCGTTTTCAGGTGAAATCTCGAAGAGTTGATCAAGTCACGCCCGTGACTCTACAAGTCACGCCCGTGTTCCAGCAGAGTCACGCCCGTGAGCCGCCAGCGCATCACGTCTCGAAGCCGCACCCATGCTGCCGACATCAGCCACCCATAGTCACGCCCGTGACTCACCAAGTCACGCCCGTGACATACCAAGTCACGCCCGTGTGCAGCCATGTTTGACGGCCAGACCTTCCAGAAGGCGGCGAATACAGCCGAGCAAATGTCACGCCCTAAGTCACGGCCGTGACATTCAAGTCACGCCCGTGACCTAGGGCGTGTAAAACTCAAATTTTCCCTATAAATAGAGGGGCTCGGCTGAAGTTATTTTCATCCAAATTTTGAGTGGTTTTTGTTGTATTGTGAGTTCTTTTGAGTGATTGTGAGCTTCTCTTCTGCATTTCAGTTTAAGTTCGTTTGTAGTTTTTTCGTCTTCCTAGTCTAGTTGTAATGCTGATTTCAGAAATAAAATGATGTTTTTCTCATTTGGATCATCTTCTTTTTATTAATGTTAGTGTGTGTGCGTGTATGAGTTTAGCTTTATTGCTTTCATAATTTAGTTTTATTGCTTTTATAGTTAGTTTTATTGCTTTCATAATCTAGGTTTACTGTTTTCATAGCTTAGATTTACAAGCTTTCATAAAATAGTTTTATCGTTTTCTTTTTCGCCTTATTTTATCGCTTTCATTTTAAACGCTTTCTTTTTCAGTTTCTTTTAGAGTGTGTGCGTGTATGAGATAGTATTTTCCTTTTTTGTAGCTTAGTTTTTATTTCAGTCTTTATATAACTGCTCTATACCACCCCCTTCTCAAATAAGAGGCTAATTTACTTTAGCACTTATTTAAGTCGGTTGGGACGGATATTATTTCTGCACCTTTATAAGTCTTTTCATTTCTATACCACCCCCTTCTCAAATAAGAGGCTAATTTACTTTAGCACTTATTTAAGTCGGTTGGGACGGATATTATTTCTGCACCTTTATAAGTCTTTTCATTTCTATACCACCCCCTTCTTAAATAAGAGGCTAAGAACTTTTTAGCACTTGTTTAAGGTGGTTGGGACGGATATTATTACTGTTTTTATATAAGTCTTTTTATTTCCTTTTTATCCGCTTATATCCGCTTTAATTATCAAACATGTATTTTTCAACCGATAATGCCGTCTCCATTCCGATGAGTGGCTAATTTCCTTTAGCGCACGACGTCGAAGAGCATTGGGACACAAAAATAGTTTTTCTATAAAAATTAAAACATCTCTTTCTAAAATAATTAACGCTTAAGGTTTACCCGAGAATCACGTTGAGTGGAGCCACATAATCGATGTGTGGTTTTCATTTCCGTTTTCGTACCTAGTTAGCCGAGAGGCTCGTGTGTACGGACTGATCACTCACGGGTAAAGAGAAGTGCGCTCTACCCTCGAGAGAGGACGAGGTAACTCTCCCGAATTGGAAATAAAAACCCAATAGCGGGGTTCGTAACATAAAGCGAGTATTAAGAACATTCGATTGTAGAACGAGAGTTCGGTCGAATATTCATAATCTCAGGTGGGCGTACCCTCGAGAGAGGAGCGTTCATAATTATGGAACCTCCACGGCCAAGTCATCTTAATATTTTGAAAAGTCATCACTTTTAATTCTACGAAAAATCTATTTTCGTCTCAAGGTAATTCGACGTCGCGCGCTATATTTCTCATCACTTAGAACTCTAGTAAATCGCTTAAATCATCTTTCGCATTTTATCATTTAGAACTCTAGTTAAATCAACTAAAAATATTACTCCGATAAAATAATAGTTCGTCCCTCGAAGTAGCATAATCAACACGACCCGCGGAAATATACGATCCCGATATTTTCTAAAAATATCCTGTATTACTTGCGATAAGGTATACTTGCCTTTATCAAATGATTAATTTGGACTAAAAATTCAAACACAGCTTTTCAAACTCATTTAGTGCAAAACTCTCCTTTTCTACTATTCAATTCAATAGAATTCGGCATTGTAGCCGAAGCGTAATTGTCAATATTCCGAAAGAAGAAAAAGATCGCTACTTCTATCCTTCGATAGGATAACGGTTAATTTCTCAAAGTAGGAGTACTTGCGAGACTCTTCGAAAATATCCGCCAATTCTAAACTCTTAATATAAAGGTTATCTTTTATTTATAAAACAAAAAGAAGAAGCCCAAGTAATCATCAAGTTTTTGGCGCCGTTGCCGGGGACGTTTGTGTTGTTATTTGAAAGTAGGAACTGCTATTAATTTTATTCCTTATCTATATATTAAAAAAAAAAAAAGGGCACAAAAAAAAAAGAGGTTACAAAACTAATAAAAAAAAAATTATATAAATATAAAAACTTATATTATAAAAAAAAAAATATATATAATAATAATAAAACAGAAAATCCAAAAATATTGTTTTTTTAATTTATGACCCGAGGAAACTCCTCGGACGATTCGACTATTCCTTTTGACCCCGAAATCGAGCGCACTCTTCGTGAGCGCATCCGATCTCGTGATCAAAACTTACTCGAAACCCCCGAAGAGTCAATCAGAGATACTGTAAATATGGGCGATCCAATTCCAAATGCGGCCCCGGCCCGGACCATGGCATATTATGCCCGGCCGAATTTGGAAGATACAGGATCCAGTATTACTCGCCCGTCAGTTAATAATAATAATTTTGAAATAAAATCCAGCATAATTCAAATGGTACAACAGTCGATTCAGTTCGACGGTTTGCCAGATGAGGACCCAAATCAGCACCTTTCAAACTTTTTAGAAATATGCGACACCTTTAAAATTAATGGCGTCACTGATGACGCCATTCGTTTACGCTTATTTCCATTTTCGCTACGGTCAAAGGCCAAATCATGGTTGACTTCTCTTCCGAGAGGGTCCATAACCACGTGGGCCCAATTGACGGAATTTTTCTTAACTAAGTATTTTCCTCCGTCAAAAACCGCAAAACTACGCACGGATATCACATCCTTTGTGCAATTCGATTCCGAGTCTCTTTATGAGACTTGGGAGCGTTTTAAGGAATATTTGCGTAGGTGTCCTCATCACGCGCTACCAACTTGGCTACAGGTCCAAACGTTTTATAATGGTTTAAATTTTTCTACACGTCAGATGATTGATGCGGCTTCCGGGGGAACGTTAAACAACAAAACCCCAGAGACCGCTCAAGCTCTGATCGACGAAATGGCCATGAATGCGTACCAATGGAACGTGCCAAGGTCGCGTCCTACTAAACCGGCTGGTCTTTTTGAAGTGGACGCCACTACTTTCTTAGCCTCACAGGTAGAGCGGCTAAGTAAGCAGGTGGCGGAGATGACTGTTTCCTCCTCCACTCCCGCTTGGAATAATAATAATAATAATAATAACGTAATCGAAGAATCGGTGGATTACCTCGGTAATCCGGTTAGACCCCCCTTCAACCCTAATAACAACCCGTATAGTAATACTTATAATCCAGGTTGGAGGAGCCACCCTAATTTCTCCTGGAGCAATCCTAACAATGCTCAGAGGCCCCCAAATATGAATCCTCAGGGATTTCCGCAAGGATTTCCGCAGGGATTCCAGCCTCCTCCTCCAAAACCTTCGCCGCTCGAAGATATTTTGTCTAAGTACATCGCGTCCAACGATTCAAATATCCGGAATCTTACCGGATCGATTAAAAGCTTGGAAAACCAGGTTGGACAACTTGCAAAGATGGTCTCCGAGCGGCCATACGGAGCTTTACCAGGGAATACAGAGCCAAACCCAAGGGAAAATGCCAACGCTATAACCCTTCGAAGCGGCAAGGAGGTCGTCTCCCCATTGCGGGTTGAGCCTAAGGTATGCATTTCGCCTCCGACCCCTCCACCCTCTTCTTCGATTCTAATTGCTCCAGCTTCTCCGGTTGTGCCAAATGTTTCGAGTCCTCGAATTCCTTACCCGTCTAAAATTAATAAAGAGAAGGAGGACGAAAATTATCAAAAATTTTTGCGTATTTTAAAACAAATTCAAATAAACGTCCCCTTCTGCGAGGCACTCTCCCAAATGCCGAAATATGCGAAATATCTTAAAGAGTTGCTTTCTAATAAAAAGCGACTCGAGGATGTTTCGCGTGTTTCCCTTAATGCGGAATGTTCGGCTGTTCTCCTTAACAAATTGCCGCCAAAACTAAACGACCCGGGACGGTTCTCCATCCCGTGTCTCTTTGGCAATATGTTAATAAAGTACGCTCTTGCAGACTTAGGCGCCAGCATCAATTTGATGCCTTTTTCTCTTTTCAAAAAACTCAATTTAGGCATCCCGAGTCCGACAAAAATGAGCATCCAACTCGCGGATCGCTCGGTAAAGTACCCAATCGGGGTAGCGGAAGAAGTTCTGGTCATGGTTGACAAGTTTATCTTCCCGGTAGACTTTGTCATCCTGGACATAGAGGAGGACGTCGAGGTACCCATCATCCTCGGTCGCCCCTTTCTCGCAACCTCCCGTGCGTTAATCGATGTCAGTAACGGTCGCCTCCTCCTTCGAGTTGGAGACGACGAAGTTACTTTACATATCAACCCCTCCATGCGGAACTCACTATCGAATGATGATTCCTGTTTCAATTTGGAATCCGCGTTTGTGGACGAGTGTTCTTCTCTTTCAGAATTGCTATCCTTAATGATAGACGATTCGGATCTGGCGAATCAACCTCCTTTAGAAGAATTACCGCCAGATTCGCCTTTCGAGCCTTTCGACTCGAAAGATTTAAAAATCTCCACTTCCTACGAAGAACCTCCGGTCTTGGAGCTTAAGCAACTCCCCGACCATCTAAAATATGCTTTTCTAGCCGCGAACTTAAAGCTTCCGGTTATAATATCTTCTACTTTAACTGATTCAGAAACATCCGAATTGGTTGAAGTTTTATCTAAACATCGCCGTGCAATTGCATGGCAAATTTCCGATATCAGGGGAATTAACCCCTCATTCTGCTCCCACAAAATTTTTCTCGAAGAAAACCCCCGCAAAACAATTCAGCCTCAACGACGACTTAACCCGAACATGCGGGAAGTCGTTAAGACTGAAATTATTAAACTCCTTGATGCGGGGATTATCTATCCTATTTCCGACAGTACGTGGGTAAGCCCCGTACAAGTCGTCCCGAAAAAGGGCGGTATAACGGTCGTGGCAAACACGAATAACGAATTAATCCCAACTCGTACTGTTACGGGTTGGAGGGTGTGCATCGACTACAGAAAACTAAACGATGCCACCAGAAAAGACCACTTTCCGTTACCGTTTATTGATCAAATCTTAGAGCGTCTCTCCGGTCACCCTTTTTATTGCTTCCTTGATGGTCTCTCGGGATTTTTCCAAATCCCTATTTCACCCGAGGACCAAGAAAAAACGACTTTTACTTGCCCTTTCGGCACCTTCGCATATCGGAGGATGCCGTTTGGCCTCTGTAACGCGCCAGCTACATTCCAAAGATGTATGCTGGCAATATTTGGCGAGCTAGTAGAAGACATAATGGAAGTCTTCATGGATGACTTCTCCGTCTTTGGAAACTCTTTTAAAAATTGTTTAAAAAATTTAGATAGAGTCCTCCAACGGTGCGAGGAGACAAACTTAGTCTTGAACTGGGAGAAATGCAACTTCATGGTCCGAGAGGGTTTAGTCCTCGGCCATAAAATTTCTTCCAAGGGGATGGAGGTCGATAAGGCCAAAGTCGCTATAATTGAACAACTTCCTGTTCCTTCGAACGTCAAATCAATTAGAAGTTTTCTTGGCCACGCAGGTTTTTATCGGCGGTTCATTCAAGATTTTTCAAAAATAACCAAACCGCTAACTCACCTCCTGGAAAAAGATTCCCCATTCATTTTTGACACGGCCTGCGTAGAGGCGTTTAATTTTATTAAAAAGCAACTTATCAATTCTCCAATTCTGGTGGCGCCAGATTGGTCTCTTCCGTTTGAGATTATGTGCGACGCGAGCGATATCGCAGTAGGAGCTGTCTTAGGCCAACGCGTAAATAAATATTTTCATCCAATATATTACGCTTCTCGCACACTCAATGCCGCACAGGCTAACTACACCACAACGGAAAAGGAACTTCTCGCCGTCATCTTTGCTTTTGATAAATTCCGACCCTACGTAACCCTTTCACATGTAATCGTTTTCACTGATCACTCCGCCTTGAAATATCTTTTGGCCAAAGTTGATGCTAAGCCTCGCTTACTTCGATGGATCCTCATTTTACAGGAATTTGACTTAGAGATCCGGGATAAGAAGGGGGCTGAAAATTTAGCAGCCGACCACCTCTCACGTTTAGAACACCCCGTCGCAGAAGCGCTCGTCGAACCCGAAATAGACGATCGATTTCCTGAGGAGCGCCTTTTAATCATAAATAATACCAAAACTTCTTCTACCCCTTGGTTCGCAGATTACGCGAACTATTTAGTCGCGCGGGTCCTTCCAAAAGATTTTTCGACTCAGCAGAAGAAGAAATTCTTCTCTGACTTAAAAAACTACTTTTGGGAGGACCCTTTTCTCTTTCGAGTCTGCGCAGACCAAGTGATACGAAGATGTGTTTCCAGCGAGGAGGGTGCGCAAATATTGCGACACTGCCATGAGGGGCCGGCTGGAGGGCATTATCAAGCCAACCGGACCGCGCGGAAAGCGTTAGAGTCAGGCTTTTATTGGCCCACTCTCTTTAAGGATGCTCACACTTTTGTGAGTATATGCGATAGCTGCCAGCGGTCGGGTAACATCTCCCGTCGTGACGAGATGCCCCAAAATTTTTATTTAGAATGCGAAATTTTCGATTTGTGGGGCATAGACTTTGTAGGCCCCCTACCTCCTTCTTTTAATAATCGCTATATCTTAGTGGCGGTCGACTATGTATCTAGGTGGGCGGAAGCGCAAGCTCTGCCCACCAATGATGCGCGAGTCGTCGTCCATTTTCTATTAAAATTATTTTCTCGCTTTGGCACGCCCCGTGCAATAGTAAGTGATAGGGGCACGCACTTCTGCAATGCCCAGTTTTCAAAAATTTTATCTAAATACGGCGTCACGCATAAGCTCGCCACCGCCTATCACCCCCAAACGAGCGGCCAAGTAGAGGTAGTAAATCGCGAGATAAAACGCATTCTGGAAAAAACCGTCTCTTTAAATAGGAAGGATTGGTCCTCAAAACTCGACGACGCGTTATGGGCGTATCGTACGGCATACAAGACCGCTATCGGTTGTACGCCCTATCGATTAGTCTACGGCAAAGCGTGCCATTTACCGGTAGAATTAGAACACCGCGCTTTTTGGGCCTTAAAATTTTTAAATCTCGATTCGAACTTAGCCTCCGAGAATAGGAAATTCCAACTCAATGAACTCGATGAATGGCGTGCGAACGCTTATGAGAGTAATAAATTTTATAAGGAGCGTTCTAAGTTCTTCCACGATCGAAAAATTAAATTTCCAAAAACTTTCGCGCCGGGCGATCTTGTCCTTCTTTATAATTCACGTCTTCGTCTTTTTCCGGGTAAGCTCAAATCCCGCTGGTCCGGCCCCTTTGCAGTCAAAGAGGTTTGGCCGTATGGGACCGTTCTTATCTCTCACCCCGAAAAAGGCGATTTTAAAGTCAACGGCCACCGTTTAAAACTATATCTTGCGGGCGATCCGGTGGACGGACACACAGAATCTTTAACCCTCCCCAATTTATAATCTCACCACGCCAAATGCGTCAAGCTACGCGACGGTAAACAAAGCGCTCGTGGGAGGCACCCCATATTTATCTAATATTTTTATTATGCTTTTTCTCTATTTTTGCAGGGTTTCTTCCGACCCCGCCAGCTTTACTTCAGGGAAGCCCTTTTGCTTCCTTTTTCCTTTTGTATATATTGCATTGTTATTTTCTCTTCTTCATACTTACATTACAACATTGGGGACAATGTTGGGTTTTACGTATGGGGGTGTATTTCCCGTTTTCAAAAACAAAAAAAAAATAATATGTATTTTTTGTAGTTGAAAAAAAAAAACAACAAAAAAAAAATAATATGTATTTTTTGTAGTTGAAAAAAAAAAATAACAACAAAAAAAAAAAAAAATAAATAAACAAAAAAAAAAAAGACAAAAAGAAAAAAACTCCAAAAATAATAAACCCTACTTTACTTTTATTCTTAAAGCATTTAGTTTCGAGAGTATATGTTTGTGGATTTTCATAATCGCTAGTTTTACTATTTGTTTGTTTATCTAAGATCGATAGATTTAAACGTTCGGGGTTAAGTTTTAAAGAATATCTTGTGTTTTTAATTTAAATAGAGGCTTTGTTATCAAGCACTACTTCTACTAGCTAAAATAGAGACATGTGTATTATGTTAGCAAAATAACTTTAGACTGCAATTATCCCTACTTTATGTCTTCAGGAATCTAGGAATATTCAACTTACTAAGGTTGCTCTCAAAACTTTTTTTTATTATTCTAGAATTTCTCTTGAAAACCCCTTGTATACACCAATTTAGCATGGCAAAAACACAAAAAGAAGAAAAAAAAAAGGATCTTATGTCAATGGGAATACAAAAATTCCGTAAACATAGGCACCCAATATTTGTTAAAAGAAATCCTATGTCAATGGGAATTGCAAATTCCGTAAACACAGGCATTGGGTTAATTAAAAAGGTCAATTTTCCCTCGTCCCTCGTACACCAACGATGGGAGTCAAAGGAAACTTTATAAGAGGGGTGAGATGATACAATTCATCACCCCTAATCCAAGTACTCTTCTATTTGCCAAGGCTTTTTACCCCCTTTTCCCTTAACCAAATTATTGTTTCTAGTTTTAATTCAAAAAATCATTTGAGAGCATAATTAGTAACTTATATTTTTCCTTTATGTTTCTTTAAACAAAGGTTATTATAATTTCGATCTAATCTCGTTTACTAATGATTGCAATTTTGTTTGCTATTTGGTTAATTAAGAAGTCTTTTGGCCAGGACATTTCTTCTACTTAAATCATTTGCATAATTTAGGACTTAACTCTTATTACTCCGAATTTTTATTTTTCAGTCTCTTATGATTAAAATAAAACGATAGCCGAAAATTAGAACTTATGTTAATCCCGTATAGATCTCTCTTACTTTTGCCCTGGAATAGCAAAAGCTTAAGTATGGGGGTATTTGATAAGTAATAAAAAATATGTATTTTTGGTATAAGTATTAGTATAGTTTTAATTAATATTGTGAATTTTCTATGTAAATTAATGAATAAATTGCTTCTTTATTATTTCTGGTTTCTAACTTAGTTTTATTTTTGTTTTTGCAATTTTTTGCAAAATTTTCACAGGTCACGCCCTCAGACACGCCCGTGACCAAGGGCGTGTAATTTTAAAGATCAAATATCAACGGGACGGCTCAATTCAGATCAAATCCCGACAAATCGCTCAAGTCACGCCCGAGGTCACGCCCGTGACCAAGGGCGTGTAATTTTAAAAGCCAAATTTCCAGCTGGCAGCCGTTTTCAGGTGAAATCTCGAAGAGTTGATCAAGTCACGCCCGTGACTCTACAAGTCACGCCCGTGTTCCAGCAGAGTCACGCCCGTGAGCCGCCAGCGCATCACGTCTCGAAGCCGCACCCATGCTGCCGACATCAGCCACCCATAGTCACGCCCGTGACTCACCAAGTCACGCCCGTGACATACCAAGTCACGCCCGTGTGCAGCCATGTTTGACGGCCAGACCTTCCAGAAGGCGGCGAATACAGCCGAGCAAATGTCACGCCCTAAGTCACGGCCGTGACATTCAAGTCACGCCCGTGACCTAGGGCGTGTAAAACTCAAATTTTCCCTATAAATAGAGGGGCTCGGCTGAAGTTATTTTCATCCAAATTTTGAGTGGTTTTTGTTGTATTGTGAGTTCTTTTGAGTGATTGTGAGCTTCTCTTCTGCATTTCAGTTTAAGTTCGTTTGTAGTTTTTTCGTCTTCCTAGTCTAGTTGTAATGCTGATTTCAGAAATAAAATGATGTTTTTCTCATTTGGATCATCTTCTTTTTATTAATGTTAGTGTGTGTGCGTGTATGAGTTTAGCTTTATTGCTTTCATAATTTAGTTTTATTGCTTTTATAGTTAGTTTTATTGCTTTCATAATCTAGGTTTACTGTTTTCATAGCTTAGATTTACAAGCTTTCATAAAATAGTTTTATCGTTTTCTTTTTCGCCTTATTTTATCGCTTTCATTTTAAACGCTTTCTTTTTCAGTTTCTTTTAGAGTGTGTGCGTGTATGAGATAGTATTTTCCTTTTTTGTAGCTTAGTTTTTATTTCAGTCTTTATATAACTGCTCTATACCACCCCCTTCTCAAATAAGAGGCTAATTTCCTTTAGCACTTATTTAAGTCGGTTGGGACGGATATTATTTCTGCACCTTTATAAGTCTTTTCATTTCTATACCACCCCCTTCTCAAATAAGAGGCTAATTTACTTTAGCACTTATTTAAGTCGGTTGGGACGGATATTATTTCTGCACCTTTATAAGTCTTTTCATTTCTATACCACCCCCTTCTTAAATAAGAGGCTAAGAACTTTTTAGCACTTGTTTAAGGTGGTTGGGACGGATATTATTACTGTTTTTATATAAGTCTTTTTATTTCCTTTTTATCCGCTTATATCCGCTTTAATTATCAAACATGTATTTTTCAACCGATAATGCCGTCTCCATTCCGATGAGTGGCTAATTTCCTTTAGCGCACGACGTCGAAGAGCATTGGGACACAAAAATAGTTTTTCTATAAAAATTAAAACATCTCTTTCTAAAATAATTAACGCTTAAGGTTTACCCGAGAATCACGTTGAGTGGAGCCACATAATCGATGTGTGGTTTTCATTTCCGTTTTCGTACCTAGTTAGCCGAGAGGCTCGTGTGTACGGACTGATCACTCACGGGTAAAGAGAAGTGCGCTCTACCCTCGAGAGAGGACGAGGTAACTCTCCCGAATTGGAAATAAAAACCCAATAGCGGGGTTCGTAACATAAAGCGAGTATTAAGAACATTCGATTGTAGAACGAGAGTTCGGTCGAATATTCATAATCTCAGGTGGGCGTACCCTCGAGAGAGGAGCGTTCATAATTATGGAACCTCCACGGCCAAGTCATCTTAATATTTTGAAAAGTCATCACTTTTAATTCTACGAAAAATCTATTTTCGTCTCAAGGTAATTCGACGTCGCGCGCTATATTTCTCATCACTTAGAACTCTAGTAAATCGCTTAAATCATCTTTCGCATTTTATCATTTAGAACTCTAGTTAAATCAACTAAAAATATTACTCCGATAAAATAATAGTTCGTCCCTCGAAGTAGCATAATCAACACGACCCGCGGAAATATACGATCCCGATATTTTCTAAAAATATCCTGTATTACTTGCGATAAGGTATACTTGCCTTTATCAAATGATTAATTTGGACTAAAAATTAAAACACAGCTTTTCAAACTCATTTAGTGCAAAACTCTCCTTTTCTACTATTCAATTCAATAGAATTCGGCATTGTAGCCGAAGCGTAATTGTCAATATTCCGAAAGAAGAAAAAGATCGCTACTTCTATCCTTCGATAGGATAACGGTTAATTTCTCAAAGTAGGAGTACTTGCGAGACTCTTCGAAAATATCCGCCAATTCTAAACTCTTAATATAAAGGTTATCTTTTATTTATAAAACAAAAAGAAGAAGCCCAAGTAATCATCACAACGCCAAGCATAGGAACTTAGAGTTTGTCGTCGGTGACCGGGTTTACTTGAAGATCAAACCGTTCAAAGGGGTATCAAGGATTCGACGCTTGAAAAAGCTCAGTCCGAGGTACTTAGGACCGTTCGAGATCGTGGAGCGTGTTGGTGATGCGGCTTATCGGCTTGCACTATCTGCAGAGCTGAGCGGTCTGCACGACGTGTTCCACATTTCAGTGTTGAGGAAGGCAGTGCAAGAGCCTACTCATATCGTTGCGGTCGGCAAAGTTCCGGTCGATAGTGGGTTGTCGACGAAAGTCAAGCCTTTATGCATCGAAGATACCGAAATAAAGCAGCTGCGGAACAAGTCCATTCGGATGGTAAAAGTCCGGTGGGATAACTGCGGCCGAGAGGAGCTCTCTTGGGAGAGAGAGCAAACGATGCTTGCGGAGTATCCCGAGCTTTTTCCCTCAGGTAAAGTATAACTGTAATTTATGCTATTACTATTTCCTGGATTTCGGGACGAAATTCTTTTAAGGAGGGTGGAGTTGTAACACCCCAAGTCTGGTAGTTCCGCGAAGTAGGCGGAGTGGTAGTGCGGCACGTGAAGCAGGCTAGAATTTTCCCTGTCTGCTCTTAGCGCACGATCAGTGGCCTCATCGCGCACGACCAGTGATCGTGTGCCAGCGATCGTGCGTTAATTCAGAAGAGAATCGAGTTCTGTCTCGGACAGTGCGCACGACCATTTCCCTCTTCGCG
Source organism: Dactylorhiza incarnata (assembly GCA_033032865.1). Taxonomy (NCBI): domain Eukaryota; kingdom Viridiplantae; phylum Streptophyta; class Magnoliopsida; order Asparagales; family Orchidaceae; genus Dactylorhiza; species Dactylorhiza incarnata. The sequence goes on along the minus strand of JAWHQI010000464.1, from coordinate 631,354 downwards.
CACGACCAGTGATCGTGCGCCAGCGATCGTGCGCTTATTCGCAAGAATTCAGAGTTCTGTCCCGGATAGTGCGCACGACCATTGCCCTCGTCGCGCACGACCACTGACCGTGCGCCTGTGATCGTGCGCCCTGTTTATTCTGTTCCGCGATTTTGAGCGGAGAAGAGGATCCGACCGATCAAATTTCTTGGAATTCGATCCAACGGCTGGGATTTGATGCTGGGGGGTCTTAGGGCTTTGGAGAGGGATTAAACCCTCATTATTTCATAGAGTTCCTCTCTCCTAGGCTAGAGGAAGAAGAAGGGGGCAAGGAAGAAGAAGAGGAGATTTCGCCATTGACGGAGCTCCGGAGCTCCGTTTCGCGAGCCATTTCCGGATCCGGAGAGTGCAGCCCGGTGCGGTTCTTTCCCTCCGCGTAGAATCTCGGATCCATGGCGAAGAGGAACACGTCTAGGGTAACGATTCTTCCTCCCGAACTTTGGACTTGTATTTGTCCATTTATTCCTCTTTCTTTGCTTGCATGAGGTATCTCTTTCACCAAATGGGTGAAGTGTAGGATTTCCTCAAGTCCTTCGGGACTCCGGGTAGATTGTGTCCGTCCCCGGCATATTGCATGTAGAAAATCCGGTAGTCGTGCGGATTTAGGCATTTTGTGTGAAGCCTATTCGTGGCCGTGAGCCCGAATCGGTGATGCTTGATTTGCGACGTTGCATTTAGGTTAGACCTAGAATGCGTGCCGGAGAATGACTCCGTGAACTCACCTATAGTATTGCGGGAGTTAAGTGTAGGCGTCTTGTGAAGATCCCTACGAAAGCCCCATGCTTTGAGTTTTGGATGAAGGCAAACCTTCACCACGTTATTGATGCGGAGCGTATGTACCTCCCTTGTTGAGAATTCGCGAAGCCTAGATCCTTGTGAAGGGGTTAGGTGCGTAGCGTATATTTTTGTGTAGCACTTGAAAGTGCTAAACCCTTACGGGCCGAGGTGAAGCCGTACCCGCGTCGTGCGATAGATCGCGACGATTAGAGCACGGGCAAAGCTGAACCGAACCCGTTTCCATGCAGATCGGCGAGAGGTCCCTTCCTCATGAAGGCCGTGTGATCATGGGAGAGGTCGTGGAAGGTGTCATACCTAGACCGACCAAAAGCTCTTGTTTCCCACCTAAGGTTGTGACCCTTAGGGTGGAGTGTTGTGAATTTGATGTTATGTTTAGCCTCATGCGATTTGCTTAGGCGGTTGTGGGAAACCTTCGGGTGAACCCAACCAACATCACGTGCATACCTAGGTTCCCTTCTTTTTGATGCTCAACCTAGAAGATTGATTGTGCTTGAAACCTCACCTTGTGTAGTTGCACTCTCTTTAGATTTAGTACTTGTGCTAGTATGGCTTACTTGCAGGGTAGAATCTCCGCCACCCCGGGAAAGGGGTGGGGTCGTTATAATTTGGTCAGCTGTGCTGACCGTTGCCTTGTTTACCACCGCTTGGTGGAATGTTCTTATGCAGGTGCAGGTGAGCCTAGCGGGAAATAGCGGGCGTTGGTCCTCTTGCTGTCCTTTTGCTGAGTTGGCCCTCGAAGGCCAGCCTCTTTCCTGTTTTCTCATGTATTGCCGGCCTGCGTGCCGATGTATGCCTTTTTAGAGTTTTGTACATTGATTTGATGTAAGGCCCTAAGGCCGTAACTCTTATTTCTGGATTCATTCCTATGATAGTGGACATGTCTATTTGAATGGTTTAATTAATGCTTCCGCTTACGTTTTGTACTCTCGTTAGTTGTTACTTTTCTGGTTATCACCTTTTAACTCCTAGCTAGTGTGGTTTGTATGGCGTGGGGTCCCGGCCGGACCTGCTGTTATACTTTTTGTACTGGCAGGGTGTTACACTGATAACCCTTTATAGTAGTTCGGTTGAGTGAACGAGTTCTAAGGCTCCTTGAGAGAGTGCCTCTGATAAAGAGAGACTATCTGAATCTCGGAAATAGGAGATTCGGTGTACACAGAAGATGGAGAAGAAGAGTTGGCTCTCATAACTTTTCTTGTCTTGACTTTTTAAGTTCTGAGGACAGAAAATCTTAGCCCAAGCGTCTTGGACATCCTTTGATCAAGGTTGTCTTTATATGTTCTTCTCCTTCCTTTTCTATTCAAGTACCAATAGAATAGTATCGGTGTGGGTGGCGACATGACTGGCGCCTTCATTTCCACGAGAGCAACAACTCTTTTTGAATTTAGCTGAACAATTTTGAATTTAATTATTGATCGCTGAGAGAGAGGTTCGCTAATCGTTGAGAGAGCCCTATTTGAAAGGTGCAAAGGTGGAGATGAATTTCAGCCTTTATTTTGATCTGAGTTTATCGATCAACGATTGCTGAGCAATGCTGGAATCACCAATCAACGTTCCCAGATCATTGTGCCTTTCTTGTATATACTGGTAGTTAAACTTCTTCACTCTAAATCAACCAGTGTAGAAGTCTTCAGAGAGACATACTTCTAAGTTCTGCATGTCTTCAAATATTCTATAAGATGTGTTTGACCTTAAGTTCTCACCTACCATTTTGAGGATCTAACTTTAACACTAAGTGTTGGGAACAGTGCCCAGCAATGTTCCTGATTTGAAGAAGTGCTCAGCTCAATGATAAGTGCAAGTTGTATTTAATGTTCCATCTAGCGCATGCTTGCAGAGATCGACAATATGTGAAGTACCTTAGTTATTTCAGTAAGTACTATATCGTCAAGAAGAACAGGAGCTGTCGTCGACAATGTATGCTTGTCGTCCTGATGATGAGCAAAGCAAACGCTGAGACCTGGAGTATTCGTCGAACGCAGAAGGAAGTTCATCGAACGAAGAATGAAGTTCTTCGAACACTGAAAATTGGCGAGTTCGTCGACCGCTGAGACTTGGCGTGTTCGTCGAACGCAGAATGAAGATCGTCGAACGCAGAACGCTGTTCATCGAATGAAGATTGTCGTTCGTCGAATGCAGAGAAGAATGAAGACAAAAGGAAGAAATGTCGTCAAGAAGACGCGGTATCATCGACATCACCAAAGTGGCCTTGTCGTCGAGAAGAACAATCATCGTTGTAAATAAGGCATGTCGTCGAGAAGACTGAAGAAGGACAGCTGAAGACAAGCGGCTGCTAAAATATGATCTGTCGACATGTTATCACTCATGTCGTCGAGAGAACAAGGTGATTACGATGACACAGTCAGAGATAACATATCGATGTATATGTAGAAGCGCCATAATGTCTCGTATCGTCGAGATACCATTATCAGAGGTAGAAGCAAGATGAATTGAAGATCTAACAAGTTGTAAGGGTTCGATAAAGTCCTGTCGTCGAGATATTGTCCATGACGTCGTAAAGATGGAAATATCGTCGAGACAGATTCAAATGTTGCGGACGCACTGTCAGCATTTAATGTCGCCGCCTGATTGTCCAATCAGCGCATGCTCTTATGGAATGGGCGTCCGACATTAAAGGACATCACATGTTACCATTATGCGGCTCATCTGTCCTATAAAAGGGAACAGTGATTCCCTAGAAAAGTAATCTTCGAAAAAGAGAAAAAGAATGAGAAAGAATCTCGCCGCTACACTTCAATAGAACAGTATTCTCGGCGGGGAAGAAGAAGATCAAGTAGAGAGCAAGCATCAAGTGTTCTCTGAAGAATCAGTCATCTTCATCGACTGAAAAGTAGTCGATCAACATCAGGCAAAAGACGAGGAGGCTGAAGAAGATCCAGTGTTGAAACTCTAAATCAAGAAGCATCTTCTTCAACCGAAAGAAGCCAATCTTCATCAGGCTAAAGTTGCCAATCTTCATCCGGCAGAAGAAGTTGTTATTTCTACTCTAATTTCATGTAAAGGCTTGCGGGCCTATTTGTCTAGCTTGAGGGTTGGAGAGCTGTGAGGCTTGAGGGCTAGGGTAGTGGACTTGCGGGTCCGACACCATCTAGCTTGAGGGCTGGAGAGCTATAAGGAATGAGGGCCAGGGCAGTGGACTTGCGGGTCCGATCTTGTCGAGCTTGAGGGCTCGGGCGCAGTAGGGGCTTGCGGGCCTAGGATGTAGGCATAGGACTTGCGGGTCTGTGTTGTGTAGGGCTTGAGGGCCTGAGTGTCGAGCTTGCGGGCTCGGGGGCAGTAGGGGCTTGCGGGCCTAGGTTGTTGGACTTGCGGGTCTGTGTTGTAAGGCTTGAGGGCCTGAAGTTTTTGGCGGCGTTTGCCGATCCTAGCACACTGCTGGGTAGGCGCAGAGGGAAAGAGGACTACTCAAGATACCCTGTCTTGAGGAACCTTTATAGATCATTGTGTGATTTCTTTGTTATGCTTTATAACTTATAGATCTTCTAATTAGAATACAAGAACACCTAAAGGGGATAATATAATTTGAAAAACCTATTCACCCCCCCCCCCCCTCTAGGTGATAAATCGACACCCAATAAACAACAAGTGGTATCAGAACCAGGTTGTTCTAAGAAAAGCTTAACAGCTTGAACAGATCTGCCATTGAGTGTTCAAGTATCACAACTATGGAGTCAAGGATAGTTGTTTGTTCCAGAGAGAACTTTGCTCTTTGGAAGTTAGAGCAAGAACTTTCATGGAGGAAATAGATCCCAAAATGTTTTTAATTACTCAAGAAGGACCCTCCATGACTATAATAAAAGCTGAGATCCTCCTAGCCATCTTGGACAAAGTAGCCAAATATATTCTTGATGATGCAATTGACATCTCAACATTTCAGAAACTGGCTCACTGCATAACAGCAAAAGAGATGTTGGACTCTCTAACAATCCTTATGGAAGGATCAGAAGAAGAAAGGAGCAAAGCAGCTAATAAGAAAATCAGAACACTGAGTGACAGTGACTCAAGCTATTCAGACTCAGAAGAGAAGACTCAGTTTGGACTGATTGTCCTATCTGAGTGAGAGGAAGAAGTCTAGGATGAAGTCTCACCTGAACAGGTATGCATAAAAGCTCCTCTATCTACCTTAGACTCAGATTCAGAGACGAGCTCATCTGGTAATGATGACTGGTCCAAGTCAAACAATGATCTCCTAGAAGATGTCAAGATGCTGTGCAAGGAGCAGGATACAAAGATCCCCTCCCTTCAAGCAAGAAATCTTGATCTCTCAGAGAAAGCAAAGAGGCTAACTCTAGAGAATGCAGAGTTTTGTCAACTCAAAAAGGACTTTAAGGCAAGCTCCAACCTTGACTTGATAGACAAATTTGGCAAAACTCTGAAGGCATTGATTGAAAGCAAGAAGTTGTGCTGCTCACTAACCAGAGAAGTAGCTCTTCTGAAGAAGGACAAATTTCAGCCTAAAGTCCTGAAATCTAAGAATGACAACACCAGAAGGGAGGAGAGTAAACTCCCCTTTGTAGTAAAGCCTGTGACAAGCTCCTCCAAACCAGAGACCTCTCCTTTACTGGTAAATGGTTGCTGCTCCACTCAGAGAAGGGAGCAGGGATGCTTCAAGGAAGACAGATCAGGCAGACCGTGTGGGAAGAAGGCTAGTTTGAGGAAAATAATCTCACCCTCCAACAAGAACGCTGGGCAATCCAATCTTGGGTATTTCAAGTTTGGGAGCTCCACAAGTGGAGCAAAGAACATGCCAAAAACCACAAAGGTACCTCAGGAAGTTATGAGGAGGCAGAAATTTGCTGAGCCCAGAGAAGAAAAGAAATCCATAGAGAAGAGTAACACCATATGGAAAATAGTGAATGGTGACAGCAAACATCACATCTACCATCAGCACAGTCCACCTTCTTTGCATCATTCATTTGTTCACACACAAAGAACTCCTACTCATACAGTCAGCCAGAAAAGAAGATATAACAGGTATGAGTGTTGGTGCTGTGGAAAGACTGGCCACTTTGTAATTGATTGTTGGTACAATCCAGCTGCTCCAAGGGTAACCAATGCTAAACTGGCAAATAATCTCTTTCATAATCACTATGCATACCCTAGGGCAGTTATATCCAGTATGCCCGTTAAAGCTAACAATTTCCTAGGACCCAAATTCACTTGGGTTCCTAAGGGCTTGTAATCTTATTTTGCAGGTAGTCTAAGTGCGCACCAGAAGCAAATCTGGGCCTTGGACAAGGTGGTTATTCTGACCCATTGGCAAAACAGCAAAGTCTATTTACTAACAAAACTGATGCAGGTATCTTACTAAGAAGAGGGCTAAAAGCTGCATAGGGTTGGTGCCAAAGGATAACTCCCAGGCAGAGCGAAAGAATGCCTTAGGTAGACATGTAAGGAAGAATTGACTCGTCGAGACAAGAAGTTGTTACGATGACACAATAGACGTTACGACGACAAAGATTCGAGCTGGGAGGATACGTATCCAAGGAGCATTTCGACAACAATAACCGCATCGGCAAAATATAATCGAGCTATTTTTATCGGGATTAGATGGGTCCATCGGAGCCGTCTGATCATTTTTTTAATGTACGCGCCTCTTCATCTATCGACACTATAAATAGAGTGAATGTTCGAAAATAAAAATTACGCTATCATTTGCCCTAAGTGATAGCAGATTTTCCGTGCTTTGAAATTAAATGAAGGTTTGAAGATTTTCTCCAAAACTATATCCGATTAAGGCAAGCGTACCTTATCGTCTATAGTATAGGATATTTAGGAATATCAAGGTCGTATTCCACGGGGCGCGTTGATTACTTCTACTTCGAGGAAAGTCACCATTATCTTATCGACGAAAATTTGAGGTTTGTTTTGCTTAACTAAAAAAAGACAAAAATCAAGCTAAATGAAGAGATTAAACATTGCATGAGAGGGAAGAAAAGATACCATTGCATGAAAGAGAAATTGCTAAAGAGAAAGAGAACATGAAAGAGAGAAAACTTAATTTTATTGAAAATCAAAACGATTGCAAGCCTTAAATAAAGAGTACAAAGAAAGGGGAAAATAAGATTACAAGCTTAAGAGAAACTAGTACATGAAAGTTACATTAAAACATTGCATGAAAGGAAAAGAGAGAACATGAAATCTTAAGAAAAACATGAACATGAACTTGAAAAACTCACTAACAGCTCAAGCAGCACCTCCCCCACTCCAAAATTCTGAACCCTGGACTCAAGGAGAGCCTCTGAATTTATAGCAGAAATTTTCGAGATACACGCCCTCGGTCACGGGCGTGACCTAGGGCGTGTAAACATTGCTGACAGTGGATTTGGCAGTAGCGTGGACTTTGCATGACGGCGGCAGAAAATCGGACATTACACGCCCGTGTAACTTTGGTCACGGGCGTGTACCTGGGCGGCTTCATTAAATGCAGCATGGGATGGCTTGCGGCTCGGCGGCGTGCAGGGATCACGCGGGAAAGTCACGGGCGTGACATTTCAGGTCACGGGCGTGTACCTGGGCGGCTTCAATTAATGCAGCATGGGCTTGAATTCGATGCGGCAGGGGCAGGGATCACGCGGGAAGTCACGGGCATGACACTTTGGTCACGGGCATGACTTGGCTCAACTCTTTGACAGCATCTCCACGTCTCGACGGCGGCCCGCTGGGAAGATTCTATGTTTACACGCCCTTTGTCACGGGCGTGACTTAGGGTCACGGGCGTGACCTGGGGCGTGACTTGTGGTGGATTCGTCGAACTCAGCTCGATCTTCGTCGAACGCAGATCTTTAGGTTACACGCCCTTGGTCACGGGCATGACTGAGGGCGTGTACTTGCCAATTTTTCCAATTTGTCCCAAAATTCTGCAAATATTAAAATTAAGCTAAGTTATAGACAAAATTATAAAATAACTAATTATGACCTAAAATTGACATAAAAAAGATGAATACATATTAAATATTTACAAAAAATTCTATTAAAAAGATATAAAAATACTACTTATCAAATACCCTCATACTTGAGGTTTTGCTATTTCCAGAGCAAAAGTGTGAGACATAATTTATAAGACATTCTTAAAAATTTTAATTTAAACTAAAATTTCATTTAAACCAAAAGTTAAGTTAAGAGTAAATTCAAGGAGGAGTTAAGTCCTAAATTATGATGATGATTTGAAAAGAGGAAAAATGTTTAGGCAAGGACTTCTCAAGAAAATTAATTAGTTTAACAAAATTGTAGAAATTATAAAACTAAATTAAATTAAAATTATAAGAACTCTACCTTAAAAGAAACTTAAGAAAAAGTAAATTACTAAATATTGCTCTTTCCATAATCTTACACTAAATCTAGAACAATGATAATTGGCTAAAGGGGTTTTCATTAAATTTGGCATAAGAAGAGATCTTTTTGAAAGGAGGAAATGGAATTTATCCTCATCATGAATATTTTTTTCTCTTCTAATAAAAACCTAAAATGTATATGTTTAGGAGTAATGAATTTTGTCCTCTTACTCCATGCCATATAATCTTTTAAATGATTTTGGGTGCATATGTTTAGGGAATAATGAATTTTATCCTCTTATTCCCATGACATATGATCTTTTAAAATACTTTTTTTAATGTCATCAAAGGGGTAGGGTAGAGAAAATAAATCTAGCTAGCTATAAATTATTTTGAGAGCAAATTCTAGTAAAATTAAATTTCCTAAGATCTAAAAAAGTTAAAAGAAAATATAATTGAAATCTAAAGAAATTTAGCAAATTCACTACAAAATGAAGCCATTTAAAAGTAAAAAGAGAAGTCATGCTAAATAAGTTCTCTAATCAAGTTAAAATCATAAGATGATTCTTAAGACAAGATTACCTCAAATTTAAAATTAACAAACTATGATAATCAAAATTTTAGCTAATTAAAAACCTGAACATGCTTATAAATATTCTCAACTAGATTTCTAAGAAATCACAAAAACAACAAATAGGAGAGGTATAAGATTTTTGTGTATTTTTTTTTAGTTTTTCATATATATATTTTTTTAATTTTTATATTATCTTTTTTTTTTGGATTTTTGATATTATCTAAATAATAAAAAAGACTAAACATAAACTAAAAAAAAAACTAAAATGTTTTTGTTAATTCTCAGACTTCCCGAGGTCTACCCGGTGAAGGGCTCGCAAGGTACTAGAGGTTGTGATGGGAATTCAAGACCAAGGCGACCTTTCCGAGAATTTAAATTTTCGATTTTCTAAATTTTTTTTGAGTTTTTGGGGTTTTACAAGTGCTTAAAATGAAGAAAAATAAGAAAATATATTTTATAAATTTTTTTTTTTTGAAAATTTTCTAATTTAAAAAGAACTATTTACACCCCCATACTTAAAGTTAAACATTGACCCCAATGTTTAAAACTAATTATGAAGTAAGAGAAAATAAAGTAAAAGACAAAACAAAAATAAAAATAGAAAAGAAGGAGAGGTTAAGAGGGTTTCCCTGGTTATGAAGATGCGGGGGAAGCGGCGGTTACCTACAAAACATGTTAAAATAAAAAGAAAATAATAAAAAGATAACTTTGGGGTGCCTCCCAAAAGCGCTTTGTTTAAGGTCGCGTATCTTGACCCACTTACCGATCATATTATAGGAGGAAGTAAAATCGAGTCACTCTTTTCATTAGTTAACTCTCCCGGAAGGTATAATTTAAGGCGGTGCCCATTAACATTGAAGGAACCTTTTTCCGGGTGAGAAATTAAAATTGTCCCATAGGACCAAACCTCTTTAACAATAAAGGGTCCGGACCATCGGGATTTTAGTTTTCCTGGAAAAAGGCGAAGGCGAGAGTTATAAAGGAGGACAAGATCGCCCGGCGAAAAAGTTTTCGGAAATTTTATGTGTTTATCGTGATAAAACTTTGTTCGCTCCTTATATAACTTATTGCTCTCGTACGCATTCGCTCGCCATTCATCTAATTCATTTATTTGAAATTTTCTTTGTTCGCCCGCTAAAGTGGAATCGAGATTTAAAAATTTAAGCGCCCAAAATGCGCGGTGTTCTAGTTCGACCGGAAGGTGGCAAGCCTTGCCATCTACCATTCGATATGGTGTACAACCGATAGCGGTCTTGTACGCCGTTCGATAGGCCCATAGCGCGTCATCGAGCTTTATTGCCCAATCCTTTCGATTAACAGAAACTGTTTTTTCTAAAATCCGCTTTAATTCTCGATTAACAACTTCGACTTGGCTGCTCGTTTGTGGGTGATATGCGGTGGATAATTTGTGCGTGACACCATATTTTGCTAAAAAAATTGTAAATTGACTATTGCAAAAATGGGTGCCCCGATCACTCACTATAGCGCGCGGCGTGCCAAATCGAGAAAATAATTTTTTTAAGAAATTAACGACGACTCACGCATCATTGGTGGGTAGAGCTTGCGCTTCCGCCCACCTCGACACGTAATCGACCGCAACGAGAATATATTTGTTTGAATACGAGGGAGGGAGAGGACCAACAAAATCAATACCCCAAAGATTGAAAATTTCGCATTCTAAGAAAATATTTTGGGGCATCTCATCCCGGCGAGAGATGTTCCCCGACCGCTGGAAGCTGTCGCAAGTACTCACAAGGGTGTGAGCATCTCTGAAGAGCGTGGGCCAATAAAAGCCCGCCTCCAGCGCCTTCCTCGCGGTTCGGTTCGAATGATAATGACCACCGGTGGGTCCCTCGTGGCAATGACGTAAAATTTTAAAACCTTCCTCACTTGAGACGCATCTTCTCACCACCTGGTCTGCGCAAACACGGAAAAAAAGGGGTCCTCCCAAAAATAATTCTTTAAATCAGAAAAGAATTTCTTCTTTTGCTGACTCGAGAATTCTTTTGGCAGGACCCGGGTACTAAATAGTTAGCCAAATCCGCAAACCAGGGGGTAGAAGATGAATTAATATTTTCGAGAGCTAGGAAGCGCTCTTCGGGAAATTTATCGTTAATGTCGGCTTCTATTAATGCTTCCGAGGAGGGATTTTCTAATCGAGAAAGGTGATCGGCCGCCAAGTTTTCGACTCCCCTTTTATCCCGGATCTCTAAATCAAACTCCTGCAAGAGGAGGATCCATCGCAAAAGACGAGGCTTGGCGTCCGATTTACTTAAGAGATACCTAAGCGCGGAGTGATCTGTGAAGACGATAACATTAGAAAGCGTGATATACGACCTAAACTTATCAAAATCGAAAACGATTGCTAGAAGTTCCTTCTCGGTCGTGGTGTAGTTTGCTTGTGCAGACGTGAGTGTTTTGCTCGCATAATAGATCGGGTGAAAATACTTACTCACCCATTGGCCTAAAACGGCACCAACCGCAATATCACTCGCGTCGCACATGATTTCAAAATTGAGCGACCAATCTGGGGCGACTAGAATCGGGGAGTTTATAAGTTTCTCTTTGATAAGTTGAAAGGCTAAATGGCATTCATCGTTAAAAAGAAAAGATGATTCTTTCTCGAGAAGATGGGTTAATGGCTTTGTGATTTTGGAAAAATTTTGTATAAAACGCCGATAGAACCCCGCGTGGCCTAGGAAACTTCTAATAGCTTTTATGTTTGTTGGTGGGGGGAATTTTTCAATTACTTCGATCTTGGCCCTACCGACCTCGATCCCCTTGCCCGAAATTTTATGGCCAAGGACTAATCCTTCTTTGACCATAAAATGGCATTTCTCCCAATTAAGCGCTAAATTTGTTTCCTCACATCGCTACAACACGCGCTCGAGATTTTTTAAACAGTTTTTAAACGAGTTTCCGTACACGGAGAAGTCGTCCATAAACACATCCATCACCTCCTCTACTAACTCGTCAAATATTGCCAGCATACATCTTTGGAATGTAGCTGGCACGTTACAAAGACCGAATGGCATCCTTCTATAAGCCAAGGTGGCAAAGGGACAAGTGAAAGTGGTTTTCTCTTGGTCGTCGGCCGAAATCGGGATTTGGAAATATCCCGACAAACCATCGAGAAAATAGTAGTAGGAGTGATCCGAAAGGCGCTCTAAAATTTGGTCGATAAATGATAAAGGGAAGTGATCCTTACGGGTGGCATCATTTAGTTTCCGATAGTCGATGCACATCCGCCAACCCGTAACAGTACGAGTTAGGATCAATTCATTATTTTTGTTCGCAACTACCGTGACGCCACCTTTCTTTGGCACGACTTGTACTGGGCTAACCCAAGTACTGTCCGATATCGGGTAGATGATTCCCGCGTCCAGAAGTTTTATAACTTCGGCCTTAACGACTTCTTTCATGTTCGGGTTTAGTCGTCGTTGAGGCTGGACTGAGTTGCGGGAATTTTCTTCGAGAAAGATTTTATGAGTGCAGAAAGATGGGTTTATACCCTTAATATTCGATAATTGCCACGCAATTGCGTGGCGGTGCTTTCTTATGACTATAGTCAACTCAGAAATTTCTGAGTTGCTAAGATCGGATGAAACGATGACGGGTAGTTTAGACTCTTTTTCAAAAAACAAATATTTAAGGTAAGGGGGGAGTTGTTTTAACTCTAATACGGGTTGTTCTTCATAAGAAGTCTTAATTTTTAATTTTTTTAAAAGTAATGGTTCGGGTGGTGTGGGGTGAGAAACTTCTTCTTCTTCAACATAAAAGAGCTCTACGGGCTCGGAAGCACTACTTGCCTATGAAACTAACTCGAGGGATGAATCGAACTCACAACACTCTTCTAAGTAAAAACATGAATCGTCATTTTCTAATGTGTTCCGCATCGAGGAATTTATGTCGAAAGTAACTTCATCGTCTCCAACCCGTAGGAGGAGCTTTCCGTTACTTACATCTATAATAGTACGGGAGGTGGCAAGGAAGGGGCGGCCTAGTATGAGGGGTACTTCGGCATCCTCTTCGATGTCAAGAATGACAAAATCCACCGGGAAGATGAATTTATCAACCTTGACGAGCACGTCCTCCACTATTCCTATCAGATATTTTAAAGAACGATCCGCTAATTGAATACTCATTCGAGTGGGCCTTGGAATTCCTAGACCTAGCTTTTTGAACAAAGAAAATGGCATAAGGTTGATGCTTGCTCCAAGATCCGCTAAGGCATGTTTTACTAACGAATTGCCAAATAGACATGGGATGGAAAAACCGTCCCGGGTCATTTGTTTTTTTAGGCAATTTGTTAAGTACAACCGCGGAGCATTCTTGTTGAAACCGATTTCTCGGTCTCTTGTGGAGCTCGGGGCCCTCAAAGAATTGAGGGGCGATTAGCCCTTACCGGTCCCTCGGAAGAGGTAGGCAGATAACTCGGACAAAGAACAAAGACCCTGGTCTCAGCAAGGAGGTCCCTCCATTAACCCGGAAGATCGTTGAGCGCTTCCCCTCCCAAGCCAAAGCTAAGACTTGGGCACCTTGGAGAGCTAGAGAGCCCAAACCAAAGCGACCTATGGAGAGAAGAAGGCTCAAAGATTCTAAAACCGGTCCTCTTCCAAGGTGCCCTTTAAGGTCTATTTATAGATTTTGGTTTTGTGTTCTGTCAATAGCCAACTCCCGCTTTCCATTCTTACTATCCGCACCCCAAATTGGTCTGCTAACAGCCAAACTCCGCTGTTTGGAGGGGCTAGCCGCAGACCACCAGGAGTTTTCTGGTAAAAGACCACCCTAGGTACCGGCGAACCAGAGACCCTTGACATGTTCTAGCGAACACGGGGCTCGCCAAAATGTCTGGCTGGCTCGCCTGCCTAGCAAAACTCCTTCGACTGACTGGCTCGCCTGCCTCTAGGGCTTGCCTGCCGAACCACTCTTTAGCGAGTCGGGCTCGCCAAAATGGCTAACTGTACCCCAGAAGCGGCTATTTGCACCCCAAGGTCCCGGGCCTTCCTAGCGAACTCCTTCGACCAGCTGGCTCGCCTGCCTCTAGGGCCTCTCGCTCTTCTTGGGCTCGCCCTGCCTGACTCGCCCATCTCTGGCTCGCTCCCTTGGGTATGCGTACCAGGGACCCTTCCAGGCGAACATCGGGGTTGTACACAATCCACGCTCTTCGCGAGGTTGTCTTGAGCTCGCGAAGAAACATCCAACCCCTGGTGTTCGCCGATTCGGCTGACGTGGCGGGAATCTTTCGGTGGGTCCCACGTCCAAAACTATAAATACCGTCCGCTGCAGCTAGTGATCGAGCTTTTCCTTCCCCTTCTTCCTCGCAGGAAACAACCTCTCCCGAATGTCTTCTAAGCCGAGCGCGTTGGATCGGTTGAAGGCTTCCAGGGAGATGGCGAAGGCCCAGGCCGCCGGACGCAATGCCTGGATGTTCAACCCCGCCACATCCCCTTCCCCCCAGACTAAGAAGGCCAAGACGGTTTGGAGGTCGCAGGGGGAGGACGTGTCGTCACCTCCTGCCTCGCCTCCGCTACTGAATACCGGGCTCGCGCAACAGGTATTCTTCGTCTAGACTTTTTATTCCGACTCCCTATTCACTCCTTCCCCTCTCGCAGAATCCTCCACCTGAGGAACGCCTGGCGGGCCTCATGCTGACCTCTTCTCACGCTCCGTCCCCAGCGAAGTTGGGATCGCTAGATGCTGGGACCGGGACCTCAACCCTACAGGCGCCTCTCTCACAACCCCGTACGTCATAAGTACCTTCCTTTATCCCCGCTTAAGTCTTTGTGCGATATCTATGCGCTTATGACCCGTGCAGATACCCCACCGCCGAGCCCCAAGAAGAAAGGCTCCACACCGGCGCACTCGCCGATTCCGCCTAAGGTTAACGTGGAGATCCCGGGCTTCGATATGGTGGCCAGGCAAAGTCCAGGCGGCTCGCTTCTCGACGGCGCCCAGGTCGCGGAGAGGGTGGTGTATCCCCCTGGTCTGGGGAAACCCCACGTCCCAGGGTTCCGCAAAAACTTCCAGGGTCGACCGGAGTCCTCTCGCAAGCAACGTCGCGAGTCCCCCTTCTCCCAAGGTTAGTACATTTGTCCGGGCTCGCTTTCCCGCTTGCCCCCTGATCCTACTAGTTCTTCCTTCGCAGACATTTCGGAAGCCACGCCTGAGTCAGAGCATGGGAGGGTGGAAATGTCACCGCCGCCCTCGCCGAGCCAGATGGAAGACTTCTTGGGCGACCCAGGCGACCCCGAGCGAATGAAGAGACGTGTGTCAGAGGTGCTTCAGAAGCATGGTATGATGTTGCGCGAGCTGGAGGAGCGAATGACGCAGACCGAGCTTCCTTCAATGAGAGATTTGCCGTGATGGAGGACGCGAATGCGCGCTTGCTCGCCGAAGCGGGGCCGGTGACTCGCGCAGACATTACCTCGCCCGGCGTGCACATCTCGCGGGGCGAGGATCAAGCGCACTTAATCCTGCGCGAGTTCAAAGCACTTCGCGAATACCACTATCCGAGAGTGCCTCCGCTCGGGGAAGCGAGGCCGGGGTCGCTCGAAATGGCTTCCTTACCCCTAAGCCTGCTGCGGGTTTATTTTTACTATCCCCTTTTATTTCTTTCATGACGCTTCTGTTTGAACAATATCTGTGGTGTGGTAATACTTGCGAGTTCATCGTGACTTGCCTTTTATCATTTTTTGTTCTGCCCTTTATTTTTGTGGTGCGCCTGTGGCTTATTCCGTTCGCTCGCCGTGTTTGATACGATTGCCCTCGTGGAGCGCCCGCAAACTTCTGGGCGACGTTGTGCCCAAACTTGCCTTCCCTCACGGGCCGGCCTCAGGCGGGGCTTAATTACCGCGCGGTGGCGAGCCCGGGGTCGCAAGACTGTAGTTTAATCGAGTAGAAATCTACTTTATTTTCGCTATCCACACCCCCGCCGCTTCGATTCCCGTGCCCATCTTAGTTTCCTATAAATAGTTCGGATTCATTTTTCCATCCGTCGCATTTATTTCTCTAATCCTCTCGCGTCTACGCTCATTTCTGTTCTCGCAAGCTCGTGCTCGCGTTCGCCGCTTGCAGGCTGCCCCTTCCTGACTCGATGCGAACAAATCAGTCAGTAGGAGCGGATGGCGAGAGTGAAGGGCGGTCAAGATGCGCCTCAGCGTTTCAAGCCCATGAATTCTACTGCGCGAACATCACGGCAGAGGAGTATAAACATGCCGTGGATCGTTATCTCCCGGAGAGTTATTCGGCTCGATGTCCAAGCGAGAGATCTACATTGAACGAGACCGAGGCTGACGAACTTGCGATCCCCATTGCTCACTTCGAGAATGGGCTGCGACTCCCTTTATGGCCTGAAATTCGTCAGGTACTTCGCTTAGCCTTCTCCCCGTTCCTTGTTCGCCATCGCGACTTTTTTACCGTTCTTTGCAGGTGCTGCGGTATTATGGGGTGCTGCCGAGCCAGCTGACCCCGAATGCGATCGCGGACATTGTCGCGTTCGCCAGTTACATGCGGGAGGAGAGGATCGAGTTCAGCCTCCTCGTCTTTCGCAAAGTGTTTTCCTTTCGCGCCTTCTGGGATGGGACCACCTACTTCGCGAGTCAGCACGTCACCGTCTGCGAGACGGTGAACAAGAGTCACTACTGGACTCAGAAGTTCATCCTGGTGAAGGGTCCCTTCGGTAACCTCCACTTCACCCCTCTTCAACGGGATGACGCCACCTACCGCCCTCCGAGCTCGCTGGGTGGTGCTGACGCCAAACTCCTCCAATACCTCTCCGGAAAATACTTCGAAGTCGCCCATCTGTGGCGCAACGTCGACTCACTCCTCGTAGTTCCTCAAGGGGAAGGTATGGCTCGCTCTCGCCCCACTCTCCTTTCCTTTTTCTTCGCTGTGTAACGCTTTTACTCTTCAGGCGAGCGCGAGATCCCCGTTAATCCTCCGCACGCGCAAGGCACCACTCTTACGGCGGACTCTGTCGCGACCGCGGCGGCAGAGGCTTGCCGCGATCTTCCCACCACCGGGTCCGGCAAGAAGCGGCCTCCGTCTGCGAGCCAGCCTAGTTCGCAACCCTCCTCCAAGAAGTCGAAGGGGAAAACCCTCGCCGTCAAAGACAAGAGAGCGGTTGTCGATCTGAGCGAGACGGACGGCTCGCCCCCTTCTCCTGCAAAATAGCCGGACCCGTTGGCGAGCCAGGGCGCTGGGTGCTCCTCCACAACCCCCCAACCCAAGGGCCACAAGAACTTTGGTCTGGGTGAGAAGGTTTCTGATATCCTTGGCGAGCCCCTGCTCGCTTGGGATCCTGACGCCAACCGGATTTCTTGCTCCACCCTTCACCCCTCCTGGGTGGAGCTCGGTAAGGCCGGGGAAGAGGCGTTCTCCATCTCCTTCGGCTTATACGGCCGCGAGGACGCCGCCGCCTATAAAGAGATGGGGCCAAGGCAACTGGTCTATGAAGAAATGCGAGCCCAGTTCCGCTCGACGGAGCTCGCACATATGGCGGGGCGCCGTTATCTGCAGGCGGATAGGGATATTCGCGCATACAAGGAGGAGCTTAAGAGGGCTCGCGAGGAGATCAAGGGCCTTAAGGAGAGAGAGGAGACGTCGGAAAGCCTCCTCGCCGGGATGCAGGGCAAGATGGTAAGCGCCCTTGGCCCTCTTTTCTTCGCTGTTCGCGACCTCCGATCTTTGTCTTAACTCGTTTGATGCTAACTCAGGATGCCGATGTAGCAACCAAGCTTCTCGCTCGCAACGGCGAGCTGGAGTTGGAGAATACCATGTTGAAGGCTCGGGTGGACGAGCTGGTTCGCAGCGTGCTGCCTCCTTCTCCTGGGCGAGCCAGGTCTCAACAGAGGGTCGCCGAAAGTGAGGAACAGAGGCGGCGAGATGCACAGGAGGTCGCCAACCTCGTCTTCACGACCCTTAAGAATGCGAGTCTGCTAGCGGAAGACTCGATGGAGTTTACATCCGAAGACGTCTGCCCGGACCTCTTCGACTTGGCGCCATGGTTGGGGGCTCGCAAGAATGGCGAGGGCCCCCCAGAATGAAACCCCTTAGCCTCTCTTCTCCCTCTTTCTTTCGAATGTATATTATTCTTTTTGGGCTGGCGAGATCGCCGCCGAACATAGAAAAATCTTGGGGAATGATAGTTATGATTTTTTCGTTAGTATTTATGCGCGTGCTCATGTTTCTTTTTTCTCTCGCATTTGATCTCTTTCTTCTGAACTCTCATGACTGGTTATGCGGCAGTGCTTCCGGGGGGCTCGCGAATGCGTGTGTCTGGGCTCGCCTCGCCAGGGTTCTCCTCTTGTGGATCTCGCGAACCCGGGCTGTTGTCGCCCGCGGATACTGCCCGGCGAACCCGACCTTGGCGAGCTTGAGCCTCGGTATCCTGCGAATCAAAACTCCCCGACTTTAGTATCTCAACCCGCTACCTCAGGCCCTACCAGCCTCAACCCTTTCAATTTTGCGAACTAAACCCTTCTGGCTCTAACACCTCAACCTGCTATCTTAGGTCCTGATCCCTATTGCCAGCCTCTCCAGAGATCAACCTGAACCCCCCGTCTAGGTGAGAGCCCGGGAGCGGAATCGATCTGGGGCATTCCAGCACCAACATATCCAACCTTGCCAGCCTCTCCAGAGATCAACCTGAACCCCCCGTCTAGGTGAGAGCTCGGGAGTGGAATCGATCTTGGGCATTCCAGCACCAACATATCCAACCGTGCCAGCCTCTCCAGAGATCAACCTGAACCCCCCGTCTAGGTGAGAGCCCAGGAGCGGAATCGATCTGGGGCATTCCAGCACCAACATATCCAACCTTGCCAGCCTCTCCAGAGATCAACCTGAACCCCCCGTCTAGGTGAGAGCCCGGGAGCAGAATCGATCTGGGGCATTCCAGCACCAACATATCCAACCTTGCCAGCCTCTTCAGAGATCAACCTGAACCCCCCGTCTAGATGAGAGCCCGGGAGCGGAATCGATCTGGGGCATTCCAGAACCAGCATATCCAACCTTGCCAGCCTCTCCAGAGATCAACCTGAACCCCCCGTCTAGATGAGAGCCCGGGAGCGGAATCGATCTGGGGCATTCCAGCACCAACATATCCAACCTTTGTCATGTCGGAACGGCAGTAGTTATAAGCATTATAAAAAAGGAGTAAGACATTCAGTAAACAATATAGCAAAGCTTTTAAGGGTAAAATCGTTTCAAATCATCCCCACTCCTGGCTCGGTCGAGGGGCACCCCCTCCACATCCTGTAGTTGATATCCCCCCGACTTGAGCACCCCGCTTACAATATATGGACCCTCCCAGTTGGGGTTAAGCTTACCCACCGCGGCCCCTCTGCCGGCCGCATCGACCTTCTTTAGGACCAGGTCCCCTTTCTGAAAGTGCTTTATCCGGATATGTTTGTCAAAATATCGAGCCATCCGCCGCTTGACCTCTTCCTGCCTGATGGTGGCCAAGTCCCGGAGTTCTTCCACCAGGTCCAAAGATAGCCACTGCTCTGCATTGTTATCTTCCAGCCACTCTTCATCCGCCTCGCTTGCAGCGATCACCCGGGGGGTCTTTACCTCAAATTCTATGGGGAGAACGGCCTCGGATCCGTGAGAGAGCTTGAACGGGGTCTCCCCGGTGGCGGTATTCGGGGTGGTCCTCATGGCCCAGAGGACGGAGGGTAGCTGTTCTACCCAGTTTCCCCGGAGGTTTTCTACTTTCTTTTTTAATAGGTTAACGATTATTTTGTTCGCGGCCTCCACCTGCCCATTGCTCCTCGGGTGGTGGACCGACGCAAACCTGAGGTCGATGCCGAGCTGAGTGCAGAAGCCAACAAACTCTTCACTAGCAAACTGCGGCCCATTGTCTGTCACTATAGCTAGAGGTAACCCGTGCCTGCAAATTATCTCTCCCCATACAAAATTCCTTACAACCTGAGAGGTTACCTTAGCGAGTGCTTTCACTTCTACCCACTTGGAGAAGTAGTCGATCATGACCAGCAGGAACTTCCTCTGGCCGCTGGCTTGGGGAAAGGGACCGACCAGATCCATCCCCCATATGGAGAAGGGCCAGGGAGCCGTGATGGTTCAAAGCCTTTGAGCAAGGAGGAGTTGGAGCGGAGCATAGAGCTGGCACTTCGGACACTTACTCGCGAACTCTGTCACATCCTTGCTGAGAGTGGGCCAGAAGTAGCCTTGCCTCAACACCCTCCCTTCCAGGGTCTGACTCCCGGAGTGGCTGCCGCACTCCCCGGAGTGGATTTCTTTCAGGACTCTCGGAACCTCCTCCTCGGAAACACAACGGGCCAGGAGTCCCGAGAGAGTTTTCCTATATAGCCCTCCTGCATGCAAGGAGTAATAAGCGGACTTATACTTGAAGCGCCTCTTGTCCACGTCCTCTCCAGGGAACTGCCCGGAGGATAGGAAGGTGATGAACGGATCCATCCACGAGGCTCGTTGATCCACCTCCATCAATTCTCCTTCCTCGATGGAGGGCCGGAAGAGTTCCGAAGTCGTCCATCCCGCTCGGGGACCGAACTTGGCTAAGAGGTCTGCCTAGGTGCTCTCCTCCCTCGGCACGTGCTTGATGGAGAAGGTGCGGAACTTCCCGATGACCCCCTTAACCTTCTCCAGGTATAGCAGGAGGGTCGGGTCCTTTGCTTCAAACTCTCCCTTGATCTGGCATGCTACCACCATGGAGTCCATGGAGACTTCCGCGTCCTGCACTCCCAGTTCTCGGGCCAGCCGAAGGCCCGCTATCACCGCTTCGTACTCAGCCTGGTTGTTGGTGATTGGGAAACGGATGTTCAAGGCTTGCTCAATCGGAGTCCCCTGAGGACTTACCAGGACCATTCCCCCTCCATAGGAGTATTTTCCCGACGCTCCGTCCACCAACATCTTACATGCCTCTGGGGGAGGTTGCTCGTGCTCCCCCACTTCGGCCGCATAGTCGGCCATGAAGTCTGCCACTGCCTGAGCCCTGATGGACGTCCTTGGTACGAACGTGATATTGAATTCACTTAACTCCACGGACCACTTTGCTAACCTCCCTGAGTGCTCCACCCCTTCCATGATTTTACGGAGTGGGTGGTCCGTCACTACCTTGATTGAATGGGCTTGAAATTAAGGCCGGAGCCTCTAGGCTGACACCACCAATGCGAAGGCCAACTTTTCTAAGATCGGGTACCGGAGCTCTGCCTTCTTCAGCACTCGGCTGACATAGTAGATAGGGAACTGTTTCTTCCCCTCCTCCCGGATTAATACGGAACTTACTGCTTCGGACCCTACCCCTAGGTACAGGAATAGGTCTTCTACGGGCCTCGGTCCCTGGAGCAGAGGGGTTTGGGTGAGCTGTTCTTTCAGAGCCTGGAAGGCTTCCTCGCACTCCCGGGTCCATTCAAACTTCTTGTTGCCCCGCAGCACCTTGAAAAAAGGTGCACACTTTTCTCCCGCCTTGGAGAGGAACCTGCTGAGCCCAGCCAACTTCCATGTAAGGCTCTGAACCTCCTTCGGATTCCTTGGCGACCCCAACTCCATCACCGCCCTAACCTTGTCCGGGTTAGGCTCCACTCCCGCGGGGGTGAGCAAGTGGCCTAGGAACTTTCCTCGGCTCGCTCTGAAGACGCACTTCAAGGGATTGAGTTTCATCTTGTACCGCCGCAGGGTCCCGAACGTCTCCTCAAGGTCTTGGAGGTGAGACCCAAGGTCTTTTCTCTTCACCATGAGGTCATCAACATAAACCTCCAAGTTTCTTCCCTTCTGCTCGCGGAAGAATCTATCCATCATCTTTTGGTATGTGGCCCATGCATTCTTGAGCCCGAATGGCATCATCTTATAACAGTATCACCCATCCCCCGTGATGAAGGAGACATCTTTGATGTCCGGGGGGTGCATGCGTATTTGATGGTAACCTGAAAAAGCATCTAAAAAAGACATCACAGGAAAACCGACAGCTGAGTCAACCAGCGCGTCGATTCTAGGCAGGGGGTAACAATCCTTAGGGCATGATTTATTAAGTAAAGAAAAGTCGATACACATCCTCCATTTACCTCCTCCCTTTCTCACCATAACGACGTTGGAGACCCAGCCCGGATACTGGATCTCCGATACAAAGCCTGCCTGTAGGAGCTTGCCCACCTACTCGCGGATGGGTCCTTCCAACTTGTCGGCGATGGCCCTCCTCTTCTGGCGGATGGGGCGGGTGCCGGGGTCGAGGTTGAGGCGATGGCAAGCCACATCCGCATCGATCCCGGGCATTTCCGCGGCGCTCCAAGCGAAGACGTCTACGTTCTTTTGTACGCAAGCCAGAATTTTCGCTTGATCTTCCGGGTTGAGACCTCCGCTGACCCGGACCTTCTCCACCACCCCTAGTCAGGTGGTGACCTCGAGCTCCACGACCTCGTCCACAGCCTCCAACCGGGACTGTTCTCCCCAAGCCCTCTCCTCCTCGGCACGAGTGAGAGCCTGGGTTCCTTCCTCGACCTCCTTCTCTACCAGCATCAGCTCCTCCGCCCCTCCCTCCTGGGCCTTCTCTCCTTCTTCCTCTCCTTCCGCCCGGGGTCCCTCAGCTACCCCTTCTTGGGAATGGACTTCATCTCCCGCCAACCTTTCCTCGGCTACCTCTTTACCACCGGCCTCGGTCGCTTCCTCCATCATCTTATCCCATTCCTCTGCTTCTCCCATCCAGGAGATGGTGTTGATAGCCGTCACGTAGCACTGCCTCGCCACCTTGGGATCCCCCCTGATCCTCACCTGAACCCCTCCGTCGTTGAACTTAAGGCATTGATGAAAGGTGGAGGGGACACAGCGGAACGCGCTGATGAGCGGCCGTCCGAATATGGCGTTGTAGCTGCTTGGGGCGTCCACTATGACAAAACGGCAGTTTCTGGACTGCCCACCCAGGGTGACATGAAGTCCTACTCCCCCTTCTACTTCTTTCCTCTCCCCCGAGAATCCAAACAAAGGGCCATCTGAGGCCAACACCCTTCTGGGTTCCACCTCCATCTTGTCAAACTCCTTCTTGAAGATGACGTTGACCGAACTCCCGTTGTCCACCAGGACTCGGGAGACGGTGAAGTTCTCGATCGCCGTCTGAATAACCAGCGCGTCGCAGAACGGGTCCTCATAGCCCGGCATGTCTTTCTGGGTGAAAATGATTTTTTCGGCCGGGGGCGGAGTGGTGGAGGTCGACGCCACGCTCCGGCGGTAGATGGTATGGAGGCTAGCCTTGTGGGTCGCCTCTACCCCTACCCCCCCATGGATCACCCCGATCCCTCCTCTACTTCCCATATCGGCTCTATCCTCACACCTTTCCTCATCCTCCTCTCGAGGATCGACCTCCACGATCCTTACTGGCTGCTGCTGCGGTGGCGCGGGCGCTCTGCCCCTATTTATTTCCAGGAACTCCGGACAGGTGTCCTTCGAGTGACCTTCCACATCATGAAAGATACAATATGGCAACGTCACTTCCCCTGCATCGGCCTCTGCCACCCTATTCCTTCTCCTCCTAGCGGCTGCCGTTTCCACCTCTCCTCCCCTTCCTCTTCCTCTTCCTCTTACTCTTCCAATTTCCATGGCCTGTTGGGGAGGGGGAGGCATTTGCATCGGACCTTGCCTCCACCCTAACTGGGGGGGCCTCCATTGACCTCCGACATGGTTACCCCTTCCTGGGCCGTAACCCCTTCCCTGCCCTTGCATTCCTCCACCTTGCGGCCTCCATTCCCCCTCCGGGGCCCGGGGCTCTTCCCTTCTCCTGACCTCCTGCTGCCTCACCTCCGGCTCACTGAGCTTTGCTAGCTTCTTGGTGAGCTCCGGATTGGCTTCCTCACTCGCGACTTCCTCTGACACCCTCTCCATCAGCTCTTCAAAGGAGACAGGGGCTTTTCTCTTCAACGCCATCTTGAAGAAACTCTCTTTCAACCCGACCGTGAAGGCGAGTTGGAGTGCAAACCCAGGCATCTCCTGAGTGAGCTGCACTTCCTCCTGGAACCGATCGGCATACTGAGCCAGCGACTCCCTGGGTCCCTGCTTTACTGTGAAGAGGGAATCAGCGTCCTTCTTCCTCTTTTTTGAGGTCGAGAACCTCAGCAAAAAACTTCGGCACAAATCCTCGAACGAGTAGATTGACCCTGCAGGGAGATGATGGAACCAGTCCCTGGCCTTCTCCTTGAGGGTGACGGCAAAGAGCCGACACTCGAAGGCATATGACTTCGGCCTGATGGAGACCGAGTCTTCGAAACTCTGCAGGTGCTGGACAGGGTCATCTCTACCGTTGTAGTACACCCGGTCCAATTCTCCAAATCCCCCCGGGACGGGTGCGGAAAGCACCAGCTCGCAAAAGGGGCTTCCCCCTCCTGTAACTCTTCCTGGCTCCACTCATCACCCGAGCTCTCTCGCCAAACTTGAGCTCGTCGGGACTGTGCTCGCGAGGGCGATGCTCGCCTGAACCACCCCGACCGTCGCCGCTTCCTCTTGGCGCGCACTCGCCTGCGTCGTGCTCGCTGGGACGGAGCTCGTTAGCACTGAGCTCGCCGGCATGGAGCTCGCCGGACTGGCGAACAACACTCGCCCTTCCTTGCCCTGACCTAGACCAACGACAACTTCCTTTCCAACCCTCCCCCCTGGTGCCTCCTCGCCGACTGTTGTAGGGGGAGGGGGCGCCCGAGGGGCTGGGGTCGCAAACTCGCTTCGCAGAGCTGTGACCGTGAACTCCAAGGTGTCGAGCACCTCCTTTCTGAAATCTACGAGCACTCTGGCCATCGCCTCCTGAGGTGTCTCGCCGAACTCCTCGCCTTGCTCTTCATTGCCCGCCATGTCCCTTCTCCGGAACTTTCTTGAACCAGCCACACTCCACGTTCACCGCACCAAAATGTTGAAACCGATTTCTCGGTCTCTTGTGGAGCTCGGTGCCCTCAACGAATTGAGGGGCGACTAGCCCTCCCGGTCCCTCGGAAGAGGTAGGCAGATAACTCGGACAAAGAACAAAGACCCTGGTCTCAGCAAGGAGGTCCCTCCACTAACCCGGAAGATCGTTGAGCGCTTCCCCTCCCAAGCCAAAGCTAAGACTTGGGCACCTTGGAGAGCTAGAGAGCCCAAACCAAAGCGACCTATGGAGAGAAGAAGGCTCAAAGATTCTGAAACCGGTCCTCTTCCAAGGTGCCCTTGAAGGTTTATTTATAGATTTTGGTATTGTGGTCTGTCAATAGCCAACTCCCGCTGTCCATTCTTACTATCCGCACCCCAAATTGGTCTGCTAACAGCCAAACTCCGTTGTTTGGAGGGGCTAGTCGCAGACCACCAGGAGTTTTCTGGTAAAAGACCACCCCAGGTACCGGCGAACCAGAGACCCTTGACCTGTTCTAGCGAACACGGGGCTCGCCAAAATGTCTGGATGGCTCGCCTGCCTAGCAAAACTCCTTCGACTGACTGGCTCGCCTGCCTCTAGGGCTCGCCTGCCGAACCGCTCTTTAGCGAGTCGGGCTCGCCAAAATGGCTAACTGTACCTCAGAAGCGGCTATTTGCACCCCAAGGTCCCGGGCCTTCCTAGCGAACTCCTTCGACCGGCTGGCTCGCCTGCCTCTAGGGCCTCTCGCTCTTCTTGGGCTCGCCCTGCCTGACTCGCCCATCTCGGGCTCGCTCCCTTGGGTATGCGAACCAGGGACCCTTCCAGGCGAACATCGGGGTTGTACAATTCTGTGTTTAAAGAAATATGCGAAATATCTTCTAACGTTTTCTTATTGGAGAGCAACTCCTTTAGATATTTCGCATATTTAGGCATTTGAGAGATAGCCTCGCAGAAAGGTACATTAATATGGATTTGTTTTAAAACATCTAAAAAAAATTTATAATTTTTTTCGGCGCACTCATTTTTAAATTTGGATGGATATGGAATATTAGAAGTAGGAGCGCGCGGATTTAAAATAGAAGCGTATGGGGCTGAAAGAGGAGCGTGCGGAGCTAACGTAGCGGGCAAATTCGAAGATAAATTAAAAGTAGGAGGAGGAGGGGAGGAAATTACCTTGGGTTCGTCCTGTTTTTGAACCACCTCCTTCCCGCTTCGGAGTGTAATCGCATGCGCGCTCTCCTTTGGATTTTGCTCTGTATTCCCCGGTAGTGCTCCTTGTTGACGCTCAGAAATCATCTTTGCGAGCTGGCCCACTTGATTCTCTAAATTTTTGATTGATCCGGTAAGGTTCCGGATGTTCGTTTCATTTGTAGCAACATATTTTGCAAAAACTTCTTCAATCGGAGAGAGCTTTTGCTGTTGCGGTGGAAAACCGGGTGGATTAAAATTTTGAGAAATCAAATTTGGAGGCGGAGCTAAGTTAAGAAGATGATTGGGGGGAGGTTGATTTAAATTCATAGGACGCTGAGCATTTCCTTGGTTGCTCCACGAGAAATTCGGATGATTCCTATAACCCGCATTGTATGTGTTGTTATACGGAGCGGTGTTGGGGTTATAAGAAGGCCGAGGCGGATTTCCCATGTAGTCAACATGTTCTTCAATTAAAAAGTTATTAGCCCAAGGAGGAGTGGCAGAGGAAGCAGACATCTCCGCCACTTGCTTTGTTAAGCGCTCAACTTGTAAAGCCAAATTTGCGTTAGCGTCTATTTCAAAATTTTTGGCCGGCTTATTAGGCCGCGCTCAGGGCATGTTCCATTGGTACGCATTCGTGGCCATCTCTTCGAAAAGCTCTTGAGCGGCGACCGGGGTTTTGTTATTTAATGTCCCCCCGGCGGCCGCATCAATCATTTTCCTCGTTTGGAGATTTAATCCATTATAAAATATTTGCACTTGTTGCCAAGTGGCAAGTGCGTGGTGAGGGAATCGATGCAAAAGCTCCTTGAAGCGCTCTCATGTGTCATAGAGAGTCTCCGAGTCGATTTGCATGAACGACGCAATATCAATGCGCAATTTAGCGGTCTTTGAAGGCGGGGAATATTTATTGAGAAATTTTTCCGCCATCTCGGCCCATGTAGTGATGGATCCCCTAGGTAGGGAGCCCAGCCACTGCTTGGCCTTAGACCGCAAAGAAAAAGGAAAAAGACGTAATCGAATGGCGTCATCGGTGACGCCATTGATCTTAAAAGTGTCGCAAATTTCAAGAAAGTAAGAGATATGCGAATTAGGATCCTCATCCGGTTGACCATCGAAGGTCACCGATTGTTGCACCATTTGTATGATGCTGTACTTGATCTCAAAATTATTGTTCGCCACCGTGGGGCGAACAATACTCGACTGTGTGCCTTCCAAATTTGGTCGCGCATAATAGGACGGTCCGTTGCGCGTCCTCATTAGGATTTGGCTCGTTAAGATTAGGAGGATTAAGATTATGATCCATATTAGCTGCGTTAGTGTCCCCGATCGACTCTTCAGATTCTACTTGATTTTCCTGATCACGAGAACGGCGGTGCCTCAAAAAGGTTCGCTCGATCTCCGGATCAAAAGGAATAATCGAAGTGCTACCGCGGGTCATACACTAAAAAAAGAAGAATGGAAGAGGAAAAACTAAAAAAAAATTCTGTTTGAAATTTAGAAAAAGCAAAATAAAATAACAAGAAGCATGATAAAATTAATAGCTATCCTCTTTTCAAAATATCTACGCAAAGTCCCCGGCAACGGCGCCAAAAACTTGATATAGAAATTTTCCGTGCTTTGAAATTAAATGAAGTTTGAAGATTTTCTCCAAAACTATATCCGATTAAGGCAAAATATAACCGCATCGGCAAAATATAATCGAGCTATTTTTATCGGGATTAGATGGGTCCATCGGAGCCGTCTGATCATTTTTTTAAGGTACGCGCATCTTCATCTATCGACACTATAAATAGAGTGAATGCTCGAAAATAAAAATTACGCTATCATTTGCCCTAAGTGATAGCAGATTTTCCGTGTTTTGAAATTAAATGAAAGTTTGAAGATTTTCTCCAAAACTATATCCGATTAAGGCAAGTGTACCTTATCGTCTATAGTATAGGATATTTAGGAATATCAAGGTCGTATTCCACGGGGCGCGTTGATTACTTCTACTTCGAGGAAAGTCACCATTATCTTATCGACGAAAATTTTAGGTTTGTTTTGCTTAACTAAAAAAAGACAAAAAGCAAGCTAAATGAAGAGATTAAACATTGCATGAGAGGGAAGAAAAGTTACCATTGCATGAAAGAGAAATTGCTAAAGAGAAAGAGAACATGAAAGAGAGAAAACTTAATTTTATTGAAAAATCAAAACGATTGCAAGCCTTAAATAAAGAGTACAAAGCAAGGGAAAAATAAGATTACAAGCTTAAGAGAAACTAGTACATGAAAGTTACATTAAAACATTGCATGAAAGTAAAAGAGAGAACATGAAAGCTTAAGAAAAACATGAACATGAACTTGAAAAACTCACTAACAGCTCTAGCAGCACCTCCCCCACTCCAAAATTCTGAACCTGGACTCAAGGAGAGCCTCTAAATTTATAGCAGAAATTTTCGAGATACACGCCCTCGGTCACGGGCGTGACCTAGGGCGTGTAAACATTGCTGACAGTGTATCTGGCAGTGGCGTGGACTTTGAGTGACGGCGGAAGAAAATCAGACATTACACGCCCCTGTAACTTTGGTCATGGGCGTGTACCTGGGCGGCTTCATTAAATGCAGCATGGGCTGGCTTGCGGCTCGGCGGTGTGCAGGGATCACGCGGGAAAGTCACGGGCGTGACATTTCGGGTCACGAGCGTGTACCTGGGCGGCTTCAATTAATGAAGCGTGGGCTTGAATTTGGCGCGGCAGGGGGCAGGGATCACGCGGGAAGTCACGGGCGTGACACTTTGGTCATGGGCGTGACTTGGGTCAACTCTTCGACAGCATCTCCACGTCTCGACGGCGGCCCGCTGGGAAGATTCTATGTTTACACGCCCTTTGTCACGGGCGTGACTTGGGGTCACGGGCGTGACCTGGGGCGTGACTTGCGGTGGATTCGTCGAACTCAGCTCGACCTTCGTCGAACGCAGATCTTTAGGTTACACGCCCTTGGTCACGGGTGTGACTGAGGGCGTGTACTTGTCAATTTTTCCAATTTGTCCCAAAATTCTGCAAATATTAAAATTAAGCTAAGTTAGAGACAAAATTATAAAATAACTAATTATGACCTGAAATTGACATAAAAAGAATAATACATATTAAATATTTACAAAAAATTCTATTAAAAAGATATAAAAATACTACTTATCACTAAGCCATTCCGTCGACAAACCCTCGCCTCCTTTGTCGTGCTGCCTTCTCTCTCACTCTGAATCGATGGCTCCCAAGAATGAAGAAGTGATCTCCGGTTGCGGACTTCAGCGAGGGGGTTTCAACGCTTGCTCCGACGAGATAAGATCAGTAATAGGGCTGCTGGAGGCATCGGGACTGGAATATGTCCTATGTGAACCCTCGGTTCTTCTCCACTGAGAATTAGGCGAGTTCTTTGTCGAAGCAAAACTCGACCACACAGAAACACGGATAAAGTCCATGGTGGGAGGCAAGAAGGTCAAGATATCTACAAAAAGCCTTGGAAAAGCACTGAACCTGTCAAGCATCCAATGGGGAGAGGAAGAAGAAGAGCTTACCTCTGAGGATATGTCAGCAAGCTACACATGGTGCGGACACACAGGGAAGACCTACAGGTCTATTAAGAGAGCTGAATTCAATCAGAAGGGGAAGCTGTTGGCCGACATTGTTGGCAAAGTGTTGTTGTGCAAGCCTGGTTCCCACGACCGCATATCTACAGACATGTTTGTTGTCAAGGCCAGAATAATCCACTCTAAGAAAACCAACTGGAGTGAATTCCTCTTCCTGAGAGTGAAGAAGACCCTGAAGTCCCCCTCGTATGGAAGAATATTGTCCCTTTTCTTCTAAACATCCAGGGTGATGTATTGCATAAGATAATGGGAGTACCTCTTCATTACTCCAAGAAATTGGATGCAAAGATGCTGCACTGATGGGATAGGTCCATCCCCAAACCATCCTCTGATGTCCAGCCTGCTCCAAAGAAACAGAAGAAACAAACAACCCAAATAAACCCCTCCGAAGAAAAAGAGTCATCAAGCAGCTCTGATGACATTGCACCACCCCCACACCATCCGGCTCCATCCGGAGGTGAAACATCCATCAAAGAAAATGCTCATGTATCAATCCATGAACCTGCTCCCACAGAGGTTATTGAAAATGCTGGAAACCCCAACTTGGGGAGTGTTCCTGCTGAGGGGGAGTTCCAACTTGGGAGCTCAGCCCAAGACGCAGAGATGTTTGATGGGGAGCTCTCAGCTGGAGGCTCACATCAGGAGAATGCACAGGTTGAGGGGGAGACTCAACTGGGGTACTCTGCCCCAGATGAGCAAAGAAATGAGCCCATAAAAGACATCACTTTCTCAGACTGCAGAGAGTTAGCAACAACAAGTAAGATTGTGCCTACATGCCTCGGCGAAACAGTACCAGAAAATATCAAGGGAAAGGCCAAGGTAACAGTACATATCAGTGAGGAATCATCTGCAAGTATCTCTGAAGGAATTCCACTGAAAAGAGAAGAGGAAGAGGAACAAACTACTGAGACATCTTCGGCTCAGTCAGGTTCTATTTTCAACATAATGCCAGACCTGCTAAATGCTCAGCGCAAACAACTAGAGCAATTCATAGTAAAAACTGTGGACAATCTACGGAAAGAGATGAAGGGGGGAATTCAGAAAGTAAAGAGCGACATACACAACCTCAACACCCAGTGCGCTCATTTCTATACTATGGCAGCTCCTGCAATCGATAAAATGAGTGAGGAAGTTAATAAAGTGGGACATCAAACCCACATAATCCTTAAAAAGCAAGGCACATTCTCAAACAATATGTACTATGGTCTTAAGCAGATAGAGACAGATGCTGCAAATAACCGAAATCAAATTCTGAATAAGGTTAATGAGAACGCTCATACTTTAGATACCCATCAGCTGGAAGTAAACAACAATCTGGATGTGACTGAAAAACCTTGCATGAAAAGCTGAATCAAGTCAGAGAAGGACTTGAAGAAAGGGTAATTGAACAAGCCCTAAAGGGGGAGAAGGAAATAATAAATGCCAGTTCACATCAAGCGATGTGGATAACAAATCAGATAAAGCAGACAATGAAGCAACCCCCATCACGATATGAAGCTGTCAATCTGCCTGCAATATGGAATAGAGTTTGGAGAATCAACAACCTCCAGGAAAAGAAAGAGGAGTCAGAGCAGCCAATATCGGCAAAAGAGACTGAGGGAAGTTGAGCTGGATTCACAATCTGGAAGGTGGAGTCCAGTATCAACAGAAATAATAACAGAATCATGGATCCAGTTTGGATACCCTCAAGAGGACTATCAAAGAGTATATCAGACAGTTGAATGGGAGAAACATCTGAAGCAGCTGGAAAGGAGGAAGAACAACAAGCTAGCATTCCCATAAGGTCCTCCTCCCTTTCCTAAGAGAATTCCCCTGCCCATCAACTACCATCAGAGGCAAAGGCAGAAAAACAAAGGGGCAAGCAGCAGCAGACGCTGATGGGGCAACAAATCATAATCTTAATTTATTTTGTTGGAAAAAATGAATGATAATGTTTATTATTGAACACTTAATCTATTTATATGCTTGAAGAATATTTCATCTCTTTATATGATTGTTGCTTTAAGTGTAATGTTACTATTTGAAATGATATATCTTTTCATGAGTGGCATTTATCGTTGAGGTAAGTAAGGGCTTCTTCAAATAGGGGGAGATTGTTGGGAACAGTGCCCAACAATGTTCCTGATTTGAAGAAGTGCTCAGCTCAATGATAAGTGCAAGTTGTATTTAATGTTCCAACTAGCTCATGCTTGCAGAGATCGACAATATGTCAAGTACCTTAGTTATTTCAGTAAGTACTATATCGTCAAGAAGAACAGGAGCTGTCGTCGACAAAGTATGCTTGTCGTCCTGATGATTAGCAAAGCAAATGCTGAGACCTGGAGTATTCTTCAAACGCAGAAGGAAGTTCGTCGAACGAAGAATGAAGTTCGTCGAACGCTGAGAATTGGCGAGTTCGTCGACTGCTGAGACTTGGCGTGTTCGTCGAACGCAGAAGGAAGATCGTCGAACGCAGAACGCTGTTCATCGAATGAAGATTGTCGTTCGTCGAATGCAGAGAAGAATGAACAATCATCGTCGAAAAGAAGGCATGTCGTCGAGAAGACTGAAGAAGGACAGCTGAAGACAAGCAGCAGCTAAAATATGACCTGTCGACATGTTATCACTCATGTCGTCGAGAGAACAAGGTGATTACGACGACACAGTCAGAGATATCATATCGACGTATATGCAGAAGCGCCAGAATGTCTCGTATCGTCGAGGTACCAGTATCAGAGGTAGAAGCAAGAAGAATTGAAGATCTAAAAAGGCGTAAGGGTTCGACAAAGTCCTGTCGTCGAGATATTGTCCATGACGTCGTAACGATGGAAATATCGTCGAGACAGATTCAAATGCTGCGGACGCACTGTCAGCATTTAATGTCGTCGCCTGATTGTCCAATCAGCGCGTGCTCTTATGGAATGGGCGCCTGACATTAAAGGACATCACATGTTACCGTTATGCGGCTCATATGTCCTATAAAAGGGAACAGTGATGCCCTAGAAAAGTAATCTTCGAAAAAGAGAAAAAGAACGAGAAAGAATCCCGCCGCTACACTTCAATAGAACAGTATTCTCGGCGGATAAGCAGAAGATCAAGTAGAGAGCAAGCATCAAGTGTTCTCTGAAGAATCAGTCATCTCCATCGACTGAAAAGTAGCCGATCAACATCAGGCAAAAGAAGAGGAGTCTGAAGAAGATCCAGTGCTGAAACTCCAAATCAAGAAGCATCTTCTTCAACCTAAAGAATCCAATCTTCATCAGACTAAAGTTGTCAATCTTCATCCGGCAGAAGAAGCAGTTATTTCTACTGTAATTTCTTGTAAAGGCTTGCGGGCCTATTTGTCTAGCTTGAGGGTTGGAGAGTTGTGAGGCTTGAGGGCCAGGGTAGTGGACTTGCGGGTCCGACACCGTCTAGCTTGAGGGCTGGAGAGCTGTGAGGCTTGACGGCCAGGGAAGTGGACTTGCGGGTCCGATCTTGTCGAGCTTGAGGGCTCGGGCGCAGTAGGGGCTTGCGGGCCTAGGCTGTAGGCACATGACTTGTGGGTCTGTGTTGTGTAGGGCTTGAGTGCCTGAGTGTCGAGCTTGCGGGCTCGGGGGCAGTAGGGGCTTGCGGGCCTAGGCTGTTGGACTTGCGGGTCCGTGTTATAAGGCTTGAGGGCCTGAAGTTTTTGGCGGCGTTTGCCGATCCTAGCACACTGCTGGGTAGGCGCAGAGGGAAAGAGGACTACTCAAGACACCCTGTCTTGAGGAACCTCTATAGATCATTGTGTGATTTCTGTGTTATGCTTTATAACTTATAGATCTTCTAATCATAATTCAAGGACACCTAAAGGGGATAATATAATTTGAAAAACCTATTCCCATCAGTGAATCTACAATAAGTTTTCCTATACAATTACTAATATTTATTTCATTAAATCAACAGGGATTTTCCCAACGAATTATCCAATATATTTCAGGTCATAATCAGGTAATGATTCATCTGAGTACAACTAGGCCGTTCACTATTGGTCAATTGAACCCGCTATTCCTGTTGAAAAAGGGTGTTATACTCCTAACACCCACACCATCTACTACAATAAATTTCAATCCTGATCAAAATTTGATTTCTCTTATCTACTATTTATTTTTTAAGATTCAATTAATGTATTTTTCTTTCAATTTGACTTGATATGGCATATGCTTAAACTGAATGTCTTTCAAGTATTCTTTTCGTTTATAAAAAACAATCAGCATCTTTTAATACCGTTCTAAAAAAGATTTGTCAAAAGTATATTTATCATAAAGTATTATTTGTATTTTATATTTTAGATGTTAAATTTGTTTTTAGAGTATTGATTTATATTTAGATAATTTTACAAAAATAAATTTTAATTTGTTATAATGTTTTTGAAAAAAAATATTATCGTAGTGTTTTTTGAAAAAGTGTTATCGTCAAGTCTTTTATTATGATGACATTGCGCAAAATACAAGGTAAACAACTTCCACGACTTTTTGAAAAAGTGTTGTGATCAATCACTACAATTATTACTGTGATGCAAAAACATTTGCGCCGTTTTTATACACATCACGAGCTTAGAAATCTTCTTAAAGGCATAAAAACTATCTCAATATAACAATTTTGTTACACTGGTATACCACTTAAGTTGAGATCGACTGATTAGCCATGGAGGAAATAACAAAAAATAATTAGAATATTATTGAATGAAGAGAAATTTGAGAATCCCTACTAAATAAACAAATCAAGTACATAGTAAACTCGTCATGAACATTTTCCTAAAGCTTCCAACACTGATATAAAGGGGAAATCCGGGCATGGAAGAAAACTAGAGCGATCATACGATATAAATCCTGATAAGAAATCCTAAAAAGCAGTATTTGGGCAACAGGCAACTAGATGGCAGGAGTCATTATTATTATATTATTTAACTTAATTCATTAACCTTAAAATACTCCATGAAATATGAAAAAAACGCAAATCATCAACAGACAGACTCCAGAGGGATCTGTCCAGCTCTCAGCTATCTGTGATGTGTCAAGGATAAATAGAACATGTCAAAGTTACTAACAGCCAACTTTGTGGTGGCGGATCCCAAACTCATGTCGTTATTCCAGACTGCGATGTGAAGAAGGTAAATTCTCCCACTCGTTTTAACAGGCTGCTTGCCAGCGCACTTCACCCAACAAAAGTGATCAATCTGAAGACTTTTTCTCGGGTGCAGATGGTTGTAAACCTCGACCGCGAGAGCTGCGCCCACTACAACAAATTAAATAGCACTACCGCAGCGTTTTTTCACGGTGCATTTGAAAACACCGCCATAACTTGATTTCGTGATGTTTCATTGAAAAATCTTGGCCAATAGTTTTGGCGGCATTTTTTTGTTAAGGTGCCACTAATAATACTGAAATTGGCGACGCTTTCTTAATCAACGCTGCTAAAGAAGAACCTAATATTTGAGCTATGTTGACCTGGTCAACATTTTATATGCATTTTTTATGTGTTTTATTTTGAAATTAGGAGAGAGAATGTATGTACTTTTTATTTGCCTATAAATAGCCCCCCCTTGTAATAAGGAAGTTGAATAGAAAAGAAAAGTTGGCATCTTTTGTTTTGCGGCAAAATTAGAAAGAGAGAGAGAGAGAGTGAAAGGGTAGAGAGTGAGTGAGAGTATTAATTATTCCCGCAGGAATAAATTATACCTCGCCTGCACATCTTGCCAACACCTCCCGCAGGAAGCTTCTCGCCACCTTTCATCTCGCCGAGCAACTGTTCGCCTGCCACATCTCGCGTGAAGGAGCTCGCGTGTAGTAACTCGCCTGGCCATCTCCCGCAGGAGCATCTCGCAGCCAGCAACCCGCCAACTCGCCGAGTGTGTGAGTTCGCCGGAGTAGGGGGAGGAGAAGCTCTCGCCTGAATTGTCTCGCCTGAGGAAGTCGCGCCAGCCCTTGCACGTGGAGGAGAGGAGCAGCCCACTCGCCGGTGTTGGAGGATCTCGCGCAGGTTGTGCTCGCCGGAGTAAGAGGGGTGGTACGAGTGGAGCACTCGCCAGTGACGTGCTCGCGAGTGGTGTTGAAGGGAGATCTCGCCGTGGAGAGTGGTCGGTGCAAGGTGGTAGTGTTTGTCGGTATAGTGCTCGCGGCGAACGGTGTGCGCGTGGAGGTGTGTTAGACGGAGAGTGTTCGCGCAGAAGTGAAGTCGCGTGCCCACGTCACGTTTCCAACAAGTGGTATCAGAGGGAGGTTCCAAACCTTTGCCGGTGACTCGGAAGGCTTGAGAAGTGAAGTGATGGAGATGAGCGGAGCTATGCCGGGGCATGTCCCCAAGCTGACAAAGACCAACTATGGGAACTGGAGCATCCAGATGAAAGTACTACTCGCATCAAAGGAGTTGTGGGATGTTGTGGAGAATGGCTATGAGGAGCGCACAGCTGCGGTAGAGGCGACGTTGACTAATGCCCAGAAGACTGCATTGAGAGAAGCAAGGAAGGCGGACAAGAAGGCTTTGTTCTTGTTATACCAAGGGGTTGACGAGGCGACCTTCGAGAAGATCTCAGATGCGAGAACCTCTAAGGAGGCATGGGAGGTGTTGCAACGCTCCATGCAAGGGGTTGAGAAGGCCAAGAAGGTGAAGCTCCAATCTCTCCGTGCGGAGTATGAAGTAACCAAGATGCAGAGCACCGAGAGGGTGAGTGACTATGTGACCCGTCTGCGGACGCTCACTAATGAGATGAAGCGCAATGGGGAGACGATGGATGATGTAAGCTTTATGGAGAAGCTGCTGAGATCCATGGCCAAGAAGTTCCGCCATATAGTGGTGGCGATCGAAGAATCGAAGGACCTCAGCATGATGGTCGTTGACGAGCTTGTAGGATCTTTGCAAGCTCATGAGTAGAGGATGTTGCAGGATGACGAGGAAGCGAGTGGCTTGGGAAAAGCACTCCAGACCCAGTTGAACTTTGGGGAAAGTTCAGGAAGAGGAAGCGGCCAGCGTGGCCGAGGTCATCAAGGCAGAGGCAGAGGAAGAAGAGGAGGTAGAGATCAAGGAAGGAACCAAAACTTCCAGAGAGAGGCGGAGCGACCTCAAGGAGGTTGGCAAGATGGAAGAGGAAGCGGAAGAGGCCGTGAAAGAGGCCGAGGAGATATGTCCCAGATACAATGTTACAACTGTAACAAGTATGGGCATATGAGCTACGACTGCTGGAGTCCGAGGAAGAGAGAAGAAGCTAACCATTATGCGGAGGCTAGGAACAATGGGGACAATGCTGGAGGAGGAAACCCGATGATGTTCCTAACCTACCGAGGTGCGGAAGAAGGAAGAAGTGAAGTGTGGTACCTGGACACAGGGGCGAGCAACCACATGTGTGGAGATAGGGAGATGTTCACAAACCTTGAACCCATTGGGGGTGAGGTTAGTTTCGGGGATGCGTCAAAGATCTCCTTGGAAGGAAAGGGTTTGGTGGAGACGAAGCTGAACGGGGAGAGAGTGCACCTGAATGACGTGTACTACGTGCCAGGGTTGAAGACCAACATCTTGAGCATTGGGCAGTTAGTGGAGAGAGGCTACTGCGTCCAGATGAAGGATGGGTCTCTGGCAATGAAGAATGGTCAAGGGAAGGAAGTAGTGAAGGTGGAGATGACGGCGAACCGTCTATTCACGCTGAAGATGGATGCTCGAGAGACAGCTTGTCTCGCGAGAACGGAGGAAGAGGAAGAAGCATGGCTATGGCACCATAGGATGGGCCATTTGGGTTTCACGGGCTTGAAGCTGTTATCTAACTCAAGGATGGTGACAGATCTGCCAATGATCTCACCACCCCAGAAGGTGTGTGAAGCGTGCACGAAGGGGAAGCAGAAGATGCAGAGTTTTGAAGGAGGAAAGTCCTGGAGAGCAAGGAGGCAACTTGAACTGGTTCACTCGGACATTGCGGGTCCGTTTGAGACCACCTCAGTGGGCGGAAGCAGATACTACATAACCTTCACGGATGACTTCAGTCGGAAGTGTTGGGTGTATTTCTTGAAGGAGAAGGCTGAGGCACTTGACAAGTTCAAGGAGTTCAAGGCAATGGCAGAGAAGGAGAGTGGTCAGCCACTGAAGGTGCTGAGGATAGATCGGGGTGGGGAGTACACCTCGAGGCTGTTTGATGTTTTCTGCAAGGAGAATGGGATCTCACACCAGCTGACGGCGGCGTACTCACCGCAGCAGAACGGAGTAGCAGAGAGGAAGAACCTCACCATCATGAACATGGCGAGGAGCATGGTGAAGGAGAAGGGGCTACCGAAGAGTTTCTGGGCGGAAGGAGTGCAGTGCGCGGTGTATCTATTGAACAGATGCCCCACAAAGAGCGTGAAGTTCATGACGCCGTTTGAAGCATGGAGTGGCTGGAAGCCAAGCGTGAAGCACCTAAGGGTCTTCGGGTGTGTAGCTCATGCTCACATCCCGGAACAGAGAAGGAAGAAGCTTGACGATTGGAGCGAGAAGTGTATCTTTGTTGGCTACGCTCTGGAGAGCAAGGCTTACAAGCTTTACAACCCGGTTATGTACGAAGAATTCAAGAGGATGAGGAAGAGGGAGTTTGAGATGACCGATCTGGGAGAGCTGACCTACTTCTTGGGTGTCGAGGTGAAGCAGGATGAAGATGGCATTTTCATCTCGCAGAAGAAGTATGCGGAGGAGATCTTGAAGAAGTTCAGGATGGAGAATAGCAAGGCTATCTCCACTCCAGCGGACCCAGGGATAAAGTTGAGGAAGGACTCTGAGGAGGAAGGTGTGGACCCGACGATGTTCAAGAGCCTAGTCGGGAGTCTAAGGTACTTGACTTTCACTAGGCCGGACATCATGTATGCGGTCGGGGTAGTAAGCAGGTACATGGAGGAGCCCAAGCAGGATCACTGCACCGCAGTGAAGCGAATCCTAAGATATGTGAACGGAACAAGGGACCATGGCCTGAAGTACTCATCAGGGGGAGAGTTGAAGCTAGTCGGCTACTCGGATAGCGACTATGGTGGAGATGTCAATGATTGGAAGAGCACTTCCGGATACTGTTTTCACATGGGGACGGCGGCGTTCTCATGGAGCTCGAAGAAGCAGGCTACTATAGCCTTGTCATCATGCGAAGCGGAGTATATAGCGGCGGCGGCATGCGCCTGCCAAGCCATCTGGCTCAGGAAGTTATTGGAGGAGCTACATCATGTGCAGGACTGGCCAACGACAGTGTTAGTGGATAACATGTCGGCCATCCAGCTCGCGAAGAACCCGGTGCTGCATGGGAGGAGCAAGCACATCGAGACGAGGTATCATTTCCTTCGTGAGCAAGTCGAGCAGAAGACCGTGGAGGTCGTGTATTGCCCTACCGGAGAGCAGGTCGAGGATATTTTTACCAAGGCATTGAAGGCAGACACGTTCGCGAAGCTCAAAGGCAAGCTCGACATGTGCGGCCAAGCTTGAGGAGGAGT
Source organism: Dactylorhiza incarnata (assembly GCA_033032865.1). Taxonomy (NCBI): domain Eukaryota; kingdom Viridiplantae; phylum Streptophyta; class Magnoliopsida; order Asparagales; family Orchidaceae; genus Dactylorhiza; species Dactylorhiza incarnata. The sequence continues at coordinate 592,559 of JAWHQI010000464.1, read as the reverse complement.
TTGTTGGTTTGAGCTATGTTGACCTGGTCAACATTTTATATGCATTTTTCATATGTGTTTTATTTTGAAATTAGGAGAGAGAAGAATAGCATTTATGATGAGAAAGATTGTATGTACTTTTTACCCCCTTGTAATAAGGAAGTTGAATAGAAAAGAAAAGTTGGCATCTTTTGTTTTGCGGCAGAATTAGAAAGAGAGAGAGAGAGAGTGAAAGGGTAGAGAGTGAGGGAGAGTATTAATTATTCCCGCAGGAATAAATTATACCTCGCCTGCACATCTTGCCAACACCTCCCGCAGGAAGCTTCTCGCCACCTTTCATCTCGCCGAGCAACTGTTCGCCTGCCACCTCTCGCGTGAAGGAGCTCGCGTGTAGTAACTCGCCTGGCCATCTCCCGCAGGAGCATCTCGCAGCCAACAACCCGCCAACTCGCCGAGTGTGTGAGTTCGCCGGAGTAGGGGGAGGAGAAGCTCTCGCCTGAATTGTCTCGCCTGAGGAAGTCGCGCCAGCCCTTGGACGTGGAGGAGAGGAGCAGCCCACTCGCCGGTGTTGGAGGATCTCGCGCAGGTTGTGCTCGCCGGAGTAAGAGGGGTGGTACGAGTGGAGCACTCGCCAGTGACGTGCTCGCGAGTGGTGTTGAAGGGAGATCTCGCCGTGGAGAGTGGTCGGTGCAAGGTGGTAGTGTTTGTCGGTATAGTGCTCGCAGCGAACGGTGTGCGCGTGGAGATGTGTTAGATGGAGAGTGTTCGCGCGGAAGTGAAGTCGCGTGCCCACGTCACGTTTCCAACAAATATAATACTTAAAAATCGCAGTCCTATTTTCACACCTCCACTCCCACCCGGCCATGAAGACAGAGCATGGTGGCGTAAAAAACAGTAGAATGGAACAAGAAATTGCTTTAAAAAATATTTTAAAGCTATGAACAACCAGCTAGCTGCCAGCTTAGATTATTTTGGTGCTTTCGGATCTCCGCAGTTCTTTTTAATGACTTACATATATATGATCAATCCATTTGGACGGTACAGATCGTATATGATCCCTTTGGAATCTATTCGAACGATTTAGATGGCCTGTGCGATCCATATGGATGGCATGTGCGATCCATATGGATGGCATGTGCGATCGATTTGGATGGCGTGAGTTATTTACGTGTATAGACTGTTTGTGTTTAAAAAATAAAAATGCAATTTTTAGTGGTTTTATATTTACTGTAGTAGACAAAATTTGAAGCAAAAGAAATATGATAATGTTTTGAGCATGTTGTGTTGTATCCATTTTCTGTTCATTTTTGCTGCCAATCTTGATAAATTTGACGATTGGTCAAACAAAATTCGTGAAGTCATCGTGAAAGTGCGGAATACTAAATAATATTTTAGGGTTCGTTCGTTTAGATGACATTGAGATTCAAGAACTGGCTTTCAGAATTTAAAATCAATACTCATGTTCGGATGAACGATTTTAGGACGGAATTTTCTTTTAAATCTAAAGTCATCGTATTGGAACAACCCTATTACTGATTTCGGCTAGGATCACCATCTGTTAACTAGGACTAAGTTGATCCCAATGTATAGTCTAAGGGTCAAAGTTTTCTGCGTTCGACGAACTCCATACTGCGTTCGACGAACTCAATACTGCATTCGACGAACTCCATCCTGCGTTCGACGAACGGCATGCTCCAGTTCGACGAACTTGCCAAGGTTCTGCGTTCGACGAACTCATTCTGCGTTCGACGAACTCCTCTCCGCGTTCGACGAACTTGCTCTCAAGCTCGACGCACTCAGTTTTCCAGCCAGTCCAGCAGATTATCTCTTCAGTTCGACGAACTTCATTATGCGTTCGACGAACTCAGCTCTGCGTTCGAAGATTAAGTATCAATATGTTTAGATCGGCGAAATTCATTCTCAGATCGACGAACTCAGTTCTTCCATGCAGATTTAGCAAATTAGCTCTCAGATTGACGAACTCCAGATTCAGTTCATCGAACTCAACACTCTGTTCGACGAACTCAATTCTCAGGTCGACGAAATTTCTATTCAGTTCAGTATTTCAGACAGATTATTTTTATTCTATTCTCTAAATTCAGATCGACGATCAGCAACGGATCTATTTCTTCCAGATAAGTCAAGGATATTATCTTTCCTTTTATTATTCTCTTATTTCGAGAAAGTAGTCGTTTGTCTAATCGGAAAATGATATCATTTAATGGAAAAGGAAAAGGAATTAAAGTCTTGGCTTGCAGTTCCAAGAAATAATCCTCCAGATTATCATATTCCTTATTCAGAGGATTTGAAATTAAAATCAGAGATATATTGTCAAAAGAAAATGGAAAACAACAGAAGAGCAGTACGAGTAGTAGGAAGAAGAGAGATAATACTGTCGAAAATACAGAGTTCATCTTCCTCAAGCAGCAGCTCTCTCATTCTCAGAGAACAACAACAAAAATTTTCTCTCAGTTTTCTGCTGCAAGTTCAAATCTTCAAGAGCAACAACAAATCTGAGAAACATTGTCTCTCAGATTCATCAGCTTCAAAGAAGATTTGTTTCATTCAAGTGAAAGCTCCATCCTCAACTGTCAACCATTTCAATCAGACAGGGAGAGCTTTACAACAACAAATCCACTAGTCTTCTTTCAGATTATTGACAGAGAAGAACTTCATAACGCTCATTATCCCCTCTTGTACAGGGTTCTAACTCCCTTCAAAAGTTAACCCCTTGGTGGCAGGGCACTTGAACAAAAACCTGTTGTTTGGTTAGAGCACCTGATCAAAAGCTCAGTTGGTGTTTTGGGCACCTGATCAAAACCCCATTGGTGATAGGGCACCTGATCAAAAACCTAGTGGATTTCTACCAAGGGTGGTAGAAGAGTAGATGTACCCAAGTTTATTGGGGAACTACTATAGATCCTTGTGTCCTCTGTGATTGTGTTTATTTTTCTGTACTGTGCCGTGCGTTCTTTATTTGTTTTAATAAATCACTCAGTACACATATATATCACTATTTTAACTCTGCTATAAAAATAAGTGAATTTTTTTTAACACTCTATTCACCCCCCCCCCCCCCCCCCTCTAGAGTAATTTTAAGATCTAACCTCACTTTCACATCGATATTGAAGTAAACCTATAAAACCCTCCAACGAGTGTTTATGCCCCTTCGTCGGTTTTAAGATTAAGCATTCAGGAATTGTGAACTCACCCAGGCGCGCGCTTTCGCCTAAGCGCGCATTTTCGTATTGGCGCTCAATTTCATTCGGGCACTTTTTCGTGAGGGCACACGCTCTAAGGGAGATAGATCTTGATAGGGTTCCCCTAAAAGGGTTCGGTTTGAATCAGACCGAGTGTTTCTCATTGCCGCCTCGACCAGACCCGCAGGGAGGCTCCAGCATTTATGGCCGGTCTTAATCCCGCTGCTAAGCAGCTTCGCGCTACCGCTCCCGCTTGTTCCTCGGGAAGCGCTCCCGCACGCTCCTACTCTGCGGGGAGCGCTTACGCTCCCGCCGGCTCCGCGGGAGGCGCTCCCGCCGGCTCCGCGGGAGGCGCTCCCGCCCGCTCCTGCTCTGCGGGAAGCACTCTCGTGCTCCCGCTCGTGTCTACTCCGCAGGAAGCGCTCTCGTGCTCCCACTCGCGCCTGCTCTGTAGGAAGCGCTCTCATGCTCCCGCTCGCTCCAGCTCCGCGGGAAGCGCTCTCGCTCGATCCAGCTCCGTGGGAAGCGCTCTCGTGCTCCCTCTCGCTCTTGCTCCACGGGAGACGCTCCCGCTCGCTCCTGATCCGCAGTAAGCGCTCTCGTGCTCCCGCTCGCGCCTGCTCCGCAGGAAGCGCTCTCGTCCTCCCGCTCGCGCCTGCTCCATAGGAAGCGCTCTCGTGCTCCCGCTCGCTCCTGCTCTGCGGGAAGGGCTCCTGCTCCACAGAAAAGCTCTCTCCCTCTCCTGCTCTCCCCTGCTCCATGGGAAGCACTCCCGTTCTCTTTTGGTCCGCAAGAAGCGCTCTCACTTATGCTTATTCTGCGGAGTGCGCCGCTATCATCCCTCACCGGCGGCAATCGTCGTCCACCACCACCACCAAGGAGGCTGCCCGGGCTGCCCGGGCTGCCCAGCGTGACCGGGGGGCAAACTCGTCATAATCTCAAAGTTGATGAACTGTGTGCCCCGAATCGAGCATTCTCATTCGCTCGTCCAAAAATCGACATGGCGCAGTTACCAGAATGCCCTCCTAAAAAACTATAAAAGGAGGGTCATACTCTCATTTGGGAGGACTTTGGGATTCAGACAAGGAGGAGCTCTTGAGCTCTCCTGCAAAGACTCATCGAAGATCTTCATAGGCCTTCAAACTCCCCCTTGAAGATCTCCCTCAGCGTCTCATCTCTCCTTCAGGGATTCTTGGAAGATCTCGGTGGGACTCCAAAGTCTCCACCGCGGGCCGCTCTGCTCCAGGCTATTCCGCAAAGCGCTCTGCTCCAGGTCGTTCCGCAGCGCTCTGCTCCAGGCCGTTCCGCAGTGCTCTGCTCCAGGCTATTCTGCAGTGCTCTGCTGCAGGCTATTCCGCAGCGCTCTGCTCCAGGTCGTTCCGCAACGCTCTACTCCAGGATGTTCCACAACGCTCTGCTCCATGTTGGAACAACCCTATTTCTGATTTGGGCTAGGATCACTATATGTTGACTACGGACAAAGTTGACCCCAATGTATAGTTTATGGGTCAAGAGTTTTGGCTGTTAGAACTAGAGATTTCATTCAGATTCTGCGTTCGACGAACTCCACACTGCGTTCGAAGAATGACAAGCTCTCTGCGATCGATAAAAAGGCTTATATTCTGCGTTCGACGAACGACTATCTGCGTTCGATGAACAGCTCAGCTCTCAGCGGTCGAAGAATTTGTCTAAGTGCAGCGCTTGACTAAATACATTCTGCGTTCGACGAACGGCTTGCTTCAAGCCCATCTGAGCGGATGACGAGCCCGTCTCAGTGGTCGACGATCCCGTCTCAGCGGTTCAGAGCTTGACGAACAGATTGGTTCAGCGGTCGACGAAAATTGTTGTGTTCGACGAAAATCTTGAACTCGACGAATCTGCGTTCGACGAAAATTATTGAGATCGACGAATTTCATTCAGATCGAAGAAATGTTATTTCAGCTCAGAAATGTTATTTCAACTGTCACAACCCGCATTTTTTCTGAATTTAAGAATATCAGAGTAAGAGAAAATACACGTCATGATGCCACGTCATACAAGAGACAACTGTAGACGCTCAGGCGGGAACCTATTACTTAACTAAACAAAACATGTTTATATGATAAGTCATCATTTGAAATCCTTTATTTGGGGTTTTGAGGTAAGAACTGTGTCCCTCAGTTCATGGATCAACTAGTCCACCGAGAAAGTATATATAATTGCAGCGGAAGGTACTTGATTTGGTTTACTTAAAGTCCTAAATGAATGCAATGACGGAGCATGAAGTAAATGATATGCACATAACTAGGCGTATTGTAAGAGTAGAAAATAACTTTAGGCGGCTTTAAAGTTAAGGGTTCAGTTAGAAATAATGCAATGAGGATGAAGAAAAGTCATTTTATAACTATAGTGCACCTAACATAAATCATCCCCAGAGAGTAAGATACACAAGATCTAAAAGTAGTGGCATAATCTGGCAAATAAGCTATAAAGTATAAAAAGGGCCCAATGGGCGTCAACAACATGACACTAACCCATCGGCACCAACTAGTATGCCTGGGCACAAGAAGTAACTAAAAACAACTACCTCGCAGCTGCGGGGTGAACAACCACTAAACTCTGAACTTCAGGCTACACCACTAGCCGCTACAGCTCTGAACCTGAGGCATTCAATAAAACAAAGAACGCATCAGCAAGGAATTACAAGTGGCAGAAAAAAACCAGCAGAAAAGTAATCAAGGCATGAGGGGTACCAACCCAAGCCATATTTACCGAAAGAGAAGCTCTAACAAGAACTCAGCAAAGCACCAAGTGCACTAAATACCAAAAGAGGAAATAAGCAAGTTCATTTATCTTGATAAGTATGTTTAAAGAGACTGATCAGCTCAATTAAACGGGAGCGGTTATCTACCTCCGCCACCCAAAGCCCAAAAACTGGGTGGGGGTGCTCTAGACCCAACCACCCAAACACGACTACCGCGCAAGGCTATAACATCCCCCCCCCACTGTCCCCCCAAACACAACTACTGTGTAAGGCTAAAGACAATGATTCTTATTGATTAACTTTCAATTAGACACGGGACGCTGCCCGGAAGGATAATCACCAGAAAGCCCTAAGAGATAGGGTCACTACAAAGTAAACATTTTCCAATCTCTTGCCTCTCGAGAACTCCTACTTTCTCCGCTTTGCCTTCTTACCTCTCGAGAAACCCTACTTTGCGACGAGGAGTTCATCGAGGTGTTCTAGCGGTCGATCTGCGACGAGGATCAAGTCGGAGGCCGTTTTCTTCGAAAGGTTTGAGGCAAGTGGTGGATTCTTCCCCCTTGCCACATTGTGGTTCATCCTTTACCGTTTTTACTGCTATTTAACTTAGACAAAATATATTATGCGTTATTTTCTGCTAAGAATCGTGTATCCGACCGAGTAGTCTCGCATATTATCAAATTCGTCAAAATACTCGGAAGTGTATTCGTTGTTTTCCCTCAAAGGCACGGTTCGTGGATAGCGATCTGTCGAATTCGTCGATAGTATTAGGATTTCGCCGACGTCGTCTTAGGCCTTAGATAATGTATTTCGCCGATAGTCTTGGTAATTTGTCGACGGTATTTCGACGAATTGTCGTAGGGTGAGTTTCTCTTGGAATTGTTTCCGGGTTTTTCGGTAGTGTCTGTTTTGGTCAGGATTTTGTGAACCTCTATTTCCCAGTTGGTTGTTTTGGACTGTGGATGGTCGGAATGGCCACCACCAGTGCCGGGTTGTTTGTCCGTGGACGTGTAGACTGTTGGTTGGTGGACTGTAAACCACCGCCGCAGTGCTTTTGTTCCTCGGGTGTTTTGGGCCTGACGGTTGGTTGGAAAGAATGCCTCTGCCTCAGTGCTATTTGTGGCTAGGATGGTGATTCACTTCTTGGGCAACTCGACACTTTTCCTTTTGGATATTGTTGAAATACGACTTGACTGCACTTTGTGCCAGTTTTTCCCCTACTTGTGGATATTTATTTGATTTGCTGACTTTCACAGCTGTTCCCGGTGGGTTGGTAAACCTCCTTTGTTGAGTTTCTCTTACTCTTTGACTTTTATGCCTTTGTGCTAAGGCATTCTTTTCTTTTGAATGCCTCAGGTTCGGACCAGTAGCAGGTGGAGCTGACCGAGTTCTGTTCCTTCAGACTTGTAGTAGTTGATTTCTGTACTCCTTTCTGGAGAGGTAGACTGTTGATTTCTTTTGAGACTTGTTAGGGTTATGGGTTCGTGTCAGTTTGTTGACGCCCATAGCCTGAGTTCTTTTATGCTAGACTTTGACTTGCTATTTTTATTCTACTGTCGTTATTTGCTATTTATGCAATTGCTCTCTGGGAAGGTTTTATGTTAGGGTGCATAGTAGTTATTTTATATACAAAACTGCATAATTCCTTCTACATGACATTTCCTTTAAAACCATTATCACTCTACATTTGAAGCCCGTAAAAGAAATCCTTTTTACTTATACTAAATATAGAAGTTGCATACCATTAGAATGTTGGTTAGTTCATCATGCTCATATTGGTTAAATTAAAGTAAATTATGTATTTTCCGCTGCGTAAACCTATACTTTCTCATTTATGGACTAGTTGATCCATTAAACCGAGGGACACGGTAAATGAAAATCTTAAACTTAAGTTATGTTTAAAACATAAAGCTCATGACTTTCTAAGGAAAAGTGTGGAGTTAGAACCGCCTGAGCGTCGGCAGTTGTCCCCTGCATGACGTGGCATCATGACGCGTATTTTCCCTTACTCTGATGTATTATTTAATACGGAGAAAATGCGGGTTGTGACTGTTGGTATCAGAGCTAGGTTTACAAAAATTCCATCCTTGCTTACCACATGACCCAGGAAAGACACTTGCGAAAGCCAGAATTCACACTTACTCTTTCCATCAGATCAAGTAAGGAAAATATACTTCCTTTATTATTTAAGTTATAGCCGTTGACACCTCCTCGAAAAAGGACATATTCATGGAAAAGGAAAGAGAATACGGCGTGACATTTGCAGTTCCCAGAAATATGCGTTCAGAATAATTTATTCCTTAATATAAGGAATGCGCATTTAATTTCTGTCAGTGATTTCAAGAGAAAGAAGGAAGAAGATATTACAGAATAATTTTACAGCTGTTTTTACTCGACAGCAACAATACAGATCATATACAGAACATCTTTTTCAAATTGCTGTACAGAGAAATAGAACAGTAAAGAAAGAAAGAAAAAGGAGACAGGAAGAACAAGAAGAACAACAGCTACACAGAACTTCATCTTCCTCCTCCTCCAGCGGCACATATTTTCTGAGAACATCTTCTACACTATCTCTCAGATTTCCTGCTGCAAGGAATTAGAAAAGAAAGTATCATTAGTTGCAAGCACAGATCTTCAAAAGAGCAACAACAAACTGAAACATTCTTGTCTCTCAGTTTAATCAGCTAACAGGAAGATCATTTCTTCAAGAAAAGGCTCCAGCAAAATCAACTGTCAAACATCTCATATCAGATAGAGGAGTTCTTTTCAACATCAACATCCACTAGAATCTTCTCTAAGCATCTTGACAGAGAAGAACATCTAAACCCCTCTCTATCCCATTCTGTACAGGGTTAAAACTCCCTTTAAAAGTTTACCCCATTGGTGGCAAGACACCTGATCAAAAATCTAGTTGGTTTTTGGGCACCTTATCAAAAGCTCATTGGTGTGAGGGCACCTGATGAAAAATCCTAGTGGATTCCTACCAAGGGTGGTAGAAGAGTACACGTACCCAAGTTTAGTGGGGAACTACTATAGCTCCTTGTGTCTTCTGTGTATGTTTTCTTTTCTGTGTTGTGCTGTGTGTTGTTTTCATTATTCATTTTATTTCAGTTTTTATTTATCACTCACTCTATACACATATACTTATATCAGTATTTTCAATTCCGCTATAAAACTAAGGGAAAAGTTTTAAAACTCTATTCACCCCCCCCCCCCTCTAGAGTTAATTTAAGATCTAACCTCCACTTTCAATTGGTATCAGAGGGCTGTTGATTCTTTACAGGCTAACACCTGAATCAGAAAGATCAATTAGATCTTAAATTCTTTTAGAGTTTTTACCTTATTTATTTTCTGTTGAAAACTCATGGCACAAAACAAAGAGTATTCAGGCACAAGACCTCTTATGTGCAATCTCAGTAAGTTTGCACTGTGGAAAGCAAGGATTAGGTTATACATGAACTCAATTGATGAAGAAAATTTTAATGTGATTTTGACAGGGCCTCCAACACATACAACAGCAGCAAGTACTGGAACAACAACTACCAATATTGCTGTCCCACCTCCTGAATGGACAGAAGCTCAGAAAAAGCAAAGGAGTGCTGATGCAAAAGCCATGAACATTCTTGCTCAAACAATGTCTGATGACATTTTTCAAAGAGTGGTGGAATGCACCTCAGCAAGAGAAATATGGATTTCTCTCAACAACATGGTTGAGGGATCTGCTGATGAAAGGAAAGACAGGAGATCACATCTTATTTCTCAGTATAAGAATTTCAATAAAGGAGAAAATGAAACAGTAGCTGATATGTACAATAGGCTCAGCCTCATAATAAATGAGTTGAAGACTTTGGATAAAGTGATCTCTATCACTGAGATCAATGATAAGATTCTTATGTGCTTCCCCGGCACATGGGACTCTAGGATCTGGCCAATCAAGGAAGCCAGAAGTCTCAATGAGATTACCACTGAAACATTATTGGGCAAGTTCTAATCCTATGAGCAGCTCATCAAATCTAGGGAAGCTGAATCATCCACTTCATCTCCAACAACAAAGAGAGAAAAGAATATTGCTTTTAAAGCAGTTGATGAAGAAGAAAAATCTCAAAGGGATGAGGAGTTCATGAGCCTACTTGCTCAAAGATTCTATAAGATGGCAAGAAAAGATTTCAGGAAAAAGTCATCCAGGAGCCATGAAAAGCCAAGGTATGACAAATCAAATTCTAAAGAAATCATTTGTTATGGTTGCAGGAAACCTGAACATATTCTGCCAGACTGTCCAGAAAATCAAAACAAAAAGGACAAGAAGGAAAAGAGAAAAGAAAAAGAGGAAAGAAGACATTCCAGCAAGTCTTCCTCCCACAAACACAAAAAGAAGGGAAGAGGATTTGTAGCAGAATCCTGGACTGAAACTGAATCAAAACAGTCATCCAGTTCTTCAGATGATGAAGAAGAAACAAAAGAGAATGATCAGTGCCTGATGGCAATTTATGACTCAGGCAGTGAGTCAGGAAATGCTTCTTCATCCAGTGATGATGAAGATAATGAAGAAGAGAAGAACTTCTGCACAATGGCAATCAATGCCTCAGCCAACAATTCTGATGAGGAAAAAACAGAATCAGAAGCAGAAGATGTTGCAGATCAGGTAATATCTAACCTTGATTTTACTTCAGTTGAATTCAAAGATGAATTCAAGGTTCTTTGCTTAGACTTACTAAAATCTGAGAAAGAAATAATCTCACTCAGACATAAGCTAGCTGAAATGGATAAAATAAGTGAAGAAAATGTAAATCTTAAGAGAGATTTGGCTGCCTCCAGGGAACATATTGTTCTCATTGAGAGCAAGTTGTCTGAAGCCAAGAAGTTTGAAGAATCTCTAAATGGGAGAAGCATCAAACCGATGGACATTACAAGCACAGTAAATGCTAGACTTAATAGCAAACTAGGCTTGGGTGCTTCATCAAGTGAGCCACCTCTAATTAAGAAGAACATACTCTCTACACCTATAAAATTCATCTCTTCTAAGAGCAAAGAGGTTGTAGGAGTAAATAAAAACATTTCAAGTAAGACTGTCGAGAATAGCAGAATTCAGCAGAATTCGTCGAATGGAGCTCGACGAAATGCATCCACTTTGTCGAACGGAGCTCGATGAACTCTGAAGATAGATTTTCTATATAGTAATTATATGAACGACGCTCGATGAAATCTCAGTCATTCGTCGAACGACGCTCGACGAACTCAGCCCAATTCGTCGAACAGAAACTATACAGCAAATCTGAACAATTCTCATTCTTCACATTCTATCAATCCTTTCCCTGAATGGATTATACCTCCAAGGAGATATCATCCACAAGGTTACAAGGACCAACCTGAAATGTCTTTTATTTCAAATTTTTGTGGAAATACAAAAAAACCCAAGGTAATCTGGGTCAAGAACAAATAGATTGTTTTCTTATTTTTGCAGGTACACAGCTGTCCAAGAATAAGTGAAAAATGGTATTTGGACAGTGGCTGTTCAAAACATATGACAGGAAACAAGGCCAACCTGAACAACTACAAGGCAAAGCTTGGACCAAAAGTTATATTTGGAGACTCCAACTGTGGACAGACCAAAGGCTATGGAAAAGTCAATGTTGGAGAAGTCACCTTCAAATAGGTAGCTTATGTCAAGGGACTGAAGCACAACCTCATCAACATAAGTCAATTATGTGATGAAGGGCATCAGGTAACATTTAATAAACTGAAGTGCCTTATTAAATCTTCTGATGATGTTATTGTTTTATCAGGTATTAGGCAGGGTAATATATATAGTAAATTTCAATTCATCTACATCAGAAATTTGTTTATTTAATGAATTAAGCAAACCTAGTGAACTATGACATAAAAGATTAGGACATGTACACCTTAGGTCCATTGCTAAATTATCTAAGGACAATCTTGTTAGAGGTTTACCCTTAGGTTCATACAAGAAAGAAGGTCTTTGTAGGGCATGTCAACTAGGCAAGCAAACTAAAAATAGTTTTAAATCATTATCTAAAAGTGATTCACCTAGAATCTTATATTTGCTACATATGGACCTTTTTGGACCTATAGCAACAAAGAGTTTAGGGGGAAGTCTTACACTCTAGTTATTGTAGATGACTTCTCTAGATTCACTTGGTGTTCTTTTTGAGAGAAAAGTCAGATAACTTTACAGTTCTTACAGACTTTCTTTAGAGCATAAAGATTGAGTACTCTACTCATATTGCATTGATCAGAAGTGATCATGGCACTGAGTTTGAGTCTCTTCTCATGCAAGAATTCTGTGAGAAGGAAGGTACCAGGCATTGCTTCTCAGCTCCTAGAACTCCTCAACAAAATGGGGTAGTTGAAAGGAAAATAGAACTCCAATTGAATCAGCAAGAACATTGCTTGCAGATGCTAATTTCCCCCTATCCTTTTGGGCAGAGGCTGTTAGCACAACAAACTATGTGCTGAATAAAAGTTTGATGCACAAACTTAAGGGTAAGACTCCTTATGAATTACTTAAAGGGAAGAAACCTAAAGTTAACTATTTTAGAGCATTTGGTTGTAAATATTTTGTTCATAATAATGATAAGAAATATCTTAGGAAATTTGAAGCAAAATCTGATGAAGGAATTTTCTTAGGCTATTCTTTAGTCAGCAAAGCATATAGGATTTATAATAAATCTTCTCTTAAAATAGAAGAATCTATGCATGTTTCTTTTGATGAAACTAATATGTTTTACAAGGAGAAGAATTCTTCTACCATAGAAAATCTGCAGGTACCTACACTATGTGAGCAGCTAGATCAATTAGCTCTACATAAAGAAGGATTTCTGAATCCTGAACAGCAAAATGCTGAAGAAAGTGAAGAGGAAAATCACCCAGATTTTGTTGATAGTTTATATCAGATAACAACAGATCATCCTCCACAGGATATAGCAGCTGAACAAATTCCCCAAATGGAAATCATTGCTGAACCCACTCCAACTATTGATCACATCACAGTTAGAGATCATCCAACATCTCAAATTATTGGTGATATTTCAGCAGGTGTGCAAACAAGACATAAAGTAAATCAGAATATGATGCACACTTGTTTTCTCTCTCAGATTGAACCTCAATCCCTACAAGATGCAGAACAAGATCCCAATTGGATCATTGCTATGCAAGAGGAGCTCAATCTGTTTGAGACAAACAAAGTTTGGGAATTGATTCCTAGACCAAAGAATTATCCAGTCATTGGAACTAAGTGGGTTTACCAGAATAAACTTGATGCAGATGGCAATATAGTGAGAAACAAAGATAGACTAGTAGCTTAAGGATACTCACAAGAAGAAGGAATAGACTATGATCAAACTTTTGCACCAGTTGCAAGAGTAGAAGCAATCAGAATTTTCCTTGCATTTGCTGCATACAAGAAATTCAAAGTTTATCAAATGGATGTAAAGAGTTTATTTTTGAATGGAGAAATCAAAGAAGAAGTCTATGTGGAACAACCACCAGGTTTCATCTCTCCAACTCACTCTTCTTTTGTATTTAAGCTTAAGAAAGCTCTCTATGGTCTTAAACAAGCTCCCAGAGCATGGTATGAGACCTTAGCTAGTTTTCTTTTAGAGAATAAATTCTGTAGAGGCATAGTAGATAAAACCCTATTTTTCAGGATACATAAAAATCAAACTTTACTAGTTCAAATATATGTAGATGATATTATCTTTGGCTCTACTGATTCAAACTTATGCAAAAGATTTTCTAATCTAATGCAATCTAAATTTGAAATGAGTAGTATGGGTGAACTATCATATTTCCTTGGTCTTCAAGTGAAGCAAACCCCAAATGGAATCTTCATATCCCAATCTAAGTATGCTAAGGAATTAGTGAAAAGATTTGGTATGTCTGACTCTTCCACCATGAAAACACCCATGTCCTCTAATGCTGTTGTTGATACTGATGAATCAAGGAAACCTGTTGATCAGAAAATATATAGAGTAATTGTTGGCTCATTACTTTATTTAACAGCTAGTAAGCCAGATATAATGTTTGCTACCTGTATTTGTGCTAGGTTCCAAGTTAACCCCAAAGAATCTCATCTAATTTTATTAAAAAGAATTTTGAGATATATAAAGGGTTGCCCTAATCTAGGACTTTGGTATCTAACAGCATCTGGATTTGAATTAATTGGATTCTCAGATTCAGATTATGCTGGATGCAGAGTAGACAGGAAAAGCACATCAGGAAATTGCCAGTTTCTTGGTGATAGGCTTGTGTCTTGGTTTTGTAAGAAACAAACATCTGTGTCTACATCAACAGCTGAAGCTGAATATATAGCTGCAGGCAGTTGCTGCTCACAGATATTGTGGATACAAAATCAGCTCCTAGACTATGGTGTCAACTTAAATAATTCAATTATATTTTGTGACAATACTAGTGCAATATATATAGCACAAAATCCAGTTCTCCATAGTAGGACTAAACACATAGAAATTAGGAACAACTTACTTAGGGATAATGTGGATAAAAATAAGATTTGCCTACAATTCATCTCTACTGATTTATAAAGAGCTGACATTTTCACCAAGCCCTTGGATGAAAAGAAACATATTTTCTTTATAAATCAGTTGGGAATGATAGATGGAGATTCAATATGATAAAAATTAAGATTTCTATTTATCCCCTCATTCCTTATCATATCAAACTAAGTTTTTTTTATTATATAAATGCCTACAGAATTATTTCTCTTTCTAGTTCCCCTTTGCACTTGATCTCTATTTTATTGTGCAGGAACAATATCAATGACAATCTTGCATCCTTCCCTACTTCCATCAAATGTCCCTTCTTCAAGGGCCCTAGCTTCAGGCCTTTCCTGAAACTAGGCAGGGGGAGAAGTTTTTACGAACAAGATCCATTTTATATAGTGTTTTGCTCAGGGGGAGTTGTTCTATAAACTAGGAAAGGAAAGAAAGCTGAAGAACCTCCAGTCTCAGGGGGAGACACTCTCAGGGGGAGTTGCTATATGAAGAAGCTTGATAAAAGCTCATAGCTGTTTGCTGTTTGCAGTTTGCTGTTTCTGAAAAATTCAAATACAGTTCATGATCAAGTTCAGATCAGTTATTGCTACAAGCTCAACTAATCAGAATTCAGAAATCAGATAAAGATTCAGATCAGATTTCAGAACAATACAGTTCAGTTACAGATCAGAATTCAGAACAATACAGTTCAGACAAAATCAGAACTCAGGAATTCAGAAAGAAAGAATTCAGAGAAATCAAAGGTTCTGATTGTATTTCTATCAGTTTTATTTTCATTAAAATGTTTCAAAACTCAGAGTACTATTAATTTTATATCTGATAAAATATTCAAAATATATCAGATATATATGCTCTGTTATTTTTGCTGTATTAGTGTTTGTTTATTTTCAATTTTTGTCAAATAGTGTCCTAACCCAAATAGAGGGAGATTGTTGGAACAACCCTATTTCTGATTTGGGCTAGGATCATTATATGTTGACTAAGGACAAAGTTGACCCCAATGTATATTTTATGGGTCAAGAGTTTTGGCTGTTAGAACTAGAGATTTCGACGAACGGCTATCTGCGTTCGACGAACAGCTCAGCTCTCAGCGGTCGAAGAATTTGTCTAAGTGCAGCGCTCGACTAAATACATTCTTCGTTCGACGAACGGCTTGCTTCAAGCCCGTCTCAGCGGACGATGAGCCCATCTCAGCGGTCGATGACCCCGTCTCAGCGGTTCAGAGCTTGACGAATTGATTAGTTCAGCGGTCGACGAAAATTGTTGTGTTCGACGAAAATCTTGAGCTCGATGAATCTGCGTTCGACGAAAATTATTGAGATCGACGAATTTCATTCAGATCGAAGAAATGTTATTTCAGCTCAGAAATTTCAGAAGGATTATACTTATTTCATTCTCTGATCTCAGATCAACGACAGCAACGGCTCTTTCCATCAGATCAAGTAAGGAAAATACACTTCCTTTATTATTGAAGTCATAGTCGTTGACACCTCCTCGAAAAAGAACATATTCATGGAAAAGGAAAGAGAATACGGCGTGACATTTGCAGTTCCCAGAAATATGCCTTCAGAATAATTTATTCCTTAATATAAGGAATGTGCATTTAATTTCTGTCAGTGATTTCAAAAGAAAGAAGAAGATATTACAGAATAATTTTACAGCTGTTTTTGCTTGACAACAATAATACAGATTATATACAGAACATATTTTTCAAATTGCTGTACAGAGAAATAGAACAGTAAAGAAAGAAAGAAAAAGGAGACAGGAAGAACAAGAAGAACAACAGCTACACAGAACTTCATCTTCTTCCTCCTCCAGCAGCAGATATTTTCTGAGAACAACTTCTACACTATCTCTCAGATTTCCTGCTGCAAAGAATCAAAAAAGAAAGTATCATTAGCTGCAAGCACAGATCTTCAAAAGAGCAACAACAAACTGAAGCATTCTTGTCTCTCAGTTTAATCAGCTAACAGGAAGATCATTTCTTGAAGAAAAGGCTCCAGCAAAATCAACTGTCAAACATCTCATATAAGACAGAGGAGTTCTTTTCAATATCAACATCCACTAGAGTCTTCTCTAAGCATCTTGACAGAGAAGAACATCTAAACCCCTCTCTATCCCATTCTATACAGGGTTAAAACTCCCTTCAAAAGTTTACCCCATTGGTGGCAAGACACCTGATCAAAAAATCTAGTTGGTTTTTGGGCACCTTATCAAAAGCTCATTGGTGTGAGGGCACCTGATCAAAAATCCTAGTGGATTCCTACCAAGGGTGGTAGAAGAGTAGACGTACCCAAGTTTAGTGGGGAACTACTATAGTTCCTTGTGTCTTCTGTGTTTGATTTCTTTTCTGTGTTGTGTTGTGTGCTGTTTTCATTATTCATTTTATTTCAGTTTTTATTTATCACTCACTCTTTACACATATACTTATATCAGTATTTTCAATTCCGCTATAAAACTAAGGGAAAAGTTTTAAAACTCTATTCACCCCCTCTAGAGTTAATTTAAGATCTAACCTCCACTTTCACTCCAGGCTGTTCCGTAGCGTTCTGCTCCACGCTATTCCAGATCGCTCTGCTCCAAGCTGTTCCGCAGCGCTCTGCTTCGGGCCATTCCACAGCGCTCTGCTCCAGGTTGTTCCGCAGTGCTCTGCTCCAAGCTATTACGTAGCGCTCTGCTCCAGGCTGTTCCGCAGCGCTCTGTTCCATGCTGTTCTGCAGCGCTCTGCTCCAGGCTGTTCCGCAGCGCTCTGCTCCAAGCTGCTTTGTAGCGCTCTGCTCCAAGCTATTTCAGATCTCCCTGCTCCAGGCCGCTCCACCGCGCTTGGATCCCGAGGATTCGAGGGACTTAGCAAAAATCATTAAAACGAGCGGTGACCTGTCTGATGCCGTGACATCTACACCACCAGAGGATGATGGACCAGAACTGGATGTGCTGCAACATAAAGATTTCAGGCGACATGACGACTCCATGGCCGCTTACAGAAAGCAATGTTACAACCTCCGTCCGCGGCGCGCAAAGCTTATTTAAGGCCTCTCAAAAGCCTATTTTAAATTTCTAATTATTTCCTTTAAAATGCGGGACATGTAATATTTTATTTTTTATGCTTTTAATTTTGGTGTGCTTTTAGACATTTTGGTGTGTTATTAACCATCCAGATTGATGAAATCATCATCTCAATCTTGGATGGTTGGATCTATTTTGTGACTCCTATATATAGGAGTGTTTTAAGAGAATGAAGGATTTATCGAAACCCTAAAAACAGCCCCCTCTCTAAGTGAGAATTTCGGCCAAGGCTTGTGAAAAGCCGCCCCCCCTTGCCTCCTTCTTCTCCAAGTTTCGGCCTCCCCTCTTGGGAGAATCTGGTGTGGTTTCTTGGTGTGACTCCAAGGAAGAAGAACAGCAACCCCTGTCGGTGCGACGCCGGAGGACCATTCGGTGCGACGCCGGTGGAAATCGTCGAGAGACTGATTCTCCCACAAGTTATTAAGTGTGCTTTCCTCTAATGGTTCGGTAACATCTTCTCCATCTCCCAATGATTCTTTCTTTAGATTTGTGGAGGTTGAACCATCGTGTTCTACGCGATTTTAAATCTCAATCGCTTTCGAATCGTTGATTACAAATCGTTATTCTCCGCGTTTCTATTTTTCGGATCGGGTAGGTCCATTTTGCTTGAGCGGATCTTGGCCTATCACCTTGATCTTGCCCTCAAAAAGGATTGGCAACCTTTGCGTTAATTTTGGGAATTCGTTGACTCATTTTTTATCGCTGTTTTAGAGTCAATGCTTCTCCGAATGGATTGGTTTATGTGTGCGAGAGAATAGCGTATTATGGGCGATAGATGCTTGTGTAGGTGCGACCGATCAAGAGTGCCTTGTAGGCGAATTAGAGTTAGCTTGTGGTGATCTCCTTAGCGACGTACGCTGCATCACTGTCACCCTCGAAAAACAACTCCCTGTAATTCTGGAAGCTAGTGGACCGTTCAGAACAGGGCTAGGCCCCGTGGTTTTTTCCCTTTCCGGGTTTTCCACGTAAAATTCCTGTTGTCTACTGTTGGTTCTTTCTTTTGACTGTTTGCGCGTTCGGCTCACTCTCAAGCTAAGGCAGTTTAGCTCGGCCGGTCTAAGAGAGCGTTGAACGACCCGCAACAGTTTGGTGCTGTCTGTGGGAACAAGGTTCCCAACTCTTCGAAGATTCTTAAAAGGTAGTGCTCATCAGCAGTACTCTTGACCAACAGTGATGACCAGAAGAAGCACCTACGCTGTCAACGGAGCAGCTCCTGAGATGCATGCTGAACACGCTCCTAACAACTCGCTCGTTTGTGGCGTGCTGCCACTCGAGGGAGTCAGTATGGCGGCGGCAGCTGCTGTTGAGGAACGCATGCGCATAATAAAAGAGAGACAAGCTGAGATGCTAGTTCTTATGAGGAACCTCGGGGCCACCCGCGCCCCGATTCCTGTTGACGCCCAAATTGCTCGGCCTCCAACAATTCCTGATCAGGTTCGACCTGAAAATGTCGCTCGCGCGGAAGCCAATGCTGAGGATGAATATTCCAATGCTGACAGTTCTTCTCACCCGGTGCAACCCGGGGGGGGGGGGGGGGCATCAAGAGGGAAGGCAGAACGGCCCCCTAGCGGGGGAAGCATACATAGAATATGCAAATATAAGGATCACCCGCGAATGGGTGCGCGAGATGATCGAGTAGGAGTACGGTGTCGGGAGGCGATGGGCTGTAGTTGTACGACGAACCATTCGAAAGGGCCCTCCGTTGACTCTGCGGGTGCTGGCACACCCTGTCTCGCATAATTTTAAACTACCGAGCATCGAGGCTTACGACGGAAAAGACGATCCGCTGGAGCACGTAAACCATTTCTCCACCATTATGATGATCTATAATGCCTCTGACCAGCTTTTGTGCCAAGTGTTCCCGACAACACTAAAAGGACAGGCCGGCACCTGGTTCCACTCTCTGAGGGAAGGAGAGATAGACAACTTTGCAGAGTTATCTCAACTATTCGTGGACCAGTTCATCTCAAACCGTCGGGCTGTTCGAGATCCTTCTCACCTGTCAGGAATCCGCCAGAAGGAGGTCGAAAATCTCTAGGATTTCTTCCGCCACTTCACTACTGAGGCACGATAGATTCCTGGGGTCGATCCCGAGCTTCTACGTGGCGTCTTTTTAGGAGGAATCCGACCAGGCAGCTTCTACTCAGCCTTAATGAGGGAGACTGTGCCTTGCTATCCCGACCTCGTACACCAGGTTGAAGCTCAGATTGCAACGCACGAAGCAATTGAAGCACATCGCCAACAGTTCGAAGGAAGCTCGAAAAGGAAAAGGGATCAGGAACCACTACCAGATCTCGGGAGAAACAACGAGAATCGTGAAAACCCCCGCCAAGACTAGAGAACTCGACAACATCAGGACTACAATCCCTTAAACACCACCCGATCCAACGTGCACCTTGCCATCTGGGATAGCGAGGAGCATCGTAGTCCCAAGCCGCTTGCTCCAAATAGGGGAAACCAGTCGCAGTACTGTGAATTCCACCGCGGATACGGCCATAGGACTGAAGGCTGCAACCGTTTGAAGGACGAGATCGAGCGCTTGGTCCGACAAGGTCTACTCAGAAGATTTGAGCAAGACCCAGCCCCGGGCCAGCTCACACTGCGGGATAAAAATCCAGTCGAGGACCACGCTTTGGCCCGACGTGAATGAAGCAGAAACCCTGGGCCGAGGTCTCTCCCCCAGTAGAGAGTGCAAACCACGCGTCTCATTTATCTACAATCTCCTTTTCCTGCTTTTGGATGTTTCCTTTAATGTAATAAGGCGCATTATGAAAACTTGTGCGCGCATGTATGCTTTGTTTTCTTCAACAACGCTGCGGCATTTTTTTGACTTCCGTTAGCAACACAGAACACCCAAAGAAAGGCTCTTGGGGTGAAGGCCACTAACCCCGACGTCAACCCTGAATAACAAGCTTTCCAAACTCTGGGAATTCAGCTCAACTATGCAGCTAAACACCTCGCTCCCATGCTGCAGAGCATCTAGTTCCCGCGTTGCAGGGCACCTCGCTCGCACGCTGCAGAGAATGTAGTTCCCGTGTTGCAGGGCACCTCGCTCCCACGCTGCAGAGCATCACGCTCCCGCGTTGCAGGGCACGTCGCTCCCACGCTGCAGAGCAACTAGCTCCCGCGTTGCAGGGCACCTCGCTCCCACGCTGCAGAGCGTCACGCTCCTGCGTTGCAGGGCACTTTGCTCCCATGCTGCAGAGCCTGTAGCTCTCGCGTTGCATGGCACCTCGCTCCCACGCTGCAGAGCATCTAGATCCCGCATTGCAGGGCACCTCGCTCCCACACTGCACAACATCATGCTCCCGCGTTGCAGGGCACTTCGCTCCCACACTGCACAGCATCTAGCTCCCGCGTTGCAGGGCACCTCGCTCCCACTCTGCAGAGCATCACTCTCCCGCATTGTAGGGCACCTTGCTCCCACGCTACAGAGCGTCTGACTCCCGCGATGCAGGGCACCTCGCTCCCCGCTGCAGAGCATCTAGCTCCCACGATACAGGGCACCTCGCTCACCGCTGCAGAGCATCTGGATCCCACGATGCAGGGCACCTCACTCTCACGCTCCCTGACATCTATCTCCCGGACCGCATAATATCTTCCCCAAAGTGCAAGCCCCAAGTCCTCTTATGGATACAAATCAGGACGAACATCGGTTCTCCGACGTCATTTAACGAAGATGCACTTCGGGTCCACTAACACTGTCAGGACAAAGGGCAATCATCCTCCACATCGAGAGCGAGCCTACGCCATCCGACAGCAGAGGGTATGCCCCCTTCGTGACCAGGCGGGAACCACGTTTCCTCAACGAATCTTCAAATAAAGAGGCAAAGCCTCCGGAAAAATGGTGGTTAGCTCTCCGAGCCGCGCACTCTCCGCGGGAGGCGCTCTCGCGCTCTCGTTCACTCCTGCTCGGTGGAAAGCACTCCCCCACATCCGCCATGTTTCAACCCGGTCCACGTTCAAAGTGGAACGCGTGCGCATAGGCCTCGTTTGGCTAACCCACCTTGGTACCTGCACAAGGTCAGACACAAATTTAAAGATAAATTTCAAAAAAAGAAAAAGGGAAAGAGAAATGCAAGGACGAATGGCCCGTACACACCCGTGAAAATGTGCGGCAAGGCACCACAGCACGCCGGCACAGGGCTCCAGTTAGAGCCAAGGCACCGTCACGCTCCAATTATGCATAATGAATTATATGTACAAATAATTATTCTTAAGGCGTGATCAATTTGGCTCTGTGGGAGCTAGCGAGGTGGTGGCTTGCTTGATATCTGGCATTTCATAAAACCCACCCACTTCAAAGAGGTAGAAAGCATGATGCTTGACCTCGGCTTGATATTTTATAAAAATTATTATAGAATACTCTTAATGATGATGATGATACTAATATAATAATAAAGCAGTTTATTTGAACAATATCAACATCTCTTCACGACACAAAATATAACTATTGAAAATGTATCATAACCATCGTTTTTATTTTCAAGCATTTCTTAAATTATTGGAATTTCAGTAATAATTTTGCACGTAAATCCACTGAGAGCTCGATAAAAGGAAATAGTAAGGTAAATTACCAGTCCAATTTGAGCACGACAAATAATTAGTAAGGAAATAGTTAGGTAATAATTTTGCACGTAAATCCTTCTCTAATTGGAGCGGGGCGCTCCAATTGGAGCGAGCGCGGTGCAGTGCCTTCCAAGCACTCCAATTGGAGTGCGTCCCCACGCTCCTCGCGGAGTGCCCCGCGGCTAGTCCACGCTCCATTTCGGAACACGTCTCGAGCTGCTCTCGCCTACGGTCGCAACATTTTAAGGCATGGTGCGTTCGAGCGCACTCCTCCGCGCCCGTACGCGTGCTCCTCTGCATCCTCATGCGCCTCCTCTCACGCGAAGGCATCATCATGTCCCGTGTCACCCTCTCAGTCGAGGAGGCGTTCGACCTCGCTCCCATCTCCCTCCTCCTCCCCATCACCGTCTCCGACCGCCCCAGCTACTACCCTTTCATCCTCGCGCTCCTCGACCGACACCTCTGAAAGTCAATTGATATGCTTTGATACCAATTGAAAGTCAATTGATATGCTTTGATACCAATTGAAAGGAGTGTTTAGTTCTTAATATTAAAGCTCTTGTTTAAGTTTTATTTCAAAGTATTGTTATATATATATATATAAGTGTGCTGAGTGTTGTATGAGTAATAAACACAAACAGTAAGAGTCCATAAGTAATCACAACAAGAAATAAGAAATAAAACAAACAAGCAAAGCACACATCCAGATGACACAAGATATATAGTAGTTCCCCAATCAACCTGGGTACATCTACTCTTCTACCCACTGGTAGGAATCCACTAGAGGTTGTTGATCAGGCGTCCTCACACCAAGGTGTTTTTGATAAGGTGTCCATACACCAATAGAGGTTTGATCAGGTGCCCAAATCACCTATAAGCTTTTGATAAGGTGCTTAAAAACCAAGATGCAGGTTTTTGCTAAGGTGGCCTGTCACCGGGAGTTAAATTTTGAAGGGAGTTATAACCCTTTACAAGATGGGAGAAATAATGAAAACAGAAAATGTTATGTTGTTCTTCTCTTTGCTGAGAAGACACTTGAAGATGATGTTGAAGAGAGCTCCCCCTGTCTGATTTTGTTTTATGACAGCTTGTGGATGGATCTCCTTCTCTAGATTGCAAATACTCTTCTTCTTCTTCTTACAGTTTTGATCCTGAGCAAGTAATGGTGATTGGTGTCTCAGGATATAGATGATCTGCAAGGAAAGAGTTAGCAAAAAGCAAGATATAAATGTATTGTTCTTTGTATCAAGAACTCTGATATGTTCTTCTTTCTTTTTGCTTCTCTGTTTCTCTCTTCCTCTTTCTTTTCCTGTGCTGCAATATTGATATGTTCTGTCTATATAATCTGTCTATTAATTTCTTCTCTGTTCTTTTCTCTGAATATATAATCTGGAGATCTTGTGGCTGATTTGAATTCTTGCCTATAAGATAGGAAAGAGATAATATCTCTTTTATTTCTCAGATCCTCGAGCAGACAAATTGCCATCTTTGGCTTGCTGTAACGGCTATATTATTTAATGTCCTGCAATGGCTATTTCAAACAAAGGAAAGACAGCAATATATATATATATATAAATAATAAATATTGCTTTAATAAATAAATCTGACAGCATGTATATAATATTTTAGTCGAGCTGAATGATATAAAAGAATGATGCAGATATTTCGTCGAGCTCAGCTTCTCGTTCGTCGACCTCATCATTTGATTCGTCGACCTGAACATTTGATTCACTGTTCTGAACATCTATTGAATATTCGTCGAACGCAGACTTGAGTTTGTCGAACGGAAGGATTCGTCGAACGCAGAGACGGGTGATAATGCTAAATCAAGTTAGTTTAATTAGGTTATTTTTAGGTTATTTACTCTTACTTTTTTGCTTATTGTTGTTTACCTAAATGCAATTTTGGTTCATTTTCCTATTTTTAGTGCTAACTTAAGTTTTCTGAATTTTCAGGTCAAAAATGCAAAATTTCCTAAGTCACTCCCTAGGTCACGCCCATGACCTAGGGCGTGTAAGTTGCTGTTTCCAGTTAAGCTGCTGCCACCATAATTCAGAAGATCTGATCAGACACGCCCAAAGTACACGGCCGTGACACACAAGTCACGCCCGTGACACGCAAGCCACGCCTGTGAACAGCTCAGATTCGACCAGCTGACCACCGAATTGGTCACGCCACTGTTACACGGGCGTGCTTCCAGTCACGCCCGTGACTGCCATGTCAGCCAGCCGCCAGCGCCCATGATCGCCGCCAGCGCCCATGACCCGACTAACCACCGAAATGGTCACGCCCTCAGTCACGGGCGTGACCTAGGGCGTGACCCATCAAATCGCGTCAGAATCGTGCGCCGAACCTGATCCAAGCCGCAGAATTGATTAAACAATGTCACGCCCCTAGTCACGGGCGTGACCGAGGCAGAAAAATTTCTATAAATTGAAGTGACCTCCAAGCTTTCCCCATTCAGTTTTTGGAGAGAGAACTAGTGCTACTACTCTATTTTCAGTAATTTTCATGTCATTTTATTCTCTTTCTCTCTCTCTCTCTCTCTCTCTCTCTCTTATTTCAATAAATTTCCTTTTTTAGTTTTCATATGAATGTTGTAATGCCTTTGTAATTTCCTTTCATAGTGTATTACTAATGTTTAGTAGGCTTTCCATGCAAATGTAATCTCAGTTGAACTTTTGTTTAATAAAAATTGTATGTTTTTGTTCTCTTAAAATCTTCATCATTTCTCTCTGCTACCCCTCCACCATGAGTAACTAAATCCTCATAGTACTCGATCTTGATGATCTGAGGATGAGTTGATCAAGTTATGATCCTTTAGTCTTCTTTCACTTTCTAAAGTGTTGGGCCTTAGATTTACTCTTAATTAAAATTTAGTGGAGCTATATTATCGATATATAATCCCCACCTTTGCTTTCATTCTTGGCTAGCCGAGAGGCCGATAGTCTGAAGTGAGCACTTAAGAGTAAAGAGAGTTACACACGTTTCTCGAGAGAGAATGACGTAAATCTCCTGGATTGGAGTCAAACCCAATAGCGGGGTTCACCACTTAAAGCGAGTTTTAGGTATTCGAATACGGGACGAGAGTTCGGTCAGATTTTCCTAAACTCAGTTGGGCATATCTTCGAGAGAAGCATGTTCAAACTACAGGAACCCCCACGGTCAAGCTACCCTTACTTTATTAAGTTTTAAGTTTGCTTTTGAATTTTGATCAACTTAAGCCGAAGTAAGTCAAGATCGAGTGCTATTTCTTAATCATCGTTTAGCCGTACTTTTATCCAGCTTTTCTTTCAACTTAGCAGACAAAACCTTCCCAAAAATTATTAAGATAAAATAATAGTAATTCGTTTGAGTATAAGTAATCAACGGTTCTCGGATTTTAATACGACACTTGTGTTCCTATACTACAGTTCGATATGTATACTTGCCTTCTCGGATTGCTAGTTCGGATTTCATTTCGTGCAAGCGGAATTTTAATCATCAAGTTTTTGGCGCCGTTGCCGGGGACTCGCATTTTGTTGATATTTTGAAAGAACGAATCTATTACTTTTATCACCTCTTTTTTCTCTCCTCTTTCTTGAAAAACAAAATTAATTCAAAAAAAAAAAAAGAGAGACCTTTTCTTTTTCGAATTTCTCAATCTTATTTTCCCCTCTCTCTTTCTAGTTTATGACCCGAGCGAATCCGTCAGAACTTGTAGACTTGGACCAAGAACTTGAGCGTACTCTTCGGAGAAAATCGCAAGTTCAAGATCCTACATTCCAAGAACTGGCTGAGGATTCGGAGTCGGTTGTTAATATGGGCGAACCTAACCAAAATGAAGTCCCTAACATGGTTGCGGCCCCTGAATGGACTATGTCCCATTATGCAAGGCCTAACCTGGAAGGGACGGAAACTAGTATAGTCCGCCCTGCCATAAATAATAATAATTTCGAACTAAAGCCAAGCATAATTCACATGGTGCAGCAATACGTGCAGTTCGACGGATTACAAGATGAAGATCCGAATGCACATATTGCTAGCTTCCTTGAAATCTGTGACACCTTCAAAATAAATGGTGTTACGGATGATGCAATTAGGCTAAGACTCTTCCCATTTTCTTTAAGAACAAAGGCTAAGCAGTGGTTGTCAACTCTACCTAGAGGTTCTATCACCACTTGGGCCCAGTTAACTGAAAAATTTCTAACTAAGTATTTTCCACCTGCGAAAACTGCTAAGCTTAGAAATGATATTTCTTCTTTTTGCCAAATAGATTCTGAAACGCTATATGATACCTGGGAAAGGTATAAAGAATTCTTAAGACGTTGCCCTCATCACGCTCTGCCTGTATGGTTACAAGTGCAGACGTTTTATAACGGGCTAAATCAACATACTAAGCAAATGATAGACGCCGCTTCCAGTGGTACCTTAAATAACAAAACCCCGGAAGCCGCTCTTGAACTATTTGAGGATATGGCCATGAACACCTATCAGTGGAATGTGCCAAGATCCCGCCCAAACAAACCTGCAGGTATGTACGAAGTGGATAACGTCTCCCAGCTGGCACTACAAGTGGAAATGCTTAGCAAAAAGATATCTGAAATGAATGCTCCTTCCGCACCTCAGGTTTGGGAATTTGCAAAAGCCACCTCCGAACAAGCTGATTACGTAGGCAATAGAAATGCTTATAATAATTATTCTGCTTCTAATTTTCATGCACCTGGTTTTCAATTACTGAATAATTATAATCCTGCGCTGCGTAATCACCCGAACTTTTCTTGGAGTAATCCTGCAAACACAACTCGCCCGCCTCTACAAAATGAATTTACACCACCTCAACCCCTTGTTAACTTTCAAAAAACTCCATCTTTGGAGGAGATGTTTTCAAAATATATAAGTACGAACGAAGCAACCGTCCGGAACTTAGCCAGATCCGTTAAAAATCTAGAAAACCAAATCGGGCAGCTCGCCAAAATAATATCCGAGCGACCGCCCGGGACTCTTCCCGCTAACACCGAGCCCAACCCGAAAGAGCAAGCGAAAGCTGTAACTCTTCGGAGTGGGAAGCAAGTATCCGGTCTGGTTAGCGAAGAGCCCGAGGCAAGATCCGCCCCTATTTTAAAAACACCACTCACTCAAACAGATTTTATCACTCCACCTCATATTTTCAAAAACAACCCCGCCCCGCCTTATCCTTCTCAACTCAACAAGGAAAAATTAGATGATCAATATCATCGCTTCCTGGAAATGTTTAAGCAAATACACATCAATTTACCCTTCCATGAAGCGATATCACAAATGCCCAAGTACCTGAAGGATCTTCTAACTAATAAGAAAAAGCTAGAAAATCTATCGCACGTAACTTTAAATGCTGAGTGTTCCGCTGTCCTAACAAATAAATTACCGAAAAAGGCTAACGATCCGGGTAGTTTTTCTATCCCGTGCCTCTTTGGTGATCTATTTGTAAAGAACGCGTTGGCCGACTTAGGAGCAAGCATCAACTTAATGCCATTCTCCTTGTTTAAGAAGTTAGGAGTGGGCACCCTTAGCCCCACACGTATGAGTATACAACTAGCAGATAGGACGATAAAATATCCGCTGGGAATTGTGGAGGACGTGCTCGTAAAAGTAGACAAATTCATCTTCCCGGTGGATTTTGTCATTCTGGACATTGAAGAGGATGTCGAGGTTCCCCTAATCCTTGGCTGCCCCTTCCTTGCCACCTCCCGTGCTATCATTGATGTGAGTAATGGTAAGCTATTCCTCCGAGTTGGAGATGATGAAGTAACCTTCTCCATAACACCCTCTATGAAAAATCACCCTAGAAAATGACGATTCGTGTTTTTTCTTAGATGTGTTAAGTGAAGACCCTTCTTTTTGTATTTCTGAAAATGGTTCTTCTTCTTTTTGTTCATCTTCAAACACCTCCACTGAAATATTACAAGAAATGAAAATGGTCATTGCTCCCGCCCCCTCAAATTTTCAAATTAAATAAAAAATTTTTGAAGAAATTACTTTTGAAAAAGAAAAGTCTTTCAAATCTTCATACGAGGAACCTCCCACATTAGAACTTAAAGAACTACCCAATCATTTAAAATATGAATTTTTAGAAAAAAACTCTAAGTTACCAGTAATAGTGTCGGCCCATTTAAGTGGATCTGAAAATGCCAAATTACTAAAAGTTTTACAAAAGCACCGCCAAGCAATTGCTTGGCAGATTTCTGATATTAAGGGCATAAGTCCATCTTTCTGCATGCACAAAATTCTAATGGAAGATAATTCACATAATTCTATTCAACCTCAACGCCGATTAAACCCAAACATGAAAGAAGTAGTAAAGGGTGAGGTCGTGAAATTATTAGACGCAGGAATTATCTATCCAATTTCAGATAGCAAATGGGTAAGCCCCGTTCAAGTAGTTCCTAAAAAGGGAGGTATCACGGTAGTGTTAAATGATAATAATGACTTAATCCCAACACGGACGATGACTGGGTGGCGTATGTGTATGGATTATCGCAAATTGAACGACGCCACCCGCAAGGACCATTTCCCCTTGCCATTCATCGATCAAATCTTAGAACGATTATCCGGCCATAGCTTTTATTGTTTTCTCGATGGTCTCTCGGGCTACTTCCAAATTCCCATCTCGCCCGAGGACCAGGAGAAAACGACGTTTACTTGTCCTTTCGGCACCTTCGCCTACCGAAGAATGCCATTTGGCTTATGTAATGCGCCGGCAACATTTCAACGGTGTATGTTGGCCATTTTCGACAAGTACGTAGAAAGTATTATGGAGGTATTTATGGACGACTTTTCCGTGTTTGGTGATTCCTTCGATTTTTGTTTAGAAAATTTAGAAAAAGTGTTAGAACGGTGTGAGGAGACCAATCTCGCCCTGAACTGGGAAAATGTCATTTCATGGTACGGGAGGGATTGGTTTTAGGTCATAAGATATCAGCAAGAGGAATTGAGGTCGATGAAGCAAAAATAGAAGTGATCGAAAAACTGCCACCGCCAACCAATGTTAAGGCCATAAGAAGCTTTCTAGGACATGCCGGTTTTTACCGGCGATTTATAAAAGATTTTTTGAAAATGACCAAACCACTCACTCATCTTTTAGAAAAAGACACTCCATTTATTTTTGATGATACATGCTTATATTCTTTTCAATTAATCAAAAATAAGCTAATAAATGCGCCAATTATGATAGCTCCAATCTGGGACCTTCCATTCGAAATCATGTGCGATGCAAGTAGCTTTGCGGTGGGAGCCATTTTAGGACAACGTATATCTAAAAACTTCCACCCTATTTTCTACGCAAGTAAAACACTTACATCCGCGCAAGAGAACTATACCACAACGGAGAAAGAATTATTAGCAGTTATTTTTGCATTCGACAAATTTCGACCTTATATTACGCTTTCAAAAATTATTGTTTTTACGGACCACTCGGCCCTCAAATATTTACTTTCTAAACCGGATGC
Organism: Dactylorhiza incarnata; assembly: GCA_033032865.1. Classification (NCBI taxonomy): domain Eukaryota; kingdom Viridiplantae; phylum Streptophyta; class Magnoliopsida; order Asparagales; family Orchidaceae; genus Dactylorhiza; species Dactylorhiza incarnata. The sequence goes on along the minus strand of JAWHQI010000464.1, from coordinate 563,005 downwards.
CAAACCACGCTTACTTCGCTGGGTCTTACTCCTCCAGGAGTTCGACTTGGAAATCCGAGATAAAAAGGGGGCTGAGAATTTGGCCGCGGACCATCTTTCACGATTAGATAACCCATTTATTGAAGATTTAAATGAACAAACTTTTAATGATTATTTTCCCGACGAGAAGTTATTATCAATCAACACTACTCCTTCTCCTTGGTTTGCAAACTTCGCCAACTACTTAGTAGCTCGAGTCCTCCCAAAAGAATTTTCCTATCAGCAAAAGAAGAAATTCTTCTCTGACCTGAAGAATTATTTTTGGGAGGACCCGTATCTGTTTCGAGTTTGTGCAGACCAAGTAGTAAGGAGATGTGTTTCTTTCGAAGAAGGACAAAATATTTTCAAACACTTACACGAAGGACCGACTGGTGGGCACTATCAAGCCAATCGGACCGCTCACAAAGTGCTTAGTGCAGGCTTTTATTGGCCTAGCCTTTTTAAAGATGCCCAATCTTTTGTGAGACGGTGCGATAGCTGCCAACGGACCGGAAATATCTCAAATAAAAATGAAATGTTGCAAAATTATTTCCTCGAGTGCGAAGTTTTCGACCTTTGGGGAATTGATTTTGTAGGTCCTCTTCCTTCTAGCCATGGTAATAAATACATTTTAGTTGCGGTAGACTACGTGTCTCGATGGGCAGAGGCCCAAGCTCTTCCTACCAATGACTCCCGAGTCGTTATTATTTTCTTAAAAAAATTATTTTCTCGATTCGGTACTCCTAGGGCCATCGTTAGCGACAGGGGTTCGCACTTTTGTAACGCACAATTTGCAAAAACACTTTTAAAATATGGTGTTACACATAAGCTTTCAACTGCTTACCACCCCCAAACTAACGGCCAGGTCGAGGTAGTGAATAGAGAAATCAAACATATTTTAGAAAAACTGTTTCCACCTCACGTAAGGACTGGTCACATAAATTAGACGATGCTCTATGGGCTTACCGAACAGCGTACAAGACCGCCATCGGTTGTACACCGTATCGGTTAGTATATGGGAAATCGTGCCATTTACCGGTCGAATTAGAACATCGTGCTTTCTGGGCCCTTAAATTTTTAAATTTTGATCCCCACTCCACCGCCGATCTTCGAAAATTCCAACTCAACGAACTCGATGAGTGGCGCTCCAATGCATATGAAAATAATAAATTATATAAGGAACGAACGAAATGCTTTCACGATAAAAATTTAAGGCACCCGAAAACATTTAAACCAGGCGACCAAGTATTACTTTATAATTCTCGTCTACGTTTATTTCCTGGAAAGTTAAAATCTAGATGGTCAGGTCCTTTTAATGTAAAGGAAGCTTATCCGTATGGAACTGTTTTGATATCACACCCAGATAAGGGTGATTTCAAGGTTAATGGGCATCGTCTAAAACTTTATTTTTCTGGTGACAATGTTGACATGGACAGTGAAAAACTTCTTTTGTCTGGACTGTAATAATTTGGATTAACTTTTGAACTATATTCTTTTAGTCGAGCTCAAACGACATTAAACAGAGGGCGCTCTTGGGAGGCAACCCAAGGTTTTTAAAATTTGTTGTTTTAATTTTTCTTTGGCCCTGGGTGGCTCCGATACTCTCAACTTCGGCGATCGCCTGCTTCAACATTGCTGGTTTCAAGAAAAATTCAAGATGATATTTCATGAAGATTCAAAGCGCCAACAAGGGGGAGCGGCATCACACATCCTTTCAAGCCCATAAATCCAGGGAAGTGCCTGTTTCAGTTTTTCAGTTTTAATTTCTTTTCTTAGTTACCCCTTCCTTCACTCTCCTTTTCCATTGAGGACAATGTCTATCGTAAGCTTGGGGGAGAATGTCTTCTTTTCTTTTGTTTTAGTAGTCTAAATTAGATTTTGGTAAAATCAATAGTACCCCTTGCTTTATGTTTTGTTTTTCCCAAAATATTTTATATAGCCTTAGTTAATTTCAAAATTTCTAATCCTACTTTTAATTATGTTTCACAAGTAAATTGTTGACTCATGTAGTGTTCTAATTCTAGGTAGCATGTTAATCTGAAAAGTTTTTTCTAAAATCTTGTACTTTCCTTATCGTTTTCTCTTTTATCTTCTTTACTTTCGTAAAAATTCTTCATCCACTATTTTCCTCTTCATTTTTAGATATATTTTGCAGGGTTAACTTTTGATTTGTGTAGTAAATGTGAATAATCCTAGACGCTTATTATTCTTATTTTCAGGATAAGTTCATTAGTCTTTATTTAATATCTAGGGCTTACTTTTTGAAATCCTTCAAAACTCATGCTTTAAATAAATTTAGAGAGCAATGAAAATGATTTAGGCCATTTTTTTGAAGTTTGAGCCTTCATGCCAACCCTTAAAAAGAAACCCTTTGTTAGCCTCTTTTGAGCCTTTTCCCATGTTTTATTGTCACCTCCACTTATCAAATTTTTCACCAAAGCCAAAATTTCCAAACCTATTTGAATCACACTAACACTTTGAGTTTTATTTAAATTTCTAAAAGAGTGTGATTGGTTTATTGCATGGAGAGCTTCAAAGAAAAGAATTTGCTCAAAAAGGAGATATTTTAAGCATATTTGTATTAGTTATCTTTGCCAAAATTTCAAAATAAAAAAAAATGGCTATGAAAGAGAAAGAAAGAAAATATGCTATATGCTTATAATGAAGGATTGCCTCTTATCATTCATATCGAAAATTTTATAAAACTCATGTTTATGGTTTAGTGTGATTATAGCAATCACTTTTATCTTCGATTTCCATTCCAAATCATATGCCTAAACCAAACATTTCGGTCCTAATAAAGTCCTCTTGATTCATGCTCCTAAATTTGCTTTAGCTAAGTAAAGAAGAAAAGTAGAATAGTTAAGTCTTGGGTATGAATTTAGATCCTTGTTCTTAGAATGATATAATTATAATTTGTCTCTTAGGGTTTAGTAACAATTCAATGCACTATCTCACTTGTTACTTTGCTCAATTTTATTTTAAAACTTTTTAGTTAAAATTTTGGATGATTAATTTTTGTTAGTAAAGGGTATAAAAATTAAGCTTAAATAAAGTACTTATTTTAGGTTTCCTTTTCACTATTCTCCCTACTTGGAATTTCGCAAGGTACTCGTGTTTAGCATAATTAAATCTTTTTAATTAGTCATTTTGTTTTATTAGCTAAAGCATATTTCTTTGCTTGGGGACAAGCAAAGTGTAAGCTTGGGGGAATTTGATAATGCTAAATCTAGTTAGTTTAATTAGGTTATTTTTAGGTTATTTACTCTTACTTTTTGCTTATTGTTGTTTACCTAAATGCAATTTTGGTTCATTTTCCTATTTTTAGTGCTAACTTAAGTTTTCTGAATTTTCAGGTCAAAAATGCAAAATTTCCTAAGTCACGCCCTAGGTCACGCCCGTGACCTAGGGCGTGTAAGTTGCTGTTTCCAGTTAAGCTGCTGCCACCATAATTCAGAAGATCTGATCAGACACGCCCAAAGTACACGGCCGTGACACACAAGTCACGCCCGTGACACGCAAGCCACGCCCGTGAACAGCTCAGATTCGACCAGCTGACCACCGAATTGGTCACGCCACTGTTACACGGGCGTGCTTCCAGTCACGCCCGTGACTGCCACGTCAGCCAGCCGCCAGCGCCCATGATTGCCGCCAGTGCCCATGACCCGACTAACCACCGAAATGGTCACGCCCTCAGTCACGGGCGTGACCTAGGGCGTGACCCATCAAATCGCGTCAGAATCGTGCGCCGAACCTGATCCAAGCGGCAGAATTGATTAAACAATGTCACGCCCCTAGTCACGGGCGTGACTGAGGGCGTGACCGAGGCAGAAAAATTTCTATAAATTGAAGTGACCTCCAAGCTTTCCCCATTCAGTTTTTGGAGAGAGAACTAGTGCTACTACTCTATTTTCAGTAATTTTCATGTCATTTTATTCTCTTTCTCTCTCTCTCTCTTATTTCAATGCATTTCCTTTTCTAGTTTTCATATGAATGTTGTAATGCCTTTGTAATTTCCTTTCATAGTGTATTACTAATGTTTAGTAGGCTTTCCATGCAAATGCAATCTCAGTTGAACTTTTGTTTAATAAAAATTGTATGTTTTTGTTCTCTTAAAATCTTCATCATTTCTCTCTCCTACCCCTCCACCATGAGTAACTAAATCCTCATAGTACTCGATCTTGATGATCTGAGGATGAGTTGATCAAGTTATGATCCTTTAGTCTTCTTTCACTTTCTAAAGTGTTGGGCCTTAGATTTACTCTTAATTAAAATTTAGTGGAGCTATATTATCGATATATAATCCCCACCTTTGCTTTCATTCTTGGCTAGCCGAGAGGCCGATAGTCTGAAGTGAGCACTTAAGAGTAAAGAGAGTTACACACGTTTCTCGAGAGAGAATGACGTAAATCTCCTGGATTGGAGTCAAACCCAATAGCGGGGTTCACCACTTAAAGCGAGTTTTAGGTATTCGAATACGGGACGAGAGTTCGGTCGGATTTTCCTAAACTCAGTTGGGCATATCTTCGAGAGAAGCATGTTCAAACTACAGGAACCCCCACGGTCAAGCTACCCTTACTTTATTAAGTTTTAAGTTTGCTTTTGAATTTTGATCAACTTAAGCCGAAGTAAGTCAAGATCGAGTGCTATTTCTTAATCATCGTTTAGCCGTACTTTTATCCAGCTTTTCTTTCAACTTAGCAGACAAAACATTCCAAAAAATTATTAAGATAAAATAATAGTAATTCGTTTGAGTATAAGTAATCAACGGTTCTCGGATTTTAATACGACACTTGTGTTCCTATACTACAGTTCGATAGGTATACTTGCTTTCTCGGATTGCTAGTTCGGATTTCATTTCGTGCAAGCGGAATTTTAATCATCAACGGGCTGGATCGTCGATCGCTAAATATTGAGCTATTCGTCGAACGCAGATGGTCGTTCGTCCAACGCAGGATTTCATCGACCGCTGAGACGGGGTCTGTTCGTCGACCGCTGAGATAATCTGTCCGTCGAGCGCTGAACCACTGAGACGGGATCGTCGAGCGCTGAACCGCTGAGATGGGATCGTTGAATGCTGAACCGCTGGATTTTGTCACCGCTGCTTTAATGGAATTCGTCGAACGCAGCTTTGAACCATTTCATCGACCGCAGAGCGCCGTTCGTCGAACGCAGGTAGACGTTCGTCGAACGCAGAGAACATATGTTAATTTAATTCTTCTCTTATTTTTTCAGCCTTTTGTATATATATATATTTCTTAGTATATTATTTATATATATATATATATTCTTTTCAGCCTATTAATTATATCTATTTTCAGCCTTCTACCTTAATAGGATATGATCTAAGTTATAAGATATGTTATGATAAAAACTTAGACAATAAAGGTGGATCCTAACTCAAATCAAAACTAAGGTTCCAACAATCTCCCCCTATTTGAGTTGGGATCCTAATCCAAATTAAGACTAGGTTCTAACAACCTCGTAAGCTCGTGCCAGCAACTCTTCCACTGGTTCCGCCTGGCGGACGCAGCCTCCACCCCGTTCGAGATGGCGAGCGGGAAGTCGCCCTAGGAACTCGCTGGAAATTTGCTGGAGTTGTGCACTGCAGCCCGCGTGTGGGAATACCGCATGCGCAGTGCGAGGCAGTGTCGCACTGCGCAGTGCGCGGCAGTGCTGCACTGCGCAGTGCGCGGCAGTGCGGCACTGCGCAGTGCGCGTCAGTGCCGCACTGCGCAGTGCGAGTCAGTGCCGCACTGCGCGTCAGTGCCGCACTACGCAGTGCGCGGCAGTGCCGCGCCGCCCACGCGCGGCAGTGCCGTGCCGCCCGCGCGGCAGCCTGCGGCATGGTAGTACCTGATGTAAGGCTAACTTTGGACCTCCTCTGGTTCCACCTTCTTTCTCTCCTCATCCTCCCCTGTCTTCATCAAGCTAACTTTGGACCACCTCCTCCTCTGCCCCCGACTCCTCATCGTCGTCGCGCCTGCAACTCGGTGTAAAAGCCATGCCATTTCCTCCTCGGTTAGCACTGAGAGGAGGAGGTCGGTGGGGAGGAGGAAGTAAAGGCGGATCTGGAGAAGTTCTTCGTCGGCGGCGAGGCCCAAAATGTGGCAGCCGACTTAGAGATTCGTGGAGTCGCAGACGAACTGGCACGGGTTCTCTGCCACGATCTTCGCAGCTCTAATGGAGTAGAGAAACTCATGCGCTCTTCCTTTACCGTCGATCACCTTCACGGACTTTGAAGCGGCACCCAATACTAATCTGCAGGATGAGGTGCCGCCCATATGCAACAGAGTATAAAATTTATGTCAACAGAGACATAATTATGAAATAATATGGGCTCTAACTAGTAAAAGAGATGGTTGTTAATTGTTTACTTTTTGGACTGGTGCTTGATTTTCTGAGCATGAAGGGATCGCGTCCGCGTAAGCTCCTGGTTAGCCTGATGTTGTGAGGCGGAAATTTCCCGCTGCAAAGCACGTGGGCAGCCTTAGCAAATCACACTCCCGCGGACACATGAAGAGCGGTAGAAATTTTCGGACTTTCGATTACAAATCGCGACCTCCAAAAACTGGGGGGCAATTGATAGGGTTCCCCTAAAAGGGTTCAGTTTGAGTCAGACCGAGTGTTTCTCATTGCGGCCTCGACCGGAACCGCAGGGAGGCTCCAGCTTTTATGGCCGGTCTTAATCCCGCTGCTAAGCAGCTTCGCGCTCCCGCTCCCGCTTGTTCCTCGGGAAGCGCGCCCGCTCCGCGGGGAGCGCTTCCGCTCCCGCCTGCTCTGCGGGAGGCGCTCTCGCTCGCTCCTGCTCCGCAGGAAGCGCTCTCGTGCTCCCGCTCGTGCCTACTTCACAGGATGCGCTCTTGCGCTTCCACTCCCACCTGCTCCCACTCGCTCCCGCTCCGCGGGGAGTGCTTCCGCTCCCGCCTGCTCTGCGGGAGGTGCTCCCGCTCCCGCCTACTCCGCGAGAGGTGCTCCCGCTCGCTCCGACTCTGCGGGAGGCTCTCTCGCTCGATCCAGCTCCGCGGGAAGCGCTCTCGTGCTCCCGCTCGCTCCTGCTCCACGGGAGGCCCTCTCGCTCGCTCCTGCTCCACGGGAGGCCCTCTCGCTCGCTCCTGATCTGTAGGAAGCGCTCTCGTGCTCCCGCTCATGCCTGCTCCACAGGAAGCGCTCTCGTGCTCCCGCTCGCACCTGCTCCGTAGGAAGCGCTCTCGTGCTCTCGCTCGCTCCTGCTCGATGGGAAGCGCTCTCGCTCGATCCAGCTCCGCGGGAAGCGCTCTCTTGTTCCCACTCGCTCCTGCTCCACGGGAGGTGCTCCCGCTCGCTCCCGATCCGCAAGAAGCGCTCTCGTGCTCCCGCTCGCGCCTACTCTGCAAGAAGCGGTCTCGTGCTCCTGCTCGTGCCTGCTCCGTAGGAAGCACTCTCGTGCTCCCGCTCGCTCCTGCTCCGCGGAAGCGCTCCGGCTCCATAGAAAGCTCTCTCCCGCTCCTGCTCGCCCCTGCTCCATGGGAAGTGCTCCCGCTCTCTTGTGGTCCGCAAGAAGCGCTCTCGCTTATGCTTATTTCGTGGAGCGCGCCGCTATTATTCCTCACCGGCGACAATCGTCGTCCACCACCACCACCAAGGAGGTTGCCCGGGCTGCCCAGCGTGACCGGGGGGGGGGGGGGGCAAACTCATCATAATCTCAAAGTTGACGATCTGTGTGCCCAAATCGAGCATTCTCATTCGCTCGTCCAGAAATTGACATGGCATAGTTACCAGAATGCCCTCCTAAAAAACTATAAAAGGAGGGTCATGCTCTCATTTGGGAGGACTTTGGGATTCAGACAAGGAGGAGCTCTTGAGATCTCCTTCAAAGACTCATCGAAGATCTTCATCGGCCTTCAAACTCCCCCTTGAAGATCTCCCTCAGCGTCTCATCTCTCCTTCAGGGATTCTTGGAGGATCTCGGTGGGACTCCAAACTCTCCACCGCTGGCCACTCTGCTCCAGGCTATTCCGCAGCGCTCTGCTCCAGGTCGTTCCGCAGCGCTCTGCTCCAGGCTATTCTGCAGCGCTCTGTTCCAGGCTATTCCGCAGCGCTCTGCCCCAGGTCATTCCGCAGCGCTCTACTTCAGACTGTTCCGCAGCGCTCTGATCTAGGCTGTTCTGTAGTGCTCTGCTCTAAGCTATTCAAGATCGCTCTGCTCCAAGCTGTTCCGTAACGCTCTGCTCTAGGCCATTCCGCAGCGCTCTGCTCTAGATTGTTCCACAGCGCTCTGCTCCAAGCTGTTACGTAGCGCTCTACTCGAGGCTGTTCTGCAGCACTCTGCTCCAGGCTATTCCGCAGCGCCATACTCCAGGCTGTTCCGCAGCGCTCTGCTCCAAGCTGCTCTGTAGCGCTCTGCTCCAAGCTATTCCAGATTGCTCTGCTCCAGGACGCTCCACCGCGCTCGGCTCCCGAGGATTCGAGGTGTAACACCCCAGGTTTTCTGTATCTGGGAGCTAGCGCCAGCGTTATGTGTTAACGCAGGCGTTAGTTGTAGCCCTTTTTTTGATGGTGTTCGATGTAGGGAGATCATCAAACGGAGGTCGACGAAGCGAGTTCGACGAAGAGGGTTCATCGAATGGAGTTCGACAAACGGAATTGTCGAATGGAGTTTGACAAAGGGAGTTCGTCGAATGGAGTTTGACGAAGTGAGTTCAGAACCGTTGGGCCACTGATTTGGCTTCATTCGTCGAACGAAGTTCGACGAAGGGGGTTCGACGAAGGGGGTTCGTCGAATGGAGTTCAGAACCGCTTGGATGCTAAGTTGGCTTCGTTCGTCGAACGGAGTACGACGAAGGGGGTTCAACGAAGGGAGTTCATCGAAAGGAGTTTGGAACCACTGGGACGTTGAGTTGGCTTCATTCGTAGAAGGGAGTTCAACGAAGGGAGTTCATCGAAGGGAGTTCGATGAAGGGAGTTCGTCGAACAGAGTTCGACGAAGAGCTCGATGAAGGGAGTTAGTCGAACGGAGTTCGACGAAGTGCTCGACGAAGGGAGTTCGTCGAAGGGAGTTCGACGAAGAGCTAGCGCGGGCGCTAATGGCGGCGTTAGCTGACGGAACCTGTTCCGTAAGTAGCGTTTCCGGGACGTCTGATCTGTTTGGATCTTGATCCTACGGTCTAGATAAGTGCGCCCTAAGGTTTTATTTAGTGCAGAGAAGTTCATTTATCATTTTGTAACTCCTTTGTGCTTTTGGAGGCGTGGAAGAGCGATAGGGTTTGGAGGAAGAAGAAGGCTAGATCCGCCATTGTTAGAGCATAGGAGCTCCGTTCGCCGATCCGAGACCAGATCCGTGGAGAGGACTAGAAGGCGCTTCTTTCTGTCCGTACCTTTCAACCGATCCATGGTGAGGAAGAGAACTCTTAGGGTAACGACATCTCTCCTCCCGGTTTTAGGATGCGTGCATGGCATCTATGCTTTTACATTCTCTTTTCTGAAATTTATGGCACCAGATCTCTCAAATGAGAGGGGTTTGGGTCGCCTTGGTTCAAGAAGAACCATCGGGTTGATTGAGTCCGTCCCCGACATAATTTTGCACTAGAGATCCGCTCCGTTAGTGGATTAGGCATTTTGGGTGAAGCCGAAATCGTGACCGGTGGTCCGATTTGGTGATGTTGCTTAACGTGCACTTTAGGGATTTTGCTAGAAATTCGAGGACGGCGAAAACGTCGAATGTGTTTCCCTTATGTTCATGTGAGAATGAACGTTGGTTTGGAAAGGGTAAATGTTTTGTGTATGTGAAGGAGTGGTTTGTCTTTGTGGTCGGCTGGTTAGCCCGTGAATGCTTGGATTCATGTGGGGAGAGTGTCCCGGCAAGACAAGTCCCCTTCTGGGCTGTGGCGAGAGCAAGTATGCTGGTGCGCCCGTTGGAAAGATGAGCCATGTAAGGGGTGAGGTCTCAGTGAAGTTCTTGGCTTTTGGCTTTGTAATTGTGGCAAGAACAAGTATGCTGATGCGCCCATTGGCAAGATGAGCCATGTTAGGGGTGAGGTCTCAGTGGAGTTCTTGGCCTTGGGCTTGTACGCCCGTGGGGGAAATGATGAGTACCCCTTTGTTTGTTATGAAATGTTGATGTGTGTTGTTATGTTAGAAGCATACACGGCATAGGGTGCCTTGGGTGAAACCCAGGTTTGCATACATGCTGTATTGCTAGGTCCCCTTACTTTTATTGCTCAACATAGAAACATGGATGATGATTGTGACACTCATGCCTTTCGTGTTTATGTTAATACTATTTATTACATTTGCATATGAAGTGCTGACTTGTAGGGTGATGTAGTTCCCCGGGGTCCGCTAGGACGGCCGGGAGGAGGGGTGTTGTTACACCATTGTTGGTCAGCCAAAGTTGACCCTCGTTATACCTTTCCTTGTGATTTGGATGCAGGGAATGGATCGCAGGCTGGACCTAGCTCGCCGGCCAGAAAGGCCTAAGCTTCATGAAGTGCACTTTTCATGCTTTCTTGTTTGATTATGATGTCTTTACCAGTTCTGTCTTGCATGCCGAGGTAGCTTAGGATTGTGATGATATGTTGGACATTTCTATGACCTATTTCTTTTTACTTGAGTATGAGTTTTGTAAGGCCTTAGGGCCGTAGTACTCTTATGTAGTTGTGGACAACTTCTGTGGTTTATTTAATGTTTCCGCTGTGTTGGTTCTGAGTTTTGAGATGATTAAATCTATATCACTTTTTAATACTAAAGCTGTGGAGATTATATGTTGTGGGGTCCCTGCCGGACCCATATTATATACTCATTGCAGGGGAGGTGTTACAATTTGGTATCAGTGGGAGGTTAGCGTTCTTGTTGAGGTTTAGCGTGTTCGGATCCGTTAAGAGGTTGTCCACATAGGAGTACTTTGCGGGACCATGAGTGTCCTTGCGTTCAAGTCTTGCGAATAGAGTTTGATTCATTTTTCCTTTCTTATGCTAGGATGGTGGCGACGATGCGGGGACGTCGAGGCGTCAAGAGGAGCCATCGACAAGCAGTGCAACGACCCCAGACCTTGTGAATATGGGCGTGCCCCCGGCAGACTTTTGTCGTATGCTAGCAGAGGGAATGATGGCGGCTCAAGGTGCAGCAATGCCACAGATTGCGATGCCTGTTGTGCAGGCTGCGACTCCAGTTACCCCGGTCACTGTGACGCTGGAGGTGGGAGTAAGGCAGGTAGAGCCGTTAGCCGAGAGAGCGGTTGGGCAAGGAGATCGTCAGATGAAGTACTATCTGAGTTTCCATCCTCCGACGTTCAAAGGAGTGGGCACTCCGACAGAAGCCGAGGATTGGTTGGCGAGAATTCAGGAACTCCTAAAAGCGGCAGAGACCCCAGAGGACAAGCAGTCCCAGTTCGCAACGTTTATATTAGAAGGCGACGCCAAGCTGTGGTGGGTGAATCTTAGCGGTCGTCATTTCCCTGGACGTGCCCCGTCCATGGAAGAGTTCGGGAATGCCTTCTTGAAGTGCTATATCCCCTCTTCGACGAGGTTAGCCCTTCAGCGACAGCTCTTGCACTTGGTGCAGCGTGAGAAGATGGTAGACGAGTACTTGCAGGAGTTTACTCGGTTGGGTCATTACGCGGGAATGACCATGACAGACGATGAGGAGAGGGATAATCTCTTTTATCAGGGACTGAGAGAGAATTTAAGGCAACCTATGATAGCCTTAAAGAATGCGGGGTTCAATGAGTTAGTTGAAGCTGCTCAAACTTTGGAGAACGATATGGAGCGAACCCAGCACCGCAAGGGCTTGGCGGCAAAGCAGGGAGAAAGTAAGCCATCTCAGTCTCAAGGGAAGTCTGAGAAAAGTTGGTGGAAGAAAAAGCCTTGTCCTTCTAGGACTGGCGAGAGTAGCGGTGCGGCTTCTGGAGAGTTTCGTTCCAAGGGGACAGTGACATGCTACAAGTGTGGCAAAGTGGGCCACTTAGCTCGGGTCTATTTCGAGAATGGAGTTGAGCCAGAGCAGAGGCAGGAGCAGTCAGTGCATTCCGGTCCTAGTGTTGGGGAGAAAGGGAAGGCGGCGGAGTCCAGTGCTTCCCATTTCCCTCCTATGCAGCCTAGAGCGTACAATCCCGGGCAGCAGGAAGCGATTCGTCAACCTGACGTGGTGACAGGTACGAAAGTTCAGAGTTTCATTTAATATTTTTAACCTGTTTACGACCTTTCATATTCGTTATATGCGTGTTAGGCTTCGTGCTAGTTTCTGGCTATCCCTCTAGAGTGTTGTTCGACATGGGAGCGTCACACTCTTTTCTTGCGGAAAGCTTTACCCGGAGGATCGATGTTGAGACTGTCGAGGCAGAGGTGGAGCTTAGTGTGCGCATGCCGAATGGGTCTTTCTTGACCACTAGAAGGAAAGGATGCATTGTGCTGAGGATTTGCGAGTGTGATTTTGAGTTGGTAGCAACAATTCTACCACTAGCAGAATTTGACATCATCCTCGGGATGGACTGGCCTGCAGAGCAATGAGCTAATATTGACTGCTTGTTGAAGGTGGTGACCTTAAGGAGTGAAGGAAGAGCGAAGGTCAAGTTCGAGGGCCTATGCGGAGTGGCCTGCTCCCTGATTTCTGCCGTGCAAATGGTGCGTGCAGTGAATCATGGAGGTGAGGCATTTGTCGCTTTGTTGGAGACTCACTCCACAAAGTTGGCGATCGGAGAAGTGCCAGTGGTGGAGGAATTCGAGGATGTGTTCCCTGAGGAGCTTTCGGGAGCGCCTCCTCAGCATGAAATCGACTTTTCAATTGAGTTGGTATCGGATGTGAGCCCGGTGTCGCGTCCTCCGTTTAGGATGGCACCGAAGGAATTGGCCGAGTTAAAGGTGCAGTTGCAAGAGTTGCTAGAGCAGGGGTACATTAGGCCCAGCTCCTCACCTTGGAGTGCGCCGGTGTTGTTCGTTGAGAATAAGGATGGTAGTATGCGGCTGTGAATAGACTATCGTGAGTTGAATAAGTTGACCATCAAGAATAAGTACCCGATTCCGCGAATCGATGATTTGTTCGATCAGCTGGTGGGGTCGACGGTGTACTCCAAGTTGGACTTAAAGTCGGGTTACTATCAGTTGAGGATTCAAGAAGAGGATATTCCTAAGACGGCGTTTGGGATGAGATATGGTCATTTTGAGTTCTCTGTGATGCCGTTCGGTTTGACGAACGCGCCATCAGTGTTCATGGGTTTAATGAACTGAGTGTTTTAACAATACCTGGATTCGTTCGTGGTGGTGTTCATTGACGACATCTTAGTGTATTCGAAGTCGAAGGCGGAGCATGAGTCTCATCTGAGAATAGTGTTGCAGACATTGAGGGAGAACCAGCTTTATGCGAAGTTCTCAAAGTGCGAGTTCTAGATCGGGAAAGTGGCATTCTTGGGCCACGTGATTAGTGGAGATGGGGTGGCAGTAGGTCCTACGAAGATTTAATCCATTAGAGATTGGCCTGTACTGAGAACCGTGGCGGAAGTCCAGAGTTCCCTTGGACTAGCCGGTTATTACAAAAGGTTCGTGGAGAACTTTTTGCGGATAGCTTTGCCCCTCATCACTCTTAGTCGCATGGACCAGAAGTTTGTGTGGACGCCGGAGTGTGCCCGTGCGTTCGAGACCTTGAAGGAAAGATTGACGTCTGCTCCAATCCTAAGTCTTCCTAGTGGGACTGAGGGTTTCCAAATTTTCAGTGACGCGTCAGGATGCGGTTTGGGTTGCGTGCTTGTGCAGCATGGACACGTGATAGCTTATGGGTCGAGGCAGCTAAAGACTCATGAGAGAAATTACCCCGTCCATGACGTGGAGTTTGCGGCGGTAATTTTTGCGTTGAAGTTGTGGCGGCACTACGTGTATGGTGTGAAGGTTGAAATCTTCACGGACCACAAAATCTTGAGATATCTTTTAGATCAGAAGGATCTTAATATGAGGCAACGTAGGTGGGTCGAGTTCCTTGGGGACTACGACGTTGCGATTCAGTATACACCAGGCAAGGCCAATGTGGTGGCTGACACCTTCAGTAGGAAGTACTCTGGGAAAGGAAATTGGATTGAAGCGCATGACGAGCGTTTGGTGCGAGAGTTTGACTCTCTTAGCATTGTGTGTGTGGCTAAGGGTGAGTCCAGCGCAGCTCAGCTGAACTGGATCGAGATGCAGTGTAATCTAGTAGATCAAATTCGAGAGGCAACCAGTGCCGACGAAGAGTGTCAGCGATTGTCATTGGAAGCCCAGCAAAGCGAAGACAGTGCATTGGAGATGGTCAGTGGACTTTTAAAGAGAAATGGAAGGGTGGTTGTCCCTCGTTTTGGCAAGCTTTGTGAGGAGTTGATGTTTGAGGCTCACTTCACGAAGTACTCCATTCATCCAGAAGTACGAAGATGTACTTGGATTTGAAGAAATCCTTTTGGTGGCTTGGGATGAAGCGGGATGTAGCTTTGTATGTAAGCCGGTGTCAGACGTGCGCCTTAGTGAAGGCGGAATGCCAAAGGATGGGTGGATTCTTGAAATCTTTTCTATCCCCGAGTGAAAATTGGACGACATCTCCATGGATTTTATGCATGGTTTATCTCAATCGAGGCAAGGTAATGATGCGATTTGGGTGATTGTGGATCGCCTGACCAAGGTAGCCCACATCATTCCAAATCGGAAGGACGATAGCGTGGAGAAGCTCATGGAGCTTTATGTTCGAAACATTATGCGGTTGCACGGAATTCCAAAGAGCATCATTAGTGATCGCGATGAATGATTCACGTTCAAGGACTGGAGGTTAGTGCAGGAAAGTTTGGGCACAAAATTAATGTTTAGTACCGCGTTCCATCCGCAGACCAATGGCCAAACAGAGAGAACCTCTTCATGGTGGAGTTTGCCTACAACAATAGTATCTAGGCAAGTATTAAAATGACCCCATACGAGGCTTTGTATGGAAGGCGGGAGATACCCAGTTGTTAGGAAAGAAGCGGTGTCAGACGCTTGTGAGTTGGTGCGAACGATCGAGGAGGGCATGAAGGTTGCTCAGGATCGGCAGGCAAAGTATTTTAATGCACGCCACAGAAATGTGGAGTTTGCGGTGGGCGAAATGGTCTACCTGAAGATCAAGCCGTTCAAAGGCGTTTCGCAGATTCGACGACTCAAGAAATTGAGTCCGAGATATTTGGGTCCGTTTAAGGTTACAGAGCGCATTGGCGAAGCGGCCTATCAGTTGGCATTGTCCGTAGAGCTAAGCGGATTACATGATGTATTTCATGTTTCGGTGCTGAGGAAAGCATTGGTGGAGGCGGAGGATGTGGTTGAGTCTTCGACAGTTCCTGTAACCGAAAATCTGAGGACGATAGTTCGTTCGGTTTGCATGGAGGATTCTGAAGTCCGGCGGTTGCGGAACAAAGAGGTCAAGCTGGTGAAAGTGCGCTGGGATAATTGCGAATGAGATGAGTTCTCGTGGGAGCGAGAGCAAACAATGCGGGATAACTTTCTGGAACTGTTTGTTTCAGGTATGTGTGTTAGTTATGCTTTCGTTGACGTTTTAAATTTCGAGGATGAAATTCTTTTAAGGGGGTGGATTTGTAACATCCCAGGTTTTCTGTATCTGGGAGCTGGAGCTAGCGCTGGCATTAGGTGTTAACGCAGGCGTTAGCTGCAGCCCTTTTTTCGATGGTGTTCGATGAAGGGAGTTCGTCAAACGGAGGTCGACGAAGAGAGTTCGACGAAGAGGGTTCGTCGAACGGAGTTGTCGAACGAAGTTCAACAAAGGGATTTCTTCGAACGGAGTTTGACGAAGTGAGTTTGGAACCGCTGGGCTGCTGAGTTGGCTTCGTTCATTGAACGGAGTTCAACAAAGAGGTTTTGACAAAGGGAGTTCGTCGAACGGAGTTCGGAACTGCTAGGATGCTGAGTTGGGTTCGTTCGTCAAACGGAGTTCGACGAAGGGGGTTCGACGAAGGGATTTCGTCGAAAGGAGTTCGAAACCGCTGGGCGTTGAGTTGGCTTCGTTCGTCGAAGGGAGTTCGACAAAGGGAGTTCATCGAAGGGAGTTCGACGAAGGGAGGTTGTCGAATGGAGTTCGACGAAGAGCTCGACGAAGAGCTAACGCGGGCGCTAACGCCGGCGTTAGCTGACGGAACCTGTTCCGTAAGTAGCGTTTCCTGGACGTCCGATCTGTTTGGATCTTGATCTATGGTCTAGATAAGTGCGCCCTAAGGTTTTATTTAGGGTAGAGAAGTTCTTTTCTCTTTTCGTAACTCCTTTGTGCTTTTGGAGGCGTGGAAGAGAGGTAGGGTTTGGTGGAAGAAGAAGGCTAGATCCGCCATTGTTGGAGCATCGGAGCTCCGTTCGCCGATCCGAGACCAGATCCGTGGAGAGGACTAGAAGGCGCTTCATTCTATCCATGACTTTCAACCGATCCATGGCGAGGAAGAGAACTCTTAGGGTAACGACATCTCTCCTCCCAGTTTTAGGATGCTTGTATGGCACCTATGCTTTTACTTTCTCTTTTATAAAATTTATGGCACCAGATATCTCAAATGAGAGGGGTTTGTGTCGCCTTGGTTCAAGAAGAACCATCGGGTTGATTGAGTCTGTCCCCGACATGATTTTGCACTAGAGATCCGCTCCGTTAGTGGATTAAGCATTTTGGGTGAAGCCGAAATTGTGACCGGTGGTCCGATTCGATGATGTTGCTTAACTTGCATTTTAGGGATTTTGCTAGAAATCCGATGATGGCGAAAATGTCGTATGTGTTCCCCTTATGTTTGTGTGAGAATGAACGTTAATTTGGAAAGGGTAAATATTATGTGTATGTGAAGTCGTGGTTTGTCTTTGTGGTCTGCTGGCTAGCCCGTGAATTCTTGGATTCATGTGGGGAGAGTGTCCGGGCAAGACAAGTCCCCTTCTGGGCTGTGGCGATAACAAGTATGCTGGTGCGCCCATTGGCAAGATGAGCCATGTAAGGGGTGAGGACCCAGTGGAGTTCTTGGCTTTTGGCTTTGTGATTGTGGCGAGAACAAGTATGCTGATGCACCCGTTGGCAAGATGAGCCATGTAAGGAGTGAGGTCTCAGTGGAGTTCTTGGCCTTGGGCTTGTACGCCCGTGGGGGAAATGATGAGTACCCCTTTGTTTGTTATGAATTGTTGATGTGTGTTGTTATGTTAGAAGCATACGCGCCATAGGGTGCCTTGGGTGAAACCCAGATATGCATACATGCTGCATTGCTAGATCCCCTTACTTTTATTGCTTAACATAGAAACGTGGATGATGATTGTGACACTCATGCTGTCGTGTTTATGTTAATACTGCTTATTATATTTGCATACGAAGTGCTGACATGCATGGTGATGTAGTTCCCCGGGGTCCACTAGGACGACCGGGAGGAGGGGTGTTGTTACACCGTTGTTAGTCAGCCAAAGCTGACCCTCGTTATGTCGTTCTTTGTGATTTGGATGCAGGGCAAGGATCGCACGCTGGACCTAGCTCACCGGCCAGAAAGGCCTAAGCTTCAAGAAGTGCACTTTCATGCTTTCTTGTTTGATTATGATGTCTTTACCTGTTCTGTCTTGCATACAGAGGTAGCTTAGGATTGTGATGATTTGTTGGACATTTCTATGCCCTGTTTGTTTTTACTTGAGTATGTGTTTTGTAAGGCCTTAGGGCCGTAGTACTCTTATGTAGTTGTGGACAACTTCTGTGGTTTATTTAATGTTTCCGCTGTGTTGGTTCTGAGTTTTGAGATGATTAGATCTATATCACTTTTTAATACTAAAGCTGTGGCGATTATATGCTGTGGGGTCCCTACCGGACCCATATTATATACTCATTGTAGGGGAGGTGTTACACGAGGGACTTAACAAAAATCACTGTAACGAGCGGTGGCCTGTCACCCTCGAAAAACAACTCCATGTAATTCTGGAAGCTAGTGGACCGTTCAGAACTGGGCTAGGCCCCTTTGTTTTTTTTCCCTTTCCAGGTTTTCCATGTAAAAATCCCGTTGTCTACTGTTGGTTCTTTCTTTTGACTATTTGCGCGTTCGGCTCACTCTCGAGCTAAGGCGGTTCAGCTCGACCGGTCTAAGAGAGCATTGAACGACCCGCAAGTGATCTTAATCCAGATGAAACCAGCGGATGGCTGGCTGGAAGTGTTATATCGGTAGGCGCCCTTAGAGGGGGGGGGGGGGGGGTGAATAAGGGTTTTAAAAACTTATATTATATTTTTAAATGCTTGCGCTTATGATAAGAAATCAAAATAGTGATTTTGTTTAAAGATCTAAATTGTTTTATAATAAAGGGGAGGATAATAAACAATTTAGAGAAATGAAGAACAAATCAATTTTATTACACAAAGAGAGACATCGTTATTATTAATAAAATTGATTACAAAATTTTGATTTCAATGATGCTAGAAATCAAAGCGAAATATGAAAGACTCTTTTTGTTTTCTATACCGACTCGTATCCCCACGAACCGGTTGGATTTAGCCGATCCTTCCCCGGATACGGCCTCAAGCCGCTCTAGCCAACCCTTCCCCGGATATGGCCTCGAGCACCCCCTAGACCTACACCCAAGACCTAGTCGCCAACACGAGGCAAATTTCTGCCCTAAGTCCTACCCAGACCTAGTCGCTAACACGAGGCAAATTTCTTCCCTAAGTCTTACCTAGACCTAGTCGCCAACACGAGGCGAGTTCATTAAACGATTACAGAATAGATGTGAAATAAAAATACAATAATATAAATACTCCCTCTATGTGGATCTCTTGGAGAAGTAGAAGAAGACGCAGAGTATGATCGTAGTCGATGCGGTCTTTCATCACGATGATGACGCGTGTTGAAAACTTCTCCACGGATCTCCTTAAGCCTTTATGGATTTGTGGGAGTATCTCTCTGAACCTTCCTCTCTCTGTTGTGGCACGAAGCTCTGGAATTTTTGGATCTCTAGAGGATAAGGAAGACGGAGCCAAGAGGTTCTTTTTTATAGTCTCAGCGCTAGCGCCTGCGCTAGTGCTACCGACGGTGCTATCCCATTTTAGGACATATTCTGCGTGACAGAATATTCAATCTGAGGAAATAATTCTCCCTTGCCTACTGTGCTCCGCGCTACTGCATGCGCTATCGGATACCGCCAGGCGCTATCTCCTTCTATAAGTACTCCCGGAGTTTGCGCTTAAGCAAACTTTTCGTCGATCGAAATTTTCATCGAGCGCAGCATACAGTTCGTCGAGCGAATTTTCGTAGAACGCAGTGATGAGCATTTCGTTGAGCGCAGCTTACAGTTCGTCGAGCGAAAGCTAGCACCAGTGCTAGTACTAGTGCACCGCGGTAGAGTAAGCAGTTCGTCGAGCACGCTTCAACATTCATCGACCGGAAATTCGTCGAACGCAGGATCGTCGAACGCAAGATCAATTTTGTCGAACTAAGTATCCGTTCTCAGCGGTTCTTTAGCGCTAGCACCAGGCGCTAGGTGCTATTGTCGACGCTAGTGGGAGTGTTGGATTTGATGGCTCAAACTTGGGGTCAACCTTCTTATGTAATCCTTGAGTCATGTGGACTTTGTTATCCTGCACACTTAAATACACAAGATCAAATACACATAGGTTTTGTTATTCTCAAACCTAGGAGATGCGGAAGACCATGTTCCAACAAACTCCCCCTTTTGATAATAACAAAACCATTAATGATAAATCAGAGCATTAATTTATAAGCATGATGAAACTTACTTGTGTGTGTGTGAAAGTGATGACTTAGGATAATTATCGATTTTAGCATTTAGAATTGCTCCCCCTAAATACATGCTCCCCCTAAGTGAATGATCCCCTAATATGTAAGCTATCATCTTAATTAAGCATGTTAGTATTCATTTGGATAGCAGATCTTATTTATCATGTTAGTTCTCTCCCTTTTGTTATTAGCAAAAGTGGGTAAGGAAGCAAAACACAAAAGTTTTTGATAATAAGATAAAGACATGATCGAGCTTATAGAGAGAAGGAAATAATAAGGAGTTTTAGAATAATTTTTATAGAGATAGATGAGAGTTCTTAGCAATATAACATTTTCAAGTATTATTATGTTGGTTCATCCCCCTTTTATATAAGAGTTTTAAGCAAAAAAATGTAATGATTTCCAAGTAACTAAACTACCCAGATAATATGTCTACACCCTATCCCCGTACTAAGTGACAGATGGGCATGAGGAGCTGCAAACATGCCGTAGGTTGGGGTGTTAGTCCCATATGAAACACTAGACAAAACTCAACCTAGCACTCTTTCCCCCCAGTGCCTCGCAAGGCCCCACTGGAACCCTCCCCGGTTAAGGATAAGACATGACTAGAGATAAGGTTTTCTAATGTCTACAACCCTACGCCCCCGCTATGGTGAGAAATGAAGTCATAGATAATAATTATTGGAAACATTTAACATTTAAATTTAATGACATAGCCTATGGATTTATATTTTTATTTGAATTTATGAAAACACTCACATAGCTATTTTGAAATCCATTAATGAATCAGAGTTTTTAGCGTAATAATATTTTCAGAGTTTTATAAAAAAAAATCATGTTAAAAGCAACCAATATAAAGTTTACCAAGCAAGTCTACCACTTGTTGCAAGAAAGGAATTTGAAGATTCAAGTGATGATGCACACAAAATAAAAGACTTTAAATAAGCATGAAAGCGCAAGGTAAAACAATTATATGGAAATGATGCGGAAGACTTATAGAAATACAAGTAAACATCTTATTGTAATCAATGATGATATATGAGTTAGATTTCATAAAGAAGATGTTTTTGTAAATCATTTTTCAATTAAAATCTTTAAGTTTGACAATAAAGTAACCAAACATGAAATAATGTTATCATAAAGAGATTACTACAATGTTATGTTAATTCACAATTTCAAAACATACTAAACATTGTAGAAAGCATGCTAGGTTATCTAGTGCATTTCATAAATAAAGAGTAGTATGGAATTTGCAATAGGATTCAATACTCATGAGAAGAAGTGTTATGGAAGATAATGATGTGCACATAAGTGTATTTTTGAGTAGAGTAAACAGATGTTTTAATCAAAAATACAAGTAATATGTAAAGTAAGAGCACAATAAAACACAAATAATTTTACTTCCACAAACTTCAATGCACACAAGAAAAATGTACAACTACCAAGGTGCTTTGCACACACAATGCTCATTAAGACTTATCAGGGTGCAAAGTAGTGCTTGGGGGATCCAATATTTTATTTTTAATGTTGAGACTAGTGATCCGGTGTACTTAAGAGTAAGTGGTTTTTATTTTGAAAGAAAGATTTGATTTGCACAAGATACTTTACTATTCTTTCCAAGGTGCTCAACCTCACAACGCTTATTAAGACTTATCAGGAGGTTCAAGTTGTGCTTGGTGGAGTTATCTTTGTCACTTTATTTTATGATTTTTATTTTGTACAAAGTTCTCCGAATACACTTGTTTTGCAAACCAATATAATTTATGAAAAACATAACCACTTTTCTTAACTTTTAAAAGTGCAAATAAACACAAGCATTCTTAGATTAAACACATATGTAGACAATGCCAAAATAAGTGAGTGAATAAAGATCATTATCAAACATAAAACATTTACTCATACTTAGAGGCATGCTAAGCGTAGTTCTACACAACTTTTACAATATAATTGATGCACATATTAATAGATATATCAAAGTATGATGAAAATAATGTTCAAAGTAGTTTGAAAAGATAAATTGCAACATCATAGAAGTTCTAAATAATAGATTAAATCATGCTTGATTTTCAATGAAGTCCATATAGTATTTTAGATATTTTGAAGAATAATTTTGATTTAAAGTTTGAACTCATAAGACTGATCTTGGACTTCCCGAGGACTACCCTGTGAGAGGTTCATACGGTACTAGGTGATGGGATGGGATGATAGCCCAAATCACCCTTTCGCAAGATACATGTAGATAGAAAGGTAAGTTCAAAATAATAATTTTTGACACTTGTTTTTTTTTAGTTTTATATTTTTGTATTTGATTTTTGCTTTTAGAAATAGAATTTAAACAAATGACAAAAAACCAAAAAAGGCAAAACATATTTTTTTGTAATTTGGCTTTTGTATTTTTGTATTTGATTTTTCAAAAATGAAATAAAAGCAGAAGTGCAGAAATAAATAGTACACATAGATTAATATATTTCTAAGAATTTTTCAAAATTTTAAAAATACAGAAAAACAAATAGGTGCTCTAGCGCCGGCGTTAGCGCTAGTGCGGGAAACAGTACATGATTTTTGATGATTTTGAAATTTTTATTTGTTGATCTTGATTAAGTGTTCAAATAGTAGTTTCATGCTGAAATTTCAGAATTTTAGGAGATGTCTAGATAGTGCAAATTGCGTGAAACATTAGCGATTTTGTATATGACTTTACCAAATAAATTTGCATGAGATATAATTTATTATATCTCAATTTTAATTTTTTTATAAGGCTTATATTTGTCAATCTAATGTAGTTTGAAAATGATAGGAAATGTGAGCACGAGAAGACACGAATGAACAAATCAAATATGCATGATTTTAGTGACTAAAAATAATGTTCATGCATAAAATTATCTTAGATAAGCCCTAGATGAGAATACCCAGCCTGTATAACTTGGTAAACATATAAAGCCTAACATAAACGCGAGTATTCTTTAGGTGATAATGTTAGTATGATAAGTTTGAGATTAATGTTATATCAAGGTTTGATTGTGTTTCAACTTAGAGACCTAGAATGAAGTGATGATTTAATTCGATTTGATATCAAGATGATTCAAAGGTCTAAACTTGAAATAAATCACAATACACACATAATATACCATAACACTAACCATGGTAAACAATTATAATGCCAATTGTTATCGTATAATTCATATACATGTGAAAAAGACAGTAGTTTTTAGATGATTTTTTTATATGAATTATGATATATGATTTTTAGAGAATTTTATCAAAGGACATCAATAGATCATGGTGGTGCGTGTGGCATTAGTATTTAAGACAATTAATCTTTCAACATGTCTTTTGTGATTTTCTTTATAGTTTAGATAAATATCTCATAACAAATTTAGAGTTTGATTCATATAGATAATATAAGATATTTATAAGCAATGAATATTAGAATAATAGATAGGTCATCAAAATAAAATATGATTTTGAATTTTGATTGATTTGATTTATAAACTCATTAAGTTTTAAGAGATAATATCATATTTCCTATAATATATAAGATGACCATAACATGATAGCTTAAAAAATAAGAAAACAAAAAAATAGAAAGACATTAAAGCATATCATGAAGTAGAATAATTTGTATATTTCAATTTGAAAATATTCTACTTCATGCATTTGGATGATACTAGTAGATGAGAGATTTGGGTATCCAAAGGGAACCAAGTGTAACGGTTCCTTTAGGTACCCAAATATAGCGTGATAATTTTTGGGGAGACGACAATGAACGAATTCTTTCAAGTGGAGATAATGTTTCATTTTTTATTTTGGGTCTCCATTAATATGTTGATTTAATATTATGCATCAAGTTTCCATATTCATTAAACTTAGGTTTAAAATGATAATCACTTTTGAAATTATATTTAATAGGAAATTTGTGAACATTAGAATTTAATTTGGGAGATACATACTGTGGGTTAGAATTCATTATGTTTGTGTGATTAAACATTCTACTTGGTTTATGTTTAATATGTATTAACATACTAGTAGAAGTTTTACACATGTTTGATGATAAACTAGAAATAAGATATTTAAAATTATTTAATCCTTTTTGAAAGAGTGATTTTAAAGATTCTAGTTTATGAGATAGAATATTATTTTCGTTTATTAATTTTTCGTTATGTTCTTTTGAAATTAAAAGTTCTTTTCTTAAATCCTTGAATTTTTCTTTAATATTATTATAATCAAAATAAGGTGTATAGTTTTCAAATGAAGAGCATGATTGAGATTCAAACACATCCTTTTTGGATTCTTCATTCACATTTGCTTTCAAAGTTTTATTTTCTAAACGTAATCTCTTATTAGCAATTTTTAATTTCTTCATTCTACGTTTAACAATTTTTGTATATGGAAATAAGATAAAGAATTAGACTTTCTTACAGCGCAATCGGAAGAGGCAAGATGTGATCATGACATTCCTTTGTCGTCTTCTAGGCCTTCCTTCTTTATAGATGAATTTTCATCTTCTCTTGATGAATTGCTCTCTTTGGCTAAGTCAATTTCCATGATTTCCATGGTTGTGCTACAAGAGAGATTTTCTTGAATAATGGTGGATGCTTGTATGTCCTTCTCTTCCTGTGTTTGTTCCATACCTGCAAGAGGAAGATCATAAGTTATCTCAAGAAAATTCCACATCTCGTATGCAGTAGGAAAAGTATGAATGAGTTTGGAAATATTTTGATCTAACGCACAAAATAGACTCTTCATAGATTTTGCATTTAAAACCATTTCATTTTTATTTAATACGCTAGGTGGCTTTTTAATAGTGATATTCCAAACTTTTTCATCTCAAGCTTTAAGAAAATTTTCCATTAATATTTTCCATCCTTTAAAATTTCTTCCTTCAAATAAAGGTGGTGCTAGTGATTTTCCTTCTTCATAAAAATTTACCCCACTAGTAGAAGCGAGATCATGAGACGCCATTATTCCTGGTTGTTAAGCCGATTTGGAATAACCTCCCTCTGATACCACTTGTTATATTGGTAGGCGCCCTTAGAGGGGGGGGGGGGGGTGAATAAGGGTTTTAAAAACTTATATTATATTTTGAAATGCTTGCTTATGATAAGAAATCAAAATAGTGATTTAGTTTAAAGATCTAAATTGTTGTATAATAAAGGAGAGGATAATAAACAATTTAGAGAAATGTAGAACAAATAAAATTTATTACACAAAGAGAGACATGATTATTATTAATAAAATTGATTACAAAATTTTGATTTCAATGACGCTAGAAATCAAAGCGAAATAAGAAAGACTCTTTTTGTTTTCTATACCGACTCGTATCCCAACGAACCGGTTGGCTTTAGCCAATCCATCCCCGGATACGGCCTCAAGACGCTCTAGCCAACCCTTCCCCGGATATGGCCTCGAGCACCCCCTAGACCTACACCCGAGACCTAGTCACCAACACGAGGCGAATTTCTGCCCTAAGTCCTACCCAGACCTAGTCGCCAACACGAGGCAAATTTCTTCCCTAAGTCCTACCCAGACCTAGTCGCGAACACGAGGCGAGTTCATTAAACGATTACAGAAAAGATGTGAAATAAAAAGACAATAATATAAAAACTCCCTCTATATGGATCTCTTGGAGGAGAAGACGAAGACGCAGAGTATGATCGTAGTCAATGCGGTCTTTCGTCACGATGATGATGCGTGTTGAAAACTTCTCCACGGATCTCCTTAAGCCTTTATGGATTTGTGGGAGTATCTCTCTGAACCTTCCTCTCTCTGTTGTGGCACGAAGCTCTGAAATTTTTGGATCTCTAGAGGATAAGGAAGACAGAGCCAAGAGGTCCTTTTTTATAGTCTCAGCGCTAGCGCCTGAGCTAGTGCTACCACCGGCGCTATCCCATTTTAGGACATATTCTGCGTGGTAGATTCTTCAATCTGAGGAAACAATTCTCTCTTGCCTACTGTGCTTCGTGCTACCGCCTGCGCTATCAGATACCGGCAGGCGCTATCTCCTTCTATAAGTACTCCCGGAATTTGCGCTTAAGCAAACTTTTCGTCGATCGAAATTTTCGTCGAGCGCAGCATACAGTTCGTCGAGCAAATTTTTGTCAAACACAGTGATGAGTATTTTGTCGAGCGCAGCTTATAGTTCGTTGAGCGAAAGCTAGCGCCAACGCTAGTGCTAACGCGCCGCGGTAGAGTAAGCAGTTCGTCGAGCATGCTTCAACATTCGTCGACCGGAAATTCGTCGAACGCAGGATCGTCGAACGCAAGATCAATTTCGTCGAACCTAGTATCCATTCTCAATGGTTCCTTAGCGCTAGCGCCAGGCGCTAGGTACTATCACCGGCGTTAGTGGGAGTGTTGGATTTGATGGCTCAAACTTGGGGGCAACCTTCTTATGTAATCCTTGAGTCATGTGGACTTTGTTATCCTGCACACTTAAACACACAAGATCAAATACACATAGGTTTTGTTATTCTTAAACCTAGGAGATGCGGAAGACCATGTTCCAACAGGAAGTGGACGAGAGAGGAAGGGGATTCAAAGAAGAAGAAGAATTAAAACTAAACTTTTATTAATCATATTCAATAATAATCTTTGACGGCCTAATTGATCTTTTTATACAGACTTGACTCCCAATATAACCGTTGGACTCTTCCTAGATGCTTTACATGTGTCTTCCTTTATACAGCTGGTCCCTTTTACAATAAATGATACAGATTCATAATTCCAAGCCGCGTGATATTAGTGGGGAGATCTCAGTCGATGACTTGCCAGTTGTGCCTTGAATGATACGCTGCCACTGGTAACCATTGGATCGTTACAAAATTCATCCCAACCCTTGATACGATGTCCGCATCGTGTTTAAATAGAGAACTAGGGTTTCATATTTGGTAAGCTGCTTTTGCGAAAACTGTTGGAGTTCCTAAGGTGACCCGAAAGTTATCAGGTAGTTAGTCTCACTGCCAATGCGATATGAGACTATAGGGTCGCACATAAGCGTTTGGAAAATTTGGAGAAAGGATTGTGTTGGCCTTGCTCATATTGGATATGAGTGAATGAACCAATCCTTTGACTATTTGAAGTAGAGTTAATTCCGGAAAAATGCTCCTTAGATATTGTGTAGAGCATGTCGAAGAAACCTTCAAAATGATATTATGAATATAATCGAGAAGATTTCAAGATGACATGGACTATCACTGGTCATTTCGTCGAGACTGTCTCAATGAATGATCGATTTCGTCGGGAATGTCTCGACGAATTCATCGAGATGTCTTGACGAATTCGTCGAGATGTCTCGATGATTTCATCGAGATGTCTTGATGATTTCGTCGAGATGTCTCGACGATTTTGTTAAGAATGTCTCGATGAATACGTCGAGAATGTCTCGACGAATTCATCAAGACTCTCTCTATGATTTCATCGAGACTGTCTTGACGAATTCGTTTAGACAATCTCGATAATTTCATCGAGATGTCTCGAAGAATTTGATCATCCCAATGAATTCATTTATACTCTATTTAATCTGGGTCTGCGGATAGCGGAAGATTTTGTCTGCCTTATTGTCGTGGATATAAAAGTGTCGACGACATTAGGTTTTGCGTGACTTTGAATGAGAAGAAACCCGAGAACTGGAAGGCGATCCCGAACCCGACTGCGAGCTTGTACGCGTGCATGAATCAGAAGTCGTTCTTGGAGATCGAAGAGGAAGTATTCCTGTCGATCTTGTCGCTGTTCCAGAAGACTTGTCGCCACCTCTCCTTAGACGAATCTGGCAATCCGTGGAGATGTAGACGACACTCCTTTCTCTGACCTAGTTCTTGTTCGACAAGTTCCTAGGTTTCTTCCGCGCTTGTGTGGGCTTCTGTAGAGGTGTAGATCTACTTCTAAGCTTACACCTTCAGACGAGATTGCCGACCTCGACAGAGCCGCAGAACAAGCATAAAGAGGACTTAGAATGGGAATACGATTCTAGGAGGATTTTACTTGGAGCACTCCATTTGAATAGTGATTCAATTCCGCACAGGTAATTTATTTATTGCTTCAATTTCTTGATTCATGGTTGGAGCAAGATCCTATTTTCACTCTTTTGGGTTGTTTTTGATTATTCCACTGCGCACATCTGATGTGTCTACCCCAAAGAAAAACCCAACAGTAATTCAGAGCTAGGTTATGCGGTTTCCATGTTTCAGAAATTGACCCCTTTGCAGTAACCGTCTTTCTCTATGTTAGTTTGTGAAACTAAAGCATAGAGAGACGAGCTTGACTATTCCCATAAGGGTGTTTGCTTGTGCTAGCATCCGATACATGTAAATCCGAAGATTTAGAAATGTTCTAAATATTTAGATTTAATCCATAACATCAATTATTGATGGTTTTGCATCTGGAATGTATTCGGGTTATGCTTGTTGTGTCTTTCATAATTATAAAATTGTGTGCACATTGATTAAATAATAATCAAGATTAAGTGTTAATCAAGTTTCATAAAAAACCCTTAAAATTAATATTAAGTATTCGGATGCCTTCCGATGGATGACACTCTTTCTGCCTCGATCGATGAAGTGCGAGCTTGCCAAAGAAAGGTGCATTAATCTATCTTGGTAAGGGTGCGAGAGGATAATTATGATATTCCACTGTCAACATCGGGTCAAACATAACTAGGTGACCTCAATGGTTGAGTGCCTAGAGGCATAGGGTTGGCATGCACCATTTGATGGATGCGAATAAGTGTTATTCACCAACCATACAAGAGTTGCATAGTGATGCAATTGGCAAACGTTGTCTACCTAAATAGTCACATTGTGGGTGATCAGCCAAAGCTGACTTATGATGGAGGTGAAATACAGATCTTGTCCACTAAGAGAGTAACTCGCATAAACTCTCTGAATTGATATTAAGGGTTATCAATGTGAATAAAATAGTGGGAGCTCTTAATAAAAGTCATTATTGAAATAAAAATGGTATTTTGAAATATAGTACTAAAATGTTTTGCAAAATTATTATAGAATTTCCATGGCAAGTGAATCTCACTCCACCCTATCCCTGAGAGCCATTCTTGAGAAGGACAAGTTCAACGTAACGAACTTCCTTAACTGGTATAGGAACCTGAGGATTGTCCTCAAGCAAGAGCACAAGCTCTATGTCTTGGAAGAGGAAGCCCCCACAGAGCCAACCGGGAATGATCCCCATGCAGACAGAGATGCTTACAAGAAGTATCAGGATGATACCCTAGATGTTGAATGCATCATGCTTGCTACCATGATATCTGAGCTTCAGAAGCAATACGAGAGCATGTGTAGTTATGATATAATCGAGCATCTCAAGAAAATGTTCGAGGGGCAAGCTCGGCAAGAGAGGCTTGACATATCCAAGGTGTTGTTTCAGTGCAAGATGGGAGCTCGAGACCTAGTAGGGACTCATGTACTCAAGATGATTGGGTATATTGAGAACCTTAAGAGACTGGGTTTTCCCTAGGGCCAAGAGTTGGCCACTGATCTAATCCTGCAATCGTTGTCGGACAGTTATGAGCAGTTTGTCTTGAACTACAACATGAATGAAATAGACAAGACACTGCCCGAGCTCCTTGGCATGTTGAGAACTGCCGAGAATAATATGAAGAAGGACATGCCTGCTAGCCCCATACTGATGGTGTATAAAGGCAAGGGTAAGGCCACGGAATCAAAGAAGACGATGATGGGATCTAAGTCTTATCTTGATCTCAAGTCTTCAGCACTGAAAAAGAAAGGTCTGGCTAAGGAAGGGATGTGCCACCACTGCGGTAAGGCAGGGCATTGAAGGAAGAATTGTTCCTCTATATTGAGGATCTACAAAAGAAGAAGGGAAGTGTGACTTCGCTTCAGGTATTTTCGTTATAGAAATAAACCTTTCTGCTCCTTCATCTTGGGTATTGGATATCGAATGCGGTTCTCACATTTGTACAATGTGCAGGAACTAGGAAGGAGAAAATGTTGGGTAATGGAGAGGTTGACCTACGCGTGGGAAATGGAGCAAGAGTTGTTGTCGTTGCCGCAGGAGTTTATCATCTTTGTTTGCCCACTGGGCTTTAATAGAACTAGATAACTGTTATTTTGTTCCAACCATAACTCGAAACATTATATCCATTCCATGCCTTGACATGAAAGGTTTTTCATTTCTAATTATGAATAATTGTTGTTCAATTTTTATGAATGATGTTTGTTATGGTGTAGCTCAATTATTTAATAATTTATATATTTTGAACTTAGACCATCCAATCTGTAATGCAGAAAATACTTATAAAAGACTAAGAACAAATGACTCGAATCCTACGTACCTTTGACATTGTCATTCTTGGCATATAAATGAGAAACACATATCCAAGCTCCATAGAGATGGAATGCTGGACTCATTTGATTTAGAATCATTTGAGAGATGCGAATCTTGTTTTTAGGAAAAATGACTATGTTGGATCGGTAGGCGCCCTTAGAGCGGGGGGGGGGGGGGGGTGAATAAGGGTTTTAAACTTTTATTTATATTTTGAATATCTTAAATTAATAAGCAATTAAGATGATGAGAAAATAAAAGCACACAAAGTAAAATCAAATAGAGACATGTTTTATTAATATGAAATATGAGGTTTACAAAAGTTGATTTCTATAACGCTAAAAATCTGTGACGAATAATAATAAACTCCTTTTGTTTTCTATCCCGACTCGCATCCCCACGAATCGGTGGCCCTAGACTATCCTTCCCCGGATTCTGCCTCAAGCCGCTCTAGCCAATCCAACCCTGGATATGGCCTTGAGCACCCCCTAGACCTAACCTAGATCTAGTCGCCAGCACGAGGCGAATTTCTTCCCTAAGTCCTACTCAGACCTAGTCGCCAACACGAGGCGAATTCTCTAACGGTTTACAAGAAATATGAAATGATAATAATAAAAACTCCCTCTTGAAGAACTTTTGAAGTTGGAGACGATGATCCGCTATAGGATGAGCGTTGTTGAAGCGGACTTTGTTTGGATTCGGCGTGAAGAAGTCCTCCTTAAGAAATTCGCAGAGCCTTGGTGGGAGATCAACCTTTGGCCAAACCAGGCTCTGGAATTCTATCACTCAATATCTCTCTCTGATGTATGTCCAAAACGAGAGGAGAGGGGTCCTATTTATAGCCTCAGCGCTAGCACCTGCGCTAGCGCTACCGCCGATGATATCCTACATTAGGCATTATTCTGCGCTGGAGAATCTTCAGTCCGAGGAAACATTTCTCTCTTGCCTTTTGTGCTCCGCGCTACTGCCTGGTGCTAGCTCCTTCTATATGTGCTCTGGAATTGCGCTAATCATCGGGCGCTAGGTGCTACCGCCGACGCTAGGGGGCATGTTGGAATTATTGGCCCAATTTTGGGGGCAACCTTCTTATGTCATCCTTGAGTCATATGGACTTTGTTTCCTGCACACTTAAACATACAAGATCAAATACACATAGGACTTGTTATTCTCAAACCTAGGAGATGCGGACGATAATGTTCCAACAAACTCCCCCTTTTGATAATAACAAATCCATTAATGTTAAATCAGAGCATTAATATATAAGCATGATGAAACCTACTTGTGTGTGTATGAGAGTGATGACTTAGGATAAATATTGATTGTAGAATTTTAGAATTGCCCCCCCTAAATACATGCTCCCCCTAAGTGAATGCTCCCCTAATATTTAAGCTATCATCTTAATTAATCTTGTTAGTTTTTCATTATGATAGTGGATTTTATTTATCATGTTAGATCTCCCCCTTTTGTTATTAGCAAAACGTGGGTAAGGAAGCAAAGCACATAAAAGTTTTGATAATAAAATAAGGCATGATCGAGATTTGAGAGAGAAGAAAATGATAAAGAGTTTTAGAATAATTTTCATTGAAATAAATCAGAGTTTTTAGCATAAGTATGGTTATAGAAATAAATCAGAGTTTTTAGCTTTAAAAAGGAATGATATAACATTTACCATGCAAGTCTACCATTTAAAAAATTTGAGTTTGAAAACTTGAGATAAGCATGAAAAGAACACAAGGTAAATGTAATGTAGTGGAAGACTTATAAAAATACAACAAACATCTTTTTGTAAGACATGATTCATAAAATGAAAAAGATGTTTTTTGTAAATCATTTTTCTTTGAAAAGATTATCATGAAGTAACCAAGCATGAAAGAGATGTATCAAAAAGAGACTACTACAATGTTATTCTAATTCATAAAGTCAAAATATACCAAACATTGTAGAGAGCTTGCTAGGTTATCTAGTGCATTTAGATATAAAAAGTATTATCGAATTAGCATTAGAATCCAATACTCATGAGAAGAAGTGTTATGGAAGATAATGATATGCACAAAAGTGTATTTTGAAAAGAGTAAACAAATGTTATAATCAAAAATACAAGACAAATGTAGAGTACAGTGCACAATAAAACACAAGTAATTTTACTTCCACACCCATTAAATCACATAGAAAAGAACAAGTGGTGTAAAGAAAAAAGTTTATGGTTTGCACAAGATACTTTACTATTCTTTCCAAGGTGCTCAACCTCACAATGCTTATGAAGACTTATCAGGAGGTTCAAGTATGGCTTGGTGGAGTTATCTTTGTAAATTAACTTTATTCATTTTTTTCTGTTGTACAAAGTGCTCTGAATACACTTGTTTTGCAAACCAATGCAATTTTGAAAGCATACCCACTTGTCTTAATTTTAAGAGTGCAAATGAAAGTGGTGTAGGTAAGACATTTGTGCAATTTTAATTCATTGTGCACTAACAATACACAAGCAAGCATTCTTAGATTAAAAACATAAGTAGACTTAGCCAAAAAGTGAGTGAAGAAGTATCATTATCAACCATAAAATATTTACTCATACTTAGAGGCATGCTAAGCTAGGTTCTACACTACTTTTACAATATAATTGATGCACATATGAATAGATATATCAAAGCATGAAAAGAAAAATGTTCAAAGTAGTTTGTCAAGATAAATTGGAACATGGTAGAAGTTCTAAAGATAGTTTAAAACATGCTTGATTATCACAATAAATTCCATATAGTTTTTTTTGTTAGTTTTTGTGTTTTATTTTTTTCTATTTGATTTTTGCATTTAGAAATAGAATTTAAACAAATGAACAAAAAAAGGAGTAAAAGAAATATTTTTGTAATTTTGGCTTTTTTAATTTTTTTGTTTTAATTTTTCAAAAATCAATTCAAAATAGAACAGCAAAACTATATAGTACATATAGACCTATATATTTTTAAGAATTTTTCAAAATTTAAAAATACAAAAGAACAGATAGGTGCGCTAACGCCGATGTTAGCGCTAGCGCCAGAAATAGTACACAATTTTTGATGATTTTGAAAATTTTAATTGTTAATCTTGATTAAGTGTCCCAATAGTAGTTTCATGCAGAAATTTCAAAATTTTAGGAGATGTTTTAGATGGTTAAAAATTGTATAATTGCGTTTATGAATGTGTTTTAACTCGAAAGATCTAGGACACCTAACTCAAGTCGTAATAATCGAAATCTTGCATCGCGAAGAGGTTTAGTAAATATGTCAGCGAGTTGAGAGTCCGTACCAATGAAGCTTACTTTTACATGCTCTTTCTTAATGTGATCCCTAATGAACTGATGATGAACATCTATGTGTTTGGATCTAGAGTGGCGTACGGGATTATTTGTAAGGTCTATGGCACTTTTGTTGTCACATTTAAGGTCAATGTCTTTGAGATGAAATCCAAAATCCTCTAGAGTTTGGCTCATCCATAACGCTTGTGCACAACAACTTCCAAGTGCGATGTATTCGGCCTCCGTGGTGGAGAGTGCATCCGAAGATTGTTTCCTACTAGAATAAGAAACTAATGAGGGTTCTAAAAAGTGACAAATACCGCTAGTGCTTTTTCGATCTAGTGAACAACCGGCATAATCCGAATTGGAATAGTCGTGAAGTGTAAATGAATCATTGTGTGGGTACCATAATCCTAATTTAGATGACCCTAATAGATAATGAAAAATACGTTTTACCGCTTTTAAATGAGATTCTTTTGGATTGGCTTGAAAGAGAGCACATAGACATACAACAAACATTATATCTGGTCTAGATGCACTTAAGTAGAGAAGAGATCCTATCATTCCTCTATATAATGTTTGATCAATGGAAATTCTAGATTCATCTTTTCCTAGTTTTAAAGAAGCACTCATAGGAGTAGAAGCTTGTTTAAGATTTTCAAATCCAAATCGTTTAAGCGTATCGTGAACATATTTTGTTTGGCAAATAAAGATGCCATCATTTTGTTGAGAAATTTGAAAACCAAGAAAATATGAGAGTTCTCCTACCAGACTCATTTCAAATTCATTTTTCATTACTAAGACTACTTCATTACACAACTCTTCATTAGTGGCTCCAAATATTATATCATCAACATATATTTGTAAGATAATTAAATCATTATTATTATGCTTAATGAAGAGTGTGTTGTCGGCACTTCCCATAACATATCCGTACTTTAACTTAAACGATGTAAGTCTATCATACCATGCACGGGGCGCTTGTTTTAAACCATAAAGCGCTTTTTCTAATTTATATACATGATTTGGAAAATTTTCATTTATAAAACCGGTGGGTTGTTCTACATAAACTTCTTCTTTTATAAACCCGTTTAAAAAAGCACTTTTAACATCCATTTGAAATAATTTTATTCTCTTAAAACTCGGAAATGCCAAAAATATTCGTATAGATTCTAAGTGAGCAATGGGTGCAAAAGTTTCTTCAAAATCTACCCCCTCAATAGGAGAAAAACCTTGAGCAACTTAGCATGCTTTATTTATGATAATCCTAGATTCACCATCTAATTTATTTTTAAAGATCCATTTTACGCCAATAATAGGTTGATTAGATGGTCTATCTACTAGATTCCAAACTTTATTTCTTTCAAATTGATTTAACTCTTCATTCATAGCCAAAAACCAAAATTCATCATTTAAAGTAGTGGAAACATTTTTAGGTTCGATTTCGGAAACAAAGCAAATATTTAAAAATGTTTCTTGAAGAGAAGATCGAGTTCTTACCCCAGTAGATGGTTCCCTAATGAATAGATCCTTTGGATGATTTTTTGAGAAGTTCAAGATGTTTGGGGGCACATATTCATCTTCCTTGGCCTTCTCCTCCTCTTCTTTGGAAGGTTCCTCTTCGTCGTGTTCCAAAGATGGCACAGGTTCATCATTTGTACCTGTAGGAAGTCTTTCTGCACACGGAATAAATTCATCAAATCTAACATTACTAGAATCTTCAACCTTACTTGTTTTTTTGTTAAATATTTTATATGCTTTACTAGTTGAAGAGTATCCAAGAAATATTCCTTCATCACATTTTTCATCAAATTTTCCTAAAGAATCTTTTGTATTTAGAATAAACTATTTACAACCAAATACTTTAAAATATGATACGTTAGGTTTCTTTAAAGATGGACGAAGCATGACTCTATTCATTACATAACATGATGTGCTTACGGCTTTGGCCCCAAAGGACATAGGTAATTTATATTCAGAGAGCATAGTGCGTGCTAGTTCTTGGATTGTCCTATTCTTTCTTTCTACAGCACCATTTTGTTGAGGTGTGCGTGGAGCGGAGAACTCATGCTTAATACCTCACATTTCACAAAAAAGATTTAAAATTTTCATTTTCAAATTCTCCTCCATGATTTGAGCGAATGCATTTTATTTTTAAATCTAGTTCATTTTGAATATGAGTACATAATTTTTAGAATTCGCAAAACACATCAGATTTGGAAGAGAGAAATAAAGTCCAATAATATCTTGAGAAATCATCTATTAGAACGAAAGTATATATTCTACCACCAAGACTTGCGGTGCTAACGGGACCAAAGAGATCCATATGAATTAATTGCAATGGTTTTGAAGTAGAAATTTCATTTTTGCTTTTAAAAGATGATTTTGTAAATTTTCCTTTTTGGCATGGAGAACATAGTGAAGATAAATTTCCATTTAATTTAGGCAATCCTCTAATCAATTCCTTTTTTGCTAGTTTTAAAATGAGCTTTGTTCTAGCGTGACCTAAACATCTATGCCATAGTTCTAATTCATCATTTTTGGTTATAAAACATTTTATAGATGATTTGGAAAGATCATGAAATGAAACTATGTAAACATTGTGAATTCTAGGTGCAGTTAGTAACACATCTTTTGTTTTAGGATTAAATATTTTGCAAAGATTAGTGGATGATTCAAATAATACATCTAATCCTTTATCACACAATTGGCTTATAGATATTAAGTTATGTTTTAATCCTTTTACATAAAGAACATTTGAGATACGAAAGGATTTGTTACCCACTGTACCTACTCCCATGTTCCTTCCTTTACTGTTATCACCAAACATTACGATCCCTCCTTTCTTCTTTTTAGGCTAAGGAACTTTGCTTTGTTGCTCGTCATGTTCTTGGAGCAGCCTGAGTCCAAGTACCACATGTCCTCCATTTCCTTATCATTCCTGCAAATCTAGAAAGAAGATGAGAGTAAAGATTCGGATACCCAAGAGGTACCACCCATAGAGTAAGTGGATTTCTTAGGTACCCAGATTTGTTTTAAAAATCATTGTTTTGTATTTCTAAAAGAGCTAGATGTGTGTCCCGTTGGATTGATTGGCGCCCTTAGAGGGGGGTGGGGTGAATAAGAGAATAAAATTCTTCCTTATAATTTTATGAAAATTACTAAATTGTTTTATAATATGAAAAATGCAAAATAACAATTTAGCTAATTTATGAGAATGTCATAATAACCAAGTTTAGAAACAAGTACTAAATTGTTTTATGATGAAAGAGATTGAACTAAACAATTTAGATAAAGTAATTAGAATTGAAAACTTAGTAACCAATATTTTAGAGATAACGCCAATGGAGAGAAATCAAGTAAACACAAATAGAGACATGATTGTATTATATGAAAAAGTGTTTACATAAATTTGATTTCAATATCGCTAGAAATCGGAGGCGTACAAAAGTAAATATCTTTTCTTTTTCTATACCGACTTCTATCCCGACAAACCGGTTGGCTTTAGGCTATCCTTCCCCAGATAAGGCCTCAAGCCGCTGTAGCCAATCCTTCCCCAGATATGGCCTCGAGCACCCCCTAGACCTAATCACCTAGAACTAGTTGCCAACATAAAGCGAATTACTCCCTAAGTCCTACCTAGACCTAGTCGCCAACGCAAGGCGAATTCTCTAAACGGTTACAAAAATATATGGAATGAAAATAATGATAGCAATAATAAAAACTCCCTATATGAGATCTCTGAAGATGAGGATGAAGGATCGTTGTAGTATGAGCGAGGTCGAAGCGATCGTCCTTTGGATGTAGCGTGACGTAGTCCTCCTCCAGAATTCTCCTTAAGATTTATGTGGGAGATACATCTTCGGCAGCATAACAATAATAGAATTATGGCACAAGCAATCTCTTTGGGATGGATAGACAAAATGAGAAGCAAAGCTCCAATTTATAGAACTTCTCGCTAGCGCCTGCGGTAGCATTCGTGTGGAGCGGTTGCGAAACCGTCGGCTGCGTGGTGCTGTGCACGAACTTGAGATAGCGCCAGGCGGTAGCGCTAGCGCTGGCGGTAGCGTTTGTGTGGAGCAGTTGCGAAACCATCGGCTGCGTGGCGCTGTGCACGAACTCAAGATAGCGCCAGGAGGTAGCGCTAGCGCCTGCGTTAACCCCTAATGCTGGCGGTAGTGCTTCAGTTCAGTTTGTTGGTTCCAAGCTGCTTTCTTCCTGTGGAGTATTGCACCTATAGTTCCTGCACACTATAAACACATGACAAGCAAGATCAAATACAATTTGGGATTTGTTATTCTCAAACAAAGGGATGTGACACACATGTCCAACAATCTCCCCCTTTTGATAAGAACAAATCCTCTTAGCAAGAAATCAACAATAATGTTTATAGGATATGATAAGCAAGATGATAGTGCAACTATAGTATTTGATAAGCTTGAGAAATGTGCATACTCCCCCTATCTTAATGCTCCCCTACATAAATGCAATTTATGTTTTACTCCCCCTAAATGATAGATTACATGAATTAGTCTCCCCTCATTCTTCTATATTTCTCCTATATAGATTTCTTCAATTAATCTCCCTCTTTTGGTATTATCAAAAGAAGGTAGGGTGAGGGTAGTAAGGAGGCATCTCTTATAATTGATAAAGCATGATCGAGCTTTTGTAATATACATAATGATAAAGATTTTAAGCATAGTATATATAAGAGATTTCAAATAAAAAGATAAGAGTTGTAAGCAAGCGGAAGATTATAAGAAACATCTTTTTGAAAGCATGAAAAGCATAAGTAAAAATATGAGTTTTAGTTCAAAATTGAAAGATGTTTTAACCTTTTTGAAATCTCAAAGTTTTTCATAAAGATACCAAGCATGAAATGAACATATCAAAGAGAGATTATACTACAATTTTACTTAATTTTAAGTTCATGCATTAGAGAAAGCATGAAAGATAATGTTATGAAAGATAATGTTGTGCATATACGTGTATTTTGAGCAATGTTAACAATTGATTTAAATCACAAAATACAAGACATATGTAGAGTAAAGTGCACAATAAAACACAAGTAAACTAACTTTCATACACTTTAATGCACACTATTTTTATAAAAAGTGGTGTATTAATCAAGGGTTGCACAAGACACTTTACTATTCTTTCCAAGGTGCTCAACCTCACAATGGTTATGAAGACTTATCAGGAGGTTCAAGTAGTGCTTGGTGGAGTAATATTTGTCAACATATATAATTTTTTTTGTTCACATTTGTGAGACAACATTCTCCGAATACACTTGTTTTGCAAATCCAAATTTTTTTAACTTAACCACTTTTCTAAATTTCATAAGTGCAATTCAAAGGTAGTGTAGGCAATAAACTTATGCGAGTTTTAATTCATTGTACAAATACAATACACAAGCAAGCATTTTTAGATTTAAACACACATGTTGATTACCAAAATAAGTGAGTGAAAGGTATCATTATCAATCATAATACATTTACTCATACTTAAAGGCATGCTAAGCTTGGTTTTACACATATTTTTCAATATAATTGATGCACTTTAAATAGATATATCAAAGCATGATAAACAAAACAATGTTCATAGTAATTTGAAGGAATAAATTTTAACATTGTAAATAATTCTAAATAATTGACTTCATTCATGCTTGATATTAGCAATAAAGATCATACAGTTTTTTTGTTGTTTTTAAAATTTTTAATGAAAAAAAAAGGAAAATAGAAAAACATATTTTTATATTTTTGAATTTTAAAGTTTTATAGTTGATTTTTCATAATATAAATAAAAACAAAAAAATCTCAAAAACATATTTTTTCTATTTTTGAATTTTGAACTTTTGTAGGTGTTTTTTCATAATATGAATAAAACAAAAATAACAAAAGTCAAAAACACAACAAATAAGTTGTACATATGAACTAACATATTTGTATAGATTTTTAGAAATTTTAAAACACAGAAAAATCAGACACCCACGCTAGCGCCGGGGCTAGTGCTAGCGCGGCAAACAGTACTTGATTTTTTGAGAATTTTAAAATTTCACTTTTTGATCTTGATTAAGTGTCCTTAGAGTAGTCTTATGCAGAAATTTTGTAATTTTTGGATATGTCTTGATTGCTCAAATTGCATAAAACATTAGTATTTTACATGTTATTCATCCTAAGAAGTCTAAGACTCTTAATTCTAACCTTAACATTTGAAACCTTGCATCGGGAAGAGGTTTAGTAAATATATCAGCAAGTTGAGAGTCCGTGCCAATGAACTAATCCTAACATTTTCCTTTTTAATGTGATCCCTTATGAAATGATGACGCACATCTATATGTTTGGATCTAGAGTGGTGTACCAGATTATTTGTGAGATCAATGACACTTTTGTTGTCACATTTTAATTCAATAAGTTTTAGATGAAAACCAAAGTACTCTAAAGTCTGGCTCATCCATAGAGCTTGTGCACAACAACTCCCTAATGCAATGTATTCAGCCTCTGTGGTGGAGAGTGCAACCAAATTTTGTTTCCTACTAGACCATACAACTAATGAAGGTACTAGAAAATGACAAGTACCACTAGTGCTTTTTCTATCAAGTGAACAACCAGCGTAGTCCAAATCAGAGTAGCCGTGAAGTGTAAATGAATTATTGTGCGGGTACCATTATCCTAATCTAGATGACCCAATAAGATATCTAAAAATTCATTTTACTGCTTTTAAATGAGATTCTTTTGGATTGGCTTGAAATCGAGCACATAAGCATACGACAAACATAATATCATGTCTAGTTGCACTAAGATAGAGTAGGGATCCTATCATACCTCTATATAAGGTTTGATCAATTGAAATTCCCGATTCATCTTTTCCTAATTTAAGTGATGCACTTATTGGTTTAGAAGCATGTTTAAGGTTTTAAATCCAAAGCGCTTAAGCATATCATAGACATATTTGGTTTGACATATAAAAATACCATCATTTCTTTGTGATATTTGAAAACCAAGAAAATAAGAAAGCTCTCCTACTAGACTCATTTCAAATTCATTTTTCATTACTTCAATAACTTCATTACACAACTCTTCATTAGTAGATCCAAAGATTATATCATCAACATATATTTGCAAAATAATTATATCATCATTATTATGTTTAATGAAGAGAGTATTATCGACACTTCCCATAATATAACCATGCTTTAATAAAAATGATGTAAGTCTTTCATACCATGCACGTGGCGCTTGTTTTAAACCATAAAGTGCTTTCTCTAGTTTATAAACATGATTGGAAAACTTTTCATTAATAAAACCGGGGGGTTGTTTAACATAAACTTCTTCTTTTACAAACCCGTTGAGAAAAACACTTTTTACATCTATTTGAAATAATTTTATTCTTTTAAAGCTTGCAAATGCTAGAAAAATTCTAATGGATTCCAACCTAGCAACGGGTGCACAAGTTTCATCAAAATCTATCCCCTCGATTTGAGAATATCCTTGTGCTACTAAGCGTGCCTTATTCCTAGTGATTCTAGGCTCACCATATAATTTAATTTTAAAAATCCATTTTACACCTACAACCGAGTGATTAGATGGCCTTTCTACTAATTTCCAAACATTATGTCGCTCAAATTGTTCTAACTCCTCATTCATAGCCAAAAACCAAAATTCATCATTTAAAGCGGTAGAAACAGTTTTTGGTTCAATTTCGGAAACAAAACAGATATTTGAATATGATTCTTGAAGAGAAGAGCGAGCTCTTACCCCGATGGATGGTTCACCAATTATTAATTCCCGTGGATGATCCTTTGTGAATTTCAAGGCACTTGGAGGTACATATTCATCTTCCTTGGCCTCATCTTCTTCTTCTTTGGAAGGTTCCTCATCACCATGCTCCAAAGGTTGTATGAGATCATCCTCGTTGCCTACGGAAAGTTTTTCTACACAAGGAACAAACTCATCAAATTTTACATTTATTGACTCTTCAACTCTACTAGTTCTTTTATTAAAAATTCTATAAGCTTTACTAGTTGAAGAGTACCCAAGAAAAGTTCCTTCATCACAATTTTCATCATACTTTCCCAAGCTATCTTTTGTATTCAAAATAAAACATTTACAACCAAATACTTAGAAATAAGATACATTAGGCTTCTTTTGAAAATAGAGTTCATATGGTGTGAGATTAAGAGATGGGCAATGCAAGATTCTATTCAAAACATAACACGATGTACTAACGGCTTCGGCCCAAAAGGACTTAGGTAATTTATATTAACATAACATAGTGCGTGCTAGTTCTTGAAGTGTCCTATTCTTTCTTTCTACACCACCATTTTGTTGTGGTGTGCGTGGTGCAGAGAACTCATGTTTAATGCCTAACATATCACAAAAGGATGTAAATTTTTCATTTTCAAATTCTCCTCCATGATCCGAGCGAATGCATTTAATTTTTAAATCATTTTCATTTTGAATACGAGTACATAATTTTGCAAATTCACAAAACGCATCGGATTTGGAAGAGAGAAATAATGTCCAACAATATCTTGAAAAATCATCTATTAAAACATATGTATATAATCTACCACCAAGACTTGCAGTGCTAACGGGACCAAAAGATCTATATGAATTATTTGCAAGGGTCTTGTAGTAGAAATGAAATTTTTACTTTTGAAAGAGGATCTAGAAAATTTACATTTTTGACATGGTAAACAAAGTGAAGGTAAAGTTCCATTTAATCTAGGCAATCCTCTACTTAAATTACTTTTGGCAAGTTTTACAATGAGCTTTGTGCTAGCATGTCCTAGTCTTCTATGCCAAACTTCTAATTCATCATTTTTAGTGATAAAGCATTTTATAGATGATTTAGAAAGATCATGAAAAGAAACTATATAAACATTATGTATTCTTGGTGCAGTTAGTAAAATATCTTTTGTAGTAGGATTAGATATTTTGCATAAGTTAGTGGAAGATTCAAATAACACATCTAATCCTTTATCA
This sequence comes from Dactylorhiza incarnata, assembly GCA_033032865.1. Classification (NCBI taxonomy): domain Eukaryota; kingdom Viridiplantae; phylum Streptophyta; class Magnoliopsida; order Asparagales; family Orchidaceae; genus Dactylorhiza; species Dactylorhiza incarnata. The sequence goes on along the minus strand of JAWHQI010000464.1, from coordinate 520,743 downwards.
CATAATTGGCTAATAGAAATTAAATTGTGTTTTAATCCTTCACATAAAGAACATTAGATATAGTAAAGGATTTGTTACCAACTGTACCAATTCCCATGATCCTTCCTTTTCCTTTGTCACTAAACGTCACGATCCCTCCCTTCTTCTTTTCTAGGCTAAGGAACTTAGCTTTAATGCCCGTCATGTGCTTGGAGCATCCTGAATCCAAGTACCACAGGTCTTCATTGTCCTTAGCCTGCCTACACATCTAGAAAGAAGATAAGAGTAAAGATCTGGATACCCAAGTGGTACCACCTATAGAATAAGTGGAAGCCTTAGGTACCTAGATTTGTTTTAAAGCATTTTGCTTTATTTTCCTGCAAGAACTAGATGTGTGACCTAACCTATAGCAGTTTGCATACGAAATAAAGGGGGTTGAGACACTTTTCTGGAAAATTTTCTTGCTGGAAGAAATTGGATTTACAGAAGAAAAACATTTTGAAAAAGAAAATTCAGGTTTCTGGTATGAGGTGCTAACACCGATAGTAGTGGCTAATTCCGGGCGGTAGCCCTCTCCTCGATATCCGAGCCCAAATTTTCCAGAACCATGACGCTGGTACCCTAAAATCATTTCGGTGATTTTTGGCCTATTCCAAAATTTTTAATGGCCATGGTGAGATCATGAACTTGTGCTCTAAGTGAAGAATTTTCTTTCACAAGCATGACAATTATTTTCAAAACCTTTTTTGTTATTTTTTGTTGGAACGGTCGGCGCCCTTAGAGGGGGGGGGGGGGGGGGGGGGGGGGGGGCTGAATAAGGGTTTTCAAAAACTTTAGATTTTATTTAGAAAAACTTTGGAATATTGCAATATTTAAAACAAGAAGTCAAGTAAAAACAAGAAGAGAGACAAGATTTTTTGATATTAAATAAGTTTTACAAAACTTGATCTCAATGGCGCTAGAGATCGGAGGTGAATAATAAAAGCTCTTTTCGTTTTCTATCCTGACTCGCTTCCCCATGAACCGGTGGCCCTAGCCTTCTCCTTCCTGGATTCGGCCTCAAGCCGCTCTAGCCAATCCTTCCCCGGATGTGGCCTCGAGCACCCCCTAGACCTAGCCTAGATCTAGTCGCCAACACGAGGAGAATCTCAGCCCTAAGTCCTACCCCAGACCTAGTCGCCAACACGAGGCGATTTCACTACCGTTTACAAAGAAAGATAAATAAAATAATAAAACTTCCCTTAAGATGAACTTCTGAAGATGGAGGCGAAGATCCGCTGTAGAATCAGCGTTTGTAGAAGCGGACTTCGTTTGGATCCGGCGTGACGTAATCCTCCTTCAGAAGTTTGCAGAGCTTCGCTAGGACTTCAAGTTTTGGCCAAGATAGCCACTGGAGTTGTAGCACTACCTCTCTCTCTCTCTCATGTCCATCTAAAATGAGAGATGAGGGGTCCTTTATATAGCCCAAGCGCTACCGCCAGCGCTAGCGCTACCTCCGGCGCTAGCCCGGATTAGGAAAGACATTGCGCGGAAGGATCTCCCATCCGCGGCAATGTTTTGCTCTATGCCTTTTGTGCGCCACGCTACCGCCAGGCGTTAGCGCCTTCTCTAATAGCTCCCGAAATTGCGCTTCGAGCCAATATTTCATCGAACAAGATTTTGTCGAACGCTGCTAAGATTTCATCTAGCGAAGTTTCGTCGAACGCCATAATGAGAATTTCGTCGAGCGCCGCTAATAGTTCGTCGAACGACAGCTAGCACTTGCGCTAGTACTACCGCCAGCGCTAGTAGATGTTTTGGATTTGTTGGCTCAACTTTGGGGGCAACCATCTTATGTAATCCTTGAGTCATGTGAACTTTGTTATCCTGCACACTTAAACACACAAGATCAAATACACATAGGATTTGTTATTCTCAAACCTAGGAGATGCGGAAGATCATGTTCCAACAAACTCCCCCTTTTGATAATAACAAATCCATTAATGATAAATCAAAGCATTAATAGAAAAGCATGATGAAATTATACTTGTGTGTGTGTGTGAGTGATGACTTAGGATAATTATTGATTTTAGCATTTAGAATTGCTTCCCCAAAATACATGCTCCCCCTAAGTGAATGCTCCCCTAATATGTAAGCTATCATCTTAATTTGTCATGTTGGGTTTTTGATAGCGGGTTATATTTATCATGTTAGTTCTCCCCCTTTGTTATTAGTAAAAGTGGGTCGGGAAACAAAGCACCAAAAAATGTGTAAATAAAAGAGAAGGCATGATCAAGCTTTTTAAGTAAATGATAAGGAGTTTTAGAATTATTTTTCATTTAAATAGATCTGAGTTATAAGCATTACAAAATTTTTATAGAAGGAAATCCGAGTTTTTAGCATAAAAAAGTAATGATATTCCCTTTATATAAAAGTTTTAAGCATGGAAATAAGGATTTCCAAATAACCAATCTACCCAGATAATATGTCTACACCCTAGCCCCGTACTAAGTGACGGATGGGCATGAGGAGCTGCAAACAAGCCGTAGGTTGGGGTGTTAGTCCCATATGCAAACACTAGACAAAACTCAACCTAACACTCTTTCCCCCCAGTGCCTCGCAAGGCCCCACTGGAACCCTCCCCGGTTAAGGACAAGACATGACTAAAGATAAGTTTATCTAATGTCTACAACCCTACGCCCCCGCTATGGTGAGATATGGAGTCACGGATAATAGTTTTTTGAAACATGAAGCTTTTAAATCTAATGGGAAGAATCATAATTGAATTTTTTTGAAATAAAACTTCTTAGTTATTCATGAATGTATCAGAGTTTGAGCATTGCGGAATATTTCAAAAAAGAAACACCATAATACTAAATAAGAGTTTAAGTTAAAAAAGGAGATGTTTTTGAGTTTCAAAACTAACTTTATAAAGATAAGAGTTGAAGAATTTTGGAAGAAAGAAACAACATCCTTTTAGCAATGTTTAACTTGTTGGAAGAGCGTTTAGCATACACGTTTATATTGAAATAAATCAGAGTTTGTTACTATAAAAATGATATGCGTGTTAGAACAACCAATATAAATTCTACCAAGCAAGTCTACCACTTGTTTTTAAGAAAAAAATTGAGATTTAAGACTTGATATAAGCATGAAAGTGCAAGGTAAAAGGTATATGGTGATGATGCGGAAGACTTGTAGAAATAAATGAAACATCTTATTGTAATCAAGAATAATCCATAAAAAGATATATGAGTTTAAGTTCAAAAAGAAGATGTTTATGTAAATCATGTTTCAATGAAAATCTTTTATGGTTGACAAAAAATAACCAAACATGAAATAATATTATCACAAAGAGATTACTACAATGTTATTTCAATTCACAATTTCAAATCATACAAAACATTGTAGAACACATGCTAGGTTATCTAGTGCATTTCATAAAGAAAGAGTAATATAGAATTAGCATTAGGATCCAATACTCATGAGAAGAAGTGTTATGGAAGATAATGATGTGCACAAAAGTGTATTTTTGAGTAATGTAAACAAATGTTTTAATCAAAAAATACAAGAAATATGTAGAGTACGAGCACAATAAAACACAAATAAGATTACTTCCACACACTTTAATGCACAATAAAAAGTACAACTACCAAGGTGCTTTGCACACACAATGCTCATTAAGACTTATCAGGGTGCAAAGTAGTGCTTGGGGGATCACATATTTTATTTTGAATTTTGAGACTAGTGATCCGGTGTACTTAAGAGTAAGTGGTTTTTCTTATTTTTGAAAGAAAGATTTGATTTGCACAAGACACTTTACTATTCTTTCCAAGGTGCTCAACCTCACAATGCTTATTAAGACTTATCAGGAGGTTCAAGTAGTGCTTGGTGGAGTTATCTTTGTTATTTATTTTATAATTTTGTTTTGTACAAAGTTCTCCGAATACACTTGTTTTGCAAATCAATAGAATTTATGAAAAACATAACCACTTTTCTTAATTTTTAAGAGTGCAAAATAAGGAGTGTAGGTAAGATACTTGTGCAATTTTAATCCATTGTACTAATACAAAAACATACACAAGTATTCTTAGATTAAACACATATGTAGACAATGCCAAAAAGGGTGAGTGAATAAATATCATTATCAAACATAAAACATTTACTCTTACTTAGAGGCATGCTAAGCTTAGTTCTACACAACCTTTAAAATATAATTGATGCACATATTAATAGATATATCAAAGCATGATGAAAACAATGTTCAACGTAGTTTGAAAAAATAAATTGCAACATTGTAGAATTTCTAAATAATAGATTAAATCATGCTTGATTTTTCACAAAAATCATACAGTTTTTTTTATAGTTTTAAAATTTTATATTTTTGTATTTGATTTTAGCAAATAAAAGCATATTTTTGTAATTTTTGCTTTTGTAATTTTTATATTTGATTTTTGCATAAAGATGAACTTTAAACAAAGAAAACAACACAAGCGAAAAAGATAAACATATTTTTTGTAATTTGGTTTTTGTAGTTTTGTATTTGATTTTTCAAAAAATAAAGAAAAACAGAAGTGCAAAACTAAGTAGACAATATAGATTTATATATTTTTAGGGATTTTTCGAATTTTAAAAAATACAGAAAATCGAACATGGACGCTAGCGCCTGCGGTAGCGCTAGCGCGGGAGACAGTGAACGATTTTTTAGGATTTTGGAAATTTTAATTTTGGATCTTGATTAAGTGTCATAATAGTAGTTTCATGCTGAAATTTCAGATTTTTAGGAAATGTCTAGATAGTGCAAATTTCATGAAACATTAGCGATTTTGTATATGACTTTACCAACTAAACATTGTAAGTGATATTTCATTATATCTCTATTTTAATATTTTTAAGGCTTATATTTACCAATGTAGTTTGAAAATGATATGAAATGTAAGCATGAGAGGTCATGAATGAACAAATCAAATATGCATGATTTTAGAGATTAACAATAATGTTCATGCACAATCATACCATGGATAAGCCCTAGATGAGAATACCCAGCCTGTATATCTTGGTAAACAAATAAAGCCTAACATAGACACAAATATTCTTTTGGCGACAATGTTAGTATGATAAGTTTGAGATTAATGTTATACCAAGGTTTGTTGATACAATGTTTCAACTTATAGACCTAGAATGGAGTGACGATTTTATTTGATTTGATATAAAGATGATTCAAAGGTCTAAACTACAAATAAATCGCAATATACACCGACCATTATAATATCAATTGTCATCAGTTAATATATCAATTATAATTCACATAAATGTGATAGAAATAATTATTTTTAAAAGACTTTTGATATGACTTATGATGTTAGAGAATTTTAGCAAAGGACATCAATAGATCATAGTGGTGTTTGTGAATTCTATATTCATTATGAAGATAAATTCTTTCAATACATTTTAGTGATTTTCCTTTAATTAAGAATTTTGATTTAGATCTTTGAATTTTCTTTTAGATCAAGTTATTTCACTAAACCACTTGTTGGTGAATGCTAATAATCTTAATAGCCAAATAACCGAATTTAATTTGAAATATCTTATAGCAAATTTAGAGTTTGATTCATATGGATAATATAAGATATTTAGAAGCAATGAATATAAGAATAAAAGATAGGTCATCAAAATAAAATATGATTTTGAATTTTGATCAATTTGATTTTATGAATATATTAAGCTTTTAAGAGATAAAATCATATTTTTAGTACTGTATAGGATGACCATGACATGATAGTTCAAAAGAAATAGGAAAACAAGAAAAATTAAAAGACATGAAGGCATATCATGAAGTAGAACTTTATATATTTCATTTTGAAAGGATTCTACTTCATGCAATTGATGATACCTAATGAATAAGAGATTTAGGTATCCAAAGGGGACCAAGTGTGGTGGTCCCTTTGGGTACCCAAATACAACGTGTTTGCTTTTGGGGAGATGGAAATGAATGAGCCCTCTTGGGTGGAGTTTGTGTTTCATCTTTAGTTTTGGGCCTCCATTCAAACTTAGGTTTAATATTGTTCTTATGCAACAAATTTCCATTGTAAGTATTTTTATTTTGAGGATTATAATTGTGATGATTATTGAAGCTATTATTCGTAGGAAATTTGTGAACATTTAAATTTAAGTTGGGGGAATATTGATATTGATGATGATAGTGTTTTGGACTTTTATTTACAATTTGTTGATGTCTTTTATTTCTATTGTTTGATTTACTACTCTTTTGAGAATTTATATTCAACTTGCTTTTAGATATATCTTGATATTGTGAATGAATGTTTTGAGCATTTTTCTTTATGATTTCCTTAAGCAAGTTGATTTTAGCATTTAATTCATCGTTCTTAGTTTTTAAATTATGTCTAGTTTTGTTATAAGCGTTTGTGCTATTTTTAAGAGTGGTAACAATTGATTCAATATGTTTTTCATATTCATCCCTATATTCATCAAATGTTTCATCCATCTCTTTAATTTCAATTTCGTAGTCTTTACACTTAGCACAATCATTCTTCGAAGATGAATTTTCTACACATAATTTTTCATTATGTTCTTTTATACAAAGAATTTCTTTTTCAAGTTCTTTGACTTTTTCTTTAATATTATTACAATCCAAACAAGGTTTTGTTTTTTCAAGTGAAAGACACGATGGTGAAAACACATCACAATTTGATTCTAAATTAACATTAGCCTTTAGCCTCTTATTTTCTAAACGTAAATTTTTATTAGTAATTTTCAATTTTTTGATCTTACGTTTAGCCGTTTTTATTATATTGAAACTAGAGATAGAAGTTATCACATAAGAAGAAGATTTAGTTTTCCTTACATCGCTATTGGAGGAGGTAGATTGTGAACATGAAATTCCTTAGTCATCTTTTAGTTATTCCTCCATTATAGATGGATCTATATCTTCTCTTTCTCTTGGTGTATTGTTCTCCTTTTCTAGTTCAATATTCTCCATGGCTTCGCTCCGAGAGAGATCTTCTTGAATGATAGTGGATGCTTGGATGTTCTTCTCCTCCTATGTTTGATCTATACCTGCGAGAGGAAAATCATACATTTCTTCAATAAATTGCCAAACTTTGTATGCACTAGAAAAGCAATATATTAATTTGAAAATTTCATTTGATAGAGCACAAAATAAATAATGTTTGGCTTTTGCATTTAGTTGACGTTCCTTTTTATTTAATTCATCCGCTGGTCTAACTATTGCTATATCCCATGCATTGATATCTAAGCTTTTAATAAATTTTTCCATTAATAATTTCCACCCTTTATAATTTTTCCCTTCGAATAAAGGTGGTTTAGGAGATTTTTCTTCTTCATAAAGATTTACCCCACTAGTAAAAGCGAGATCATGAGATGCCATTATTCCCGGTTGTTAAGCCGATTTGGAATAACCTCGCTCTGATACCACTTGTTAGAACGGTCGGCGCCCTTAGAGGGGGGGTGAATAAGGGTTTTCAAAAACTTTAGATTTTATTTAGAAAATTTTTGGAATATTGCAATATTTAAAACAAGAAGTCAAGTAAAAACAAAAAGAGAGACAAGCTTTTTTGATATTAAATAAGTTTTACAAAACTTGATCTCAATGGCGCTAGAGATCGGAGGTGAATAATAAAAGCTCTTTTCGTTTTCTATCCTGACTTGCTTCCCCACGAACCGGTGGCCCTAGCCTTCTCCTTCCCGGATTCGGCCTCAAGCCGCTCTAGCCAATCCTTCCCCGGATGTGGCCTCGAGCACCCCCTAGACCTAGCCTAGATCTAGTCGCCAACACGAGGCGAATCTCAGCCCTAAGTCCTACCCCAGACCTAGTCGCCAACACGAGGCGATTTCACTATCGTTTACAAAGAAAGATAAATAAAATAATAAAACTTCCCTTAAGATGAACTTCTGAAGATGGAGGCGTAGATCCGCTGTAGAATCAGCGTTTGTTTCGTTTGGATCCGGCGTGACGTAATCCTCCTTCAGAAGTTTGCAGAGCTTCGCTAGGACTTCAAGTTTCGGCCAAGATAGCCTCTGGAGTTGTAGCACTACCTCTCTCTCTCTCTCATGTCCATCTGAAATGAGAGGTGAGGGGTCCTTTATATAGCCCAAGCGCTACCACCAGCGCTAGCGCTACCGCCGGCGCTAGCCCGGATTAGGAAAGATTTTGCGCGGCAGGATCTCCCATCTGCGGCAACGTTTTTCTCTATGCCTTTTGTGCGCCACGCTACCGCCAGCGTTATCCGCTACTGCCAGGCGTTAGCGCCTTCTATAATAGCTCCCGAATTTGCTCTTCGAGCCAATATTTCGTCGAACAAGATTTCGTCGAACGCCGCTAAGATTTCGTCGAGCGAAGTTTCGTCGACGCCATGATGAGAATTTCGTCGAGCGCCGCTAATAGTTCGTCGAACGGCAACTAGCGCCTGCGCTAGTACTACCGCCAGCGCTAGTAGATGTTTTGGATTTGTTGGCTCAACTTTGGGGGCAACCATCTTATGTAATCCTTGAGTCATGTGAACTTTGTTATCCTGCACACTTAAACACACAAGATCAAATACACATAGGATTTGTTATTCTCAAACCTAGGAGATGCGGAAGATCATGTTCCAAAATTTTTTATTTGCAAAAGTGAGGCTTCTAATTTCCTTTCTAATTCCCCCTTCTCTTTTGTAAGAGTTTTAGCATGAGGGCTTTAGAAAGTGACTCTTCAATATCTTTTGCCAATTTAGTGGAGTGATCACACTCTTGGCAAGAAACCTTTCTCTTTTCTAAAACAATTACCTTTTTTGGAAAGCTTTTGATTTTCTTTAATAAGAGATTCATTTTCACGATTCAATAAAATACTATCTTTCATATTTTTATCAAAAGCTTTGCAAGTTTCAAGGAATTCATTAAAGAGTTCATCATAAGTGGGAGGAGTTACCTCAGTGTCGCTTAAAACACTGGTGTCATCGCCGTCGTTTCCATGTCCCATGAGGCACATGTTCTAGCTTTTAGCACCTTCTTCTTCTCCTTCCCTTTGTGCCGCTTTTCCTTCTTCTCCTTCAAGAACTTTGGGCACTGGCTCCGAATGTGCCCGGTCTTCCTACAATGAAAGCACTATGGTGGATGTCTTTATTCTTCATCATTGCTCTCCTTTTCCTTCTTTGAGGATGACCTTTTCCATCTTGCATCCTTTTGGATAAATTTTCGGAAAGTGTTTCTCCTTCCCGATTTCGCATGAATTTTCGGAAATTCTTCACCAAAATGCTTTCTTCATCTTCATCCACATTCTCTTGGCACTCCTTCTTTGATGTTAGCGCCAATGCCTTCTTCTTTTGCTCCTTCTTGTATTCATCATATTGGATTTTGAATTCTACCTCATGGGTTTTGAGATTCCCAATGAGGCTCTCAACTTGGAGCGTTCTTAGATTGTGCGATTCCGAAATGGCTGTCACCTTCGGGTTGAATTTTGGTGGAAGAGAACGAAGAATCTTTCAGACCAAGTCATCGTTGGAGAAGGTCTTTCCAAGTGCTTTGGAGGCATTGACGATCTTGGTGAAGCGCGTGTACATGCCATCAACATCTTCACTTTCATCTATCCGGAATTTTTCATATTCCGACTCAAGTTGGAAAAGCTTTGAATCTTTAACCTGCGATGTACCTTCATGAGTAACTTCCAAATGATTCCAAATTTCTTATGCAGTAGTACATGTAGAAATTCTATTAATTCATTTCTATCTAATGCACAAAATAAAGCATTCATAGCCTTAGCGTTATTTTTGCATTTTAGCTTATCCCTATCATCCCATTTATCTTTTGGTTTATCTAAAGTTATCTCTCTAACTACAAATGTAGGAGGAGAGTATTCCTCTTCTACCATATTCCATACCTCAATATCTAGGGTCATAAGAAAACATCTCATCCTATTTTTCTAGTAATTATAATCTGACCCGGTAAAGAGTGGAGGTTTACTAATTCCCTGACCCTCGGAAAAAGCGAGATCATAAGATGCCATTATTCCTGGTTTTTAAACCGTTTGGAATAACCTACCTCTGATACCACTTGTTGGATCGATTGGCGCCCTTAGAGGGGGGGGGGGGGGGGGTGAATAAGGGAATAAAATTCATCCTTATAATTTTATGAAAATTCCTAAATTGTTTTATAATATGAAAAAGGCAAAATTACAATTTAGCTAATTTGTGAGAATATCATAATAACCAAGTTTAGAAACAAGTACTAAATTGTTTTATGATGAAAGAGATTGAACTAAACAATTTAGAAAAAGTAATTAGAATTGAAAACTTAGTAACCAATATTTTAGAGATAACGCCAATGGAGAGAAATCAAGTAAACACAAATAGAGACATGATTGTATTATATGAAAAAGTGTTTACATAAATTTGATTTCAATATCGCTAGAAATCGGAGGTGTACAAAAGTAAATATCTTTTGCTTTTCTATACCGACTTGCATCCCCACAAACCGATTGGCTTTAGCCTATCCTTCCCCGGATAAGGCCTCAAGCTGCTCTAGCCAATCCTTCCCCGGATATGGCCTCGAGCACCCCCTAGATCTAATCACCTTGAACTAGTCGCCAACACAAGGCGAATTACTCCCTAAGTCCTACCCAGACCTAGTCGCCAACACAAGTCAAATTCTCTAAACGGTTACAAAAATATATGGAATGAAAATAATGATAGCAATAATAAAAACTCCCTATATGAGATCTCTGAAGATGAGGATGAAGGATCACTGTAGTATGAGCGAGGTCGAAGCGATCGTCCTTCGGATGTAGCGTGATATAGACCTCCTCCAGAATTCTCCTTAAGATTTATGTGGGAGATCCATCTTCGGCAGCATAACAACAATAGAATTGTGGCACAAGCAATCTCTCTGGGATGGTTAACCAAAACGAGAAGCAAAGCTCCACTTTATAGAACTTCTCGCTAGCGCCTGCGGTAGCTCCTAGTGCCTACGGTAGCGTTCCTGTGGAGCAGTTGCGAAACCGTCGGCTGCGTGGTGCTGTGCACGAACTTGAGATAGCGCCAGGTGGTAGCGCTAGCGCTGGCTGTAGCGTTCGCATGGAGCGGTTGAGAAACTGTTGGCTGCATTGCGCTATGCTCGAACTCAAGATAGCGCCAGGCGGTAGCGCTGGCAGTAGCGCTAGCGCCTGATTTAACCCCTAACGCTGGCGGTAGTGCTTTAGTTCAGTTTATTGGTTCCAAGCTGCTTTCTTCCTGTGGAGTCTTGCACTTATAGTTCCTGCACACTATAAACACACGACAAGCAAGATCAAATACAATTTGGGATTTGTTATTCTCAAACAAAGGGATGTGACACACATGTCCAACATGTCCAAACATAAGACAATTTGCACAAGAAATAAAGGGGGTTGAGACCCTTTTCTAAATTTCTATATTGCTCTTGTTAGATGATGTTTAAAATTTAGAAAAAATATGAGATTTTTTAACTATTGAACTACCGCCGGCGTTAGTGGCTAACGTCGGGCGGTAGGGCTCACTTTGATATCCGAGCCCAAATTTTCCAGAACCATAACATTGGTTTCCCAGAATCATATCCAGGGATTTTTGACCTATTCCGAATTTTTTTATGGCCATATTGAGATCATGATTTTGTTTTTTAAGAGATGTATTTTCTTGTACAATCATAACACATTTATTTTCAAAACCCTTTATGTTATTTTCAATTTGTATGAGAGAGGTTTTTAGTTTTCTCTCTAAGTCCCCCTTTTCTTTTGCAATAGTTTTGATTTGTGAGAGGGCCTTAGAAAGAGAAACTTCAAGTTCTTTTGCCTTACATAAGGAGTGCTCACACTCTTGACATGAAACCTTTCTCATTTCAAGGGAAATCAATTTTTTAGTAAGCTTATGATTCTCTTTGATGATAGATTCATTTTCACGATTTAAAATAATATTGTCTTTTATACTTTGATCATAGGATTTGCAAGTTTGAACAAATTCATCATAGAGTTCTTCGAAGGTGGGAGGAGTTACCTTAGTGTCGCTAAGAACACTGGTGTCGTCATCGTTGCTTTTTGCCATTAAGCATAAGTTTGCTTCCTCCTCGCTGCTTGACTCAGATTCGTTTGATTCTTCAGAGGAAGAATCATCCCAAGTTTCGGCTTTCAATACTTTCTTTTTCTCCCTCGCTTTGTACTATTCTTTTTCCTCCTTTTGATACTTCGGGCACTGGCTCTGAATGTGCACAGTCTTTCTGCGGTGATAGCACTCCGGTGGTGGTCCTTCTTCCTCATCTTCGCTTCCTTTTCCTTTCTTTGATGAAGAGGAAGATCCTTTTCGTCGAGCATCCTTTTGGAAGTATTTCCGGAAGGTGTTCCTTCTATCCAGATTCCTAATGAGCTTCTGAAGTTCTTCACCAGGCAACCTTCTTAATCTTCATCATCATCTTTGATGCTTTCCTTCTTTGATTTTAGTGCCAGCGCCTTTTTCTTTGGCTCTTTGTTGTATTCATCATGTTGAATCTTGAGTTCAACCTCATGGGTTTTGTTGGAACCTTAGGTTTGATTTGAGTTAGGATCCACCTTTAGTATCTAAGTTTATATCATAATATATCTTACAACTTAGATTAAATATCCTATTAAGTTAAAAGGCTGAAAATATTATATATATATAAATAATATACTAAGAAAAATATATATATATAATAATAGGCTAAATAATATAAGAGAAAATAATATAAGAGAAAATATTATAAGAGAAAATAATATAAGAGAAAATAAGAGAAGAAATATATTTCATATATTCACTGCGTTCGACGAACGTCGAACGACGCTCAGCATTCGTCGGATGGCGCTCGACGAAAAGATTATATTATAACAGCGCTCGACAAATTAGCAAGGGAGCAACGGTCGATGAATTCTGAACAGCCGTCGACGAATTCCAACCAGAACAGCGTTCGACAAATTCTCAGATCATTGGTCGACGAAAAGAGGAGATCGACGAACCTTCAGTGAGGTGCTCGACGAATTTCAGCAGATGTTCAGAAACAGTAAATCAAATAATGAGGTCGACGAAGCAAATGATGAGCTCGACGAACTTGGACCTCAGCTCGACGAATTTCTGCAGCATTTATTTTATATCATTATATTATATATGCTGTCAGACTTTATTAAAGCAATATTTATTTATTCTATTTTATATATTGCTATATATTGCTGTTCTGACATTACAGCGTGAAAGCATTTAATGTTGTAGCCGTTTGGCAAAAGAAATAAATGTTGTAGCCGTTGCAGCAAGTCAAAGACAAGTTATGTTCTAAAGGATCTGGGAAATGAAAGAGACTTTACTCCTTTCCTCTTTGGTCGGCAAGGATTCAAACAGATAAATATACAACAGATAATATATATCAGAATATATATATAGCTGTTATCTCTCGACAGAATATAGAACAGAACAGAACATATTAACATTGCTGTATAGGAAAAGAAAGAAGAAGAAATACATAGGAGCAAAAAGAAGAAGCAGATCATATATTTTTATCTTCTTTTTGCTAACATATTTCTTACAGATCTTCTACAACCTGAGACACTAAATCAATATCATTTTCTCTGGAAGAAGAAGAAGAAGTGTCATTGCAATCGAGATGAGAAGCTCCATCCACAAGCTGTCATCTATTCTAAATCAGACAGGGGGAGCTTCCTTCAACATCATCATCAAGATCCAAACACAACATCCAATCAGGATCATCAAAAGTCTTCTCAGCAAAAAGAGAAGCACAATATATCTTTTCCCTTTCTCCTTCCCATCTTGTACAGGGTTAAAACTCCCTTCAAAAGTTTACCTATTGGTGGCAAGACACCTGATCAAAAAATCTAGTTGGTTTATAAGCACCTGATCAAAAGCATATAGGTGTGAGGGCACCTGATCAACAACCTCCAGTGGATTCCTACCAGTGGGTAGAAGAGTAGATGTACCCAGTTGAGGGGAACTACTATATTTCCTTGTGTCATCTGTGATTGCTTGGTTTGCTTGTTTTATTGTTTTATTTTCTTATTTTATCTGTGATGTGATATTTATGCTCACTAAGTGTTTGTGTTTATTTTTCAATCAGCAAACTCACTTATATATTTTATATATATCACTTACTTTGAAAGTAAAATAAAATTAATCAAGAGCCTTTCAATTATATAGTAAGAACTAAACTCTCCGTTCAGGTTTTGAGATTCCCAATAAGGTTCTCGATCTGGAGTGTTCTTAGGTTTTGCGACTCCGAGTTGGCCGTCACCTTTGGATTGAACCTTGGAGGTAAAGAGCAAAGAATTTTCCTGACCATGTCCCCATCTGAGTAGATCTTTCCAAGTGCTTTTGAAGCGTTGACGATCTTAGTGAAGCGAGTGTACATCGAGTTGATGTCCTCTTCGGTATCCATCCTGAATTTTTCATCTTCAGATTCCAGTTGGAATAGCTTTGCATCTTTCACCTGCGATGTACCTTCGTGAGTAACTTCCAATTGATTCCAAATATCATAAGCAGTTATGCATACAGAAATTCTATTAAATTCAGTTCTATTTAAGGCGCAATATAAAGCGTTCATCGCCTTAACATTATTTTTGCACCTTAGTTTATTGTTATCATCCCATTTATCCTTAGGTTTTAGTAATGTCGCCTATCCTACTACAATTGTAGGAGGAGAGTACCGAACTTCTACCATGTTCCATACTTCCACATCCATGGTCATAAGTAAACACATCATTCAATTTTCCAGAAGTTGAAATCTGACCCAGAAAAAAGAGGTGGTCGACTAACACCCTGACCCTCCGGAAAAGCGAGATCATGAGACGACATTATTCCCGGTTGTTAAGCCAATTGGAATAAAACCGCTCTGATACCACTTGTTGGATCGGTAGGCGCCCTTAGAGGGGGGGGGGGGGTGAATAAGGGTTTTAAATTTTTCTTTATATTTTGAATAACTTAAAATGTAAGCGATTAAGATGATGAGAAAATAAAAGCACACTAAGTAAAATCAAATAGAGACATGTTTTATTAATATAAAATATGAGGTTTACAAAAGTTGATTTCTATAACGCTAGAAATCGGTGGCGAATAATAATAAACTCCTTTTGTTTTCTATCCCGACTCGCATCCCCACGAACCGGTGGCCCTAGCCTATCCTTCCCCAGATTCGGTCTCAAGCCTCTCTAGCCAATCTAACCCCGGATATGGCCTTGAGCACCCCATAGACCTAACCTAGATCTATTCGCCAACACGAGGCGAATTTATGCCCTAAGTCCTACCCAGACCTAGTCGCCAACACAAGGCGAATTCTCTAATAGTTTACAAGAAATATGAAATGATAATAATAAATACTCCCGCTTGAAGAACTTCTGAAGTTGGAGACGATGATCCGCTAAAGGATGAGCGTTGTTGAAGGGGACGTCATTTGGATTCGGCATGAGGAAGTCCTCCTTCAGAAATTCGCAGAGCTTTGGTGGGAGATCAACATTCGGCCAAATCAGGCTCTGGAATTCTAGCACTCAATATCTTTCTCTGATGTGTGTCCAAAATGAGAGAAGAGGGGTCTTATTTATAGCCTCAGCGCTAGCGCCTGCACTAGCGCTACCGCCGGTGCTATCCCGGATAAGGCATTATTCTGCGTGAGAGAATCTTCAGTCCGATGAAACATTTCTCTCTTGCCTTCTGTGCTCCGCGCTACCTCCTGCGCTATTCGCTACCGCCTGGCACTAGCTCCTTTTATATGTGCTCCGGAATTGCGCTAATCATCGCTAGCGCCGGGCGCTAGGTGCTACCGCCGGCGCTACTGGGCATGTTGGAATTATTGGCCCTATTTTCGGGGCAACCTTCTTATGTCATCCTTGATTCATATGGACTTTGTTTCCTGCACACTTAAACACACAAGATCAAATACACATAGGATTTGTTATTCTCAAGCCTAGGAGATGCGGAAGACAATGTTCCAACAAACTAAAGCCCCTTTCACTGGTCATACTGAGAGGGCTAATGATCTCTTGGGTGTCATACATAGTGATGTATGCAGACCCATGAGTTCTATGGCTAGAGGTGGGTTTCATTACTTCATTATGTTTACTGATGATTTCAGTAGATACAGATACATTTTTCTTATGAAGAATAAATCTGAATCTTTTGAAAAGATCAATGAGTTCCAGAATGAAGTTCAGAACCAACTAGGAAAAATAATTAAAGCACACTAATCTGGTCGATGTGTTGAATATTTGAGTAAGGAGTTTCATGATCATCTAAAAGAGTGTAGTATTATATCATAGCACACTCCACCTAGAACACCACAACATAATGGTGTTTCTGAGCGGAGGAATTGTACTTTGTTAGACATGGTATGGTCGATGATGAGTCAGGCAGATTTGCCCATTTCCTTTTGGGGTTTTTCTCTAGAGACAGCTACTTTCACTGTAAATCGAGTTTCGATTAAAACAGTTCAAAAGATACCATATGAGATATGGATTGGGAAGATTCTAATTATGTATTTCATTAAGATTTGGGGTTGTGAAGCATACGTGCGACGTCAAATGCCTGACAAGCTGGAACCCAAGTTAGATAAGAGTTATCTTGTGGGGTATCCTAGGGAAACCAAAGGGTATTACTTCTACCTATGATCCGAGGGCAAAGTGTTTGTCGCAAGGAGTGGTGTTTTTCTAGAGAAAGAGTTTCTGTCTAGAGAAAAAACCAAGGTAGAACATGAAGAAGTCAAGAACCACAAACAATGAATGAACCAGAATTGGAACCTGAGCAAGGACTACAAATTGTTGTAGCTATAGAACCTGCTCAATAAACACAAGTCTTATATAGATCTGGTAGACCTAGAGTTGAGCTTGAGAGATATAGATTTCTCATGTCTCAAATAGGTAGTGTGTTGCTTATGGATCATGATGATGAACCTACAACTTACCAAGAGGCTTTGTGTTGACCAGACTCCGAGAAGTGGCTTGAGGCCATAAAATCTAAAATGGACTCCATGTATGCCAACCAAGTTTAGAATATGGTGGAACCACCTGCAGGGGTACCCCTATAGGGTGCAAGTGGGTCTTCAAGAAGACGACTAACATGGAAGGGAATGTACAGACATTCAAAGGGCAACTGGTGGCTAAAGGTTTCAAGCAAATTCATGGAATTGACTATGATGAAACTTTTTCCCCTGTTGTTATGGTTAAGTCCATCAGAATTCTACTTGCTATTGCTGCGTATTATGGCTACGAGATCTGGCAAATAGATGTCAAAATGACTTTCCTTAATAGGAACCTCCTTGAGGAAGTGTATATGACAAAACCCGAGCGCTTTGAATCTCCAAGTGAAGCCACTAAAATACACAAGTTGAATCAATCCATTTATGGACTGAAACAAGCTTCTCAAAGTTGGAATTTATGTTTTGATGAGAAAACCGAAGAGTTTGGTTTCATCAAGAATGAAGATGAGTCTTGTGTTTACCAAAGGATTAGTGGGAGCATTGTCGCATTCCTGATATTGTATGTAGATGACATACTGTTGATTGGGAATGACATTCCAACCCTTCAAGTTGTTAAGAACAAGCTAGGGGACTGCTTTTTAATGAAAGACTTGGGTGAAGCGACTTATATTCTTGGTATTAAGATCTATAGAGATAGATCAAAGAAGTTGCTGGGTTTGACCCAGAGTACAACATTGAGAAGGTGTTGAAATGGTTCAACATGCTTGAGTCCAAGAAGGGATTCTTACCCATATCACATGATGTTAGTCTCGCTAAGGACCAGTGTCCTCAATCTTTGGAAGATAAGGACCGCATGAAGTTGATTTCGACTGAAAGATATGGGTTGTCTACAAACTACACCTAGAGGGGGGGGGGGGGGGGGTGATTAGGTGTCTTCAATATAATTTGCTACTTTAAAAATATATCTATCATAACACACAAGCAAACCCGAAAACACACGAAGATTTATAGTGGTTCCCTTCAAGACAATGTGTTAAGAGGTAGTCCACTGTACCTCCCGCCAATCTTGCAATGAGCTAGACTAGGCAACTTCTCCTACTCAAATATTTTCACTATAATCAGATATTACAACTCAGGTTCACAAAGAACCCTACAAAGCTCAGGCTCACAAGGAAACCAACAGAACTCAGGCTCACAAATAACTCTATTGAACTCAGGCTCACGAAGAACCCTACAGAACTCAGGCTCACAAAGAACCCTACAGAAAATTACAGAAAGGTTTGCTGTTGTAGAAGAAAAGACTTCAAGATGAAAACTTTGAAATACTAGGTCTTCTTCTTCTTCTTGTAATAGTAAGCCCAGAGATCTTGTAAATCACTGGACCTTTCTTTTGAATCTTCTTTGATCTTCACTCCACAACCAATGAAGTCTTCTTCTTGTTAATTCTTCTCTTTCTCTTCTGTAAGTATGTATGAGAATGAACTTCAAAAAGAAAACTTAGTAAAACGTGTGTCTGTAAAAGAAAAATCTTTCTTTTATACTCCTATGCATTTATGTATAAAGACCCTTATTTATTATTGCATAATCAATTCTTCCGTTTGAAAATTCTGGCATAATTGGCATATTAATTCATCATAAATGACTTGCTATTTTTGGAACTTGCAGAATATAGTTATAATATTATTCTTCATTAAATACTGTGCAACGGTTATATTCTACAGAGAATATATCATTTATTATTCCTTAATTGGTGTGCAAGATAGGCGGCATGCGCAGTCCCTGAATATCAATTTCCAAGAACATCTGCGCATTAAATGCCGCTCTGCCACTGTCCAGACGATTATATTTCTTCAAATCGATATCATCTTGATCAATGTAAATGATAGATATACTTCTCGACGATATCGTCGACATACTTCCTTCTTCAAGACTATACTTGATATCTCAACAGTATTGTTTCTTCTATACGATGTCGTCTATTTATTTCTTTTATTAAGACTTAGACTTATTCATCAGGCTGACAGTCTTGCTTCAAGACAATATCGTCTTGATCTTCTAGACAAACTAAGGTCTTCATAACTCAATGAGTTATGTCTTAAAGCTTCAAGGCTATATCTCTTCTTCAAGATAATATCGTCGACATCTGATCTTATCTTTATCAACGATTAGTTTTCTTCAAGAAAATATCGTCGACATCTTAACTTAACTTTATCCACTATAAGATTTCTTCAAGATGATGTCGTCGACATCTGAACTTAGCTTATTCAACGATAAGCTTTCTTCAAGACGATATCGTCTCGACGATATTTTACTTAATGAATTTTCATTTCTTTTATCATCTTGGTATTAGTAATATTTCTTTGATGCATCTATCATAACATGAACTTAAACATAACATTAAAAATAAATTAGCCTATCTGTACTTGTGTTCCTTCTTCAAATCTAGAGACTTTGAAGGCATAATACCCAACAATCTCCTCCTATTTAAAGAAGCCAGAACATACAAGTATAGATAGGCTTGACTAACAAATATAATCAATAATAATTAATCAAGCATTTAATCATTACATATATTGATTTACTATAGTCCAATACATTAACAATATATTAGATGCAAGAATGTAGAACATAGAAATGTTCATGTGATTTCTAGAATCCTGTCAATACTCCTCAATCCTCCTGAACAGCTTTTCCTTTCTCTGACGATCCAACCTTTTTGGATTGCTCAGCCTCCACCAACTTCTGCTTTTGCCTTTCAAAATAGTTATATGGATTAGGATGATATCTGAGATGAGCATGAGCAGGCACTGCAGTATCTCCCATCTTAACTTTGTTCCAATAGTCTCTTTTGGCAGCTTCACCCATTTCATACTTGTGCCATTCTGCACTGCTATAGAATGCACCTCTGTCATGCTTTCCCTGCTGATATAGTGTCCAGGTGTTTAATATGATATCCCTTGAACAAGGGCTCCATTCTTCAAAATTTGTATTTTCTTTACTTCCTCCATTCTCCTTCTTTTAGCTTCCTGCTCTTCAATGTCAGCATGATGTCTTTTGCTTTCCTTACCTGCCCACTCCCACTAACATGCTCATCAGAAAAGTATCCTTGATAGCTGTCAAGCTGATGCTCTGGAAGATCTTCAATCATTTGTACATTGGAGGGACCTTCAGGGATGAAGCTTCCTTTTGGAATAGCATGTTGATAAACAATCTCATAATCTATTGGACAAAGATCCATTGATAATCTTACTTCATTTGAAAGCCACATGGCATGATGGCTTCACATAATCTCCCACTTTCTGGCTTCTGAAAATATTTCGTTGGAGAGTGAGGCCTGGGAGTTCTGAATTTGCTTAGAGAGTAGAGCATTCAGATTGCCAACTGCATCCATTAGTGTTCCTTAAGCAGTTCTGATAGATTGAGTGTGTGTAGAAGAAGTCTGATCTTGGGTGACTTGAAGTTGATGAATTAGAGTTTCATCAACATTGTCTACTAACTCTTGAGAGACTTGAGCGGAAGATGATACTCTTTGAAGTAAGGTATTCACATCTTCAAAGTCATTGAAAGACACACCCTGATTCTCAATAATGGCTTGTTGATTATCTCTGAGAGTATTCATTCTATCCAGCACTATGTTAAGCTGCTGTCCAATCATCAAGGTTGCTTCATTGATATGGATTATTTCATTTTCTATGTCAACAACAGCATTTGCAGCTGTATGATACACATTTGCATTTTGATGATTTAAATGTTGAATATCCTCTTGCAGAACATTTATTCTGGCAGATAACTCATTCTTATAGCTTGTGAAAGCATCATTGACCTATGCTTAAAAATGTATTCTGTTCCTTTTAAACAGAGCTTCCAGTTTGGACATGAACTCAGTTGATGGGGCTGTGGGGACTGTTTGGACTGGAGAGTGTTGCTCATTTTCCATCCTTGGAGGTGAGGGCAACATTATGAATTGAGTAGTAGACTCCCCTTCCATTGTTGCAGGAATATCAGAGGGATGCTCATAATCTTCTTCTTTTTCTGAATTTATATGTATGTCAACATTAAGAGATTCAGTTAGAAGTCTATCAGACTCATCTAGGTTTCCAAGAACTTCATGTCCACCACTTAGAGATGGATCAGAGTCTTCTAAGTCCTTATTCAAAACAACTTCTGCATCAGGTAGTTGCCTATGCTCTGGATGCTCCTCCTCTTGAGGTGCTGGAGCATTGTCCATCATATTAGTATCTTCTCTTAGAGGATCCCCCTCAATAGGAGCCAAGGATTCCTGAGTAGCTGTAGAGACTGGAGCAGGGGTGTTTGAATCTTTAGTACCTTGATGTAAAGTCTCACCCACATCCTTCTTGGTGAACTTCTTCTCCCACCTGATAACTATTTTGACCTCTATCTTTTTTAGATAGTGGAGAGGGGTAGATTCAGAATATTTGAGGTGGTGAGGGATGCAGCTTTTGAGATACAAAGATAATATTCTACCAAAATTTGGAGATCTTATATGTTATGTGATCTTTTCAAATACAAGTTTGCCCCAGTCAGTCCTCTTGTTCTGGATAACTCTGACCATTACTTCAAACTATCCTTTAGACACTCTATCATGGGAGCATGTTTTACACAACACCACTTTCCCAATAATGTCTGTAAGTAATTTGCCTTGCCTGTTCATAAGCATTTTTTGTAGGCTTCCATAAGGTTTGTATTCAAAACCACACCATCTCAACCCTTCATGGATATCTGCCTCAGAAACCTCTTCTTCTTTTTCATCCTTCTCAAAATTGGAGAGTTGGAGGACTTTGGATAAACTTATTGTAGTCATTGTAATGTGTTGTACATCCACAACAGTACTGTGAATAACTTCTTCAGATTTACTGAAGTCGGCATTCTCATAAAGTGCAGTGATGATAGAGTTGTAAAGACAGGTTGATTCGGTCAGGATATACTCAAACTCAGAAGCGTACAGAAGAGTTATTACCATGTGCAAATCAGATTCAGCCTTTTCAAAACCATCCTTTAAAGTTCTCCACTAGAGGGGATTTTCTCTTCAAACTTTTTCGGCGCCATTTCTTTTGCAGAGAGTCATCGAAAGGAAGAGTGTGAAGGAGGGATTCTAGGGTTTTGTGTGTGTGTGATTTCTATGTTTACACAATGTTTAATATATATAGGATAATGCATTGGGAAGATAAAGAGGTGCGTACCTATTCAAATCCTCCCATATTGTTTTGAGAATCACAAAATTGCGGTGAAATAATGACGGTGTCGTGTCCTATGATGTCATTTTGTCGGTGTGCTTGAATTTTGTCATTGAGAGGGTTGTCGAGATTTCGTTATCTTTGTCATCGAAATCATTTTAGCTATATCGTCGAGACTTACACTTTGTCGTTGAAACTTCATCAATGTCATTTTGACCATTAAGACAATATTCTTGTGTAGGCTATTTTCCTCTAGACGACATGAAGTTATGCTTTATTCAAGCTTTCTGGTTGTCCTGTATTCAAAAGTAAATTTGTCAGAATACTTTAGGGTGGACCTTGTATGAGATCCAGCCCATTATCAAAATGTTTCAAATCTACTAACAGATGATACAAGGAATTCAACATGCCAAACTTAAGAACTTAACATTCCTAATTCAATTATAATTGATTGAACTTTGATTGATCAAGCGGCTTAGTTAAAATGTCAGCTATCTGCTTCATTGTATTGACATACTCAAGAAAAATGTCCTCCTTTTCTACTTGTTCCATAATTAAATGATATCTAATTTGAATATGTTTAGTTCTACTATGTGCCACATGGTTTTTAGCAATGGAGATAGCACTTGAGTAATCACAAAGGAGAGGTGTTCTCTTTATGTGCACATTGTAATCCTCTATTTGGTGTTGAATCCAAAGGAGTTGTGCACGTACAACAACTACCCACTGAAATATATTCTAATTCTGCTGTGTAGATAGCAATGCTGTTTTGCTTTTTATTACTCCAGGGCACAAGCCTTCTCCCCAAGAACTGACAAGTTCCTGAGGTGCTTTTTCTATCTTCTTTGCACCCAGCAAAGTTTGCATCAGAATATCCACACAACACAAAATCATCTGACTTAGGATACCAGAGCCCTAGATTAGGAGCGCCCTTCAGATATCTCAAAATTCTTTTCACAGCTAAGTAATGAGATTCTTTGGGGTTTACTTGATATCTTGCACAAACACTTGTAGCAAACATAATGTATGGCCTACTAGCAGTGAGGTAGAGCAATGAGCCAATTATGCATCTATACATGGACTCATCATAGGGTTTCCACTTTTCATCCTTGTCTAGAGACACATTGGAACCCATAGGAGTTCTCATAGGGTTAGAGTTTTCCGTACCAAATTTCTTTATGATATCCAAGGTAAATTTAGTCTAAGAAATGAAGATTCCTTCCTCAGATTGCTTTACTTGGAGACCTAAGAAATACTTAAGCTCTCCCATACTGCTCATTTCAAACATATTTTGGATAAGTTTAGCAAACTTTTTGTAAAGACTCCCATCTGTTGATCCAAATATAATGTCATCAACATATATTTGGACCAATAGAATCTCGCTCTTCAACTCTCTCAAGAAAAGAGACTTATCTATTTACCCACTTGAGAACTTATTATCAAGAAGAAAGGTAGATAGTGTCTCATACCAAGCTCTTGGAGCTTGCTTCAGCCCAGATAGGGCTTTCTTTAGGAAATACACATGATCAGGAAAGGTTGGAGAGATAAAACCTGGTGGTTGAGCTACATAGACTTCTTCTTTTAAATCTTCATTTAAGAATGCTAACTTTACATCCATTTGATAGACTTTGAATCCCTTGTATGCAGCATAAGCTAGGAAGAGTCTGATGGCTTCCAATCTGGCAACGGATGCTAATGTTTGATCGAAATCTATGCCTTCCTCTTGTCTGTATCCTTGAGCCACCTTGCTTGCCTTATTCTTTATAATCACTCCAGCTTCATCCATATTGTTTCTATAGACCCACTTTGTCCTAATAATATTGTGCCCTTGTGGCCTTGGGACAAGCTTCCATACTTTGCACTTTTTGAATTGATTGAGCTCTTCTTGCATAGCCATAACCCAAAATTGGTCTTTGTTGGCTTCCTCAAATTTCTTGGGCTCTAGTTGTGATGGGAAACTGATGCGCAAACGACAACGACAAGTGTACCGTATCGAATGTAGTATAGGTTATAGAAACCAAGGTGACTCGGGGCGGTTGAATACTCTTACTTCAAGAAAATCTCTATTATTCAATCAATAATACTTTGGGGTTGGTTTTGCAAGAAAGAAATGAAAATAAGATTAAACTATTTAATTGATTTTGCAAAGAAGAGGAATACAAGCTATTGAAATGAGAATTATAACTATTGAAATTAAAGTACAATTGGAAGAATGAAAGAAAGATACAAGAACTATTAAAACATGAAAACAATACATGAAATGAAATGTCTAATCCTAAAAATTCGTTCTTGATCAGCTGGAGAAGCTCCATTTAAATAGCTGAAAATTTGGTGTTACGCGCCCTTGGTCACGCCCGTGACCAAGGGGCGCGATCGAAGCAGCAGCGGAGAGGGCACCTTATGGAGTAATTGTGGGCGTTACATGCGTGTCACGCCCCTAGGTCACGCCCGTGACCCTAGGGCATGTAATCTTTAAATCTGCTGCTGGAGGGAAAACATCGGCGGGAAGGAGCGCGGGTCGAGTCACGCCCATGAACTAATGTCACGCCCCATGGTCTTGCCCGTGACCTGGGGCGTGTAACTTTAAATGACGTGGCAGGCGTGATCTGGATGGTGGTGGTGGGTCGCGGCCGTGTCACTGGTTCACGCCCTTGGGTCATGCCCATGACCTGGGGGCGTGCACTTGGCGAATCTCCACGGAATGACCCCGGGGTGGCGGAAACATGTCTGGAACACCTCGTAGGTTACACGCCCATTGGTCACGCCTGTGACTTTGGGCGTGTACTTGCACTTTTTGCTCAAAATGCCCAGAAAACCTGAAAAACACAGAAAAGCTTAAGTTAGTTTATGAAATAAAAAAGGGAATGATTTATATGATATAATTCATATAATTTTTATAATTTTATATTAAAAATATATTAAAACTATACTAAAAGATGAGTATAGAAACTACTCATCAAATACCCCCATACTTGAGCTTTTGTTATTCCAGAGCAAAAGAATGAGGAAAGAATTATAAGACATCGATATTATTTCTAATCAACTAAAATTTCATTAAACCAAGAGTAAGTTAAAAGTAAATTCTAGGAATTCAAGAATTAAGTCATAAGTTATGGTGATAATTTAAAAAGAGAAAAATATTTAGCAAAGTACTTCTCAAGATAGCTATTTAGCAAACAAAATTATAGAAATTTTCAAACAAGAATAGATTGAAATTATAAACACTTTAACATAAAAGAAACATAAGGAAAAGACACCTACCAAAATATTGCTCTCTTAATAATTTAGTTTAGGACTAGAAATAATGAAATTGGCTAGGGATGGGTTTAACGAAATGGCAAACTAAAGAGATACTAAAAGGTGATGAATTTTATCCTCTCACCTTAATTGAATACGAATTTGTATATGTTTAGGAAAATAATGAATTTTTTCCTCTTAATTTCCATGCCATATAATTTTTTTAAAATTTCTCTTCGATCAAAAACCCAAAATGTATATGTTTAGATGTAATGAATTTTATCCTCTTACATCATGACATATAATCTTTTAAATTATTTTGGGTGCATATGTTTAAGGGATAGTGAATTTTATCCTCTTATTCCGATGACATATGATCTTTTTCTACATTTTTTTATTTGCCAACAAAGGGTGAGGGTAAAGAAATACATCTAGTTTATAAATTAAACTATTTTGAGAGCAACATTTTTAGTGGAATGAAATTTCCTAAGATGTTAAAGTTAATAGCGAATATAATCAAAATATAGAGATGTTTAGCCAATTTACCACAAAGTGAAGCTATTTAAAATTAAAATGAGAAGTAATGCTAAATAAATTCTCTTATTGAATTAAAAACATAAAATGTTTCTTAAAACTAAATTACTTCAAATTTAATTTTAACAAATTCTGATAAAAAAAATATTAGCTAAATTAAAAATGTATGAATACTTATAATCAACCCTCAAATTAGATTTCTAGAAAGATAAAACACAAGGCTAGGCGTATTTATTATCATTAATAAAAAAAATTTATTAGTTCCTGGACTTCCCAAGGTCAACCCGGTGAAGGGCTCTCAAGGTACTAGAGGCTGTGATGGGAATTCAAGCCCAAAACATCCTTTCCAAGAAATAAGATTTCTATTATATTATATATATTTATTATTTTCAAAAGAAAAAACAATGGAAGCTAAGCTACACCCCCATACTTAAAATTATACATTGTCCCCATTGTTTAAGACTAAGGATGAAGAATACATGAAAGGGAAATGCATAAAAAAAATGCATGAACATTTAAAGATAAGCAAGGGGTGCCTCCCAAGAGCGCTTTCTTTTTCCCGTCTTTAAGCTAGACGGTTATTGTTAGCAAAATGGAAATCGAAAAGAGAAGTGTACAGGCAACTCCCTTAATTCACATTTAGGTGAATGTGCTGTCATCAGTCGTGCGGCTACTCCTCCGTTTATTATGTGATTCTCCTTTTATCCTTGAATTTGAATATGTAAATCCAAATCACCCATACATACCTGAGGTGATTTGTATATATAAAGATGAGCGGCATATGGATCATTGATTTTTTGGGTGGCAACGACTCATCTTCCACCTAAATATTATTAATATAAAGAGAATCACAAATAAATAAGTCAGAAAATTTTTCGCAAGGAGGAGGTGCTTGCGAAAATATAAGATCAAGCTCCGGCTGTTTATTTTCTAAAAAAAAAATTCTTTAGAAGAATCTAGGTCATTACCAAGCGGAATAAAATTTTCGGACACAGCGTTTTCATGAAATTTTAGTGGAATAGAGGAATTTTGCAAAAATTCATGACAAGCAAGAGATGATCCGAGTGGAATAGGGGAAGAAACTTGTTGTTCTTCTATTTCATCTGGGGTGCCCATAACATTAAGAAATTCTTGGAACAATAATTTTTCTTCATTTTCGGTAAAAGAAATTATGGGATTACATGAAACCACATCTTCCTCCATAACTAAATTATCCAAAGATGGAGAAAAAGCACTAGACGAAATAATGTTCTTATCTAAATTTTGGGGGAGAGTATCGAATTGAATTGGTGGAAATTCCCTAAAATTAGAGTACGAAACTTGCGGTGCAAAAGAGAAAGCACAAAAATTCGGATCTAAAGATTCATCTTCATTGTTCTGAAAACTATCCGGGTGAGCTTGCCACCAAGAATAACCTACTTCAGAGCTAGAAGAGAAATTATTAAAAAACCGAATAATTATTCTCGTGAAAATTAGAGAAAACATTTTCATCAAAGTTGAAAAAATTATCAAAATTATTTGCATAATATTGAGAAAAATTATTTTCATAATAATTATTATGAGAATATGAATGTAAATAACATTCCTCACTTTGATGAGGTGCACCACAATAATAACAACTATTTTGGCGGTTTTGTGTGGCTTCCAAAAGATTAACTTGGTTTTGAAGCTCGACAACTTTTACGACCAATTCAGATAACTTCATTTAATAAAATAAAAAAGAACAACCATCACTTAAATGAATGGAATTTTAGAAAATTATTATAATATATAAAAGAAAAAAATATTTATATAATTTTTTTCAAAAAGCGGGTTAAGTTAGTCCCGGACATCCCGAGGTCTACCCTATGAAGGGTTCGCAAGGTACTAGGAGATGAGATGGGAGTTCAAGCCCAAATCTCCCTTTCTGAGAATTTCAATTACGCCTTTTAAGTTTTTTTTTTAAAATTTTTAAGAGAAGGGGGAGAATAAAGAGAACGATAAAATTAATAGATATTTCTTTTTTCGAAATATCAACCGTATTCCCTAGCAACGACGCCAAAAACTTGATGCGCAAAACTATATCCGCAAATGACAATGGAAAGTGTACCGTATCGAATGTTGTATAGGTTATAGAAACCAAGGTCGTATTAGACTCGGGGAGGTTGAATACTCTTACTTCAAGAAAATCTCTATTATTCTATCAATAATACTTTGGGGTTAGTTTTGCAAGAAAGAAATGAAAATAAGATTAAACTATTTTATTGATTTTGCAAAAAAGAGGAATACACGCTATTGAAATGAGAATTATAACTATTGAAATTAAAGTACAATTGTAAGAATGATAGAAAGATACAAGAACTATTAAAACATGAAAACAATACATGAAATGTCTAATCCTAAAAATTCGTCCTTGATCAGCTGGAGAAGCTCCCTTTAAATAGCTGAAAATTTGGTGTTATACGCCCTTGGTCACGCCCGTGACAAAGGGCGTGATCGAAGCAGCAGCAGAGAGGGCGCCATCTGGAGTAATTGTGGGCATTACGTGCGTGTCACGCCCTTAGGTCACGCCCGTGACCCTGGGCGTGTAATCTTTAAATATGCTGCTTACGGGAAAACTTCGGCGGGAAGGAGCGCGGGGCGATTCACGCCAGTGAACTAATGTCACTCTCCATGGTCACGCCCGTGACCTGGGGCGTATAACTTTAAATAAGGTGGCAGGCGTGATCTGGATGCTGGTGGTGGGTCGTGGTCGTGCCACTGGGTCATGCCCTTGGGTCACGCCCGTGACCTGGGGGCGTGCACTTGGCGAATCTCCACAGAATGACCCCGGGGTGGCGGAAACATGTATGGAACACCTCGTAGGTTAAATGCCCAATGGTCACGCCCGTGACTTAGGGCGTGTACTTGCACTTTTTGCTCAAAATGCCCAGAAAACCTGAAAACACAGAAAAGCTTTAATTAGTTTATGAAATAAAAAAGGGAATGATTTATATGATATAATTCATATAATTTTTATAATTTTATATTAAAAATATATTAAAACTATACTAAAAGATGAGTATATAAACTACTCATCAGGTGCAAGTTCTCATTTAGAGCATTTCTTCTGGTCCTTACTCCATGAGTGAGCTCACCAATTATCTGATTTGCTGGATGACTTCTAAGATGTCTCATAGCTGTAGGAATCACTCTTGCTGATTCTCTTATTTCAGTAACTTCTTCAGCTCCTGCTTCATGATTTTCATTTTGGAGATTTGGTTCTTCAGTAGATTCTTCTACTGTTTTTGGAATGGATTCCAGTGTGGAAAGCTCATTCTTCTTAACTGCTTCTTTTTCTCTGATTTTGAGGGTCTCTAATCTTTCTTCAATTTTTGCACTGGATGAACTAGGAGAAGGATTATGCATCATGTTGCTCTCATCAAAAACAATATGCACAAATTCTTCAATTGTAAGATCATTCTTATTGAAGACTCTGTAGGCTTTGCTAGTTTTGCTATATCCTACAAAGATACCTTCATAGCTCTTTTTAGAGAACTTGGTAATGTAATGCTTATAATTTTTTAGTACATAGCATTTACTTCCAAAGATTTTGAAGTAAACTAGTGTTCGCCTCTTATCCTTAATCATCGCATAAGGAGTCTTATTATGATTCTTATTGATGAGTGCTCTATTTTGCACATGACATGCAATGTTGACTGCCTCAGCCCAAAGGTATTATGGGAGTGAGGAGTCACTTAGCATGGTTCTACCAGCTTCAATCAGTGTTCTATTTTTCCTCTCTGCCACCCCATTCTGTTGAGGAGTTCTAGGAGAAGAAAACTCTTGTAAGATACCTTTTTCATCACAAAATTTGGTCATTGACCCATACTGAAATTCAGTTCCATGATCACTTCTAATTATGACCACTGAACTATTTATTTCATTCTGAATTTGTTTGACAAAATTCTTGAATGTACTTAGAGTATCAGACTTGTGTTTTAAAAAGAACATCCAGGAAAATCTAGAGTGATCATCAACAATAACCAGTGTATAAGCTATAGCTCCTAAGCTGTGTACTGCCATAAGACCAAATAAGTCCATGTGCAGTCATACAAGCATCTAGTGGATTCTTTGTCCTGTATGCTTTTAAATGAAGTTCTTGTTTGCTTGCCCATTTGGAATGCATGATAAGGACTCATCTATAAACAATCCAACTTAAGAGATCCTTTACCAAGTCTTCTGTCATTAATTTCTTAAGAAACTTGTAATTAATGTGGGTTAGTCTCTTGTGCCACTGTACACAAGTAGACATTCCATCAATTGCTACAAGACATACATTCTCATTATTTCTAAGGCAAATGAAATTTAAACAATAGATATTGCCACTTCTGGTGCCTGTTAGGATGGATTCATTTTCAAAATCCATGATCATGCACTTATCCTTGTGGAAAGAAACAACATATCCCAAGTCACCTAGTTTACTCATGTTAATAAGGTTATGTTGTAACCATTCAATATACGCTACTTTTGTGATAGTGATACTACCATTAGTGATCTTACCATAGCCCTTTACTACACCTCTGTAAGATCCACCAACCTTAACTTTGGGTCTATCTTCTACATGTATAAACTCCTTCAATAGTCTTCTTGATCCAGTAATATGCCTGGAACATCCTCTGTCTAAGTACCACACAGAAGACTTGGTGGTCTTTGGACATACCTGCAAAATAACTACATTTCCTTAGGAACCCAGTCTCTTTTGGGTCCTAGGTGCTTGTTAGAGAATGATTTAGCAGCCTGCTTTCTAGTTGTCTTGTGGGAATGATTCTAGGCAGTTGGATTCAACCAACAGTCTAGAGCAAAGTGCCCTACTTTTCTACGACACCAACATTAAAATCTATTTTATCTTTATTCTCTTGTAGTGTTTGGACTGACTGGGTTAGGCTGTTGCTTAACAGCTAACCTTCCCTTCTTGGAAGTTGAAGGGTTCTCCCAAACATGACAATTTCTGAAAGCCTTTACTGGAGGATTAATTTGGGGTGCCGATATTGCACTCTTCCCAAGGGAAATTTGTCTTTTGCCTATCCAGGTAGAAGGAAGCTTAAGACCACTATCTATCTTCTGGCCTTCTTTGCACCCATAAATGCTACTGTGATCATATGACTTTGTGGGTAGGATAACTTCTCTAAAGATTGTCTTTCCTTGGGTCGATTTCCAATGTTTTCACCTTGAGAGTAGCCCAAATCTTGCTTATTTGTCTGTGAAAAGCTATCAATCAAGGGAAGAACTGTTTGTGGCTTGTAATAACTGGCCACAATTTTCTTTTCCTTTAAGAGCTCATCCTCCAGTTCTTTGATTCTAATATTCTTGTGCTTGATGACTTCAGTCAAAGTGCAAGTGCTTAGTGGTGAGATACCAGGTGGAGAGATTGATAATTTGGTTTGATCATGAGTTAGCTAAGTTAGTTTCTCAAGCAATTCATGTCTCTTGTCACTCAGGGAGATGATCTATACAGCTTGTGCATTGCAAAGATCCTTTGCTTTCTTAAGTTCATCAAGCAAGGCACCAAATTTCTCAATATACTCAGTGTCAACTTCTCTTACTGTTGAAGAGGAGATGGCATTTGAATTTGTGTTAGAGATGGTAGGAGAGGCTTTAGGAACTACCTGTTTGTGATGAATTTCATCATAACATCTTCATCTGAGATGGCCATGGCTTCCATATGGTTGTCTGATTCTGATGAAGAGCACTTCGTGTCACTATCACTGAGAGTTTTCACTTTCTTTGCCACAAAGCTTTTCTCTGACTTTCTGCTTTTTGAGTGCTTTCTTTCTTCACTCTTCTCGTGTCTCTTGGATGGACATTCAACAATGACATATCCAGTTTTCTTGCAACTGTAACAAACAATGTTAGAAGAAATATGTTTGCTAGATTTGGAGTTATACCTGTCTGATCTATGTTTCTTTCTGGATTTTTCTTCTCTCCTGGTGGTAGAGGTTGTAGCATCATATCTTTTGTTCCCTCTTCTTCCGTTTCTCAACATTTTCTTACACTGCTTGGTGAACAGTGAAAGATCTTCACAGAGAGTTCTGAGCTGGAGTTGCTTGAGGGCTCTTCCTCTGAACCATAGACATGCTCCACTGTCTTGTGCTTTCTGGAGGCTTCAGCTTTAAAGGCCACTACCTTTTCTCTATTGTAATCCTTGGAGTTTTCCTCCTCAGCCTTTCTGGAATTCAGTTGCAGCTCATATGATAGGAGCTTGCCATATAGCTGTTTAGGCTCCATTGCTCCCAGATTGCCAACTTCCCTTACTGCACAAAGCTTAATGACCCATTCTTTGTTTATGGATCTTAGGAATTTGTCATTTAGCTCATAGTTGGTGAATTCTCTTCCATAGGTTCTGAGCCCATTGACAATTCTGAAGAACTTCTCATAGCAGGTAGCTATATCATCCTTCTTGTCTTTCCTGAAGGATTCTATTCCTGATTCATGAGAGATTTTCTATCATCCCTAACTTCTTCAGTTCCTTCCATGTAAACAACCAGGGAATCCCACATTTCCTTGGTTGTCTTGCAATGAATCAGATTCTGAAATGTTGAATCATCAATTGCATTTACAATGATGTTCTTAGCTCTTTTGTCTATGGTGACTAAGGTACTTCATCCTTGGTGAATTGGGATAGAAATTTGGGTGTGGGAACTGCTGTTGGGTCCACAGGGATAGTCATAGGGATATAGGGTCCCTCTTCAACTGCTGAGTAGACTCTAGGATCTGAAGCTTCCAAAGACAACCCGATCCTCTGCTTCCAGATGATGAAGTTCTCTTTGGTGCAGATGGGCAGCTTCATTGATCTCATTTCCTTATGATGCTCACTAACCATTGATTTAGCACAACCCACTAAATGTGTAGATCTTGTTCTAAGCTGTTAGGCCATTGAACTAAACCTAGATTTGATACCAATTGAATGATATGGTTTGTCTATAAACTACACCTAGAGGGGGGGGGGGGGGGGGTGATTAGGTGTTTCAATATAATTTGGTACTTTAAAAATATATCTATCACATCACACAAGCAAACCAGAAAACACACAAGGATTTATAATGGTTCCCATCAAGATAATGTGTCAATAGGTAGTCCACTGCCCACCCACCTATCTAGCAATGTGCTAGACTAGGCAACTTCTCCAACTCAGATCATTTCATTATAATCAGATCTTACAACTCAGGTTCACACAGAACCTTACAAAGCTCAAGATCACAAAGAACCCTACAAAATTCAGGCTCACAAAGAACCCTATAGAACTCAGGCTCAGAAAGAACCCTACAGAAAATTGCATAAGGTTTGTTGTTGTAGAAGAAAATAATGCAAGATGAAAACTTTTAAATACTAGGTCTTCTTCTTCTTCTTGTAACAGTAAGCCCAGAGATCTTGTAAATCGCTGGACCTTTCTTCTGAATCTTCTTTGATTATCACTGCATAGCCAATGAAGTCTTCTTCTTGTTAATTCTTCTCTTTCTATTCTGTAAGTATGAATGAGAATGAAATTGAGAAAGGAAACTTAGTAAAAATGTGTGTCTGTAAAAGAAAAATCTTTCTTTTTAACTCCTATGCATTTATGCATAAAGACCCTTATTGATTTTTGCATAATCAATTCTTTCGTTTGAAAATATTGGCAGAATTGACATATTAATTCATCATAAATGACTTGCTGTTTTTGGAACTTGCTGAATATAGAAATAATATTATTCTTCATTAAATACTGTGCAACAGTTATATTCTGCAAAGAAGATATCATTTATTATTCCTTTATTGGTGCGCAAGATAGGCGACATGCGCAGTCCCTGAATATCAATTTCCAAGATCATCTGCACATTAAATGCTGCTCTGCCACTGTCAAGACGATAATATTTCTTCAAACTGATATCGTCTTGATCAATGTAAACGACAGATATATTTCTCGACGATATCATCGACATACTTCCTTTTTCAAGAATATACTTGATATCTCAACAGTATTGTTTCTTCTATACGGTGTCGTCGAGATATTTCTTTTATTAAGACTTAGACTTATTCATCAGGCTGATAGTCTTGATTCAAGAAAATATCATCTTGATCTTCTAGACGATATAAGGTATTGAAACGAATGAACCTTTCTTCATAACTCAATCAGTTATGTCTTAAAGCTTCAAGGTTATATCTCTTCTTCAAGACGATATCGTCGACATCTGATCTTACCTTTATCAATGATTAGTTTTCTTCAAGACGATATCATCGAGACCTTAACTTAGTTTTATCCACGATAAGATTTCTTCAAGACGATGTCGTCGACATCTAAACTTAGCTTTTTCAACGATAAGCTTTCTTCAAGATGATATTGTCAGAATTGTATCGACGATATTTTACTTACTGAATTTTCATTTCTTTTATCATCTTGATATTAGTAATATTGCATTGATGCATCTGTCATAACATGAACTTAAACATAAAATCAAAAACAACTTAGCTTATTTGTACTTGTGTTCCTTCTTCAAATCTAGAGAAATTGAAGGCATAATACCCAACATCGGCAATTGTATCGATCATGTATGCAATATTGTGTAGTTGACCTGATGTATCATATGCTTTAAGCATGATTAGCATATATCAATCTGATCCTGGTGATGGTCACTTGACAACAGTCAAGAATATCCTAAAGTACTTGAGAAGAACTACAAATGTGTTCTTGGTGTTTGGTGGAGAGGAATTTGCAATTAATGTCTGTCAGAAATTTGAAAAAGAAAAGGAAAGAAGATATTACAGAATAGTTTTACAGCTTTCACGACAGCATCAATACAGATTTTATTACAATTTTGCTGTACAGAATATACAGAAAAAAAGAAAAGTATATAGGAAGAAAAGAAATTGAAAATTACATCTTCTTCCTCCTCAACATTCTTCAGAGAACAGAACTTCATCTTCCTCCTCCTCCAGCAGCAAACATTTTCTGAGAACATCTTCTACACTATCTCTCAGATTTCCTGTTGCAAAGAATCAGAAAAGAAAGAATTATTAGCTGCAAGCACAGATCTTCAAAAGAGCAACAACAAACTGAAGCATTCTTGTCCCTCAGTTTAATTAGCTACAGGAGGATCATGTTTTTCAAAGAAAAGCTCCAGCAAAATCAACTGTCAAATATCTTCAATCAGACAGAGGAGTTCTTTTCTACATCAAATCCACTAGAGTCTTCTCTATACATCTTGACAGAGAAGAACATCTAAACCCCTCTCTATCCCATTCTGTACAGGGTTAATACTCCCTTCAAAATGTAACCCACTGGTGGCAAGACACCTTATCAAAAAATTCTTGTGTGGTTTTTAAGCACCTTATCAAAAGCTTATCGGTGATTTGGGCACCTGATCAAACTCCCATTGGTGTGTGAACACCTTATCAAAAATCCCTTGGTGTGAGGGCACCTGATCAAAACTCCTAGTGGATTCCTACCAAGTGTGGTAGAAGAGTAGACGTACACAGATTTGTTGGGGAACTACTATAGCTCCTTGTGTCCTCTGTGATTGTTTATTTCTCTGTATTGTGCTGTGTGATTTTATTTTTTCTATTTTTATTAATCACTCTGCTTACACATATATATTATACTATTTTTAATTCCGCAAATAAAACTAAGTGAAAAGGTTTTAAACACTATTCACCCCCCCCCCTCCAGAGTTAATTTAAGATCTAACCTCCACTTTCAGCCACTACCTTTTCTCTATTGTATTCCTTGGAGTTTTCCTCCTCAACCTTTCTGGTATTTAGTTGTAGCTCATATGATAGGAGCTTGCCATATAGCTGTTTAGGCTCCATTGCTCCCAGATTGCCAACTTCCCTTATTGAACACAGCTTAATGTCCCATTCTTTGTTTATGGATCTTAGAAATTTATCATTTAGCTCATAGTTGGTGAATTCTCTTCCATAGGTTCTGAGCCCATTGACAATTCTGAAGAACATCTCATAGCAGGTAGCTATATCATCCTTCTTGTCTTTCCTGAAGGATACTATTCCTGATTCATGAGAGATTTTCTATCATCCCTGACTTCTTCAGTCACTTCCATGTAATCAGATTCTGAAATGTTGAATCATCAATTGCATTTACAATGATGTTCTTAGCCCTTTTGTCCATGGTGACTAAGGTACTTCATCCTTGGTGAACTGGGATAGAGATTTGGGTGTGGGAACTGCTATTGGGTCCATAGGGATAGTCATAGGGATATAGGGTCCCTCTTCAACTGCTGAGTAGACTATAGGATCTGAAGCTTCCATATACAACCTGATCCTCTGCTTCCAGATGGTGAAGTCCTCTTTGGTGTAGATGGGCAGCTTCATTGAGCTCATTTCCTTATGATGCTCACCAACCATTGATTTAGCACAACCCACTAAATGTGCAGATCTTGTTCTAAGCTGTTAAGCCATTGAACTAAACCTAGCTTTGATACCAATTGAAAGATATAGTTTGTCTATAAACTACACCTAGAGGGGGTGGGGGTTATTAGGTGTTTTCAATATAATTTGCTACTTTAAAAATATATCTATCACATCACACAAGCAAACCAGAAAACACACAAGGATTTATAGTGGTTCACATCGAGACAATGTGTAAAGAGGTAGTCCACTGTCCCTCCCACCTATCTAGCAATGAGCTAGACTATGCATCTTCTCCAACTCAGATCTTTTCACTATAATCAGATCTTACAACTTAGGTTCACACAGAACCCTACAAAGCTCAGGATCACAAAGAACCCTACAGAACTCAGGCTCACAAAGAACCCTACAGAACTCAGGCTTAGAAAGAACCCTACAGAAAATTGCAGAAAGGTTTGTTGTTGTAGAAGAAAATACTTCAAGATGAAAACTTTTAAATACTAGGTCTTCTTCTTCTTCTTGTAACAGTAAGCCCAGAGATCTTGTAAATCACTGGACCTTTCTTCTGAATCTTCTTTGATCCTCACTGCACAACCAATGAAGTCTTCTTCTTGTTAATTCTTCTCTTTCTCTTCTGTAAGTATGTATAAGAATGAACTTGAGAAAGAAAACTTAGTAAAAATGTGTCTGTAAAAGAAAAAAATCTTTCTTTTATACTCCTCTGCATTTATGCATAAAGACCCTTATTGATTTTTGCATAATCAATTCTTCCGTTTGTAAATACTGGCATAATTGACATATTAATTAATCATAAATGACTTGCTATTTTTGGAACTTGCAGAATATAGAAATAATATTATTCTTCATAAATACTGTGCAACAGTTATATTCTACAAAGAAGATATCATTTATTATTCCTTTATTGGTGCGCAAGATAGGCGACGTGCAGTCCCTGAATATCAATTTCCATGAACGTCTGCATATTAAATGCTACTCCGCCACTATCATGACGATAATATTTCTTCAATCGATATCGTCTTGATCAATGTAAACGACAGTTATACTTCTCGACGATATCAT
Organism: Dactylorhiza incarnata; assembly: GCA_033032865.1. Classification (NCBI taxonomy): domain Eukaryota; kingdom Viridiplantae; phylum Streptophyta; class Magnoliopsida; order Asparagales; family Orchidaceae; genus Dactylorhiza; species Dactylorhiza incarnata. The sequence continues at coordinate 483,439 of JAWHQI010000464.1, read as the reverse complement.
CGACATACTTCCTTCGTCAAGACTATACTTGATATCTCAACAGTATTGTTTCTTCTATACGATGTCGTCGTGATATTTCTTTTATTAAGACTTAGACTTATTCATCAGGCTGATAGTCTTGCTTCAAGAAAATATCTTCTTGATCTTCTAGACGATATAAGGTCTTCAAACGGATGAACCTTTCTTCATATCTCAAAGAGTTTTGTATTAAAGATTCAAGGCTATATCTCTTCTTCAAGATGATATCGTCGACATCTGATCTTATCTTTATCAATGATTAGTTTTCTTCAAGATGATATCATCGACATCTTAACTTAGCTTTATCCATGATAAGATTTCTTCAAGACGATGTCATCGACATCTGAACTTAGCTTTTTCAACGATAAGCTTCCTTCAAGATGATATTGTTAGAATTGTATCGACGATATTTACTTATTGAATTTTCATTTCTTTTATCTTCTTGATATTAGTAATATTGCTTTGATGCATCTGTCACAACATGAACTTAAACATAACATCAAAAACAACTTAGCTTATTTGTACTTGTGTTCCTTCTTCAAATCTAGAGAAATTGAAGGCATAATACCCAATATCGGCAATTGTATCAATCATGTATGCAATGTTGTGTACTCGACCTAATGTATCATATGCTTTAAGCATGATGTGCAGATATTAATTTGATCCTGGTGATGGTCACTGGACAGTAGTCAAGAATATCCTAAAGTACTTGAGAAGAACTACAGATGTGTTCTTGGTGTTTGGTGGAGAGGAAGAGCTCGTAATAAAAGGTTATACGCATGCTAGCTTCCAAACTGATAGAGACAACTCAAAATCCCAGTCATGTTTTGTATTTTGCCTTAATGGAGGGGCTATGAGCTGGAAGAGTTCCAAGCAAGTGAGAGTTGTCGATTCTATAACAGAGGCCGAGTATATCGTTGTTGCTAATGCGACGAAGGAGGATGTATGGATTAGGAAATTCATCATCGAGCTTGATGTAGTTCCTAGCATTGTTGATCCCATAGTTCTCTACTTTAAGAACAACGGTGCTATTAGACAAGCTAAGGAACCTAGATCTCATCAGCGCTCCAAGCACATACTTCGGTGGTTCCATCTTATTCGAGAGATTGTCTATCGAGGAGATGTGCGCATTTGTAGAGTACAGACTGAAGAAAATATAGCTGATCCACTGACAAAGCCTCTTGCTTAAAGGAAGTATGATGGTCATGCTAGATCAGTGGGTATTATATATCTGAATGATCATCTTTAGTGGGAGACTTGTGGATTGTATGTTTGTTGGGTTTTATTCATATGATGAATTGTGATTTGCACTATGTATTTCTTTTTACATTTATGGCAAGTTCATTTTTTGTCAATTTGTTTCTATATTTGATATAGTAGTTAACATAATTAATGTCCTTAGAATGTCTGCTTTCAAAGAGATTCAAGTGCGTGACTTGAATGTGAGGACCTATGTTTATTTGAAGCATCATTCATAAATGATCTCTAGTCCAGGTATCGACTTAGAAATTAGGGTGAGGATGATACATTAATGTTGGATCTTACGGCGCCCTTAGAGGGGGGGGGGGGTGAATAAGGGAATAAAATTCTTCTTATAATTTTTAAGATAATTACTAAGTTGTTTTTGATTAATAGGAAATAAGATGACAATTTAGTAATAACAATTTTGCAATAATGATATTTTACGCCAATTTAGAGAAATCAAATAAAAACAAATATAATCATGATTGCATTATATAAAAAGTGTGTTTACAAAATTTGATTTCAATATCGCTAGAAATCGGAGGCGTACAAAAGTGAATTTCTTTTCCATTTCTATACCGACTTGTATCCCCACAAACCGGTTGGCTTTAGCCTATCCTTCCCCGGATAAAGCCTCAAGCCGCTCTAGCCAACCCAAACTCGGATATGGCCCGAGCACCCCCTAGATCTAATCCCCTAGACCTAGTCGCCAACTCACGTGGCGAATTCCCCCTAAGCCGCGCAAGGACCTAGTCGCCAAAAACAAGGCGATTTCACCACAAGATACAAATAAAGAAGTGAAGTAAATATCAAGCAAACTCCCTCTTGAGATTTCTGGAGATGAGGATGAAGGATCGCTGAAGCACGAGTGAGGTCGAAGCGATCATTCTTCGGATGCAGCGTGATGGCTTCCTTCTCCAGATTTTCTTCTTTGGCTTTGAGTGGGAGATGATGTTTCGGCAGAGTAGCAGCATGAGAGTTTGGGCACAAGTAATGTCTCTGGAAGTTCTAACCCAAAACGAGAGAGAACACATCGTTTTATAAATCTTGGAGCTAGCACCTGCGGTAGCTGATAGCGCCTGCGGTAGCGGTCGTGTTGATCGGTTGCGGAATCGTCGGCTGCGTGGCGCTGTGCACGAACTCGAGATAGTGGCTGCGGTATCGCTAGCGCTGGCGGTAGCGTTAAGGAACCGCTGAGGCGGAACCGCTGAAACAAAACCGCTGAGATGATCTTGAGCTAGCGCCTGGCATTAGCGCTAGCGCTGGTGGTAGCGCTAGCGCCTGCGTTAACCTCTAGCGCTGGCGGTAGTGCTTCATTCAGAAAGTTTGATTCCATGCTGCCTTCTACCTGTGGAGTATTGCACCTATAGTTCCTGCACACTATAAACACACTACAAGCAATATCAAATATAATATCGGATTTGTTATTCTCAAACATAGGGATTTGACACACATGTCCAACAATCTCCCCCTTTTGATAATAACAAATCCTCTAAGCAAGAAATTTACAATAGTGTTTATAGATTAGATAAGCAAGATAAAAGTGCAACTATAGTAAATGATATGCATGATAATGTGCATACTCCCCCTATCTTAATGCTCCCCCTACATAAATGCAATTATGTGTTACTCCCCCTAAATGATAGATTACATTCTCCCCTTAATCTTCTATATTTCTCCTTTATAGATTTCTTCAATTAGTCTCACCCTTTTGGTATTATCAAAAGAAGGTGGGGTGAGGGTAGTAAGGAGGCATTTCTTATGTTTAAGCATAGCATATATAAGAGATTTCAAATAGAAAGATAAGAGTTGTAAGCAAGCGGAAGATTATAATAAACATCTTTTTGTAATCATGAAAAGCATAAGTAAAAATAGAGTTTTAGTTCAAAATTAAAAGATGTTTTAACCATTTGAAATCTCAAAGTTTTTCATAAAGATACCAAGCATGAAATGAACATATCAAAGAGAGATTATACTACAATGTTACTTAATTTTAAATTCAAGACATACCAAAACATTGTAGAGATCATGCTAGGTTATCTAGTGCATTTCTCATATAAAGAGTAGTATAAATAAAGCATTAGAATCCAATACTCATGAGAAGAAGTGTTATGAAAGATAATGATGTGCACATAAGTGTATTTTGGGCAATGTTAACAATGGATTTAAATCATCAAAATACAAGACATATGTAAAGTAAAGTGCACAATAAAACACAAGTAAATTACTTTCACACACTTTTAATGCACATAATTTTTAACAAAGTGGTGTAATAATCAAAGTTTGCACAAGACACTTTACTATTCTTTCCAAGGTGCTCAACCTCACAATGCTTATGAAGACTTATCAGGAGGTTCAAGTAGCGCTTGGGGGAGTTATATTTGTCTACATATATAATTTTTTGTTCATATTTGTGAGACAACATTCTCCGAATACACTTGTTTTGCACACCAAAATTTTTAACTTAACCACTTTTCTAAATTTCATAAGTGCAATTCAAATAAAGTGTAGGAAATAAACTTATGCATGTTTTAATTCATTGTACAAATACAATACACAAGCAAGCATTTTTAGATTTAGACACACATGTTGATTACCAAAATAAGTGAGTGAAATGTATCATTATCAATCATAAAGCATTTACTCATACTTAGAGGCATGCTAAGCTTGGTTCTACACATTTTTCAATACAATTGATGCACTTTAAATAGATATATCAAAGCATGATAAGCAAAACAATGTTCATAGTAATTTGAAGGAATAAGTTTTAACATTGTAAATAATTCTAAATAATAGTATTTATACATGCTTGATATTGGCAATAAAGATCATACAGTTTTTTTTATCATTTTTAAATCAAATAAAAACAGAAAATCACAAAAAACATATTTTGTAATTTTTGAATTTTGAATTGTTGTAGTAGATTTTTCATAATATGAATAAAACACAAATAACAAAAATATATTTTTGTATTTTTTGAATTTTTAACTTTTGTAGTTGATTTTTCATAATATGAATAAAATACAAATAACAAATTTTTTTTTGTAATTTTGAATTTTTGTAGTTGATTTTTCATAATATGAATAAAACAAAAATAACAAATGTCAGAAATACAAAAACAAAGTAGTACATATAGACTGAAATATTTTTAGTGATTTTTAGAAATTTTGAAAATCAGAAAATTCCAACACCCACGCTAGCGCCGGCGCTAGTGATAGCGCGACAAACAGTACACGATTTTTTAAGAATTTTAAATTTTTGCTTTTTGATATTGATTAGGGGTCTTAAGTGTAGTCTTATGCAGAAATTGTATAATATTCAGAGATGTTTTGATTGCTCAAATTGCATAAAACATTAGCGTTTTACATGTTATTCATCCTAAGATGTCTAAGACTCCTAATTCCAATCTTAACATTTGAAACCCTGCATCGGGAAGAGGTTTAGTAAATATATCAGCAAGTTGAGAGTCTGTGCCAATGAAACTAATCCTTACATATTCCTTTTTAATGTGATCCCTTATGAAATGATGACGCACATCTATATGTTTGGATCTAGAGTGGTGTACCGGATTATTTGTGAGATCAATGGCACTTTTGTTGTCATATTTTAGTTCAATATTTTTTAGATGAAAACCAAAGTCCTCTAAATTTTGGCTCATCCATAGTGCTTGTGCACAACAACTCCCTAATGCAATGTATTCGGCCTCCGTGGTGGAGAGTGCAACCGAATTTTGTTTCCTACTAGACCATGCAACTAATGAAGGTCCTAGAAAATGACAAGTACCACCAGTGCTTTTTCTATCAAGTGAACAACCAGCATAATCCGAATCGGAATAGCCATGCAATGTAAATGAATCATTATGTGGGTACCATAATCCTAATCTAGATGACCCAATGAGATATCTAAAAATTCGTTTTACCACTTTTAAATGAGATTCTTTTGGATTGGCTTGAAATCGAGCACATAAGCATACGGCAAACATAATATCGGGTCTAGTTGCACTTAGATAAAGTAGAGAACCTATCATACTTCTATATAAAGTTTGATCTATAGGAGTTCCTGATTCATCTTTTCCTAATTTTAGTGATGCACTCATTGGTGTAGAAGCATGTTTAAGGTTTTCAAATCCAAAACATTTAAGCATATCATGGACATATTTAGTTTGACATATGAAGATACCATCAATTCTTTGCGATATTTGAAAACCAAGGAAATAAGAAAGTTCTCCTACAAGACTCATTTCAAATTCATTTTTCATCACTAAAATAACTTCTTTACACATCTCTTCATTAGTAGATCCAAAAATAATATCATCAACATATATTTGTAAAATAATTATATCATCATTGTTGTGCTTAATGAAGAGAGTATTATCCGCACTTACCATAATATAATTGTGCTTTAATAAAAATGATGTAAGTCTTTCATACCATGCACGGGGCGCTTGTTTTAAACCATAAAGCACTTTTTCTAGTTTATAAACATGATTTGGAAATTTTTCATTAATAAAATCGGGGGGTTGTTCAACATAAACTTCTTCTTTTATAAACCCGTTAAGAAATGCACTTTTCACATCCATTTGAAATAGTTTTATTCTTTTAAAGCTTGCAAATGCTAAGAAAATTCTTATAGACTCCAATCTAGCTACGGGTGCAAAAGATTCATCAAAATCTATCCCCTCGATTTGTTAATATCCTTGTGCTACTAAGAGTGCTTTATTTCTAGATATTCTAGTCTCACCATCTAATTTATTTTTGAAAATACATTTTACGCCTACAACCGGGTGATTAGATGGTCTTTCTACTAATTTCCAAACATTATGTTGCTCAAATTGTTCTAACTCTTCATTTATAGCCAAAAACCAAAATTCATCGTTTAAAGCGGTAGAAACGGTTTTTGTTTCTATTTCGGAAACAAAACAAATATTTGAAAAAGATTCATGAAGAGAAGAGCGAGTTCTTACCCCGATGGATGGTTCACCAATTATAAGTTCCCGTGGATGATCCTTTGTGAATTTTAAGACGCTTGGAGGTACATATTCATCTTTCTTGGCCTCCTCTTCTTCTTCTTTGGAAGGTTCTTCATCACCATGCTCCAAAGGAGGTAATAGATCATCCTCTTTGCCCGCGGAAAGTCTTTCTATACAAGGAACAAGCTCATCAAATTTCACATTAATTGACTCTTCAACTTTTCTAGTTCTTTTATTAAAAACTCTATAAGCTTTACTAGTTGAAGAGTATCCAAGAAATGTTCCTTCATCACATTTTTCATCAAACTTTCCGAAGCTATCTTTTGTATTTAAAATAAAGCATTTACAACCGAAAACTTTGAAGTAAGATACATTCGGCTTCTTTTGAAAATAAAGTTCATATAGTATGAGATTTAAAGATAGGCGAAGCATGATTCTATTTATAACATAACATGATGTGTTTACAGCTTCGGCCCAAAAGGACTTAGGTAATTTATATTCACATAACATAGTGCGTGCTAGCTCTTGAAGTGTCCAATTCTTTCTTTCTACAACACCATTTTGTTGTGGTGTGCGTGGTGCGGAGAACTCATGTTTTATGCCTAACAAATCACAATAAGATGTAAATTTTTCATTTTCAAATTCTCCTCCATGATCCGAGCGAATGCATTTAATTGTTAGATCACATTCATTTTGAATACGAGTACATAATTTTGAAAATTCACAAAACGCTTCAGATTTGGATGAGAGAAATATTGTCCAACAATATCTAGAAAAATCATCTATTAAAACATATGTATATAATCTACCACCAAGACTTGCGGTGCTAACGGGACCAGAAAGATCCATATGAATTAATTGCAAAGGTCTTGTAGTAGAAATAACATTTTTACTTTTGAAAGAGGATTTAGTAATTTTACCTTTTTGACATGGTGAACAAAGTGAAGGTAAATTTCCATTTAATCTAGGCAATCCTCTAATTAAATCTCTTTTGACAAGTTTTACAATAAGCTTTGTGCTAGCATGTCCTAGCCTTCTATGCCAAAGTTCAAGTTCATCATTTTGGGTAATAAAACATTTTAAAGATGATTTTGAAAGATCATGAAATGAAACTATATAAACATTGTGTATTCTTGGTACAGTTAGTAAAATATTGTTTGTAATAGAATTAGATATTTTGCATAGATTAGTAGTAGATTCAAATAAAACATCTAATCCTTTATCACATGATTGGCTAATTGAAATAAGGTTATGTTTTAGCCCTTTTACATAAAGAACATTTGATATAGTGAAGGATTCGTTACCAACTGTACCAATTCCCATGATCCTTCCTTTTCCGTTGTCACCAAACGTCACGATCCCTCCCTTCTTCTTTTCTAGGCTAAGGGAACTTAGCTTTATTTCCCGTCATGTTCTTGGAGCATCCTGAATCCAAGGTACGACACGTCTTCATTGTCCTTAGCCTGCCTGCACATCTAGAAAGAAGATGAGAGTAAAGATCTGGATACCCAAGTAGAACCTCCCATAGAATAAGTGGAAGCCTTAGGTACCCAGATTTGCTTTAAAGTATTTTGTTTTATTTTCCTGCAAGAACTAGTTGTGTGACCCAACCTATAACAGTTTGCTCACGAAATAATGGGGGTTGAGACCCTTTTCTGGAAAATTTTCTTGCTGGAATAAATTTGATTTACAGAAGGAAAGCATTTTGAAAAAGAAATTTCAGGTTTCTGGTATGAGGTGCTAGCGTCGGCGTTAGTGGCTAGTGCCGGGCGGTATCCCTCACCTCGATATCCGAGCCCAAACTTTCCAGAACCATGGCACTGGTTCCCGAAAATCATGTCGAGTGATTTTTGGCCTATTCCAAATTTTTTAATGGCCATGGTGAGATCATGAACTTGTGCTTTAATTAAAGAATTTTCTTTCACAAGCATGACACACCTATTTTCAAAACCTTTTTTATTATTTTTGATTTGCAAAAGAGAGGCTTCTAATTTCCTTTCTAATTCCCCCTTCTCTTTTGTAAGAGTTTTGACATGAGAGAGGGCTTTAGAAAGTGACTCTTCTATATCTTTTGCCAATTTAGTGGAGTGATCACATTCTTGGCAAGAAACCTTTCTCTTTTATAAACCAATTATCTTTTTGGAAAGCTTTTGATTTTCTTTAATAAGAGATTCATTTTCACGATTTAATAAAATACTATCTTTCATATTTTTATCAAAAGCTTTGCAAGTTTCAAGAAATTCATTAAACAATTCATCATAAGTGGGAGGAGTTACCTCAGTGTCATTAGGAACACTGGTGTCGTCGTCGTCGTCGTCGTTTCCACGTCCCATGAGGCACATGTTTGCTTCCTCATCTTCACTTGATGAAGAACCGCTTGATTCTTCGGAGGAGGAGGAAGAGGAGTCATCCCATGTCTTTGCCTTTAGCACCTTCCTCTTTTCTTTCCCTTTGTGCTGTTTCTCCTTTTTCTCCTTCAAGAATTTTGGGCATTGGCTCCTTATGTGCCCAGTCTTCCTACAATGATAGCATTCCGGTGGAGGTCTCTCTTCTTCATTGTCACTCTCTTTTTCCTTCTTTGAAGATGACCCTTTCCATCTTTCACCTTTTTGGACAAATTTCCGAAAAGTGTTTCGCCTTTCCGGATTTCGCATGAACTTTCGGAAGTTCTTCACCAAAAGACTTTCTTCATCTTCATCCTCATCCTCTTGGCACTCTTTCTTTGATTTTAGTGCCAATGCCTTCTTCTTTGGCTCCTTGTTGTATTCATCATGTTGGATTTTGAGTTCTACCTCATGGGTTTTGAGATTCCCAATGAGGCTCTCAACTTGGAGCATCCTTAAGTTGTGCGACTCCAAAATAGCCGTCACCTTCGGGTTGAATTTTGGAGGAAGAGAATGAAGGATCTTACGGACCAAGTCGCCATTTGAGAAAGTCTTTCCAAGAGCTTTTGAGGCATTGACGATCTTGGTGAAGCGCGTGTACATACCATCAACATCTTCGCTTTCATCCATTCCGAATTTTTCATATTCCGACTCCAGTTGAAAAAGCTTGGAATCATTAACCTGCGATGTACCTTCATGAGTAACTTCCAAATGATTCCAAATTTCAGAAGTAGTAGTACATGCAGAAATTCTATTAAATTCATTTCTATCTAACGCACAAAATAGAGCTTTCATGGCTTTTGCGTTATTTTTACATTTGTGTTTATCCCGATCATCCCATTTAACTTTGGGTTTTTCTAACATAACCTCTCCATCTACAAATGTAGGAGGAGTGTATTCTTCTTCTACCATGTTCCAAACCTCAATATCTAGGGTCATTAGAAAACAACGCATCCTATTTTTCCAATAATTATAATCTGACCTAGTAAATAGTGGAGGTCTACTAATTCCCTGACCCTCGGAAAAAGCGAGATCATAAGACACCATTATTCCTGGTTTTTAAACCATTTGGAATAACCTGCACTCTGATACCAGTTGTTGGATCTTACGGCGCCCTTAGAGGGGGGTGAATAAGGGAATAAGATTCTTTTTATAATTTTTAAGATAATTACTAAGTTGTTTTTGATTAATAGGAAATAAGATGACAATTTAGTAATAACAATTTTGCAATAATGAAATTTTACGCCAATTGAGAGAAATCAAATAAACACAAATATAATCATGATTGCATTATATAAAAAGGGTGTTTACAAATTTGATTTCAATATCGCTAGAAATCGGAGGCGTACAAAAGAAAAATTTCTTTTCCTTTTCTATACCGACTTGTATCCCCACAAACCGGTTGGCTTTAGCATACCCTTCCCCGGATAAAGCCTCAAGACGCTCTAGCCAACCCAAACTCGGATATGGCCTCGAGCACCCCCTAGACCTAGTCGCCAACTCACGCGGCGAATTCCCCCTAAGCCGCGCAAGGACCTAGTCGCCAAAAACAAGGCGATTTCACTACAAGATACAAATAAAGAAGTGAAGTAAATAACAAGCAAACTCCCTCTTGAGATTTCTGGAGATGAGGATGAAGGATCGCTGAAGCACGAGCGAGGTCGAAGCGATCGTTCTTTGGATGCAGCGTGATGGCTTCATTCTCCATATTTTCTTCTTTGGCTTTGAGTGAGAGATGATGTTTCGGCAGAGTAGCAGCACGAGAGTTTGGGCACAAGTAATGTCTCTGGAAGTTCTAACCCAAAACGAGAGAGAACACATCGTTTTATAAATCTTGGAGTTAGCGCCTGCGGTAGCTGATAGCGCATATGGTAGCGGTCGTGTTGAGCGGTTGCGGAACCGTCAGCTGCGTGGCGCTGTGCACGAACTCGAGATAGCGCCTGCGGTATCGCTAGCGCTGGTGGTAGCGTTAAGGAATCGCTGAGACGGAACCGCTGAGATGATCTTGAGCTAGGGCCTGGCGTTAGCGTAGCGCTGGCGGTAGCGCTAGCGCCTGCGTTAACCTCTAGCGCTGGCGGTAGTGCTTCATTCAGAAAGTTTGATTCCATGCTGCCTTCTACCTGTGGAGTATTGCACCTATAGTTCCTGCACACTATAAACACACTACAAGCAATATCAAATACAATATGGGATTTGTTATTCTCAAACAAAGGGATGTGACACACATGTCCAACAATTAAGACTGGTATGTGGGTTGACTGATGACCAGTTCTCATAGGTCATGATATGGGATACCAAGTCAACACATAGGTACTTGTTAGGAACAAGTTGAACTAGACAAACCCACCATGAGACTACTTTGTGGATTATTATATGAACGTGTCACAAGTAGATCTCTAGTGGCAATGGTGTTTGTGGTTCTTTGACCTGAAGTCACAACATTCATCAAGTTAGGAAGAGCGTATGAAAGTGGAGGTTAGATCTTAAATTAACTCTAGAGGGGGGGGGGGGGGTGAATAGAGTTTTAAAAACTTTTCCCTTAGTTTTATAGCGGAATTAAAATAGTGATATATATGTGTATAGAGTAAGTGATTTATAAAAACTAAATAAAGAAATCAACACAACAACAAAACATAGAAATTCACAACACAGAAGACACAAGGAGCTATAGTAGTTCCCCACTAAACATGGGTACGTCTACTCTTCTACCACCCGTGGTAGGAATCCACTAGGATTTTTGATCAGGTGCCCTCACACCAATGAGCTGTTGATAAGGTGCCCAAACACCAAGCAGGATTTTTTGATAAGGTGTCTTGCCACCAAGAGGTAAACTTTTGAAGGGAGTTTTAACCCTGTACAAGATGGGATAGAAAGGGGTTTAGATGTTCTTCTCTATCAAGATGCTGAGAGAAGACTCTAGTGGATGTATATTGAAAAACTCCTCTGTCTGATATGAAATGTTTGACAGTTGATTTGCTGGAGCTTTTCTTGAAACAAATGATCTTCCTGTAGCTGATACATCCATGAGACAAGAATGCTTCTCATATTGTTTGTTGCTCTTTGGAGATCTGTGCTTGCAGCTGATGACTGAGAGAGTATTATTGATGAAGATGTTCTCAGTAAGTAAGAGCTGCTAGAGGAAGAAGATGAAGATCTGTGTGATTTTGTTCTTCTGTTCTTCCTGTATATTTCTCTCTTTCTTTTCCTGTTCTTTTTCTCTGTACAACAAATGTGTTATGTTCTGTACTCTTGTTGTCGTGAAAGCTGTGTAAATAATAATCTGTATATCTTCTTCCCTTTTTCTCTTTTGAAATTTCTGACAGACATTAATTGCAGATCCCTTATATTAAGGAATAAATATATCTAAAAAGCTATTTTGGGAATAGTACATCTGCTGCGCCGTTTATCTCTTTCCTTTTCCACGAAATGTCCTTTTCCGAGGAATGTCAACGGCTATAATCTTGGAATAATAAAGGAAATATATTTTCCTTACTTGATCTGATAGAAAGAGTCGTTGCTGTAGTTGATCTGAGTTCAGAGAATGAAATGATATAATCTTTCTGAAATAAATCTGGTGTGTAGAGAATTTTCGTCGATCTCAATAATTTTTGTCGAATGTAGATTCGTCGATCTCAAGATTTTCGTCGAACGCAATATTTACTTTGTCGACCTCAAATGAATCTTGCTGGAATAATTAATTTCGTTGAGCTGAGGAGAACTTTCGTCGATCTGAAGGTATTCGTCGAACGCAGACTTGAGTTCGTCGAACGGAAGTATTCGTTGACCGCTGAGCCTGGATAATTTCGTCGACCGCTGAGCTTGAGTAAAATCGTCGACCGCTAAGCCGGGTTCTGCTCGTCGACCGCTGTAACAATCAGTTCGTCAACCTCTGAACCAATCTGTTCGTCGACCTCTGAACTACTGAGATGGGATCGTCGACCGCTGAGACGGGCTTGATGCAAGCCGTTCGTCGAATGCAGAATGTAATTAGTCGAGCGCTGCACCTAGACAAATTCTTCGACCACTGAGATTTGAGCTATTCGTCGAATGCAGAATATAAGCCGTTCGTCGAATGTAGAGAGCTTGTCATTCGTCGAACGCAGATAGCCGTTCGTCGAATGCAGTGTGGAGTTTATCGAACGCAGAATCTGAATGAAATTCTTGAGTTCTAACAGCCTAAAACTATGACCCATTGACTATACATTGGGGTCAACTTGATCCTAGTCAACAGATAGTGATCCTAACCCAAATCAGAAATAGGGTTGTTCCAACAATCTCCCCCTATTTGGATTAGGACACTATTTGACAAAAATTGAAAGTAAACAAACAATAATACATAAAAAACAACAGAGCATATATATATCTGATATATTTTAAATATTTTATCAGATATAAAATAAATAGTACTCTGAGTTTTGAAATTACATTTCAATAAAAACTAATAAAAAGAACCTTTGACTTTCTCTGAATTCTGACATCTGAATTCTTAAATTTGTTATTGTCTGAACTGTATTGTTCTGAATTCTGATCTGTAACTGAATTGTATATTCTGAATATGTTATCTGTTGCTTCTTTTAAATCCAAATCTGTATTCTGAATCTGTATACAAATACTGCAATCTGCTTTCTAATCTGAACAGCTTTATAAATCTGATTAGCTGTGCTTGTCATCTTGCCATTTCTGAAGGCATCTCCCCCTGAGAGTGTCTCACCCTGAGACTGGAGGTTCTTCAACTTTCTCTCCTTGCCTAGTTTATAGAACAACTCCCCCTGAGTAACTGCATCAAATGGAGCTTGTTCATAAAAACTTCTCCCCCTGCCTAGTTTCAGGAAGGCCTGAAGCTAGGCCCCTTGAAGAAGGGACATTTGATGGAGAAAGGGAAGGATGCAAGATTGTCATTGCTATTGTTCCTGCACAATAAAATAGAGATCAAGTGCAAAGGGAACTAGAAAGAGAAACAATTATGTAGGCATTTATATAATCGGAAAAACTTAGTTTGATATGATAAGGAATGAGGGGTAAATAGAAGATTTAATTTTTTTATCATATTGAATCTTCATCTATCATTCCTAGCTGATTTATCAAGAATATGTGTTTCTTTTCATCAAAGGGCTTGGTGAATATATCAGCTCTTTGCAAATCAGTAGAGATGAACTGTAGGCAAATCTTATTTTTATCCACACTATCCCTAAGGAAGTGGTGCCTAATTTCCATGTGTTTAGTCCTACTATGGAGAACTGGATTTTGTGCTATAGATATTGCACTAGTATTGTCACAAAAAATAATTGAATTATTTAAGTTGACACCATAGTCTAGGAGCTAATTTTGTATCCATAATATCTGTGAGCAGAAACTGCCTGCAGCTATGTATTCAGCTTCAGTTGTTGATGTAGACACCGATGTTTGTTTCTTACAAAACTATGACACAAGCCTATCACCAAGAAACTGGAAAGTTCCTGATGTGCTTTTCCTGTCTACTCTGCATCCAGCATAATCTGAATCTGAGAATCCAGTTAATTCAAATTCAGATGTTGTTGGATACCAAAGTCCTAGATTAGGGCAACCCTTTATATATCTCAAAATTCTTTTTAATAAAATTAGATGAGATTATTTGGGGTTAACTTGAAACCTAGCATAAATATAAGTAGCAAACATTATATCAGGCCTACTTGCTGTTAAATAAAGTAATGAGCCAACAATTATTCTATATACTTTCTGATCAACAGGTTTCCCTGATTCATCAGTATCAACAACAACATTAGAGGGCATGGGTGTTTTCATGGTGGAAGAATCAGACATACCAAATCTTTTCACTAATTCCTTAGCATACTTAGATTGGGATATGAAGATTCCATTAGGAGTTTGCTTCACTTGAAGACCAAGGAAGTATGATAGCTCACCCATACTACTCTTTTCAAATTTAGATTGCATTAGATTAGAAAATCTTTTGCATAAATTTGAATCAGTAGAGCCAAAAATAATATCATCTACATATATTTGAACTAGTAGAGTTTGATTTTTATGTATCCTGAAAAATAAAGTTTTATCCACTATGCCTCTACATAATTTATTCTCTAAAAGAAAACTAGCTAAGGTCTCATACCATGCTCTAGGAGCTTGTTTAAGACCATATAGAGCTTTCTTAAGCTTAAATACAAAAGAAGAGTGAGTTGGAGAGATGAAACCTGGTGGTTGTTCCACATAGACTTCTTCTTTGATTTCTCCATTCAAGAATGCACTCTTTACATACATTTGATAAACCTTGAATTTCTTGTTTGCAGCAAATGCAAGAAAGATCCTGATTGCTTCTAACCTTGCAACTGGTGCAAAAGTATGATCATAATCTATTCCTTCTTCCTGTGAGTATCATTGAGATACTAATCTAGCTTTGTTTCTCACAATATTGCCATCTGCATCTAGCTTGTTCTTGTAGGCCCATTTAGTTCCAATGACTGGATGATTCTTTGGTCTAGGAACCAATTCCCAAACTTTGTTTGTCTCAAACTGATTGAGCTCCTCTTGCATAGCAATGATCCAGTTGGGATCTTATTCTGCATCTTGTAGTGATTGAGGTTCAATCTGAGAGAGAAAACAAGTGTGCATCATATTCTGATTTGCTTGATGCCTTGTTTGCACACCTGCTGAAATATCACCAATATTTTGAGATATTGGATGATCTCTAACTGTGATGTGATCAACAGTTGGAGTGAGTTCAGCAATGATATCCAATCAGGGAATTTGTTCAGCTGTGATATCCTATGGAAGATGTTCTGCTGTTATCTGATTTGAACTGTCAGCAAAATCTGGATGATTTTCTTCTTCACTTTCTTCAGCATTCTGCTATACAGGATTTAGAAATCCTTCTTTATGTAGAGCTAATTGATCTAGCAGCTCACATAGTGTAGGTACCTGTAGGTTTTCTTTGGTAGAAGAATTCTTCTCCTTGTAAAACATATTAGTTTCATCAAAGGAAACCTGCATAGATTCTTCAATTTTAAGAGAAGATTTGTTATAAATCCTATATGCTTTGCTGATTAAAGAATAGCCTAAGAAAACTCCTTCTTCATATTTTGGTTCAAATTTTCTAAGGTATTTTTTATCATTATTGTGAACAAAACATTTACAACCAAATGTTCTAAAATAGTTAACTTTAGGTTTCTTCCCTTTAAGTAACTCATAAGGAGTCTTACCCTTAAGTTTATGTTTCAAACTTCTATTCAACACATAGTTTGCTGTGCTAACAGCCTCTGCCCAAAAAGATAGGGGCAAATTAGCATCTGCAAGTAATGTTGTTGCTGATTCAATTAGAGTTCTATTTTTCCTTTCAACTACCCCATTTTGTTCAGGAGTTCTAGGAGCTGAGAAGCAATGCCTGATACCTTCCTTCTCACTGAATTCTTGCATGAGAAGAGACTCAAACTCAGTGCCATGATCACTTCTGATCAATGCAATATGAGGAGAGTACTCAATCTTTATGCTCTTAAGAAAGTCTGTAAGAACTTTAAAGTTATCTAATTTTTCTCTCAAAAAGAACACCCAAGTGAATCTAGAGAAGTCATCTACAATAACTAGAGTGTATGACTTCACCCCTAAACTCTTTGTTACTATAGGTCCAAAAAGGTCCATATGAAGCAAATATAAGATTCTAGGTGAATCACTTTTAGATAATGATTTAAAACTACTTTTATTTTGCTTGCCTAGTTGACATGACCTACAAAGACCTTCTTTCTTGTATGAACCTAAAGGTAAACCTCTAACAAGATTGTCCTTAGATAGTTTAGCAATGGTCCTAAGATTTACATGTCCTAATCTCTTATGCCAAAGTTCACTGGGTTTGCTTAATTCATTAAATAAACAGATTTCTTATTTAGATGAATTGAAATTTACTAAATAAATATTACCTTGCCTAATTCCTGATAAAACAATAATATTATCAGAAGATTTAATAAGGCATTTTAATTTATTACAAGTTACCTGATACCCTTCATCACATAATTGACTTATGCTGATGAGGTTGTGCTTCAGTCCCTTGACATAAGATACCTCTTTGAAGGTGACTTCTCCAACCTTGACTTTTCCATAGCCTTTTGTTTGTCCACAGTTAGAGTCTCCAAATATTACTTTTGGTCCAAGATTTGCCTTGTAGTTATTCAGGTTGGCCTTGTTTCCTGTCATATGCTTTGAATAGCCACTATCCAAATACTTTTTCATTTATTCTTGGACAGCTCTGTACCTGCAAAAATAGAAAAATAGTCTATTTGTTCCTGACCCAGACTACCTTGGGTCTTTTTGAATTTCCACAAAAATCTGAAATAAAAGACATTTCAGGTTGGTCCTTGTAACCTTGTGGATGATATATCCTTGGAGGTATTATCCATTCAGTTAAAGGATTCTTAGAATGAGAAGAATAAGAATTGTTCAGATTTTCTGTATAGTTTCTGTTCGACGAACTGGGCTGAGTTCGTCGAGCGCCGTTCGACGAATGACTGAGATTTCGTCGAGCACCGTTCATATAATGACTATATTGAAAATCTTTCTTCAGAGTTCGTCGAGCTCCGTTCGACTAAGTGGATACATTTTGTCGATCTCCGTTCGATGAATTCTGCTGAATTCTGCTATTCTCGACAGTCTTACTTGAAATGTTTTTATTTATTCCTACAACCTCTTTGCTCTTAGCAGAGATGAATTTTATAGGTGTAGATAATATGTTCTTCTTAATCAGATGTGGCTCACTTGATGAAGCACCCAAGCCTAGTTTGCTATTAAGTCTAGCATTTACTGTGCTTGTAATGTCCATCAGTTTGATGCTTCTCCCATTTAGGGATTCATCAAATTTCCTGGCCTCAGAAAGTTTTATTCTCAATGAGAATAATTTGTTCTCTAGAGGCAGCCAAATCTTTCTTAAGATTAGCATTCTCTTCACTTAAATTATTCATTTCAGCTAGCTTGTGTCTGAATGAGATTATTTCTTTCTCAGATTTAATTAAGTCTAAGCAAAGAACCTCGAATTCATCTTTGAATCCAACTGAATTGAAATCAAAGTTAGATATTACCTGATCAACATCATCTTCTGCTTCTGATTCTGATTCTTCTTTATCAGAATTGTTGGCTGAGGCATTGATTGACTTCATGCAGAAGTTCTTCTCTTCTTCATTGTCTTCATCATCACTGAATGAAGATGCATTTCCTGACTCACTGCCTGAGTCATAAATGACCATCAAACATTGGTCATTTTCTTTTGATTCTTCTTCATCATCTGAAGAACTGGATGGCTGTTCTGTTTCAGTTTCACTCCAGGTTTCTGCTACAAATCCTCTTCCCTTCTTTTTGTGCTTGTGGGAGGAAGACTTGCTGGAGTGTCTTCTTTCCTCTTTTTCAATTCTCTTCTCCTTCTTCTGATTTTCTGGACAATCTGGTGCAAAGTGTCCTGGTTTCCTGCAACCAAAACATATAACTTCTTTAGATGGAGCTTTGTCATACCTTGGTTTTTCATAGCTCCTGGATGACTTTCTCCCGAAATCTTTTCTTGCCATCTTGTAGAATCTTTGGGCAAGTAGGCTCATGAACTCCTCATCTCTTGAAGCTTTTTCTTCTTCTTCAGCTGCTTTGAAAGCAATGTTATTTTCCTTCTTTGTTGCTGGAGATGAAGTGGACTTTTCAGCTTCTCTGGATTTGATGAGCTACTCATAGGATTTGAGCTTGCACAATAATGTTTCAGTAGTAATCTCATTGAGGCTTCTGGCTTCCTTGATTGGCTAGATCCTAGAATCCCATGGGCTGGGGAAGCACATTAAGATCTTGTCATTGATTTCAGTGATAGAGATCACTTTATCCAAGGTCTTCAGCTCATTTATTATGAGGCTGAGCCTATTGTACATATCAGCAACACTTTCAGATTCTCCCTTTTTGAAATTCTCATATTGAGAAATGAGATGGGACCTTCCGTCCTTCCTTTCATCAGCAAATCCCTCAATCATATTATTGAGAGAAATCCATATTTCTCTTGCTGAGGTGCATTCCACCACTGTCTGAAAAATGTCATCAGACATTGTTTGAGCCAGAATGTTCATGGCTTTTGCATCAGCACTCCTTTGCTTTTTCTGGGCTTCAGTCCATTCAGGAGGTGGAACAACATTGTTGGTAGTTGTGGCTTCAACACTATTTGGTGCTGTGGGAGCTGGAGGTCCTGTCAAAATCACATTGAAGATTTCTTCATCAATAGAGTTCATATATAACCTAATCCTTGCTTTACATAGTGCAAACTTATTGAGATTGCACATAGGAGGTCTTGTGCTTCAATACTCGTTGTTTTGTGCCATGAGTTTTTAAAACAAAAATATATAAAAACTCTGAAAGAATTTAAGATCTAATTGATCTTTGTGATTCAGGTGTTAGCCTGTAAAGAATCAACAGCCTCTTATACCAATTGAATGTGGAGGTTAGATCTTAAATTAACTCTAGAGGGGGGGGGGGGGGGTGAATAGAGTTTTAAAAACTTTTCCCTTAGTTTTATAGCGGAATTAAAATAGTGATATATATATGTGTATAGAGTAAGTGATTTATAAAAACTAAATAAAGAAATCAACACAACAACAAAACATAGAAATTCACAGCATAGAAGACACAAGGAGCTATAGTAGTTCCCCACTAAACATGGGTACGTCTACTCTTCTACCACCCTTGGTAGGAATCCACTAGGATTTTTGATCAGGTGCCCTCACACCAATGAGATTTTGATAAGGTGCCCAAAAACCAAGCAGGATTTTTTGATAAGGTGTCTTGCCACCAAGAGGTAAACTTTTGAAGGGAGTTTTAACCCTGTACAAGATGGGATAGAAAGGGGTTTAGATGTACTTCTTTGTCAAGATGCTGAGAGAAGACTCTAGTGGATGTATGTTGAAAAACTCCTCTGTCTGATATGAAATGTTTGACAGTTGATTTGCTGGAGCTTTTCTTGAAAGAAATGATCTTCCTGTAGCTGATAAATCTGTGAGACAAGAATGCTTATCAGATTATTTGTTGCTCTTCGGAGATCTGTGCTTGCAGCTGATCACTGAGAGAGTATTGTTGATGAAGATGTTCTCAGTAAGTAAGAGCTGCTAGAGGAAGAAGATGAAGATCTGTGTGATTTTGTTCTTCTGTTCTTCCTGTATATTTCTCTCTTTCTTTTCCTGTTCTTTTTCTCTGTACAGCAAATGTGTTATGTTCTGGACTCTTGTTGTTGTGAAAGCTGTGTAAATAATAATCTGTATATCTTCTTTCCTTTTTCTCTTTTGAAATTTCTGACAGACATTAATTGCAGATCCCTTATATTAAGGAATAAATATATCTGAAAAGCTATTTTGGGAACAGTACATCTGCTGCGCCGTTTATCTCTTTCCTTTTCCACGAAATGTCCTTTTCCGAGGAATGTCAACGGCTATAATCTTGGAATAATAAAGGAAATATAGTTTCCTTACTTCATCTGATAGAAAGAGCCGTTGCTGTAGTCGATCTGAGTTCAGAGAATGAAATGATATAATCTTTCTGAAATAAATCTGCTGTGTAGAGAATTTTTGTCGATCTCAATAATTTTCGTCGAACGCAGATTCGTCGATCTCAAGATTTCCGTCGAACGCAATATTTACTTCGTCGACCTCAAATGAATCTTGTTGGAATAATTAATTTTGTTGAGCTGAGGAGAACTTTTGTCGATCTGAAGGTATTCGTCGAACGCAGACTTGAGTTCGTCAAACGGAAGTATTCGTCGACCGCTGAGCCTGGATAATTTCGTCGACCGCTAAGCTTGAGTAAAATCGTCGACCGCTGAGCTGGGTTCTGTTCGTCGACCGCTGTAACAATCAGTTCGTCGACCTCTGAACCAATCTGTTCGTCGACCTCTGAACCGCTGAGATGGGATCGTCGACCGCTGAGACGGGCTTGAAGCAAGCCATTCGTCGAACGCAGAATGTAATTAGTCGAGCGTTGCACATAGACAAATTCTTCTACCGCTGAGATTTGAGCTGTTCATCGAACGCAGAATATAAGCTGTTCGTCGAACGCAGAGAGCTTGCCGTTCGTCGAACGCAGATAGCCGTCCGTCGAACGCAGTATGGAGTTCGTCGAACGCAGAATCTCAATGAAATCTTGAGTTCTAACAGCCTAAAACTATGACCCATTGACAATACATTGGGGTCAACTTGATCCTAGTCAACAGATAGTGATCCTAGCCCAAATCAGAAATAGGGTTGTTCCAACAGCGTACTCTGATACCATCTAAAGTATTCCTTGAGAAAGGTTGATGATAATGGTGGTTATTGGGTGCATTACAAATCATTTGGGTGACATAAATAGAATTTGTCGTCGTATATGACCGGAGTTACCTCCATGGGCCCCTTGATGGAATGGGACTGAGAAATGTATTTCCATGCTTAATTGAGTCACTATAATATATTCAGCTCACCGATTTCTAGAAGCCCATTCTAGATCAAGAATAAAGGTTGAATTGTTAAGAGGGTGACACAGTCCATGCCTCGAGTTTAATCTGGATGTAATGGACAAAGGAACAAGACAACACTGATACCTTGGTCACGGACAGGCTTGTTTGAGTTATGAACTTTTATTGCTTGGGTAGCAATGATACATTGCTAGATGCCGCTCATTACTTGTGAGACTTTTGTTGACACCATCTAGATCAAGTAGGAGAGTGTTGGAGTTTCTAAGGTGATCCAGAAGTTAACATGTAGTTAGTCTAACTGCTAACGCGATATGATCCTATAAGGTCGCACATAAGAGCGTTTGGGGAATTTGGAGAAAGGATTGTGTTGGCCTTGCTCATATTGGATATGAGTGAAAGGACCAATCCTATGTCTATTTGGATATAGTTAATTCGGGAAAAATGCTCCTTAGATGTTCTGAATATTGTATGGAGCATGTCGAAGAAACCTTCAAGACGATATTATGAATATCATTGAGCAGATTTCAAGATGACATGGACCATCACTAGTCATTTCGTGAGGCTGTCTCAATGAATGATCGAATTTGTCGAGAATGTCTCGACGAATTCGTCGAGACTGTCTCGACAATTTCATCGAGATGTCTCGACGAATGTGGTCATCCCGACGAATTCATTTATACTCTATTTAATCTGGGTCTGCGGATAGCATACGCTTTTGTCTGGCTTATTGTCGTGGATATAAAAGGGCCACTGACATTAGGTTTTGCATGACTTTGACATTAGGTTTTGCGTGCACCATTTGATCGAAGAGGAAGTGTTCCTGTCAATCTTACCGCTGTTCTAGAAGACTTGTCACCGCCTCTCCTTAGACAGATCTAGCATTCCGTGGAGACGTAGAGGGCACTCCTTTCTCTGACCTAGTTCTTGTTCTACATGTTCCTAGGGTTCTTCGGTGCTTGTGTGGGCTTCTGTAGAGGTCTAGATCTACTTCTACACTTACACCTTCAGACGATCTTGCCAATCTCGACAGAGCCGCAAAACAAGAATAAAGAGGACTTGGATTGGGAATCCGATTTCAGGAGGATTTTACTTTGAGCAATCCAATTGAATAATGATTCAATTCCGCAGAGGTAATTTTTTTATTGCTTCGATTTCTTGATTCATGGTTTTAGCAAGATCCTATTTTCACTCTTTTGGGTTATTCTTGATTATTTCGCTGCGCACATCTGATGTGTCTACCCCTAAGGAAAACCCAACAGAAATATGGAGCGAAGCAACGACGGCGAGTGATAAACAGAACCCGGGAGCACTTTAGTGGACAATGGAGATGTATTTAGCTGGATGTCATCTCATTCAACATGCATGTGCACCTCCATCTTGTTCTGGTGTCGAGCTTGTTGGATCTGCTGAAGCTAAGTGTCTGATCTCAGGATAATCTTTGTTTGTTGTTGATTAATCAAGATTGGTGAACTTAGTTAGTAATGATGCAGGCAGATCTAAAATTAAGTTATATTTTGAAGGTAAATTAAAATAATGGCATACCTCGGGGTTGAGTGAGGATAGATCTTCCCAGGTGCTTGCTTTTGGTGGTTTATCTGTCCACTGAATTAACACCTGTTGAATTTGTTTGCGATTTACAATTATAACTCATTGATCTAGTATCACCAGGACTTTGTGCTCAGGAGTGACAGACATAATGTAATCAGGTAAGGGATGACAACGAGTTTGAATAGATGGGAAATAAGGTATTAAAACGGAGGCGTGAAACACCGGATGAAATTTTGAATAAGATGGTAGTGATAATTTGTAAGAAGTTTCTCCAATTTTCTTAAGTATGGTAAAAGGGCCAAAATATTTTAGACTAAAGCATGCTAATCTTTTTGGTTGCAGAGTATGTTGTTGATGCGGATGCAAGCGCAACAAGACTTGATTGCCAACCTTTAATGGAGCTGGTTTCCTTTTTTATCTACTGTGATTTTGATTTTGTTTTGTACTTGGTTCAGATTGTGTCTTGGTGTTGTAATAGTGTAGTTCTATTTTTAAATTCGGATTGAATAGTCTCCAGCCGACTTGCCCCTGCAAAATAATAGATGAAACAGGGACGTCAGCCATACATTGCCATACATGGGGACATGCGTGCTGAGGTTTGGTAAGATGTGTTGTAATTGTATTTCGCCCATCTTAGGTATTCGAACCATTTCTTTGGGTGTTTGTGAATGAATATCCGAAGATATTGGTTGAGGCTTCTGTTGACACGCTCTGTCTGATCATCAGATTATGGATGGTAGGCAGAGCTATATTTCAGTGTACTACCTTGATGGTAAAATAGTTCTTTCCAAAAATCACTACGAAATAGAGAATCTCTATCTGAAACAATAGTTTCAGGAATACCATGTAATTTGCCACAACTTTCCCAAAAGGTTCTAGTGACAATTGGCATTGTATAATGTGCGGGAAGAGCGGCAAAGTGAGTGGCCTCAGTGAAACGATCCACCACAACTAAAATAATTGAATAATTATGTGATTGTGGGAGATGAGCGATAAAATCCATGGACATATCCGCCCAAATTTGGGTTGGGATGGGCAATGGTTGCAACAAAACAAAAGGTGCACGAGTTAAGAATTTACATTTTTTTGACATAAGTCACATGTTTTAATAAAATTTTTGACATCCTCTTTTAATTTGGGCCAGTAAAAAATAAGCAATTAAACATTTATAGGTAGGTAAAATTCCTGAGTGACCACTGGCTCTAGAGTTATGTGCTTCAACAATGATAGAAAATTGTAGGGAGGACTCAAGAATATATAAATGATTTTTATAAAAAAGAATTTGATCATGTTGTGTCAATTCTGGTATAGATGTTGGATCAGTATGCAGATTTTGAAAAAAAAATCCTGGCTACATTATCATTTTTATAAGAGTTAATCAAATCGGTAGGAGATAATTGTCGAGTATATGAACAATGAAAATATAATAGGCCTTTAGAAACTTGTGAATCATTGAATCGATATAACGCATCGACAACAGAATTTAACCTCCCTGGTATATATTCTATTGAAAATGTGAAACCCAATACTTTTCTAAAAATCGTTGTTGATCAGGAGTAGTGATCACCTGTGTGGTAAGGTGATGTAACGTTTTGTGATACGTATGTATAACAAATGGTGCACCTAATAGATAATGACACTGCTTATCTAAAATAATAGAAATAGATAATAACTCCAGCACGTAAGTAGATTTTAGCTGTTCACACGGTGTTAATTTCTTACTAAAGTAAGCAATAGGATGGTGACGTTGGGTTATAACTACCCTAATGCCACATCCTGATGCTGTAATCCTATATTTGATGTTGTATCCAAAGCAATTGGGCACAACAACTTCCAGCAGAGATATATTCAGATTCAGCTGTTGAGATAGCCACACTAGTTTGTTGCTTGCTGCTCAATGAAATTAGCCTTCTCCCAAGGAATTGGCATGTCCCTGAGGTGTTTTTCCTGTCTTCCTTACATCCTGCAAAGTCTGCATCTTAAAATCCTGTCAGCTCAAAATCATTACTCCTATGGTACCATAAGACAAGATTTGGTGTACCCTTAAGGTATCTTAAAATCCTCTTGATAGAGGAGTAGTGAGATTCCTTGGGTTTCACTTGATATCTGGCATAAACACAGGTAGAAAACATATGTCTTGTCTACTAGCAGTTAGGTTGAGCATAGATCTAATGATGCATCTGTACTTGGTTTCATTAAAAGGTTTCCCTTTCTCATACTTGTCCAGAGATACATTGGAGCTCATTAGAGTCTTCATTGAGGTTACATCCTTCATTCCAAACTTCCTAATTAGTTCTTTTGTGAACTTGGTTTGAGAGATGAATATACAATCCTAAATTGCTTCACTTGAAGACCTAAGAAGTATTTCAGCTCTCCCATGCTGCTAATTTCAAACTGCCCTTGAATAAGATTGTCAAATCTTTTACAATGGATGTCATCTGTAGATCTAAATATTATGTCATCTACATATATCAATACCAACAAAGTCTTGCCTCTTACTTCCCTTAGGAACAATGTTTTATCAGTGTACAACCCCATATTTGTCGAGTGGACCGATAAGGAATGCGACGAACGACATTCTGGCCGATCGGCTAGACATCCAGCCAAATGTGCAAGTGTTGTCTGCTTCTCTCCATTCGAATAGACCTCTAGCCGATCGGCTAGACATCCAGCCGAATGTGCGAGTGCGAGCTCGATAACAAGCTTCCGTCCCTAGTTTGGGAAGAGCGGCGAGCACCCAATCACATCGGGTACTCGCCATCCCTAGGCGAGCACGCCTCGAGTAGCGTGGATTCGCTCCTCAGGAGGGCCCCTCATTTTTTCTAGGAAAACACATTGTGGCCTACAATTAACCATTCCAAACAGTGGGATTCCACTGTTGGTGATAAGTAGTATTTTTATAACTTTTTAATAGAAAATTTTGTAAATATTTAATACGAATTTTCCTTTTTATGTCAATTTTAGGTTATAAGTAGTTCTTTTTGTAATTTTGATTCTAACTTAGCTTAATTTCAATTTTTGCAGAATTTTGGGACAAATCAGGAAAAATGGCATGTCACGCCCTCGGTCACGCCCGCGACCAAGGGCGTGTAACCTGAAGATCAGTCCAGAATCGATGCTGCGCTGTTTGAACCAGTCCACACCAAGTCACGCCCCAGGTCACGCCCGTGACCCAAAGTCACGCCCGTGACCGGGGGCGTGTAATCTTAGAATCTTCCACGTAGAGCCACCGTCGAGACATGGAGCTGCAGTCGAGAAGTCAACTTGAGTCACGCCCGTGACCCACATGTCACGGCCGTGACTTGCCCGCGTGATCTCTGCTTCGCCGCCGCGCCAAATTCCAGCCCACGCCGCATTTAATGCAGCCGTCCAAAGTCACGGCCGTGACCCGACATGTCACGCCCGTGACATGTCATTTCTCGCCGCGCCGTCCAGAAAGCCCACGCCGCTGTCGGATCCGATGTAAATAGTGCAGTCACGCCCTTGGTCACGCCCGTGACCTAGGGCATGTAATCTGAAATTTTTTCCTATAAATTCAGAGGTTCTCCTTGAGTCCAGGGTTCAAAATTTTGGAGTGGGGGAGGTGCTGTTGGAGCCAATCTTGAGTATATTTTCACTTTCATGTTCATGTTCATGTGATTTTACTTTCATGCTCTCTTCCTTTTCTCATGCAATGTACTAGCTTCCTTTCAATGCAATAGTTTAGTTTAAGCTTGTAACTTGTTTTTCCTAAGCTTGCAATCTCTTCTCTTAAGACTTGTAATAGTTTTCATTTAAATAAAAATTAGTTGTTCTCTTTAGTTTGTCTCCTCCTTACTTAGTTAAATTTTCTTATTATGCATTTTTATTTTTCTTCCTCTTTCCCCTCCACCATGATTAACTAATCCTCATTAGTACTCGATCAAAATGATCCGAGGATGAGTTAGACAAGTTATGATTTTCTAAAGTTTTCTTTTTCCGTTTTTATAAACACTTGAATTACCCTTGATTTTTAATTAGTGAGGCCATATTTTCGATATATGGTTTTCGCTTATGTTTTCATACTTAGTTAGCCGAGAGGCTCAAGGTATGAATCGATCACTCAAGGGTAAAGAGAGTTGCATGCACCCCTCGAGAGAGGATGACGTAAATCTCCCGGATTGGAGTCAAATCCAATAGCGGGGTTCACTTCATAAAGCAAGTTTTAGGTAATCGATTATAGGACGAGAGTCCGGTTGATTTTTCCTAAACTTAGTTGGGCATTTACCTCGAGAGAGGCATGTTCGAGCTTCGGGAACCTCCACGGTCAAGTAGTTCAATTTAAACGGAATTAGATTTAATCTCTTTTCACTTGTCTTATCTCACTCCAAGGTGATTTTTGATTGAGTACTAGCCTCTTTTATCATCATCTAAACCCTTAATTTAGCTTGCAATTTCTCTTTTTCTATCTAAGTACCAAAACCCCAAAATATCATTAGATAAGATAATAGCGACTTTCCTCAAAGTAGAAGTAATCAACGCGCCCCGTGGAATACGACCTTGGTATTTCTTAATATCCTATACTATAGACGATAAGGTACACTTGCCTTTATCGGATATAGTTTTGGAGAAAATCTCAACCCTTCATTAAATTTCAAAACCGCAAGAATTAAATATCAAGTTTTTGGCGCCGTTGCCGGGGACTTTTGCGTAGATATTTTGAAATAAGGATAGCTATTAATTTTATCATGTTGTTTTTATTTTAGTTTTTCTATTTTTGAAAATCTTAAGGGTGAAATTAAAATCTTGGAAAGGGACGTTTGGGGTGTCATCCCATCTCACCTCCTAGTACCTTGCAAACCCTTCACCGGGTAGATCTTGGGAAGTCCAAGGCTAACTTAATCTGCCTAAAAGAACAAAAAAAAAGTGAAAAAAAATTATTCTTTTTTTTCTTCTTCCTTCCTTCTCTTTTTAGTGTATGACCCGTGGTAGCACTTCGATTCTTCCTTTTGATCCGGAAATCGAGCGAACCCTTTTGAGACACCGCCGTTCTCGTGATCAAGGAAATCAAGTAGAATCCGAAGAGTCAATCGGGGACACTAACGCAGCAAATATGGATCATAATCTTAATCCTCCTAATCTTAACGAGCCAAATCCTAATGAGGACGCGCAACGGACCATGTCCTATTATGCGCGGCCGAATTTGGAAGGCACACAATCAAGTATTGTTCGCCCCACGGTGGCGAACAATAATTTTGAGATCAAGTCCAGCATCATACAAATGGTGCAACAATCGGTGACCTTTGATGGTCAACCGGACGAGGATCCAAATTCACATATCTCTTACTTTCTTGAAATTTGCGACACATTTAAGATCAATGGCATCACCGATGACGCCATTCGATTACGTCTTTTTCCTTTTTCTTTGCGGTCTAAGGCCAAGCAGTGGCTGAGCTCCCTACCAAGGGGATCCATCACTACATGGGCCGAAATGGCGGAAAAATTTCTTAATAAATATTTCCCGCCTTCAAAGATCGATAAATTGCGCACGGATATTGCATCGTTCATGCAAATCGACTCGGAGACTCTCTATGACACATGGGAGCGCTTCAAGGAGCTTTTGCGTCGATGCCCTCACCACGCACTTGCCACTTGGCAACAAGTGCAAATATTTTATAATGGTTTAAATCTCCAAATGAGGCAAATGATTGATGCGGCCGCCGGGGGGACATTAAATAATAAAACCCCGATCGCCGCTCAAGAGCTTTTCGAAGAGATGGCCACAAATGCGTACCAATGGAACATGCCCCGAGCGCGACCTAATAAGCCGGCCGGAATTTTTGAAATAGACGCTAACGCAAATTTGGCTTTACAAGTTGAGCGCTTAACAAAGCAAGTGGCGGAGATGTCTGCTTCCTCCGCCACTCCTCCTTGGGCTAATAATGTTTTACTTGAAGAGTAAGTTGATTACATGGGAAATCCGCCTCGGCCTTCCTATAACCCGAACACCGCTCCGTATAATAACACCTACAAAGCGGGTTATAGGAATCATCCGAATTTCTCATGGAGCAATCAAGGAAATGCTCAGCGTCCCTTAAATTTAAATCAACCTCCAAGTCAACTTCTTAATTTAACTCCCCCTCCAAATTTTAATCCACCCGGTTTTCCACCGTAACAGCAAAAGCCCTCTCCGCTTGAAGAGGTTTTTGCAAAATATGTTGCTACAAATGAAGCGAACATCCGGAACCTCACCGGTTCGATCAAAAATTTGGAGAACCAAGTGGGCCAGCTAGCAAAGATAATCTCCGAGCGCCAGCAAGGAGCCCTTCCGGGAAACACGGAGCCAAACCCAAAGGAGAGCGCAAATGCGATTACACTCCGAAGCAGGAAGGAGGTGGTTTCAAAACAGGACGAACCCATGGTAACTTCCTCCCCTCCTCCTCATCCTATTTTATCTTTGAATTTACCTGCTACGTTAGCTCCGCGCGCTTCTACTTCAAACATTCCGTATCCATCTAAGTTTAAAAGCGAGAGCGCCGAAAAGAATTATAAAAAGTTTTTGGATATTTTAAAGCAAATTCACATTAATGTACCCTTCTGCGAGGCTATCTCTCAAATGCCTAAATATGCGAAATATCTTAAGGAGTTGCTCTCCAATAAGAAAAAATTAGAAGATATTTCGCATATTTCTTTGAACGCAGAATGCTCCGCGGTTGTACTCAACAAATTGCCTAGAAAAGTGAATGACCCGGGACGGTTCTCCATCCCGTGTTTATTTGGCAATTCGTTAGTAAAACACGCTTTAGCGGATCTGGGAGCAAGTATCAATCTCATGCCTTTTTCACTATTTAAGAAACTAGGTCTAGGAAATCCAAGACCCACTCAAATGAGTATTCAATTAGCGGATCGCTCTTTAAAATATCCGGTAGGAATAGTGGAGGACGTGCTCGTCAAGGTCGACAAATTCATCTTCCCGGTGGACTTTGTCATTCTTGACATCGAAGAGGATGCCAAAGTACCCCTCATACTCGGCCGCCCCTTCCTTGCCACCTCTCGCGCCATTATTGACGTAAGTAACGGAAAGCTCCTCCTTCGGGTTGGAGACGATGAAGTTTCTTTCGGCATAAATTCCTCGATGCGGAACACATTAGAAAATGACGATTCATGTTTTTACCTGGAAGAGTGTTGGGAATTCGATTCACCTCCCGAGTTAGTCTCCACCTCGAGTCACGAGTCCGAGCTCGCCGAACTCTTTTGTCTGGAAGAAGAAGAAGTCACCCGTTTCACACCACCCGAACCACTATTTTTAGAAAAATTGAAAATCAAAACTTCTTATGAAGAACCACCCGTTTTAGAACTAAAGCAACTTCCCCCTCACCTTAAGTATTTATTTTTAGAAAAAGAGTCGAAGCTACCCGTCATCATTTCATCCGAACTTAGCAACTCGGAAATTTCTGAGTTAGCTATTGTCTTAAGAAAGCACCGCCACGCAATTGCGTGGCAAATTTCGGATATTAAGGGTATAAACCCTTCCTTCTGCACTCATAAAATCTTTCTCGAAGATAATTCCCGAAATTTGGTCCAGCCTCAACGACAGCTAAACCCTGACATGAAAGAAGTCGTTAAGGCCGAAGTGATCAAACTATTGGACGCGGGAATTATCTACCCGATATCGGATAGTACTTGGGTTAGCCCAGTACAAGTCGTACCGAAGAAAGGTGGCGTTACGGTAGTAGCTAACGAGAATAATGAGTTGATCCCAACCTGTACTGTTACGGGTTGGCGGATATGCATCGATTACCGAAAACTAAATGATGCCACCCGTAAGGATCACTTTCCTCTACCGTTTATTGATCAAATCTTAGAGCGCCTTTCAGGTCACTCCTACTACTGTTTTCTCGATGGTTTGTCGGGATATTTTCAAATCCCAATTTCGCCCGACGACCAAGAGAAAACCACTTTCACTTGTCCCTTTGGCACCTTCGCTTATCGAAGGATGCCATTTGTTCTTTGTAACGCGCCAGCTACATTTCAAAGATGTATGCTGGCGATATTGGACGAGTTAGTAGAGGAGGTGATGGAAGTGTTTATGGACGACTTTTCCGTATTCGGAAACTCATTTAAAAATTGTTTAAAAAATCTTGAGCGTGTGTTGCAGCGATGCGAGGAAACGAATTTAGCACTTAATTGGGAGAAATGCCATTTTATGGTCAAGGAAGGATTAGTCCTTGGTCATAAAATTTCGGGCATGGGGATCGAGGTCGATAGGGCCAAGTTTGAAGTGATTGAAAAGCTCCCCCCTCCAACAAACGTAAAAGCTATTCGTAGTTTCCTACGGCACGCAGGGTTCTATCGGCGCTTTATACAAAATTTTTCCAAAATCACAAAGCCGTTAACCCATCTTCTTGAAAAGGAATCCTCATTTATTTTTAGCAATGAATGCCATTTGGCTTTTAAACTTATTAAAGAAAAACTTATAAACTCCCCGATTCTAGTCGCGCCGGATTGGTCGCTCCTTTTTGAAATCATGTGCGACGCGAGTGACATTGCGGTTGGTGCCGTTTTAGGCCAACGGGTGAGTAAGTATTTCCACCCTATTTATTATGCGAGCAAAACACTCACGTCGGCACAAGCGAATTACACCACTACCGAAAAAGAGCTTCTAGCGATCGTTTTTGCCTTTGATAAGTTTAGGTCATACATCACCCTCTCGAAAGTTATCGTCTTCACGGATCACTCTGCACTTAGGTATCTTTTAAGAAAATCGGATGCCAGGCCTCGTCTTTTGCGATGGATCCTCCTCTTGCAGGAGTTTGACTTAGAGATCCGGGACAAAAGAGGAGCCGAAAACTTGGCGGCCGATCATCTTTCTCGTCTAGAAAACCCCGCCTCGAAAGTATTGATAGAATCTGACATCGATGATAAATTTCCCGAAGAGCGCCTCCTCGCTCTCGAAAATATTAATTCATCGTCTACCCCCTGGTTTGCAGATCTGGCTAACTATTTAGTAGCCCGGGTCCTGCAGAAAGAATTCTCGAGTCAGCAAAAGAAGAAATTCTTTTCTGATTTAAAGAATTACTTTTGGGAGGACCCCTTTTTATTTCGTGTATGCGCAGACCAAGTGGTGAGATGATGCGTCTCGAGTGAGGAGGGTCTTAAAAATTTACGACATTGTCACGAGGGACCATCCGGTGGTCATTATCATTCAAACCGAACCGCGAGGAAGGCGCTGGAGGCGGGCTTTTATTGGCCCTCGCTCTTCAAAGATGCTCACACCCTTGTGAGTACTTGCGACAGCTGCCAGCGGTCGGGGAACATCTCTCGCCGGGATGAGATGCCCCAAAATATTTTCTTAGAATGCGAAATTTTCGATCTTTGGGGCATTGATTTCGTTGGTCCTCTCCCTCCTTCGTTTTCAAATAAGTATATTCTAGTAGCGGTCGACTACGTGTCGAGGTGGGCGGAAGCGCAAGCTCTCCCCACCAACGATGCGCGAGTCGTCGTTAACTTTTTAAAAAAATTATTCTCTCGATTTGGCACTCCGCGCGCTATTGTGAGTGATCGGGGCACCCATTTTTGCAATACTCAATTCACAAAAATCTTAGCAAAATATGGTGTCACGCACAAATTATCCACTGCTTATCACCCACAAACGAGCGGCCAAGTTGAAGTTGTTAATCGAGAATTAAAACGGATTTTAGAAAAAATGGTTTCTATTAATCGGAAGGATTGGGCAATAAAGCTCGATGACGCGCTATGGGCCTATCGAACGGCGTACAAGACCGCTATCGGTTGTACACCATATCAAATGGTCTATGGCAAGGCTTGCCACCTTCCGGTCGAATTAGAACACCGCGCATTTTGGGCGCTTAAATTTTTAAATCTTGATTATACTTTAGCGGGCGAACAAAGAAAATTTCAAATGAACGAATTGGATGAGTGGAGAGCGAATGCGTATGAGAGTAACAAATTATATAAGGAGCGAACAAAGTTTTATCACGACAAACATATAAAATTTCCAAAAACTTTTTCGCCAGGCGATCTCGTCCTCCTTTATAATTCTCGTCTTCGCCTTTTTCCGGGAAAGCTGAAATCTCGATGGTCCGGACCTTTTATTGTTAAAGAGGTTTGGTCCTATCGGACAATTCTAATTTCCCACCCGGAAAAAGGTTCCTTCAAAGTTAACGGGCACCGCCTTAAATTGTATCTTCCGGGAGACTTACCTAATGACAAGAGTGATGCGATATTTCTTCATAATATAACATGATCGGCAAGTGGGTCAAGCTACGCGACCTTAAACAAAGCGCTTTTGGGAGGCACCCCAAAGTTATCTTTTGTTATTTTCTCTTGTCTTTTCTTTTCTTCTTTAACAACTTTTGCAGGTAATCGCGGCTTCCCCACAAAAGCTTCAAAAAAAATCAGGGAAGCCTTTTTCCTTCTCTTCTTTCGTTTTTGCATTTCTGTTTACCTTTTCTTACTTCATACTTATTTTTAAACATTGGGGACAATGTTTAACTTTAAGTATGGGGGTGTAAATAGTCCTTTGTAAATATTTGTAAATAGTTTTAAAAAGAAAATTTTCACAAAAAAAAAACAAAACAAAAAAAAAATCTTAATTTTGTTTCTATGATTTCCTTTATTTAAGCACTTGTAAAATCCAAAAACTCAAAAAAATTTTAGAAAATCGAAAATTTAAATCTTGGAAAGGGACGTTTGGGATTTCATCCCATCACACCTCCTAGTACCTTGCGAACCTTTCACCGGGTAGCCCTTGGGAAGTCCAAGACTTGCAAAAATTGTTAAGTTTTAAAGCTAGTTTCCTTTCTTTGTAAATAGTTTTTAATGTCAAAAATTCAAAAAAAGATAATATCAAAAATTCAAAAAAAAAGATAATATCAAAAATTCAAAAAAAAAAGATAATATCAAAAATTCAAAAAATTCTTATATCCCTCCTTCTTGTTGTTTTTGTGATTTCTTAGAAATCTAGTTGAGAATGTTTATAAGCATGTTTAAGTTTTTAATTGGCTAAAATTTTGCTTATCATAGTTTGTTAATTTTAAATTTGAGGTAATCTTAATTTAAGAATCATCTTATGATTTTAAATTGATTAGAGAATTTTGTTAGCATGACTTCTCTTTTTATTTTTAAATGGCTTCATTTTGTAGTAAATTTCTTAAACCTCTTTAGATTTCAATTATATTTTCTTCTAACTTCTTAGATCTTAGGAATTTTAATTTTACTAGAATTTGCTCTCAATATGATTTAAAGCTAGCTAGATTTATTTTCCCCTACCATACCCCCTTTGATGGCATAAAAAAATGTATTAAAAGTTCATATGTCATGGGAATAAGAGAATAAAATTCATTATTCCCTAAAACATATGCACCCAAAATATTTGAAAAGATTATATGGCATGGAGTAAGAGGATAAAATTCATTACTCCTAAACCATATACATTTTGGGTTTTTATTAGAAGAGAAAAAAAAAGAGAAAGAAAGAAAAAAAAAAGGAAATTTCATGATAAATTTCATTTCCTCCATTCAAAAATGTCTCTTCGTATGCCAAATTTTATGAAATCCCCCTTAGCCAATTATCATTGTTCTAGTTTTAGTTGAAAATTATGGAGAGAGCAATATTTAGTAATTTACTTTTTCTTAAGTTTCTTTTAAGGTAGAGTTCTTATAATTTTAATTTAATTTAGTTTTATAATTTCTACAATTTTGTTAAACTACTTAATTTTCTTGAGAAGTTCTTGCCTAAACATTTTTCCCTCTTTTCAAATCATCATCATAATTTAGGACTTAACTCCCCCTTGAATTTACTCTTAACTTAACTTTTGGTTAAATGAAATTTTAGTTTTAAATTAAAAATTTTTTAAGGATGTCTTATAAATTATGTCTCACACTTTTGCTCTGGAATAGCAAAACCACAAGTATGGGGGTATTTGATAAGTAGTATTTTTATAACTTTTTAATAGAAAATTTTGTAAATATTTAATATGAATTTTCCTTTTTATGTCAATTTTAGGTTATAAGTAGTTCTTTTTGTACTTTTGATTCTAACTTAGCTTAATTTCAATTTTTGCAGAATTTTGGGACAAATCAGGAAAAATGGCATGTCACGCCCTCGGTCACGCCCGTGACCAAGGGCGTGTAACCTGAAGATCAGTCCAGAATCGATGCCGCGCTGTTTGAACCAGTCCACACCAAGTCACGCCCGAGGTCACGCCCGTGACCCAAAGTCACGCCCGTGACCGGGGGCGTGTAATCTTAGAATCTTCCACGTAGAGCCGCCGTCGAGACATGGAGCTGCAGTCGAGAAGTTAACTTGAGTCACGCCCGTGACCCACATGTCACGGCCGTGACTTGCCCGCGTGATCTCTGCTTCGCCGCCGCGCCAAATTCCAGCCCACGCCGCATTTAATGCAGCCGTCCAAAGTCACGGCCGTGACCCGACATGTCACGCCCGTGACATGTCATTTCTCGCCGCGCCATCCAGAAAGCCCACGCCGCTGTCGGATTCGATGTGAATAGTGCAGTCACGCCCTTGGTCACGCCCGTGACCAAGGGCGTGTAATCTGAAATTTTTTCCTATAAATTCAGAGGTTCTCCTTGAGTCCAGGGTTCAGAATTTTGGAGTGGGGGAGGTACTGTTGGAGCCAATCTTGAGTATATTTTCACTTTCATGTTCATGTTCATGTGATTTTACTTTCATGCTCTCTTCCTTTTGTCATGCAATGTACTAGCTTCCTTTCAATGCAATAGTTTAGTTTAAGCTTGTAACTTGTTTGTCCTAAGCTTGCAATCTCTTCTCTTAAGACTTGTAATAGTTTTCATTTAAATAAAAATTAGTTGTTCTCTTTATTTTGTCTCCTCCTTACTTAGTTAAATTTTCTTATTATGCATTTTTATTTTTCTTCCTCTTTCCCCTCCACCATGATTAACTAATCCTCATTAGTACTCGATCAAAATGATCCGAGGATGAGTTAGACAAGTTATGATTTTCTAAAGTTTTCTTTTTCCGTTTTTATAAACACTTGAATTACCCTTGATTTTTAATTAGTGAGGCCATATTTTCGATATATGGTTTTCGCTTATGTTTTCATACTTAGTTAGCCGAGAGGCTCAAGGTATGAATCGATCACTCAAGGGTAAAGAGAGTTTCACGCACCCCTCGAGAGAGGATGACGTAAATCTCCCGGATTGGAGTCAAATCCAATAGCGGGGTTCACTTCGTAAAGCAAGTTTTAGGTAATCGATTATAGGACGAGAGTCCGGTTGATTTTTCCTAAACTTAGTTGGGCATTAACCTCGAGAGAGGTATGTTCGAGCTTCGGGAACCTCCACGGTCAAGTAGTTCAATTTAAACGGAATTAGATTTAATCTCTTTTCACTTGTCTTATCTAACTCCAAGGTGATTTTTGCTTGAGTACTAGCCTCTTTTATCATCATCTAAACCCTTAATTTAGCTTGCAATTTCTCTTTTTCTAGCTAAGTACCAAAACCCCAAAATATCATTAGATAAGATAATAACGACTTTCCTCAAAGTAGAAGTAATCAATGCGCCCCGTGGAATACGACCTTGGTATTTCTTAATATCCTATACTATAGACGATAAGGTACACTTGCCTTTATCGGATATAGTTTTGGAGAAAATCTCAACCCTTCACTAAATTTCAAAACCGCAAGAATTAAATATCAGTTGGCAAAGCAATTTGGGCTGCGTTTAGTAAAACCAAAAGGCAAAATTCCACTATTCGCAGACCGTTTTGAGAAAACTATAAATAGACCCACATTGGCACCTTAGGAGGGACTTTTGCTTCCTTTATCCTTTGGCTATTTCTGGTTGGCGAGAGCTCCTGCCCTCTCTTTGTCGTGGTTTCTGGGCTGATTGTTAGGTGCTCTCCAGGGTGCCCGGGCTCAGCATTGGTTTGGGAGGGGAAGCTCTCTTTGATCTTCCGGGTTAGTGGCGGCACCTCCTCGCCGTGGATCGTGGGGTCTGTTGTTAGTTTTCCACATTTGTGAGTGAGGTTCTTTGCTCCTAGTGTCTTTCCTAGCATTCTAACTTAGGAGAAGTAAAACAAGCTACACCGGACCAAACTCCTCTCGAACCATGGTTTCTGGGTTCAGAGATTGAACGGTGGTTTTCGGGTTTAACATTATGGTGCAGTGAGCGCGGACCATAACTTGTTAGGAAAATCCTGAGTAAGTTCCATGATTGGAGACGAATGGCAAGGAACCAACCCAGGGAGCTCTCCCTCGTCAAGCGAGTTCATCTGGAAGAGTTACTTCAATGAGTTTAGGAAGGAAATTTTTGAAACCAAGCATCTCGTCCTCACCCCGTTGGGAGAGTGCTCAACCCCGACGATCCAGGTACTCGCCTCGCAAACATAGGCTAAGGAGGCTCCCGGTGGGTTATCGGGGTAGGAGGTGATGGTGGAGGATGAGAAATCACTCCAAGTGCGAGTCCTGTTCACCAGCCTGCCAGGTACTAGCTACCCCGGTGAGGATAGCGCGCGAGCCACCTCAGCTCGCCAGGCTGGGTCTAGGAGCCCTTTCTGCGAGCTGATCCTCTCATCTCTGGTTCTAGATGGGGTTCACAGAGCCTAGCATGTCCTACTACACTGGCAAGCATGATCTGGTTCAACACCTCCAGTGGTTTGAAGACACCATCTCCATCCGACAGATGACTGATACCTTCAAGTGCAAGTTGTACGCTATATAATTCAAAGGAAAGGCGAGGGAGTGGTTCCACCAACTTCCCTCGGGGACCATCTACAGCTTCGAAGATCTACGTTGGATCGTCTTGCTGTGATTTGCCATCTTAAAGAAAAGGAAGAAGGGGACTGATGCTCTTTTCCTAATCCAGTAGGGGCAAGAGGAGTCATTGTGGAGCTATATGGATCGCTTCCAGGAGAAAGTTCTTCCAGTCCATGAGGTGCCCGAGCATACCTTGCAGCTTACCTTCAACCTCGGGCTTAGGCAGGGGCTATTCAAGATGTGTCTTTCCCGGGATCCCCCTCTATCTTATGAGGAGCTGATAGAGAGCAGGGCGAGAGATCGAAAGAGAGGAACCAATAACATATTTGCGATGAAGTTGGCCAAGTGGTCAGGCGGCAGAGGAGATAAAAATGAAGGAATTCATCACACAATGTGGGAGGCTGGAGAAAGTGCAAGTCAGCGAGAGGTCGAGGAGGGAGGACCAGGAGAGGGTCCAGGAATGCATCCAATAGAACGTGGATGTCATCGCTTGGTTAGGCGATGACCTAAAACGTTTTGATCCATGATAAGCAGGTAAAACATTCTCCTCGAACATTTTCTTGTAATGAATTTTGTCTTGGCTCGGTTAGGTTAGGGCATAATGTGTTGAAAAGTTTTCCACTAGGTAAGAGAGTTATTTTTGAAATAATGCCCCTGAGAGGATTCCGCTGACCGGTCTCTCACAAGCCGGCAGGGCAGGTTGACCACTCAGGAGGCAGGTTAAAAAGTTATTGTGGAAAAGACCCTGAGATGATTCTGCTGACCGGGCTCTCACAATCCGATAGGGCAGGTTGATTACTCAGGTGGCAAGTTGAAAAGTTATTTTGGAAAATCCCCTGAGAGGATTCCACTGACCGGGCTCTCACAAGCTGGCAGGGCAGGTTGATCACTTAGGTGGCAAGTTGTAAAGTTATTTTGGAAAATCCCCTAAGATGATTTCGTTGACTGGGCTCTCACAAGCCAATAGGGCAGGTTGATCTGTCAGGTGGAAAGTTTAAAGTTATTTTGGAAAATCCCCTGAGAGGATTCCACTGATCGAGCTCCCATAAGACGGCAGGGCAGGTTGATCACTCAGGTGGTAAGTTGAAAAGTTATTTTGTAAAAGCCCCTGAGATGATTCCGCTGACTGGGATCTCACAAGCCGGCGGGGTAGGTTGATCACTCAAGCGGCAAGTTGAAAAGTTATTTTGGAAAAGCCCCTGAGAGGATTCCGCTGATCGGGCTCTCACAAGCCGGCAGGGCAGGTTGATCACTCAGGTGCCAAGTTGAAAAGTTATTTTGGAAAATCCCCTAAGAGGACTCCACTGACCAGGCTCTCACAAGCCGGCAGAGCAGGTTGATCACTCCTGTGGCAAGTTGAAAAGTTATTTTGGAAAAGCTCCTGAGAGGATTCCGCTGACCGAGCTCTTGTAAGCCAACAGGGCAGGTTAATCACTCAGGAGGCAGGTTAAAAAGTTATTTTGGAAAAGCCCTTGAGAGGATTTTTGTGACCGGGCTCTCACAAGCCATCAGGGCAGGTTGATCACTCCGGTGGCAAGTTGAAAAGATATTTTGGAAAAGCCCCTGAGAGGATTCCACTGATAGGGCTCTCACAAGCCGGCAGGTTGATCACTCAGTTGGCAGGTTAAAAAGTTATTTTGGAAAATCCCCTGAGAGGATTCCGCTGAGCATCTCTCACAAGCCAGCAGTGCAGGTTGATCACTCAGGTGGCAGGTTAAAAAGTCATTTTATAAAAGCACTTGAGTGGACTCCACTGACCATACTCTCACAAGCCGGCTGGGCAGGTTGATCACTCAGGTGGTAGGTTGAAAAGTTATTTTGGAAGAGCCCCTGAGATGGTTTCGCTTACCGAGCTCTAACAAGCTGGTAGGGCAGGTTGACCACTAAGGTGGCCGGTTGAGAAGTTATTTTGGGAAGCCCCTGAGACGATTCTACTGACCGGGCTCTCACA
The DNA here is from genome assembly GCA_033032865.1 of Dactylorhiza incarnata. Taxonomy (NCBI): domain Eukaryota; kingdom Viridiplantae; phylum Streptophyta; class Magnoliopsida; order Asparagales; family Orchidaceae; genus Dactylorhiza; species Dactylorhiza incarnata. Next base: position 444,174 of record JAWHQI010000464.1, on the reverse strand, counting down.
AGCGAACCATACAAAGTGAAAAGAAAAAAATGAATATCCGCGAGGCGGGGTTAAGTACAGAGAAATAATAGTCTTCGAACAGCAACATATATAGTAGCGAGTCGTTTCCAAAGAAAACTCGATTGCGAGCGAGTCAGAGACACTGAGGATTTCACCTCTGGGGATCCCGACCGCTCATCCGCATCCTTGAACCTCGCCTCACAAGGGCATCTTTTTTAAACGAGCCGCGACGATCTCCTATTGAAGGGCTAACACGCAATCTTCGATTTGCCTAAAGTTGTCCTCCAACGATGTCGCGATGCCTATATGAGTTGCTGTACCTCCTATACAAGCAAAGTGCAGTCTCCCTCAATGGCTTCCATTTGTTGTTGTAGGGAGAGGTTGCGAGGGAATGTTCGTTGTCCGCCGAAGCCCTCTCCTCCTGGAGCTCGCGAAGCTTATAATCGTGCTTCCACAAGATGGCTGCCACTCGACCCTTCATCTCAGCAGCATTGGAGGGGTCGCCCAAGTACTCATTGATCATGTCGGGAGAAGGCGGTGCCGAGTTGATTACTGCATAATTGGACTCATCAGATTTTGGGTTGTCAGCATCTGGAGAAAGGCAAAAGGGTATCGCTAAGTCAAAAAATGAAGAAAGACGTGTGAACCCCCTTACCAAGCGAATCCTTAATAACCTTCTCCTCACTAAGCGGGGTGGGCTCGCGGTCATGACGTGTGAGGAAACTCGGCCTCCCACCAAAGGGGCTTGATGTAGGAAGTACTAGAGACTTTCTCGAACCCGCTCGCGGGGGAGTCTTGTCTGGCCCACGCATCTGGGATTACAGTGACACCAACAACTGTGCTCGCAGGGGCGATGATCGTTTTGGCAAACGCATGGGTCAGGTCTCGAGTAGGTGACTTTGGTCGCGGAGGGTTCGACGCGAGATCAATATAATTGGGTACTACGAGGATAAACATGGCTAGTTATGCGCATGAGGCACGAGTCGAGTGCGATGAAGAATAATGTTCGCTTACCAGAAACGAGGCGGGCATTAGGGTCGGCCTGATTGCTTGCTCCCTCTTGCTCGCTGACCAGCTGATCACCCACACTGCCCTCCATGGCATCATTGATCTACGAAACCCATGGCTCAAGATTGGCGTGAAATCGGGAAAGTTTTTATAGGCGAGTAAATTAAAGGGAAGGCTCACAACTGGTATGAAACCCCGAGACCTAGGTTGAACCCAGGTTGTGATTAGAGCCCAGTCAGGGTTGTTCCCTCTCCTACGGACTCTCATATCACCTTTTTAGCAACACATTTTTCTATGTGCCTCAACGTAGGTCGCGAGGAGTGCTTAGTAATGAGTTCCATCAATCCAGCGGAGGTCGCCTCTCACTTTTTCTTAGCTGCGGCGAGGCAAGATTGGAGTTCTTTGGAGAGCGGCATGATGTTGGTCAACTGAGGAAAAGTGAAAGAAGGGAAGAATGGGTTGGGGGGAGGGGGGGGGGGGGGGGGGGGGGTCCTTGGAAAGGCCCTCCCCTTAACTCCTGGTATTTATAGCCCCCGGTAGGGGCCCACCAAAAGATTCTCTCCAAAATCAAGGCACTATCCAAACACTCTGGGTTGAACTATCATTCCGAACTTGAGGCAAACTTGCAAAGAATGGGGATTGTGTACAACCCCGTATTTGTTGAGTGGACCTGCAAAGAATGCGACTGACGTCATTAAGGAAGAGGGGCGAGCACTCCCAAGGTAGTCGAATCGCCTCTGGTCGATCAGCTAGATATTCAGCTGATTAAGTGTAGCCTACTTCTCGCCATTCGTCTGGACCTCTAGCAGATCGGCTAGATGATGAGTCCCAATTATATACATATTTTCGGACTCATTTGGGCCGATTTTCTAGTCTTTGCACTACACTTTAGGCATGTTTTCATGCATATTTGACATTCCATGTTATGTGCACTTCTAGGCCCGTTTCGGTGTATTTTCATGTCTATCTTACTCATACTTTATGTTGCAATTTAATTTCTATATTTGAGAATGTGTGGAATGCCCATTTCAGTGGCCCGATGATCTTTCATGTTGACACGGGGGTTGTGCGAGTGTTCCGGGGCGCAAAAACTGCACAGGAACACTGCGCACGATCACTGGACATAGTGCGCACGACCACTAGTCGTGCGCCACTGATCGTGCATTAATTATCACTTAAAAATGGGTCTGCCAGGCACTTCGCACGACCACTGGACATAGTGCGCACAACCACTGGTCGTGCGCCACTGATCGTGCGCATTGAAAATCTGCACCTGTCTATAAATAGCTGCTCCGCAAAAACAGACGGAACTCCTTCGTTTTTAGGTCTTTTCCAGCGCCATTTTTTGCGTTTTTTCGTTCTAAGCCTCCTAGATTCTTCTAGGAACTTAAAGGAAGAGATTGGATCTTACTTTCATCATCAAGGAAGGTTTGAAGAGCATTAGACATCGCCGGGTCGTGACACGAAGAAGACGGGCCATTGGGAGGAAGTGACAGCCCTCCTTTACCCCGGACGCAGTTGAGGACCGAGCTTGGACGCGGATTGACAACCCAACGATTCCAACCGTGAATCCCAGCAAGGCTTCGGAGTCGGTCGAATCTCTTACTCTTTATTCTTTCGAAATGATGTTTGTATGCTAAACTCTCTATTTTGCGGATGTAGAACATGATAAATCTAGATCTGTAACTTTTATTTCATCTTTATGAAATTCCTTTTGATTTATTCATGTGTATGAGGTGCGCTATTATCATTCATTTTATCGATTTCATTCCGTGAGCCTACTCTTCCATCCGCCAAGCTAAGCGGTGCTAACGGCCTGTGTAATCCACCACGACTCCGCCGGTGCGAACCATTCCATCCGCTAGCCTACTCGTCCATCCGCCCTTTCGAAGTAGTGCGTTCAAGGCCTACGTAGTCTCCATCCCGCCTAGCGAAGCAGTGCGCTCAAGGCCTGCATAGGAGTAGTTTAATTTTGTTACTTTTATTTTCCATAACCCAAACAACCCCCCTTCGCGTTCCATCCGACTAAAGGACTTCAATCTCAAGTCCTGCCTCAGTAGTAAACTCCACCTTACTGTGTTCCTTGAGAGATTCGATACTCGGGGATTACTCCTCATTTTATATTACTTGAACGATCAGTACACTGCCGTTTTGTGTCGCAGTCGAGCTACCGCCTTTAGCGGTGTGTGAGATTAACACCATCAAGTTTTTGGCGCCGTTGCCGGGGAACACAGACGTGTGAGTTTTCTTGAGAGGGAGAGCTGAGAGAGAGAAGTTTCTTCCAGTGTTTATAGCTGCCTTTTTATTTTTGTTTGCTTTTTAAATTTATATTGTTTGTTATTATTTCTTCTCTCCTATTTTAAAGTTTTAAGCAAGTTTAATCCAAGGAGTTTTATTAGTTTGTGTAGATTTCCTTGCAAAGAATTTCAGCCTCTTTATATCTGCTTTTATTATTGAAAATGTCTTCATGGGATATTTCTCCTGGCACTTACGACATGATGGACTATTATTTAGACCAAATGAATGAATTAAATGCTAGGCAGTGTAGGAACGTTGTTTGCTTGTTGTGTCGAGGAGAGGGTCATGAATTGAAGGACTGTCCTAGTCTTTTCAATCCTGACCGCCGCTCCTCCACTCATGACAACATTGTCCCTATCACTCATTCTTTACCCATGGAGGCAATTGTGCCCTCTACCGCCGAGCTTGTTTCGTGCATGGACTCCTCACTCCCTGTGTATGGCTTCACTCCCAGTGATGATGATCACTCATCTGTTGGGAAACAAGGAGAGGAATGGGAGCTCCTAGATGCACCTGAGCATGATGAGGAAAGTATTCTTTCCATCGGGGAGGCTTTAGCAGTTCTTTTTACGGAGGAACCAAATCTTTGTGTTTTTCCAGTTTCTTTGCACGATTTTTCTACAAACATTCTTTATGATCCTATCAAAGTAAAGGAGCGGGGTGATGCTTCGGACTCGGAGGATGCTCCAAGGTGGGTTGAGGAGGATACTCCTTCTGATGAGGAGGTTTGCACTTCCTCATGGGACGAGGAGGTCCAACTCACCACCGAGGCCCTTGAGTTCTTGGGTTCCCCTCGCCATGATACTTACGATGATGATAGCGATCTATCCTTGGATCCAGCTGGGAGTGAGACCGGGACCACTCCCCCGATTTCTGATTATTTTTGTCCTTCTCTTTTATTTCTTGACCCCCCTTCTTCACCCGAGCCTGTGCAGGTTGAATCTTTACAGGTACCCCAGGAGGACTTGGAGCATGTTGCTCAAGTCAATGATGAGTGTATCCTCATATGTGAGGAGGTTGATCCCCCTCCGTAGAGGAAGCTCCACTCATTTCCTTCTCCTCCTGCTGCCTCCCTGGAGATGATACCTTGCTGGGCAAGGATATTTTTGGTGAGTTGAGTGAGGATTCCTCCTCTTCTTATTTTTTATTCCCTCTACCTGTGACGAGCAGGTATTATTTATATTCGGGTAGAGGCGTGACTGTTCTGTTGCCGTATCGGTACCCGCAATCGACACGCATATTAGAACAGTTACCTGTGCACTTCTCTTTTCATAGACCCATTAGCTAGAACTGTTTTCAATTTGAATAAGTCGTGCTGGGAGGACAATAACCCCAGTAGTTATCTTACTTTTCCTGCATTTTTATTTCTTCTAATCATGTTTAGTTAGCTGTAGTTTATTTTAGTTTGTCTTTTTCTTTTGTTTTTGTGGAGCTCACCCCTGCAGGTACTCATTACAAATTCTGAATGGCGGGTTTGCTTCAGATTTCCACGCACCTACTGTTATGCTCACTTGCTGAGCATTGGGTAACTTCTTCCCTAGCTTTCGATTTTGATTTTCACTGTCATATCATTATGTTGTATTGTTTAGATTAAGTCTGGGGGAGAGCCGTTATATGTTACCCACTGCACGTGCACATCTCATTTGCATACTAGAAGTATTTTAATTTCAGTTATTTAGTATTGTTCATCTTCACTGTACACCACTACACCCACTTTAGCGCGCACTCGCTTGTTTGTATGCTTCCGTATATTCAATTCTTGGATGTGATGTAGGAAGTGTTGTATTAGCCAAAATAATTGCAAGATGGAGTGGAATGTTGACTCTTGTAGTGCTCTAGTTGAATACTTGTGTTTGCATAGGGATTTGAGTAGAATTAGTTTTTGTTTATGCTTCTAATTTATAATTTGTAGATTTGCGTAGATTTTAATTTATTTTACTCAAAATGGTGAATGTGGTTGAATCTTGCGGTAGCGTGGTATTGTGTGTAGGCGAATGTGAGGTTCGTGTTGCTCGAGTCGGGAGGAAGGATTACCTTTCTCGGGGGTTAAGAACTTGCCCCAAGCTACTCTCGAAGCATGGGTGCGAATGACTTGCAAGTTGAGCGTGACATAGGCCATCTATTTGGCAAGCTTGAGCTTTGTTCTACCACTCCTATACACTAACCGTTGCTAGCCTATTTTGTGCCTACCCGATCTTTTGATTCAGCCCCACCATACTTCACCAAGGCCTAAAAGCTAATCCTATTATCGCAACCAAAAATTAAGCTAAGAGCATTTATGAATTGTAAATTTTCAATGCGGTGTGGTGATGCGTAACTTCGGTGTTGATGTGGAAGTTTTAAAAAAAAAATGTCTTTGTGCTGAGAATTATGCTAATTAATTTGGGGATAAAAAGAAAAGAAAAAGAAAAAGAAAAAGAAAAAGAAAAAGAAAAAAAATATATATATATATATATATATATTTATCCCTAGCGCTTTAATTGAAGCATATTTTGTTATTGATTGTTGTAGGCCGTGTGCACACCCGGTTTCAAAGTCATGTCTGGGGGTGTGTTACACGTGTATTATTGGGGCTGCTATGATTTAGCACTTTTGTGTGCTCATTTGGGTTGCGATTAGCCTTCACGTTTATCTTTGCATTCCAAACCGTAACCCAAGCCTCATGTATACCTAAAGTCCTATCGATTCGTCTTGTGAGTTCACTAGCGCCGTGGAGAGAGTGTGACCGGGCGAGCATATGGTTCTCGACGTTGATGGATTTCAACAGAGATAATTTCGAGTTCCGGTCTTTGGTAACATTCACCTGCGCGTCTAGCTTACTTTCGTACTACGCGAGACCACGAGATTCACCAACATTCCATTTTTGAGTAAAAATAAATTCCTTTTTACGCATTTACACTTTTATAAAGTAGCTAGCATATGTAAAAACTTCTTCTAATGAACTTCTATGCACACTAGTAGGAAACTTCGCATTCTATTCCATGTTTGCAATTTTTTTGGTTAGCTATGCTTTTCCTACTCCGCCGGATATGTTTGCTCGGGACGCGCAAACAGGTAAGTCTGGGAGTGTGATGAGTCCCAATTACATATTTTCGGACTCATTTGGGCCGATTTTCTAGTCTTTGCACTACACTTTAGGCATGTTTTTATGCATATTTGACATTCCATGTTATGTGCACTTCTAGGTCCGTTTCGGTGTATTTTCATGTCTATCTTACTCATGCTTTATGTTGCAATTTAATTTCTATATTTGAGAATGTGTGGAATGCCCATTTCAGTGGCCCGATGATCTTTCATGTTGACACGGGGGTTGTGCGAGTGTTCCGGGGCACAAAAACTACACAAGATCACTGCGCACGATCACTGGACATAGTGCGCACGATCACTGGACATAGTGCGCACGACCACTGGTCGTGCGCCACTGATCGTGCATTAATTATCACTTAAAAATGGGTCTGTCAGGCACTTCGCACGACCACTAGACATAGTGCGCACGACCACTGGTCGTGCGCCACTGATCGTGCGCATTGAAAATCTGAACCTGTCTATAAATAGCTGCTCCGCGAAAACAGACGGAACTCCTTCATTTTTAGGTCTTTTCCAGCGCCATTTTTTGCGTTTTTTCGTTCTAAGCCTCATCTATTCATCTAGGAACTTCAAGGAAGAGATTGAATCTTACTTTCATCATCAAGGAAGGTTTGAAGAGCATTGGACATCGCCGGGTCGTGACACGAAGAAGACGGGCCATTGGGAGGAAGTGACAGCCCTCCTTTACCCCGGACGCAATTGAGGACCGAGCTTGGATGCGGATTGACAACCCAGCGATTCCAACAGTGAATTCCAGCAAGGCTTCGGAGTCGGTCGAATCTCTTACTCTTTATTCTTTCGAAATGATGTTTGTATGCTAAACTCTCTATTTTGTGGATGAAGAACATGATAAATCTAGATCTGTAACTTTTATTTCATCTTTATGAAATTCCTTTTGATTTATTCATGTGTATGATGTGCGCTAATTTCATTCATTTTATCAATTTCATTCCGTGAGCCTACTCTTCCATCCGCCAAGCTAAGCGGTGCTAACGGCCCGTGTAATCCACCACGACTCCGCCGGTGCGAACCATTCCATCCGCTAGCCTACTCGTCCATCCGCCCTTTCGAAGTAGTGCGTTCAAGGCCTACGTAGTCTCCATCCCGCCTAGCGAAGCAGTGCGCTCAAGGCCTGCATAGGAGTAGTTTAATTTTGTTACTTTTATTTTCCATAACCCAAACAACCCCCCTTCGCGTTCCATCCGACTAAAGGACTTCAATCTCAAGTCCTGCCTTAATAGTAAACTCCACCTTACTGTGTTCCTTGAGAGATTCGATACTCGGGGATTACTCCTCATTTTATGTTACTTGAACGATCGGTACACTGCCGTTTTGTGTCGCAGTCGAGCTACCGCCTATAGCGGTGTGTGAGATTAGCGCCATCACTAGACGTCCAGCCGATTGACAATGTAGCCTACTTCTCGCCATTAGACTAGACCTCTAGCCGATTGGCTAGACCTACAGCCGAATGTGCGAGTGTAGCCTGCTTCTCACCATTCGACTCGACCTCTTGCCGATCGGCTAGACATCCAGCTAAAAGTGCGAGTGCGAGCTCAACAGCAAGCGTCCTTCCCCAGTTTGGGACGAGCGGTGAGCACCCAATCACATCGAGTACTCCCCACTCCACGCGAGCACGCCTCGAGTAGCATGGATTCGCTCCTTAGGGGGGCCCTCATTTTTTCCAGGAAAGCTCATTGTGGCATGCAATTAACCTTTCCAAACAATGGGATTCCGTTGTTGGCAGACCGATTTGGGTTGCGTTTAGTAAAACCAAAAGACGGAATTCCGCTTTTTGCAGACCGTTTTGAGAAAACTATAAATAGACCCCCAAGGGCATATTAGGAGGGACTTTACTTCCTATCTCCTTTGGCTATTTCTGGTTTGGCGAAAGCTCCTACCTCTCTTTGTCATGGTTTTTGGGCTGACAGTCAGGTGCTCTCCGGTGCTCTCTAGGGTGCCCAGCCTCAGCATTGGTTTGGGAGGGGAAACTCTTTTTGATCTTCCGGGTTAGTGGCGGGGCCTCCTCATTGCGACTCGTGGGGTCTGTTGTTTGTTTTTTACATTTGTGAGTGAGGTTCATTGCTCTTAGTGTCTTGACTAGCGTTCTAAATGAGGGGAAGTAAAAACAAGTTACACCAGTCTGAACTCCTCTCGAACTGTGGTTTCCGGGCTTAGAGGTTGAACTGTGGTTTCCGGGTTCAACAATCAATCTTTCCCCTTGAAAACTTGTTTTCAATGAGAGAGTTAGACAAAGTCTCATATCAGGATCTACTGTTTGAGACCATATAAGACTTTCTTTAAATAATAAACAAAGCTAGGGAGAGAAGAATTGACAAAATATGGAGTTTGTTCTACATATACTTTCTCTTTCAAATCTCCATTGAGGAAGGTAGACTTCACATCCATTTGATATACTTTGAATACTTTGTGAGCTGCATATGCTAGAAATAACCTTATGGCCTACAATCTTGTTACTGGTGCAATGGTTTGATCAAAATCTATTCCTTGTTCCCGTCTATATCCCTTTGCAACCAACCTTGCTTTATTCTTGATAATAACATTGTGGTCATGGGGCCTTGGGACCTTCTTCAAAACTTTACACCTCTTGAAAGGGTTCAACTCCTCTTGCATAGCCAAGATCCAGGATGGATCAGAGTTGGCTTCATCAAACTTCTTGGGTTCTACCTGAGAGAAAAATCTCAGGTGGAGTACTTCATTCATTGTGCTCCTCCTTGTTTGAACTCCTTGACCCATGTCACCAATAATCTGATTCTGTGGATGATCTCTTAAGTGTCTTGTAGCTATTGGCATTCTTCCAGCAGTCTCTTGTGCTCTAGGTCCAACTTGCACCTCAGTCTGCTGTGTTCTTTCTGCACCATCCTGTACATCTTCTGTATGACAACTTTCTTCTCTAATTAATGCATCTGGTGAAGTTATTTCACTTCCTTCTTGCTTATCATTGATAGAGAATTTTTCTAGTTTTTGCTCAGTACCTGCAGCACTATGAGAACTATTCTAGCCTTTATAGATAAGGTCGGTTTCATCAAATACAACATGAATGGATTCTTCTACTACTTGAGTCTTTATGTTGAAAATCCTGTATGCTCTACTATGGGAGCTATATCCAACAAAAACACCCTCGAAAGCCTTTTCAGCAAACTTGGTTATATAATGCTTCTCATTGTTTATGTTGGGAAAATTTCGTTTTGATTTTACTTCACAATTTATCTGTAGGTGATTTTATTTCCTAGGAGTATTAACCTCATTGTATAGAAAGGGTAAAATGGTCATTAGATGTCCTAGGATGTCACACTCACCTTAGAGTGTCAAGACTAGGTCAAGAAAAACACAAAATCAGTTAAGTTAAGACTTGCGTCGAATGGAAGTCGACGCAACTTCGACTTATAGTCGATGCAATTCCGACTAAAAGTCGAAGCAAGTCAATCTGTGTGTCAAAGGATTAAGTCAAGTTGATGCAATGTCAAAAGGAACTCGACACAGAAGGAAGAGCCTATCGAAGCCATCTGGAAGTCGACGCTATTATGAATTCAAATCGACACAGTAGATAAAGTTCAAAGTCCAAGTATTCAACTCGACGGATACGTCAATAAGGACTCGACACAACGTCGACATCTGAGTTCAGCCAGAGCAAAGAAAAAATTTGAAGCTACTTCGATAAATACTCAGAGGTGCGTCGATATGACAGATGATGAAGTCAACACAGTGTCGAATACAGACAAAAAGAAAGCTTTTTATGCTGTCCTTTTAACACCTTTTTAGAAGGACCACAAAGCTAAAGACAATTCTCCAACGACTCATTTATTGCCAAGAATGGAATGGAGTATTCCAGGACACATAAAAAATATTCTTGGAAGCTATTCAATTCTGATGGACGGGTTGGGATCAAAATAAGAAAGGGAAATCAAAGGTCCAATAAGAATTCCTTTTCAGGACAGCCTAAAAGAAGAAAGAAATTCAAAATCACACTGTTCACTTTCAATTGGTATCATAGGGAGGTTGATCACTTACAGGTTAACACCTTGATCAAAAGATTTCCTCACTCTCATTTCATTATTTTAAATTAATTAAAACTATTTTCTAAAGACAATGAGTTCTAAGGATTATGCATCAAAAAGACCACCAATTTGTATTCTAAACAAGTTTACACTCTGGAAGGCCAGAATAAAACTTTATATGAACTCCATTGATGAAGACATTTTTGATGTCATTGTCTCAGATCCCCCATCAACATACACAGGAAATTGCTCCAAGGAGTGAGTGGACAGAGGCTGAGAAAAAGCAGAAGGCATGTGATGCCAAAGAAATAAATATTTCGGTCTCTAGAATGTCAGATGACATCTTCCAGAAAGTTGCTGACTGCCAATTAGCAATAGAGATCTGTGAATCTCTCTCCAGACTGGTAGAAGGAAGCTCTGATGAAAGAAAGGACAGAAAGTCCCTTCCCATATCCCAATATGAGAACTTTCAAAAGAAAGCTGAGGAAAGTGTTGCGGAAATCTATGACCGATTCAACATCATTATCAATGAGCTAAAGAGTCTGGAAAAGGAGATATCCTTGACAGAGATCAATGATAAGATCCTCATGTGCTTCCCAAGCTTATGGGACTCAAGGATCTGGGCCATCAGAGAGTCCAGATGTCATAGAGATATCTATACTGATGCTTTGCTAGGAAAGCTCAAGTCTTATGAGATGCTACTGAAAAGCAGGCTTGAAACAAAGGCAAAGGATACAACCCCAACTCCCATCCAAGAGATCCTTGCATTAAAAGTTGCTGAAGGAGAGCCCACCACTCCTGAAGATGAATTGTTTAGTCTCCTAGCAAGGAGTTTCATAAAGTGGGTCAAGACAGAAGACTCAAGGAGAAGAGAGAGGAGCTCAAAGCACAGATTTAATAAGACTCCAAAGAAGGAGGTGATTTGCTTCTCCTACAACAAGCCACGTGATAGTACATTATTTAAAATTTTTGTTATATAATATTTTAATAATAATTAGTTTATTTTTATTTAGTTTTAGTTTAATTTCTGTCTAATTTGCTTTCTTTTGTATTTTTAGGTAATCTGGGGCTGCTAATAACAAATTCAAGCCCACAATCATGTTCAGGGGAAATAAAGGAACAAATCTACAAAAATCCTCAGCACACGTCCTAGGTCACGGGCGTGATCTTGGGGTGTGACCAGGGTCACGGCCATGTTCCACCTTCAGCTCCCAGAAAACTTTTGCCAGATCTGATTAATATTGCACGCCCCTCTATCATAGGTGTGACAGAGGGCGTGACCTTCAGGTCACGAGCGTGACTCGCCCGACAAACCTTCAAGAGATGCAGTTTCCGCTGCCGAGCCATTTCAGCTTACACGCCCTTGGTCACGGGCATGACCAACGGGTGTGACCCTCCTATTGATGAAATTTAGTGGTTTTTCTCCCAACGTCCTCGGGCTTTCAAGATGTCGGTTCCGCACCTTACACGCCCTAGGTCACGGGCGTGACCTAGGGGCGTAACCTAGGGGCGTGACTTCCAGAACTTTTTCCTACCTATTCCTGCTGCTCCCATGAAGTTGGGGATCCTGTCTATGCTTCGATTTGGATCAATTTCTTTTACTTTTCTGCACTTTTATTATTGTATTTTTCCTTTATGCAATTTCCTCTAAGTCTTATGTTTTCAATTACTAGTATATAATTTCATTTCTTGCACTTATAATTTCACATATTATTTATACAAATGTTGCTCTTTAATCATATGTAGCTAATTTTATAGTATTTCATCGGATGAATTCTTAAGTTTCATATTTTGTAATCGCTCATCTTCATAGCTTTAGTTTTAGAATTGTCACGATTCACCTTTGATTCCTATTTTATTGATTTCATATTGCTAGTATATGATAGTCAATTTAGATCCGCATTCTATTTGATCGAAAGATCCATGAATACGAGAAGATCATTCATCGGTGAAAGGAGTTGCATGCACCTCTCGAGAGAGGATGATATAAATCTTCCAGATTGGAGTCCAATCCAATAGCGGGGGTTCACCGCCTAAAGCAAGCTTAGGGGTTTCGACTGGCTGAGGGGTCTTAATCGATCAACTTAAGGTTTGTTTCTTGCCTATTCTCGAGAGAGGCACTTTCATAATTTGGGAACCTCCACGGTCGAATTATTCTATCATAATTGTTACTAATTTAGATTTTACAATTTAGTCAACTTAAGAAGGATTTCCGATCAAATGCTCTCTTCTTATTTTTTCTCTTTTATAAATTTTAAACATCTTTTTATATTTAGATAAAATAATATTATTTTGCGTGAGTAGAAGTAATCAACAGACCCGTGGAGTACGACATTATAAATATCCTATGCTACGAACGATATGTGCTCTTGTCTATAGTTCGTAGAATTTGGGGAAATAATATCCTAAATTTTACGTATCAAGTTTTTGGCGCCATTGCCGGGTAGTTATTATTGTTGATATTTTGAAAGCGTAAATTGTATTAATTTTATCATTCTCTTTCCCCGCCACCATTTCTCTTTTTGCTTTTTCTTTTCAAATTCTTTTCTATTAAGTGACGGTTGTTTAATTTTTTTTTTTTTTCAAAAAATATAATGTTATCTCATTTACCGCAAAAGTTGTCGAGCTTCAACATAAGGTCAATCTTTTGGAAGTCGCACGAAAGCACCAAATTAGTTGTAATTATTGTGGTGCGCCTCATCAAAGTGAAGAATATTATTTTCATTCTTATTCTTCAAATTCTTATTATGAAAATGATTTTTCTCAAACTTATGCAAATAATTTTGATAATAATTTTAAAAATCATAATTTTTCATCTGTTAATGAAAATAAATTTTCCAACTTTGATGAACATGTTTTTTCTAATTTTCACGAGAATAATATTTAGCTTTTTAATAATTTTTCTTCTAGCTCCGAAAGAGATTATTCTTCGTGTCAAGCTCACCCGGATAGTTTTTCGAGCGATGAAGTTAAATATTTGGATCCGAATTTTTGTTCTTCTTCTTTTGCGCCGCAAGTTTCGTCCTCTAATTTTGGGCAATTTTTGCAATTTCAATTCGATACTCCTCCCCAAATTTTAGATGAGCATATTATTTCTTCTAGTACTTTTTCTCCATCTTTGGATAATTTTGTTAAGGAGGAACATGATTTTTCATGTAATCCCGTAGTTTCATGCACACCGGATGAAATAGATAAAGAACAAGTTTCTTTCCCTACTTCATCCGGATCTTCTTTTGTTTGTCATGAATTTTCCCAAAATTCTTCTATTTTAGTTCAATCGAAAATTAATGAAAGCTTTGTGTCCGAAAATTTTACTCCGCTTGGCAATGCACTAAATTTTTCTTCAGATAAATTTATTTTAGAAAATGAACAACCGGAGCTTGATCATATATTTTTGCAAGTGCCTCCTCATTGCGAAATATTTTCTGACTCGTTTATTTGTGATTCTTTTTATTCTAATAATTTTCAGGATGACGATGAGTCGTTGCCACCACAAATATTTGATGATCAATATGCCACTCATCTTCATAAATCCAAATCACCTCAGGTATGTCTAGGTGATTTGGATTGGCATCTTCAAGCTCATGGAAAAAAGAGAATCACATATTAAGCGGAGTGGCCGGGCGACTAATTTTGGCACATTCATCGAAGCGTGAATTCAGGGAGTTGCCTGTGCATGTTTCTTTTAGATTTTCATTTTGTTAACAATAACTGTCTAGCTTAAAGACGAGAAAAATAAAACGCTCTTGGGAGACACCCCTTGGTTATCTTATTTTTCTTGCCATTTACTTTTTTTAGCATTTTATTTATTTTTATTTTTGTATTCCCCCCTCCTCCTACTTGGATTTTAAACATTGAGGACAATGTTTATCTTTAAGTATGGAGGTGTGTTCACTTATGTTCTATTTTTTTCAAATCCAAAAAAAAAAATTTAAAAACTATTTCTTTTCGTTATTTTCAATTTTGTTATTAAAAATTTATAACATAAAAAAAACGTTTTCTTTTAAAGTCTTATGTATTTGTGTATTATTTTCTTTTTATGTGAATTAAAATAACAAAAAAATTATAAAAAAATAAAAAAACTAATTTCTTGCGAAAGGGTCGTGTTGGGCTTTCATCCCACGAAACCACATAGTACCTTGCAAGCTCGTCACTGGGTAGCCCTTGGGAAGTCCAAGAATAATAAAATATTTATGTTTTATTTTAATATAAAATCAAAAAAATTAAAAAATTTCTAATAAAATAAATTTTGTAATATTAAATTTCTCCAAACTTCATTTAGACAAGATTAATTATCAGTTTTCTTTATAGGCTTTTTATGGAATCTTCTTTTCATGTATTTCTTTATTTTATGTCTACTCAAAATTTGTTAGATTTAATCTTTAGATGAATTTGAATGAATTTTTCATTATCTTGAATTATTTAGAATATTTCTTAGTTTTACTTTCTCTTTTTAAATATCATAATTCAATTTTGTAGAAATTGTGCTTAATATCTTTAGATTTTACTTATATTAATTTTAGCTCATGGATGCTTAAGATTCCTCAAAATTATTTTCTACGCTCTCAAAATATTATTCTTTGGAATTTTATAGCCTTTAAACCCTAGCCCTTCTCCCACCTTTTGCTTAACCCATTGATTGGCAATATTAAAAAAAAATTATTAAGAGATCATGTGTCATGGAATGAGAGGATAAAATTCATCATTCCTAAACATATGCACCCAAATTTGTAAAAGATTATATGACATGGAGTTGAGAGGAAAAATTCAACACTCCTAAACATATACATTTTGGATATTTAAAGAAGAAGAAAATTTAATAAAAGATGGAAATGAGAGGATAAAATTCATCATTTACCAAATAAAGAAACTTCTTCTATGGCGATTTTACCTATTTTATCCAATATCAATTGCTAATCCAAGGTTAATATGAGAGAGCTTAGATTGTATTTTGATGTATTCTAAAAAGTTTCTTATGAAGTTTAAAATTTCTACAATTTTAATCTTAGATTATTTTGCTTAATACAATTTTTTATTATGAAAATTTAGTTAGAGAATTTTGAAACAAGTATTTATTCTACTTAATTCAATTTATGAATTATAAGTACTTTCTTATGAGTTTAAATTTTATTTTTGATTTGTTTTGATGTAGGTCATATAATACTTAGAGTGCATAATTATGAGTAATTCTTTTTGAATTGTCCTATAGATTCTTCTCATATTTATAAATTGGTTTTGCTCTGGAATAACAAAAGCTTAAGTATGGGGGTATTTGATAGTACATTATTTATAGTAATTTTTATATAATATTTTAATAAAAATTAGTTTATTTTTATTTAGTTTTAGTTTAGTTTCTTTCTAATTTGCTTTCTTTTGTATTTTCAGGTAATCTGGGGCTGCTAAAAGCAAATTCAAGCCCACTATCGTGTTTAGGGGAAATAAAAGAACAAATCTGCAAAAATCCTCATTACACGCCCTAGGTCACGGGCGTGACCTAGGGGCGTGACTAGGGTCACGAACATATTCCACCTTCAGCTCCCGGAAGATTTTTGCCACGTCGGATTGATATTACATGCTCCTCTGTCATGGGCGTGACAGAGGGCGTGACATTCTGGTCACGGGTGTTACTTGCCGGACAAGACTTAAACCCATGTAGTTTCCGCTGCCGAGCTGTTTTAGCTTACACGCCCTGGGTCACGGGCGTGACCAAGGGGCGTGACCCGCCTATTGATGAAATTTGGCGGTTTTCCTCCCAACGTTCCCAGGCTTTCAAGACGTCGGTTCCGCACCTTACACGCCCTAGGTCATGGGCGTGACCTAGGGGCGTGACTTCCAGAACTTTTTACTATAACTTCCTGTTGCTGCCAAGAAGCTGGGGATCCAGTACATGCTTCGATTTGGATCAATTTCTTTTACTTTTCTGCACTTTTATTATTGTATTTTTCCTTTATGCAATTTCCTTTAAGTCTTGTATTTTCAATTCCTAGCATAGAATTTCATTTCTTGCACTTGTAATTTCACTTATTATTTATTAAAATGTTCCTCTTTAATCATGTGTAGCTGATTTTATAGCATTTGATCGGATGAATTCTTAAGTTTCATATTTTGTAATCTCTCATTTTCATAGCTTTAGTTTTAGAATTGTAACGATTCACCTTTGATTCCTATTTTATAGATTTCATATTGCTAGTATATGATAGTCAATTTAGATCCGCATTCTAGTTGATCGGTAGATTCATGAATACGAGAAGATCATTCATTGGTGAAAGGAGTTGCATGCACCCCTCGAGAGAAGATGACATAAATCTTTCGGATTGGAGTCAAATCCAATAGCGGGGTTCACCGCCTAAAGCAATCTTAGGGGTTTCGACTAACCGAGGGGTCTTAATCGATCAACCTAAGGTTAGTTGGTTGTGTATTCTCGAGAGAGGCACTTTCATAAATTGGGAACCTCCACAGTCGAATTATTCTATCATAATTGTTTTTAATTTAGATTTTACGATTTAGTCAACTTAAGAAGGATTTCCGATCAAATGCTCTCTTCTTCTTTTTCTCTTTTATAAATTCTAAACATATTTTTATATTTAGATAAAATAATATTAATTTGCGTGAGTAGAAGAAATCATCAGACCCATGGAGTATGACATTATAAATATCCTATGCTACGAATGATAGGGGCTCTTGTCTATAGTTTGTAGAATTTGGAAAAATATTACCCTAATTTTACGTATCACCAGGGCACATAGCCCCTGAGTGCCCACAGGAACAAAGGGACATGTGCAACAACAAAGATGAGCAGAAGAAGAAGTCTTTCAGGAGGAATGACAAGAAGAAAGCTAAGGGTTTCTTTGCTGAAACCTGAGTGACTCTAAAGCAGAGTTAAGCTCATCATCATCGGAATGTGATGAAGAAGCTGTTGAAGCTGCCTGCATGATGGCATTAGGGATCTCCTCAGATGATGTAGATGAACAAGTATCACTGTTTGACAATTTTGATTTTAATTCAGATGATTTTAAAGCTTGCTTCAAAGAATTTTGCAATGATTATCTAGAGGTACAAAAAGAAATAGAGACAATTAGGATAGAACTAGAGAACCTTAAGAAAGATGATGTATATTTGAGAAATCGGGATTTAATAGGTGAGATCAATAATAATAAATCAGAACTAATTGAATTAAGAAATGAAAATCTAACACTAAGAGAAGAGATAACAAAGGCAAAATCCTTTGAGGACTCTCTCAATGGGAGGATTCAAAAGCTCAAAGATATTACACAAAATCTCTCCATGAGATTTAAGCACCTAGGTCTAGGAGCAGACCCATGCACTAACATTGAAGTCACTAGTAGGCCAGCCTGGAAAAATCCAGTTAGATTTATTAGACCTAGTGAATATCAAACAAGTGAGAAGAGTGCATTATCTAAGGACTAGGATATCAATAATCCAGATAAAATAACTGTATTTAATAGAGGAAAACCAAACAATGAAAAGAAATATCTAGGGAAAAGTAATTCAGAGAAATTAACAAACAACAATCAAAAAGCTAAAGCCAAAAGTGGAATAATTAGACACTCTGCTGACTTATTATATTTGGATACATTTTATACACATCTGAAGTGCCAAAATAATAAACCTAGGTTTGACAAACACATTCTCTGCCATCCAAAAGGATATCATGAAAGACCCTTCTATTCTTTCATAGAACCCTATAATGGTAAAAGCAAAGGGCCCAAGGTAACTTGGGTTCCTTCTAATGTTTGAGCTACTTGTGCAGGATTTGGTAGGATCCCTTCTAGGAGATAATGAAAGGAGAAGGAAGAACTATGGCTTAATAAACAACTAAATCCAACAAGGGAGTGATCTCTTCTCTGAAACCTCTTATTATCTTCTTTAGCTCATGGAAATAATAGAATAAATACTATTTTTAATAAAAATATTGCTGGGAAAAACATCAAGAACTTTCTAAGAAAAGAGAACTATTTATTCTGAGTTGCGTTGAATAGAATTCGCATACCGTCTAATTATAGTCGACGCTTGCTTCAAAAGCAATATGCAACAGATAATTCGAGTTGTGTCGAATAGAATTTGACGTACCATCTAATTCTATTCGACGCTAGCTTTGAGATCTGCCTAAATCAGACAATTCGAATAGCATTCGACGCAACGTCGACTTCATATCGACACATCTGTCGATTTAATACTTGCTCATCAAATTTGAAGGTTCGTCGAGTTCAAATCGACGTAACGTCAACATAACAAGCACGCGCAGCTTCACTTCTAGAAGCTGTTTCGACACATTTTTGCGCGCTAACTATTAATCTTTGTCGACTGTGCTTTGAATACAACCCTAAGTTGCGATGAATTATCTTCCTTTTGGCAACATAGGCGTCGAATTCATTACGCTTTCAAATTTTCTCTCTCTTGCTCTCTGTCTCTCCAGCTCTCTTGTGTTTGTCTCTCTCTCTCTCCCTCTTCTTTTTTGCAGGTACCTTGTCAATGGCTCCTCCTAAGATAAATTTTGGTTTCGATGTGGATGTTGACTGATTCAATGCAGCTGCTGAAAGCTTCAAAACCATTCTCGGCTTATTCCATACAGGTGGGCTAAGAAAGTTGATCTCCACAAGATGCAAGATATTTGATGTAGAATTAACAGAACTGAAAGATAATATCCTGATTGAAGAGGATGGGTCCTTTTGGGGGAAGATCTCTAATACAAATATTCATATCACTGAGGAACTTCTGAACCTCACCTTTGACTTGCAAACAGGAGATGAGCCATCTGAACTAACAGCTGAAGAAACTTGCCAAGCTCTACAGATCATGAATTTCACAAAAGACAAGCCAATCAATTTGAAGAAGATTGATTTAGCTGAAGAATACAGGTTCCTTGTAGATATTGTAGGCAAGGTTCTACTATGTAAAATCTCTGTTCATGATGCCATACCAAAGAAGCAGCTCCAGATCATGGGTGTCCTAGTTCTCAATAAGAAGATCAATTGGGGGAGATGCCTCCTGAAGATGATAGGTCACAAATATGCTCATAAGGAAAATGCATATGTGAGAGTTATGAGTCAAGTACTTGTCCATCACTACCCAGCATTGTGCAAATCAAAAGTAGTGCCCATTCCTCCTGGGAAAAGGATCAATATTGGGATCTTTTCCAAGTGGACCAAGTAGATCCTAAATCCTGGTCAAGTTGCACCTTTTCTTTCTCCTCCTCCTTCTCCAACTCCACAGGACACAGCACCAGATCCCCAAAGGGATAACATTCCAGCATAGGTCCCTGCAGCAGCTCAACAAAATATCATCCCAGTTCCAGAACAACCAGCTCAAGAACCTACACCACAGACTCCTCTCCCACCACAACAACAACAACCATCCTTCACCACTCAAACAGAAAATCCTCCAGACATCCATTCCTTTGATATCAGCTCTCCTCTACCTCAATCTCTCATCCATCAACAATCTCCCAACATCCAATCCTCACCTCTAGTTGACAAAACTCCAGTAGTGGAATCAGATATTCCTCCAGCCATTATATCCACACCTCCACTTGACGCTACCTCCCATTCTACACCTCCATTTGATGTTGAGTAAGTAATTACAAAAGCAGTAGGACTGGCTACTAGCACATTTGCTAACCTACTAGCTACTCAATCCAGAAGGTTCAATAAAAAGTACTCTCAGATGGAGAGTGAAGTGCAAAAATCCAAAGGGTCTTTCCTAGCTCTCAAACCATTTGTGTCATCCTCCTTGGTAACAAAAGAATTCTTAATCTGCCTTGTTAGTAAGTTTCAGAAGGGTCAGAAGATTTAGGAGGAGGAAATGCCTAATCTAAAAAAGAGTGTCTAGGAGAAGGACAAAGATGCTAAAGTTCCTGATCATGATAAACCTACCATATTCCAAACAGTAAGGCTAGAAATTCCAGATGTAAATATCCAGGGGGAGCTCCCATCAACTCAGGTGGAGCTCTTAGAAGATGAAAACACATTGGATGAGGTTGCAATAATTGTTAAGGAGGCTGCTCTGAATGCTGAACAAGATGCACATTCTCAAAGGGAGCTTCCCAAAGAGAATGAAACCCTTCAAGAAGCTGAAGAAGAAAATGAGCCTCTTATATTTATTGCAAGAAAGGTTGTTCCTCTGGTCTTCTCAAGGAAGAGGAAAACTCCTAAAAAAGAATAGTGAATTCCAAGTAATCTGTAATTATGAACACTTTACATTATTGCATCTAGAAGACACAGCTGTTAAGAACAATATGACTATTTGACAATGTATAAAATGGTATGTTATTCCATTCATTAATGTCTTAATTGTTTATGTATAATTGTTTGTATTAAGATTTATGTCAAAGTATGTGTAAAATCAATTTAACAATCTATAAAATTTGTTAAGATAAATAGGGGGACATTGTTGGGAAAAACTCCTTTTGATTTAACTTAACAAATTATCTATAGGTGATTTTACTTCCTACGAGTATTACCCTCATTGTATAGGAAGGGTAAAATGGTCATTAGATGTCCTAGGATGACGCACTCACCTTAGAGTGTCAAGACCAAGTCAAGAAAAGCACAAAATCAGTTAAGTTAAGACTTGCGTCGAATGGAAGTCAACACAACTTCGACTTGTTGTCGACGCAACTCTGACTAGAAGTCGAAGCAAGTCAATCTATCTATCGAAGGGTCAAGTCAAGTTGATATTGGAAATCAATGCAGAAGGCAGAGCCGGCTGTCGAAGCCATCTGAGAAGTCAACGCTACTTCAACTTCAACTCGACGCAGAAGATAAAGTTCAAAGTCTAAGTATTCAACTCGATGGATACGTCGATAAGGACTCGACGCAACATCGACATCTGAGTTCAGCCAGAGCAAAGAAGAAATTTGAAGCTACATCGATAAGAACTCAGTGGTGCGTTGATATGACAGATGATGAAGTCGACGCAGCATCAAATACAAATAGAAAATGAAGCTTTTCTGCTGTCCTTTTAACACCTTTTCAGAAGGACCACAAAGCTAAAGACAGTTCTCCAATGGCTCATTTATTACCAAGAATGGAATGGAGTATTACAGGACACAGCAAAAACATTCTTGAAAGGTATTCAAATCTGATGGATGGGTCGGGATCAAAAGAATAAAGGGAAATCAAATGTCCAATAAGAATTCATTTTCAGGATAGCCCAAAAGGAGAAAGAAATTCAAAATCTAATAATATAAAATAAGTATGCTGAAGAGGAGAAGACACAGAAGATTGATCACATAATAATTCATCTATGACAGGGTTCTTCTTCTTCTTTCTCCCTTAACCCCAAGACAAAAAAAGTGTTCTCTCTGCCCAGAAAAAGAATACAACTGCTTCTTCTACCTCATCACACAACAGCTAGTTTACAAGAAGTGCACAGAGAATAAGAATCAAGCAAATAACCCTTGCAATCATCACAATCATAAGCAAGGGTTCATCATATTCAGATCTAGTGAAAAACAGAAGTTGGAAATTGCTTCTAAAGAATTCTGAAAGAAGAATTCTACTCTGCCTTTTCTTTCTTTCTTCTCTTTATTCTTTTCACTTTAAAGAGTTGTAAGAATCCATCTTTCAAAGGATTCAGTGGTTCTAAGAGTCTCCTTATCAAAAGACTCAGTGGTTCAAGATTTCCATATCAAAAGATCTGGATTGGTTCTAAGAGTCTCCTTATCAAAAGACTCAGTGGTTATAAGAGTCTCCTTATCAAAAGACTCGGGCACAGGTTGTACAATCCTACCAGGGAGGTAGAAGAGAGGAGTACCAACATTTTGGGGAACCTCTATAAAAATTCATGTGTCTAATGTGTTGGATTTTCTATGTTGTCCCTATTTCTATTTTCTGTGTTTATATTTCCTACAACCCATGTTTACTTTATTCTGCCTTTTGGATTGCTGATTGCATAATACTTAGTGTTTTTATTGTGTGTGCATAATTAGGATAGAAAATATTTAAAACTCTATTCACCACCCTCTTGAGAATACTTAGAGGCACACTGTGCACTTTCAGTTTAGCATATAACACTTACTTCCAAAGATCTTAAAGTAGGCTAGGGTTGATTTTCTACCTTTCACAAGCTCATAGGGAGTCTTGTTGTGATTCTTGTTGATTAATACCCTATTTTGCACATGACAAGCTGTGTTGCCAGCCTCAGACCAGAAATATTCTACATGTGAGGAGTCACTCAACATAGTTCTACTAGCTTCAATAGGGGTTTATTCTTTCTCTTTGTAACTCTATTTTGTTGAGGAGTTCTAGGAGAGGAAAACTCTTGAAAGATACCTAGACTTTCACAAAACTTGGTCATGAATCCTTATTGAAATTCAGTTCCATGGTCACTTCTAATTTTGGCAACAGAACTGTCCACTTCATTCTAGATTTGCCTGACAAAGTTGGTGAATATCTCCATGGTATTTGATTTTTGTTTAAGAAAGAACACTCATGTGAACCTATAAAAATCATCAACAATTACAAGTTTATAAACTTTTCCTCCTAGGCTGTGAATGGGCATAGGACCAAACAAGTCCATGTGCAGCAAGTGTAAACATCTAATGGAGTCCTTAACCACAATTGGTTTGAATGAAGCCTTCGTTTGCTTGCCCATTTGGATGCATGGCAAGGGCTTTCCTGAACACATTTTCACTTGGGGCCACCTCTAACCAAAATTTCTGATAAGTGCTTGTTGATAGTCTTATAGTTAATGTGAGCCAGTCTCCTATGTCATTGCACACCGATACCTGCTCTATTCTCAGCCATAAGACAGATAGAAGAATCTGAATTTACACATAAGAAATTAAGGCAATAGATATTTCCACGCCTAGTGCCAGTTAGTATGATCTCTTCAGATTTCATAATCAGACACTCATCCTTGTGGAATATTATCACATATTTGACTTATGCTGATCAGATTGTGCTGCAATACTTCTACAAAAGCTACCCTTGTGATGGTGACTATGCCATTGGAGATCTTACCATAGCCTTTTGTCTTTCCTCTGTCTGATCCTCCAAAATGGCTTTTCAACCATCTTCTATTGAGGAATATTCAGTCAATAGGCTTCTTGTTCCAGTCCTATGATTGGAACATCCACTGTCCAAGTACTAGATAGGAATGTGGTTGGTCTTTGGACATACGTGCAAAAGAAAATCATTTCTACTTAGGCACCCAAATTTTGTTGGGCTAGATTCTTGTTAGCATTAGAAATTTTCTTCAGCTTTTGACCAATCTAAAGAGCATTATGGACTACTCCAGGTTTGGATGCAGGCTTTCCATTAGTTTCCCTTAGATCTATTGGATTATACTAGCAGTCAATGCCAAAGTTGCCAACTTTTCCACAGCACCAACATTCAAACTTGTTGTACCTTCATTTTGGGCTCACAATAGAAATTGGATAGCTTTTCTAGTGGTTAGAAGGATATCTAAATTTTATTGCATGTGATTATTTGCATGTCATATGGTGATGTGCTAGTTGTGACTTAGATTGCACAGCCACTGCCTTACCCTTCCTTGTAGTTCTCCTTTCAGATGTATTTTCTTTTCCCTTGGTTCTGGTGTTAGTACCAAACACAAAAGGGCCATGATCTTTCATTTCAATTTCTTCATGAGCTCCTTTGAAGGCACTTTTTCCATTGTGCACGTCCTTTGTTCCACTTGTGGAGCACTCATTTTTGCATTGTCCATAAACACTATCTTGTTCATAGCTATTTGAGGCTAGCAGAACCTTTTGAAAAATAGTTAGTTGGGTTGGTACCTTTCCCATGGCATCTATCTTCTCTCCTCCCTTTCTCTCATACCCTACACTGCTTCTATTTGGTGCTGAGAAGCTATCAATTATAGGAAGAATAGTTTGCTTCTTAGAAAACTTAGCAACTAGCTTCCTCTCACTGAGGAGCGCTCATTGCAATTTCTTGATGGTTCTTTCTTTTTGAACCAATAGATCAACTTGAAAATCAGTTATTTTCTTGAACTCAATTATCTTAGAGTTCATCTGATAGATCTTATCTAGCTTCTCATCAAGTTGGGATTTAGGGGTTTGTGATACTCAATCTCCTCCGCCTGCTTCTTAGCAAGTTTTTTGTTATTCTTCAATGCCTCGAGGAGAGCACCAAAATTCCCAACCATCTCATCAAATTTGTTCTCTGATTTAAAGTCATCCTCATCATTGGATGATGAGCTTGCCTCCGACTCATCATCAGTCTCACAGTCAAGTATTGATAGAGAAGTTTTAATTTTTATCTCATCGGGATGGGAGTCATCTTGATCTTCCCCTTCAGTCATAGCCATGATCCCACAACTATCATTTTGTTCTTCAGTGTCATTGTCAGATAGTGATAGAGGAGCTATGATGCCTATCCTGGCAGCAGTTTATTCCACTTCTTCTGTCAATGCAGTCAACCCAACATAGGCTTCTTCTTCATCAAACTCAGAAGATCTTTAGTCACTATCACTCAAGGTCTTTTCCTTCTTTTCCAAGAGGCTCTTCTCAGACTTCTTGCTTGAGTGATACCTCTTTTCCTCATACTTGTTGCTTTTGTTTCTCTTTGATGGGATCAGTAATCATATGTCCTGATTTTCTGCACCCAAAGCAAAATATGTCAGCAGAAATGACTTTATTTTGTTTAGATTCGTACCTGACCCTCTTGGGTCTCTTTTTGAACTGTCTAAATTGTTGTGATTCTTTTTGGAGATAGAGGAAGAGGGTTTACTCTTCCATTTCTTCCTTCTTCTCAACAGTTTCTTCAGCTTCCTTGTGAACAAGACCATGTCTCCATCTGATAGTTCTTCTTCAGAAGAGCTGGGTTCAGATTCCTCTTACTCAGCTGGTCTTCTTGGAGGGGATGAGTCCTTCTATTTTCCTCTTTTATAGCTCTCAGCCTTCAGGGCCACTGATTTTTATTTGATGTGCCCTTCTTCACCTTTCCTGGTATTCAAGTGCAATTCATAGGACGACAATTTCCCAAATAAATTTTAAGGCTGGATGTTGCCCAGATTTCCAATTTCTCTTATTGCACATATCTTAATGTCCCATTCCTTGTCGAGGGAGCATAAGAACTTGTCATTTAGTTCATAATTTGTGAAGGATCTTCCATAGTTCTTTAGTCCATTCACTATCCTAAAGAATTTCTCATAGCAGTCTTCTATAGTGTCCTTCTTCTCTTGCCTGAAACTTCATATTCTTGATTCAACAGGGACTTCCTGTCATCCCTTACTTTCTTTGTGCCTTGCATGTACACTATTTAAGTGTCCCAAATCTCTTTGGATGTTTGACAGTGAATGAGGTTTTGAAATATGGAGTCATCAATGGCACTAACTAAAATATTTTTGGCTCTTTTATCCATAGTGGACAAGATGAATTCATCTTTTGTCATCTATGATAGTCTCTTGTGAACTCTCAGATTTACATCAATAGATGAGACCTTCATGGGGAAGAAAAGTCCCTCTTCAATGGTGCTGAAAATCCTAGAGTTAGAGGCCTCCAAGAAGAGCTTAACCCTTATCTTCCATATTCCAAAATTTTCCTTCCTGTAGATAGGAAGCTTCATAGAGCTTAATTCCTTATAGCTCTCTACAGAAGTCATGATGTTTTTAGACTTTTAACCCTAAAAGGATCTTGTTCAGCTGTGAAGCCTTTTTGGACAACCAAGCTCTGATACCACTTGAAATATAAGGGTTGTCTAATTACCTAGAGGTGGGTGAATAAGTGTTTTAATCTTTTTAAGCTTTCTTTTGATTTTCTTCGTTTAAGCACAGCAAACAATAAGCAAGCACAATTCACAGCATAGTACACCAAGATGTATAGCTGTTCTCCAATTATGGGTACATCCACTTTCCCCCTTCACCTATCTAGCAGAGTGCTATCTTAGGCCAACTTCTCCAAATTTCTCATATCAAAAGATCTTACACTCAGAGTCCTTAACTCCAACAACTCAGGAACAACAGTCCCATACCTCAGACCTTCAACACAAGGTCCTACAACTCAAATCATTAATCACAAGATCCTACAATCAGGCCAAAATAGCCCTACCTCAATCTCTTCAACAAGAGATCTACACTCAGATCTTATCAAAGACCCTACCTCATATCACAATGATCCTACAACTCAGATTCCCACTAGAATCCTACAACAAACTCAGATCCAAATCGGATCCTACAATTACAAAGAAGATGTAAATATTTTGACTCAAACAATAACACTTGAGTCTTCAATAGAAGCACTGTGAAGGCTTCATCTTCCTTGACCAGCACTTGAATATATTTGCTTGGAATGAGTTAGACTGAATCAAGAAGACTTTTACTAGAGAGAAAAGTTCTTCAAAAAGAATGTTTTTCTGTTGAACCTTGGAAGAAATCTCTCTCAGGTTTGTAGTTGCTGAAGACTTGGTAGAATTATAAAGCTTGAGCACTTGCAAAATTCTTGCACAAAAACCTCTGTAAAATGTATGCACGCGTTCCTTATTGTATGTATGTATATATCTATCTTTTTTGTTTAATTTTCACATCCCTTTATATAGAAGACTGGATCGGTAGAGGCCTTGTTTCTTGAAAAGGAATTCTTCAACGGCTAGATATTTTCCTAAAGGAATGTTCTTTAAATGGCTGCAATCTGAAATCAATGAGTATAATTCATTCCCTCTTAACCTTGATTATTGCAGCAAAAAGAGGAATTCAAATCAATTTGAATAACTGCACAATTTGCGGCATGATCTCAGCAGAAAGCTATTAAAACACGATTCAGGCCGACAAAAATATTGTGAGAAAAATTTTAATTAATGTAGTCGATAAAGTCCATCATCACTTATAAATATGATGCAGTCGATATAGGCCTTCAATACTTATAGACATGATATAGTCGACAATCTGCACCTTAAGAGCACAACTTGATGCAGTCCACACTTAAGCAATCAATCCAAGAAAAATCCTTCTGTCACAGTCTGGACAATGCAACCGATAAATTAAGTATTCTTGTAGTCGATGCATTCGACAAGTTACTTAACTGTCGAGTCGATGTCGTTGATAAATTTTTGAGCTTTACAGTCGATGCAGTCGATAAATGACTTAGCATCCAGTCGATGCAGTTGACATTTTCCTTAGTCATTCAGTTGATGCAGTCGACATTTGACTTAGTCTATGTTTTGCTTCTGTCTTTAATTTCTTTTATCTTTACTATTTTTCCTCGTGATAATAACATGTCTAATATAGGATTAGATCATAGTTCAACATGAGTTTTGCACCTTGAAGGATTACAAGGGCAAAACCCTATTTGAGTGACCATAAGCCTAACACTTTAATAGCCAAGCATTTCATTGTACCTGTCACATCAAAACTTACACAAGCATCAAATACAAGATGTTTATTGTTATCTTGAGGCCTTCTTTAAATCAGGAATCTTGAGGACAATATTCCCAACAGTTGACATGGTGGATTCTAATACAGTCAAAAATGGGGAGATGTGTGTTGCTGACATGGTGGATTCTTATAATGATGTTGATGCAACTATTGATGCAGTTAATTATGATGAAGCCATTGATGTTGTTGATGCTGATGAAGTTGTTGATGCCGATACAAAGTGCACATGAGTCTGTTGCACGGTATAATGATCCAGATAATGTTACTGGAAATAGGTTAGTTGAAGATGATGTTGATGTCACGATTCAAGATGTACATCATGATATAAATTAAAAGACTAGAGACATTGATTCAGGGCGAGCCTCAGAATCAGGGGGAGTCACTTAAGTTGTTTCATGACTCTCCTCTTCCCCTACTCCTGAATAAAGCATGCTTGATGATTCACAAATAGATCATCAGCTGAGTGAAATTATTTCTTCTAAAAATAAGATTACCAGCATTCAAAGAGTAGATGATGTGCTGACATATCCAGACACCTATAAAATTTCTTCTCCTATTAATACTATCACTTTAGGAATGGGTTTTTCATCTACTCATTCATCAGCATTCACGGTGTTCCTCTTCAGAAATGTACATATTAGTGGAAGATATGGAAGGAGAGGAAGAGAAAGGAATACCAAATGGCAGTAATTTACAAAAGCACAAAGAAAAGCATATAAAAAGGAAAAGTCTTATAATACTCCTAAACCCTATGCACTTATTATTATGGATCTAGATGTATATTTTTCTGTACTACTTGTTGATCCAGCTTTAACAGAAGCTCTAACAATTATTAGGGAAGACATGCAGGCTGAAGCTGAGGCTTATGAACAAGACATTCTAAACAAGAGGGCACAATTTTTTTCTCAGCTTCAGGAAGACAAATCAAGGTATTTAACAATTCATATTCGAAGTTAACTACTTGATCGTGAATCCTACAAGTTACGAATCCATGTGTAGTTATTGTAACAGATACTCAAAGAGATAAGAATTTAGGTCTGGGTGTTGATTCAAATGTATATATTTCTTATATAAAGAGATAGAAAGGACCAGATGGACAACCTCTGCCTCCTCCTCCTTTTAAGTTTATAAAGGCTTTTGATTCTCTTACTGTGGTCAAAAATTATAAAATACTAGCTGATTCTTAGCCAGAAATTTTGAGACCAGTCACACCTGGTAAAGAACTTAAATATCTTGACAAATTAGTTGCAATGACAATTGAAACAGGCTTTACAATTAAAAATGTACATTGGAATGTTGAAAAGGATCTGGCCAAGTTACATTATAGTGTAGATGATTTAAGAACATCTAGACAAGGCAAAGAACATGCATTATGAGTATTTTGAGAAAACACTAAAGGCACTTATCTCAGCCTTCACTGTATTCTTAAAGATATACAAGTAAAGTTGTCCCTCCTCTCAATGTATTTACCTCATCTTCTGATTTATATGTAAATGATCTATGATGAAAGTCTTATGGAATGAAAATGAGGGGTGTGCATAGATTCTCTTGTCTATCTATTCTCTATATTTTTATTTCTGCACTCATCTAGAAGTTTGTGATGATTTCTTTCTTATTCAAAAATCACTTAAACCTGTAAAATCAGATATATCAAATATGAGGAGATTGTTGGAAAAATCTCTTCATGATTTGATATATCATATTATCAAAGTGATATTAGAAGATACCTCTGTTGTATAAATGGATTATTGTATATAGGTTGGAATTTAGAGTCATTCAGAATGACAAAGAAGTGAACTAAATCCTCGAGAGTTCTTAGAGTATGACTAACTAAAGAAGTTTACTTTGAGAAGATGTCGACTTACATCGACAAGTAATAAAGGCAAAAGTCAACGTAGGTTGAGAAGTTCTGAATTATGTCTTGATTATGATACTACTACTCAGAGATCAAGTTCTACAGAAGTCAGAGCACAAATGTACATTGAGATATTCTCTTATCTACTCCATCTCAATATACTTCTACTTTCAAGTCAGATTTCAAGAATTCTTGAGTCAGATTTCAAAAGAATATATACAAGATCGCTCTATCTCTCTCTCTGTCTTTTAGATCTAATTCTTTCTTCTTCCCTCCTCTTTGCAAGTTTGAAGAAGATGAACAGTAGTCGTCAATGATCATCTTCTCTTGATCAAAAGACTGCTCATCAAGAAGAAATCACAAGAGGATTCATTGAATACAATTTCACAACAGATTCAACCTTTTTCCAATTGAATCTGATATATCAAGAAAATTCTATGGCTACTTCTCTCTATCCACACAATGCTTAAAAGAATCAAGTCCTCAGAAATTGCTGATGAGAACAACAATTGGGGAAGATAGATCTCCTGCATCTATTCTCTTCATACTCTAACTTTCTAACAGAGTTCTAAGAATCACTCTTCAACAGATTCAGTGTTTTTGATTCACCTTATCAAAAGGATCTAATGGTTGCTTTGAGTCGACCTTATCAAAAGGCTCTCTAATTGGTTTTAATCCTCCTTATAAAAAGGATTCTTGTTTGGTTTATCCACCTTACGAACATGTTATTGGTCTGAAAGACTTTATCAAAATCTCTTATAGTTCTTTGAATCTCTTTATCAGAAGATTTAGTTATAATCGGTTCTAAGAGTCATCTTATCCAAATACTCAGAACTGTCTATAGTGGATTGCCTCTAAGTGGTAGAAGAGGGGACGTACCCAAATTTTTTGAAACTCAAAAAAAATTTGTGTCTTCTCGAATGTATAACTCTTAATTACTTTGTTTGTTTCTCCTGATTACTTCTTTGCTACATTATAATTAACAAACAAGATAATCAGTGGATGTGCTATGAATGATTAAAAACAGAAAAGAAATTTTAATTACTCTATCATCCTACCCTACCTTTCAAATTGGAAACACAATATTCATAACTGATGCCTAATGGTGCTTGTAGATATCAACTTTATATCTATGCTTTGTCACTTCATAAAAAAATTTACTTCAATATTATAAGAAAGGGGATAAGAGGAGCAAGGAGATTTACTCCACTAATCACCATAGGTCATCTATTATGCGCATAAGCATGGTAAAGTTGAGCACAAATGGGATGTAAGTAGAAATTTGATCCCAAAATTAAGATGCATAAAAGTCAAAGAAGAAGACGACGTTACTTGAAAAGCATAGACGCTAATGAAAAAGATAACACTTTCTGCACTATGCAATCATATAGGAAATAACCCATATACGATAACACCAATTTGGAACAATTTTGTGCAACATATCGAGGGGTAGATCTTATATATCTTGGAACCTGTTGGCGAGCAAAAAATAGGAACTAATGATGATTATTTATCCAAATGTACGTTTTGGCAACTGAAATTTCTTGGAAAATTTTTATTTTGTTTATTATCCATGCACATATAGAAGCAAGATATATTAGAAATGTAATGAGAAGAAGAGAAGAAGGTTTTTAAGGTTACATGTAAAAGTCCAAAGTTCATGGAGTTTATTGAGAAGTCCTAGTAAGAATTGTATTTGAGGTTGCTTGGAAATCTCAGTTAGTATAACTCTTGAGCTGCTCGTGTTATAATAGGGGTGTCTTCACCTTGGGGAGGTGATTAGGTGATGTCGACTATTTGAAACTTTTGTAGAATAGTAATAATAAAGGCACAACACACACAACAAACAAAGCACAGACACAGTGATTTATAGTGGTTCCCCAAGATGATGATTCTCTCGGTACGTCCACTGTCCCCCTCCGCCTATATAGCAACTTGCTAGACTCAGCCAAACTCGGTTAATATCAGATCCGCAGATCTTATAACTCATGTCCAGCAAGACCCTACACTCAAAAGTCCTGTTTGACTTCCTACAACTCATAGACCACCGTCTCCTACCTAAGATCCCGCAAGATCCTACACTCAGAAGCACTCTGACTTCCTACCTCAGAGACCATCGTCTCCTAGCCCAGGCTTGGATAGAGCCCTATAACTCAGATCCCTCAAGGAATCCTACAGCTCAGATCTCTAGCAGAGATCCTACAAGTTAAAAGTTTTGGTTACAAAACTTTTCTACAGACTCAGATTGATTTGCTTGAAAGCACTGGAGTCTTCTTGAAGTCTTGATGGAAAAAGACTTCTTTTGGAATATACTGGCAGCTGATGAAGATGATGAACTAAAAATTCTTCTGCACAGGTAGACTCTTCTTTTTGCTGAGAGAACCTTGATCTGCAACAACAACTTTTATCGACCTTTGACTAGGAGAAGATATGAGATATATCTTTAGGATCGTCTTCTCCTTTCTTATGCTTTCTAATAGAACAATACTTGGAGTTGCTGAATTTTTTTTTTAATATTACGATTCAGATTGTTATTCTTGTTAGGGTTTGCAATGTCATCGCATTCCCTTTTATAGGACACGAATGTCTAATGGTCGATTCTGGGACTCACATAATGTCAGAGATCTCCTTACTTAGAAGATGTGATTCATTGGCTCAATCTGCGGCGACAATAAATGACAAGATGCCAAAACTGCACTTTAATTTGAATTCATGGCTTCTGGTCGATCGACTAGATGTCTAGTCGAATCTGCTTCTTCTGGACAATTCCGTGCTGTATAACTTTGCTTCAATTTCTTTTGCACGAAACATCTATATGCCTTGATATCCTTTAAGATGATTTCGCATAGGTATTCTTTTGGACGAATCGTCTACACGAATTGTCTTGGTGACTGATAACTCCAAGATGATAATTCAAGCTTTGTTCTTCTAGACAATTTTTCTGCACGAATTCTTCAAGACGATAAGTTGTTCTTCAGCCTTCTATCCGATTCGCCTACACGAATCGACTTAACCATTCTTCAATGTGATACTTCATTCTTCAGCACAATTTGTCTTGATAGATATGAAGTGCAAGTTTTTCTAACTGATTTGTCTTGAAGCTTCTGAAATGTCGTCTTGGTTCCTCGATGATATTTTGAGTGACCAAGACGATAATTGACTTGGTCAATTTTTTTCATTTGCATAAACCCTTGGCAGAGTCTTCAAAACATCTTGATACTTCTTTAGCCTTCATCAAAGTTATACTTGACTCCTTGTAGGAAAATCAACTTGATATCTATGAAATGTAGTACTAGTCTTGGGTCCTCGACGATAATTTGAGTCACTAAGACGATAAATGACTTAGTCGATTTCTCTTTCAGATGAATACTTAGTAGAGTCTTCAAGCCGGATTATTCTATACGATTCCTTAGCTTGTGCCTTCTGGTCGAGTTCTTCTACACGAATTGGCTGGATAGATCTTTATAATATTCAAGCCGATATAGTGTTGCACTTCAGAACATATCGTCTTTGTGCTTATGAAATATCGTCTTGGCTCCTCGACGACATTTTGATCATAGCTGACTTGATATGTCAAGTCTAATATAGTATAGATCATAGGTCGACATGGTGTTTTACACAATGAGGGATTACATTAACAAAAATATGTCTGATTACACTAAGTCTTGTCTTATATTAAACATGCACTATTATTTACCTGAAATTTCTTAAACAAGAAATCACATTCATCAAAATTGCTCATCTATATTGTGAGGGCTTCTTCAAATTAGGAACATTGTGGGCACTGTTCCCAATAATCTCCCCCTATTTGAAGAAGGCAGAACCCCAAATATAGATGAGTTCACATAGACATTAAAAATAGTATTCATAGATTTAAGAGCACCCTTCAAATTTTTCATATATAAATAAATCTGAAAAGTTTTAGACTAGGTCTAGGCTACGTCATTCCCTTTCTCTAATGATAACACCTCTTGACTCTCTTGCTCTCATGGAAGCTTCAGCTTTAGCTTCTTCGTTCTTTTATCTCTGACTTGCAAAGTAATTGGCAGGTTTAGGAATGTATCTTGGAGGTGCTGAAGGAGTCTTCTTGTTCATGAAGTGTAATCTTCTCTTGGTTTCAGCATCTTCATGTTTCTTCCACTCCACGGCATTATAGAATCTACTCATGTCCACACCTCCTTTGTGGTGAGTTTCCCATGTGTGTAGAATGATATATCTTGAGTGAGGGCTCCACTGCTCAAAGCTGGGATCTTTCTTCCTTTCTTCTCTAAACTTTCTTTTCCTGATCAAAACCTCATCTTGATCAGCAGCAATCTCCTTTCCTCTATCAGAATAAATGACAGTATCATATTCAGTGTCATTGGTTTCAGGAGGTACAAAGTGGCCTTCAGTTTCTTGTTGACTTGGACTGAAATAATATTGCTGTGCTGGAGGGGATTCTTCAGATGGCACATAGGGGGGATGACATAGGGCAATGTGAACATCATTCATCAACCATGCTTCTTGTTGAGCACCCATATTCTCCCCCTTTCTGGCTTCTTCAAATACAGTTTGTTGGAGTTCATCCTTGGAAGCTTCTATTCTTCCTGTCAGACTTTGATTAATTTGCTCTTGATCTTGTAGAATATCATTTTTGTATACTTTCTTGGTTCTGCAGAACTTCAGTCTGGCAGTTAAGGACATATTTCTGCAAGTGATTAATCCCACTTTCTAGGACTTCATCATTCTTGCTCAGTTATTGCTCAATGTTAGATATGTCCGTAGAAGAGCTATCCAGCTTTTCATTCATGGATTTCATCACTTTGACATTGCTATCCACCACTGCAGCTGCCTTCACAAACCATTTGCTGATTTGTGTGTTCACATGATCCATATTATCTTTTAATAGGTTGATCTCTAACATTAGATCAACTCTTACTTTCTTGATAGCATTTGACATATGGTTCTCAATACTCTTCCTTTGACCATTCAGCAGAATCTTCATCTGGTCAATAATGGAGCTTTCTTGACCAGCAATAGATGAGCTTGGAATATCAGCTTGTAGATTTTCTATTGTCTCTTTGACTGCCTCAGTATGATCTTCTTCTACTATCTCAGCATAAGCAGGACTATTTGTCCTTGCTTCTTTTTATGCTCCTGTATAGATCAATAGTTCTCTATAGGAGTTCTGAACTACAATCCTTTCAGTGATTGTTTCAATTATTTCAGAGAGATTTAGGTCCTCTTAAATTGACAACCCTTCAGTGGTGTCTTTCTCAGCATCTTGGACATCCAGTTTAGCAGGAATCTCCCCCTCAACTGAGGCTATCCTTTCCTCACTTCTGAGCACTTCTTGAGCTGAGAGGTCAATGTGGCTCTCCCCCTCAACTAGAGCACAACCTTGTTTTTAAACTGGAAAGCTCTCCCCCTCAGTTGCATTAGGGGTTTCTAGGTTACTTACTTCCCCAACTTCTTCTCTTTCTCCAGAAGATTCCTCTTCTTCCTGGATTTTCTTGCTCACTTTGGAGTTACTAGCCTTCAGCTTTTCTCCAGCCTTTGTGAAGGTGTGACCCCACTTAGCTAAAGCCTTCACATCTATCTTCTCGCGGTAGTGAATTGAGCCTCCCAAGGTCTTGTTGGAGTTATCATTGTGATCTAGAAGTGATCAAACATGTAATGTCACTGCCAACGCGATATGAGCCTGCAGGGTCGCACATAAGAGCATGTGGAGAAGTTGGAAGATTGACTGTGTTGGTAAAGGTTACCAATCACCATATAGAATGGGGGAAGTCCAGCAAAAGTTGCTGTCGGAATTCGTCGGATTCGTCGGAAGTCGTCGGATGGTTCTGTGGAATCCCGACGAATTGTCACAGAAAACCTTCACTCAGCAAATGTTGCCGTCTGATGTGATTCGTCGGAATTCGTCGGATCATTCCGTGGAATCCCGACGAATTGTCACAGAGATCCTTCACTCGGCAAATGTTGCTGTCTGATTGGATTCGTCGGAATTCGTCGGATCATTCCGTGGAATCCCGACGAATTGTCACAGAGACCCTTCACTCGGCAAATGTTTCCGTCTGATGTGATTCGTCGGAATTCGTCGGATTGTCCCGTAAAATCTCGACGAATGTTGTTCCGTGGAATCCCGACGAATTATTACAGAAAACTGTTTCTGTATGGACTGCGGATAGCGATTTTTTAGGTCTTTTATACTTCGGGTATAAATTGACGGTTCAACGGTTCTTCTTCAGCATCCACGATTATTACGCGAAGTAGAAGAAACGAGACGGAAGAAGTTCCGCCTCACGAACCCTAGCCGACGGAAGTGTTCTGCCGTCTCGATCGCCTTCGCAGACCTCCCCTCCGGCGATCGTCGCCGTGATTGTTCTTCCTGGAGCGAACCTAGCAGTTCGTGGAAGTGCAAAGGTGCAGTCGTTCTTCTCCCGGCTCGTGTGGATCACTGTAGAGACGTAGACATTATTCTACGTGAGAACTCTCGCATAGCCGGCGCAAGGACTCTTCTTCTTGGAGCATCTAGGTTGGATTTGATCCAATCCCGCAAAGGTAATTTCATACCTAGCATTTTGTTAACTTCTTGATTCAATATTCATGGCCCGATCAAAGTCTTTTGGGTTTTTTCTCTTTTATTCCAGTGCGCCTACATGTGATGTATGCTTCTAGAAAAACCCAACAGGTCTGATGCAAGTTTAATTCCTCTACTGAGTTGCATAGGAATAGGGAAAGAATTCTCCAAAAGTTAGGGCTTCTCAGAGCATTCTTCATTTTCTCAAACAACACTACTCCCCATGCAGTCTTTTTCTTCAGAATAATCCTTGCCATTAATTCAAATATTTCTTTGGATATTCTGTCATGGGATCCCGGCTTACAAATAAGAACATTCCCAACAATGTATGCCATTAGTCTTCCTGGGGTTGACATTTTATTTTTTGGCAAGGTTCCACTGAGTGACCCCGTATACCCACACCATTTCAGGTCCATTTCAACATCACTGGGGCTCACTTCCTCTTCTTCTCCTTCCAGAACTCCTAACACTTTAAGAGTATTCTCCAGACCATATGCGGTGATATTAATCCAGTGTCCAGCAACATGTGATCAGATAATTTTTCCTGTCGAGGAGATTCTTGCGTTCTTGTAGAATTCCACGACTTCTCGATCAAAAATCTTAGTGTATTCTGAAAGGGCAAACTCTAGTCCCACATTCGTGCATAGAGTTATTACCTATTTTATACTTGCTCCTGTGATCTCTAATCCTCCTCTTACTAGTTCACTTCCTACATTGAATGCCTATACTGAATTCTTCGACGCCATTTAATTTGGATTCTTGAAAGAACGTGAGAGGGTTTGTGAGGGTTTTCGGTGGGATATTAGGAATGATGAATGCTTGACCTAATCAAACATCCGACTATATTTATAGATAACTTTTTGAGGAAGCCAAGAAGCGCGCACTGTTCGAACCAAAAATGTACAGGTCCACACTTGCTCAACTTTGATAAGGAGAGGGAAAACCGTTGGGTGGTCGGTTACTTTGAGTAATGAGTGAAGGAGTGAGAGAGGGAGAAAAGAGATGGTTGAGAGCAGGAAAGAGGTCACCTGGGGAGACGGGAGTTGATAGAGTCACTAAGGTCGCCGAGGGAGATTGCCTGGCCGGAGGGAGATCGCCCAGGCAAGGCAGAAAAGGTCTCCGCGGTCTTAAAACTGGAGACCACTCAAGTCACTGGCTGGGGTTGGAAATGCCCCGAAAGTCCTTTTTTTGTTACCCCTACCACTCTATTTATAGGAGTGGGACCTTCCCAAACGGGCAGGGCTAGGAAAAGCAGGCTACCCAATCTATGAGTGATCGAAAGAGGGGAGATCACCCAGGCGATGGGAGATTGCCCAGGAGATGTGAGATCACCCATGCTCGGGGCTCGGCGAGGGAGAGACCGCTCATGTGGTGGGAGACCGCCCAAGCTCGGCGAATTGGCGAGATTGCCCGGGCTCAGCGAACTGGCGAGATTGCCTGGGCGGTGGGAGACCACTCGGGCTTGGCGAATTGGTGAGATCGCCCAGGCGGTGGGAGACCTCCCGGGCTCAGGGAACTGGTGAGATCACCCGGGAGGTGGGAGACCGCCCAGGCTCGGTGAACTGGCGTGATCGCTTGGGCGATGGGAGACCGCCCGGGCTCGGCAAACTGGCGAGATAGCCAGGGTGGTGGGAGACCTCCCGGGCTCAGCGAACTGGCTTGATCGCCCATGCGGTGGGAGACCTCCTGGGTTCGGCGATCTGGTGCGATCGCCCAGCCGGTGGGAGACTGTCTGGGCTCGGAGACATGGCGAGATCGCCCGGGTGGTGGGAGATCACCCGGGCGGCGGGAGACTGCCCGGGCTCGGCGAGATCGCCCGTCTGGCAAGATCGCATGGGTTGCTTTGGTCGCCTTTGGGATCGTCGATCATCTGCAAAAAGTCAGCTCGGAGGGGATCGCCGATTTCTGGGTAAACACATACCTTTTTATGTAGATTTGGATTGTCTGATGTTGTGATCTTTATTGACGTCCGTGATTGCTTCTTTTAAATAAGAAGTCTTTTTTGTTCCTCAGCGTCTTCGCATTCGGCAATGCTCATATGAAAACGCACTGTCCTGCACTCAACCCTCTTCCTAGACTACCTACTGTCCAAATAGCATTTTGGCGTGTGGGTGTTATTTGGACCTTCCTGCAAAACAAGGTTATCTTATCTTAGGAACCTAGATTATTCTGAGTCCTAGATCATTATTAGTTCCAAAAATTGGCATCTTTGAGACACAGCAGCTGACAAGCCTCGCGCTCTTTTCCCTTGGAACTATTGGGTTGAACCAACAGTCTAAGGCAAAGTGTCCAACTTTGCCACAACACCGACATTCAAATCTATTAAACCTCCTCCTCTGAGACACCTTCTGAATGAGATGAGGGTGATGGTGAGCAGAGGAGCAGGCTGCTATTTGATTAGCATTTCCTGAATGGGACTCATGACTGTGCATGATGACAGTTGGGCTGCATAGTCACTTGTCTCATCTTAGGAAAAGGCCTTTGAGTAAGGACCTTTTCCTTTCCTTTGGAAATTGGTGTTGTCAAGCCAAACACATATGATCCTTGATCTTTTCTTTGGATCTCCTTATGATGTACCTTGAAGGCTTGTCCAGTGTTTTCTCTCCTTGATATCGGTGGCTTGGTTCCACTGGTGGAGCAAATATTGGAGAGACATCCATTGATCAAATCACTATCATACATGTTGGATGGCAATGTGACTTTCTTAAAGATGGTTCTTTCTTTGGATTTCTCCATCTTCTCCATATTTTATCCAATTCCTCCTCTATAGGGAGATGAGAAACTGTCTATGATTGGGAGCACAACCTTTGGCTGTGAGTAGCTTTCCACAAGCTTCCTTTCAGCAAGGAGCTTGGCCTCCAAAGACCTAACTACTCTACTCTGAGCATCATGCTGCTTTTTAAGTACCATGATTTCATAGGACATCCTAGTGATATCCTTGGTTTTCTCATCTACTTGGGATCTGAATGACTCAAGGATCCCTATGAAAGTGGAGTATTAGTTCTCATTTATTAAAAGTCTTATTTAACTTTGTTTCAAATTAAGTGATATATATAAATATATATATGAGTGTTGATTAAGAAAGTAAAAAACAAGCACATAACTAGATGATACAAGATATATAGTAGTTCCCCAAAACCTGGGTACATCTACTCTTCTACCCACTGGTAGGAATCCACTAGGAGGTTGTTGATAAGGTGCCCTCTCACCAAGGTGATTTTGATAAGGTGTCCACACACCAAGGTGATTTTGATAAGGTGTCCACACACCAATGGGAGTTTTGATCAGGTGCCCAATTCACCTATAAGCTTTTGATAAGGTGCTTATAAACCAAGCTGCAGGTTTCTGCTAAGGTGCCATGTCACTGGGAGTAAACTTTTAAAGGTAGTTTTAACCCTTTACAAGATGGGAAGGAGAAAGGGAAAAGATATATTGTTCTTCTCTTTTAGCTGAGAAGACACTTGAAAATCCTGATTGGATGTTGAGTTGGATCTTGATGAAGATGGGTGAAGAGAGCTCCCCCTGTCTGATTTAGTTGTGGAGGCTCCTTGGTTCCGAATCCTCTATTTCAAATGTATTGAGTGGATCACCTCTCATTGTTCTCTGTCGACCTTCTCCTTATTTATAGCTATGTGTATTAAGATAACACTATAGGAGTGAAATCAATTAGTAGATAGAGTATTAGAAAGAGAGAAATATTTCCATAACTATTATATCTATAGAAAGAAAGAATTCATTTTGATTTCAAATAATATCCATAATCAAATTAATCAATTTAGCCAAGAATCAATTAGAGGGAAAG
Source organism: Dactylorhiza incarnata (assembly GCA_033032865.1). Classification (NCBI taxonomy): domain Eukaryota; kingdom Viridiplantae; phylum Streptophyta; class Magnoliopsida; order Asparagales; family Orchidaceae; genus Dactylorhiza; species Dactylorhiza incarnata. Next base: position 404,191 of record JAWHQI010000464.1, on the reverse strand, counting down.
AATGATTCATAACGGCTATAAAAGAATAATATTATTCCATATAAATCAGATCTATAGAAAGAAGGAAAGAGATCTGGTGTTATTTGAATTTAACATAGTAATCGACGTAAGTGTCGAATTCATCCTAGCTGGACGTCGAGAGGAGAATAAGGAAGGTGCGTCGACTAAGGTGCGTCGACTAGAAGTCAGAGCTACGTCGACATAGGATACGTCGAATTCTTATTAAAGTTACTTTGACTCATTCTGAAAGAAACGTCGATAACATTTCGACGTTGCGTCGAATACTATTCGACGCATATTTACTTAACCTTTATTTTTCTTTCTTAAAATTCATATTCAACTCATTTTGGGGGTTAAGACAAATCATTTTCCCAATAATCTCCCCCTATTTGTCTTAACCCTATTCAGAGAATAATTGAATCAGCATTTAATCAACACATCAAAACATATTTTATCAAAAGAGATATATTAGGAAATCAGAAAAATCATTTTCAGAGAATAAGGGGAGAATAGAGAACTAAGTGATCTTTGTGATTTCAGGTGTTAGCCTGTGTGAACAATCAACCTACCTCTGATACCAATTGAAAGCAGAGTATTACTTCTCATTTATTAAAAGTCTTATTTAACTTTGTTTCAAATTAAGTGATATATATAAATATATATATGAGTGCTGATTGAGAAAGTAAAAAACAAGCACATAACCAGATGACACAAGATATATAGTAGTTCCCCAAAACCTGGGTACATCAACTCTTCTACCCACTGGTAGGAATCCACTAGGAGGTTGTTGATAAGGTGCCCTCTCACCAAGGTGATTTTGATAAGGTGTCCACACACCAAGGTGATTTTGATAAGGTGTCCACACACTAATGGGAGTTTTGATCAGGTGCCCAATTCACCTATAAGCTTTTGATAAGGTGCTTATAAACCAAGCTGCAGGTTTTTGCTAAGGTGCCCTGTCACCGGGCGTAAACTTTTGAAGGGAGTTTTAACCCTTTACAAGATGCGAAGGAGAAAGGGAAAAGATATATTGTTCTTCTCTTTTAGCTGAGAAGACACTTGAAAATCCTGATTGGATGTTGAGTTGGATCTTGATGAAGATGGTGAAGAGAGCTCCCCCTGTCTGATTTAGTTGTGGAGGCTCCTTAGTTCCGAATCCTCTATTTCAAATGTATGGAGTGGATCACCTCTCATTGTTCTCTGTCGACCTTCTCCTTATTTATAGCTCTATGTATTAAGATAACACTATAGGAGAAAAATCAATTAGTAGATAGAGTATTAGAAAGAGAGAAATATTTCCATAACTATTATATCTATAGAAAGAAAGAATTCATTTTGATTTCCAATAATATCCATAATCAACTTAATCAATTTAGCCAAGAATCAATTAGAGGGAAAGAATGATTCATAACGGCTATAAAAGAATAATATTATTCCATATAAATCAGATCTATAGAAAGAAGGAAAGAGATCTGGTGTTATTTGAATTTAACATAGTAATCGACGTAAGCGTCGAATTCATCCTGGCTGGACGTCGAGAGGAGAATAAGGAAGGTGCGTCGATTAAGGTGCATCGACTAGAAGTCAGAGCTACGTCGACATAGGATACGTCGAATTCTTATTAAAGTTACTTCGACTCATTCTGAAAGAAACTTCGACAACACTTCGACGTTACGTCGAATACTATTCGACGCATATTTACTTAACCTTGATTTTTCTTTCTTAGAATTCATATTCAACTCATTTTGGGGGTTAAGACAAATCATTTTCCCAACACCCTATCTCCTTAGCAGAGATTTCTGAGATTGCAAAGGAAATATATATTTAGGATCGTCTTCTCCTTTCTTAAGCTTTCCAATATAATAGTACTTGGAGCGGCGGAAAATCTTTTTTTTTTTTTTGATATTTTGATTCAGATTGTTATTCTTGTTATGGTTTGCAATGCCATCACATTCCCTTTTATAAGACCCGAATGTCTAACGATCGATTTAGGGACTGACAAAATATCATAGATCTCCTTCCTTAGAAGACGTGATACTTTGGCTCAATCTGCGGTGGCAATAAATGACAAGACGCCAAAACTGTGCTTTAATTTGAATTCATGGCTTTTAGTCAATTGACTAGAAGTCTAGTCGAATCTGTTTCTTCTGGACAATTCTGCGCTATATAGCTTTGCTTCAGTTTCTTCTGCATGAATCTTTTAGATGCCTTGATATCCTTTAAGATGATTTAGCATAGGTATTCTTCTGGATAAATCGTCCACACGAATCGTCTTGGTGGCTGATAACTCCAAAACGGTAATTCAAGCTTTGTTCTTCTAGACAATTTGTCTGCATGAATTCTTCTAGATGATAAGTTGTTCTTCAGCCTTCTAACTGATTCGTCTACACGAATCGACTTAACCATTCTTCAAGGCGATACTTCATTCTTTAAAACAATTAGTCTTGAAACATATGAAGTGCAAGTTCTTCTAACCGATTTGTCTTGAAGCTTCTAAAATGACGTCTTGGTTCCTCGATGATATTTCGAGTGACCAAGACAATAATTGACTTGGTCAATTTTCTTCATTTGCATAAACCCTTGGTAGAGTCTTTGATTCACCTTGATACATCTTTATCCTTCATCAATGTTATACCACACTCCTTGTAGACAAATCGACTTGATATTTATGAAATGTCATCTTGGGTCCTCGACGATTGATGAGTCCAATTTATATACTGTTTTTCGGACTCATCCGGGCAGCTTTTCTTGCTTTTGTACTTCAGTTTTTGTTAATATTTGTTTATTTTCACCTTGTTCATACTTGTGCTTGAAGTGCCTGTTGTAGTGTGCAATTGCACACTACGTTGCTGGGGGTAAGCACATTGTGCTCCCCATCGTTTTGTTTCTATTTTTATGATGGTGCTGGAGGTGTATTCCCAGCTGGGCTGCTATGCTCGCAGGTGGCCGATCCATCCCCTTTTGCCCAGAAATCATGATTTTGTACAACGCACGGTCGTGCGTTTTATTGATGCACGAATGGCTGCGGTCGCGCGCCTTCATCTGGGTAGAAAACGATGATCTGATTTTGATCATGCATATTTACGCATGGGCAGTTGCCCGTGCGCGAAGGAATCGCACAATCGACCTGTTCAGCCTTGTTCTTAGCTTTTCTGAATTTACCCGTGCGTTTTGACGCACGGGCGGATTCAGTCGTGCGCGAAGGAAACGCACGGGCGCTGCTGCTTCTTCGTCACGACAGTTTATTCATTAAATAACGCACGGTCGTGCGTTCGACCGTGCGTGATCTATTTTTTGATCATTTTCTATAAAAGTTGCAGCTTTCGACCTAAACCAGAGAGACCGTACACGCTGTACAGCTGCGCCATTTTCGCCATTTCCACTGAGGTTTCGTCCCTTTGGGCCTCCTCCATCATCCTCAAGCTCTAAGGAGAGGGATTCAACCCTACATCCACCAAGATCCAAGGAGAAGGAAGCTAGGTCGGTTTCGGATCATGACACAAAGAAGACGGGCTATTGGAGGGTAGTGACAACCTTCTCTACCCCGGACGCAGTTGAGGACCGAGCTTGGACGCGGATTGACAACCCAGCGATTCCAACCGTGAATCTACAACAATACTTCAGATTCGGTCGATTTCTTGCTCTCCCTATCTTTGTATTGGTAGTTGTAGTTATTAGATCTCTTGTATTTTGATGATGAGCACTATAAACCTTGTTATATAAGTTATTTCATGTCTATGTGAAATTATCTTTTGTTTATATGTGTGTATGAGGTGCGCCGCCATCCATTTTCCGTTCCGCCATCATGTTCGTGTGTCGCACTAGCAATTGCTAGTGGCGTGCTTTTCGACGAGGTGCTTGCGACCCTCATTCCGCTAGCCTACTCGTTCATCCGCCTAGTGAACAGTGGCGAAGCGGCCCGTGTAATCCATTCGCTTAACGAAGCAGCGCGCTCAAGGCCTGCATAGTTCGATTCCGCTTGCCTACTAGTCCATCCGCCCTAGCGAAGCAGCGCGCTCAAGGCCTGCCTAGTTTCCATCCCGCCAAGCGAAGCATTGCATAGCGGCATTGCATAGGAGTAGTTGTAGCATTTTCTTGTATTTCCACAAACCAACCCCCCCCCCCCTTTTCCGCAATCCATCCGACTTAAGGACCTCAATCTCAAGTCCTTTCTCAATAGTTAACTCCACCTTACTGTGTTCCTTCGAGATCGATACTTGGGGATTCACTCCCACATTTAATATTACTTGAATGATCAGTACACTGCCGTTTCGTGCAGCAGTCTTGCTACCGCCTATAGCGGTGGGCTAAGATTTGCACATCAAGTTTTTGGCGCCGTTGCCGGGGAACACGGTCGTGTGAGTTTTCTGGAGAGGGAGAATCTGAGATTAAAGCCCTTCCATTTGTTTATTGCATTCTTTTGCTTTATTTCTTCTTAGTATGTTTTTCCTGTTTTTATTAGGTTGCTTAGTAAATTTTTGTTGGGTGTATTATTTTGCACAATAGCGTGATTATTTTGAATATTTTCATCTTCACACTATGTGGGCTTCATTTAATATTCGTTATCGCTTTTGCAGAGATATATCTCATGCTAGTGATAGATGTCCAAAGGGAGATAGTAACCCTAGCACTCAATGCCCAGTACATGGAGCACCGAATTCGTCTGGTACTCCATATGGTGTGCGTAAGTCCTATGGCTACTCGGCCGCTCTGCACATGCCCTTTTCGCATTCATCTTCGGTTCAATTAGTGCCAAAGAAAAATGCAAAACAGTGCTTGTTTTGCCGGAGCATGGACCATGCTTTGAAGGATTGTGCTGCATTCCTTCGCCAAATGGACGAGGATGATGAGACGGATATCCAGATCATCCCGAATCCTACTTCTGGCAGCACACCTTCAACATCTGGTTATGTGCCCATTTAACCTTCAAGTTTTGAAGGGGATGATGTGGACACAGTCACCAGATGTGTGGCTGATCTAGACTCTGACATTTCAGAGCCCATCTCCCCTGTACATATATCACCATGCATAGATTCGATTCTTTGTGAGGAATCAGTGCTTGACTTTTTTCCAAGCCCTATTCCTCCCCCTATTGTGCATTCTATTACATTTATTTCTGATAACATTGTCGAAGATGCGTCGCAAGAGGAGGCGGGAGATCTTTGTGTTGTGCCTATTCCTATGGAGGAGGACATCCTTCTAGGTGAAGAGGATTTTTCCTCAGCACCGGTGGAGGAAGTCCAACTCCTGTGGAAGGTCATCATTGATCCCACCGAACCTTGCGGCATTGTCAACAATGCCGACATTATTTTACCCCCACAATCTAATGGGAGTGAGACCGGGACCACTCCCCCGATTTTTTATTGTTTATGTCATTCTTCCCTTTTATTTCTTGTTCCCCCTTCCCTTTCCGAGCCTATGCAGGTTGAGCCTTCACGGGTTATGGAGGAGGTGGTGCAAATTGCACCATTCAGTGTTGCGCACATCTTCTTGTGTGAGGAGGTTAATTCCCCCTCCACAGAGGATATTCCATGTACTGTATTCCCCTCCTGCTGCCTCCCTGAAGTTGACACCTTGCTAGGCAAGGGAATTTATTTTGGTAAAAGTAGAGTGGAGGACTCTCCCTCCACCTCTTTCTTTCTCTCTCCTCTACCTGTGTCTAGCAGGTATTATCATTTAGGTAGAGGAGTAGTGGTTCTATCACCGTATAGGTACCCGCTACCGACACGGAAATTAGAACAGTTGCATGTCCACTTCTCTTTCCATACTCCCATTAGCTAAGACCCTCGCCTTCCTGAATAAGTCATGCTGGGATGACAATAACCCCAGTAGTTATCTTACTTTTTCTTGTCTTTTATTTTATCGCCTACCCTAACTAGTTAGTTAGATTTTATTTTAGTGTGTTTTTGCGGAGACAACCACTTGCAGGTATTTTCTATTTGTGAAGGCGGTGGTTGTGATTCTTCGTAGAACTTCACTCCAGGCTTCCGGCATGCTTACTTGCTGAGCATTGGGTACCCTCTTCCCCTAACTTTGTTTTAGAATATCTTAATGCATAGTTTAAGTCTGGGGGAGACCTTTTTGTGTACCCACTCACGTGCACATTTATTTAGCATGCTAGAAGTCTTTAATTAAATTATTTTTGTTCATTTTGTCTGCACACAATGCACCCACTTGAGCGCGTACTTAACCTTTAGTGCGTCACGAGTATAACTCATTTCTTTTTGTAGTCTGGAAAATGATTGTGCTAGCTCTTAAAATTATGTAGTGGAATAAAATGTTGACTCCGGTGTTTCTAGTCAAATACTCATGTGAGTATAGGGATTCATTTAAAATAGATTTCTCTTTTATACTGTTAGCTTTATGCATTTCTGTTAGCATAAATATTGTTTACTCTACTCAAATGGTGAATCCGGTGTGAATCAAATGGTAGCATGGGGATGTGTGAAAATGATTGTTAGATTCGTATTGCTCGAGTCAGAAGGAAAGATAATCTTTCTCGGTTGCTAAAAACCTGCCCCAAGCAATTCTTGAAGCATAGGCATAGGATAGTTCTTTTGCGTGAGAATGACGTAGGCCATCATTTTGGCACGGTTGAGCATTTGTGCCCATTCCTTTCGCTCTATCCTTGGTAGCCCAGTTGTGCCTACCCATTCTTTGATTCAGCCCCACTTTTATCTCACCAAAGCCTAAAAGTCAATCCTAGTCGCACTCCCAAATTTGAGCTTTAATTGTTTATTATTTTCATGATTGGGGTGTTGATGTGGTGTTTTATTTTGTGAAAATGTGGCGGTGCTTTCTTGCCAAATTTTGCTGAAAATAAATAAAAGAAAAGAAAAAAAAAAGATGAGTTTAATTGAAAATCTGTGTAAATTTATGAATAAGAGTAGGCGGTGCACACACCCATGTTGCAAAAATCTATGTCTGGGGGTGTGGTGCACTTGCATTCGATGTTGGTGTGCGAGGAGTTATTTTTAAAAGCTTATTTGGGTTTAGTGTTTGAGCCGTCATTTCTATCTTTGTTTATCTCACCTTAACCCAAGCCCCATTTTAAAACCTAAAGTCCTACCGACTCGCGCTATAAGCCAATCTAGTGTCGTGGAGAGAATGTGAACGGGTGAGCTTATGGTCTCCGACACCGATGGGTTTCGGTGGAGTTTGTTCGGAACCCCAACTTTGGCAATGCTTGTCTCAGCGATTATTCTACATTCTCCATATGTGTGACCAGATGATTCACCGTGATTCCCATTTTGAGCAGAAGTAATATTTATTTACTCTTTTAGAAATTTATAAACTATGTGTATAAATTAGAAATTTTCTCTAGTATTTTTCTATGCACATGGGCATGCGACTTCGCATGGTATTTCACTTTGTAATTTTAAGTTAGCTATTTCATGTTCCTTCCTTCTTAGGATTTGTTTGCTCGGGACGTGCAAACAGGTAAGTCTGGGGGTGTGATGAGTCCAATTTATAAACTATTTTTCGGACTCATCCGGGCTGCTTTTCTTGCTTTTGTACTTCAGTTTTTGTTCGTATTTGTTTATTTTCACCTTGTTCATACTTGTGCTTGAAGTGCCTGTTGTAGTGTGCAATTGCACACTACGTTGCTGGGGGGTAAACACACTGTGCTCCCTATCGTTTTGTTTCTATTTTTATGCTGGTGCTGGAGATGTATTCCCAGCTGGGCTGCTATGCTCGTTGGTGGCTGATCCATCCCCTTTTGCCCAGAAATCATGATTGTGTACAACACACGATCGTGCATTTTATTGACGCACGGATGATTGCGGCCGTGCGCCTTCATCTTGGTAGAAAACGATGATCTGATTTTGATCGTGCATCTTTACGCACGGGCAGTTGCCCGTGCGCAAAGGAATAGCATGATCGATCTGTTCAGCCTTGTGTTTAGCTTTTTTGAATTTACCTGTGCATTATGACGCACGGGCGGATTCGGTCGTGCGTGAAGGAAACGCACGGGCGCTGCTGCTTCTTCGTCACGACAGTTTATTCATTAAATAACGCACGGGAAACGCACGGGCGTGCGTTCGACCGTGCGTGATCTATTTTCTGATCTTTTTCTATAAAAGCTGCAGCTTTTGACCTAAACCAGAGAGACCGTACACGCCGTACAACTTTGCCATTTTCGCCATTTCCACTGAGGTTTCGTCCCTTTGGGCCTCCTCCATCATCCTCAAGCTCTAAGGAGAGGGATTCAACCCTACATCCACTAAGATCCAAGGAGAAGGAAGCTAGGTCGGTTTTGGATCGTGACACGAAGAAGGCGGGCCATTGGAGGTTAGTGACAGCCTTCTCTACCCCGGACGCAGTTGAGGACCGAGCTTGGAAGCGGATTGACAACCCAGCGATTCCAACAGTGAATCTTCAACAAGACTTCAGATTCGGTCGATTTCTTGCTCTCCCTATCTCTGTATTGGTAGTTGTTGTTATTAGATCTCTTGTATTTTGATGATGAGCACTATAAACCTTGTTATATAAGTTATTTCATGTCTATGTGAAATTAACTTTTATTTATAGGTGTGTATGAGGTGCGCCGCCATCCATTTTCTGTTCCGCCATCATGTTCGTGTGCCACACTAGCAATTGCTAGTGGCGTGCTTTTCGACGAGATGCTTGCGACCCTCATTCCGCTAGCCTACTCGTTCATCCGCCTAGCGAAGCGTGGCATAGCGGCCCGTGTAATCCATTCGCCTAACGAAGCAGCGCGCTCAAGGCCTGCATAGTTTGATTTCGCTTGCCTACTCATCCATCCGCCCTTGCGAAGAAGCGTGCTCAAGGCCTACATAGTCTCCATCCTGCCAAGCGAAGCATTGCAAAGCGGCATTGCATAGGAATAGTTGTAGCATTTTCTTTTATTTCCACAAACCAAACCCCCCCTTTTCCTCAATCCATCTGACTTAAGGACTTCAATCTCAAGTCCTTTCTCAATAGATAACTCCACCTTACTGTGTTCCTTCGAGATCGATACTTGGGGATTCACTCCCACATTTTATATTACTTGAACGATCGGTACACTGCCATTTTGTGCCGTAGTCTTGCTACCGCCTATAGCGGTGTGCTAATATTTGCGCATCAACGATAATTAGAGTCACCAAGACGATAAATGACTTAGTCGATTTCACTTTCAGATGAATACACACTAGAGTCTTCAAGCCGAATTCTTCTATACGATTTCTTATCTTGTGTCTTCAGGTCAAGTTATTCTACACGAATTGGCTGGATAGCTCTTTATAATGTTCAAGTCGATAGAGTGATGCACTTCAGAGCATGCCATCTTGGTGTTTATGAAATGTCATCTTGGCTCCTCAACAACATATCGAGTGACCAAGATGATAATTGACTTGGTCTTTTCCTTTCTTCATATTACTTCTTTAGTATATTCGCAGCATACTTCTACGTCGATATGAAGGTGTATATAAGCCTTGTCCAGACGATATCATCTTGGAGAGTATCTTACCAAGTCGATGACGAGATCTTCATGTCAAAATTTTGAAGTGGAAGTAAAAGTGTGTTGGGCGGTCTGAGGAAGTCAGACCACAGTGATCGCTGAGACCGCGTGGTCTCAGCGGACTCCCTCTTGCGATCTTGTCGCTGTATTGGCTAAGACTCAAGCGGGAATCTTCTTGTGATCGCGCGATCTCCTCTTGTCCGGTCTGGTTTTGGCAGTTATTGTATCTCTGTTGGGGCGGAGACGACATCTGTCTGTTTGCCTATAAATAGAGGTGCAGGGTTCGTTATTAATAATGAGAACTATAAGAACTAAAGCTTGGGTTGCTTTTGCCGATCACCCTTTTTTGAGATCATGCGGTCTGGAAGTGGTTTGACCGTTTGTTGTGTTCGTAGGTCAGCGAACAACAGTCATCGACCAACAGTCAGCGATCTTCTTCAATGGTGATTCTTCCCATCTTTGAATAATCAGTTCGCCAGTGGTTTCTTCTGTGCAAACTTTGTTGTAGTTCTTGCGCTATTCGTAGCAATCTCTGTGTTCAGGCGACCTTGCGGTCAATAGATCTAGAGTTGCAGTCAGACGATAGCTTTTATAGTTCATTTCTTTATTCGCGGGAAGCTTCTGTGATTATGTGACCTTGCGGTCAGGCGATCAAGAATTGCGGATAGGTTGTTTTCTCAATAGTTCAATAAGTCAGTAGTTCATGCGGTCTGAGGTGGCGGTCTGACAGATAGCAGGTTGACGACCTGTGTTGTTTGCGTAGTTTCAGTGGTTGTCGTGCAGTCTATTTTGTTCAGTGGTCTCAGTTCTTGTTGTTCCCCAATTGCTTGTTTGTCTCTGTTTTCTCTCCATCTTGTATTTTGATAAATCATGTCTCGCCAAGTATGTCTCAAATTGTGAAGGAGATAGATTTGTTGGGAAAAACCCCTTTGATTTAACTTAACAAATTACCTAAAAGTGATTTTATTTCTTAGGATTGAATTACCCATTGTATAGTGAGGGTAATCTGGTCATTAGATGTCTTAGGATGTCACACTCAACCTAGGGTGTCAAAACCAGATCAAGAAAAGCACAATATGGGCAAAGTTGACATTTGCGTCGAATAGAAATCGACGCAACATCGAATTATTGTCGATACTACTCTGGCTAGAAGTCCAAGTAGTTCACCCTACTGTCGAAGTAATCCAAGTCGACGGTAAGTCGAATAAATATCAAAGCAGAGGCCATGGACTTGTCAGAGTACTTGAGGAAGTCGACGCAGCTTCTACTTCAACTCGGCGCAGAAGTAAGTATCTGTCGAAGCAATCTAAAGTTGTCCTAATGTCGACTTAATCTCGACACAGATAATGAAGCTCAGAATCATATCTTCAACTCGACGGTAACATCGATAGGGTATCAACACAACGTCGACTAGCAGAGTTCAGTCAGATCAAGGATGAATTCGAAACTGCTCCTACAAGAACTCGAAGGTGCGTCGACAAGAGAGGAAGTGAATTCGACGCTACTTCGAATATAGAATGAAAAGGTAAACCTTTTCAGCTGTCATTTTTGACTCTCTCTCATGGCCCACCTCTTTTAAGGCCGTTCCCCAACGACTCCTTAATTGTCTCAAATTGAATGAAGAATTAACAGAGGACACAAAAAAGCTTTCTTGGAAAAACGCTCAAATGTTGGTGAACCGGTCCAGAAGTAAAGAAGGAAAGAAAGATTTATCGTTCAGACAAATATACCCTTTCAGGACTTACCTGAAATAGAAATAAATTCAAATTGAACAGGAGGACAATAAATAGGCAATTGAAGAAAGAGAAAGACAGAGCATTTGATCACAATCGGCTGCACTGTTCTATTAGGGCTCCTCTTCTTCTTCCTCTCCCTTAGGAACCCTAATACACAGTATACAGAAAAGAAAGAAAAATAAAAAGAGATATACTCTGCTTAGTTACAATAGCTGCTGCTTCTTCATCAATATCTCAAAGCAGCAGTTCTATCTTAAGAGCAGGAAGCAGAAGGATCTAAAGATTAACAACACTAACAATCATCACTATCAAAAGCTGGGGTTAATCATATACACATCCTGAAGAGCACTCAAATAATAGCATAGGATTGCTGTTACAGAAATCTGAAAAATAGATCTCTGAATCTTTCTTCTCCCCCTTTCTTTCTCCTTTCTTTCTCCGAACTGTAAAAGAGTTTTATTAATCCCTCTTCAAAGGATTCAGTGGTTCAAGATCTCCTTATCAAAAGATCTGGTGATTCAAGATCTCTTTATCAAAAGATCTGGTGGTTCAAGATCTCATTATCAAAAGATCAGGTGGTTCATGATCTCCTTGTCAAAAGATCAGTGGTTCTAAGAGTCTCTTTATCAAAAGACTTAGGCACAGTGTTTCGTACCTACCAGGTGGTAGAAGAGGTGAGTACCAACATTTTGGGGAACCTTTATAAAAATCTGTGTGTCTTCTGGTTTGCTAAATTTCTGTGATGTCCCTCATAGCTAGTTTATATTACTGTTTTCTGCTTTATATTTCAGCACTATTTTATTCTGCCTGAGATCTTGATTAAGCATAAATCCTTAGATTATTTTATTGTATTCATAGTTAGAATAGGAATATTTTTTAAATCTCTATTCACCCCCCCCCCCCCTCTAAAGGATTCTTAGAGGCACACTGTACACTTTCAATTGGTATCAGAGGGAGATTGATCATTAAGAGGTTAACACCTTGATCAAAAAGGCCTCCTTCTTTTATTTCTTTTCTATAACATATTTTATAAAGAAAATGATTACCAAGGATTATGTTTACACAAGACCTCCAGTGTGTAACTTGAATAAGTTCACACTCTGGAAGGCCAAGATAAGGATGTACATGAATTCAATTGATGAAGACATCTATAAGGTTCTTCTAATAGGTCCTCCTGCTTCAGTTAGACAAAAGGATGGAGAAACCTCAACAACTGAGGCTATCCCAAGAAAGGAATGGATAGAGGCTGAGAAGAAGGTCAAGGCATATGATGCCAAGGCCATGAATATTCTGGTATCAACAATGTCAGATGACATTTTCCAGAAAGTTGTTGAGTGCCAATCAACAAAGGAAATCTGGGACTCACTCACCACAATGTTGGAAGGGAGTGTTGATGAAAGGAAGGACAAAAAAGTCCCTTCTTATATCCCAATATGAGAACTTTCAAAAGAAAGATGAAGAATCTGTTGCCAATATGTATGACAGATTCAGTCTTATCATTAATGAGCTTAGAGGCTTAGACAAGGAAATATCCTTAACTGAAATTAATGATAAGATTCTCATGTGCTTCCCTAGCTCATGGGATTCAAGGATCTAGGCAATCAGAGAATCCAGATGCCACAGAGAGATCTCAACAGAAGCTTTGCTAGGAAAGCTTAAGTCTTATGAGATGCTACTGAAAAATAGGGCTGAGTCAGAAGAGAGGGAAACCACTCCAGCTCCTATCCAAAGGAGCCTAGCTCTGAAAGCTGATGAAGGAGAGCCCTCCACTCCTGAGGATAAAATGTTTAGTCTGCTAGCAAAAAGATTCAAGAAGTGGGTCAAGACAGAGGACTTAAGGAGAAAAGAAAGGGACTCAAGACCCAGGTATGATAAAACTCCAAAGAAGGAGATTATATGCTATACCTGCAACAAACCAGGGCACATTGCCTGGGAAAGAAGCAGCAGCAAAGAGGACAAGAAGAAGAAGAAGTCCTTCAGAGGAAAGGACAGGAAGAAAGCCATGGGCTTCATTGCTGAAACATGGAGTGATTCTAAAGCAGAACTAAGATCCTCATCATCTGATAGTGATGATGAAGAAGAAGCAGTAACAGCCTGCATGATGGCTCTTGGGATGCCATCAGATGATGAAGATGATCAGGTATCTGTCTTTAATAAATTTGATTTTACTTCAGAAGATTTTAAATCATGCTTCAATGTATTCTGCATTGAACATCTTAGGGTAGAAAAAGAATTAGACATTGCTAGGTCTGAATTAGAGAACATTAAAAAATGATGAAATGTACCTAAGAAATCAAGACCTAACAAATGAAATTAATAATAAAGAATCTTAATTAATTTCAATTAGAAAAGAAAATGTAAATTTAAAAGAAGAGCTAACAAAGGCAAAGGCCTTTGAGGACTCACTCAATGGGAGGAGTCAGAAGCTTAAAGACATCACAGAAAATCTCTCTATGAGATTCAATCACCTAGGTTTAGGAGCAGAGCCCTCCACCAGCACTGAAGCACCGAAGAAACCTGCCTGGAAAAATCCAATGTCATTTGTTAGACCTAGTGCGTATTAACCAAGTACAAGAGTGCATCATCCAAGGGCAGAGATCACAATCATCCAGATAGGATAGACAAACCTAAAAAGGCAAATCTGAACAACAAGAAAAAACCCTAGGCAAGAATCACTTAGAGAAGTCAAATAACAACAACCAAAAGGCTAAAGCAAAACCTAGGATAATCAAACATTATGCTGATCTCCTCTACTTAGATACATTTTATACTCACTTCAAGTATCTAGATAAGAGGTTTGGGAAATCCATTCTCTATAATCCCAAAGGGTATCATAAAAGACCCTTGCATTCTTTCATAGAACCCTACAATGGTAAAAACAAAGGGCCCAAGGTAACCTGGGTCCCTTCTAATGTTTAAATTACTTGTGCAGGGTTAGGTAGGGTCCCACTCAGGAGAAAATGGAGTGGGAAGAAAGATGTAGAGTTTGATTAAGGAACAAGAGTTAGTCAAGGGGGTGATTTCTACCTTGAATCTCTCCTAATGGTTATTAAAAATATATTATAATCTATTTTCAATAAATAAAATTGCTGGGAAAAACATCAAGAATTTCCCAAGGAAATATATCTGTTAATTCAAAGGTGCGTCGAATAAAAGTCGACGTACCATCGACTTCTACTCGACGACAACGTCAACAAAACACAGAGTGGACAATTCAAATAGATCTCGACGCAATGTCGAGTTCCCATCGATGTATGCATCGTATTGATTGGACGATGATCAAAGTGGAGGCTGCATCGACTGCAAATCGACGCAACATCGACTGGACTATGTTGACTTAAAGTTTGGTGGACAATATCCAGAAAGCTGCGTCGACTGGATAACTTCGAATATGATTTGACGCAACGTCGAATGGCCTACGCGCCCAGAATTGCTTCTAGAAACATTCTCGACTTATTTTTGCATGCCAAATACTAATCCTTATAGACGCTGCGTCGACATAAACACTAAGTTGCGATGAATCATCTTCTTTTAAGCAACTTTAGCTTCGAATTCATTTACGCTTTCGAATTCTCCCGCTCTCTTGCTCTCCAACTCTCCCGTGTCCCTCTCTCTCTCGTCATCTTTGTGTTTGCAGGTACATCCAAATTAAAATGGCTCCACAAAAAGTTAACTCTTGATTTGATGTGGATATCGAGTCGTTCAATGCTGCTGCAGAAAGCATCAAGGCCATCCTTGCTCTATTTCATTCCGCTGGTTTGACAAAGCTGATCTCCACAAGATGTAAGGTTCTCGATGTAGAACTTACCGAATTCAAGGATACTGTTTCAGTAGTAGATGGTGGTTCTCTCCAAGGGACAATCTCTGGTCAATACATCAGCATATCTGAAGAGATACTCTCCCAAACATTTGATCTGCACACTGGGAATGACCCAGATGAACTATCAGGAGAGGAATAAAAGAATGTCCTAGAAATAATGTAATTCAAGAAGGAGAAGCCAATTAATCTTAAAAAGATTGGTGTGGCAGAAGAGTACAGATTTTTGGCTGACATTGTGGGGAAAGTTATACTATGTAAAATTTCAGCCCATGATGCTATCCCCAGGCAGCAGTTGCATATTATGGGAATGCTAGTTCTGCAGAAGGAGATTAACTAGGGGAGGTGCCTCCTCAAGCTGATTGCTCACAAATACTCCAACAAAGAAAAATCTGACGTGAGAATGATGAGCCAAGTGCTCTTTCAACATTATCCAAGCATCTGTAAATCCAAAGGAGTTCCCAAACCTCATGGTAAAAGGATAAATATTGGGATCTTCTCCAAGTGGACCAGGAAGATTCTAAAGCCTGGTTAGTCTGTTCCTTCTTCTCCTCCATCTCCTCCTCCTCAAGAGCCTGAAAGGCACATTCCAGACCCTCCAAGGGATGATATCCCCTCTCCTCACTCCCCACCTCCACTAGACAATGTTTGAGATATCCATCAGGATGATGCTCCAGTCCAACATTCACAATAATAGCAGCAGCAACAACAACAACAGTTCCCATCCACTTCAGCACCTGAGCCATCTCCTCAGCTAACCCATCAATTACCATCCACCCACATTCCAGATCATCAGTCTGCTCCACCTCTTCCACCATCAATTCACTTCTCACCTGATGTTTACCATTCTCTCTCCCTTATCCAAGAAGAACTTCCTCATCACCTTCTCCATCTATATCACATCCATCCACAATTGATCTTGAGCAGATCATTTCCAAAGATGTGGCCATTGCCTCCTCCACCTTTGCAGACCAGGTGGCCTCTCAGGCTAGAAAGTTTGACAGAAAATACTCACAAATGGAGGGTGAGCAATTAAGCTTTAAAAGATCTTTTCAGAGCCAGCTCTTGACAAAGTGACCATAGTTCAGGGTGCACAGATTCAGGGGGAGCTCCCAGAAAAGCTAAATCTTGAAAGTACAAATCAAGCAGATCAGGGGGAGATTCCAACAGTTCAGGGGGAGCTTTCAGAAAGTCAGAATGAGTAAGAGAAGAATGAAGCAGATCAATATGTGCTCCCATTGGCTCAGGGGGAGATAATTGACAAAGAGATGGCAGATGTTGAGCAAACAGATGCAAATCAGCAGGGGGAGCTTGTTCCTGATGTTCAAAGGAACTTACAAGAAGAAATGGCAGCTGTAGGCACAGCGGTAGCTCAGGATGAGATTCAGTATAAAGATCTATTGGATGAAGTAGCTCAGATAGCAGAGGAAGCTGCCCAGGAAGCTGAAGTAAATGCACAAAGTCAGGGGGAGCTTCCCAAAGACACTACTGAAGAAAATGATGAGCCTTCGCAGATTGCCCCAAGGAAAGACTCCTCAAAAGTATTTTCAAGAAAAAGAAGAACACCTGAGAAGGAGCAATGAGGCTCAGGTACTCTGTAAGAAACTATTCTTCCTGAAAAATAGCTCTGGATATCTACATATTTCTTGACATTATAATGAAATGGTCTGTGAAAAAAATATGTTATTGTCTTATATACCAATGATGTCTTATATGTACATCATTTTCTTATGTCCAGGATGTCTGGTATGCATTTATGTTTATTTATGCACAGCAATAAGAAAAATCACTTTATTCAATTTGTAAAATTTGTTAAGGTAAATAAGGGGAGATTGTTAGGAAAAACCCATTTCATTAAACTTAACAAATTACCTAAAAGTGATTTTATTTTTTAGGATTGAATTACCCATTGTATAGTGAGGGTAATCTTGTCATTAGATGTCTTAGGATGTCACACTCAACCTAGTGTGTCAAGACCAGATCAAGAGAAGCACAATATGGGCAAAGTTGACATTTGCGTCGAATAGAAATCGACGCAACATCGAATTATTGTCGACGCTACTCTGACTAGAAGTCCAAGTAGTTCACCCTTCTGTCGAAGTATTCCAAGTCGACGGTACGTCAAATAGATATCGATGCAGAGGCCATGGCCTTGTCAGAGTACTTGAGGAAGTCGATGCAGCTTCTACATCAACTCGGTGCAGAAGGAAGTATCTGTGGAAGCAATCTAAAGTCGATGCAACGTCGACTTAATCTCGATGCAGATAATGAAGCTCAGAATCATATATTCAACTCGGCGGTTATGTCGATAGGGTATCGACGCAACGTAGACTAGCAGAGTTTAGTCAGAGCAAGGATGAATTCGAAGCTGCGCCTACAAGAACTCGAAGGTGCGTCGACAAGAGAGGAAGTGAACTCGATGCTACGTCGAATACCGTCTGAAAAGGGAAACCTTTTAAGCTGTCATTTGTGACTCTCTCTCATGTCCCACCTCTTTTAAGGCCGTTCCGCAATGGCTCCTTAATTGTCTCAAATGGAATGAAGAATTGACAGAGGACAGAGAAAAGCTTTCTTGGAAACAAGCTCAAATATTGTTGAACGGGTCGAGAAGTTAAGAAGGAAAGAAAGATTTATTGTTCAGACAAATATACCCTTTCAGAACTTACCTGAAATGGAAACAAATTCAAATTGAATAGGAGGACAATAAAAAGGCAAAAGAAGAAAGAGAAAGACAGAGCATTTGATCACAATCGGATGCACTGTTCTGTTAGGGCTCCTCTTCTTCTTCCTCTCCCTTAGGAACCTTAATACACAGTATACAGAAAAGAAAGAAAAAGAAAAAGAGATATACTCTGCTCAGTTACAATAACTGCTGCTTCTTCTTCAATATCTCATAACAGCAGTTCTATCTTAAGAGAAGGAAGCAGAAGGATCTAAACCTTAACAGCCCTAGCAAACATCACTATCAAAAGCTGGGGTTAATCATATACAGATCCTGAAGAGCACTCAAATAACAACATTGGATTGCTGTATCAGAAATATGAAAAACAGATCTCTGAATCTTTCTTCTCCCCCTTTCTTTCTCCTTTCTTTCTCCCAACTATAAATGAGTTTTATTAATACCTCTTCAAAGGATTCAGTGGTTCAAGATCTCCATATAAAAAGATCTGGTGGTTCAAGATCTCCTTATCAAAAGATCTGGTGGTTCAAGATCTCCTTATCAAAAGATCTGGTGGTTCATGATCTCCTTGTCAAAAGATCAGTAGTTCTAAGAGTCTCCTTATCAAAAGACTCAGGCACAGTGGTGCATACCTACCATGTGGTAGAAGAGGGTAGTACCCACATTTTGGTGAACCTTAATAAAAATCTGTGTCTTCTGGTTTGCTAAATTTTTGTGCTGTCCCTCATAGCTAGTTTACATTACTGTTTTTTGCTTTATATTTCAACACTATTTTATTCTTCATGATATCTTGATTAAGCATAAATCCTTAGATTATTTTATTGTATTCACAGTTAGAATAGGAATATATTTTAAATCTTTATTCACCCCCCCCCCCCTCGAGAGGATTCTCAGAGGCATACTATGCACTTTCAAGATTAATACAAGATTCTTGTCTTTCAATTATGCTAGTTACTTACATGGAATGGTTGTAGTGTTCCTACATCTTATTCCCGCTTCTAAGAAATAAATAGGAGATCTCAACTGAAGCTTTGCTAGGAAAGCTTAAGTCTTATGAGATGCTATTGAAAAATAGGGCTGAGTCAGATGAGAGGGAAACCACTCCAGCTCCTATCCAAAGGAGCCTAGCTTTGAAAGCTACTGAAGGAGAGCCCCCAACTCCTGAGGATAAAATGTTCTGTCTGCTAGCAAAAAGATTCAAGAAGTGGGTCAAGACCGAGGACTCAAGGAGAAAAGAAAGGGACTCAAGACCCAGGTATGATAAAACTCCAAAGAAGGAGATTATATGCTATACCTGCAGCAAACCAGGGCAAATTGCCCCTGAATGCCCACAAGAACAGAGGGAAAGAAGAAGCAGCAAAGAGGATAAGAAGAAGAAGAAGTCCTTCAGAGGAAAGGATATGAATAAAGCCAAGGCTTCATTACTGAAACTTGGAGTGATTCAAAAGCAGAACTAAGCTCCTCATCATCTGAGAGTGATGATGAAGAAGCAGTAGCAGCCTGCATGATGGCTCTTGGGATGCCATCAGATGATAAAGATGATCAGGTATCTGTATTTAATAAATTTGCTTTTACTGCAGAATATTTTAAATCATGCTTCAAAGTCTTCTGCATTTGAACATCTTAGGGTATAAAAAGAATTTGACATTGCTAGGTCTGAATTAGAGAACATTAAAAAATGATTAAATATACCTAAGAAATCAAGACTTAACAAATGAAAATTAATAATAAAGATTCTGAATTAATTGCAATTAGAAAAGAAAATGTAAATTCAAAAGAAGAGCTAACAAAGGCAAAGTCCTTTGAGGACTCACTCAATGGGAGGAGTCAGAAGCTTAAAGACATCACAGAAAATCTCTCTATGAGATTCAATCACCTAGGTTTAGGAGCAGAGCCCTCCACCAGCACTGAAGCACCTAGGAAACCTGCCTGGAAAGATCTAGTGTCATTTGTTAGACCTAGTGAGTATAAACCAAGTGAGAAGAGTGCATCATCCAAGGGTAGAGATCACAATCATGCAGATATGATAGACAAACCTAAAAAGGCAAATCTGAACAACAAGAAAAAACCCCTAGGCAAGAATCATTTAGAGAAGTCAAATAACAACAACCAAAAGGCTAAAGCAAAACCTAGGATAATCAAACATTTTGCTGATCTCCTCTACTTAGATACATTTTATACTCACTTCAAGTATCTAGATAAGAGGTTTGGGAAATCCATTCTCTATCATCCCAAAGGGTATCATGAAAGACCCTTCCATTCTTTCATAGAACCCTACAATGGTAAAAACAAAGGGCCCAAGGTAACCTGGGTCCCTTCTAATGTTTGAATTACTTGTACAGGGTTAGGTAGGGTCCCACTCAGGAGAAAATGGAGTGGGAAGAAAGATTTAGAGTTTAATTAAGGAACAAGTGTTAGTCAAGGGAGTGATTTCTACCTTGAATCTCTCCTAATGGTTATTAAAAATATATTATAATCTGTTTTGAATAAATAAAATTGTTGGGAAAAACATCAAAAATTTCCCAAGGAAATAGATCTGTTCATTCAAAGGTGCGTCGAATAGAAGTCGACGTACCATTGACTTCTACTCGATGACAGCATCAAGAAAAACACAGAGTGGACAATTCGAATACATCTCGACGCAACGTCGAGTTCCCATCGACGTATGAATCGTATTGATTGGACGATGATCAAAGTCGAGGCTGTGACGACTGCAAATCGACGCAACGTCGACTAGACTACGTCGACTTAAAGTTTGGTGGACAATCTCCAGAAAGCTGCATCGACTGGATAATGTCGAATATGATTTGACGCAAAGTCGAATTGCCTGTGCACCCAGAATTGCTTCTAGAAACATTCTCTACTTATTTTTGTGCACCAAATACTAATCCTTATAGAAGGTGCGTCGACATAAACTCTAAGTTGCGATGAATCGTCTTCTTTTAAGCAACTTTAGCATTGAATTCATTTACGCTTTCGAATTCTCCCTCTCTCTTGCTCTCCATCTCCCCCGTGTCCCTCTCTCTCGTCTTCTTTGTGTTTGCAGGTACATCCAAATTAAAATGGCTCCACAAAAAGTTAACTCTGGATTTGATGTGGATATCGAGTTGTTCAATGCTGCTGCAGAAAGCTTCAAGGCCATCCTTGGTCTATTTCATTCCGCTGGTTTGACAAAGCTGATCTCCACAAGATGTAAGGTTCTCGATGTAGAACTTACAGAATTCAAGGATACTATTTCAGTAGTAGATGGTGGTTCTCTCCAAGGGACAATCTCTGGTCAAGACATCAGCATAACTGAAGAGATACTCTCCCAAACATTTGATCTGCCGACTGGGAATGACCTAGATGAACTGTCAGGAGAGGAATAAAAGAATGTCCTAGAAATAATGTAATTCAAGAAGGAGAAGCCAATTAATCTTAAAAAGATTGATGTGGCAGAAGAGTACAAATTTTTGGCTGACATTGTGGGGAAAGTTATACTATGTGAAATTTCAGCCCATGATGCTATCCCCAGGCAGCAATTGCATTTTATGGGAATGCTAGTTCCGCAGAAGGAGATTAACTAGGGGATGTGCCTCCTCAAGCTAATTGCTCACAAATACTCCAACAAGGAAAAAGCTGACATGAGAATGATGAGCCAAGTGCTCTTTCAACATTTTCCAAGCATCTGCAAATCTAAAGGAGTTCCTATACCTCATGGTAAAAGGATAAATATTGGGATCTTCTCCAAGTGGACCAGGAAGATCCTAAAGCCTGGTCAGTCTGTTCCTTCTTCTCCTCCATCTCCTCCTCCTCAAGATCCTGAAAGGCACATTCCAGACCCTCCAAGGGATGTTATCCCCTGTCCTCACTCTCCACCTCCACTAGACAATGTTCCAGATATCCATCAGGATGATGCTCCTGTCCAACATTCACAACAACAGCAACAACAACAACAACAACAACAACAGTTCCCATCCACTTCAGCACCTGAGCCATCTCCTCAGCTAACCCATCAACTACCATCCACCCTCATTCCAGATCATCAGTCTGCTCCACCTTTTCCACCATCAATTCACTTTTCACCTGATGTTTTCCATTCTCTCTTCCCTATCCAAGAAGAACTTCCTCCATCACCTTCTCCATCTACATCTCAGCCATCCACAATTGATCTTGAGCAGATCATTTCCAAAGCTGTGGCCATAGCCCCCTCCACCTTTCCTGACTAGGTGGCCTCTCAGGCTAGAAAGTTTGACAGAAAATACTCACAAATGCAGGGTGAGCAGTTAAGTTTTAAAAGATCTTTTCAGAGCCTAAAAGATTTTGTATCTTCCTCCATGGTTTCAAGGGAGTTCTTAACCTCACTGGCCAGCAAGGTCAAGAAGGGGGAGAACGTATTAGAGGAAGAAAGACATCGTCTTAATATGAGTGGACAAAATAAAGTGGATTATGCTGATAAAGAGCCGGCTCTTGACAAAGTGACCACAGTTCAGGGTGCACCGTTTCTGGGGGGCTCCCAGAAAAGTTATATCTTGAAAGTGCAAATCAAGAAGATCAGGGTGAGATTCCAATAGTTCAGGGGGAGCTTTCAGAAAGTCGTAATGAGTATGAGAAGATTGAAGCACGTCAAGATGTGCTCCCATTGGCTCAGGGGGAGATAATTGACAAAGAGATGGCAGATGTTGAGCAAACAAATGCAGATCAGCAGGGGGAGCTTATTCCTAATGTTCAAAGGAACTTATAAGAAGAAATGGCAGTTGTAGGCACAATAGTAGCCCAGGATGAGATTCGGGATGAAGAACAATTGGATGAAGTAGCTCAGATAGCAGAGGAAGCTGCCCAGGAAGCTAAGTAAATGCACAAAGTTAGGGGGAGCTTCCCAAAGACACTACTGAAGAAAATGATGAGACTTTGCAGATTGCCCCAAGGAAAGACTCCTCAAAAGTACTTTCAAGAAAAAGAAGAACTCCTGAGAAGGAGCAATGAGGATCAGGTACTCTGTCAGAAACTATTCTTCCTGAAAAACAACTCTGGATATCTACATATTTCTTGACATTAGAATGAAATGGTCAGTGAAAAATAATATGTTATTGTCTTATATACTAATGATGTCTTGTATGTACTTCATTTTCTTAGGTCCAGGATGTCTGGTATGCATTTATGTTTATTTATGCAAAGAAATAAGTAAAATCACTTTATTCAATTTATAAAATTTGTTAAGGTAAATAGGGGGAGATTGTTGGGAAAAACCCCTTTGATTTAACTTAACAAATTACCAAAAAGTGATTTTATTTCATAGGATTGAATTACCCATTGTATAGTGAGGGTAATCTGGTCATTAGATGTTTTAGGATGTCAAACTCAACCTAGGGTGTCAAGAAAAAATCAAGAGAAGCACAATATGGGCAAAGTTGACATTTGCGTCGAATAAAAATCGACGCAACATCGAATTATTGTCGACGCTACTCTGACTAGAAGTCCAAGTAGTTCACCCTTCTGACGAAGTAATCCAAGTCGACGGTACGTCAAATAGATATCGATGCAGATGCCATGGCCTTGTCAAAGTAATTGAGGAAGTCGACAAAGCTTCTGCTTCAACTCGGCGCAGAAGGAACTATCTGTCGAAGAAATCTAAAGTCGACGCAATGTTGACTTAATCTCGACGCAGATAATGAAGCTTAGAATCATATCTTCAACTCGATGGTTACTTCGATAGGGTATCGATGCTATGTTGACTAGCAGAGTTCAGTTAGAGCATGGATGAATTCGAAGCTACTCCTACAAGAACTCGAAGGTGCGTCGACAAGAGAGGAAGTGAACTCGACACAATGTCGAATACAGTCTGAAAAAGGGAAACCTTTTAAGCTGTCATTTTTTACTCTCTCTCATAGCCCACCTCTTTCAAGGCCGTTCCCCAATGGCTCCTTAATTATCTCAAATGGAATGAAGAATTAACAGAGGACAGAGAAAAGCTTTATTGGAAACAAGCTCAAATATTGGTGAACGGGTTGAGAAGTAAAGAAGGAAAGAAAGATTTATTGTCCAAACAAATATACCCTTTCAGGACTTACCTGAAATGGAAACAAATTCAAATTGAACAGAAGGACAATGAATAGGCAAGAGAAAAAAGATAAAGACAGCATTTGATCACAATCGGCTGCACTATTCTATTAGGGCTCCTCTTCTTCTCCCTCTCCCTTAGGAACCCTAATACACAGTATACAGAAAAGAAAGAAAAAGATAAAGAGATGTACTCTGCTCAGTTACAATAGCTGCTGCTTCTTCATCAATATCTCATAGCAGCAGTTCTATCTTAAGAGCAGGAAGCAGAAGGATCTAAAGCTTAACAACCCTAGCAATCATCACTATCAAAAGCTGGGGTTAATCATATATAGATCCTGAAGAGCACTCAAATAACAGCATAGGATTGTTGTTACAGAAATCTGAAAAACAGATCTCTGAATATTTCTTCTCCCCCTTTCTTTCTCCTTTCTATCTCCCAACTGTAAAAGAGTTTTATTAATCCCTCTTCAAAGGATTCAGTGGTTCAAGATCTCCATATCAAAAGATCTGGTGGTTCAAGATCTCCTTATCAAAAGATCTGGTTGTTCAAGATCTCCTTATCAAAAGATCCGGTGGTTCATGATCTCCTTGTTAAAAGACCAGTAGTTCTAACAGTCTCCTTATCAAAAGACTCAGGCACAGTGGTGCATACCTACCATGTGGTAGAAGAGGGGAGTACACACATTTTGGGGAACCTCTATAAAAATCTGCGCGTCTTATGGTTTGCTAAATTTCTGTGCTGTCCCTCATAGCTAGTTTACATTACTGTTTTATGTTTTATATTTCTACAATATTTTATTCTTACTGAGATCTTGATTAAGCATAAATCCTTAGATTATTTTATTGTATTCACAGTTAGAATAGGAATATTTTTTAAATCTCTATTCACCCCCCCCCCCCCCCCCCTCTAGAGGATTCTCAGAGGCACACTATGTACTTTCAAGATTAATACAAGATCCTTGTCTTTCAATTATGCTAGTTACTTACATGGAATGGTTATAAGGATAATAGGGACCCAATGGACCAAAAAGCCTCATCATGGGGCCACCAATTTGACCAATTTGACCTAAGTCAACTATAACCCTATTTTGGTCAATTGCCCTATTATGAGTCAATTGGCCTCCACCTTACCAAATTGACACTACCTAGAACTTTCTAACCCTTAGGGGAGGCCAATGGGTCACAATCCACCCATTGGGGCCAACCCAAATGGTAAAATTGACCAAAGTCAACTCCACCCTAAATTTAGGTCAAAATGACCTATTTTGACCTAATTAAGCCCAATCCACTTGGGCTAGACCCAATTGAAGTGGTCCACTAGCTAATGGGGCTTAGAGTTACTGAATTGATTATTCAATTTCAGAGAATTCGACCAGGAGAGAGAAAACATCATTTTCCCCAAAAATGGTGGAGAGAGAAAGAGAGGATTAATGACATTCATGGCCAAGGGAGGCTAATTGATCTCCCAATTGATGGGGATTCATCTCCTATGGCTGTTACAAGATGTTTAGGAGTTTTTCCAGCCCATATGGGGGCTGAAATGGGAGGTTTTCACCTTGGCCGAAAATGGCCATTAATGACCTTCATGGAAATTGCTGTCACGGCCCTCCCTCTCACCAAACCCTAAACCCTTAGGAACCCTAATACATAGTATACAGAAAAGAAAGAAAAAGAAAAAGAGATATACTCTGCTCAGTTACAATAGTTGCTGCTTCTTCATCAATACTTCATAGCAGCAGTTCTATCTTAAGAGCGGGAAGCAGAAGGATCTAAAGCTTAACTGCCCTAGCAATCATCACTATCAAAAGATAGGGTTAATCATATACAGATCCTGAAGAGCACTCAAATAACAGCACAGGATTGTTGTTACAGAAATCTAAAAAATATGTGTCTTCAGGTTTGCTAAATTTATGTGCTGTCCCTCATAGCTAGTTTACATTACTGCTTTCTGCTTTATATTTCAACCCTATTTTATTCTTCCTGAGATCTTGATTAAGCATAAATCCTTTGATTATTTTATTGTATTCACAGTTAGAATTGGAATAACTTTTAAATCTCTATTCACTCCCCCCCCCCTCTGGAGGATTCTCAGAGGCACACTGTGCACTTTCAAGATTAATATAAGATCCTTGTCTTTCAATTATGCTAGGACAGAAGGCTTGAGCAGTGGTCAACCTCAGTATCTTGCTTCAGATTTCTGGAAGTTCAAGTTAACCAGTGGTATAGCAATGGAAGGAGTTTATGCAAGAGGTCTTGTTATTGAGCTCCTTACGCAAACTAACTTTAATAAGTGGAAGTCTTGCATGGAGGGCTATCTTCTTGGCGAGGATTTATGGGAGGTAGTCGGTGGAGAAGCGAGACAACCATTGATAGCTGCTGAAGGGAATGCTGAGCTGGTGAAGGCTTGGAAGAGAACAAATGCTAAGGCAGAGTTCACTCTCAAGCGTGTTATCATTCCCGAGCTCTTTGACCACATCATTAGATGTCGGTATGCTGCTGAGCTTTGGACAGCCTTGGATGGCTTGTTCAATAAGAAGAATGTAGCGCGGCTACAATTTCTTGAGAATGAGTTAGCGAAAGCAACTCAAGGAGACTTGTCTATCTCATCCTTCTTCCTGAAGATGAAGAACTTTTGTGTTGAGATATCAACATTGGACCTGGAAGAGCCAATCTTAGAAGCAAGGCTGAAGAGGCACATAATTCACGACTTGCGAAGGGAGTATGTGGCCTTTGTTACTTCTGTGCAAGGCTGCGCCAATCCGCCATTGTTATTAGAGCTGGAAAACTTGCTCGCTTCATATGAGAGCTTAGCTAAGCAGATGGAGGGGATATCTGTCTCCGGGGGAGAAGGTTAGGTTCTTTATTCTGGTAACAAGAATAGATGGGAAAAGAAGAAGAAGTCACCTGGAGGTGATGGTCCATCTACTTCATATTAGAAGGAGAGGAGCTATGCTCCTAAGCATGATGGGAATTAGAAGGAAGGGCCAAAGTGCTTCAGGTGCAACAAGCCTGGTCACTTCAAGAGAGACTGCTAAGTTAATCATCAGCCAAGGCATGTTGTAGGAACGGAGGAGGCTGGTTCCAATGGTGAATGTAGTTGGGGTGGAGGTGCCTTCATGACGGGAACTTGTGTTCATGCTTTGGCTTCCATCAACTACGAAGATAATTGGATGTGGGCTCAGGGTGTGGTCATCACCTCACCGGGGATGAGTTGAAGTTCTCTTCTCTGCAGGCATATTAGGCAATGATGCTATTATTACAGCTGATGATATTGTTCATGCATTTGAGAAGGAGGGTGTCATTTCTTTAGGCAGTGATAGAGGTTCACTCAACTTGAGGAATGTATATCATGTGCCAGGTATGATGAAGAACCTCTTCTCCATGACCAATGTTGTAGATGCGGGGTATCGCGTTCTGTTCGGCCCAACAGAAGTGAAGTTTCTCCAAAATGTGTCAAGCGTGAAGGATAAAGTCACTCATGTAGGAAGGAGAGTGAAGGACTTGTTTGTGTTACCAACAAGTTCCTATGTTGATAAGATGAAAGCAAATGACAACGCGACTATCTGGCACGAGAGGCTTGGGCATGTTGATGAGTCTGATATTTATAGGGTTTTTCGGACTGATCTGGGTTAGTTTTCGTGCTCATGCACTTCACTTGTTATTCATTATCACTTACATTTCACTGATCATAGTTCTCACATGAAGTGCACATATTGGCCCATTGTGGTGTGCAATTGCGCACTATTTTGCTTGGGCTAAGCACATTGTACTCCCCATTTTATTTCTGCTATTATACTTGTATTGAAGGCATGTTCCCAGCATTTGGATGTGTTGTGCAGGTATGCAGATCGTCCATATTGCCCAGAATTCATGTCTGCATGAATCGCACGGTCGTGTGTTTTCTTCACGCACGATCATCTACGACCATGCGCGATGATCGGCTGGCCAATATGGTGTTCTGACCCTGCTCGTGTGATTTGTTCTCGCACGGGCAATTCCCCTGTGCATGATAAAATCGCACGAGCTCTCTGGTTGTCCAAATTTTTATGTTTCTTATTGCCCGCGCATTTGCTTCACGCACGGTTGGATTCAACTGTGCGTGAAGGAAACACACGATCTCCTATTGTTTGCCTATTTTCAAGGTGCTCTGGATTTGCCCGTGTGTTTGCGCGCCTGGTCGGTTTCTACCGTGCGTGAGTAAAAGTGTACGGGCGCTCTACTTCATCTTCCTGGGCTTCCTGGGCAATTCATATCGCACGGTTTACGCACGGTTGTGAGTTTCGACTGTGTGTAACTAAATTCTAATTATTTTTCTATAAAATCTACAGACTTCACCCTAGACGGGATCCATCTGCTCTTTCGTGCCAAGAGTTGCTGCTCCGCCCTTTTTCGCTGCTCCATCACCGCCCACCATTTGGAGGTGCTCCGGACCCATTCTTGGCTCAAATCTTGAGTCGGAGTATCTTCTCAGCCACCTCGCATCATCCAAGCACTTTAAGGAGAGGATTCTACCCTCATCTTCATCGCCAAGCTAGGAGTTCTTCTCATCGGACATGGCCGGATTGTAGTTTACCGGAGAAGACGGGTCCATTGGGAGGAATTGACAACCCCTCTACCCCGGATGATAGTTGGGACCGAGCTAGGACCCGGATTGACTACCCGACGAATCCTACTGTGAATCTATGATGCACTGATTCTGCACCGCTAAAAGCGAGAGCAAAATGCGGTTTGAACGACAGTGTGACATTCTTTGTCAAGTAATAATTTTGTGAATATGATCCCCGAATATCGATCTTTCAAGGAATGCATAGTAGGTGAAGTGATCGTGTTGTGGAAAGATTGCTACAGCGAGCGAAAGTAAATAACGGGCTTGGTTTTGGTTTTCTATTCTAATAACGAGAAAAGTAAAATGCGGGTCGAGAGCACCGCTTCGCTTGGCGAGATGACTAGTGCAGGCCGCGATGTCGTGCTTCGGTAAGCGGATGGACTATAGGCAGATGGATGGATTGATCTCAAGTGCGGATTATGAGGGTTGCAGGCACCTCTTCAGAGTCTCACCTCTAGCTTTTGCTAGAGTGGGTTAACGAGTGCATGTGTGGGATGGATGTGGAGTGGAGGCGAGGCGCATCACAACCTAACAACAATGTGAAGACAATAACTAGACATGCTTTCAATCATAGACAAATAAAGAGCATTCGAGTTCATTACACGAGTTAAAAGTTCATTTCACAAATGGAATAAGTGTAGAGTTAACCACAAGAATAGAAGTCTCGCCGTAGATCGTGGCCGGAATGGTGGGTTGTCAGGCCGCCTTCGTGCTCAGTCCGTGGTTGCTTCCGGGATCCAAGGGCTGCCACTACCTATGATCTTTCTTCGTCTTCTTCTCTAGTTTAGGTTTCTTCTTCATCACCAAATGGAAATGTCCAAACCTTGATTTGCTTGACGTAGATGGCCGAGAAGGCTTCCAGATCCTTGGATGTGGCTTAGAATCACCGGAGGATGCTTCCCAAATGAAGAGGATGGATGGAGGGCGTGTGGAGAGAAAAAATGGTGCAGTGGCGTGGGGCAGACTGGAGGCAATGGCGCGGAATACCCTAAAATCGCGGGTCCAACATTTAAATACGGAGCAGAAAAAATTGAGCGCACGATCAATGGCACACGACCAGTGGTTGTGCGAGAAGAAATGCCATTGATCGTGCGAGAACAACCTGTAGCAAAATCTAGAATGGAAAAATAGTTCACGATCAGTGGCGCACGACCAGTAGTCTTGCGAGAAGAAGGCCAGTGATCATACAAACTGCTCGGTTTGGAAAAGGGGGAATGTGCACAACCATTGGTCGTGCGCCTGATCGTGCGCGAACAAAAACCTACGACCAGAGGCCCAATAGGCTAAAAACATTGCCCATCCCTACTCCGAACGTCCATTGAACCCATGTACCTACAGGAAGACCACTGATATAGGCATTCACATAATCCACAGTAAAGGTATATCATCACATAATAGATCGAATGTAAGGCATACAAGAAATCACACCAAAATGGGCCAAGAAATGCACTTAGCGCTGAAATACACAAAGTGATCAAATAAACGCATTTATGAGCAATAAGTGATGTGCATTGGCAAGATAAACGATCCAGATGAGTCCAGAAATAGCTATTTAAACCAGAATTATCACACCACCAGACTTACCTGTTTGTGCATCCCGAGCAAACAAATCTGGCGTAGTGGGAAAAGCATAGCTAGCCAAATAAAATGCGACATGGAGGAGTATGCGAAGTTGCATACTTGTGTGTGTAGAAATTCATTAGAAGAAGTTTCTGAATATGCTAGCTAATTTATAAAAGTGTAAATGCGTAAAAAGGAATTTATTTTTACTCAAAAATGGAATCTTGGTGAATCTCGTGGTCACGCGTAGTATGAAAGTAAGCAAGTCGCGAAGGGAAGTGTTACCCAAGACCGGAACTCAAAATTATCTCCGTTGAAATCCATCAACGTCGAGAGCCATAAGCTCGCCCAGTCACACTCTCTCCACAGCTCTTGTGAACTCACAAGATGAATCAATAGGACTTTAGGTTTACACGAGGCTTAGGTTACCGTTTGGAATGCAAAGATAAACGTGATGGCTATTCGCAACCCAAATGAGCTCACAAAAGTGCTAAATCATAGCAACCCTAATAGTACACGTGTAACATACCCCCATACTTGATTTTGAAACCGGGTGTGCACACGGCCTACACCAATTGATACAACTTAGATGTTTCAATAAAAATGCTAGGGATATATTTTTTTCTTTGCTTTTCTTTTTCTTTTCTTTTTATCCCCAAATCTATTCGCAAAAATCTCAGCACATAGAAATTTTGAAGATATCCACATCAACACTAAAATTTCACATCACCCCGCCGAAATGGAAAATTACAATTCATTAATGCTTTTTGCTTATTTTTGATTGCGATAATGAGATTAGCTTTTAGGCCTTGGTGAAGTATGGTGGAGCTGAACCAAAAGGTCGTGTAGTAACAAAATAGGCTAGCAACGGTTAGCGTATAGGAATGGTAGAACAAAGCTCAAGCTTACCAAATAGATGGCCTACGTCACGCTAAACTTGCAAATTGTTCGCACCCATGCTTCGAGAGTCGCTTGGGGCAAGTTCTTAGCACCCGAGAAAGCTAATCCTTCCTCCCGACTCGAGCAATGCGAACCTCGTGCTTGCCTGCACACAATACGATGCCACCACTAGATTCAACCACATTCACCTTTTTGAGTAAAATAAATTAAAATCTACGCAAATCAACTAATTGTAAGAAGCATAAATTAAAACTATTTCTACTCAAATTCCTAAGCAAGACAAAAGTACTCAACTAGAGCACTACATGAGTTAACATGCCACTCAATCTTGCAATTTTTAGGCTAATACAACAATTCCTACATCACAACCAAGAATTGAATATACGGGAGCATACAAATAAGTGAGTGTGCGCTCGTACGGGTGAAACAGTGTGTGAAGCAAACATGAAAGTATAACAAAAATGAAAAGTACTACTGGTAAGCTAGAACATGTGCACGTGTAGTGAGAACCAGGTACGACTCTTCCCCCAGATTTAAAGTCAATCAAATCAAAATAGAACATTTGCATAATAAAAAGAGCTAAGGGGTAGGGGTAACCTATTCTCATAATTGAGCCTACCGGAAGATTCATAATTTTGTCCATTTGCGGCAGTTCCGCCATGCTCTAAATAGATTTGCACCTACGATTAAAGTAATCTCCCAAACAAAACAAAAATAAACAAATATATAAAATAGAGAAAGATAACAGAACGGAACCAAGTGGTCCCACTGGGTTGTCTCTCAGGAGCCCTTTTGTTTAACGTCCTTCAGGTGGACCAAATACCTGTGTTATAGCAGTTTATAATATAAAAGTTCACCAAACAAGTAACGAGAAATAAAATAGTCTTAGTATCTCAAAGCAGCAAATTCATGAAATCAAAATCTGAAAGATCGCAATCAACTAACAGCAGATTTATGATGCATCTCTCCCGTGGATGTAGAATGACCGGGGGTGGAAGCTTTAGGGCCAAAGTTGGTCTTACCCAACTTCCCCCTAGCCCCCTCTTTCTCACCACTGAGGGCCGCAAGATGCGCTGCGCACTGGAGTTTTTCCTTCTTCATTTTCTCCACAGTAGGAGAGCGTAATCTCATATAGTCCTAATTATTGCCCACTTTAGTGGTGGAAGGAATCATGTCCGGCACCAAAGTGGTTACCCGATCAGCGCAAGCTACGAAATGCTTAACAAGTTCATTATTAACCTTACTACAGAAAGAACTACGGAACTGCTCCCGAATAACACTAGGTTCACCAATTTCAAAAATAGAGTTTTCTAAGTGTAGGGATCCCATCTTCTATATCCCATCAAACACATAGTCTTCCTACTTGGCCTTCTTCTCTTCTTATTTCTTGTTTTCTTCAACACTTACAAATTCATCAGTAATCAAAATTGGTGAAGAATCAAAGTCAGAAGTTGTGGTTATGGTCACGATAGAAGTCGCCACTCTAGGAGGTAGATTGACGCAACTATTAGAAAAATCTATTTTCATCCCGCTCTCCTTCAGGAATGGGACACCCAGAATTGGTATCGACTTGTTTTCACGGGGTCCCAAAACCTGTAAATCAGTCACCACCTCAGTTGTAACGCCCCTGATTTTTCCGATATTTGTTTAATTCAGTGATGGCGTGTTAATGACGTCGGGGCGTTACTTTTAACGTCGAGTTAGCGGCGCGTCGCCGTTTGCGCGTTTTCGCGTCCGTTTGGGTCAAGTCGACCAAATTTTGCGACGACCCGGAATTGGAAAATTTTACGTTAGGAAATTAGATTATTTAAATTTAGACTTACCTACCAAGTTTCGTCGCGATCCGAGTCATTTTAGAGCCTCGGCGCATTTTAGGAGTTTTGTATATATTTAAAGCTCGCCGTAACTTCCGCCATTCATATCTCAAAAAACGGCACGTCGGATTTTGATTCCAACTTCGCCGTTGGATTCGTAGCGCCGCCGTTCACCTTAGGCGAAATTTTCGTTGGATTCGGCGTCCGTTTAATTTTTGATGATAAAATAATAATAATAATAATAATATTATTATTATTCTAATAATTATCTTTGTGCATTCTGTATTCGTCGACCTCTCCCCTCAAGATTTGTTGAACGCCGTTCAACAAATCTTATTTGTTGAACCCTCAAGATTTGTTGAACGTCGTTCAACAAATCTCATTTGTTGAACCCCCTTCAACAAATCTCATTTGTTGAACTCCCCTCAAGATTTGTTGAACGCCGTTCAACAAATCTCATTTGTTGAACCCTCAAGATTTGTTGAACGTCGTTCAACAAATCTCATTTGTTGAACCCCCTTCAACAAATCTCATTTGTTGAACTCTCCTCAAGATTTGTTGAACGCCGTTCAACAAATCTCATTTGTTGAACCCCCTTCAACAAATCTTATTTGTTGAACCCCTTCTATTAATAATAATAATAATAATATTATTATTATTTTTAATCCCTCTATTATTAATAATAATAATAGTGATATGATTATTATTATTATCGTTATGTCATATAAAGGAAAATAAACCCAGCTTCTTCTTCTTCTTCATTCTGTCCGAACCAGAGAGAAAAACGAGCGACGGGAGTGGCGAATTCTTGAATCTTCCGGACGCCGCCGACGGAGCTCCGGTG
This sequence comes from Dactylorhiza incarnata, assembly GCA_033032865.1. Lineage (NCBI taxonomy): Eukaryota > Viridiplantae > Streptophyta > Magnoliopsida > Asparagales > Orchidaceae > Dactylorhiza > Dactylorhiza incarnata. The sequence goes on along the minus strand of JAWHQI010000464.1, from coordinate 370,729 downwards.
GTCGAAATCGCGAGCCGAGCATAGATTCGGAAAGCTCTCGACGAGAGCTTCATCCTCGTGGTAATTTCCTTCCTTTTCGTGAAACTTTTTCGTTAGGTTTTTCGGCCCTAACCTTCGTATTGGCCATTTTTCTGTAGATCTCGCCTCGTCGTGCCTCCTTTTGGGCCGATCTACGACGAGGAGTTGTTCGGAGAACGATTCCGGTGGTTTGAAGGCAAGTGGTGATCTTGCTCCTTCTCTTTGCCAAAACCCCCTTTATTTTTGTTCTCGCCTTTGCTTCCAGTAATTGATCTTATGCTAAATTTTATCATCTGTCTCACCTTTACTCCTTTTTACTCAATATAATTTGCTCATATTATTAACCAAATTTGTTGCCTTGTGTTCTGATGGGCCCCGCCCTTTTTCTTGAAATTGCATGAAGATATGAATTCTGATGGAGGTCGTACGCGGTGTGGTTTTTGCCCCCGATGCGGTGCTCTTTTAAGCTTTTGATTGGGAGGTCGTACGCGGTGTGGTTTTTGCCCCCAGTGCGGTGCTCTTATTTTGGATGAGCTGATCAGTCTCTATAATTCTGAACAAGAGAAACATAAATACTAATGTGAATGTTGATGATTCTTTGTTGATGGCGAGTTTTGTCCTTGCCTATTTTCACACCCTCTTTTGGTGGGTGTTTTTCTGCTGAATATCAGTTACTTCTGCTGTTTCCTTTTTTTCCTATTGATTATCATATTTCTTTTTTTTTCTGATGATTATTTATGGCTAGTGTTGTCGTCACTAACCCTTGCAGCTTCTGTTTCCCTCCGGTCTCGCGGAGGTTTGCTTACTTTCTGGTTTTTCCGCACCACTTGTAACTTGCTTCTGAGGTGTTCTTTCTTTGAATGCCTCAGGTTCTGGACAGTAGCAGGTGTTAGTGCGGAGTTGCTTTAGTTGCCGTCTTCTGACCCTCTTGAGGTAGGGTATTCTGTGGACTTGTCGGCCCATGGGTTCGTGTCAGGTGTTGACGCCCGTGGTGCCGTTTGGTTAAACTATTGTTTCGCTGCTGCTGTAACTTGTTGGTTACTTTTGAACACTTGTTCTGGAATTGTTAGATGTGGGTTGGCTTTATAGCCCCCCTGCTTAGATATTTTAAGGTTATTGTAGCATTGCATATCTTGCTTTGAAATGGTAATCTCACTACTTTTTGCGCGTGCTAAATCTACTTTTATATCTAGTAAATCCACATATTCGCTCTTGCATGGTGCACCACACTAGGTCTTCATGTTCACTGAGACCACAAAGTAATTAAATCAAGTATTTTTCCGCTGCGTAAAACTATATTTTAAAAGCGTGGACTAGGTGATCCACCTAGCCGAGGGACGCGGCTTGTTAATATTCTGCATAAATCATTTTGAATCACTTTGATTGATATTAATAATTGCTTAAACTGCGATGAAGGATAAGTTGCCTTAACGTCAGTAGGCGTCCCCTACGTGACGTGGCATCACAACGCGTAGTTTTCCCTACTCTGATAGCATTTTAAATGTTGGGAAAATGCTGGTTGTGACAGTTGGTATCAGAGCTAGGTTCTGTGAAAAAGGTAGTTGGGTGGTTTGGCGTGTTAGCCAAACAACCGCTATCCTAAGCAGAACCTCATTAGATCATTTCATTGTATACACACACCGATATGTAATCAATATGTCTTGACCGAAGCATAGTCACTACACTCATAGCATGATAAGAAGTATACGGGGCATATTATGTAGTATGGGATGCATAATATGTGTTTGTATATGGATCCACCATAGGTGGCAACATGTGACGGTTATGTAGTATGGGATGCATAGCCACCATTACATGGATTCCCATTAGCACGTTTTCTTTTTTCGTTACATGTAATGTTATGTAGTATGGGATGCATAACGTTACATGTGTACGCCGCTCATAACATGCATTAAGTCCTCTTTCTAGAATGCATAGCACTGCATACATTCATATCATCGCATAAGCACGCGTGCCAAGTTAAAGACATACCAGATGACATATGTACACACATGATTTGAAAAGAAATTTAAATATTCATGCACTCATGTCATAGCACAAGAGTCAATAGGATGATGGTGCATCATACTAAGTTTAATCATTGCATCATTTCATGAAATTCCAGAGCAAGGTAACAGCAATAGCAGGTCGTTTTCTTTCCTGTTCCGAATTGATCCGGGATATTTCCGAGCCTGTTTGGCTTAAGCGTCTTAATCCTATTTCTGATTGGATGTCCATCTATCTTGTAGACATGTCTCGTAGGAGAGCGACGCGGTTGAGTTTGCTAGCTTAGGTGTCTTAAGCTAGGTCTTGATGAGTCGCTGTTTGTATTTGTAGAAGATGACCCCGAAGCGTTTTGCAATGGGGGCAATTTCCCAGTTTGAGGGTGAGTCTTCGGATTCTCATATCGAAGCGATACTAGATGAACTGCGTCAAAGTATTGAAACAATGTCAAGGCAGGTGTTTGTAATGCAAATGCAGTTGCAGGCATTGCTTACTGCTACCTTGAGGCAGCTGTCTGGTGTGCAGTTTCCTGTGTTGGTTGAATACCAGAGTGAGATCGGTAAATCGAATAGATTTGCTCCTGAGTTGATAGCTGCTGAGGAGTGCAAGGTCAGAAATTTTTTGGGTGATCCTCAAGGTAACATCCAACAGTTTGCTAACGCCTACCAATCCGAGACTGATGCGAAAGCAGTTGAAGCTGCCTTGAAGTTTGAGGCTATTGGAAATGCCAAAGATCGCGGTATGTCCTCGTTACAGGAAAAGAGAAAGGTTGGGGATGGCGAAAGCCTATGGGCATCTGGCCCCACCCCCAAGGAAAGGACGGGAGAAAGCGTGTAGTTTCTATGGCCGGTCAGGCCATTCCCTCGAAAAATGTTTCAAGAAACCAGAAGCTCAGAGGCAGCAACGGGTAATCATAACTCAAGACGCACCTAAAAGTGATTTGGGTTGCACTGCAAGTAATAAAGAGGGGCTCGATGAGATCTGGTGTCGGATGAAGGGAAGGATAAACTGATCGTGGTGAGCGAGGGAGAAGCTCATTCTTCAACCCTGGTGATCTTAGGTTTGATTTTGATTTAGTTAATAGTTCCTCGCTATCTCGATTTCTGTTCAGCTGGCTATGCGTGCGATTTTTTAGGGAAGTTAAGATAATTAACCGATGAGCACGCGTTCTTTTGATTTTGGTGTTATCCACTTGTTCGTGGCTAGGATCTTTGTAATGGTCATTTCTTGACTCCCGATCGAGTTAGTGATTTGTTTCGTGCTAAGTTTTCCCTCGGGTGACTCGGTGGTGTTGAACCATTCCTTTGGTTTGATTTCTATAGTATGTCGATTGAAAGTTCCAGATTTGGAAGATGTTAGTATTATTTCTTGGGCATGGATTGGAGATCTAGTTTGGCATTGTAGACCGGTGAGAGGATAAGCGCCTGGACTTCTCGCTGGATATTGACCAACCCTTGAGTGTTGGATTCCCATATCAAGATTCTTCGGTTATTTCTGCGGTTCGTGCTCGTCAATCCTTAGAGTCTGGCAGCAAGTCTTTTCTCATCTCTGTTTCTATTCTAGAAAAATGCTCTCGTTGTGTCGCGCTTTCTATTGTGTGAGAGCTTCAAATGTTTCTCCGGCTAGTCTTCTCGGTCTTCCCCTTGAGAAAAAGGCGGAGTTTGTTTTAAGGTCTTGAACTAGATACTTGTCTTTTTGCGAGGGCACCTTGCCGCATGGCCCTGCGTGAGCTAGAAGAATGTTTCTAGAAGATTATGAGCAAATTGAGCATAGTTGAATGAGGTGACTATCGAGATAAATGTTCATCACCTCGAATAGATGATTTGCTTAATCAGTTGCGAGATGGATCTGTGTTCTCGGAGATCGGCCTCCGTATAGACTTTTTTCTGTAAAGGATCCGTGAGTCGGATGTTCCATGGACTGCCTCATCGTTCCTGTTATGGGCTTTACTTTGAGATCTTAGTGGCGACCTTTGATTTAGCTAATGTCTCCTCTGCCTTCATGAATTCGATGAATAGAATGTTAACAGAATTTTCAGACCATCTTGTGGCCGTCCTTAGAAGTGGTGTTGATACACTCTAAGAGTGCAGAGGATCGTGCTGAGCATTTGTGATTGGGTGCGGTCTACGTTGTGAGAGCGCAAGTTCGTTTGCCAAGATAAGCAAGTACAAGTTTTGGATGTCTTTAGTTACCTATTTTGGTCATGTTATTAATGAGGATGAGTTTTCGACGGACCCAATATAGATCGTTGAGTGATTGATTGGGAAGAGATTTACAACATCCGAGAGAATAAGGGAATTTTGTAGGGTTGGCAGGAAGATATAGAAAGCTTGTGTAATGATTCCTGTGATTATTTGCGTCTTTGGTTAGGTTTATGTAGGAGGATCCAATTTTTTGTTCAGGGTGACTAGTGCGAAGGAGCCTTTCAGGAATTGTAGAGAAGATTGAGCACTGCTCCAGCTTTGGATCATATCTACCGAAGGAGTGGTGCACTGTTTATGTAGATAAGTTTACGTTGAGCCCATGTATGTCTCGAGAAAAAAAAGATGATCGCATATGGTTTGAGGAAATTGAAGATTCATGAAGCGAATTTTCATGCGCGTGATTTGGAATTTTCCCCAGTAATCTAGGTACTGAGCCTTGGAGATTATTTTGGTACGACGTATTGTGTAAGGTTTACGGACCATAAGAATTGAAGCATATCTTCGCTCAGAAGGAGTTGATTCTGTGCCAGAGAAAATGAATAAAATATATTGCGAATTCTGGCATTGGCATTCGTTACCACCTGGATTCCACTAGGATGTATAGAAATTTGAAACATATTGTTCGCTGGTATTAGTTTAGTTATCGGTTTGATGAGGTTTTCTCGAAGACACAAATTGTGTGAGCTATCGTGAATAAATGGATAAAATATGTCCTTAAGTTTGGAGTCAGATCGAAACCCCAGGATTTGTTTTTTTTATGTCGCATATTTAGATGAGTTTGGTAGAAGCTTCAGGGTCTGAAAGTTAATCCGATCGTGGAAGATATGATCAGATGTTACACATTGGAGCATGGTGGAGCTTGGGATAAGCATCTTGGATTGATGGAATTTGCCTACAATAACAGTTATCAGGAAAGTGTTGTTATTGGCAATCTCACTATTCATTGCTTGTTGTTTGGGTTAAGCTCTAGGAAATTTCATCTATTAGCTCCAGGAAATTTCATTCATTAGAAAAATTCATCATTTTGGGGTATGGAGGCTGGTTGGGTTTATGCTCCAGGAATTATATTCGTTAGAAGTATTACCATCTTGGGTTATAGTGGTTGTTTCGAATTTACACACATAAACCTCATCATTTTGGAATGTGTTGGCTGGTGGTTGGTTTACCCTTCCTGAAATTTTATACTTAAAGTTATACTCGGGGGCTGCTATGCTTAATCAGTTGGGAGTTTAAGTCTCTATATGGGAGGCGTAGCCGGACTCCCTTGTTTTGGGCCGAGGTTGGTGAGAGTCCGTTGTTAGGCCCAGAAGCTTTGGAAGAGATGAGCGTTGTTGTGACTCATATCCGCGAGAAGCTTCGCATTACTCAGGAGAGGTATGAGAAGTATGCTAATCGGAGAAGGATGGATCTGAAGTTCGTTGTTGGGGACTTGGTGTGCTCGAAAGTTTCTCTGATGCCGGGCGTTAAGAGATTTGGAAGGAACCACAAGTTGGACCCCCGGTATGTGGGACCTTTCCAAGTTGTTGAGCGCGTCGGAGTGTCTGCTTTTGATTGGATTACCGGCTACCTTCCCTGGCGTCCATGATGTGTTTCATGTGAGTCAGTTAAGGAAGTGTGTCCGCAGCAATCATCAAGTTCTCGATTCGGTACCTCTGATTCAGCCCAATTTGTCTTATGTTGAGGAGCCTGTTCGCATTTTGGAAACCCAAGAGCGGGTGTTGCGGAAGAAGTCTATTCCAATGGTAAAAGTTCTTTGGCGGAATCATGACGTCGAGAGCGCAACATGGGAGCTGGAGTCAGCAATGCGGGCATCTCATCCTCACCTTTTCAATTAATTAGCTCAGGTAAAATTTCTTTTCTTCCTGCACCATTATTTGACCAAATGTTCTTTCCTGCTCCATTTATTTTGTCCAAATTTTGTTCCTGTACCATTTATTTTGCCCAAATGTTGTTCCTGCACTATTTGATTATCCATCTTAAACCTTCTTTCCTGCACCAATTATCTATCTTAATGTTGTTTTCTGCCCTTATGTCAAGTTTCGGGACGAAACTTTCTTTTAGGGGGAGTTGTGGTAACGCCCTGATTTTTCCAGTATTTGTTTAATTCAGTGATGGCGTGTTAATGACGTCGGGGCGTTACTTTTAACGTCGAGTTAGCGGCGCGTCGCCGTTTGCGCATTTTCGCGTCCGTTTGGGTCAAGTCGACCAAATTTTGCGACGACCCGGAATTGGAAATTTTTACGTTAGGAAATTAGATTATTTAATTTTAGACTTACCTACCAAGTTTCGTCGCGATCCGAGCCATTTTGGAGCCTCGACGCATTTTAGGAGTTTTGTATATATTTAAAGCTCGTCGTAACTTCCGCCATTCATATCTCAAAAAACGGCACGTCGGATTTTGATTCCGACTTCGCCGTTGGATTCGTAGCGCCGCCGTTCACCTTAGGCGAAAATTTCGTTGGATTCGGCGTCCGTTTAATTTTTGATGATAAAATAATAATAATAATATTATTATTATTATTCTAATAATTATCTTTGTGCATTCTGTATTCGTCGACCTCTCCCCTCAAGATTTGTTGAACGCGGTTCAACAAATCTTATTTGTTAAACCCTCAAGATTTGTTTAACGCCGTTCAACAAATCTCATTTGTTGAACCCCCTTCAACAAATCTCATTTGTTGAACTCCCCTCAAGATTTGTTGAACGCCGTTCAACAAATCTCATTTGTTGAACCCTCAAGATTTGTTGAACGCCGTTCAACAAATCTCATTTGTTGAACCCCCTTCAACAAATCTCATTTGTTGAACTCTCCTCAAGATTTGTTGAACGCCGTTCAACAAATCTCATTTGTTGAACCCCCTTCAACAAATCTCATTTGTTGAACCCCCTTCTATTAATAATAATAATAATGATATTATTATTATTTTTAATCCCTCTATTATTAATAATAATAATAATGATATGATTATTATTATTATCGTTATGTCATATAAAGGAAAATGAACCTAGCTTCTTCTTCTTCTTCATTCTGTCCAAACCAGAGAGAAAAACGAGCGACGGGAGTGGCGAATTCTTGAATCTTCCGGACGCCGCCGACGGAGCTCCGGTGGTCGAAATCGCGAGCCGAGCATAAATTCGGAAAGCTCTCGACGAGAGCTTCGTCCTCGTGGTAATTTCCTTCCGTTTCGTAAAACTTTTTCGTTAGGTTTTTCGGCCCTAACCTTCGTATTGGCTATTTTTCTGTAGATCTCGCCTCGTCGTGCCTCCTTTTGGGCCGATCTACGACGAGGAGTTGTTCGGAGAACAATTCCGGTGGCTTGAAGGAAAGTGGTGATCTTCCTCCTCTTTGCCAAAACCCCCTTTATTTTTGTTCTCGCCTTTGCTTCCAGTAATTGATCTTATGCTAAATTTTATCATCTGTCTCACCTTTACTCCTTTTTACTCAATAATTTGCTCATATTGTTAACCAAATTTGTTGCCTTATGTTCTGATGGGCCCCGCCCTTTTTCTTGAAATTGCATGAAGATATGAATTCTGTTGGAGGTCGTACGCGGTGTGGTTTTTGCCCCCGGTGCGGTGCTCTTTTAAGTTTTTGATTGGGAGGTCGTACACGGTGTGGTTTTTGCCCCCGGTGCGGTGCTCTTCTTTTGGATGAGCTGATTAGTCTCTATAATTCTGAACAAGAGCAACATAAATAATAATGTGAATGTTGATGATTCTTTGTTGATGGCGAGTTTTGTCCTTGCCTGTTTTCACACCCTCTTTTGGTGGGTGTTTTTCTGCTGAATATCAGTTACTTCTGTTGTTTCCTTTTTTTTGCTATTGATTATCATATTTCTTTTTTTTTCTGATGATTATTTATGGCTAGTGTTGTCGTCACTAACCCTTGCAGCTTCTGTTTCCCTCCGGTCCAGCGGAGGTTTGCTTACTTTCTGGTTTTTCCGCACCACTTGTAACTTGCTTCTGAGGTGTTCTTTCTTTGAATGCCTCAGGTTTTGGACAGTAGCAGGTGTTAGTGCGGAGTTGCTTTAGTTGCCGTCTTCTGACCCTCTTGAGGTAGGGTATTCTGTGGACTTGTCGGCCCATGGGTTCATGTCAGGTGTTGACGCCCGTGGTGCCGTTTGGTTAAACTATTGTTTCGCTGCTGCTGTTACTTGTTGGTTACTTTTGAACACTTGTTCTGGAATAGTTAGATGTGTGTTGGCTTTATAGCCCCCCTGCTTAGATATTTTAAGGTTATTGTAGCATTGCATATCATGCTTTGAAATGGTAATCTCACTACTTTTTGCGCGTGCTAAATCTACTTTTATATATAGTAAATCCACATATTCGCTCTTGCATGGTTCACCACACTAGGTCTTCATGTTCACTGAGACCACAAAGTAATTAAATCAAGTATTTTTCCGCTGCGTAAAACTATATTTTAAAAGCGTGGATTAGTTGATTCACCTAGCCGAGGGACGCGGCTTGTTAATATTCTGCATAAATCATTTTGAATCACTTTGATTGATATTAATAATTGCTTGAACTGCGATGAAGGATAAGTTGCCTTAACGTCAGTAGGCGTCCCCTACGTGATGTGGCATCACAACGCGTAGTTTTCCCTACTCTGATAGCATTTTAAATGTTGGGAAAATGCGGGTTGTGACAGTGGCCTCTTCAAACAGGACTGTTAAGCGCCGTCCCGACAAGTCCGAGCGCCCGGGCTGCAGCCCGCTTAGAACACCCCAACCCTTCTCTGAGCCTGTTTCTCAGCTACACCGGGGTGTTGGTAGCGGGGATCGAAGACCCGACCTACCCTTGATGAGCCTCTTCAAACAGGACTCATCACCAACTGAGCTGCAGCTCAGTTGGTGATGAGTCCTGTTTGAAGAGGCTCATCAAGGGTAGGTCGGGTCTTCGATCCCCGCTACCAACACCCCGCTGTAGCTGAGAAATAGGCTCAAAGAAGGGTTGGGGTGTGCTAAGCGGGCTGCAGGCCGGGCGCTCGGACTTGTCGGGCCAGCGCTTAATAGTCCAGGACTAGATGGGCCTGGGCTGTTACATCAGTCCCTTAAACCATAACTTTGACTTTTCTTACTTCCCCCTCACTTTCCACCATTGCTCTATTTGATAGAGTAAGAGACGTCCGGTCATCCACCAAGATTGTTGCGTGACGAACCAGAGTCACACAACATCGTAGTGTTCAAATTATTAATACAGCATGGGAGTACCCAATCACCATGGCTAACGGCGTCAGCATCAGCAACCCTCTTCCCATTTTCAATCAGACTCTTCTCAGTGGTACTAGGAAGGGTGCCCTGAACATGCTCGGAAACCGCTTGGGCAAATTGGCCCATTTGCATTCCAGGCTTCTCATCGATGTCGTCTGGTTATCCATCTTAGCTTGGGTAAATTCAATTAATTTTTTAGGGTCTCTTCCAAGCTACTCCTTTTAGGTGTCGAAGGTGTTTGATTATAACCCGCATGAGGAAGCCGTGGTTGACTTCCAGAAGCAGAAGCATCAAACTGATGCTGCCCCAGCTTCCATCTTTGTCCAGCAGTATTTAGATTCCAAGCAAAATTGGGGTGATTTCTCACGGCCGGGTTATAAACATTTCCGTACGGCATTCCCCTATTCTGATTAGCCATGAAATTAATAGATTCAGTAACATTCAAGTTTGCGAAAACACCTGAGAGATCCTCTCTTGGACACTCATATGCATTTTGTCCTGCTTCTCCACACCCTAGGCGGGATATGACAGCTGCAGGCGATGCGGTAGGGGTGACTGATCCCAAGGCGAAGATACCTCTGGTGTTCTTCTGCGTGTTCTGCCCTGATGTCTAGTATGTGTTGTTCGAGGCTGTATCTTGAAGTATCCGCAAGGCTTCTTCTGGGGTATGGTTCATAAGGGTCCCTCCTATCGCAGCATCAATCATCGCCCTGTAGTTAGGGTCGATGGAAAATTAGAAATTGTCCATGAGGTTCCAAGGCTGGAGCTCGTGGTTAGGGCATTTCTGCAGGATGTCATTGAACCTCTCCCATACTTCCGCTAGTGTTTCCTAATCTTGTTGGAGGAATGAAGCGAGTTCCCGGTGTAGGCTCACGATCCTATCCACCGGATGGAACTTCCCCAAGAATTTGGAAGACAAAGCGACCCAAGTAGCGGAGGTTCCCGGCTAAATGGTGTGAAGCCACCCCTTGGCTTTATCTCTCAGTGAAAATGGAAAGAGCCTAAGCTTGACAGTATCATCAGATATACCAGCATAGCGGAAAGTGGCGCAGATGTCAGAAAACTTGTCCAGGTGAAGATGGGGGGGGGGGGGGGGGGGGGGCTTCAGAAGGCAATCCGGAAAACTGGGCGTTATTCCGAATGATATTAAGAATAGCCAGTTTAATTTCAAACTGCGCGTTTGTGATAGCCAGCCCGAACCACGGATACACACTCCCTTCATTCGGAGTGGTGTAGTTTCTCATGGTGCGAATCCTCGATCGGTTCACTTCATGTTCATCCACATTAACATTCTGCCCATCCTCAGGCACTTCCCGGCCCATGTGGCCTTCTCCTTGATTCAGAATATCTCCCATCTCACCAAGATCAACTGCAGCACGTCGTCGTGCATGGCCAGTCTTCTCTATCTATGGGTCGAAAGGGAATAGGTCACCTGGAGCTTGCCCTTGCATACACAAAATAAGAATACACAAAAAACAATCAACTCAAAAACAACAACCCCGGTAACAATTTTTTCCACAACAAAAATCACTTCACGCCTGCACTCCCCGGCAATGGCACCAAAAACTTGACACGCGGATTCCGCACCGCTAAAAGTGAGAGCAAAATGCGGTCTGAACGACAGTGTTTTGGTCGTTGTCAAGTAATAATTTTGGGAATATGATCCCCAGATATCGATCTCTCAAGGAATGCAGAGTAAGTGAAGTGATCGTGTCGTGGAAAGATTGTTACAGCGAGCGAAAGTAAATAACGGGCTTGGTTTTGGTTTTCTATTGTAATAATGAGAAAAGTAAAATGCGGGTCGAGAGCACCACTTCGCTTGGTGAGATGACTAGTGCAGGCCGCGATGCCATGCTTGGGTAAGCGGATGGACGGTAGGCAGATGGATGGAGTGATCTCAAGTGCAGATTATGAGGGTCGTAAGCACCTCTTCGGAGTCTCACCTCTAGCTTTTTCTAGAGTGGATTAACGAGTGCGTGTGTGGGATGGATATGGAGTGGAGGCGAGGTGTATCACAACCTAACAATAAGGTGTAGACAATAACTAGACATGCTTTCATTCATAGAAAAATAAAGAGCATTCGAGTTCATTACACGTGTTAAAAGTACATTTCACAAATGGAAAAAGTGTAGAGTTAACCACAAGAAGTGAAGTCTCGTCGTAGATCATGACCGGAATAGTGGGTTGTCAGGCTGCCTCCATGCTCAGTCTGTGGTTGCTTCCGAGATCCAAGGGCTGTCACTACCTCTAAACTTTCTCCGTATTCTTCTCTTGTTTAGGTTTCTTCTTCTTCACCAAATGGAAGTGTCCAAACTTGATTTGCTTATCATAGATGGTCAGGAAGGCTTCCAGATCCTTGGATGTGGCTTAGAATCATGCACCGGTCGCATAAGTAATATAAAATGGGTGAAATTCCCCAAGTATCGATCTCTCAAGGAACACGGTAAGGTGGGGTTAATTTTCGAGGTAAGACTTGAGATTGAAGTCCTTTAGGTTGGATGGAATGCGGAAGAGTTTGGATTGGATTGTGGAAAGCAAAATAAAATGAATTTACTAAACTACTATGCAGGCTGCTATGCACTGCTTCGCAAGGCGAATGGAAACTCTGCAGGCTGCTATGCCCTGCATCACTAGGCGGATGGGCGAGAAGGCATGCAGATGGAATGGTTCACACCGGCGGAAGTGAAGTGGATTATACGGGCTGTTAGCACCGCTTAGCTTGGCGAGTGGAAGAGTAGGCACGTGTAATGGACGAGTAGTCAAGCGGAATGGATGATGAGGCTTGCGGAATGGAGTGGGGATGATGGAAATAGAATGGCGACACACCTCATTTACACAAATAAATAAGATACTTTCATAAAAATGAAAGGAACATTACACACATGGTTTATAGTGTTCATCATCAAAAGATAGAAATCTTGCCCTAAATAACAAATTAAGAGGAAAAAGAGTAAATGAATCGACCACATTTGAAGCCTTGTTGGGATTCGCAGAAGGAATCGCTGGGTTGTCAATCCGTGTCCAAACCCTGTCTGCAACTGCATCCAGGGTAGAGGAGGGCTGTCACTTCCTCCCAATGACCCGTCTTTTTCGTCTCACGACCCGATCTACTCTGGTGCACGATCTCCTTGCTTGATATTGATGATCTTTGGGATAGAATCCTCTCCTTGGAGGCTCTTGGATGATGGAGGGTGAAGGAGAATGAAGAGTACCTGAAAATGAAGCTCAAAATGCCCAAAAAATGCGGATTTGGCGGAAGGATTCGTGAAAACACGTATTTATAGAAAGCAGAATTTTGAACGCGCATGATCAATGGCGCAGACCAGTGGTCGTGCGAGAAGAAATGCCAATGATCGTGTGAGAACAACCTGTAGCAACAACCAGAATGGCAAAATAGCGCACGAACAGTGGCGCACGACCAGTGGTCATGCTATAAGAAGACCAGTGATTGTGCGAACTGGTCGAATTGGAAAAGGGGGGATGCGCACGACCAGTGGTCGTGCACCTGATCGCGCGCAAACAAAAATGAACGAACAGTGGCCATTTGGTGAAAAAATGGGCCAAATATGCCCCGGATCACGACACCACCATTGTACCTGCATGAGAACATGACCAGACCACTGGTAGGGGAAAATAATATCCAATCCTTGCATTCGCAAATATATATATATATATATATATATTTATATATGAGCGGAATACAAGGGTAGGATAAAACCACACCTAAATGAACTTAAATGTGCACTTCGTGTACATAAATGATATTGTGTAATAGAAACGATTCTGATCCAAAAGTGAAGTGTAAGTGCGAGAAAACTAGCCCAGATGAGTCTGAAAAATCCGATATAAATTGGACTCATCACACCCCCAAACTTACCTGTTTGCACGTCCCAAACAAACCAATTCTAAGCAGGCGGGAAAATGGAATAGCTAGCTTAAAATTATAAAATGGAGTACCATGTGAGGTCGCATACTCACGTGCATAGCAAAATAGTAGAGAAGATTTCTAATTATACAGAGAGTTTATAGATTTCTAATAGAGTAAATAAATATTACTTTTACTAAAAAAATGAATTACGGTGAATCATCCGGTCACGCATACGGAGAAAGTAAAATAATCGCTTAGATGAGCATTGCCAAAGTTGGGATTCAGGACAAACTCCACCGAAATCCATCGGTGTTGGAGACCATATGCTCGCCCGGTTGCATTCTCTCCACGACACTAGATTGGTTCAGAGCGTGAGTCAGTGGGACTTTAGGTTATAAATGGGGCTTGGGTTAAGGTGAGGTAAACAAAGATAAACACAAAGGCTTAGTACACCTAAACCCAAATGAGCTTTATTAAAACTACCCGCACACCAAAATCGAATGAAAGTGCACCACACCCCCAGACTTGAACTTTTGCAACATGGGTGTGTGCACCACCTATTCCCAATATCTCAAATAATTTTCAATTATCTTTTTCTCATTCATTTTTCAAAGCAAAAATATTTTCTTTATCTTTTTCTATTTCTTCATTTTTTTCTTTTCTTTTTCTTTCAGCAATTTTTCAAATGAGCACATCCACATAATCACAACAAATTTATAAAAATCACCACCGCAAAAAGTAAAAACTCGAGCTCATAATTGGGCGTGCGATTAGGATTGGCTTTGAGGCTTTCGTGAGGTATAGGTGGAGCTGAATCAAATGGACTGGATAGGCTCAAAGGGCTAGAAAGGGTAGACGATAGGCATGATACAAAAGCTAAACTGGGCCAAAATAACGGCCTACGCCACTCTCACGCAATAGAACTATCCTATGTTCATGCTTCAAGAATCGCTTGGGGCAAGTTCTTAGCCTCTGAGAAAGATTCTCCTGTCTCCCGACTCAAACAATACTAGTCTAACAATAATTTACACACATCCCTATGCTACTTTTTGATTCACACCGGATTCACCATTTGAGTAGAGTAAATAATATTTACACTAATAGAAATGTATAAAACTAAAACTATAAAAAGAAATCTAATCTACACAAATCTCTATACTCACGTGAGTACTTCACTAGGAACACCAGAGTCAACATTTACTCCACTACATAATTTAAACGCCAGCACAATGATTTTCTTAATCACACAAACGAACGAACTAGACTCCTTACGCGCTAACGGTTAAGTACGCGCTCAAGTGGGTGTTGTGATGTGCATAGAAAATGAACAATACAACTTAAATAAAAGTTTCTAGCATGCTAGGCAATAGAGCACATGAGTGGGTACATAAAATGACTCTCCCCCAAACTTAAACTAAACAATCCAACACAATATATGGCTATGAAATTCAAAATAAAGCTAAGGGAAGAGAGTACCCAATGCTCAGCATGTGAGCATACCAGATGACGCGTGTAAACCAATACAAAAATGCAGCATCCTCATCAAGAAAATGAACCAACAGGGGTGAGCTCCTCCAAAACAAAAGAAAATAGACAAACTAAAAAAGAAATAGAACTAACTAAACAAACTAGATAAAATAAAAATGTAGGAAAGAGTAAGATAACTACTAGGGTTATTGTCCTCCCAGCACGACTTATTCAGAACATAAAACAGTTATAGCTAATGGGTCTATGAAAATAAAAGTGCACATGTAACTGTTCTAATATCCGTGTTGGTAACGGGTACCGATACGGCGATAAAATAGTCACCCCTCTACCTAAATAATAATACCTGCTCCTCACAGGTAGAGGGAAGAGAATGTAAGAGGAGAAGGAGGAATCCTCACTCATCTCACCAAAAATATCCTTGCCCAGCAAGGTGTCATCTTCAGGGAGGTGGCAGGAGGAGAAGGTAATGAGTGAGGCTTCCATTATGGAGGAGGGGTCAACCTCCTCACATATGAGCATACGCTCATCCTTGACCTGAGCAAAATGCTCCAAGTCCTCCTGAAGTACCTGTGAAGACTCAACCCATACAAGCTCAGATGAAGAAGGGGGTCAGGAAATAAACGAGAAGAATGACGTAAATAATCATCAATCGGGGGAGTGGTCCCGGTCTCACTCCTGATAGTTTGAAGCAAAAGGATACTGTCGGCATCGTCGATAATGTTGCAGGGCTCAGTTGGATCATCAGTGGCCTCCTCCACAATTTGGACTTACTCCACCGGTGCTGAGGTAGAATCATCGCCACTTTGGATAATATCCTCCTCCATAGGAATAGGCACAACACACAATTCACCTACCTTATCCTACGAAACTTCCTCAATAATATCGTCAGAGATGAATGTAGTAGTATGCACAATAGGGGGAGGAATAATGCTTCGATAAAAGTCAAGCACCGATTCCTCACAAAGAATCTAATCCACGCAAGGTGATGTATGCACAGTGGAGATAGTCTCAGCTATGTCGGAACATACATCTGCCACAACTCTGATAAGCCTGTCTGCATCATTCCCTTCACAACATGAAGGTGATGCAGCTACGTAATCAGAGGTAGAAGGTGTGCTACCAGAGTTAGGAGTCAGGACGATCCGGATATCTGGCTCGTCATCCTCCTCCAATTGGCGAAGATAAGCAGCACAATCCTTCAAGGCATGATCTGTGCTCCGACAAAATAAGCACTGCCTTGCTGGCTTACTTGGCATAACAGGTGCTGAAGCCATAAAGAAGTGTGCCATTGAAGGTGCAGATGAATAGCCATAGGACTTACGCACATCATATGGAGTTCCAGACGAAGTCGGTGCTCCATATACTGGGCCTTGAGTGTTAGGGCTATTATATCCCTTTGGACATCTATCACTAGCATGAGAGATATCTCCACACCAAGGGCAATGAATTTTAAATGCGGCCCACATTATGTGAAGATAACCAGATTCAAAAGAAAAAGACTATTGCGCAAAATACTACACCCAACAATAATTTACTAAAGCAACCTAAATTTAAAGCAGTAAAAATAGAATACGAAAAAAAGGATGCAATTTACAAATGGAAGGACTTCTACCTCTCAGCTTTCCCTCTCCAAAAACTCACACGACTGTATTCCCCAGCAACGACACCAAAAACTTGATGCGATTTATTTCGGCAAGTGCACCGGTCGCATAAGTAATATAAAATGGGTGAATTTCCCCAAGTATCGATCTCTCAAGGAACACAGTAAGGTGGGGTTAATTTTCGAGGAAGAACTTGAGATTGAAGTTCTTTAGGTCAGATGGATTGCGGAAGAGCTTGGATTGGATTGTGGAAAGCAAAATAAAACTATTTTACTAATGTACTATGCATGCCGCTATGTGTTGCTTCGCAAGGCGAATGGAGACTATGCAGGCCGCTATGTACTGCTTCACTAGGCGAATGGGCGAGAAGGCAAGCAGATGGAATGGTTCACATCGGCGAAAGTGAAATTGATTATACAGGCCGTTATCACCGCATAGCTTGGCTAGTGGAAGAGTAGGCACGCATAGTGGATGAGTAGTCAAGCAGAATGGACGAATAGGCTTACAGAATGGAGCGTGGATGATGGAAATAGAATGGCGACACACCTCATTTACACAAATAAACAAGATACTTTCATAAAAATGAAAGAAACATTACACACATGGTTTATAGTGTTCATCGTCAAAAGATAGAGAAATCTTTCCCTAAATAACAAATCAAGAGGAAAAAGAGTAAAGGAATCGACCACGTTCGAAGCCTTGTTGGGATTCGTGAAAGGAATCGCTGGGTTGTCAATCCGCATCCAAACTCGGTCCGCAACTGCGTCCGGGGTAGAGGAGGGTTGTCACTTCCTCCCGATAACCCGTCTTCTTCGTCTCATGACTCGATCTACTCCGGTGCACGATCTCCTTGCTTGATATTGATGATCTTTGGGATAGAATCCTCTCCTTGGAGGCTCTTGGATGATGGAGGGTGAAGGAGGATGAAGAGTATCTGAAAACGGCGCTCGAAATGAGCTAAAAATGCAGATTTGGCGGAAGGATTCGTGAAAATGCGTATTTATAGAAAGCAGAATTTTGAACGCGCACGATCAGTGGTCGTGAAAGAAGAAATGCCACTGATCGTGCAAGAACAACCTGTAGAAACAACCAGTGTTGAAACCTGAGAACTGGTCTCGATGTTAGAAAGGGAGATGCAGCTAACCCTTACTTGAACTGAGCAAGACCCCTGACCGGTCACTAAGAACCGAAGAACCTTACCCTTGGAGAACACCTAAGTCGACGAACGGAACCTTTATGCTGCAGCCTGGAGGTCCCACCACATACTCAGAAACTCATAAGGAACTTCCCCTCCCATGTCAATGCTGAGCCTGGGCACGTTGGAGGGCACTAAGGATAACCTCACCGTCCACCTTCAACGACAGAGGGAGGGGAGGGGTAGTGCTTGCTCACAACACACACGTGATGGAGGGGGTGTACCAACAATCCTTCCCAAGGTGCCCATGGGGGTCTATTTATAGACTTCACAAAATCGGGCTGCGGATAGCCAAAATTCTGCTATCCGCAGCCCAACCACGAACCTGGATGATCGAAGAGAGAGAGGGGGTGGGGCGAGTGGAGGATGAGACATCCACTTCCCCCCTTGTCGGTGGTTGGATGGGTGGATCAAGGTCCACCACCTGAGTTGGGCGAGTGGTCCATAGGGCCACTCGCCCAGTTGCCCGGGCGAGTGGACCACAGGTCCACTCGCCTGCTGGCTTGGGGGCGAGTGGACATTGAGTCCACTCGCTCCCCGCCTTGGGCGAGTAGACCCAAGGTCCACTCGCCCCCCTTGCTGGGGCGAGTGGGCCGATAATCCACTCGCCCGAGGACTTGGGCGAGTGGACCCGAGGTCCATTTTCCCAAGAGAACTTGCCCCCCGGGGCTTCTCTTTCCGGTTCTCAGCGTTCGATGGTTTGGTCCACTCGCCCCTTACATGCGCTAGGCCATGTTGGCTCGGCAAATATGAGGGTTATACACAATCCCCGCTCTTTCGAGCTTATTTTAAGCTCGGAAAGAAAGTTCAACCCACCTATTTGACGAGTCAAGTGGGGTCTTGGGGGAATCTACTGAGGGTGCCGCAGGACGGCTATAAAAAGCCTCTAGAGGGGGAGGTGGGGAGAGCACCATTCCTGAGAATTCTCCCTTCCCTCCTTTCTTCGAGTCGGATGGACCCTCCTTGGGACTTCAGAGCCCGTTTCAAAGCCCTTGTTGGGAGGGACCGAAATGACTTGGTAGAGCTCCCGCCATGGTCAGCGGCCTTCCGCCCTCCCCTACTCGTCCTACGGTGCGATCACCGCGGAAAAAACTCCGACCTGATTTGGTGAAAGAGGTGGAGTCGTCATCCTCCCATGGAGTGACCGACTTTGTCCGGGACCTGGAGCTGGACGAGGTATCGACTCATTCCTTATCTTTGCCTCCTTTTCGCGATCATAATGTGCTAATTAAGACATGGTTCTTGAATGCTAACAGCTTTTTCTGAACCACCCCAAGGGGACCTGAAGTGTGATGGAAACATCAGGTGCGGGCGTTTGAGCAAGTCCTGCCATTCTCGCTCAGGACCCTGCTTCTCTCTCAACTGCCCACGACAACCCTTCCTCGAAAAGCCAAGGGATCGAGGATTCGCGAGGTAATGTTGTTACGAGAGCCTTTATCGGGATGAGTGCTTCAGTGTCTAAAGCCATATTTTTTGCAGGAGGGGACAAGACCTCGACGGGTCAGTCGAGCCGGAGGGAGGTCTCCCCACCACTCCTATCCCCTACTATGGTTGAGGAACCTATCGAGGGCCAACCCAGCATCCTCGAGCGTCTGAATCTTCTGGACGATACGGTGTGGAGGCAGGAGGCCTTTCTTCTTGAGCTGCGTGATGGTAGGTGGTCCGCCGGACCTGACCCTCTCGCCCGCGTCTGCACGCTGGAGCGGCGAATGGAGAGGCTGGAAAACGAGCTTAATCTGCTAAGGGGGGAGGTCCGGCTTGCATCCAGAGGTATAGCTGCGCCACTCGCAGACCACATACGCCGGGTTGAGGCTAGCGTTCGCACCGCGGGCGAGGAGATTGCCGCAATGAAAGAATGCATCGGGTCTATGCAGGGGGTGCCGTCGTACACCCAGGATCAAAGTTTCTGGAAGTGGATGCTGCGCTGAACGACTCTTATTTACGATCTTTTATTTGTTGTGTAATAAAAGGGATTAGCCTTGCATGGTGGTTCAGTCCACCTTGCGACCGGACGCTGTGACCTTACTCTGCTTTTGTTATAATGCTTCGTTGTTTTCATTCATTTGCGCTTCGCAGGTCGTCGAGCGTTGGATGAGTAAGTGCCAGGGTAAGCGACATGACGTCGAGGTAGTGCATCTGAGGATGGGAGGCAGAGGCCTTAGATGAGTGTCCTCTAGATGAGGTAGCATGGGCGAATGGACCTCGAGGTCCTCGCCCCTGAACCAAGCGAGCGGACCATAGGGTCTGCACGCCTCTGCCGGGCGAATGGTCCACGAGGACCACTCTCATGCAACGGGTGAGTGGACATCATGGTTCCCTCGCCCGTGCCGCAGGCGAGTGGACCTCATGGTCCACTCGCCTGTGCCCCGGGGAGTGGACCTCGTGGTCCACTCACCCACTTTGGATCCCCCTATAAATACCCCCCCCCCCTTTTCTTCCACTTCACCATCACATTCGCCCCCTTCCCTTGCCTTGCATCCCCCTTGAGGTCGGCTCTCCTCCCTCTCTCTTACCGCGCGAGATGGCCCCCAACCACCCTCCTATTGTTAGGAATGGTCGGGAGCAATGTGCGGCCAATTTTTTCGAACATTCCTTTCCTGAAGGGAATGTATCCAAGGAGGAGTTCTCAGCATTCAAGAGCTCCTACCTTCCTGAGGCGTGGATGTCTCGACGTCCGTCCCAAGGTGAGGCCATAAACTCTTTCTATGAGAACTGGCTCGCCTTCCCGCTAGCCCACTTTGAAGCTGGCCTACGGCTTCCCCTATGGCATGAGGTGAATGAGTTTCTAAACTACTTCGGCGTAGTCCCGACCCAGGTCAATTCTAACGCGATCTCGATGTTAATGGCCTATGCTTGCTATCTGCGAGAGGAACGGGTTGAGTTAAACCTAACCGTGTTTTACAAGGTGTTCGTCTTCCGAGCAACCACTGACGGGGTATGCTTCCTCACCGACACGCACGTGAAGGTGTGCGAGACCTCCAACAAGGTCCATCACTGGAACATCACCTTCGTGTTCATCCAAGGTGACTTCGGTGACATCCCCCTCTCACCCATCCAGAGGTCTGAGAAGGCTTGCAAGGCCCCTCGCTTAGGTGGGGAGGCAGCCGTGCTTCGTAGCTATCTTAAGGGCGTGAGCCCTTCGAGGTCGAGCATCTCCGGAGGAACCTCGGTCGGCTTACCTACGTTGAGCCTGGGACAGGTATCCCCTCCCTTCTGATGTCCTCCCTATTCTTCCTTTCTCACTCATACCTGTGGAGACTTACCTTTACCTTGATTCATTCAGGTGAGCGGACTCTTCCACGACACCCTCCATTCGCAAGGGGGAGCTCTTCATCTGCCCGCTGGTTCATTAAGGAGGCTGCCGCTGCCTGCCCCTCCGCCCCGAAGGTCCCAGTGTCGAGACAATAGAGAGAGAAGGATCAGGTGGTGGAGGAGGCCATGCCTTCTTCCCCGCCTAAAGGACCAACAATGCGGCGGGGGAAGGCTGTCTGCAGGGAGGGCTTAGTGGTAGCGCTGAGGGAGATGGGGGAACCAAGTGACCTTGATGCGTTGGCGAACCACCCCAACTTCAAGATGGGGGGGAGGGGGGGGGGGAACGCCACTGACTCCTTCGGTGACCCTATCCTTCACTTGGATGAGGCCACGAACCGGGTATCAATCACCTCCCATCAACCCTCCTGGATAGAGAGTGAGCCTCTCGGGGATGCTGCGTATAACGTCTCATTTGGCCTCTATGGCCGGCAGGATGCGGCCGCCTACAAGAAAAAGTCCATGCGTGATCTGGCCTACATGAGCTCGCAAGCCCTGCTTCGCGCAGCCGAACTCTCGCATATGACTGCCCGCCGAGGTCTTAGTCTCTCGAAGAAGCTGAGGCAGGCCGATGCATCAAGTCGGGTTGCCGAAGAGAATGCTGCTGACCTCACCACACGTCTAGTCACCTCTGAGAGGCTCCTGGAGCAGTCATGTGGGGGCCTGGTTCGTGCTTGCTTTGGGGACTCTCCCCTTCTTCTTCACCTCTCTTTTCTTCAACGGTTGTAACCTTTTTACCTTTTTCTTCTTTAGGGGCCAGAGACTGCTTACTCGCTCAGGAGGCGATGCGAGGAGTCAGATCGAGAGGTGCAGGACCTGAGGGCTCAGCTTGCTGAACCCCAGAGGCAGTTGCGGGAGGGGGAGAGAGGTGGACCCTCGCGGATGGCAGCGCTCATCCCACCTTCCCCTGCTATAGCTGAGGGAACCCGGAGGGAGATTGCGAAGACAACGACCGATGCCTTGGTGGTTTCCCTTCATACGGCGGATGCCCTTCGTGACGGTTGGAGGGGGTCTCTGCTAGCGATATCCTTTTTGAGCTATACCCCTCCCCCGTGCGTCCCAGCTCTCCCCCTTCCAGCGGCAGCTATTCCCCCTAAATGTCGGAGTTGCTAGTAACCTCCTCTCTTTTTTATTTTTCGCAGGCCAGGACTACTTTCTATCTTCATCTGTGTGCTAACTATTAAGGGCAAAGTGCATGTCTATGTATTCTGTATTATCCCTAAACATACAACTTATTTGGCGAACCTTCTAGTTTCTTCAACTATTCGCTGTTCAAGCATAACAACTGTTTGGTTTGGGATCTCTTCCTACGATGAAAAGAGTTTACTATCTTGTCATACCTTAAACTAACTTGCTAGAACAACCAGGAGAGGAGAGCCGGTCCACGTCCTAGGGGCTTAGCTTACCTGGAAGCAGAGGAATTCAACACCTTTTCAAACCACTTGGGGAAGGAGTACCCGTCCATGCCCTAGGGGCTTAGCTTGCCTAGAGGCAGAGGAACCCAGCACCTTCCCAAACTAATTGGGGGCGGAGTACCCATCCACGTCCTAAGGGCCTAGCATACCTGGGGGCGGAGGAATTCAACACTTTTTCAAACCAACTGGGAGTGTAATGTCCATCCACGTCCTAGGGGCCTCGCATACCTGGTGGCGGAGGTGCTCATTATCTTTCCAAGACGCTTAGTTAAGTGGCGAGTCGACCCGATGAGTCTCCCATCTGCCGGCATGACTGAGCCCGGAGAATGGTCCCTAGTCGGGGATTTTACCAAATGGGGGCGGAGTACCCATCCACGTCCTAGGTGCTTACCTTCACCTGGAGGCAGAGGAACTCAACACCTTCCCAAGCCACTTAGTCACCCTATGAGTCTCCCATCTGCCGGCATGACTGAGCCCGGAGAATGGTCTCTAGTCGGGGATCTTACCAAATGGGGGAGGAGTACCCATCCACGTCCTAGGTGCTTACCTTCACCTGGAGGCAGAGGAACTCAACACCATCCCAAGCCACTTAGTTAAGTAGTGAGTCGACCCGATGAGTCTCCCATCTGCCGGCATGACTGAGCCTGGATAATGGTCTCTAGTCGGGGATCTTACTAAATGGGGACGGAGTACCCATCCATGTCCTTGGTGCTTACCTTCACCTGGAGGCAGAGGAACTCAACACCTTCCCAAGCCACTTAGTCAAGTAGTGAGTCGACCTGATGAGTCTTCCATCTACCGGCATGACTGAGCCCGGAGAATGGTCTCTAGTCAGGGATCTTACCAAATAGGGCGGAGTACCCATCCACGTCCTAGGTGCTTACCTTCACCTAGAGGCAGAGGAACTCAACACCTTCCCAAGCCACTTAGTCAAGTAGCGAGTCGACCCAATGAGTCTCCCATCTGCCGGCATGACTGAGCCTGGAGAATGGTCTCTAGTCGGGGATCTTACCAAATGGGGGTGGAGTACCCATCCACATCCTAGGTGCTTACCTTCACCTGGAGACAGAGGAACTCAACACCTTCCCAAGCAACTTAGTCAAGTAGCGAGTCGACCCGATGAGTCTCCCATCTGCCGGCATGACTGAGCCCGGAGAATGGTCTCTAGTCGGGGATCTTACCAAATGGGGGCGGAGTACCCATCCACGTCCTAGGTGCTTACCTTCACCTGGAGGCAGAGGAACTCAACACCTTCCCAATCCACTTAGTCAAGTAGTTACCTGAAACCTTTTCAATCATCATCGAGGGGCTACCTGCTTATTACAACGCGCCTCTCTGGGCCTACTTG
Organism: Dactylorhiza incarnata; assembly: GCA_033032865.1. Taxonomy (NCBI): domain Eukaryota; kingdom Viridiplantae; phylum Streptophyta; class Magnoliopsida; order Asparagales; family Orchidaceae; genus Dactylorhiza; species Dactylorhiza incarnata. The sequence continues at coordinate 347,066 of JAWHQI010000464.1, read as the reverse complement.
GTCACATGCACCTTGACCATCTCCTTCTTTACTTCCTCCCTCTTCTTTGTCTTCTTATTCCTTTTCTTTCTCCTGGTCCTTACTGCTTCGCTTGTCAACCTGGAGGGGGAGGACTTGTTCCTGAATCCGATCCGCGTTGCTTCCTAGTGCCTCCACCTTGAAAGTGCTAGCAAAGAGCTTGCACTTGGAGGCGTCCGGCATCCGCCTGATCGAGGATATGTCTTCGAACCGCTGGAGATGCTGGAGAGTGTCTTCCTTCCCTTCTTGACGTGCTTGATCTGCTTTCTCTGCTTCCTCTTCCCTTGTCAACGACCGCGACCCATTGGGAGGAGGTGAGTTCCCTGGCTCTTCGCTTCCAGCCATGGGACTTTCCCAGAGCTTTCCGAACTAGTTGATTCCACGCTCACCGCACCAGAATGTTGAAACCAGAGAACTTGTCTCGACGTTCAAAAGGGAGATGCAGCTAACCCTTACTTGACCCGAGCGAGACCCCTGACCGGTCACTAAGAACCGAAGAACCTTACGCTTGGAGAACACCTAAGTCCACGAACGGACCTCTTAAGCTGCAACGTGGAGGTCCCACCACATACCCGGAAGCTCACAAGGAACTTCCCCTACCAAGCCAATGCTGAGCCTGGGCACCTTGGAGGGCACTAAGTATCACCTCACCATCCACCTTCAACGACAAGGGGAGGGGAGGGGTAGTGCTTGCTCACAACACACACGCGAGTGAGGGGGGTACCAATATCCCTTCCCAAGGTGCCCATGGGGGTCTATTTATAGACTTCCCAAAATCGGGCTACGGATAGCCAAAATTTTTCTATCTGCAGCCCAACCACGAACCTGGATGATTGAAGCAAGAGGGGGCGAGTGGAGGATGATACGGACACTTCACCCCTTGTCGGGGGTCGGATGGGTAGATCATGGTCCACCACCTTAGCTGGGCGAGTGGACCATAGGGCCACTCGCCCAGCTGCCTGGGCGAGTGGACTTAGGGTCCACTCGCCCCAGGCGAGTGGACCACGGGTCCACTCGCCTGCTGGCTTGGGGGCGAGTGCACCTTGAGTCCACTCGCTCCCCGCCTTGGGAGAGTGGACCCAAGGTCCACTCGCCCCCCTTGCTCGGGCGAGTGGACCGATGGTCCACTCGCCTGGGGCCTTGGGCGAGTGGACCCAAGGTCCATTCGCCCAAGAGAACTTGCCCCCCCGGGCCTTCTCTTTCCGGTTCTCGGCGTTCGATGGTTTGGTCCACTCGCCCCTTACATGTGCTAGGCCACGTCGGCTCGGCAAATATGAGGGTTGTACAACCAGAATGGCAAAATAGCGCACAAACAGTGGCGCACGACCAGTGGTTGTGTGAGAAGAATTCCAGTGATCGTGCGAACTGCTCGGATCAGAAAATGGGGAATGCGCACGACCAGTGGTCGTGCGCCTGATCGTGCAGGAAAAAACACATGACCAGTGGCCATTGGGTGAAAAAATGGGGCAAATATGCCCCGGATCACGACACCACCACTGTATCTACATGGAAACATGACCAGGCCACTAATAGGGGAAAATAATATCCAATCCAAGCATTCGCAGATATATATAACTATAAAAATGAGCGGAATACAAGGGTAGGATAAAACCACACCAAAACGGGCTTAAATTTGCACTTCGTGTACGTAAATGATATTGTGTAATTGAAACAATTATGATCCAAAAGTGAAGTGCAAGTGCGAGAAAACTAGCCCAGATAAGTCCGAAAAATTCTATATAAATTAGACTCATCAAATCACCGGACGATGCTTCCCAAATGAAGGAGATGGATGGAGGGCTTGTGGAGAGCAAAACAACGCAAGGGCACGGGGTGGAGTGGCAACAATTGTGCGACATACACTAAAATCACGAGTCCAACATTTAAATACGGAGCAGAAAAAATTGAGTGCACGATCAGTGGCGCACGACCAGTGGTCGTGCGAGAAGAAATGACATTGATCATGCGAGAACAACCTGTAGCAAAATCAAGAATAGCAATATAGCGCACGATCAGTGGCGCACGACCAGTGGTCGTCCGAGAAGAAGGCCAGTGATCGTGCAAACTTCTCAGTTTGGAAAAGGGGGAATGCGAACGACTAGTGGTCGTGCGCCTGATCGCGTGCGAACAAAAATGCACAACCAGAGGCCCAATAGGCTAAAATGGCCCAACCCAACTCCGAGCGTCCACAGAACCCTTGTACCTGTAGGAAGACCACTAATATAGGCATTCACATAATCCACCGTAAAGGTATGTGTTGAAAAAAAAACTGAGGTCCGGAGGTGAAGTAAAAATGCGGAACACACTTCACAAATCCTTTCACAAGTGTAGCACAACAATGACAATGAGAAGAACGAATAATGCTATGGCATTAACTATCTCTTTACAATGTGAGGTATACATGGCGAGACATGGTTTATAAGAATCACGGAGGAGAGAAGCACAAAACACAAGTGTAAAACAAGCTACAGCGATCTGACACTTGAGACCGCAAGACCGCACGAACAGACAAGTCAGACGGAAGCCGCTGAGACTACGCGAACAGAGTACAGGCCGCACCTGCCAGACCGCAACCACAAACTGCCAACTTGCTGATTTATTCCACTGCTGAAAACAAACAGTTCACACTTCTTGATCGCCCAGACCGCACGGTCTTGATCAAAGAAGAACTCGCGAACTCTGAACAGAGAAACTGCTTGTTGGGTATTGTGTCCACAATCACCTTGATTTGAAGATGTCCCTTAGTAAACTAAAATGAATTGTATTTGTATTTGATGACTTTTGTTTAGATGTGTTATGACAGGCCTTAATGCTAAGTGCTCACCAAAGTCAGGTTGCAATGGATCACCAAACACAGTTCTAGACAATGTAATCCCTCATTGTATAGAACAAAGTGTTGGTCCATGTGTAATCTCTCTTTTGGGGTGCACTTCATATACTCATAACTGAAGGCTTTCAAGGTTGAGGAGTGGAGCAGGTTTTCAGAAGAATAGAAAAATTCTGCTGAGTCAATTCGTCGAGATGACTCGGGTCATTCCGACGAATCCAGACAGAAGACCTTTGTCTTGGTTTAGAAGAAAATTCTGCAGCCAAGTCCATTCGTCGAGATGACTCGGGTCATTCCGACGAATCCCGACGAATGCTGACAGAGGTCATTTTGGCTGGGTTATGAAGAAAATTATGCAGCTAAGTCAATTCGTCAGATGTTCTCGTGAACTCCCGACGAATCCCGACGAATGGTAACAGAAAGTTCAGTGTTTCCCTGTGGCCAAGTCAATTCGTCGGATGTTCACGTGAAGTCTCGACGAATGACGGACAGACGGATTTCAAATCTTTGTTTCGTTTTCGAAAATTAGGGTTAGCCACCATGAACAGTTCACGTGTCGCCTCTCCCTTCTTTGTCGCACTAGCCGTTGAAGTCCTCCATATAAATAAATCCTTATTTTAGGGCAAGGGGCTCTTCTTAATTTTTTTTTCGATCTAAACATCTCTCTTCAGCCGACAGTTCAGAAAAAGCTACAAGTCGATCTCCTTTCTCTTTTGCTGAACAAGATTTCTGAGACCTAACATTTGCTGCTCAAGATCCTTTCTCTATTGTAGTTAGAGATTTCTCAGAAGAAGGCCTTTGATCTTATTGTTGCTCTCTTTATTGAAGATTCTTTCAAGTAAGTCAAAGGGCCTATTCAGATCTGGTTAGCCAAGTCTTCTCTCTTCCACTTCTTTCAAGTGCCAAGCTTTCTTTCAAGGTTGAGAAGAAGACTCAGTTTTCAAGATCTGAAGTTAATCTCTTTAGAGGTGATTTAGGCCGCAACTAGATACTTTCAATTGGTATCAGAGCTAGGTTGTTCGCTATAAGGCTAACACCTTGAACAAGACTCCTCATCTAGTTGCTAAAGAAGATATGTCTGGAATGGATAAGGCCAAGGATTCCGTCAAGTTGCCAGTCTGCACCAAAGAGAACTTTCCTATGTGGAAGGAAAGAGTAAGATTCTACATGGAAGCTGCCGACCCAAGAATCTTTCAGATCGTGGAAGAAGGTCCCCATATTTCGATGAAACCATCTTCAATAAACTCCACAATTATGATCCCGAAGAAGATGTTGGAACTGAACAAAGATGAGATCGCTCTAGTGGCCCTAGACAAGAAAGCAAAGAATATCATAGCAGGTGCAGTTGATGATTCAATGTTGCAAAATCTGCTTCACTGCAAATCTGCTAAAGAAATGTGGGATTCACTAGTCGTTCTGATGGAAGGGACCGAAGAAGTGAGGGATGACCGAAGATCGTTGCTGAACCAAGAATACGAAGCATTCAAGCAAGATCCAAGAGACTCCATTTCTGACACCTACGAGAAGTTCTTCAAGATCGTAAATGGTCTTAGGAACTATGATAGAGAATTCACAACTAGCGAACTAAATGACAAATTTCTGAGATCCCTGACGAAAGAATGGGACACCAAGGTTATAGCCATCAGAGAATTCGGAAAGCTCGGAACCACGGAGCCACAAATGTTGTTTGGTAAGCTCCTGTCCCATGAGTTGAAGCTAAATTCCCGCAAAGCTGAAGAAGAGGGGGTCAGGGCCTCTGGAAGGGAGAAGTCCTCTGCCCTAAAAGCTGAAAGCTCAAGAAAGAGCAAGGCTCTCCCACCTGTCAGGAGACCATCTTCTGATGAGGATGAGTCTGATGCCAGCCCCTCAGGTTCAGAGATGTCTGATGGAGAATTTTCTCTTCTCTCCAAACAATTCAAAAGACTTCTGAATAAAAGAAAGCAGAAGAGAGGCCAATCCACTGCATTTGATCACAGAAGATCAAGATGTGATGGTGATCATCACAAGAAGGACTACTATAATGACAGGTATAAATCTAAACCAAACAAATTTGATTCTACTGACATTATTTGTTATTGCTGCAATAAGCCAGGACACGTAATAGCCGAGTGTCCATACAAAAAGAAAGAAGGATCAAAGAAGGAAGAAAGGAGATCCTTTAAAGGAAAGAAGAAAGAAAAGAGCCTCCTCGCCAAAAAGGCCAAGACTCTGAGCGACAGTGACTCTGATGCGTCAAGCTCAGATGAAGAAGCCTACTTTGGGCTAATGGCACATCTAGACGAAGAAATAGGCGACTCCTCTTATAAGGGGAAGGTAAACTCTCATACCCCTCTGTCTGCTTCTGAAGATGAGACTGCATCCGTAGCAAATGAAGGCTACTCCTCAGAGGAGGACTCTAAGTTAATAACTCAGTATGAAGCCCTTGTGAAAGGATTTGACAAGTGCCGCAAGGTCGTCAAGTCCAAGTCAAAAGAAATTGAATCTCTCAAGACAGTGGAATTAGCTTTGAGGGAGGAAGTTGAACAATTAACTCCTCTCAAAGATGAAATCCAACTCTTGAAAGACGAACTGAAAAGCTCCACTGAGTTGTTGAATCTAAAGGAGAAAACTATAAATGAACTAGAAGATAAGTTGAAGGCGGAAAGGAAGCTCGTAGAAAGCTTCTCGAAGCCTAAGACTATTCTTCCATTCATTGATAGGTTTTCTGCTCCTGCGAAGGGTAGTGGAATTGGTCATAAGGCTGAAAGTAGTAAGGCTGTTGAGAAAAGAGCCGTGAAAGGGAAGGGAACTGCTAATCAAAGTCAACCTTCATTCAGGAAGATCATTTTTCCATCAAACCCGTTTGACTTTGATTCATCCTACGGTCATTTTGCTAGGCCAACACATGTTGAACCTAGTAATAGATATCAAGGATGGAGCTTTCCCCGAAACTTTGACAACTCTCCATTCAAAGCTCCTCATGAAGAAATAATTCTCAAAGATCATGGTCCATTTGTTCACGGATCAGCTCACAAGAAAGCACCAAAAATTAAAACGATTGCACCCAAATCTGTTGAGAAGAAGTTGGAGCCATGTGTGTGCTGTCACCATGAGGCCCCCACTTCTAAGAAGACTTCCACTAAGAAAGTCACTCCTGTTGCACCTCACGTTCAAAAAGTGAAACAGGAGACAAAGAGAAGGTACAATCGGTTCGATTGTTGGTGTTGTGGCAAGGTTGGTCACTTTGCCATAGATTGTTGGTTTAATCCGAGAAATGTCACGACTCCACGGATTAACAATGCAGGAATGACCCCTCGCAATGTTAACATTCCAAGTGGTGGTCATCTAACAAGAAGCCAAGGACCCAAATCGGTTTGGGTTCCTAAGGGCAATTGATTATTGATTGCAGGTATGTCCAAAGGCCAATTCAAATCCAATATGGTACTTGGACAGTGGATGTTCACGGCACATGACCGGAACAAGAAGCCTACTACAAGAGTATACCCCGGTGAAAGATGGTCCAAAAGTTATTTTTGGCGGATCTGATCGGGGAATCACAAAAGGCTACGGTATGATCACAAATGGTATAGTCTCTTTCACAGACGTGGCTTATGTTAAAGGATTACAACATAATCTCATTAGCATAAGTCAACTTTGTGACAAAGGCTATATGGTAGAATTCTACAAGGACAAGTGCTGGATAAAGTCGTCTGATACGTCAGAAACTATTTTAACAGGCACTCGGAGTAGAAATATTTTTTGCTTAAATTTTCTATGTTTAGACTCTTCTACACCAGTGTGCTTTTTAGCAAAAGATAGTGCATCTCTTTGTGACCAGTGGCACAAGAGACTAGCACATATAAATTTCAAAACTATAAATATGTTATTTTCCCACAACTTAGTTCGTGATGCTTCTGATGTTAAGTGCATTAAAGAGAGACCTTGTCACGCATGCCAAATGGGCAAGCAGACGAGAGCTAGCTTTAAGAGCATTATTGGCAAAGAATCTACCAGATGTTTATATCTACTTCATATGGACTTATTTGGTCCCATGCCAATTCGGAGTTTAGGGGGTAAGTCTTATACGTTGGTCATTGTCGATGATTACTCACGTTTTGCTTGGGTATTCTTTCTGAAACACAAGCCAGACACCTATGATTCTTTCACCTCATTCGTCAGGCAAATTCAGAATGAATTAGAATGTTCTGTGGTCAAAATCAGAAGTGACCATGGTACAGAATTCAAGTCTGGAGCCATGACTGAATTTTGTGAAAGTCTGGGTATCTTTCATGAGTTTTCCTATCCCCGTACTCCACAGCAAAATGGGGTTGCCGAGAGAAAGAATAGAACACTCATAGAGGATTGCATGACAATGTTGAGTGATTCTTCACTACCGGAGTACTTTTGGGCTGAAGGTATCAACACTGCTTGCCACGTGCAAAACAGAGCACTGATCAACAAAAATCATCATAAGACTCCCTATGAACTTCTGAAAGGCAAGAAACCAACTCTGTCTTATTTTAGAATCTTTGGCAGTAAATGCTTCGTGCTTAACAATGGGAAATATTACAAAACTAAGTTTAGTGAAAAGTGTTTTGAAGGTATTTTTGTAGGTTATAGTAGCCATAGTAAGGCATATAGGATTTTCAACAAGAAAACCCTGGTTGTAGAAGAAACCTTCAATGTCATATTTGATGAGACGAGTATGCTTCAAAGCAACTCTTCTAGTGTCTTTGTTGAAGATGCAGATGCAAGGTTCAAGGAACTACACCTAGAAGAAACTGTAAAGGAAGACGCTCCAAAAGCTATTGAAGTAAATGCTCCTTCTACATGTGAGGATGATGACCCTCAGGAAGATGAAGATGTACCTGAAGTGCAGGAACCTCATGGTCATCTAAATGTTGGAATGATCAGACATTTGAGAGATCATCCAGCTGATCAAATCATCGGAGATCCTTCAAGCAGAGTTCTAACTAGAAGAGGTACAACTAACGAAGTCTTACACTTAAGTTTTCTTTCACAGATTGAGCCGAAGAAGTTTGAAGAAGCAAACACCGATCCCTCTTGGATCCTTGCTATGCAAGAGGAGCTCAACCAATTCAAGAGATGTAAAGTTTGGAAGTTGGTACCTAGACCCAAAGGACAGAATGTGATTGGAACCAAATGGATTTACCGGAACAAGCTTGATGAAAAGGGCATCATCACCAAGAACAAAGCAAGACTGGTTGCTCAAGGATACAGGCAAGAAGAAGGGATTGACTTTGATCAGACCTTCGCACCAGTAGCAAGACTTGAAGCCATCAGATTATTTCTGGCTTATGCTGCATATAAGGGCTTTAAGGTTTTCCAGATGGATGTAAAGTCCGCCTTTCTGAATGGAGACCTTAAAGAGGAAGTTTATGTAGCTCAGCCTCCAGGAAGCAAAGATGATAGGAAGAGCACTTCGGGAACTTGCCAGTTCTTAGGTAAACGGCTCGTCTCCTGGAGCAGCAAGAAGCAAAATTGCGTTGCAATATCGACTGCTGAATCGGAGTATATCTCTGCCGGCAGTTGCTGTGCACAACTTTTGTGGATGAAAAATCAGCTTGAGGACTATAATTTAAAGCTCTCAGAAATCCCCATGTTCTGTGACTCCTCAAGTGCTATTGCCATAGCAAATAATCCCGTCTCTCACAGCAGAACGAAGCATATTGAGCTTCGCTACCACTTCATCCGGGAACATGTTGAGAGTAAGGACATAAATTTGTTATATGTTAATACTGACAAACAAATTGCAGATATTTTTACGAAGCCTCTGGACGAAACCAAATTCAATTTCTTCAAAATGGAACTTGGAATGCTTAACAAGGACTCTTGAAGTTGGGACTGTTGAGATTTCACGAAATTGCAGGAGATTTCACTTGTTAACTCAGAAAATTTCATGAAGTTTCACGGATGTTCACGGGACAAATTTTACTCCTCTCAATTCATCTCCCGTGGAATCATCTCCCTATTAAATACGATTTTATCGTCCTTCAGGTACGCACTCTACTTAAATTTATATATATATAAAAATCAAAGAAAACATCACGATTTCACGAGAACCTCCGTGAAACCCTACCCGACCGTTCGTCTCCTTCTATCACGATTCCTCTGTTTCTCTTCCGCGGCTTCGACGACATCAATGGCGCCCAAAGCTTCTGGTGGTCTGCATTCAGGGGGAGAGTTGGTGAGAGGTGCCTTCCGCTCAGCTTCAGATGAGTTTCGGAACATGATTTTGATGCTCGATGTCGCCGGGCTCAGTTTTATCTTAGAAGAGCCGGCTAAAATCCTAGAACAGGACATTCTGGAGTTCTATCGAAATGCCAAAATCTTAAGTCAAGGTAAGAAGATCAAAAGCTCTATTAGGTCTTGCAAAATCATTTTGAAGGCTAGTGGTATCAACCGATTGTTGAGGATGCCTGAAGTTGAATCAGAAGAGTTGTCTGTTGAAGATATTTTCAGAGCCAGAAGATTCTGTGGCATTCTTGATCAAAGCTCCAAAATCAGAAGAAAGTTCATGAATGATGGAGGTAAGCTTCTGTGTGATATTATAGAAAAAGTATTATTATGCAAGGTAGGCTCTCATGACTACCTCTCTGAAGAAGCTTTCAAAATTCACACCGCTATAATTTGTCGGAAGAATTTCAATTTTGGTAAAGTAATCTTTGAGAAGATTAAAGAAAGTTTTCTTGCTCCAAATTTTGGAAGAATTCTCAGTCTGCTTCTCCACAGTAGCAATCCAGATTTTTTTAATCTTGGAAGAGGTATCCCCATCCACCACACAAAGAAGATCAAGTCAAACATTTTCTCCAAATGTGAAAGGGTAATTCCCAAGGGCTTAGGGAATGCTGGAGTTAGGGATGCTGTAAGTGATGATGAGGCCCCTCTGCTTGATGAGCATAGGTCTATTGAAGCAGGGCAATCCTCCAGGGGGAGTGGACTTAGTCCAGCTCCTGCTCAGGGCAGAGATGCACATGTTGAGGGGGAGTTTCCAACCCCAAGAGACATTGGTGCAGGAAGTGGTGCTGCAGAAGATGTACCTCCAAGTGATGCTGATCAAGTACCTCTTGATCCTGTTGATTTTGTTGTCCCTGATGCTACTCTTGACATGGAGGGCCCAGAGGATGCTGCTGTTTTTAATGAGTCTCCTGAGCTGGAAGATTCAAGGAGATCACCTGCCATGGTTGTTTCTCATTCTGAAGATCATGAAATCTTGCCAGACTCTCCTCATGAGCAATCTGAATCTAGGGAGAAGGGCAGCTTTGGTGCCATGCTGAGGTTGGCTAAGGAGATGTCTCAATTTGAGGGGGAGAAAGACCAGGAAGATATCTTCATGGCTGAATCTGTTCCTCCCGAAGTATTTCCTTCTGTGCTGCTTTTGCCTCCTTCAGAAGTTCTTGTGGCTAGGAGCACTTCTCCAAGGGCAACTGTGCTTGACAAGCAAGCACAGTCCTCAAGTTTTGTCGCTGATAGATTTTCTCCTGAAGAGGTTGAGACTGGTGATAGCTCTCACTCTTCTTTGCTGAAGTCCATATCAGGGCTGCTAAAGGGTCATACTGATCACTTTGATCAGTCTATCAAGCAAGTCTATAAGAAGATCGACTCTGTTGATAGTTCTCTGAAGCAGGAAATGGCTGAGATCAAGCATGAAATGGGAAGATTCAAGAGTGATCAAGCAGCCTGGATGCTATCTACAGGGAAAGCTTTGGATCATACAAATAAAGATGTTGGGCATGCTCTCAAGAATCTGCATCAGGTTAGTGAAGATGTACTACATTTGACTACTGCTCTCTTTACTCTTAACTCTGCTCATGATCAAGGAATCACTTACTTGGATGATCAAGTTGAAGCTCAGCTGAAGAGATTATATACCCTCCGGCATGAAGATGTCATAAAGGGGGAGGAGAGTGTGGTATCCAAGTTAGAAGAAAGTGCAAGCAAACTGAATGATTTGAATGAAAGTGTAGCTAGTCAAATGCAAGATCTCAAGGAAAACATCTTACAAAATGTTAAGGATGTGAACTGGTATACTCATGAAGCCCAAAGCTGGCTGTTCAAGCAAGTGGCTGGAATGCTTGGGTTTAATGTTGTGGATAAAGGATCAGATTTTACCTCATCAAGTGCTCCAGGACCCAGGGCTCCTGGTTTCTCTCCAAATCCTGTTGAGGATTCTGTTCTTGCTGATGAAGTCATTCCTGCTTCAACTTATCAAGAATTTTGTGATGATCCTTTCATAGTTCAAGATCCTGACAGCTCTCATTTTGCTGAACCCTCTGAGAAGTCATTAAAAAGGAAGCTATTTGCTGATAAGCCATCTGCTAAGAGGTCTAATCCACATAAGAAGATCAGAGAATTTTATGATAAGCCTCCTCCTAGAAACTTCCAAGAAAGTTGGAGCCCCATCTCCAAAAGTATTGTTCTCTCTGTTTTTGATAATGTCAGCAATCAGAATGAAAAAGTCAGTGACCATTATAGTTCAGAAGAATGGAGCAAGTTTGAGAAGAGGACAAATGAAAGAAGAATTCACTTCAAGAATGGTGGATCTAAAGAGTCTGCTCCTGACAAATACTGGCCTAAGCCAAAGGCATTCTTTGAGAGAATGGATTCAGAACTGAAGAAGAAAGTTGAGGCAGTGGACAGAATGTTTGCAAAGAAGAAAGGCAAAGGTCATGAATAAGCTGTGCTTATCTGGATTCGTGATGTTTTCTTTGCTTATATATATATACACATTTCTTTTGTGATTAAGTTAAAACATTCAGTCCTATTCTGTTTTTCCTTATATATTACTGCCTGGGTTGTGCTTTCTTATTTAGTATTCTTTCTGTGCAATTCAAGTTAGTGCCTAGGGTTATGACATCTTCAAATAGGGGGAGATTGTTGGGTATTGTGTCCACAATCACCTTGATTTGAAGATGTCCCCTAGTAAACTAAAATGAATTGTATTTGTATTTGATGACTTTTGTTTAGATGTGTTATGACAGGCCTTAATGCTAAGTGCTCACCAAAGTCAGGTTGCAATGGATCACCAAACACAGTTCTAGACAATGTAATCCCTCATTGTATAGAACAAAGTGTTGGTCCATGTGTAATCTCTCTTTTGGGGTGCACTTCATATACTCATAACTGAAGGCTTTCAAGGTTGAGGAATGGAGCAGGTTTTCAGAAGAAAAGAAAAATTCTGCTGAGTCAATTCGTCGAGATGACTCGGGTCATTCCGACAAATCGCGACGAATCCAGACAGAAGACCTTTGTCTTGGTTTAGAAGAAAATTCTGCAGCCAAGTCCATTCGTCGAGATGACTCGGGTCATTCCGACGAATCCCGACGAATGCTGACAGAGGTCATTTTGGCTGGGTTATGAAGAAAATTATGCAGCTAAGTCAATTCGTCGGATGTTCTCGTGAACTCCCGACGAATCCCGACGAATGGTAACAGAAAGTGTTTTTCACGGGTTGTTCAGTGTTTCCCTGTGGCCAAGTCAATTCGTCGGATGTTCACGTGAAGTCTCGACGAATGACGGACAGACGGATTTCAAATCTTTGTTTCGTTTTCGAAAATTAGGGTTAGCCACCATGAACAGTTCATGTGTCGCCTCTCCCTTCTTTGTCGCACTAGCCGTTGAAGTCCTCCCTATAAATAAATCCTTATTTTAGGGCAATGGGCTCTTCTTAATTTTTTTTTCGATCTAAACATCTCTCTTCAGTCGACAGTTCAGAAAAAGCTAAAAGTCGATCTCCTTTCTCTTTTGCTGAACAAGATTTCTGAGACCTAACATTTGCTGCTCAAGATCCTTTCTCTATTGTTGTTAGAGATTTCTCAGAAGAAGGCCTTTGATCTTATTGTTGCTCTCTTTATTGAAGATTCTTTCAAGTAAGTCAAAGGGCCTATTCAGATCTGGTTAGCCAAGTCTTCTCTCTTCCACTTCTTTCAAGTGCCAAGCTTTCTTTCAAGGTTGAGAAGAAGACTCAGTTTTCAAGATCTGAAGTTAATCTCTTTAGAGGTGATTTAGGCCGCAACTAGATACTTTCACTGCTATCTGCGACAGACCGCAACTCAAGACCTCCTAGCCACTTAAGGCTGCTTGATCAACTGAGTCCACTGCAAAGATCGCGAACACCTAAATACAGTCCGCCCGGACTGGTTTATTCAAAGCTGGAAGAAGGGAGACAAGTTGACCGCGAGCTGCAAGCCGCTAACTTGCGAACACAGAAACCGGTCAGACAAATCTCAGACCGCATGACCTCAAAGTGAGACCGACACAATCAAGCCAACTTTGGTTCTTACAGTTCTCGTTTTTTTAATAATGACGGGCCCTGTACCCCTATTTATAGGCGAGTAGATGGATATCGTCACCGCACAAACTGGGATACAATAACCGCCCATCAGATTGTGAGCGGTCTCGCAAAGCAGACCGCCCGAGCTCAGCATAGCTCACAGCTCCCTTATAAAACTTGCGGTTACAAGCAAACTGCTCGGTCACAGTGGTCTAAATAAGCAGACCGCCCGGTCTTCTTCCAAAGAAGACAGACCAAGAACAGCTGGCCGACTTAGGACAAGTCTCCAGACCAACTGCGCAAGCCGCCCGGACAGATAATGTTCTCCCAGATCAGACCGCCTCAAACAAACTGCTGAGACAGAACCGACCAGAGAACCAGCGCAGCCCGCGCGGTCTCTGCGGTCTCCAATCCACAGACCGCCCAGCATAGATCCACTTTCACTTCAAAAATTTAACACTCCCCCTTAAAGTGGGAAGTGGAAGTCAGCCCAAGCAAATTCCGCAACCGACCAAAAGGTCCCTTCAAAAGTGGCTTAGTAAATATGTCAGCAACTTTCTCCTTGCTCTGCACATGCTCCACAATGAGAGATCCCTCCAACACCTTCTCACGAATGAAATGGTGATGAATCTCTATGTGCCAGATGGCTTCCTGAGCCGCCAAAGCCGAAGCTTTGTACTCCGCTTCCGTGGTAGAGACAGACACAAAATCCTGCTTCTTGCTGCACCATGATATAGCTGTAGAGCCAGTAATAAAGACATATCCAGACGTCGATCTCCGATCATCCGAATCTCCTCCATAATCAGCATCCATGTACCCGTGGAAGTAAAAACCCGAATCTCTCCCGTAGAAGAGACCCAAATCCGAGGTGGATTTGACATACTTCAATATACTCCTAGCCTCCACAAGATGAGACTTCCGAGGCTCTTCCATAAACCGACTCACCCTGCCAACTGCATAAGCAATATCTGGCCTCGTGATCGTCAAGTATATCAAGCTTCCGACCAAATCCCGAAACACCATAGGATCGGTAAGAACCTTCCCTTCATCTCGCCGAAGATGAACTCCAACCTCCAGTGGAGTAGAGCTGCTCTTCCCTCCTTCCATGCCGAATCTCTTCAAGATTCGATCCGCATAGCCCTTTTGGGAAACGAGCATACCGCCCTCTTTCCTCTCGACTTCGAGCCCAAGGAAATGGTGGAGCTCGCCCAAATCCTTCATCTCGAATCTGATAGATAGCTCAACACGAAGCCTAGCTACCTCCATCTCAGAATTCTCCGTGACGATCATATCGTCAACGCACAGCAGCACCAAGACCTGAAGCTCCTCCGTCTTCTTTACAAATAAGCTTAAATCAGAATCAGAAGCAATATATCGGCAGAACTGGAGGTATTCTGCGATCTTCTCGTACCACGCTCGAGGCGCTTGCTTCAAGCCGTAAAGAGCCTTCTTGAGCTTGCAAACATATCTTGGGTGCTCGTTGGATACATAACCAGGTGGCCGATCCATGAAGATATCCTTATCAATCTCGCCATATAAGAAAGTGTTCTTCAAGTCGAGTTGCCAAATCTTCCACCCTTGGCAAGCTGCCAATGCGATCACCACCCAGACCGAAGTCATCTTGGCAACGGGGCTAAATATTTCTTCATAATCCTCCCCATACTTCTGAGAGAAACCTCGAGCTACAAGGCGAGCCTTGTACCGCTCAATACTTCCATCAGCCTTCTTCTTCAGTTTTAAAACCCACTTGCAAGTCACCGGAGTAACTCCCTCAACCTCAGGCACCAAGTCCCAAGTCTCATTCTTCCTGAGGGCAGCCATCTCTTCATCCATTGCTCCTTCCCACTCCTTGACTCAAACGGCATTTTCATTACAAGATGGCTCTCTCTCATGCAGGAGACCTGCGAAGAAACATGAGACAAAGCTCACCAAGTTCCCGCCCGTATATCGATCAGGTGGAATAATGGTCCTCTTGGACCTCCTCAGAGCTTGACTCTGAACCACCTCTTCCACTGCAGCTTCTGGACTAGCTCTCCTCTTAGGTAAACATGGAGCATCGCTCCCCCTGTTTCCAAAACCCGAAGTACCTGATCCAGAGCTAGAAATACCTGGAGCACCTGGAGAAACAGGCAACTCCACCAGAGCTTCCCTTGCAGCTTCCTCTGGTCAACCTTCTACCCTGCTTCCTTGTAACTCAACAGAAGAGCTACCTTGGTATGACGTCAGCTCGTCGAATACCACATCCCTAGAGACCACATATCTCCGTGATCCGGGATCCATGCATCTCCACCCTTTCTTCCGGTCATCATAACCGACGAAGACTAGCTTCCTTGCCTTAGCATCTAGCTTCATTCGAAGGGCATCCGGAACATGCACATAGCAGGTAGAACCAAACACTCAAAAGTGTTCCACGCTTGGCTTCTCCTTGAACATCAATTCATGAGGGTTCTTCATGTTGATGGGACTGAGAGGCATCCAGTTGATAACATAGGCAGCACAAGACATTCCCTCTGCCCAGAAGGACTTTGGGATACTCTTGGCATGAAGCCATCATTTGCCGGTCTCCGTCAGGTGACGGATCTTCCGCTCTGCAACTCCGTTCTGTTGTGGAGTGTGAGCACAAGAAATCTCCCTTTGGATGCCATGCTTCCTGCAGAAGCTAAAGAACTCCTTGGAGGTGAACTCCCCTCCATTGTCTGTTCTCAACTTTTTCACCCGCAGTCTTTGTCACAACCCGCATTTTCTCCGAATTGAAGAATATCAGAGTAAGAGAAAATACAAGTCATGATGCCACGTCATACAGGAGACAACCTCAGACGCTTAGGCGGGAACCTATTACTTAACTAAACAAAACATGATTATATGATAAGTCATCATTTGAAATCATTTATTAGGGGTTTTGAGGTAAGAACTGTGTCTCTCAGTTCGTGGATCAACTAGTCCACTGAGAAAGTATATATAATTGCAGCAGAAAGTACTTGATTTAGTTTACTTAAAGTCCTAAATGTATGCAAACGACGGAGCATAAGGTAAATGATATGCACATAACTAGGTGTATTGTTAGAGTAGAAAATACCTTTAAGCGACTTTAAAGTTAAGGGTTTCAGTTAAAAGAATGCAATGAGGATGAAGAAAAACCATTTTATAACTATAGTGCACCTAACATAAATCATTCCCAGAGAGTAAGATACACAAGATCTAAAAGTAGTGGCATTTAGCTGGCAGATAAACTATAAAGTATAAAAAGGGCACAATGGGCGTCAACAACATGACACTAACCCATTGGCACCAACTAGTATGTCTGAGCACAAGAAGGAACTAAAAACAACTACCTCGCAGCAGCGGGGTGAACAACTACTAAAACTCTGAACTTCAGGATACACCACTAGCCGCTACGGCTCTGAACCTGAGGCATTCAATAAAACAAAGAACGCCTCAGCAAGGAATTGCAAGTGGCAGAAAACTAGCAGAAAAGTAAGCAAGGCATAAGGGGTACCAACCCAAGCCAGATTTACCGAAAGAGAAGCTCTAAACAAAGAACTAGCATGCACCGAGTGCACCAATATCAAGAAGAGGAACAAGCATAGCCCAATTATCTAGTAAATTTTATTAAAGAGACTGATCAGCTCAATTAAATGGGGGCGGTTATCTACCTCCGCCACCCAAAGCCCAAAAATCGGGTGGGGTGCCTCTAGACCCAACCACCCAAACACGACTACCGTGCAAGGCTATAACATTTCCCCCACTGTCCCCCAAACACGACTACCGTTCAAGGCTAAAGACAATGGTTCTTATTAATTAGATTTCAATTAAATACGGGACGCTGCCCGAAAGGATAAACACTAGGATGCCCTAAAAGACAGGGTCACAACAAAGTAAACAATTTACAATACTAAACATAAGAGAACTCATGAGTTTCTTTAACCACAATGAGTACGAGGTTTCGAAGAGGAGAAGTAAACGGTGGCATAACTCAAGAACTAACAACATAGAAGGCTTTTCTCAAGGGGGTTTAGGGTTACGAACAACCATGAGATCAAGGCTAGGATCACGGAGTTTCTCAAGGAACAAGGGATGGACAAGATAACTTCTCGAGACCTCAAAGGGGTCAGGAGAGAATGATTTCCCAAGGGGTTTAAGGCATCTCGCGAGAGACCCGAAAAAAAATCAAGATACTGGACTTCTCGAGAACAATGACACTTCTCGAGAAATTAGGATCGGAACACTGGACTTCTCGAGAAAATTAGCACTTCTCGAGAAATATTTAAGGATCAGGACACTGGACTTCTCGAGAGCAATAACACTTCTCAAGAAATTATTAAGGATGAGGACGGAGGATCTCTCGAGAAATTAAGGCATTTCTCAAGAACAAGGCTGAAAACCTCTCGAGAAGGCTGGTCCTTCACGAGAACTAGACTTGACTCTTTTCGAGGAAACTGGTATTTTTCGAGAGCAAGAAGGGGGGCAGTTGGGCACTTTTCGAGAATCATGAGGAGGACTTCTTGAGAAGCTGCAGAGAATCGTATGAGGGAAAAAATAGACATTTAGGGAGATCTCCAAGGGAGACCAGGAGTTAACTTAGCCGAGTAACATTCCAAGATCAAGAGTTAAGATAAAACGATACGAACTCAAGCAAGAAACAACACTCCAACAACAAAGAGAAGGAGAAAGAAATTTCCACTTGCCTTTAACCTTGCAAACTCGAAGAACACAACTCCGAAACCTATGGATCCGGCCAAGAACACCCCTGAGCACAAAACCTGAAACTTTTTTGGGTCGAAAGAAGGGGTTAGGTCACTACCCTAACTCCAAAAATTCCACAAAACTGGAAAAGCTTACCTCGAAGACGAAGATCTCGCCGAGAGCATTCCCAATCTACCCTCCAAATGCGATTCCGGCCTCCACAGCCCTAGGAATCGTCGACCGACTGCTCCACGAAGCTCCGCTCTCGCCCTTTCGCTCGGCGGCTGATTAGATCGAGGGAGGAAGAAGAAGAAGAGGGGAGGGATCCTTAGGTTTTATACTAAAACCCAATTTCATATTTAAATAATTAAATATTCCCCATACTTACTTAGAACCGCGAGGGCGACCAAAACAACACGGATTTCTACGAAATTCGCACCTAAACTAGAAATCAGCGCTACGAATCCAACGGCAGAGTCAGAATCCCATTCCGACGAGCCAAACTCGGGATAAAGCTTCCCAGAGCTAAAATCTCAATATCCACACAAAAACTTCTCTACAAATCAAAACGACGCGAAAACTCGCACGCTCGATCTAAATTACCTATTTTAACTGCGCTAAGGCTCAAAACTAAACCTGACAAGCTGACGTAACGCCCTTATGCCAAAATTACGCCACAATAATCAAATAAATAATTAACGAAAAAACTGGGGCGTTACAGTCACTCCCCCTAAAAGGAAGCGAAACTTGAAATCCAGAGGTTAAGAAAAAAATACAGAATCAAATTCAAAGGTTACCAGACAGAAGGTTTACCCAAAATCTAAGAGAAGAGGCTAGGATGAGTCTCCCTCATGGCAGACTCCAGCTCCCATGTTGCGCTTTCGACACCCTGATTCTTCCAAAGAACCTTAACCATCGGGATCGTCTTCCTCCGCAACACACGCTCCTGAATCTCCAAGACTCGGACAGGCTCTTCAACATAAGAAAGATTGGGCTGCAAAATGGGCACCGAATTAAGAACAAGCCGATCACTACGCAAACACTTCTTCAATTGGCTCACATGAAACACATCGTGAACGTTTGGGAAGGAAGCAGGCAAATCCAATCTATAAGCTGACGCTCCGATGCGCTCAACAATCCGGAAAGGTCCCACATACCTGGGGTCCAACTTGTGGTTCCTTCCAAATCTCTTAACGCCTGGCTTCGGAGAAACTTTCAAGAACACCTTGTCTCCAACAGCAAACTCTAGATCCACCCTCCTCCGATTGGCATGCTTCTCATACCTCTCTTGAGCAATTCGAAGCTTCTCGCGGATATGAGTCACAATAATGCTCATCTCTTCCAAAACCCCAGGGCCTAACAACGGCCTCTCGCCAACCTCGGCCCAAAACAAGGGAGTTCGGCAACGCCTCCCATACAAAGCCTCAAAGGGGGCCATTTGCAAACTCTCCTGATAACTATTATTGTAGGCAAATTCCATCAATCCGAGACGCTTGTCCCAAGCTCCTCCATGATCTAGAATATAACACCTCATCATATCTTCCAAAATTTGAGTTACTCTTTCAGTCTGACCATTGGTCCAAGGATGGTAAGTGGTAGAGTATCTAAGGTCAGTGCCCAAGGCTCCCTGCAAACTCTGCCAGAAATGAGACATATACCTCGAGTCTCGGTCCGACACAATGCTCACAGACACACCATACAATCTGATGACTTCGTCCAAGTACAGCTCGACTATCTTCTCCATTGAATATCCAATCTTAAACGGTACAAAGTGAGCACATTTTGTCAAACGATCAACTATGACCCACACCGAATCATGACCTGCGGGAGATCTCGGCAAATTGGTAATGAAGTCCATTGAAATACTCTCCCACTTCCATCTTGGAATATCCAACGGGTTCAACTTACCTCCAGGACTCTTATGATCTACCTTCACGCGCTGACAGGTTAAACATTCAGAAACAAACTTAGCTATATCGCTCTTCATACCTGGCCACCAAACAATCTGCTTCAGGTCTTTATACATCTTTGTGGAACCAGGATGATAGGAAACACTAGAGTTCTGCGCCTCACTACAGATCTTTGCTCGAATATCTTCCGACGCGGGAATGCAGTATCTACCTCGATACATCAGGGTATCTTTATCATCAATAGAAAAATCAGGTAATTCTCCTTTTTCAGTCCTATCTCGAAGATGCTGCAAGTCAGGATCTTCCTTCTGATGCAACCTCTTAAGGGTAATCCAAGAAGGTTCATCAGCCTCTAAGCTCGAAGGCGCGGTGCAACTACCGACAGAAATATTCATTAACATAAACTCCTCTACTAAGGATGGCAAAGAGAGATTAAAGATATGCGCGGTCTTTCTGCTCAGGGCATCAACCACTACATAAGCCTTACCCGGATGATAGAGGATATCAACCTCATAATCCGTAACATACTCCAACCACCTCCGTTGGCGCAAATTCAGCTCTTTCTGGGTGAAGACATACTTCAGGCTCTTGTGATCCGTATAAATCTTGCATGACACTCAATATAATAAATGTCTCTGTTGGAACAACCCTATTACTGATTTGGGCTAGGATCACTATATGTTGATTAGGATCTGTATTGACCCCAATGTATAGCCTTAGGGTCAAGTTTTAGGCTGATTAGATTAGCAGAACTTAGGAAAATTCAAGCTCAACATATTGCAAGTGGTGTTCGATGAATGACCAGATTCGTTCGACAAATTGCTTCCAGCAGACTGAAGAAACTCACAGTTCCATTGGTCGACAAATTCTAGCCAGCGCTCGACAAATTGCTTTCTGATGTTCAGACTTTTATTCTCAGTGGATATCAGTTCTCTGAACTCAAATCAGCAGAATAACAGATATATTTATTTTTCCTTGGATGTATTCAGGCAGCCAAGTAAGGATATCTTTCTTATTTATTATATCCTTATATTCCTTCTATTCCAAGAAGAAGAATAGTCGTTGACATTTAATGCCGAAGGCATCTTTCTCGACAAAAGGAATTAAAAGGACCTGCCAAAGTCGTTTTTGGGTGGCTACCTAGTTCCAAGAAGGATTTAAGTCAGAAAAATATATTCCTTAAATAGACAGAAGATTTTGAATTTGAAAGACAACAAGCTGTCGAAAAAGATAAAGAGATCAAGTATTCTTTCTGAGAAAGATAGAATAGAAGCAGTTTAAGAAGAAGAAGAAAAATATATTTTTCAAAAGCATTCTTCCTCAGCAAAGAAGCATCCTCTTTATTCTGAGAACAAGATTCAATCCCTCAGATCTGCTGTAAAACAAAGTCTTTCAAGAGCAACAACAATTTGAAGATTAACCTCTTCCAGATAATCAGCTACAAAGATTTCTTTTTGTGAAAGCTCTGTCCTAAAGGCTGTCATCAACTCTCATTAGACAGGGGGAGATTTCTGCTTCAACAACTTTTGTCTTCTCTCAGATCATTGACAGAGAAGAACACTCTATACCTTTTATCTCATCCTGTACAGGGTTAATACTCCCTTAAAAAGTTTACCCAGTGGTGGCAAGACACCTTATCAAAAAATCCCTGTGTGGTTTTTAAGCACCTTATCAAAAGCTTATTGGTGTGTGGACACCTTATCAAAAACCCCTTGCTGCCTGGGCACCTTATCAACCCTCCTAGTGGATTCCTACCAAGGGTGGTAGAAGAGTAGACGTACCCAGATTAATTGGGGAACTACTATAGCTCCTTGTCTCTTCTGTGCTTGTTCATTTTCTGTGTGCTTGTGCTGTGTGCTTTTCATTACTCTTGTCTCTATCTTTCACTCTCATTGATTACATATGTATATACTCAGTATTTTAAATTCCGCTATAAAACTAAACAAAAAGTTTTAATACTCTATTCACCCCCCCCCCCCCCCCCTCTAGAGTAACTTAAGATCTGACCTCCACTTTCAATTGGTATCAGAGGGGTGTTGATTCTTTACAGGCTAACACCTGAATCACAAAGATCAACCAGATCTTAATTTTTCTAAGAGTTTCCTTCTCTAGAATTTTATCTTATTTAAAACTCATGGCACAAAACAAGGAGTATTCCAGCACAAGACCTCCTATGTGCAATCTCAATAAGTTTGCACTATGGAAAGCAAGGATTAGGCTTTATATGAACTCCATTGATGAGGAGATTTTTAATGTTATTCTTACAGGACCTCCAGCACCTACAACATCAGCTAGTACTGCTGCAACAACAGACAACACTGCTGTTCCACCTCCTGAGTGGACTGAGGCTCAGAAGAAGCAGAGAAATGCAGATGCAAAGGCCATGAACATTCTGGCCCTAACTATGTCAGATGACATATTCCAGAAAGTAGTTGAGTGCACCTCAGCAAAAGAAATCTGGGAATCTTTCAACAACATGGTGGCAGGCTCAGCAGATGAAAGAAAAGATAGAAGATCTCACCTGATCTCTCAATATGAGAACTTCAAGAAGGGAGAATCAGAAAATGTTGCTGATATGTATAATAGGCTCAGCCTCATAATAAATGAGCTGAAGTCTCTAGACAAAGTGATCTCACTCACAGAGATTAATGACAAAATTCTTATGTTCTTTCCCAGCACATGGGACTCCAGGATCTTGCCAATCAAAGAAGCCAGAAGTCTCAATGAGATCACCACTGAAGCTCTGTTGGGCAAGCTCAAGTCTTATGAGCAGCTCATCAAAACTAGGGAAGCTGGAGAATCTACTTCATCCCCAGCACCCAAAAAGGAAAGAAGCATAGCCTTCAAGGCTGCAGAAGATAAAGGAAAAGCTCCTGACAAAGAGGAGTTTATGAGTCTGTTAGCCAAAAGATTCTACAAGATGGCTAAGAAAGATATCAGAAAACAGCTATCCAAAAGTCATGACAAACTTAGGTATGACAAAAATCACACTAATAAAATTATATGTTTTGGCTGCAGGAAACCAGGACACATTGCTCCTGAATGTCCAGAGATTCAACACAAGAAGGACAAGAAGGAAAGAAGAAAAGAAAAGGAAGAAAAGAAGGGCTCCAACAAATCTTCCTCCGACTCTCACAAGAAGAAGGGAAGAGGATTTGTAGCAATATCCTGGAGTGAAACAGAATCTGAATCAGAATCTTCATCTTGCTCTTCTGATGAAGAAGAAACAAAAGAAAACAGATAATGCTTAATGGCTATTTATGACTCAGACAATGAGTCACAATCAGCATCATCATCCAGCTCCAGTGATGATGAAAAAGAAAAAAGATTTTGCATGATGGCAATCAATGCCTCAACCAACAATTCTGATGAAGAGAAATCGGAATCAGAAACAGAAGATGATATTGATCAGGTACACAGCTATCCAAGATTAAATCAAAAATGGTACTTGGATAGTGGATGCTCAAAGCATATGACAGGGAACAAGGCCAACCTGCAACTATAAGGAAAAACTTGGACCCAAGGTGATCTTTGGAGACTCCAACTGTGGACAAACCAAAGGCTATGGTCAAATTAAAGTTGGAACAGTGACATTCAAGGAAGTAACCTATGTCAAGGGTCTAAAGCACAACCTCATCAGAAAGTCAGTTATGTGATGAAGGTTATCAGGTAACATTTAATAAATCAGAATGCATCATTAAATCATCTGATAATGTTATTGTTCTATCAGGAATTAGACAAGGAAATATATATTTAGTAAATTTCAACTCATCTAAATCAGAAATTTGTTTATTTAATGAGTTAAGCAAATCAAGTGAATTATGGCATAAAAGATTAGGACATGTAAACCTTAGGACCATTGCTAAATTAGCTAAGGATAATCTTGTTACAGGCTTACCATCAGGTTCATATAAGAAAGAAGGTCTTTGTAGAGCATGTCAATTAGGTAAGCAAAGCAAAAACAACTTTAAATCATTATCTAAAAGTGATTCACCTAGAATATTATACTTGCTACATATGGACCTTTTTGGACCTATTGCAATAAAGAGCTTAGGGGGGAAGTCTTACACTCTAGTTATTGTGGATGACTTCTCTAGATTCACTTGGGTGTTCTTTTTGAGAGAAAAGTCAGATAACTTTAAAGTTCTTACAGACTTTCTTAAGAGCATACAGATTGAGTACTCTACTGTAGTTGCATTGATCAGAAGTGATCATGGCACTGAGTTTGAGTCTCTTCTCATGCAAGAATTCTGTGAGATGGAAGGTATCAGGCATTGCTTCTCAGCTCCTAGAACTCCTCAACAAAATGGGGTAGTTGAAAGGAAGAATAGAACCTTAATTGAATCAGCAAGAACATTGCTTGCAGATGCTAACTTGCCCTTATCCTTTTGGGCTGAGGCTGTCAGCACATCAAATTATGTTCTGAACAGAAGTTTGATACACAAACTTAAGGGTAAAACTCCCTATGAATTGCTTAAAGGGAAGAAACCCAAAGTGGATTATTTTAGAACTTTTGGATGTAGATGTTTTGTTCATAACAATGATAAGAAATATCTTAGAAAATTTGAACCAAAATCTGAAGAAGGAATCTTCTTAGGATATTCAATAGTTAGCAAAGCATATAGGGTATTTAACAAATCCTCTCTTAAAATAGAAGAGTCTATGCATGTTTCCTTTGATGAAACTAACATGTTTTATAAGGAGAAGAACTCTTCTACCAAGAACACTTTGCAGGTACCAGCTCTATGTGAAGAGCTTAAAGGGTTAAATCTACAGACAGAAGATTCACTGCATCCATCACCTCAAACTCTTGAAGATAGTGAAGAAGAAGATCATCCAGATCTTGTTGATTATCTGAATCAAGCAACAGCAGAACATCCTCCACAGGATGTAATAGCTGAACAAATTCCCAATGAAGATACTACTGCTGAACCAACTCTAACTGCTGACCACATCACAGTCAGAGATCATCCAATTTCACAAGTGATTGGTGATATCACAGCAGGTGTTCAAACAAGGCATCAACTACACCAAAATCAGATGCATACTTGCTTTCTATCACAAGTTGAACCTCAAACCATAAAAGATGCAGAACAAGATCCAAATTGGATCCTTGCAATGCAAGAGGAACTCAACCAATTTGAAAGAAACAAGGTTTGGGATTTGGTTCCATGACCAAAAGGCCATCCAGTTATTGGCACCAAGTGGGTCTTCAGGAACAAGCTTGATGATCAATGAAATATTGTGAGAAATAAAGCAAGATTGGTAGCTCAAGGATATTCACAGGAAGAAGGCATAGATTATGATCAGACATTTGCCCCTGTTGCAAGGCTTGAAGCTATAAGGATTCTCTTGGCCTTTGCTGCATTCAAGAAGTTCAAGGTATATCAAATGGATGTGAAAAGTGTTTTTCTCAATGGAGACATCAAAGACGAAGTCTATGTGGAACAACCACCAGGTTTCATCTCTCCAACTCATTCCTCCTATGTATTTAAACTTAATAAAGCTCTTTATGGTCTCAAACAAGCTCCCAGAGCATGGTATGAGACTTTAGCTAACTTTCTCTTGGAAAATAATTTCTGTAGAGGCATGGTAGACAAAACATTATTTTACAAAGTACATAAAAGTCAAACTCTACTAGTTCAAATATATGTAGATGACATTATCTTTGGATCTACTGATTCAAATTTGTGCAGAAGATTTTCCAATCTAATGCAATCAAGATTTGAAATGAGTAGTATGGGTGAATTATCATACTTTCTTGGTCTTCAAGTGAAGCAAACCCCATCAGGAATCTTCATCTCTCAATCTAAGTATGATAAGGAATTAGTGAAAAGATTTGGAATGTCTGATTCTTCTACTATGAAGACACCCATGTCCTCTAATGCTGTTATTAATACTGATGAATCAGGGAAACCTGTTGATCAGAAACTGTATAGGGCAATTGTTGGCTCTCTACTCTATTTAACAGCCAGTAGGCCAAACATAATGTTTGCTACATGCATTTGTGCTAGGTTTCAAGTTAACCCCAAAGAATCTCATCTTACTTTTCTAAAAAGAATTTTAAGATATCTAAAGGGTTGCCCTAATCTAGGACTTTGGTATCCAACAGAATCTGAATTTGAATTAACTGGATTCTCAGACTCAGATTATGCTGGATGCAGGGTAGAAAGAAAAAGCACATCAGAAACTTGTCAGTTTCTTGGTGATAGGCTTGTGTCTTGGTTTTGTAAGAAACAAACATCTGTGTCTACATCAACAGCTGAAGCTGAATACTTAGCTGCTGGCAGTTGCTGCTCACAGATATTATGGATACAAAATCAGCTCCTAGACAATGGTGTCAACTTAAATTCAGTTATATTTTGTGACAACACTAGTGCAATATCTATAGCACAAAATCCAGTTCTCCATAGTAGGACTAAACAAATAGAAATTAGACACCACTTCCTCAGGGACAATGTGGATAAAAACAAAATTTGCCTACAATTCATTTCTACTGATTTGCAAAGAGCTGATATTTTCACCAAGCCCCTAGATGAAAAGAAGCACATCTTCTTTATAAATCAACTAGGAATGATAGATGGAGATTCAATCTACTATGAAATTAAGTATTTCTACTTATTTCACAAATTCGTCGAACGAAGAACGACAAATTAGAATCATTTGTCGAACGGTGGTCTCTGAAACTTCTTAAACGCAGAGTTAGTTAAGGCAATTTCATTTGTCGAACGACGTTCCACGAAAAAGATGTTCTCATCGAACGCTTTCAGACAAAGAAATAAAGCCTTTTCGACTTCTAATTTTATTAGGTTTTGTCGAACAATGGTTTACGAATGCGCCCTCATTCTTCGACCCTTCTATATATGCCTTATTTTATCTTATTCTAAGCTTTGCGCCTACAGAAATCGTCTTTCCCTCCAGTTCCCCTCTGCACTTGATCTTCAACTTTCTTTGCAGGAACAATGGCGATTCCTCAGGCCTCTCTGCACCTAATGAAGTTTGACGCAGGTTTCGACATTGACATGGACTCGTTTGCACAGTCAGACCAAATCTTCAAGGATATTCTTCAAACGCTGGATGAACAACATCTAAGGAAGCTTCTAAGCACCAGGCAGAAGATAGCTGTTGCAGAGATAAAAAATGGGTTTTCACTGCAAAACCAGTCGATGAGAGCTTGTTGGGAACAATCGCAGGTCATCATGTCTCTCTCTCTCTCCCATCATCCTTTCTAAAATCTTTGGTTTTGAAAATGGTGAAGATGAATTAGACATAAGCTCAAATGAATTTGATGAAGCTTTAGTCAAAATGGGCCATTTGACTGGAAACCCTAGCCACCTTCTGAAAAAGAACCTGTCTCAGGACTACAAGTTCTTAGCGGATATTGTTGGAAAAGTCTTGCTGAGCAAGACTTCTGGGCATGACTATATCAGTAGGCACCAATTTCTGCTAATGGTGGCCATAATGGAGAAGAAGAAAGTCAACTGGGGATCAATTCTTTTTGAATTGATTAAAAAGAAAAACTCTAAAGACAATGTATGCTTTGGAAGAGTTTTAGTGATTTTTCTGCAGGAAAGGCATCCAGAGCTTCTGGTGTCACCAAAAGTGACAATAAATGCCAGCAAGAGGCTGACCTCAGCACTCTTTTGCTAAATGGGATAGAGTAATTCCCAAGAAGAATACAGGAGCTGATGCCTCTAGAAAAAGGAAAACTTCTGAGGACACAAGGACTGATCAAGTCACTCCCTCTACCCTTCTAGAAGCTCCTTCCTCAGTTCCTCCTTCCTCTCATATCCTCTCCCCACCTGCTCAACAATCTCCTGCACATTCTCATTCTTCATACCCTCCTTCAACTGCAATATCACCCATCAATGATATTCCACTCTCAACTTCCCACATTAATGATGTTCAACCTCCACCTCTTTCTTCAGAACCACTACCTACCACACCTCCCTCTCCAATACATAATGAATATCATTCACCTATTCATTCTCCTAGTCCAATCCATCTAGACATTCCCACACATACCACCAACATCAGCAATATCATTCCTCCAATATCATCTCCATCCACTTCACAACCATCCTCTAGTCATCCACCAGATTATCCATCCCTCAACATCTCCTCCATTGCTGATCAAGTTTTTGATCATATCCTTCCTAAAATAAGCCAGCTCCTGGATGCAAAACTTGCTCCAGTTCTTCAGGCAATTTCTACTCTATCTGCTAAAATAGCTTCTCTTCCCTCCTCCACTACCGTCCCTTCTTCTAGGGGCCTAAATTCAGGCTGCCCTGAAGCTAGGCAGGGGGAGATGTCCTATGAAGAAGCTCCAGAAATAGAAGAAACTCCAGAAGATACAGAAATTACAATTTTTGATACAGATATAATTGATTCAGATACACAAGTTATAGAAGAAATAAATAATATATGCATTCATCCATCCTGTGATATATATAACTTATTATCAAAATTTGATGTCACATATACTTCAAGGGTATCACCAAAGGTATACATAGAGGATCTATCAAAGGCTCTGATTTGCCTTCCTCAGAAGACTCATTCTGATATCATACAAAATTACATCTCCTCTATTCATTCATCCACTATTCAAGACATTCAAATAAAGGATCACTCTGCAGAATATGAAGATGATCTTGCAGAATTCCTTGATGATACAACAGCCTTACAAATTACTTCTTCACCTCTAAATCCTGTATGGAATGAAGAACCAATGCCAAGCTTTGATGAAATCTGGAACGAAGCAGATGCAGAGTTTGACAAAGCTGAAGAAGAAAGATTAAAGGCTCGTGAAGCAATCAAGAGAATTGATGAGTTATACAATAAGCCAATCTCATCTTCTGACTCTGATGATTATGATGATGACAACAGTGATTCTGATGATACACTTTCAAAGAAAAGAAAGAAAAGAACAGCTAAGTCAACGGCTGCTCCCAAGCCTCCAAATCCAAATAATGACATTCCTTTGTACATTTTGTATAATGTTCCTCTTGATGAGAAAACTCCTCACTGGATGAAACTCTCCAGAAATGAGAACAACAGGAGGAAGAAATTCAAGAAGACTGGCTACATCCCTGACAAACCAGTCAAGCACAATGATCCTCCTCCTCCTCCTCCTCCAGCAGCTGGTGCAGCAGGATCAGCAGGTGTATCATCTTCCTCTCAGAAGCCAAGCTCTCAACATTCAGGGAGACCTGGTAGTTCTAGTGGTTCTCAAGCCTCTGGATCAGCCAGTGCTCCTTCCTCTAAGAAATCAGCACCTATCTTTCAAGAAAGTCAAACCTTTTCTTCTTCTCAAATATCTTCAGAATACAAACTTCACATTTCTGATGGATCTCTTCACAGAGATAGAGTACCTCAAAAGGTCATTCAAGACAAAAATGATTCAGAAGATATTTATTACTTTCCAGATCCAGAAGAAGAGAAAATCTGTCAGATGGCAAGACTGAGAGAAACAATTGCATATGCACAGATTAAAAAGGCTAAAGCCGAAGGCAAAGACTTCTCAAGTTTCTCAACCATGTCAGAATACAGAAGAAAATAACTTGAAAAGTACAAAACAGTTAAAGCATTCAATGCTGAGGAATATATTGATGTGCACCCAGAAGCATTTATCCCTCATGTCAAAGAACAGAAAATCATTGGAGCTCAAGATCTGTTTATCAGCAAAAAGAAATCAGAAGACCCCAACAGGAAAATCATATTCAAGCCACCTTCTCAGGACAAAAAGTCTTAAATAAATTGCTTGGTTATGAATGTAAAGTTTCTAAACTCAGAGCATTTATTTTTATCTTATCTGATGATCTATTTTAATCTATCAGATATATTTCATTTCAATGTTGTTCTGTTGATTATACATTCTGCTGTATCTATTCAATTATTTGTCAAATAGTATCATAACCCAAATAGGGGGAGATTGTTGGAACAACCCTATTACTGATTTGGGCTAGGATCACTATATGTTGATTAGGATCTGTATTGACCCCAATGTATAACCTTAGGGTCAAGTTTTAGGCTGATTAGATTAGCAGAACTTAGGAAAATTCAAGCTCAACACATGGCAAGTGGTGTTCGACGAATGACCAGATTCGTTCGACAAATTGCTTCCAGCAGAATGAAGAAACTCACAGTTCCAGCGGTCGACAAATTCTAGCCAGCGCTCGACAAATTGCTTTCTGATGTTCAGACTTTTATTCTCAGTGGATGTCAGTTCTCTGAACTCAAATCAGTAGAATAACGGATATATTTATTTCTCTTTGGACGTATTCAGGCAGCCAAGTAAGGATATCTTTCTTATTTATTATATCCTTATATTCCTTCTATTCCAAGAAGAAGAATAGCCGTTGACATTTAATGCCAAAGACATCTTTCTCGACAAAAGGAATTAAAAGGACCGGCCAAAGTCGTTTTTGGGTGGCTACCTAGTTCCAAGAAGGATTTAAGTCAGAAAAATATATTCCTTAAATAGACATAAGATTTTGAATTTGAAAGACAACAAGCTGTTGAAAAGGATATAGAGATCAAGTATTCTTTCTGAGAAAGATAGAATAAAAGCAGTTTAAGAAGAAGAAGAAAAATATATTTTTCAAAAGCATTCTTCCTCAGCAAAGAAACATCCTCTTTATTCTGAGAACAAGATTCAATCCCTCAGATCTGCTGTAAAACAAAGTCTTTCAAGAGCAACAACAATCTGAAGATTAACCTCTTCCAGATAATCAGCTACAAAGATTTTTGTTTGTGAAAGCTCTGTCCTAAAGGTTGTCATCAACTCTCATTAGACAGGGGGAGCTTTCTGCTTCAACACCTTTTATCTTCTATCAGATCATTGACAGAGAAGAACACTCTATACCTTTTATCTCATCCTGTACAGGGTTAATACTCCCTTAAAAAGTTTACCCAGTGGTGGCAAGACACCTTATCAAAAAATCCTTGTGTGGTTTTTAAGCACCTTATCAAAAGCTTATTGGTGTGTGGACACCTTATCAAAAACCCCTTGGTTCCTGGGCACCTTATCAACCCTCCTAGTGGATTCCTACCAAGGGTGGTAGAAGAGTAGATGTACCCAGATTTATTGGGGAACTACTATAGCTCCTTGTGTCTTCTGTGCTTGTTCATTTTCTGTGAGCTTGTGCTGTGTGCTTTTCATTACTCTTGTCTCTATCTTTCACTCTCACTGATTACATATATATTTACTCAGTATTTTAAATTCCGCTATAAAACTAAACAAAAAGTTTTAATACTCTATTCACCCCCCCCCCCCTCTAGAGTAATTTAAGATCTGACCTCCACTTTCAGTCTCCAAAGTTTTAAAGCATAGATCATTGCAGCGAATTATAAGTCATGCGTAGGGTAATTCCTTTCATGAACTTTTAATTGTCTAGACTCATAAGCAACCACCTTTCCTTCTTGCGTCAAAACACATCCTAACCCAATGTGAGATGCATCCACATACACAGCGTACTCTATAACTTCGATCGGCAAGGCCAACACAGGACCACTGCACAAACGCCTCTTTAATTCCTGGAAGGCTTCTTCGCACTTATCGCTCCAAACAAAAGCGGTATTCTTCTGGGTAAGCTTAGTCAAAGGTGCCGACAGCACTGAAAATCCTTGAACAAATCTCCTGTAGTACCCGGCCAACCCTAAGAAACTCCTTATCTCCTTAGGTGTTGAAGGCGTCTTCCAATCTAATACCGTAGAAATCTTAGCGGGGTCTACAGTAATTCCATCATTGTTCACCACATGACCCAGGAAGGACACCTGAGAAAGCCAGAACTCGCACTTACTCAGCTTCGCATACAACTTGTGGTCTCTAAGAGTAGACAATACTAAGCGCAAATGCGTAGCATGCTCCTCAGCATTTCTAGAATAAACCAGCACATCATCGATGAACACCACAACGAAATGATCCAGAAAATCCTTGAACACGCGGTTCATCAAGTCCATAAACGCAGAGGGTGCAGGCATCAATCCAAAGGACATAACTAGGAACTCAAAATGGCCATAACGAGAACGAAAGGCAGTCCGGGAAACGTCTGACTCACGGATCCTCAACTGATGGTATCCTGATCGAAGGTCAATCTTCGAAAACACTGTGCTACCACGCAACTGATCAAACAGATCATCTATCCTCGACAACGGATACCTGTTCTTGATGGTCACTTTGTTTAATTCTCTATAATCTATGCACAACCTCATAGAACCGTCCTTCTTTTTCACAAACATAACTGGAGCACCCCAGGGCGAAGAACTTGGCCTAATGAAACCACACTGCAACAACTCATCTAACTAAGTTCGCAACTCTTCTAACTCGCGCGGGGCCATAAGGTATGGTGCCTTAGCAATAGGACGAGTACCAGGCTCAAGATCAATAACGAACTCCACATCTCTATCAGGCGGGAGTCCAGGAAGACTGACAGGAAAACATCAGGAAACTCTCGCACCACCGGAACACTCTCAATATACGGCAGTCCAGGAACAGTTTCTACTACAGAAACAAGGTAAGCCAAACAACCAGAAATTAATAGTTTCCGAGCACATACCGCAGAAATTTTCGAAGAACTCTGGTACGGAGAACCAAAACGCTCATGGGTTGACCGTTGTCCATCACGAAGTCCAGACGCTTTTCCTTGCATCGGATGACCGCATCATAACTGGACAACCCGTCCATACCCAAAATCACGTCAAAGACTTCTAAGTTCAACACTTTGAGATCAGCAACAGCCAAGAAACTTCCTAAGAGAATGGGGCAACTTCTGACACACTGGTTCGAGGACACCAAATCACCAGAAGGGAAATTAACGAGGAACGAATCGTTGCCCAACTCAGGGGTCAAACAGTGAAGCTCAACGAAGGCCCTTACCACGAAAGAATGGGTAGCACCCGAATCGAACATAATACACGCCCAACGATTCTTTACCTTAAATCTCCCTGTGATCACTTGGGTCGAAGACTGCGCATGCTCCTGGGTTAGCACGTTCAGCTTTCCTCTTCCTTTATCATGATGCTGCGGCGGAGGCAAGGTTCAAAGCGGAACAGGCTGCAACGGGGGTTGAACTAGCGGGCATTGGAACTTCATGTGCCCTTTCTGCTTGCACTGGAAGCAGACCTTTTCCTTGGTCCAACACTGGGCCGCATCGTGCCCACTCTGGTTGCACAACTGGCAGAGAACCACACCCTTCAGAGCACCCTGGATTGCTCCACTCGCTGCTGCTTCTGAGCTCCCTTCCTCTTGAAACATTTCTCAACTAGATGGCCAGGGCGACCACAGAAGCTACAAACTTCACCACTACTTTTCTTTGGAGCCAGACTAACTACCTTGGGGGTCTCCCCCTCTTCGACTTTCCTCTTGTCCTTTTTCATTAATACACCTCTATTCTTGGCGTTGTCGATAGCCTCGACCTTCAGTGTTGCTTCTACCACTTCAGCATAACTTTCAGATCTATAAGCGCTCGCCAACTGCTGAATATCGCTATGAAGTCCTCCGAGAAAACGCTTCACTCTTCCTACCTCAGAAGCCACTAAATCTGGAGCAAACCTGCTCAACTTACCGAACTCGATCTCATACTCACTAACCGTGAGCTGTCTTTGCTTCAAGTGCAGAAAATTATTCATTAAACGGTCTTGCTCGACTGACGGCAGGAACTTCTTTAACAGCATCGCTTTGAACGACTCCCACGAACACCCGCCTACGAGATTTTCCCTCTCCCTAATCCACCAGCTTTTAGCAAGTCCTTTCAGCTGGTAAGCGGAGACCATCACCTTTTGGTCTGCAGAGATTCACGAGTACGAAAACATATCCTCAATGGAAACAAACCAGTCATCTAATGCCATGAAATCAGCTCTTCCGTCAAACGTAGGAGGCCCTAGTCGCTGGAAATGCGAAATGAAGTTCATCTCTGGTGGCAGCAAAACTGGAGGCACCAAAGGAGCGGGAGGAACAGGTACAGTCTGACCAACTACAGGGTCCTGCACCACAGGCTGCTACCCAGCGGCGGCAGTCAATAACGTCTTGATCTGCGATTGCATCGCAACTAACTGCCTGGACAGAGCCTCATTACTTTGTCGCAGACTTTCGATCATGGCCTCACTCTGCGCACCCGAAGATTCACCCTCCGATTGGGGGGTCAACCTCATCGCTACACGCCTCCGAGACATCTCTGCTAACGCATAAAACTATAATTAAAACTTAACCTTACACTAGAACTACACTGCTTGGTTCAGAACATACATGTACAGCTACTTGCCATTTCCACTACCTTTCTCTGGGATATTTTTCATGATGATATGCTAAATTTGGGAACTATACTACATCGTCCCTCTTGACTCATGTGCAAAGGGCATGAATGCATGAATTTGCTATTCGCTTTGAAATCATGTGTGTACGTGTGTCATCATATAAGTCTTTAACTTCGCACTTGTGCTTATGCAATGCTATGTAAGGTATGTTGTGCTATGCATTCTAATAAAGGCCTTAATGCATGTTATGAGCGGCGTACACATGTAATATTATGCATCCCATACTACATAATATTGCATGTAACGAAAGAGAAAACGTGCTAATGGGCATCCATGTGATGATGGTTATGCATCCCATACTACATAACCGTCACATTGTTGCCACCTATGGTGGATCCATATACAAACACATATTATGCATCCCATACTACATAATATGCCCCGTATACTTCTTATCATGCTATGAGTGTAGTGTTCATGCTTAGGCCAAGACGTACTGATGACACATCGGTGTGTGTATGTAATGAAACCAAAACAGCTACTATATCAGAATTTGTTGCTCGACCAACTTGTCGAACAATCTGGCTCTGATACCAACTGTCACAACCCGCATTTTCTCCAAATTTAAGAATATCAGAGTAAGAGAAAACACACGTCATGATGCCACGTCATACAGGAGACAACCAAAGACGCTCAGGCGGGAACCTATTACTTAACTAAACAAAACATGATTATATGATAAGTCATCATTTGAAATCATTTATTAGGGGTTTTGAGGTAAGAATTGTGTCTCTCAGTTCGTGGATCAACTAGTCCACCAAGAAACTACATATAATTGCAGCGTAAAGTACTTGATTTAGTTTACTTAAAGTCCTAAATGTATGCAAACGATGGAGCATAAGGTAAATGATATGCACATAACTAGGTGTATTTTAAGAGTAGAAAATACCTTTAAGCGACTTTAAAGTTAAGGGTTTCAGTTAGAAAGAATGCAATGAGGATGAAGAAAAACCATTTTATAACTATAGTGCACCTAACATAAATCATTCCCAGAGAGTAAGATACACAAGATCTAAAAGTAGTGGCATTTAGCTGGCAGAAAAACTATAAAGTATAAAAAGGGCACAATGGGCACCAACAACATGACACTAACCCATTGGCACCAACTAGTATGTTTGAGCACAAGAAGGAACTAAAAACAACTACCTCGCAGCAGCGGGGTGAACAACTACTAAAACTCTGAACTTCATGCTACACCACT
The DNA here is from genome assembly GCA_033032865.1 of Dactylorhiza incarnata. NCBI lineage: Eukaryota > Viridiplantae > Streptophyta > Magnoliopsida > Asparagales > Orchidaceae > Dactylorhiza > Dactylorhiza incarnata. The sequence continues at coordinate 311,841 of JAWHQI010000464.1, read as the reverse complement.
AGCCGCTACGGCTCTGAACCTGAGGCATTCAATAAAACAAAGAAGGCCTCAGCAAGGAATTGCAAGTGGCAGAAAACTAGCAGAAAAGTAAGCAAGGCATAAGGGGTACCAACCCAAGCCAGATTTACCGAAAGAGAAGCTCTAAACAAAGAACTAGCATGCACCGAGTGCACCAATATCAAGAAGAGGAACAAGCATAGCCCAATTATCTTGTAAATTTTATTAAAGAGACTGATCAGCTCAATTAAACGGGAGCGGTTATCTACCTCCGCCACCCAAAGCCCAAAAACTGGGTGGGGGTGCCTCTAGACCCAACCACCCAAACACGACTACCGTGCAAGGCTATAAAATTTCCACCCACTGTCCCCCAAACACGACTACCGTGCAAGGCTAAAGACAATGGTTCTTATTAATTAGATTTCAAATAAATACAGGACGCTTCCAGAAAGGATAAACACTAGGATGCCCTAAGAGACAGGGTCACAACAAAGTAAACATTTTCCAATACTAAACATAAGAGAACTCATGAGTTGCTTTAACCACAACGATTACGAGGTTTCGAAGAGGAGAAGTAAACGGTGGCATAACTCAAGCACTAACAACATAGAAGGCTTTTCTCAAGGGGGTTTAGGGTTACGAACAACCATGAGATCAAGGCTAGGATCACGGAGTTTCTAAAGGAACAAGGGCTGGACAAGATAACTTCTCGAGAACTCAAAGGGGTCAGGAGAGAATGATTCCCCGAGCGGTTTAAGGCATCTCACGAGAGACCTGAAAAAAAAATCAAGATACTGGACTTCTCGAGAACAATGACACTTCTCGAGAAATTATGATCGGAACACTGGACTTCTCGAGAGCAATAACACTTCTCTAGAAATAATTAAGGATCAGGACACTGGACTTCTCGAGAGCAATAACACTTCTCGAGAAATTATTAAGGATCAGGACGGAGGATCTCTAGAGAAATTAAGGCATTTCTCGAGAACAAGGATGAAAACCTCTCGAGAAGGCTAGTCCTTCACGAGAACTAAACTTTACTCTTTTCGAGGAAACTGGTCTTTTTCGAGAGCAAGAAGGGGGCAGCTGGGCACTTTTCGAGAATCATGAGGAGGCCTTCTTGAGAAGCTGCAGAGAATCGTATGAGGGAAAAAAATAGACATTTAGGGAGATCTCCAAGGGAGACCAGGAGTTAACTTAGCCGAGTAACATTCCAAGATCAAGAGTTAAGATAAAACGATACGAACTCAAGCAAGAAACAACACTCCAACAACAAATAGAAGGAGAAAGAAATTTCCACTTGCCTTTAACCTTGCAAACTCGAAGAACACAGCTCAGAAAGCTAAGGATCCGGCCAAGAACACCCCTGAGCACAAAACCTAAAACTTTTTGGGTCGAAAGAAGGGGTTAGGTCACTACCCTAACTCCAAAAATTCCACAAAATGGGAAAAGCTTACCTCGAAGACGAAGATCTCGCCGAGAGCTTTCCCAATCTATCCTCCAAATGCGATTCCGACCACCACAGCCCTAGGAATCGTCGACCGACTGCTCCACGAAGCTCCGCTCTCGCCATTTTGCTCGGCAGCTGATTAGATCGAGGGAGGAAGAACAAGAAGAGGGGAGGGATCCTTAGGTTTTATACTAAAACCTAATTTAATATTTAAATAATTAAATATTCCCCATACTTACTTAGAACCGCGAGGGCGACCAAAACAACACAGATTTCTATGAAATTCGCAGCTAAACTGGAAATCAGCGCTACGAATCCAACGGCAGAGTTAGAATCCCATTCCGACGAGCCAAACTCGGGATAATGCTTCCCAGAGCTAAAATCTCAATATCCACACAAAAACTTCTCTACAAATTAAAACGATGTGAAAACTCGCACACTCGATCTAAATTACCTACTTTAACTACGCTAAGGCTCAAAACTAAATCTAACGAGCTGACATAACGCCCTTACGCCAAAATTACGCCACAGCGGTCACGTAAATAATTAACAAAAAATCTGGGGCGTTACTGTCTTAGCTGACCTTCCACCAGCTCCTTGAACTCCACAAACCTCTCGAACGCCTCCGACTTCTCCTTCAGAAAATATACCCAGGTATATCTGAATAAGTCATCAACCAAAATTTGCATATACCTGCTACCTCCAAGACTGGCAGTGTTGGTAGGTCCAAACAGATCACCATGGATGCACTCCAATGGTCTTTTACATCTGCTTTGTGATTTGTCAAATGGAAAGCCTTGAGCTTTACCAAAATGACAAACTGCACAAACGTGACCATCCCAAAAGATGTCAAGCTAGGCAGACCATTCACCAGGCCTCTTCCCACCATAGCTTTCAACTTATCCATTCCAACATGCCCAAGTCTTTCGTGCCAGATAGCAGCGTTGTCATTAGCCCTCATCTTATCAACATAAGAACTTGTTGAAAGAACAAACAAGTCCTTCACCCATATCCCAACATGAGTGACTTCAGCTTTCACCGCTGAAACATTTCAGAGAAACTTCACTTCTGTTGGACTAAACAGAACGTGATAGCCAGCGTCCACCGCATTGGTCACCGAGAAGAGGTTCTTCTTCATCCCGGGAACATGATAGACACTCTTCAACGTAAGAGTACCTCTATCATCGTTCAATGGAACCACACCCTCCTTCTCAATTGCATGAACAGTATCATCAGCCGTAATGATAGCGTCATTACCTGTATATGTCTGCAACGAGGAGAACTTGTACTCATCCCCAGTGAGGTGATGACCACACCCAGAGTCCACAATCCAATCGTCCTGATAGTTGATGGAAGTCATGGCCCGAACACACGTGCCTATCATGAATGCACCTCCACCACCCCAACTACCTTCAGAATTGGAACTAGCCTCCTCCTTCCCTGCAGCATGCCCCGGCTGAAGATTAACCTTGCCGTCCCTTTTGAAATGACCAAGCTTGTTGCACCTGAAGCATCTAGGTCCTTCCTGCTTCTTCCCATCACGCTTAGGAGCATAGATCCTCTCCTGCTGATATGAAGTAGATGGACCATCATCTCCAGATGACTTCTTCTTCTTCTTGTCCCATCTCTTCTTCTTGCCAGAGAAGAGAACCTCGCCTTCTCCCCCAGAGACCGACATCCCAGCCATTTGCTTTGCCAAACTTTCCTCCGAAGCAAGTAAGTTCTCCAGCTCCAGCAACGAAGGCTGATTGGCCCAGCTTTGAACAGAAGTAACAAAGGCAACATACTCCCTCCGTAAGCCGCGGATTATGTGCCTCTTCAGCTTAGCTTCTAAGATAGGCTCATTCGGGTCCAAAGTCGATATCTCTGCGCAGACGTTCTTCATCTTCAAGAAGAACGTTGAAATGGACATATCCCCCTGAGTTGCTTTCGCCAACTCATTCTCCAAAAATTGTAGCCTCGCTACATTCTTCTTATTGAACAAGCAATCCAAGGCTGTCCAAATCTCAGCAGCTGATCCACACCCGATGATGCGATCAAACAATTCCGGAATGATAGCTCTCTTGAGAGTGAACTCCGCCTTAGCATTCGTTCTTCTCCAAGCCTTCACGAGCTCAACATTTCCATCAGCAGGAACCACAGCTTGTCTTGCTTCTCCTCCAACAACCTCCCACAAGTCCTCGCCAAGAAGATAGCTCTCCATGCAAGACTTCCACTTCTTAAAGTTAGTCTGCGTAAGGAGCTCAATATTAAGACCTCTAGCATATCCTCCTTCCATTGCTATCCCACTGATTTGCTAACCACTTGAGAAACTCGAGAGAAGTATCAGCAATTTTTTCTCAGCTACCTTAGCAACCTCCCTCTGATACCATATTGAAAAAAAAACTGAGGTCCGGAGGTGAAGTAAAAATGTGGAACACACTTCACAAATCCTTTCACAAGTGTAGCACAACTATGAGAATGAGAAGAATGAATAGTGTTATGACATTAACTATCTCTTTACAATGCGAGGTATACATGGCGAGACATGATTCATAAGAATCACGGAGGAGAGAAGCACGAAACACAAGTGTAAAATAAGCTGCAGTGATCTGACACTTGAGACCGCCAGACCACGTGAACAGACAAGTCAGACGGAAGCTGCTGAGACCACGCGAACAGAGTACAAGCCGCACCTTCCAGACCGCAACCACAGACCGCCAACTTGCTGCTTTATTCCACTACTGAAAACAAACAGTTCGCTCTTCTTGATCGCCCAGACTGCACGGTCTTGATCAAAGAAGAACTCGCAAACTCTGAATAGAGAAACTGCTATCTGCGACAAACCACAAGTCAAGACCACCTGGACACTTAAGACCACCTGATCAACTGAGTCCGCTGCACAGACTGCGAACACCTAACCACATTCTGCCCGGACTAGTTTATTCAAAGCTGGAAGAAGGGAGACAAGCTGACCGCGAGCTGCAAGACGCTAACCTGCGAACACAGAAACTGGTCAGACAAAATCTCAGACCGTACGACCTCAAAGTGAGACTGGCATAATCAAGCCAACTTTGGTTCTTACAGTTCTCGTTTTTTAATAATGAGGGGCCCACTTTGGTTCTTACAGTTCTCATTTTTTAATAATGATGGGCCCTGCACCCCTACTTATAGGTGAGTAGACGGATGTCGTCACCGCACAAACCAGTATACAATAACAGCCCATCAGATCGCGAGCGATCTCGCAAAGAAGACCACCCGAGCTCAGCATAGCTCACAGCTCCCTTATAAAGCCTTGCGGTTACAACCAAACCGCCCGGTCACAACGGTATCAATAAGCAGACTGCCTAATCTTCTTCCAAAGAAGACAGACCAAGAACCGCTGGCCGACTTAGGAAAAGTTGCCAGACCAAACCGTGCAAGCCGCACGGACAGATAATGGTCTCCCAGATCAGACCGCCTGAAACAAACCGCTGAGACAGAATCGACCAGAGAACCAGCGCAGACCGCGTGGTCTCTGCGGTCTCCAATCCACAGACCGCCCAGCACAGATCCACTTCCACTTCAAAAATTTAACAGTATGTCATCACAGAATAGATCGAATGTAAGGAATACAAGAAATCACACCAAAATGGGCCAAGAAATACAGTTAGCGCTGAAATACACAATGTGATCAAATATAAGCATTTATGAGCAATAAGTGAAGTGCATTGGCAACATAAATGACCCAAATGAGTCCGAAAATAGCTATATAAACCAGAATCATCAATCTACAATAAGCCTCCGATTCGGTTGTATCTCTTGCCTTTTTCTTCTCTTGATTGGATGATGTTGAATGTAATATTCATTTTATAGATGATGTATTTTCATGGTTGTGAAAATATTTATTTGTGTAGAATGTGCTTGAAGTGAACAGATTCCGCCCCCACTCCATTCCATTCCGCTGACCCTCCATTCCATTCCGCTAGTCTACTCTTCCATTCCGCTTGACTACTCATCCATTACGCGTGCGTACTCTTCAACTCACCAAGCTAAGCGGTGCTAATGGACCGTGTAATCCACCTCACTTCCGCTAGTGCGAACCAAACCATTCGCTTGCCAACTCGCCCATCAGCCTAGTGAAGTAGTGCATAACGACCTGTATAGTTTCCATCCGCCCAGCGAAGCAGTGCATAGCGGCCTGCATAGTAGTGTTAATTTAGGTTTCTTTTATTTTGTTTTCCGCATATCAATCCAAACCTTCTGCAACCCATCCGACCTAAAGGACTTCAATCTCAAGTCCTTCCTCAAAAGTAACACCACCTTACCGTGTTCCTTTGAGATTTGATACTTGGGAATTATTCGCCCATTTTATATTACTTGGACGATCGGTACACAACCATTTCGTACCGCAGTATTGCTACCTCCTATAGCTGTGTGCTAGATTCGCGTATCAAGTTTTTGTCGCCGTTGCCGGGGAACATAGTTGTGTGAGTTTCTCTAGAGAGAGAGAGCTGAGAGATAAAGTTCTTTTCATTTTGTGTATCGCATTTGTTTAAATTTAGTACTTGTAAATTCTCTAATTATCTATTTAAAGTATTTCAAAAATCAGGTTTCTGCAGTTTTAAATTTTACTTCGTGCATATTGAGATCATTTTTTGCTTATATTAGTTGTGAATCCATCTGTGCACCAATATGTATTCTTATCAACAATGTAGTTGGTGTATAGCGTTTAATCATTCTAGTGATGATTGCCATCTAGGAAGCCATAATTATAATCCATATAGTTCATCGTTCGGAGAGTCTAGATCTTTATACAATGAACTGACATATTATAATTATGCATCCTTATTGCGAGCATCACTTTCACCGGGTGGTTTGGCTTTTCCACAGTCAAAACCTACCGGGAAGCGCTGCTTGTGCTGTCAGAGTTTTGATCACGCGTTGAACGACTGTGAGAAATGGAAAATGCAATTAGAAGAGGATGATGAGACATCACTCATCACCATTCCACCATTTCCTTATCACACTAATCCTTCAATCATTGAGGACATATACGCCATGCCCCCATATCCTCATGGGAGCACGATGACTTTGTCCACTAGCATCTTTGTTGATCACTACTATGACATTTTGTAGTTTTTTTCCTCTATTGTGCCGTCATTTCCTGTGGATTCTGCATCTGAGGATATTTCTTCACTCCTATCAGACTATATCTTGAGCCCTATTTTTACTCAGATATTTTCTTGTATCAGTATGCATGTATCTTCTGCTCTTATTGCTGAATTTCTAGATGTGCAGGATGAGCCTACAGAGCCCAAAGTTATGCCGAGTTGCACTAAGGAGGATATTTTCCTTAGTGAGGAGGTTTCTACCTCATCACCGGAGGAGAAGGTCCAACTCATCACCGAAGTTCCTAGCTTCTCATATTCTTCATACAGTGATTTTATTGCGATCGATAAAAATCCATCTATGAAACCTGGTGGAAGTGAATCCGGGGCCACTCCTCCTTTAATTGAATCTTTAAGTTCTTCGTCTAGTTTATTTCTTGATCACAATTCTTATAATGATGATATTGATAAGTTCATTCTTCCTACTTCCCTTCCTGTTAATGCCTCTAATATTTTTTTACTCCCCTGCAGGTCTATGAGTTAGTGGACCCATTTTTGAGTGATTCTGAGTGGCATTCTTGGCAGGGAAGGAAAATGGCAATGATGAAATCAATCGCCTATTCCACTTCATCTTCATTGCCTGCTTTTTCCTTGAGAAACTGGGTGCAGTGTGGTAAACGGTACTTCATTGACGACAAATGATTGGAGGAGATGAAGAAAATGAAGAAAGATGAAACTTGGAGATGGAAAGCTTCTGATCCTCTTGACTACTGCTGCAGCTGGGTTTTCGGATCCATTTCGTTCACTGCTAGTTACTACTTTAAATCAATGTATAGTTGACTTCTCTGCTGCTTGTGTAATAATAATAAGTAGATTTTATTATTTTCGCTTTATACTTAAACATTTATATAAACTGCTTAATACATGTATTTGGTCCACCTTAAGGACGGTAAACAAAAGGGCTAATGGGAGACAACACAATTTTGCTTGTGTTGCTTTATCTAATCCGCTAGTGCCATAATATATTATTTCTGATATTGCTTGGTGCATCCTTTTTGTAGGGTGGTGATTTTTTGGTGGCGGACATGGATTTCCTTCGCAGTATTAACACCAATCTTCTGGTATGTGTTGGAGCATGCGTTTCGCACTCTTCTGGTTTGATAATAACAAAATCTCGTTTGTATTTGATTCTAATTTTATTAATGGTGTGCAGGTAACAGGTATGAGATGTTCACAATTCTGCTGGAGCTCAATTTGAGTGTATGAAAATTTCGATGTCGGAATTTTCCGACAGCTAATGTCGCCCAGGCGACAGCAGAGAAGTTACAACAACTTCCCACACGGCAACACGACGAACAACAGTTTTGCGCTGTCGAAATTCCGACGGCGATGTCGCCCAGGCGACAGCACGGAAGTTATAGCAACTGCCCGCACGACAGCACTACGAGCGGCAGTTTAGTGCTGTCGGAAATTCCGACAGTGATGTCGCCCAAGCGACAGTGAAAATCTATATATTGGCTCGTTTTGTTCGTGCATTCTAGAGCATTGAGAATTCCAAGTCCCTTCTTGAGTGCATACAAACCAGAGAGCTCCAGAACCTCATCAACTCCCATTTGTGCTTAGAAGGTTTGAGATTGAAAACGAGATCGGACGCGCTTCTACATCAACGATCATCTCGAGGCTTCAACCTTCCTTTCAGAGATCTAAATTTCTAGGGAGTTGTTCTTTTCATTTTGTATTTTCATTTATATACATTTCATTTTTTATTGGTAGGGAAATCGTCTCCTTGTGTGTGGCGTCTAAGTCCTTGCGTGGGTTAGGGGAAAATCGCTTCCTTATGTGGAGCGTCCAAGTCCTTGCGTGGCTTGGTGGGAAATCGTGGCCTTGTGTGCTACGTCTAGATCTTAGGAAGATCTAGAGGATAGGCTTGGGTTTGGTCTAGGGAGAGACAAGTGATAGCCTTCCGATCCTTGGGAGAAGGATTGGTAAACACAAATTATAAAAGGGTTATTATCATATTTGTGCCTTAATCTTAAGCATTGTTAAGATCATATTATTTGTATGTGAATTTCATGATTATAAAATTATGACTTTTTCTTTAATTGCAAATATGGTTGTTTAATCTTTAACTTAGAAATTTGTGTTTGAATTAATTCAAAAAATTACATTGGTTTGAAATTTTTATAAGTAATTTTTAGAAAAGTAAAATTTGTTTTAAAATTCTTAAGTAAAAATCGTAATTTTTAAAAGGCCCTTATTCACCCCCCCCCCCCCCCCCTCTAAGGGCGCCACAAGATCCAACACGTGGTATCAGAGCAAGGTTACTCCAAAACGGTATTACCACCGGGAGTAATGGCGCACAACGATCACACGTTCGTTGAGGGGCAAGGAATTATTAGGCCACCACTTTTTACAGGCACAGACTATAACTATTGGAAAACCCGAATGCGGTGTTTTCTAATAGCTCTCGACATGGAAGTTTGGAATATGGTCGAGACGAGTTATACTTCCCCAACATTTGTTGTAAGAGATGTAACTATGGTCAAACCCAAAGACAAGTGGGATGACAATGATAAATTAAAATGTAAGAACAATGCAAAAGCCATGAATGCCTTATTTTGCGCACTAGATCGCACTGAATTTAATAGAGTTTGTGCTTGTGATACTGCATTTGAAATTTGGAATCTTTTAGAAATCACTCATGAAGGTACTTCGCAGGTAAAAGATTAAAAGTTATTTCAACTGGAGTCAGAGTTCGAAAAGTTCAGGATGGAGGTAGATGAGGATGTGGATACCATGTACACAAGATTCACTAAGATAGTAAATGACTCAAAAGTATTAGGAAAAAATTTCTCAAATGATGATTTGGTAAGAAAACTTCTTAGATCTCTCCCCCCTAAATTCAATCCCAAAGTGATGGCTATTTCTGAATCTCATGATGATAAAGCTCTTAATATTGAAAGCCTGATTGGGAACTTGAAAACTCATGAAGTTGAATTGAAAATTCAACAACAAGAGTATATGGAGCCAAAGAAGAAGGGATTGGCTCTAAGATCTAAGAAGGAGGAAAGTAGTGATTCTGAGGAGGAAGAATAAGATGAGGAAAGTTTATTTGTTAGAAAGTTTAGAAAATTTATGAAAAATCCAGAGAGGAGGAATTCATTTAAGAAGTATTTTAAGAAGGAGACGTTTAGAAAGAAAAAAAGGAAAGGAAGACGATGAGGAGGAAGAGAGACTGCCACCGGAGTGCTATCACTGCAAGAAGTTAGGACACATCCGAAGCAAGTGTCCAAAGTACTTAAAAGAACTTAAAGAAAAGAAGCACAAAGGGACGAAGAAGGTGCTGAAGGCGGAAACATGGGATGATACTACTTCTGAGGATGCAAGCAGTTCAAGCTTAAGTAAAGAAGAGGAGGCCAACATGTGCTTAATGGGAAAGAGTGTCATATCTAATGATGAATGCAGTGTCCAAAGTGACACTGAGGTAACTCCTCCAACCTACGATGAATTATTTTCTGAATTTTTAAAGACTTGCAAATTTTTTGAAAAAAAATTTAAAAGATAATGATCTTCTTAAATCTGAAAATGAAATTTTGCTTAAAGAAAACAAAAAATTGTTAAATGAAATTAAGACTATTGGAAAAAGAGAAATTTCTTGCCAAGAGTGTGATCACTTTTTGGGAAGAATTAAAGAACTTGAAGAATCTTTCCAAATCTCATTCTACAATAAAAATTCTTACCAAAAAGAATGAGATTTTGGAGAAAGATCTGAAATCTTCAATTTCCAAAGTCCATGAGGGAAAGAAATCTTTTGAACGTAGATGTGTAAATCTAGTATCCGAGAATACAGAAATGAGAAACCAGATTCATGACTTAACACTAGCCATGAAAAAATTTGGAATGGGCCGAAGATCACTGGATATGATCTTAGGATACCAATGCCATGGATCTGGAAGGTTTGGACTCGGATACACGTCAGGAAGCTATTGCCCGGCGACAACCACTGTCGCCAGCGATAGCGAAAAGTCCAGAAATTCTGTTTTTAAAAATTTTGAAGTTAGTAAATTGTCTAATACTGCATCCTCATCCAGTAAAAGTCCAGAAAAGTTATACTCTTCTCAATACATTACATGTGCCAAATGCAATAGATTTGGTCACACTATGGACTCTTGCTGGAGGAAAGGAAAAAGTAAAATTAAACAAATCTGGGTGCCTAAGGCTTCTACCTATACTATGGGTGGAACCACTTGGGTAACCAGATCTTTACTCATCTCTTCTTTCTAGGTGTGTTGGCAGGCTAAGGACAAAGAAGACGTGTGGTACTTGGACTCGGGCTGTTCAAAGCACATGACGGGCAATAAAGAGAAACTCCTTAGCCTGGAGATGAAGAAAGGAGGAGTTGTTACATTCAGAGATGATGGAAAAGGAAAAATCATCGGCATCGGAGTTGTGGGTAACAAAAAAATTTCAATTTCAAATGTTTTATTTGTAGAAGGATTAAAGCATAATTTGATTTCTATTAGTCAATTATGTGATAAGGGGTTAGATATTTTATTTGAATCTTCTACAAATTTGTGCAAAATTATTAATTCTAAAACAAAAGAAATTGTTTTTACCGCACCTAGATGTCATAATGTATATATGATTAAATTTCTTGATTTTTCAAATTCTACTTTAAAATGTTTTTTATCAAAAAATGATGAATTAGAATTATGGCATAGGCGACATGGACATACTTGTTCCAAGTTAATTACAAAACTTTCAAAAGATAAATTAATTAAAGGTTTACCATTGTTAAATGGAAATTTATCTTCTTCATTATGTGTGCCTTGCCAAAAGGGAAAATTTTCAAAATCATCTTTCAAAAGTAAAAATATTATTTCTACCACTAGGCCACTTCAATTAATACATATGGATTTATTTGGGCCAATTGGAATTTCTAGCTTAGGAGGTAGAAAATACACATTTGTATTGATTGATGATTATTCTCGTTTTTGTTGGACTTTATTTCTAACCTCCAAATCCGATGCATTTTCGGAATTTTCAAAATTATGTTTGCATATTCAAAATGAATTTGAGTTAAAAATTAAACGCATACGATCGGATCATGGAGGAGAATTTGAAAATGAAAAGTTTATTTCTTTTTGTACGAAGTTAGGAATTAAACATGAATTTTCCGCTCCACGCACACCACAGCAAAATGGTGTAGTGGAGAGGAAAAATAGAACTCTTCAAGAGTTAGCCCGTACGATGCTATCTGAATTTAAATTACCAAAATCTTTTTGGGCTGAAGCGGTTAGTACGGCATGTTATTTAATTAATAGAGTAATGCTTCGCCCTATTTTAAAATTAACTCCTTATGAATTAATTTTTAATAAAAAACCAAATGTTTCTTATTTCAAAGTTTTTGGTTGTAAATGTTTTATTTTGATTTCTAAAGATTCCTTAGGAAAATTTGATGAAAAATGTGATGAAGGTATTTTTATTGGCTATTCTTCAACTAGTAAAGCTTATAGGATTTTTAATAAAAGAACAAAAATAGTTGAAGAATCTATTCATGTTAGGTTTGATGAGTTTGTTTCATGTGTAGAAAAGAAAATTACAGGAAAAGAAGATGAACCCCTTCCTTCGGTGGAGAATGATGATGAAGAACTTGGAGAAAATGAAGAAGAAAAAGAAGAAGAAAGAGAAGAAGAAGACAGAGAAGAAGAAGAAAGAGAAGAATATATGCCTCCAAGTGAATTGAGATTTTCAAAGGATCATCCAAAGGAGCTTATCATTGGAGATCCGCAAAAAGGGGTTAGTACTCGTTCATCGTTACATGTTTTATTTTCAAACCTTTGCTTTGTCTCTGAAATAGAACCAAAAGATGTTTCCACGGCTTTAAATGATGAATTTTGGTTTTTAGCTATGAATGAAGAACTTAATCAATTTGAACGTAATAAGGTTTGGAATCTTGTAGAACGACCCAAAAATCGTCCAGTAGTTGGAGTTAAGTGGATTTTTAAAAATAAATTGGATAATGAATCTAGAATTGTTAGAAATAAAGCCAGATTAGTTGCAAAAGGTTATGCACAAATTGAAGGGGTAGATTTTGATGAAACTTTTGCCCCCGTAGCAAGATTAGAAGCGGTTAGGATATTTCTTGCATTTGCTTGTTTTAAATGATTTAAATTATATCAAATGGGTGTCAAAACCGCATTTTTAAACGGGTATATAAAAGAAGAGGTTTATGTAGAACAACCTCCTGGCTTTGTAAATGAGAAATATCCAAATTATGTTTATAAATTAGATAAAGCGCTTTATGGATTAAAACAAGCGCCTCGTGCTTGGTATGATCGATTAACTCAATATTTGTTAAAGCACGATTATAAAATTGGAAGTGCCGATTCTACACTCTTCATTAAGCAAATTGATCATGATTTAGTAATTTTGCAAATTCATGTTGATGATATTATTTTTGGAGCCACTAATGAAGAATTGTGTAACAAAGTAGTTCAAATTATGAAAAATGAATTTGAAATGAGCATGGTAGGAGAACTTTCATATTTTCTTGGTTTTCAAATTACACAAAAACATGATGGTATTTTTATATGTCAATCCAAATATATTCATGATATGTTAAAAAGATTTGGATTTGAAAATCTTAAGCATGCAAACACTCCTATGAGTGCTTCACTAAAATTAGGAAAAGATGAAAGTGGAGTTTCAATTGACCAAACCCTTTATAGAAGTATGATAGGATCCTTATTATATTTAACTGCATCTAGGCCTGGAATTATGTTTGTCGTTTGTTTATGTGCTAGATTTCAGGCTAATCCTTAAGGGTCACATTTAAAAGCGGTGAAACGCATCTTTCAATATCTTTTAGGAACATCTAAATTAGGATTATGGTATCCTCATAATGATTCCTTTATTTTACATGGCTTTTCGGATTCAGATTATGCGGGATGTTCTTTAGATAGGAAAAGCACTAGTGGCACTTGTCATTTTATCGGCCCTTCACTTATTTCATGGTCGAGTAGGAAATAGAATTCTGTTGCCCTCTCTACTACCGAGGCCGAATATATTGCACTAGGTAGTTGTTGTGCCCAAGCTCTTTGGATGTCACAAACATTAGAAGACTTTGGCATGCAACAAAGTAGTGTAGAATTAAAGTGTGATAATAAAAGTGCTATAGACTTAACTAATAATCCCGTATTACACTCTAGATCTAAGCATATAGATGTCCGACATCATTTTATAAGGGATCATATTCAGAAGGGAAATGTAAAAATCAACTTCATAGGAACGGATTCACAACCAGCGGATATATTCACTAAACCATTACCGGATTCCCGTTTTTCTATGCTTAAGCTAGAATTGGGAATCCTAGACATTTCACAATGATTATATCACTATTTATGACCTATAATATTAAAAATATCTTCAATTTTGGTCTCTATGATGCTTTACAATAGTTATATGTCATTATTAATGCTACAACTCATGAATTGATGCCAAACCATGTGATTTTTTAAAAAATGGCTATTTACATGATTATATGAATTCATTTCCACTCTATCATCGTATTGACACTCCTACTAACTTGTTTAGACTATTGGAAATTGTTTTCGCATGCCTCTAAGTATGAGAAATTGTTTATATATACAAATGAACTATCACGTTCACTTCTTTTGATCCATACATATGTCTTTCTATTTAATATATACATGAATCATATTTGCTTTAACATAATACAATAGCACTTCTTAAATACTACTTTCAACCTTGATTTGTTAGCACAACCAAATATACACCAACTTTTGCGATTCAAGTGAATTCGGAGATCCTTGGTCAATTAAAAATAAAAATTATTACTATCTCCAAGTTAAGATATCACAACATATGTGATCAACAAAAAGATAAAATTGAGGACAAGGATACTCCACCAAGCACTACTTACCCTCCTGATAAGTCTTAATAAGCATTGTGAGGTTGAGCACCTTGGAAAGAATTATAAAGTGTCTTGTGCAAAAGAAATATGGTATTCTATTCTTACATGTGCTATATCTTCAAGGTCAAAGTTGTTTTTATATGCTTATGTTATGTTTTCTATTCCAATGATCATGTAAATTAAATAATTTCATATGTTTGATCAAAGCATCACTTGTACACATCATTATGTTATATAAACATTCATCTCATGAGAATTGGACCGAAAAGATTCCAAATTTCTATTCACAATTGTGTCTTTCTATGATACTTTTAAAATGTCATTAATCATGTTTAAGTTATTCTGTTTTATTCTACTACTTCATATGGCTATACCATCTCTTCATGAGTTTATTCAATATTATGGCATATTACTATTTGTTGGGTATTGTATCCACAATTACCTGGATTTGAAGATGTCCCCTAGTGAATTGAATTGAATTAAATTAAATTAAATTAAATTGAATTGAGTGGAGCAGGTTTTCAGGAGAAAATATTTTTTTGCTAAGTCAATTCATCGAGATGTCTCGTGAAGTTTCGATGAATCTCGACGAATCCAGACAGAAGCCATATTTCTAGTTTAAAGATGAAATTTCTGTGGCTAAGTCTATTCGTCGAATGTTCACGTGAACTCTCGACGAATTTCGACGAACGCAGACAGAAGTCAAAAGGACAGACTTGTGAAAGAAAATGTGCGGCTAAGTCAATTCGTCAAATGTTCTCGAGAACTCCCGACGAATTCCGACGAATGAAAACAGAAGACAGTTTTCAAGCTTTGTTCAGTATTTTTCAATGACTAAGTCAATTCATCGAATGTTCTCGAGAACTCCCGACGAATTCCGACGAATGAAAACAGAAGACAGTTTTCAAACTTTGTTCAGTTCACCTATTCACCCACCCCCTCTAGGTGATTTAGGTAGACAACGATTTCTTTCACTATTACTTCAAGACCTTCAATCATTTTCCCAACAAGTGCTTCCGCTTACTCTTATTTTCTCCGTCTTATCTCTTCCCTTAAGAACTACTAATTCATTTCATATTACCTTTTGCTAATACCAAAAGGGGGAGAATTATAAGTATATTCAAGAAATCAAAGAACTATTACACCACCTAAATAATACATTATTTCAATTTACTATAACATTTAGGGGGAGCATTCATTTAGGGGGAGCATTCATCTAGGGGGATATTACTTTTAAGAGAGATATATCATGTTATTTTTGTGCACACACCATATGTTAAAATCAACAACCTAAATAGTCATGATTTCTTTTTATACGGATTTGTTATTATCAAAAGGGGGAGATTGTTGGAGCATGCATTTCGCACTCCTCCGGTTTGATAATAACAAAATCCCGTTTGTATTTGATTCTACTTTTATTAATGGTGTGCAGTTAATAGGTATGAGATGTTCATAATTCTGCTGGAGCTCAATTTGAGTGTATGAAAATTTCGATGTCGAAATTTTCTGACAGCTAATGTCGCCCAGGCGACAGCAGAGAAGTTACAACAACTTCCCGCACGGCAACACGACGAACGATAGTTTTGCACTATCGGAATTCCGACAGCGATGTTGCCCAGGCGACAGCACGAAAGTTATAGCAACTGCCCGCACGACAGCACTACGAGCGGCAGTTTAGCGCTGTCAGAAATTCCGACAGTGATGTCGCACAGGTGACAGTAAAAATCTATATATTGGCTCATTTTGTTCGTGCATTCTAGAGCATTGAGAATTCCAAGTCCCTTCCTGAGTGCATACGAAATAGAGAGCTCCAGAACCTCATCAACTCCCATTTGTGCTTAGAAGGTTTTGAGATTGAAGACGAGATCGGACGCGCTTCTACATAAATGATCATCTCGAGGCTTCAACGTTTCTTTCAGAGATCTGAATTTCTAGGGAGTTGTTCTTTTCATTTTGTATTTTCATTTATATACATTTCATTTTTTATTGGTAGGGAAATCGTCTCCTTGTGCGTGACGTCTAAGTCCTTGCGTGGCTTAGGGGAAAATCGCTTCTTTGTGTGGAGCGTCCAAGTCCTTGCGTCGCTTTGTGAGAAATCGTGGCCTTGTGTGCTACGTCTAGATCTTGGGAAGATCTAGAGGATAGGCTTGGGCTTGGTCTAGGGAGAGACAAGTGATAGCCTTCCGATCCTTGGGAGAAGGATTGGTAAACACAAATTGTAAAAGGGTTATTATCATATTTGTGCCTTGATCTTAAGCATTGTTAAGATCATATTATTTGTATGTGAATTTCATGATTATAAAATTATGACTTTTTCTTTAATTGCAAATATGGTTGTTTAATCTTTAACTTAGAAATTTGTGTTTGAATTAATTCAAAAAATTACATTGGTTTGAAATTTTTATAAGTAATTTTTAGAAAAGTAAATTTTGTTTTAAAATTCCTAAGTAAAAATAGTAATTTTTAAAAGGCCCTTATTCACCCCCCCCCCCTCTAAGGGCACCACAAGATCCAACAGTATGTTCATTTTTTGAGTATGGGTAACTTTTCTTCCCCTAGTCTTTTATTTAATTTTCATGGTTACATCATTTACGTCTATTGCTTAGATTAAATCTAGGGGAGAGCCGCTATGTGTTACCCACTACACGTGCACATATCATTTGGATACTAAAAGTACATTTTAGTTCAGTTTTATAATTGTTGTTTCGTATATACCGCACACCACTGCACTCACTTGAGCGCGCACTTAACCGTAGACACGTAATGAGTCTAACTTGTTTCTTTTGTGTGATGGGAAAATCATTATGCTAGCTTAGGATTATGAGGAGGAGTAAAATGTTGACTCATGTAGTGCTCCTAGTCGAGTGCATGTTTCACATAGAAATTCATGTAGACTCAATTTCTTTTTATGCTTTTAGTTTATATTTCTCTATTAGCATAAATATTGTTTATTATACAACAACAACACAACACTCAAGCCTTTATCCCACCATTGTGGGGTCGGCTCTATGGATCCTCTGTCGCCATTGAACCCTATATTTAAGCATAGTCTCATTAATGCCTAAGTACATCATGTCTTTCTTTATAGTATCATTCCAAGTCTTTTTTGGTCTACCCCTCCCCCGTTTAACATGTCTAGTGACTAAACTCTCACAACGCCTAACAGGTGCCTCTAATGGTCTCCTATGTACATGTCCAAACCATCTTAAACGAGCTTCTCGCATCTTCTCTACAATTGGCGCCACTCCTATCTTATCCCTGATACATTCATTCCTAATTTTATCCAGTCTCGTGTGACCACACATCCACCTAAGCATTCTCATCTCCGCGACTCCCATTTTTTGCTCGTGTACACTAAATATTGTTTACTATACTAAAAAAAAAATTTGCTAAATCCGGTGTGAAATAAACGGTACATAGAAATGTGTGTAGATGTTCGTTAGCTTCGTATTGCCCAAATCGGGAGGAAGGATTATCTTTCTCGGTGGCTAAGAACTTGCCCCAAGCGATTCTTGAAGCATGGGTATGCTGTTAGTCTATTGCGTGAGTGTGATGTAGGCCATCATTTTGGCCCGGTTGAACCTTTGTGCCCATTCCTATCGCTCTATCCTCGCTAGCCCAATTGTGCCTACCCGTTCTTTCATTCAGCCCCATTTTTATCTCACCAAAGCCTTAAAGCCAATCCTAATCGCACACCCGAATTTGAGCTCAAGTTTGTATTTTATTTTCATGTTTGGGATGTTGATGCTGTGATATTTTTGTGAAATTGTGGACGCGCTTCATTGCTCAATTTGCTGAAGTTGTTTTGGAAAAAAAGAAAGAAAAAGAAATTAAGAAAATGAAAAGAAGTGAAAAGAAAAATAAGAAGAGCTTAATTGAAAATATTATGTATATATTTATGATTGGGAGTAGGCAGTGCACACACCCATGTTATCAAGTCCAAGTCTATGGGTGTAGTGTACCCATGTATTTGTATGGTGCTTGAGGATAATTTTCTGGGCTAGCTCACTTGGGTTTAGTGCTTGAACCATCGTTTTATCATTGTATACCTCGCCTAAACCCAAGCCCAGTCTTAAACCTAAAGTCCTTGTTGGGAAAACTCCTTATGATTTAAGTTAACAAATTAACAATAAGTTATTTTACTTCTTAGGTTATATTACCCACATTGTATAGTAAGGGTAAATTGGTCATTAGATGTCTTAGGATGTCACACTCACCTTAAAGTGTCAAGGCCAAGTCAAGACAACCACAAAATAAGTTAAGATAAGACTTGCATCGAATAAAAGTCGACGTAACTTCAACTTGATATCGATGCAACTCTGACTAGAAGTCAAAGCAACTTATTCATCCTCTTGAAGTATAAACTCAAGTCGACGCAACGTCGAATGGAACTCGACACAGAAGGAAGATCTTGTCGAAGCCATCCAATTAGTCGACACAACTTCGACTACAATTCGACGCAGAAGTCACAGCTCAAGTTCAAGTCTTCAATTCGACAAATACGTCGATAAGGAATCGACGTTATGTCGACATCTGAGTTCAGTCAGAGATAAGAAAGAATTCGAATCTACTCTTATAAGAACTCAGAGGTTCGTCGATATGAAGGATGATGAAGTCGACACAACGTCGAATATAGTCATAAAATGGAACCTTTTTCTGCTTTCCTTTTGAAAACTTTTCAAAAGGATCACAAGGCTCAAAGAAGTTCTCCAACGGCTCGTTTATTACCAAGAATAGAATGAAACTTTCAAGGACACAACAAAGACATTCTTGGAAGGTATTCAAAAATGATGGACGGGTCGAGAACAAAAGAAGATAAGAAAATTAGGTGTCCAAAATAATTCCATTTCAGGACAGCCTAAAAGAAGAAACTATTTTGAAATCTCAATCATATAACATAAGTATTCAAAAATAGAAGAAGAATAGCAAGAGTCATTATATTATTCTATCTGTCGACAAGGGTCTTCTTCTTCTTCTTCCTCCCCTGAACCCTACGACAGACAGAAGTTTTCTCGCACATAAATATACAGAGCTGCTTCTTCTTCATCATCATATAACAGCTAGATTACAAGAAGATTTCAGAGAAAAGGATCAAACAAAACAACCCTTGTAAACATCTATATCATAAGCAAGGATTCATCATTTCAGATCCTGTGAAAGACAAAAGCAGCAGAAGTGCTTCTGAAGAATTATGAAAACAGAATTCTATCTTCTTCTTCTTACTTTCTTCTCCCTATTCTTCCTACTATAAAAGAGTTTTAAGAATCCCTCTTCCAAATGATTCAGTTGTTCAAGATCTCCTTATCAAAAAATATGTGGTTCTAAGAGTCTCCTTAGCAAAAGACTCAGTGGTTCAAGATCTCCTTATCAAAAGATCTTTGGTTCTAAGAGTCTCCTTATAAAAAGACTCAGGCACAGGTTGTGCAATCCAACCAGGGAGGTAGAAGAGAGGAGTACCCACATTTTGGGGAACCTCTATAAGAACTCTTGTCTTCTGGATTGAATTTTGTGTGCTATCCCAATTTACTATTTTCTGCATTTACTTTTCCTACAGTTACTTTATTCTGTTCTGGTAGTGTTGATTGTATAACTACTTAGTTGTTTTATTGTGTGTACATTTAGGGTAGAAAATATTTAAATCCATATTCACCCCCCCCCCCCCCCCCCCCCTCCCCCCTCTAGAGAATACTCAGAGGTACACTGTCCACTTTCAGCTGGTATCAGAAAACCTGGGTACTTTGCCACAGAATGTCCAGAAGAGGACAATAACAAAGGCAGCAAGAGGAAGGAACACTAGAAGAAATCCTTCAGAGGGAAGGATAAGAAAAGGGGGAAAGCTTTCATTGTTGAAACCTAGAGTGATTCAGAATCTGAGTCAAGCTCCACCTCATCTGGTAGTTGACATGCTTACGGCAAGTGCACCGGTCGTACAAGTAATAAAAGTTGGGCGAGACTCCTCGAATATCGTTCTCAAAGGATTGCAAGTTGGGGTGTATGATTTCTCGTCAGTGAAATTGATTATAAGGATTTCTGTGTTAATAAAAAGGGGGTTTGACTTGGGTTTCCTAATTTAACAACAATAAAAGGAAAATGCGGGACTAAAGCACCGCTTCACTTAGCGAGATGGAGTGCAGGCCACAATGCCGTGCTTCGGTAAGCGGGTGGACGAGAAGGCTCGCAGATGGACGATTCGTAACCGGCGGAGTGAGGGTTGTAAGCACCTCATCACAAAACACACAACTAGCAATTGCTAGTGTGGCGCACAACGTAGGGGTGGAGTGGATGGTGGAATGGGGCGCTCCTCAAATCACATAAACCACAATAAATCTCATAAACATGAAATTACATTAAGTTAAATAAGGGTTTATGCACATCATCCAAAACAACATACATCCATAAGGAAGATCTGAAACAATACACAAGGTGGAAAGAGTAAACCCAAGCTCGAAGACTCGCTGAAGGTTCTCGGTCAGAATCGTAGGGTTGTCAATTCTCGTCCGAGCTCGGTCTTCAGTTGCCGTCCGGGGTTCAAAGGAGCTGTCACCTTCCTCCACGTTACCCATCTTCTTCGTGGTTCAGCTCAAGCTAGATCTTATTGGAGACACCTTGAATGCATCAAAAATATTCCCTCGATGGCGTTCTTGAGCTTGTGGATGATGGAGGAGGCCGAGGAGGAAGCTTTGGAGGAAGATTTACAAGAAAGCGACAGTCGAAGCTTCTCCTACGTCGAACGGTGGTGGAGCGACGAAAAGGGCGGACTGGAGCTGAAATGGAGGGCTCCCAAAGTCTTCTCTAAAGTCTTCCCTAAGCCAGCAGATTTCCTGGCTTTTATACCGAAATGTTAGAAATTAAGTCACGCACGGTCGAACGCACGACCGTGCATAGACCGTGCATTATTAACGGAGAGAAAGCCCTGGAAAATGAAGCAGCGTCGCCTGTGCATTTTACTCACGGACGGTCAAAGCCGACCGTGCGTAAAAATGCACGATCAATTCCAGATAGCCATAAAACCAAACTTAATAGGTGATTGTGTGATTCCTTTGCGGATGGGCAACTGCATGTGTGTGAACAATTCGCACGATCAAAGACAGAGCATCATTTTCCACCACAGATGAGAGCGCACGATCGCAGCCGACCGTGCCTCAAGGAAATGCATGACCGTGCGATTCATGCAGTCATGAAATCTGGGTAAAATTGGATGAACCATCCACCTGCATACACATAAACAGAGTTGGGAATACCCCTCCAGCTGATTACAAATACATAAAAAGGGTTAGGGAGCACCATGTGCTTACCCCCAACAACATGAAGCACAAAAGCGTACCAAAATGGGCCTAAACAGTGCACATAGCATGGAAGTAAATACAAGAGAAATACAAGCGATTATAGCTCGAATAAGACATGCACAAGAGTGAAAACTAACCCGAATGAGTCCATAAAATAGTATAAATATTGGACTCATCACACCCCCATACTTAACCATTTGATCGTCCCGAGGAAATCATCCCTTATGCGAACGGGAAAAAGGGCTAGCTGGCTTAACAATTGCAAAATCGGAGTACCATGTGAAGCGCATGCTCACGCGCATAGAAATGCAATAGAAGAAATTTTTAATTATACAAATAGTTTGTAATAATCTAAGAGCGTAATTATATATTATTTCTACTCAAAAGTTAAATCACGGCGAATCCTCCGGTTATGCGTAGGAAGAAAGTAAACTGATCGCTGAGGTGAACATGACTAAAGATCGGTGCTCGAAACAACCTCCATTGAAATCCATCAATGTCAGTGACCATAAGCTCACCCGGTCACACTCTCTCCACGGCGCTAGTTCGGTTCATTACGTGAGTCAGTAGGACTTTAGGATAAATACGGGGCTTGGGATTCGGTAGAGTATACAATGATAAACATGAAGGTGATGCACCTAACCCAAAATAGCCTGCACCAAGGAACTATCCAAGCACTACAATGAGCACACGGGTGCACCACACCCCCAGACTTGAACCCGAAAACATGGGTGTGTGCACCGCCTACTCCCAAAACAAATCTTAAAAGATTTTCAATTAAGATCTTTTCTTAATCACATTTTTTTTTTCTTTTCACCTTTTTTTTAATTTCTTTTTCTTTCTCGCAACTTTTTCAGTGAATAAACTGAGGAAGTGCAAAACACACTTTCACAAAATTTACACCGCATCAACACCCTCAATTGAAAATAATATAACACGAGTTCGGATTGGGTGTGTGACTAGGATTGGCTTTTAGGCTTTGGTGAAAAAAGAGTGGAGTTGAATCAAGAGACATGGTAGGCACAAAGGGGCTTGCAAGGATTATGATAAGGTCGGTACACAAAGCTCAACCTGGACAAAATGAAGGCCTACATCATGCTCACGCATTGAACTAACTTATACTAATGCTTCAAGAGTCGCTTGGGGCAAGTTCTTAGCCACCGAGAAAGATAATTCTTCCTCCCGACTCGAGCAATACAGACCTAATAACTGTCTACACATATTCCGATGCTACAGTCGGATTCACACCGGATTCACCACTTTTGAGTCAGACAAATAATGATTACGCAAATAGAAAAAATACAAAATTATAAGCATAAAGAAAAATTTATTCTGCACACAATTCTATGCAAGATGCGAGTACTCGACTAGAGCACTACGGAAGTCAAAATTTTACTCCGTCGCACAATCCTAAGCCAGCACAACAATTTTCCCAATCTTACAGAAGAAACGAGTTAGACTCATTACGCGCCTATGATTAAGTGCGCTCTCTAGTGGGTGTTGTTGTGTGCGATGAAAATGAAAATAAAAATAAGATTGTAACTTCTAGTATGTTGTGCTTGTGTGCACGTGCAAGTGGGTAACGACAAGCTACTCTCCACCTGACTTAAATCTATCCCTCAGAGAATGCAATGCTACCATTATAAAAAGAAGTAGGAGGAGAAATTACCCCATGCTCAGAAATGAGCATACCAGAAGATTGTCGTTAAACTGCAAATTAGCCTAATGTATCTGCCATCGAAGTCGCCCTACCTGCAAAACAAAATCTACAACAACCGCAGAAACATAAACAAACCAGCAAGATTGGGTCGTCTCCCATGAGCCCTTTTGTTTACCATCCTTAAGGTGGACCAAATACCTGTATTAACATTATATGAAACAGAAGAGTTCTAGCAATTTTCCAAAAGATAACCAGGAGACACACACAAACAAACTAAGGACTAAAACAAAAGCAGAAAGAATGAGCAGCAACCAAAAGCCCAGAGACTCCGTCATGACTCAGCTATATGCTGATTTATGATGGTTCTCCCCTGCTACACAAGATGGGAAGGAGGTGAATGCTTCAGGTCTCAAAGGAGATTTCTCTCCCTTGCCCCTAACATCTTCCTTCTCGTGCCGGAGGGCGGCAAAATGAGTAGCTCGAAGTAGTCTCTCTTGTTTAAGTTTTTCCATAGAAGGGGAGCGCCATCGGGCACAATGTGCCAGATCAGAATCAAAGTTTAGCAGTCCCGGAGCATCCAGGGGCTTCATTTCTTCACCCACCGGTTCTTAGCCATGCCGGCCATGGTAACTTCAGACTTCTCGGCCTCGCCGCCTTTGTCCTCAGTTTCTTCTTCATCCCTCACATATTTCTTCACTATCTTCTTTTCCTCCTCCTCTGACTCA
Organism: Dactylorhiza incarnata; assembly: GCA_033032865.1. Lineage (NCBI taxonomy): Eukaryota > Viridiplantae > Streptophyta > Magnoliopsida > Asparagales > Orchidaceae > Dactylorhiza > Dactylorhiza incarnata. The sequence goes on along the minus strand of JAWHQI010000464.1, from coordinate 287,718 downwards.
ACATTTGTTTCTTTGCTTTGCTTCTCCACAACTATACTCAACTCATTAGCAAATTTATCAGAAATGACAGGTAAAGAATTTAGATCCTTGGTTATTGTAGAGGGGAAGGTGTGGTGTGTCACTTTGGGTGACAAAGTGACACACCCCTTAGCAATGTGAAGAGTGGCGCCACTCTCCTTCAAGAACGTGATACCCAAAAGAGGCATGGAAGTGTTTTCCATGGGTCCCAGAACCTGAAAGTTAGTGACAACCGCCACTCCATCTACAACAACCTTAACATCCATAATTTCTCCCTCTGTTTCCACCAATGTTCCATTTGCGAGGACAAGTAGTGTTCGATCGTCCACATTGATTTTTAAGTTCAGCTTTTCAACGTCTTGCAGTGCAAGAACGTTGCGTGACGATCCTGTGTCGCAAAGAGAAGTGGTTTCAACATTGTTTATCTCACATTTCAATATCAAGTCGCCCTCATTGCAACCATCTGCCTCGACTAGGCTCTTTCCCTGCTCACGTGGATTCTTTTCCGCCGTGCTAGGGAGAGCACCCTGAGTTCGCTCAGAGAGCACTTGAGCCAATTGACCCAGTTACATTTCTAAGTTCCTCATTGAGGCAGTTTGATTGGCCATATTTGCTTGGGCCACATCAATAAACTTTTCCATCAGCTCTTCCAACGTACTTTTTCTTTGCACCGCAACACTTTTTATTTGCTTGGACTCATCAGTAGTGATGAGGAGTGTGGAACTGAAGAAGCTTGCTTAATGGCTCTGGAAGACTCTACTGATTAAAGTTAAGTAACAGTCTTTGATGATTTTGACTTCTCTTTAGAAGATTTTAAAAATTGCTTCAAAGAGTTCTGTCAAGATTATATTAACAACCAAAAGGAACTTAACATAATCAGAACAGAACTAGAAGACCTTAGAAAAGATAATCTATACTTAGTTAACTATAATCTGAGAAATCAATTGTTTAAGAAAGAAAAAGAACTATACACATTAGTTAATGAAAATTCTGGCTTAGAGAAAGTACTTACAAAGACAAAAGCCTTTGAGGACTCACTCAATGGTAGGAGTCAAAAACTTAAGGATATCTCACAAAATCTCTCTAAGAGATTTGATCATCTTGATCTAGAATCAATATCATCCATTAGCACACTAATCCCTAGGAAACTTGCTGGGAAAAATCCTGTAGGAATCAACCTAATAAGAACTTAGAATCATGTGAAGAACAAAATACTAACCCTAATAAACTCACTATATTCAATAGGGTGAACATAACCAATCAAAAAGGGATTCTAGGTAAACACCCCTTAGAAAAGACCAATAAGAATTATCAAAATCTTAATAAAAGGAATCATACGTCGACTAGAACTCAACGCAGTTTTAAAGATGCGTCGAATAAAACTCGATGTATTTCAGCATATACACCGACATCAACTCGAAGCAAGTATGAGGGTGCGTCGAATTCTATTTGACGTATCCAATATTCTGCATCGACTTGTTATCGACGTAACTATGCAGAAATGTCAAATTACACTCGACGCAACTCTAAAGATGCGTCGATTTCTTCTTAACGCATGCTTCCTGCAAGAATTTTTCAAACATCTAAATCATTCTCAATCTATATTCCTATATGTTTTTGTTGTTCAAAAGTTGGTCACATAGCCAAACACTGCTGGCATAACAATGCAACACTTCTTCACCTAAAGGGGTATACTGAATGACCATCTAATTCTTTCATAACTCCTTATGATGATAGAAGAAAGAGACCCCAACAAGTGAGGGTCTATGCTAATGTTTGATTTCATGTGCAAAAGGGAGGCTATTCAACCACAACCCAGCAGTGGTACCTGGATAGTGGATGCTCCATGAATATGACTGGAGCAAAAGAACTGTTGGAAAACTACAAGGCCAATGAAGGGCCTAAGGTAATTTTTAGGAATTCCCACTCTAGTCAAACCAAAGGATATGGCTAGCTTAGGATTGGGGAAGTCTCCTTCTCTAAGGTAGCTTATGTTGAAGGACTTCAACATAATCTAATTAGTATTAGTTAGTTGTGTTATGGTGAATACAAAGTTGTATTCACCAAGGCTTTGTGTCCTTTAGTTAGTTCAGCAACTGACCAAATTGTACTGACTGGTCTTAGGAAAGGCAAGGTATATATTGTAGACTTTGAGTATGCTAAGTCTGAAGTCTGCTTATTTAACTCTTAGCTAGAAAATAATGAGTTATGGCATAGGAGACTTAGTCACCTGAACTTTAAGACCATAGCTAAGTTATCTAAGCTTAACCTAGTATGAGGCTTTCCATCACTATATGTTGATTAGGATTTGTTTTGACCCCAATGTATAGTCTTAGGGTCAAATTTTAGGCAAGTTGTGTTCGACAAATGACCAGATTCGTTCGACAAATTGCTTCCAGTAGTCTGAAGAAATTCACAGTTCCAGTGGTCGACGAATCCTATGCCAGCGCTCGACAAATGACTAGCAGTGGTCGATGAATTCTATGCCAGCGCTCGACAAATAGTGGTCGACGAATTCTATGCCAGCGCTCGACAAATGACTAGTAGTGGTCGACGAATTCTATGCCAGCGCTCGACAAATAGTGGTCGACGAATTCTAGCCAGCGCTCGACAAATTGACTTCTGTCGTTCAAATTTATATTCTAAGTGGATGTCAGTTCTCTGAACTCAAATCAGCAACATAACGGATATATTTATTTCTCCTTGGACGTATTCAGACAGCCAAGTAAGGATATCTTTCTCATTTATTATATCCTTATATTCCCTCTATTCCAAGAAGAAGTATAGCCGTTGACATTTAATGCAAAAGGCATCTTTCTCGACAAAAGGAATTAAAAGGACCTGCCAAAATCGTTTTGGGTGGCTGCCTGGTTCCAAGAAGGATTTAAGTCAGAAAAAGACATTCCTTAAAGAGACAAAAAGATTTGAATTTGAAAAGATATATAAATACAGTTATTAGAAGAAAAAGATATAGAGAACAGCAAAAAAAAGGGAACTGAGATAGTCGTCTTCTGTGAATAACAAAAAGAAAGACTTGACTATCATTTTCTTCACTCTGATCATATAACAAGGAAGATAGAAGAAGTCTTTCTGAAGAAGAAGAAGAAGCAAATACACTATTCTTTCTCAGCTTTCTTCATCGAGATCATCTGCTACAAAGACTTCTATTTGAGAAAGCTCTGTCCAAAAATCTGTCATTAACTCTCATCAGACAGGGGGAGCTTTCTGCTTCAACATCTTTTGCCTTCTCTCAGATCATTGACAGAGAAGAACAATCTATACCTTTTATCTCATTCTGTACAGGGTTAATACTCCCTTCAAAAGTTTACCCAGTGGTGGCAAGACACCTTATCAAAAAATCCTAGTGTGTTTTTAAGCACCTTATCAAAAGCTTATTGGTGTGTGGACACCTTATCAAAAATCACTTGGTGCCTGGGCACCTTATCAACCCTCCTAGTTGATTCCTACCAAAAGTGGTAGAAGAGTAGACGTACCCAGATTTATTGGGGAACTACTATAGCTCTTTGTGTCTTCTGTGCTTGATTATTTCTTTATGCTTGTGCTGTGTGTCCTTTTTATTAATTCTGTAGTTTTCAATAACTCACACTAAATACACATATACCTAAACAGTAGTTTAATTTCCGCTATAAAACATATTAAAAATTTTAATACTCTATTCACCCCCCTCTAGAGTAATTTAAGATTTGACCTCCACTTTCAATTGGTATCAGAGGGGTGTTGATTCTTTACAGGCTAACACCTGAATCACAAAGATCAACCAGATCTTAATTTTTTTTTTTTTGGAGTTTCCTTCTCTAAAATCTTATCTTATTTAAAAAACTCATGGCACAAAATAAGGAGTATTCCAGCACAAGACCTCCTATGTGCAATCTCAATAAGTTTGCACTATGGAAAGTAAGGATTAGGCTTTATATGAACTCCATTAATGAGGAGATTTTTAATGTCATCCTTACAGGACCTCTAGCACCTACAACATCAGCTAGTGCTGCTGCAACAACAGACAACACTGCTGTTCCACCTCCTGAGTGGACTGAGGCTCAGAAGAAGTAGAGAAATGCAGATGCAAAGGCCATGAACATTCTGGCCCTAACTATGTCTGATGACATATTCCAGAAAGTAGTTGAGTGCACCTCAGCAAAAGAAATCTGGGAATCTCTCAACAACATGGTGGCAGGCTCAGCAGATGAAAGAAAAGATAGAAGATCTCACCTGATCTCTCAATATGAGAACTTCAAGAAGGGATAATCAGAAAATGTAGCTGACATGTACAACAGGCTCAGCCTCATAATAAATGAGCTGAAGTCTCTGGACAAAGTGATCTCACTCACAGAGATCAATGACAAAATTCTTATGGGCTTTCCCAGCACATGGGACTCCAGAATCTGGCCAATCAAAGAAGCCAGAAGTCTAAATGAGATCACCACTGAAGCCCTGTTGGGCAAGCTCAAATCTTATGAGCAGCTCATCAAAACCAGGGAAACTGAAGAATCCACTTCATCCCCAGCACCCAAGAAGGAAAGTAGCTTAGCCTTCAAGGCTGCAAAAGATAAAGGAAAAGCTCCTAACAAAGAGGAGTTTATGAGTCTGATTTCCAAAAGATTCTATAAGATGGCCAAGAAAGACTTCAGAAAACAACTATCCAGAAGTCATGACAAGCCAAGGTATGACAAAAAACATTCTAATGAAATCACATGCTTTGGCTGCAGGAAACCAGGACACATTGCTCCTGAATGTCCAGAGATTCAACACAAAAAGGACAAGAAGGAAAGAAGAAAAGAAAAGGAAGAAAAGAAGGGCTCCATCAAATCTTCCTCCCACTCTCACAAGAAGAAGGGAAGAGGATTTGTAGAAACATCCTGGAGTGAAACAGAATCTGAATCAGATTCTTCTTCTTCCTCCTCTGATGAAGAAGAAACAAAAGAAGATAGCCAATGCTTAATGGCTATTTATGACTCAGATAATGAGTCACAATCAGCATCATCATCCAGTTCCAGTGATGATGAAGAATAAAAAAGTTTTTGCATGATGGCAATCAATGCCTCAACTAACAATTCTGATGAAGAGAAATTAGAATCAGAAGCAGAAGATGACATTGATCAGGTATTATCTGACTTTGATTTCACTTCTATTGAATTCAAAGATGATTTCAAAACTCTTTGCCAAGACTTAATAAAATCTGAGAAAGAAATAATCTCTCTCGGAACTAAGTTAGTTGAAATGAACAATATAAGTGAAGAGAATGAAAATCTTAAGAAAGATTTGGCTGCCTCCAGAGAACACATTACTACTCTTGAGAGTAAGTTATCTGAAGCCAAAAAGCTTGAAGAATCCCTCAATGGGAGAAGTATCAAGATGATGGACATCACAAGCACTGTCAATGCTAGATTTAATAATAGCAAACTGGGCTTGGGTGCCTCATCAAGAGAGCCATCTCTGATTAAGAAAAACATCCTCTCCACACCCATAAAATTCATTTCTGCTAAAAGCAAAGAAGCTGCAGAAAGAAATAAAGACATTTCAAAGAAGTTTGTTAAGGATAAAAGAATTCAGAAGAATTCGTCGAACGACATTCGACAAAAGGATTCAAATTTGTCGAACGAGGCTCGACGAAAACTGAAAACATACTTCCAGTATAGTTATAAAATGAATAATGATCGACGAATTTATTCAAATTCTTCGAACAAGCACTATACAGAAAACTCTAAGAATTCTAATCCTAAATATACCAAAAATCCTTTTACTGAGTGGATTATACCTCCAAGGAGATATCATCCACAAGGCTACAAGGATCAGCCTGAAATGACATTTATTTCTGAATTTTTTGGTAACATAAAAGGACCCAAAGTAGTCTGGGTCAAAAACAACTAGTTTATGTTTTTGTCTATGCAGGTACACAACCATCCAAGACTAAATCAAAAATGGTACTTGGACAGTGGATGCTCAAAGCATATGACAGGGAACAAGGCCAACCTGAACAACTACAAGGCAAAACTTGGACCCAAGGTGATCTTTGGAGATTCCAACTGTGGACAAACCAAAGGTTATAGTCAAATTAAAATTGGAAAAGTGACATTCAAGGAAGTAACCTATGTCAAGGGTTTAAAGCACAACCTCATCAGCATAAGTCAGTTATGTGATGAAGGTTATCAGGTAACATTTAATAAATCAGAATGCATCATTAAATCATCTGATAATGTTACTGTTCTATCAGGAATTAGACAAGGAAATATATATTTAGTAAACTTCAACTCATCTAAATCAGAAATATGTTTATTTAATGAGTTAAGCAAATCTAGTGAATTATGGCATAAAAGATTAGGACATGTATACCTTAGGACCATTGCTAAACTAGCTAAAGATAATCTTGTTAGAGGCTTACCATCAGGATCATATAAGAAAGAAGGTCTTTGTAGGGCATGTCAATTAGGTAAGCAAACCAAAAACAGCTTTAAATCATTATCTAAAAGTGATTCACCTAGAATCTTATACTTGCTACATATGGACCTTTTTGGACCTATTGCAATAAAGAGCTTAGGGGGGAAGACTTACACTCTAGTTATTGTGGATGACTTCTCTAGATTCACTTGGGTGTTCTTTTTGAGAGAAAAGTCAGATAACTTTAAAGTTCTTACAGACTTTCTTAAGAGCATACAGATTGAGTACTCTACTGTAGTTGCATTGATCAGAAGTGATCATGGCACTGAGTTTGAGTCTCTTCTCATGCAAGAATTCTGTGAGATGGAAGGTATCAGGCATTGCTTCTCAGCTCCTAGAACTCCTCAACAAAATGGGGTAGTTGAAAGGAAGAATAGAACTCTAATTGAATCAGCAAGAACATTACTTGCAGATGATAACTTGCCCCTATCCTTTTGGGCTGAGGCTGTCAGCACAGCAAATTATGTTCTGAATAGAAGTTTGATACACAAACTTAAGGGTAAAACTCCCTATGAATTGCTTAAAGGGAAGAAACCCAAAGTTGATTATTTTAGAACTTTTGGATGTAGATGTTTTGTTCATAACAATGATAAGAAATATCTTAAGAAATTTGAACCAAAATCTGAAGAAGGAATCTTCATAGGATATTCAATAGTTAGTAAAGCATATAGGGTATTTAATAAATCCTCTCTTAAAATAGAAGAGTCTATGCATGTTTCCTTTGATGAAACTAACATGTTTTACAAGGAGAAGAACTCTTCTACCAAGAACACTTTGCAGGTACCAGCTCTATGTGAAGAGCTTAAAGGGCTAAATCTACAGACAAGAGATTCACTGCATCCATTACCTCAAACTCTTGAAGATAGTGAAGAAGAAGATCATCCAGATCTTGTTGATTACCTGAATCAAGCAACAACAGAACATCCTCCACAGGATGCAATAACTGAACATATTCCCAATGAAGACACTGCTGCTAAACCAACTCCAACTGCTGACCACATCATAGTCAGAGATCATCCAATTTCACAAGTGATTGGTAATATCACAGCAGGTGTTCAAACAAGGCATCAACTACACCAAAATAAGATGCATACTTGCTTTCTATCACAAGTTGAACCTCAAACCATAAAAGATGCAGAACAAGATCCAAATTGGATTCTTGCAATGCAAGAGGAAATCAACTAGTTTGAAAGAAACAAAGTTTGGGATTTGGTTCCAAGACCAAGAGGCCATCCAGTAATTGGCACCAAGTGGGTCTTCAGGAACAAGCTTGATGAACAAGGAAATATTGTGAGAAATAAAGCAAGATTGGTAGCTCAAGGATATTCACAGGAAGAAGGCATAAATTATGATCAGACATTTGCCCCTGTTGCAAGGCTTGAAGCTATAAGGATTTTCTTGGCCTTTACTGCATTCAAGAAGTTTAAGGTATATCAAATGGATGTGAAAAGTGCTTTTCTCAATGGAGACATCAAAGAAGAAGTCTATGTAGAACAACCACCAGGTTTCATCTCTCCAACTCATTCCTCCTATGTATTCAAACTTAATAAAGCTCTCTATGGTCTCAAACAAGCTCCCAGAGCATGGTATGAGACCTTAGCTAACTTTCTCTTGGAAAACAATTTCTGTAGAGGCATGGTAGACAAAACATTATTTTATAAAGTACATAAAAATCAAACTCTACTAGTTCAAATATATGTAGATGACATTATCTTTGGATCTACTGATTCAAATTTGTGCAAAAGATTTTCCAATCTAATGCAATCAAGATTTGAAATGAGTAGTATGGGTGAATTATCCTACTTTCTTGGTCTTCAAGTGAAGCAAACCTCATCAGGAATCTTCATCTCTCAAACTAAGTATGCTAAGGAATTAGTGAAAAGATTTGGGATGTCTGACTCCTCTACTATGAAAACACCCATGGCCTCTAATGTTGTTATTAATACTGATGAATCAGGGAAACCTGTTGATCAGAAACTGTACAGGGCAATTATTGGCACTCTACTCTATTTAACACCCAGTAGGCCAGACATAATGTTTGCTACATGCATTTGTGCTAGGCTTCAAGTTGATCCTAAAGAATCTCATCTTACTTTTGTAAAAAGAATTTTAAGATATATAAAGGGTTGCCCTAATCTGGGACTTTGGTATCCAACAACATCTGAATTTGAATTAACTGGATTCTCAGACTCAGATTATGCTGGATGCAGAGTAGATAGGAAAAGCACATCAGGAACTTGTCAGTTTCTTGGTGATAGACTTGTATCTTGGTTTTGTAAGAAACAAACATCTGTGTCTACATCAATAGCTGAAGCTGAATACTTAGCTGCTGGCAGCTGCTGCTCACAGATCTTGTGGATACAAAATTAGCTCCTAGACTATGGTGTCAACTTAAATAATTCAGTTATATTTTGTGACAGCACTAGTGCAATATCTATAGCACAAAATCCAGTTCTCCATAGTAGGACTAAACACATAGAAATTAGGCACCACTTCCTCAGGGACAATGTGGATAAAAACGAAATTTGCCTACAGTTCATTTCTACTGATTTGTAAAGAGCTGACATTTTCACCAAGCCCTTGGATGAAAAGAAGCATATCTTCTTTATAAATCAACTAGGAATGATAGATGGAGATTCAATCTGCTAAAAATTAAGTATTTCTATTTTTTTTTAAATTTTGTCGAACGAAGAATGACAAATTTGAATCATTTGTCGAACGGTGGCCTCTGAAACCTCTTAAAGGCAGAGTAAGTTAAGGAAATATCTTTTGTCGAACGACGGTCGACGAAAAAGATGCTCTCGTCTAACGCTTTCTAACAAAGAAATAAAGCCTTTTCGACTTCTAATTTTATTAGGTTTTGTCGAACAGTGGTTTACAAATGCACCCTCATTCTTCGACCCTTCTATATAAGCTTTATTTTATCTTATTCTAAGCTTTGCGCCTACAGAAATCGTCTTTCCCTCCAGTTCCCCTATGCACTTGATCTTCAACTTTCTTTGCAAGAACAATGGCGACTCCTCAGGCCTCTCTGCACCTCATGAAGTTTGACGTAGGTTTCGACATTGACATGAACTCATTTGCACAGTCAGACCAAATCTTCAAGGACATTCTTCAAATGCTGGATGAACAACATCTACGGAAGCTTCTAAGCACTAGGCAGAAGATAGCTGTTGCAGAGATAAAGGAATGGGTTTATACTGCAAAACCAGTCGATGAAAGCTTGTCAGGAACAATCTCAGGTCATCATGTCTCTCTCTCTCCCACCATCCTTTCTGAAATCTTTGGCTTTGAAAATGGTGAAGATGATTTAGACATAAGCTCAAATGAATTTGATGAAGCTTTAGTCAAAATGGGGCATCTGACTGGAAACCCTATCCACCTTCTGAAAAAGAATCTGTCTCAGGACTACAAGTTCCTAGCAGATATTGTTGGAAAAGTCTTGCTGAGCAAGACTTCTGGGCATGACTATATCAGTAGGCACCAATTTCTGTTAATGGTGGCCTTAATGGAGAAGAAGAAAGTCAACTGGGGATCAATTCTTTTTGAATTGATTAAGAAGAAAAACTCTAAAGACAATGTATGCTTTGGAAGAATCTTAGGGATTTTTCTGCAGGAAAGGCATCCAGAGCTTCTGGTGTCACCAAAAGTAACAATAAATGCCAGCAAGAAGCTGACCTCATCTCTCTTTGCTAAATGGGATAGAGTAATTCCCAAGAAGAATACAGGAGATGAGGCATCAAGAAAAAGGAAAGCTTCTGAGGACACAAGGACTGATCAAGTCACTCCCTCTACCCTTCTAGAAGATCCTTCCTCAGTTCCTCCTTCCTCTCAAATTCTATCTCCACCTGCTCAACCCTCTCCTACACATTCTCATTCTTCATCCACTCCTTCAACTGAAATAACACTCATCAGCGATATCCCTGCCCATATCAGTGATGCTACACCTCCTCCTCTATCTTCAGAACCACTACCAACCACACCTCCCTCCCCAATACACAATGAATATCATTCACCTATTCATTCTCCTAGTCCAATCCATCTAGAAATTCCCACACATACCTCTATCATCAGCAATATCATTGCTCCAATATCATTTCCATCCACTTCACAACCATCCTCTAGTAATCCACCAGATTATTCATCCCTCAACCTCTCCTCTATTGCTGATCAAGTTTTTGATCTTATCCTTCCTAAAATAAGCCAGCTCCTGGATGCAAAACTTGCTCCAGTTCTTCAGGCTCTTTCTACTTTATCTGCTAAAATAACTTCTCTTTCATTCTCCATTGCTGTCCCTTCTTCAAGGGGCCTAGATTCAGGCTGCCCTGAAGCTAGGCAGGGGGACATGTCCTATGAAGATGTTCCAGGAACAGAAGAACCTCCAGAAGAAGATGCAGAAGTTACAATTTTTGATACAGATATAGTTGATTCAGCTACACAATTTATAGAAGAAATAAATAATATATGCATTCATCCATCCTGTGATCTATATAGCTTATTATCAAAATTTGATGTCACATATACTTCAAGGGTATCACCAAAGGTATACCTAGAGGACCTATCAAAGGCTCTGATATGCCTTCCTCAGAACACCCATTCTGATTTCATACAAAATTACATCTCTTCCATTCCTTCATTCACTGATCAAGACATTCAAATAAAGGATCACTCTGCAGAATATGAAGATGATTTTGTAGAATTTTTTGATGATAAAACAGCCTCACAAATTACTTCTTCACCTCCAAATCCGGTATGGAATAAAGAACCAATACCTACCTTTGATGAAATTTGGAAAGAAGCAGATGCTGAGTTTGACAAAGCTGAAGAAGAAAGATTAAATGCTCGTGAAGCAATCAAGAGAATTGATGACTTATACAATAAGCCAATCTCATCTTCTGACTCTGATGATAATGATGACAACAGTGATTCTGATGATACACTTTCAAAGAAAAGATAGAAAAGAACAGCTAAGTCAAAAGCTGCTCCCAAGCCCCCAAATCCAAATAATGACATTCCTCTGTACATTTTATATAATGTTCCTCTTGATGAGAAAACTCCTCACTAGATGAAGCTCTCCAGAAATGAGAACAATAGGAGGAAGAAACTCAAAAAGACTGGCTACATCCCTGACAAACCAGTCAAGCACAATCATCCTCCTCCTCCTCCAGCAGCTGGTGCAACAGGATTTTCAGGTGTTTCATCTCTCTCTCAGAAGCCAAGCTCTCAACACTCTAGGAGATCTGGTAGTTCTAGTAGTTCTCAAGCCTCTGGATCAGCCAGTGCTCCTTTCTCTAAGAGATCAGCACCTATCCATCAAGAAAGTCAAATCTTTTCCTCTCCTAAAATATCTTCAGAATACAAACTTCACATATCTGATGGATCTCTTCACAGAGATTGAGTACCTCAAAAGGTCACTCAGGACAAAAATGATTCAGAAGATACCTATTACTGTCCAGATCCAGAAGAAGAGAAAATCTGTCAAATGGCAAGGCTGAAAGAAACAATTGCATATGCACAGATTAAAAAGGCTAAAGCAGAAGGCAAAGATTTCTCAGGTTTCTCAACCATGTCAGAATACAGAAGAAAAGAACTTGAAAAATACAAATCTGTTAAAACATTCAATGCTGAGGAATACAGTGATATGCACCCAGAAGCATTTATCCCTCATGTAAAAGAGCAGAAAATCATTGGAGCTCAAGATTTATATATCAGCAAAAAGAAATCAGAAGACCCCAACAGGAAAATCATATTCAAGCCACCTTCTCAGGATAAAAAGGCTTAAATAAATTGCTTGATTATGAATGTAAAGTTTTTAAGCTCAGAGCATTTATTTTCTATCTTATCTATTTTTATCTATCAGATATATTTCATTTCATTGTTGCTCTGTAGTTTATACTTTCTGTTGTACTTATTTGATTATTTGTCAAATAGTATCCTAACCCAAATAGGGGGAGATTGTTGGAACAACCCTATTACTAATTTGGGCTAGGATCACTATATGTTGATTAGGATTTGTTTTGACCCCAATGTATAGTCTTAGGGTCAAATTTTAGGCTGATTAGATTGGCAGAACTTGGAAAATTCAAGATCAACACATGGCAAGTTGTGTTCGACAAATGACCAGATTCGTTCGACAAATTGCTTCTAGCAGTCTGAAGAAATTCACAGTTCCAGTGGTCGACGAATTTTATGCCAGCGCTCGACAAATGACTAGCAGTGGTCGACGAATTCTATGCCAGCGCTCGACAAATAGTGGTCGACGAATTCTATGCCAGCGCTCGACAAATGACTAGCAGTGGTTGACGAATTCTATGCCAGCGCTCGACAAATATTGGTCGACGAATTCTAGCCAGCGCTCGACAAATTGACTTCTATCGTTCAAATTTATATTCTAAGTGGATGTCAGTTCTCTGAACTCAAATTAGCAATATAACAGATATATTTATTTCTCCTTGGACGTATTCAGACAGCCAAGTAAGGATATCTTTCTCATTTATTATATCCTAATATTCCCTCTATTCCAAGATGAAGTATAGCCGTTGACATTTAATGCCAAAGGCATCTTTCTCGACAAAAGGAATTAAAAGGACCTGCCAAAATCGTTTTGGGTGGCTGCCTGGTTCCAAGAAGGATTTAAGTCAGAAAAAGACATTCCTTAAAGAGACAAAAAGATTTGAATTTGAAAAGATATATACATACAGTTATTAGATGAAAAAGATAAAAAGAACAACAAAAAAAGGGAACTGAGATAGTCGTCTTCTGTGAATAACAAAAAGAAAGACTTGTCTATCACTTTCTTCACTCTGATCATATAACAAGGAGGATAGAAGAATTTTTTCAGAAGAAGAAGAAGCAAATACACTATTCTTTCTCAGCTTTCTTCATCGAGATCATCTGCTACAAAGACTTCTATTTGAGAAAGCTCTGTCCAAAAATCTGTCATTAACTCTCATCAGACAGGGGGAGCTTTCTGCTTCAACATCTTTTGCCTTCTCTCAGATCATTGACAGAGAAGAACACTCTATACCTTTTATCTCATTCTGTACAGGGTTAATACTCCCTTCAAATGTTTACCCAGTGGTGGCAAGACACCTTATCAAAAAATCCTAGTGTGGTTTTTATGCACCTTATCAAAAGCTTATTGGTGTCTGGACACCTTATCAAAAATCCCTTGGTGCCTGGGCACCTTATCAACCCTCCTAGTTGATTCCTACCAAAAGTGGTAGAAGAGTAGACGTACCCAGATTTATTGGGGAACTACTATAGCTCCTTGTGTCTTCTGTGCTTGATTATTTCTTTGTGCTTGTGCTGTGTGTCCTTTTTATTAATTCTGTAGTTTTCAATAACTCACACTAAATATACATATACCTAAACAGTAGTTTAATTTCCGCTATAAAACGTATAAAAAATTTTAATACTCTATTCACCCCCCTCTAGAGTAATTTAAGATCTGACCTCCACTTTCATATTCCTCATCAAGCAAGGCATATAGGTGTTTTAATAAAGGCTCTCTTAAAAGTGAAGAGTCAATGCATGTTGTGTTTGATGAAACTCACATATTTTCCAAGGGGAAGGAAACTTCCACCAATGTTGTTTTGCAGGAAGAAGACCAACTTGTAGATTAAGTTGAAAGGATCAACATCATGGACCACTAATCAGAATGTCAAGACAAATGAAAGCAAAAGGTTGACACTAATTCATATGAAGACTCTGCAGAAGATGAAGAGGAACCTACAGCACCAGTACTACCTACCACTGAGGTCATTCTGGAGAATGAATATTGTGCTCCTACTGTCAATGATCAAGTGGATCTTAAGGAAGAAGAGAATCCTCTTAATAACTCAACAATAATAACGATCACTCTAAAGGACCATCCTCCAACACAAGTTATAGGAGATTTAACAGTAAGAGTCAAGACAAGGAATCAACTCACACATGAAACAATGTTGTAGTGCTTCCTCTTACAATATGAGCCAAAGAAATTTTAAGAGGCAGACAGTGACCCTCACTGGATAACTTCCATTCAAGAAGAGTTGACCCAATTTGAAAGAAATAAGGTCTGTACACTGGTTGAGAGACCAAGGAATTACCCAGTCATTGGAACTAAATGGGTATTCAAGAATAAGATGGACTCAACTGGATTCAGAATCGGGAATAAGACTAGACTTGTGGCTCAAGGATACATGCAAGAAGAGGGGATTGAGTTCAATCAGACTTTTGCTCCTGTAGCAAGTCTTGAGGCTACTAGAATGTTCCTTGCATATATTGCACACATGAAGATCAAAGTCTATCAGATGGATGTAAAGAGTGCATTCTTAAATGGAACTCGTCGGGAAGTAGTGTAAGTGGAGCAGCCCCCAGGTTTTGTCAATCCATCTTTCCCTTCCTTTGTATATAGGTTAGATAAAACACTATATGGCCTCAAGCAAGCTCTAAGAGCTTGGTATGAGACCTTATCCACCTTCCTTCTGGAACACTCCTTTGAAAGAGGAAAAGTGGATAAAACACTCGTCACAAGGGCACATAAGAATCAGCTTTTACTAGTACAGATATATGTAGATGAAATTATATTTGGGTCAACAGATTAATCACTATGCAAAAGGTTTGCTCACCTAATGCAGTCTAGATTTGAAATGAGTAGCATGGGGGAATTATCCTATTTCCTAGGCCTTCAAGTAAGGCAGAATGAAGATGGAATTTTCATATCCCAATCCAAGTATACCAGAGAACTCATCAAGAGGTTTGGGATGGAAAATGCCTCTGTCATGAAAACCCCCATGACTACTAAGTCATTTGACCAGAAGACTTACAAAGCAGCTATTGGCTCTCTTCTCTACCTGACAGCTAGTAGACTAGATATAATGTTTGCTACCTGTATATGTGCTAGGTTCCAGGTTGATCCCAAAGAATCCCACATGAGTTCTGTAAAAAGAATACTCAGATATCTGAAGGGTACACCTGAACTTGGCTTGTGGTATCCAGCAGAATCTGGATTTGACTTAGTTGGATATTCAGATGCAGACTATGCTAGATAGAAAAGGCACCTCAAGAACATGTCAATTCTTGGGTGGCAGACTGATTTCCTGGTTTAGCAAGAAGAAAACCTCAGTCTCTACTTCTACAGCTGAAGCTGAGTATATAGCTGCAGGAAGCTGCTGCTCCCAAATATTGTGGATGCAAAATCAGTTGTTAGACTACAACTTTTCTCTTGTCAATTCCATAATATTTGTGACAGCTCTACAGTTATTTCTATAGCTTCCAATCCTATTCTCCACAGCAGAACTAAGCACATAGAGATAAGGCACCACTTTCCCAGGGACAATGTTGAGAAGGGTAAGATCAACCTTCAATACTTTTCCACTGATATTCAAAGGGCTGACATCTTCACTAAGCCACTTGATGAAAGTAAGCACAAGTTCATCTTCAATGCATTGGGAATGCTTAATGGAGCTCTCTAGGTCACCTTTATTATGTATTCAAACCTACTATTCATAAAATGGTATTGCTGGGAAAAACAATAAAAATTTTAAGAAAGATATAACTGTTCATTCAGAGCTACGTTGAATACAAATCGACGCACAGTAGATTTTTACTCGACGTTTGCTCCGATAGTTAACTGGGACAGTTCCTTCGAATAGCACTCAACGTAGTGCCAAATTTGTATCGATGTTTGCGTCGACATCATAGTTATTGAATATTTTTCGAAGCCCCGTCAATTTCTACACAACGTTACATCGACATTGTTGAAACCATCAACCAGTCCTTTTGAGTTCGGACCCACTGGGAGGTGTAGCCCATGCCTACTTATCCCTCACTTATGCTCATGACTATGGATGAAGAAATAGGAACAGACCCAAGGCTGTAGCGAGGACGACTTGCCACACACTCGGAAGATCTTAGAGAGCTTCCCCTCTCAAACCAATGCTCAGTCACGCACCTTGGAGGGCACTAGAAGCCAACCAAAACTTGCATAGGAGGAGAGAGCTTAAAAGATCGGGTATCCTCCAAGGTGCCCTTAAGGGTCTATTTATAGATTATCTAGGCTGGTCTGCAAATAACATAAATTCGCCTTTTGGTTTAACTAATTGCACCCCAAATTGGTCTGCCAACAACCTAACTCCGCTGTTCTAAAGGGCTATTGGCAGCCCATGAAGGGTATCAAGGTAATTTCCCCTCAAAGCCTTCTGGGCGAGTGGTCCGTGAAGGCACTACTCGCTAGGCTTCTCGCACACTAGATTCCACCGGGCGAGTGGTCCGTGGAGGCACCACTCGCCAAACACCTGCCCTGGTTTGTGAGTAGAACTCCCCTACTCGCCTGGCCTCCCATGCACTCGCCCCCCTGAACGGGCGAGTGCCTTACAGATGGGACTCGCACTCGCCTGGAGGCTCCCCTGCCTCTTCTGGCCTAGGCGAGTGCTTTGCTTGACCTAGATATTGCCTCTTAACCCCTTTTGGTCCTGGGGACCCACTTGGCGAATACAGGGTTGTACAGACATCATATAGCATGCGCAAAAATTAGCCCCTTCGACATGTTTTGGTGCGCTACATCCACCTCTTGTCGACGCTGCTTCGAATAAAACCCTAAGTTGCGACGAATCATCTTCCTTTAAACAACTTAGGCGTCGACTATACTGTTCTTTCGAATTCTGTCCATGTCGCTCTCTTCTTTTTCCTCTCTGCTTCTCTCTTTTAATTTCAGTGCAGGTAATCAAAGGACATCAATGCTGTCTCCAAATCAAAGAGATATTGTTGAAGCAGTGGATCTAGCTCTCGAAACCTTGTTGTCTCAATTCAGTGCTCTCAACCTCAATTTCTCGAATGACTGCTATCGAAAGTTATGTTCTCAACACAAGAGGGTGCGAGACCTAACTGCTCAAATAAAGACACGAGATGTAGAAATCAGATCGTCTATGATGCATGTTGATGCCTTTATATCATTTATCAATGATGTAAAGCAGGGGGAAAAGTGTACTAGCAGGCCACCTCAAGACTCTATATACACTACAGCTCTCCCTTTGTCCATCTCTGAAGGAGATCCTGCCATCACCTCCAAGCTTCTTCCCCTCCCAGATTCTTCCACTCCTCCAAGAAATCTTCCCTTGATGTAAGGGGAGTCATCAAAGCAGGGGGGGGGGGGGGGAATGAACTATTCTCAAATGACATTGGTTATCTCAAGAGTGTACAGGGACAATCTGATTCCACTATTTTATCCATCCCTGAGACACAAGAGTTTTGGAGATACTCTAAAGAATCTACAACAGCACCTCATGACAAGCTTGCTGACCAGACCACTGAAATTGTTCCATCAACTCCACCACCAGCTCAGCTCCCTTATGACCATCCTCTAGCATCCACTCAAGTTGTCCAAGCTCATGTCTTCAGAGGAAGACCTCCATACAGAGGAAGTGGGCAGGGAAGAATCTTTAGAGGAACAGATAGAAGAGGAATAACACATGGAAGAGATATACCTATCTGGAAGAGGTATACAAAAGAGCAGAGAAAATAGCACAAGAAGGACAAATCCTATTACAAAACTTATGAGAAGGTTGAAATTCCTGAAAATACAATGAAGGGGTATACTGATCCAGATCTTGAAAAGCCCTCGATGAAATTAGAGAGAGATAACTATGAGTTTGAAGCTTCTCAAAGAGTAATTGAAGCAAACAGAAGGAAATTCATTGAAAGGCTGCAGAAGGGTAAGGAGGCTGTTGAAAAAGATCAACTCAAGGAGGCAATCCAAATTCCAAGCACATTATTTGATGCTACAAAGTATGCAACAACATTTCCTCAAGCAAAACTCCCTGAAAATAGAGGGCAACTTCACAAAGGAGGTCTTGATGTGATCTGGATGAAGCAGAACAGCCTTTTCAAAAGAAATCAATCAGATGAGCCTGATGCTGATCAACTGGATTTGGAAGAAATCAATCAGATGACAGCTAAGGTCCTTGGCTTGGGATTCAAGCTCAAAGATGTCTATCCTGAAGTAGAATCTGATCTGGAAAAGCTCTTCAAGGGACAATAGAAAATTTAGAAGAATCCAGAGATAGCCACTCCTGCAAGCTTCAAATATGTGGAAAGGAAATTCAGAATAGTCTATACGGCTTTATCAATTTTTCTCAAAAAGAAGAAGTAAATCATGACTTGGGTAATTAACTCTGATAAATATTTATTTATATCAATCTTTCTCAGTCTATCATATGTTTTTATATGATGATTTATGTATATGTGCTGGTATTTGTGTTTATGTCAAACTATGTGTAAAATCACTTTAATCAATATGTAAAATTTGTTAAGATAAATAGGGGGAGATTGTTGGGAAAAATTCCTTATGATTTAACTTAACAAATTAACTATAAGTGATTTTAATTCTTAGGTTATATTACCCACATTGTATAGTAAGGGTAAATTGGTCATTATATGTCTTAGGACGTCACACTCACCTTAGAGTGTCAATGCCAAGTCAAGACAGCCACAAAATAAGTTAAGATAAGACTTGCGTCGAATAAAAGTTGACGCAACTTCAACTTGATATCGACGCAACTCTGACTAGAAGTCAAAGCAACTTATTCAGCCTATTGATGTATAAACTCAAGTCGACGCAACATCGAAAGGAACTCGACGCAGAAGGAAGATCTTATCGAAGCTATCCAAGAAGTCGACGCAACTTCGACTACAATTCGACACAGAAGTCACAGCTCAATTTCAAGTCTTCAACTCAACGGATACATCGATAAGGAATCGATGTAATGTCGACATCTGTGTTCAGTCAGAGTTAAGAAGGAATTCCAAGCTACTCTTATAAGAACTTAGAGGTGCGTCGACATGAAGGATGATGAAGTCGACGCAGCGTCGAATACAGTCAGAAAAAGGAAGCTTTTTCTGCTGTCCTTTTGAGACCTTTTTAGAAGGACACAAGGCTCAAGGCAGTTCTCCAACGACTCGTTTTTTACCAAGAATAGAATGAAGCTTTCAAGGACACAGCAAAGACATTCTTGGAAGGTATTCAAAACTGATGGACGGGTCGAGAACAAAATAAGAAAGGAAAATTAGGTGTCCAAAAACAATTCCATTTCAGGACATCCTAAAACAAGAAAGTATTTTGAAATCTCAATCATATAGCATAAGTATGCAAAAAGAGAAGAAGAATAACATAAGATGAAATGTTCAGCCTCCTAGCAAGGAGATTCAGTAGTGGGACAAGACAGAAGACTCAAGGAGAAGAGAAAGGAGCTCAAAGCCAAGATTTGATAAGAATCCAAAGAAGAAAGTGATTTGCTTCTCTTGCAACAAGCCAGGGCACATAGCCCCTGACTATCCACAAGAACAAAGGGACAGGACCATCAGCAAAGAATAGAATAAGAAGAAGTCTTTCAGTACGAAAGTAAAGAAGAAGGGTAAAGGTTTCATTGCCGAAACCTGGAGTGACTCTGAAGCAGAGGTAAGCACATCTTCATCAGAGAGTGATGAAGAAGAAGCAGCTGAAGCAGCCTGCATGATGGCATTAGGGATATCATCAGATGATGAAGAAGAACATGTACATTGTTTGATGATTTTGATTTTAATTCTGATGATTTCAAAACCTGCTTTAAAGAATTTTGCAATGATTTTCTCAAAATTAAAAAAGAGTTAGAAGCAGATAGGGAAGAATTAGAAAATCTTACGAAAGAAGAATTATATTCAATAAATAATGGCTTGAGAAATAAAATTCAGGATAAAGTAACAAAATTGATAGAAATAAAAAATGATAATCTAAAATTGAAAGAAGAGCTAACAAAGGCAAAAGCCTTTGAGGACTCTCTCAATGGGAGGTGTCAAAAGCTCAAAGATATTAAACAGAATCTCTCCATTATATTTAAACACCTAGGTCTAGGAGCAGACCCATGCACTAACACTGAAATCACTAGTAGACCATCCTGGAAAAATCCAGTTAGATTTATTAGACCTAGTGATTATCAATCAAGAGTGCACTAACTAAGGATCATGATATTAATAATCCAGATAAAATAACTGTATCTAATAGAGCAAATCCAAACAAGGAAAAGAAATATCTAGGCAAAAGTAATTCAGCGAAATTAGATAACAACAATCAAAAAGCTAAAGCCAAAAATAGAATAATTAAACACTATGCTGATTTATTATATATAGATACATTTTATACACATATTAAGTATCAAAATAATAAATCAAGGTTTAATAAACTCATTCTCTGTCATCCAAAAGGATATCATAAAAGACCCTTCTACTCTTTCATTGAACCCTACAATGGTAGAAGCAAAGGGCCGAAGGTAACCTGGGTTCCTACTAATGTTTGAGTTATGTGTGCAAGAGTAGGTAGGATTTATACTAGGAGATAATGGAAGGGGAAGGAAGAACTATGGTCTAATAAAGACACAAATCCAACAGGGGAGTGATTTCTACTTTGAATCCTCTTATTATCTTCTTTAGTTCATGAAAATGACAGTATAAATACTATTTTCAATATAGAACGTTCTAAGAAAATAGAACTATTTATTCAGAGTTGTGTCGAATAGAATTCGACGAACCGTCTAATTCTGCTCGACGCTTGATTCGAAAGCAATATGCAACAGACATGTCGAGTTGCATCAAACAGAATTCGATGTACCATCTAATTTTATTCAACGCCAACGTCGATAGCCGTCGGCATCAGACAATTCGAATGGTATTCGACGTGGCATCGATTGTATATCGACGATTGCGTCAAATTAATAGTTGCCCGTCAAATTCAAAGATGCATTTTCTACTCGACGCAACGTCGACATAACAAGAGCGTGTTAAATTTTTTGAAGTGGAAGTGGAGTGTCCGGGTGGTCTAACTATGGAGACCGCAAAGACCGCGCGAGTTTTGGTATGGTGATCTGGTTGTAAGAGATTGCACGTCTCTGGTGTCGGCGAACTATTGTGGTTTGTCGGTTTTGCCCAAGTGTTCCTACTCTGGTTGAGACCGGGCGGTCTAGTTCTTCGGTCAGCATGAGATCGCTCTAGCAGTCAGCTATGGTTCCGATCTTATAAGAAACTGAGCGGGTTGTATGAGCTCGATTCTGGTGGTCTGCTGATACGTATTTTGTCTCTCTTTGAAAGAGAGAAGAAAGAGAAGAAAGCTCTTTCTTTCTTTTCGATTCAACCTTGGGCGGACGTTTTCGAAGAGTCCCGCGAGTAATTCTACTTTGAGGAATTACCCGTTATCCTATCGAAGGATAGAAGTAACGGACTCTTTCTCTTTCGAAATATCGAGGATTACTCCTCGGCCGCGTCCTCTGAAGGCTAAATGAAAAGATTGAAAAAGGGCTTTATGTTGAAATTAAAATTGAAAGCTTTTTGAAAATATTGTTGCAACAATTTTTTTAGTAGTTGCAACAATTCTTTAAGAGCGTTTTAAATCTTCTTTTACCTTGAGCTAGTTGCAACAACCAAAGAGGTGTTGCAACAAATTTTTTAGTGTTTTTTTAAAAGAGAGTTTTAAAAAGTGCATTAGAGAGAAAGCTTTTGGGTTTATGTAATTATCCGGACTAAAATCAATAAAGGCAAGTGGACCTTATCGATAGTAGTATAGGATATTTCTTTTGAAATATCAAGGTCGTATTTTTCCAAGGTCGTATCGATTATTTCTACTTCTTAGGAACGCGCTATTATTTTATCGAGAAGAGTTTGAAATTGATTTTTATGATTTTATAGAAAAGCTAGTGACGAAAATGATAACTATCGCGGGCTTGGTGTGCGTTTAGCAAAAACCAAGAAAAGCGATGAAAAGAAAAAGAACGAAAACGTTGATTTAAAAAGTAGTTTTGCTTAGAATTTTTTAGGGTTTTATAAAACGATAATGATAACTACTGCGATAATAAGCGATTGAGTGGGTAGCGGAATTAAGCAAAAAGCAAATATATATAAAAAATAAAAGACGCACTAATTGAAAACGCACACACTCTACAGAATTAAAATGAAAGCTGTAAATTGCAGAAATTAAAGAAATGCGATCCCTACCCAAATAGGTAGAGGGGAAATAAATGCGTGAGAAAGTCCTATCCAAACGGATAGGCGGGAAATAAATGCGTGAGCAAGTCCTATCCAAACGGATAGGCGGGAAATAAATGCGTGACGGAAATGGAAACTATTCGATTACAAAAAAGGCGCAAACTTTATACTCATACACACACCCACTCTACGTTAATGAAATCTAATTAAAATAAAACAAATCTAAACTCATACACTCACACACACAACAATAATGAAACTAAGTTAAAAAGAAAAGAAAATCTACTCTCAAACACACACACACACACTTACAAAAAAGCAAAAAGAAAGTAAAAAGAACAAATGAAAACAAAACAAAACAAAAAACTAATTAACCTCCTACACTCACACACACTAATATGAAATCATCTAAAAATTACAACAAAACTAAAAACAAGAAAATTACACTCATACACACACACCCAAATTAAAATGACAACTTAAAAAAAATTACAAAATTTCATAAAACTAAAAATAAAAAGAAAAAGAACAAAAAGAGAACACACACACACTAAAACAAAGAGAGACAATAATTACAAAACAAGCTTAATTTATTTCCATCAAAAAAAGGGGTTACAAAACTAGAGAGAGAAAGTGCAAAATTACAAAAATTACAAAACACCAAAAATCAGCAAAATGGAACAAAACCTTAAGAGAAGCTCCCAAAATTTTGAACCCTTGCACTCAGCTGAATCTGGCTATTTATAGAAAAAATTTTGGAATTACACGCCCTCGGACACGGGCGTGTCTGAGGGCGTGACACGGCTTGGGGTGCGAATAGCCAGAACAGCTGGATCCAGGCGGGCATCTGGAAGGCTTGACCGGCAACTTGGAAGTACACGGGCGTGTTCGATGTCGGCATTATGCTGTCGGCTGCTGGGCGTGACGGGCGGCGTGTCCTTTGTTTTTCTGGAAGGAATTGAGGGTCACGGG
The DNA here is from genome assembly GCA_033032865.1 of Dactylorhiza incarnata. Taxonomy (NCBI): domain Eukaryota; kingdom Viridiplantae; phylum Streptophyta; class Magnoliopsida; order Asparagales; family Orchidaceae; genus Dactylorhiza; species Dactylorhiza incarnata. Next base: position 264,282 of record JAWHQI010000464.1, on the reverse strand, counting down.
CGTGTCTGAAATGTCACGGCCGTGACTTTGATTTTTTTGGATGAAATGCTTCAAGTGGCTGGAATCTGGGATGGATATCCAACACGGGCGTGACCAAGTACACGGCCTCGGTCACGGGCGTGACCGAGGGCGTGACTTGATGTTTGAGTTGGAAAAAGAACAGAGAAAAGAAAATGTTAGGGATTAGTGAACACGCCCTTGGACACGGGCGTGACCTAGGGCGTGACTTAACAAAATTACAAAAACTTTACAAAATGAAAATAAAACTAAGTTAAAAACAAAAATAACAAAAACAAACATTTTATTCATTAATTTACATATATTATTTAGAAATCTAATTAAAATTATAATAAAATTATATAGAAAAATGCGTATATTTACTATTCATCAAACACCCCCATACTTAAGCTTTTGCTATTCCAGAGCAAAAGTAAGGGATACCTATAAGACGTTTAATAAAATTTCTAATTTACTAAAGTTTTTATTAAATCAAAAGTAAGATCGAAATAAATTTAGGGTATTTAAATAGGTAAGTCCAAAACTATGAAAGTAATTTAAAAAGAGCGAAAAAATTTTAGCGAGACTTCTAAAGTTAGCTAAATAGCATCGATTATTGCAGTCTTTGGTACCTTTTAATTAGAATGGAATTATATAAAACTTTAACCTTTTTTAAGAAAGTTTTTAAGAATAAATAAAGCCTACTAATTATGCTCTCTTAAACTTTTTTAAATTAAAATCTAGGTACAATTTTATTGGCTAAGGGGTAGGGGAAAAAAGGTAGCCTTGGCAAAAAGAAGAGTGCTTGGATTTAGGGGTGACAGATTTTATCCTCTCACCCCACCTTTTTGGTGGCCTTTGCTTTGATTCCCAGCGTTGGTTTACGCGGGAGAATTGAAATCATTTCTAAACTTAACCCAATGCCCGTGTTTACGGAATTATTAATTTTTTTATTCCCATTGACACGGGATTTCTTTTAACAATATTGGGTGCCTGTGTTTACGGAATCTCTTTATTCCCATTGACACAGGATTTCTTTTAAAACTCCTACTTTTATTATTTTTATGCCAAGCTAAGGGGTGTTTATAAGGGGGATTTCAAGAGAAATTCTAGATTAATAAAAAAAGATTTTTGAGAGCAAGTTTAGTAGATTAAAAACATTCCTAAAGTTTCACAAGTTTAGAGTTAGAATAATTGAATCTAAAGATGGTTTGCCAATATAATACAAAAAGGAATCTATTTAGGGTAAACCCGAGGTAGTGCTAAAAATTCTGTTCTCAAATTAAATTAAGATCGCAAGATTTTCTTTACTACTAAAAATTCCTCGATTTAAATTTTTCAAACTATGAAATAAACAAAATTGTTTTAGCAAATCATAAATAATGAAAAACGCTTAAAGATAAAACTAACCTAGCCTTGGAAATAACAAAAAGCTAAGTAGGGGTTTTATTTTATTTTTGGATTTTTGATAAGTTTTTCATCATTTTTTTTTGGAAGTTTTTTAAGATATGATATATTTTTTTTATTTTTGATTTTCTTTATAACAAAATGCATATATAAATACTAAAAAAAAAAGGAAGACAAAAATTAAGAAAAGTAAAAATACATACAAAATATTTTTGATTTTTTTTTTTTCTAAGAAATTTTTTTTCATCATATATTTTTTGATTTTTTAATTTTGTTAAAAATATGTACATTAATAGAAAAAAAGGAAAAGAAAAGAAAAGAGAGAAGGAAAAACATTTTCGGTGTTATGACAAAATGAATTTTGTTATAACAAATTTTTAAGTACATTTTTCATCATTTTTTTGGATTTTGATTTATTATTATAAATAAGGATTTTTATATACAAATAAAAGACATAAACATAAAATATTTATATAAATTTTTTTTTTTTTTTTTTTTGTGTTTTTTAATTTTTTTCTAAGTTAATTAAAGATTTTTTTGGATTTTTTCTAATATGGGAGGGGCAAAAATAATTACAAAAAGAGGGAAAAAACGCCCCCATACTTAAAACCAACATTGTCCTCAATGTTGAAGGTAAGTGTGAGGAACGAAAATATTTACAAAAAAAGGATGAGGATTTTAATTACAAAATAGAAAAAATATATACAAGGATAGTTACAAAAAAAACTCCACGAATATATACAAAATTGTTTTTTTTTGGGTTGTTTTAGTTTTTCGAAATGTACAAAACACGAATACAAGAAGTAAAAAAAACATATATTTTTTTGGTATGATAAAAATAAATTTTTATCATCTTTTTATGTTATTATTTATATTATATGTATTTTTTTTTTTGGTTTTAATTTTAAAATATGCATGTTTTAAAATATATCTAAATTTTAAGAAAGATAAAATAAGGTAAAATAAAGAAAAGGCTTTAAGATAAAAACCAAGGAAGAAAGAAGAGAAATAAAAAGGTAAAAGCAACGGGGTTTTCTCGTTTCGAAATATCGACAAAAATCCCCTCTCGGGTCTGTCGAGTAATCCTACTTTGAGAAACTTCCTATTGTCTTATCTTAAAATCCCCAAAATTCTTTTTGATTTTTGTTTTAAAGTTTTTGCATTATTTTATTTTGTTTTATGTTTCTTTTTTGAAAAAGAATGATAATTTAAAATATGCATAATTATTAATTTTATTATTATTATTATTTTTTTTTGTTTTTTTTATTATTATTTATTATTATTATTTTTGTTTAAGTTTTTATAAATTTTTTTTTTGGTTTTATTTTTGAAATTAAATAAGAACAATAAAAAAGCGTAATTGGATAAATATGGGAGTGCCTCCCACGAGCGCTTTGTTTACCGTCTCGTAGCTTGACGCGTTGGCGGGGTACGATCTTTTTAGAGGTGGGGGAGGGGTATGGAATTTAACTTCCCTCCCAGTTGATCCCCCGCGTGGTAGAGTTTTAGTCGGTGACCGTTAACTTTTAAGTCGCCTTTTTCCGGGTGGGTGATAAGGACGGTCCCGTATGGCCAAACCTCTTTCACTTGAAAGGGGCCGGACCAACGGGATTTTAGTTTCCCCGGAAAAAGACAAAGACGCGAATTATATAGGAGGACGAGATCGCCCGGCGCAAATGATTTTGGAAATTTAATTTTTCGGTCGTGGTAAAATTTAGAGCGTTCCTTATAAAATTTATTACTCTCGTAAGCGTTCGCACGCCATTCATCGAGTTCGTTTAATTGGAATTTCCGGTTTTCGGCGGTTAAATTATGATCGAGATTTAAGAGTTTTAACGCCCAAAAAGCGCGGTGCTCTAATTCTACGGGCAAATGGCACGCCTTGTCGTAGACTAATCGATAAGGCGTACAACCGATTGCGGTCTTGTACGCCGTACGATATGCCCACAGCGCGTCGTCTAATTTAATCGCCCAATCCTTCCTATTAGTTGAAACGGTTTTTTCTAATATGCGTTTAATTTCTCGATTTACTACCTCCACTTGGCCGCTCGTTTGGGGGTGATAGGCGATGGCGAGTTTATGCTTGACGCCATATTTGGTTAATATTTTTGCAAACTGGGCGTTGCAAAAGTGCGTACCCCTATCACTAACTATCGCACGGGGCATACCGAAGTGAGAAAATAATTTTTTAAGAAATTTGACGACGACTCTCGCATCATTGGTGGGGAGAGCTTGCGCTTCCGCCCAACGAGATACGTATTCGACCGCCACTAAAATGTAGCGATTTGTATATGAAGGAGGTAGGGGGCCTATGAAATCTATGCCCCATAAATCGAAAATCTCGCATTCTAAATAAAATTTTTGGGGCATCTCGTCGCGACGAGAGATGTTACCCGACCGTTGACAGCTATCGCATGCGCTTACAAAAGTGTGAGCGTCTTTGAATAGAGCGGGCCAATAAAAGCCCGCCTCCAGCGCCTTCTGCGCGGTCCAGTTGGCTTGATAATGCCCCCCGGCCAGCCCTTCGTGGCAGTGCCGCAAAATTTGCGCACCCTCCTCGCTCGAAATGCATCTCCGCACGACTTGGTCCGCGCAGACGCGAAATAAGAAAGGGTCCTCCCAAAAGTAATTTTTCAAATCAGAAAAGAATTTCTTCTTTTGCTGTTTTGAAAAGTCTTTCGGGAGCACCCGCGTAACTAAATAGTTGGCGTAGTCTGCGAACCAAGGCGAGGGAGAAGTTTTTAAATTATTTAAAGCTAAAAGACGCTCCTCGGGAAATCGATCATCGATTTCTGGTTCGAAGAGCGCTTCCGCGATTGGGTGTTCTAAACGAGAAAGGTGGTCGGCCGCTAAATTTTCGGCCCCCTTCTTATCGCGGATCTCTAAATCAAATTCTTGTAATAGGAGGATCCATCGAAGAAGGCGGGGCTTAGCGTCCATTTTTTCTAATAAATATTTTAGGGCGGAGTGGTCGGTAAATACTATAATTTTTGAAAGCGTGACGTAGGGCCTAAACTTATCTATGGCGAAGACGACGGCAAGGAGTTCCTTTTCCGTTGTCGTGTAATTAGCCTGTGCGGCCGTGAGCGTGCGGGACGCGTAGTAGATAGGATGAAAATATTTATTAACGCGTTGGCCTAATACGGCCCCTACCGCTATATCACTCGCGTCGCACATAATCTCAAACGGAAGGGTCCAATTGGGCGCCACCAGAATGGGAGAATGGATAAGTTTATTTTTTATGGCATTGAATGCCAATACGCACGCGTTATCAAAAATAAATGGAGATTCCTTCTCCAGGAGGTGGGTTAGCGGTTTTGTTTTTTTGGAAAAGTTTTGAATAAACCGCCTATAGAAACCCGCGTGGCCAAGAAAACTACGAATTGATTTTATATTTGAGGGCGCAGGGAGTTTTTCAATTATTTCGACTTTGGCCTTGTCGACCTCCATCCCTCTTTCAGAAATTTGTGCCCGAGAACTAAGCCTTCTCGAACCATAAAATTACACTTTTCCCAGTTTAAAACCAGGTTCGTGTCTTCGCATCGTTGGAGGACTCGATCTAAATTTTGGAGGCAGTTTTGGAAGGAGCTTCCAAAAACCGAGAAGTCATCCATAAAGACTTCCATAATATCCTCTACGAGCTCTCCAAAGATCGCCATCATACATCGTTGAAATGTAGCTGGCGCGTTGCAGAGGCCGAATGGCATCCTTCGGTACGCGAAGGTACCGAAGGGGCACGTAAAGGTTGTTTTCTCCTGGTCTTCGGGGGAGATAGGAATTTGTAAAAATCCCGATAGACCATCGAGAAAATAATAATAAGGATGACCCGATAGTCGCTCCAAAATTTGATCGATAAATGGTAACAGAAAGTGGTCTTTGCGGGTGGCATCATTTAATTTTTGGTAATCGATGCACACCCTCCAACCCGTAACAGTACGAGTTGGAATTAATTCGTTATATTGATTTGCCACTACCGTTATACCGCCCTTTTTAGGCACGACATGAATGGGACTAACCCACGTGCTGTCGGATATAGGGTAGATAATCCCCGCATCCATTAATTTTATTACTTCAGCCTTAACGACCTCCCGCATATTTGGGTTTAGTCGCCGCTGAGGCTGGATGGTTTTGCGGGAATTATCTTCTAAGAAGATTTTGTGCGTGCAAAAAGAGGGATTTATCCCCCTAATATCGGAAATCTGCCATGCAATTGCATGGCGATGCGTGGACAAAACTTTAACTAATTCGGAAGTTTCCGAATCAGATAAAGAAGACGAAATAATAACCGGGAGTTTTAAGTCCGCGGCGATAAAAGCGTATTTTAGATGGTCGGGGAGTGGCTTAAGCTCCAAGACTGGGGGTTCTTCGTAAGAAGTTGTTATTTTTAAATTTTTAGAATTAAAAGATTCGAAAGGCGAATCTGGCGGTAGCTCGTCCAAAGGGGCGAGGTCCGCCAAATCCGGTTCGTCTAAATTTAAAGCGAGTAATTCATAAAGCGAAGAACACTCATCCTCGAACGCGGATTCTAAGTGAAAGCAAGAATCATCGTTCGATAAAGAATTTTGCATCGAGGGATTAATAAGAAGGGTAACTTCATCGTCCCCTACCCGAAGGAGGAGGCGACCGTTACTCACATCAATTAATGCGCGGGAGGTCGCGAGGAAAGGGCGACCGAGGATAATTGGCACCTCGGCGTCCTCCTCGATGTCGAGGATGACGAAGTCTACCGGAAAGATAAACTTGTCAACCTTGACCAGAACGTCCTCCACTACCCCGATAGGATATTTTATCGAGCGATCCGCGAGTTGGATGCTCATTTTCGTTGGGGTGGGAACTTCCAAATCGAGTTTTTTAAAGAGGGAGAAGGGCATCAAATTGATGCTCGCTCCCAGGTCCGCTAGGGCGTACTTTATTAATAAATTGCCGAATAGGCACGGGATGGAAAACCTTCCCGGGTCGTTTAGTTTTGGCGGCAATTTATTAAGTAGGACCGCCGAGCATTCCGCATTTAAGAAAACACGCGAAATACCCTCGAGCTTCTTTTTATTAGAAAGGAGCTCCTTAAGGTATTTCGCATATTTCGGCATTTGTGAGAGTGCCTCGCAGAAGGGGACGTTAATTTGAATTTGTTTAAATATTTGTAAAAACTTTTTGTATTGTTCGTCCTCCTTCTCTTTATTAAGTTTTGCGGGGTACGGAATTTGCGGGCTCGAGACGCCCGGCGCTAATGATTTTTCCGTATCTAATAAAATAAAAGACGAGGGTGCAGGGGTCGGAGGCGAAACAGTTACCTGATGCTCAACCCGCAATGGGGAGTCGACCTCCTTGCCGCTGCGAAGGGTAATGGCGTGGGCATTTTCACGCGGGTTCTGCTCCGAGTTCCCAGGTAGTGCTCCAAGTGGCCGCTCGGAGACCATTTTTGCAAGCTGGCCAACCTGCATTTCTAAATTTTTTAGCGATCCTGTTATATTTCGGATATTTGCGTCGTTGGAAGCCATGTATTTTGCAAAAATCTCCTCAAGCGGAGAAGGTTTTGGAGGAGGAGGCGCAAAACCCTGCTGAAATCCTTGGGGATATCCATACGGAAATCCTTGCGGGATCGCAGGTGGAGGGCGTTGCGCATTATTAGGGTTACTCCAGGAGAAGTTCGGGTGGCTCCTCCAACCCGGGTTATAGTTATTACTATATGGGTTGAAGGGCTCCCGCACTTGATTGCCCACGTAATCCACCAATTCCTCGCTTAAATTATTGTTATTATTAATATTATTATTAAGATTATTATTATTAAGATTATTAAAATTATTATTATTATTTGGATTATAAAAATTATTATTATTATTATTAGGATTATTAGCCCAAGCGGGAGTGGAGGAGGAAGCAGTCATCTCCGCCACTTGCTTACTTAGCCGCTCTACCTGCGAGGCTAAGTGAGTAGTGGCATCCATTTCGAAAATACCAGCCGGTTTAGGAGGACGCGACCTTGGCACATTCCATTGGTACGCGTTCATGGCCATTTCTTCGATCAGAGCTTGAGCGGCCTCCGGGGTTTTGTTGTTTAACGTTCCCCCGGCGGCTGCGTCGATCATCTGTCTCGTTGAGAAATTCAAGCCGTTATAGAATGTTTGTACCTGAAGCCAAGTTGGTAGCGCGTGATGAGGACACCTACGCAAATATTCTTTAAAACGTTCCCAAGTCTCGTAGAGAGACTCGGAATCGAATTGAATGAAGGATGCGATATCGGTGCGTAATTTAGCGGTTTTTGACGGAGGAAAATATTTTGTTAGGAAATTCTCCGTCAATTCAGCCCACGTGGTTATGGACCCTCTCGGAAGAGAAGTCAACCACGATTTCGCCTTTGTCCGCAGGGAAAAGGAAAATAAGTGCAAGCGAATGGCGTCATCGCTGACGCCATTAATCTTGAAGGTGTCGCAAATTTCTAAAAAATTATTAAGGTGTTGGTTTGGGTCCTCATCTGGCAAACCGTCGAACTGAATCGACTGTTGTACCATTTGAATTATACTGGATTTGATTTCGAAATTATTATTAGCTACCGCGGGGCGGGTGACGCTCGATCCTGTATCCTCTAAATTTGGCCTAGCATAATAGGCCATGGTCCTCGGTGGGGCCGCATTTAGATTAGGATCGCCCATCACGCCTATATGTATATCGCCGACGGATTCTTCGGGAGCTATTTGTAGATTTTGATTACGAGATCGGCGGCGCTCGAGAAGCGTGCGCTCGATTTCGGGATCAAAAGGTAAAATTGGATTATCCGAAGATTCTCCTCGGGTCATACACTATTCTTTAATTAATTTTTTGAAGAGTTTTTTTTTTCTTTTATAGATTTTTTTTGATGTTTTTGTTTTAGAAATATTTTTACAAAGATGAAAAAGAAAGGAAAATAAGTAAAAGAGAATAATATATTTTTTGGGTTTTTCTTTACTTAAGTAAAATATATAAATATATATTTTTTTTTTTTTTGGTTTGATTTTTTTTTTGTGGGGCTTTTATATGAAAATATATGTAGCTATATTCGAAAATATATGTAAAAAAGGAAAATTGAAAAATATATGTATATATATATTTTTTTATTTTTCTTTACTTAGATAGTATATTTTTTTAGTTTTTGGTTTTTTAGATAGAAAACGAGATGAAATATAAGATAAAATTAATAGTGTTTCCTATTTCAAAATAACGACACAAGTCCCCGGCAACGGCGCCAAAAACTTGATACGTATTTTGTCTCTCTTTGAAAGAGAGAAGAAAGAGAAGAAAGCTCTTTCTTTCTTTTCGATTCAACCTTGGGCGGACGTTTTCGAAGAGTCCCGCGAGTAATTCTACTTTGAGGCATTACCCGTTATCCTATCGAAGGATAGAAGTAACGGACTCTTTCTCTTTCGAAATATCGAGGATTACTCCTCGGCCGCGTCCTCTGAAGGCTAAATGAAAAGATTGAAAAAGGGCTTTATGTTGAAATTAAAATTGAAAGCTTTTTGAAAATATTGTTGCAACAATTTTTTGAGTAGTTGCAACAATTCTTTAAGAGCGTTTTAAAACTTCTTTTACCTTGAGCTAGTTGCAACAACCAAAGAGGTGTTGCAACAAATTTTTTAGTGTTTTTTTAAAAGAGAGTTTTAAAAAGTGCTTTAGAGAGAAAGCTTTTGGGTTTATGTAATTATCCGGACTAAAATCAATAAAGGCAAGTGGACCTTATCGATAGTAGTATAGGATATTTCTTTTGAAATATCAAGGTCGTATTTTTCCAAGGTCGTATCGATTATTTCTACTTCTTAGGAACACGCTATTATTTTATCGAGAAGAGTTTGAAATTGATTTTTATGATTTTATAGAAAAGCTAGTGACGAAAATGATAACTATCGCGGGCTTGGTGTGCGTTTAGCAAAAACCAAGAAAAGCGATGAAAAGAAAAAGAACGAAAATGTTGATTTAAAAAGTAGTTTTGCTTAGAATTTTTTAGGGTTTTATAAAACGATAATGATAACTACGGCGATAATAAGCGATTGAGCGGGTAGCGGAATTAAGCAAAAAGCAAATATATATAAAAATAAAAGACGCACTAATTGAAAACGCACACACTCTACAGAATTAAAATGAAAGCTGTAAATTGCAGAAATTAAAGAAATGCGATCCCTACCCAAATAGGTAGAGGGGAAATAAATGCGTGAGCAAGTCCTATCCAAACGGATAGGCGGGAAATAAATGCGTGAGCAAGTCCTATCCAAACGGATAGGCGGGAAATAAATGCGTGACGGAAATGGAAACAATTCGATTACAAAAAAGGCGCAAACTTTATACTCATACACACACCCACTCTACGTTAATGAAATCTAATTAAAATAAAACAAATCTAAACTCATACACTCACACACACAACAATAATGAAACTAAGTTAAAAAGAAAAGAAAATCTACTCTCATACACACACACACACTTACAAAAAAGCAAAAAGAAAGTAAAAAGAACAAATGAAAACAAAACAAAACAAAAAACTAATTAACCTCCTACACTCACACACACTAATATGAAATCATCTAAAAATTACAACAAAACTAAAAACAAGAAAATTACACTCATACACGCACACACCCAAATTAAAATGACAACTTAACAAAAATTACAAAATTTCATAAAACTAAAAATAAAAAGAAAAAGAACAAAAAGAGAACACACACACACTAAAACAAAGAGAGACAATAATTACAAAACAAGCTTAATTTATTTCCATCAAAAAAAGGGGTTACAAAACTAGAGAGAGAAAGTGCAAAATTACAAAAATTACAAAACACCAAAAATCAGCAAAATGGAACAAAACCTTAAGAGAAGCTCCCAAAATTTTGAACCCTTGCACTCAGCTGAATCTGGCTATTTATAGAAAAAATTTTGGAATTACACGCCCTCGGACACGGGCGTGTCTGAGGGCGTGACACGGCTTGGGGTGCGAATAGCCAGAACAGCTGGATCCATGCGGGCATCTGGAAGGCTTGACCGGAAACTTGGAAGTACACGGGCGTGTTCCAGGGAACACGGGCGTGTTCGATGTCGGCATTGTGCTTTCGGCTGCTGGGCGTGACGGGCGGCGTGTCCTTTGTTTTTCTGGAAGGAATTGAGGGTCACGGGCGTGTCTGAAATGTCACGGCCGTGACTTTGATTTTTTTGGATGAAATGCTTCAAGTGGCTGGAATCTGGGATGGATATCCAACAAGGGCGTGACCAAGTACACGGCCTCGGTCACGGGCGTGACCGAGGGCGTGACTTGATGTTTGAGTTAGAAAAAGAACAGAGAAAAGAAAATGTTAGGGATTAGTGAACACGCCCTTTGACACGGGCGTGACCTAGGGCGTGACTTAACAAAATTACAGAAACTTTACAAAATGAAAATAAAACTAAGTTAAAAACAAAAATAACAAAAACAAACATTTTATTCATTAATTTACATATATTATTTAGAAATCTAATTAAAATTATACTAAAATTATATAGAAAAATGCGTATATTTACTATTCATCATCTGCACTTGATTGGTCAGATGCTCATATGTCTCTGTTCTTATAAGAGACCGGGCGGTCTGCCGGGTTGTTCTTGGCAAGCTGTCTTACTTGGACAGTTTTGCTTAAGTGTAATAAGGTCTTATGGAGACCGCGTGGTCTGGTTATGGAGACCTCACGTTTCAATAATAAAGGTGATTGTATCCCTCGTGGGCAGTGACGACATACGTTCGTTTGCCTATAAATAGGGGTGCAGGGACAGTCATTCATATACAAGAATTGTAAGAACTAAATTTGGTTTGATTACGCATGTCTCTTGTTTGAGGTCACGCAGGTTGGGTTGTTGACCGATTTATTGTGTTCGTAGGTTAGCGGGCAGCGGTCTACCATCAACATTCTCCTTTATTTCCATCTTTGAATAAACCAGCTTGCCAGTGGTCTGTCTAGGCGGTCTGTATTTGTGGTTCTTGATCTGCTTGTAGCAGTGAGCAGTTCTTCTTCTCCTATTCGCGGGTTACTTCTGTGATCTTGAGACCGTGCGGCCTGGGTGATCAAGAAGTGCGGATAGGGTGTTTGTTTTCAGCAATTCAAAAGAAGCAGATTGTGCGGTCTATGATTGGCGGTCTGACAGAGTACAGGTCAGCGACCTGTTCTATTCGTGCGGTCTCAGGGAATCCCTCAGTCTTGCTGAGTTCGAGCGGTTTATGCGATCTCAACTTTCTAGCGCCAGAAACTTGTTCTGTTGCTTTGTCTTCTCATCTAGTTTTATCTTATAAATCATGTCTGGCCATATATGCAACGCATTGTAATTAGATAGTCAATTTGAATAAGATCTTCTTGTCCTTCATTGTCACTGGTTAACTGGTTTGAATTGAATTGAAGTCTTCCGTCGTATTTTCTTCGATCCGACTCCAAAATTTTAACATGGTATCGGAGTTAGGTTCGAAGTAGTGATCAACCATAGAATCTTGCATCAGTCTCTGAAAGATTGTTAACCAGTGTGATAGCAATGGAAGGAGGTTATACAAGAGGTCTTGGAATTGAGCTCCGTACGCAGTCTATCTTCAAGAAGTGGAAGCCGTGCATGGAGAACTATCTTCTTGGCAAAGATTTATAGGAGGTAGTCGGAGGAGATGCGAGACAAACAGTTGTAGCTTCTGAAGGGAATGCTGAGCAGGTGAAGGCTTGGAAGAGAACAAATGCTAAGGCAGAGTTTACTCTCAAGCGTGCAATCATTCCGGAGCTATTTGACCACATAATTGGATATAGGTCAGCTGCTGAGACTTAGACAGCCTTAGATGGCTTGTTCAACAAGAAGAAGGTAGCTCGACTATAGTTTCTTGAAAATGAGTTGGCGAAAGCAACTCAGGGGATTTGTCCATTTCATCTTTCTTTTTAAAGATAAAGAACCTATGCGCAGAGATATCAACTTTGGACCAGGATGAACCTATTTCATAAGCAAGGTTGAAGAGGCACATAATATGTGACTTGTGGAGGGAGTATGTGGCCTTTGTCACTTCTGTGCAAGGTTGGGCAACTCAGCCATCGTTGCTAGAGCTGGAAAACTTGCTGGCTTCGCAAGAGAGCTTGGAAAAGCAAATGGCTGGGATATCAGTCTCTGGAGGAGAAGGTGAGGTTCTCTATTCTGGCAAGAAGAAGAGATGGGACTGTGAAATTTTCCGTAGATCTAGGAGTGAGCAGGAATTGTATAACTAAAAGTTCAAGCCAAACAACCAGAAGCACATGAAGCAAACACAATCTTTATTGATAAGCAAAATTCTTCATTACAGGGCGAGGTATACATGGCGAGACATGATTTCGCCAGTACACAAAACAGAAGAGAAAAGCAGCAGAAAGGAAAACCAGCTGTCTGACTAACTGAGATCGCCTGACCGTTCGACCTGACAGTCCGCCCGGCTAGAAAACCGGATCGCCTGAACTGCATACCTGCGCCTTGAACAACACCAACTGAGAACCACGCGAACTCCTGGACTCCACTGATCCTCCTGAACTCCAGCAACCCGCACTGCAAGCTATGAGACCGCCCGAACACCTTCAGAAGAGGAGGTGATCACTGCTACCCGCACAATCCGCAGAAGCTGCACAAAACAAGTTCGATCAGCTAGCCGGCCGATTACAAAAAACAGACCGCAAGAACAGAACGCGAGCTCAGCTTACACTTGGTGCGATTTTTTTTGCTGCTACAGTGGCTCCTATTTATAGGCGTGAGACCTGATCCAGTCACCACCCTATGAGATAGGATCACCACCCCTTGATCGCGCGACCAGACCGGTCAACCCGCGCGATCAGCAAAAGATCCTCCTGCTTAGTGAGCTCGCTGACTTCAACAGAAGCCGTGCGATCATGACAACTCGCCCGGTCATGTCGCTCACCACTTGTGTTCTCCACCCGACCTCCTCCAGAGACTGCGAACACACCAGACTGACTAGGGCACAACCTGCCAAGTCGATCAAACACCTGTGACCGCATATACCAGCTGATCACCGAAGGAACAGCCATGCGAACACAACCCGGAGACCGCGCGACTAAGAAGACCTTAGTCCGCACGGACCACAAAGAACCCGGACAGCCTCCAGACCGGCTGCCCGCACCACGCGTTCACAAGCACCAGACCGCGCGCCGCCCTTTCCAGGCAGAAACCTGCTCCGCCACGCGGTCACACGACCAGACGGCGCGGCCACACCTCGGCACCCTTGGACAGAAGAATGGCGGTCACACCGAGAAGCCCGCGGCTAGACCAGAGAGGTCAGACCGCCAGAGGAGACCGCAAAGACCGAGCGGTCAGACCAGACAGCGCGGTCTCCCCCCTAGACCGCCAACTTCACAAACTTCCACTTCAACATTTTCAACACTCTCCCTTGAAGTGGGAAGTTGAAAACAGCCCAAGTAAACTCCTTAGCTGAGTAAACAGCCCGTTCGCTAGCGCCTTTGTGAAGATGTCAGCAATGTTGTCCTGACTCCGAACATGCTCGACCAAAAGAGACCCCTCCAGCACCTTCTCACGAATGAAATGATGCTCGATCTCGATATGTTTGGTCTTCGCATGACAAACTAGATTAGTAACCAGTTTGAGAGCACTCTCATTGTCGCCGCGGAGTAGAGTCGGACCCCGAACCTCCTTATGGATGTCTCCAACCAACCTCCTAAGCCAGATGGCTTCTTGAGCTGCCAAGGCCGAAGCCTTGTATTCCGCTTTCGTGGTTGAGACAGACATGAAATCCTGCTTCTTACTGCACCATGATATAGCTGTGGGGCCCGCCATGAAGACGTATCCAAACGTCGACTTCCGATCATCCGAATCTCCCCTGTAATCGGCATCCATATACCCATGCACCTCGAAGCCCGCATCCCTTCTGTAAAGAAGACTCATATCCAAAGTTGCCTTGACATACATCAATATATTCTTGGCCACTAGAAGATGAGGCATCCGTGGTTCTGCCATATAACGGCTCACCCTGCCAACTGCATACGCAATATCAGGCCTGGTGATCGTCAGATAGATCAAGCTCCCAACCAGAGCCCGGAACACCAACGGATCTTCTAGAATCCTCCCCTCATCCTTGCGAAGTTTCATGCCCTTCTCCAGAGGTGTGGAAATGCACTTCCCTTCCTTCATGCCAAGTCGCTCCATTATTCGCTCCACATATCCATCCTGGGACACCAGCACTCCACTTTCCTTCCTCTGCACCTCGAGTCCAAGGAATTGGTGAAGCTCACCTAAGTCCTTCATCTCAAACTAGATAGATAGCTCATCCTGAAGCCTTGCTACTTCCTCCTTCGAATTCCCCGTCACGATCATATCGTCGACGTAAAGCAGCACGATGACTTGAAGCTCCCCGCTCTTCTTGACGAACAAGCTTGAGTCTGAGTCTGAAGCACCAAACCCGCAGAATAATAGATACTCTGCAATCTTTCCATACAACGCCCTCGGTGCTTGCTTCAACCCATACAGGGCCTTCTTCAACTTGCAGACATGCTCCGGAAAATCTTCAGATATGAAGCCTTGCGGTTGGACCATGAAGATGTCCTTGTCAATCTCGCCGTACAAGAACGCATTCTTTATGTCGAGCTGCCAAATCTCCCACCCCCAACACGCCGCCAAGGAAATCACAACCCGTACTGAAGTCATTTTTGCCACAGGACTGAATGTCTCTTCAAAGTCTTCACCGTATTGCTGCGAGAATCCCCAAGCTACAAGGCGAGCCTTGTATTGCTCGATACTACCGTCAGCCTTCTTCTTGAGCTTGTAGACCCACTTGCATGTTACAGGGGTGATACCCTTGGGCTTTGGCACCAGAGACCAAGTCTCATTCTTTTCAAGAGCACTCATCTCTTCCTGCATAGCTGAACCCCACTGTTCCACGCCTTTGGCTTTTTCAAAGCTCGACATCTCCCTCTCATCCAAGGGACCAGCGAAGAAACACGAGACAAAGCTCACAATGTTTCCTCCTTTATAGCGATCAGGGGCAATGATTGTTCACTTCGATCTCCGCAACGCCTTCCCCTGACTCACAGTATCTTCAACTGCTTCTTCTCTAGCTCCCCTTCCAGACATACTCGGAGCATCGCTCCCCCTGCTTCCTGATCCAGAAGCCTCCGCCTCAGAACTAGATATTGATGGACCACCTGGTGACACAGGCAGCTCCACCTGAAGATTTTCCACAACTTTCTTCGGCTCCTCCACCCTGCTTTCTGGTATCTCAACACCAGAACTTCCCTTGTAAGACGTCACCTCGTCGAACACGACGTAGCGAGATAGAACAAATCTCCGCATCTTCGGGTCCATGCACTTCCAGCCCTTCTTTTGATCATCATAACCCACGAAGACTAGCTTCCTTGCTTTCGCATCTAGCTTCGTCCGAAGCGCATCTCGAACATGCACATAGCAGGTGGAACCAAACACCTAAAGGTGCGCCACACTTGGCTTTTCCTTGAACATCAATTCATGCGGGGTCTTCATATAAATGGGACTTAGAGGCATTCGGTTGATGACGTAGGCAGCACAAGACATTCCCTCCGTCCAGAAGGACTTTGGGATACTCTTGGCATGCAGCCAACACTTGCAGGTCTCCGTCAGATGACAGATCTTCCGCTCTGCAACTCCGTTTCGCTGTGGAGTATGCGCACATGTAAGCTTCCTCCGGATGCCTGCCTTCCTACAAAAAGTAGAGAACTCACCAGAGGTGAACTCCCCTCCGTTGTCAGTCCTCAGCTTCTAAACCCGCAGGCCAAGCCGACCCTCCACAAGCTCCTTGAACTCCACGAACTTGGCAAATGCCTCCGCCTTCTCCTTCAAGAAATATACCCAGACATATCTGGTGTAATCATCGATCAGCACCAGCATATATCTGCTGCCTCCGAGGCTTGGGGTAGCAGTCGGTCCCATCAAGTCACCGTGAATGCACTCCAACGGCACACTACACCTTGTCTGCGACTTGTCAAATGGTAGTCGATGAGACTTGCCGAACTGACATCCCGCGCACACATGACCGTCTCCTTAGGAAGATAGACTAGGCAGGCCTTTGACCAGACCTTTCACCGCCATAGCCTTCAGCTTGTCCATCCCTACATGCCCCAACCTCTCGTGCCATATGACAACACTATCATTCATCCTCATCTTGTCAACATAAGAACTTGTCGATAAAACAAACAAGTCTTTAGCTCTCCTCTCCACATGAACGACCTCCGCCTTCACTGCTTCCACATTCCGACGAAACCTCACTTCTGTTGGGCCAAACAGAATGTGATACCCAGCATCTACAGCATTGGTCACGGAGAAGAGGTTTTCCTCATACCAGGCACATGATAGACACACTTCAACGTAAGCGGCCCTCTATCACTGCCCAAGGAAACAACCCCCACCTTCTCGAAAGCATGCACGGTATTATCTGTAGTAATAATGGCATCATTACCTGAGTACGGCTGAGCTGAAGAAAGCTTCGACTCGTCCCCGGTGAGGTGATGACCACACCGTGAGTCCACGATCCAGTCCTCCTGATAGTGGATAGGAACCATAGCTCCAACAGAAGTCGAGAAGGCTCCTCCCCATCCTCCATCAGTCTGTCTGACCTCAGCTTCCTCCTTTCCTGCAGCAGCATGCCCCGGCTGAAGATTCACCCGGTAATCCTTCCTGATGTGACCAACCTTTCCGCACCTGAAGCACTTGGGACCTTCTCTCTTCTTCTTCCCTTCAGCCTTAGGAGCATAGCCCCTCTCCTGCTGTCCAGAAGTTGAAGGCACATTTGCTCCTCCAGTGGTCTTCTTCTTATCCCACTTCTTCTTCTTTCCCGTGAAGAGAACTTCGCCATCTCCCCCAGACACTGACACCCCCGCCATCTGCCTTGCCAGACTCTCCTGCGATGCAAGCTGATTTTCCAGCTCCAGCAGAGATGGCTGATTTGCTCAACCCTGCACCGACGTCACAAAGGCAACATATTCCTTCCGCAAGCCACGGATGATGTGGCTCTTCAGTTTTGCCTCAGAAATTGGCTCATCAGGATCCAGCGCTGAAATCTCGGCACACAAGTTCTTCATCTTCAAGAAGAACGTAGAGATAGAAAGGTCACCTTGAGCCGATCTGGCCAGCTCATTCTCCAGGAATTGAAGTCTTGACACATTCTTCTTGTTAAATAGCCCATCCAGGGCTCTCCAGATCTCTGCAGCTGATCCACACCCCAAGATGTTATCAAACAGGTCAGGTGATATTGCCCTCTTCAGGGCAAACTCTGCTTTGGCATTTATCCGCCTCCAGTTCCTCACCTCATGACAGTTATCCCCAAGAAGGATAACTTCCTCCGTGCTCTCTCCTCCAACAACCTCCCATAGGTCCTCACCCAGAAGATAACTCTGCATACAAGACCTCCACTTCTTAAAGTTGGTCGAGTTGAGCATCTCAATTCCAAGACCCCTTGCTTCCATGGCTCTACCACTAGTTCCTTCTTCACAAAGGCGATGGCAACTTTTAGTTATACACTGCTCTATCCACTCCAACCTACCTCTGATACCATGTGAAATTTTTCGTAGATCTAGGAGTGAGCAGGAATTGTATAACTAAAAGTTCAAGCCAAACAACCAGAAGCACATGAAGCAAACACAATCTTTATAGATAAGCAAAATTCTTCATTACAGGGCGAGGTATACATGGCGAGACATGATTTTGCCAGTACACAAAACAGAAGAAAAAAGCAGCAGAAAGGAAAACCAGTGGTCTGACTAACTGAGATCGCCTGACCGCTCGACCTGACAGTCCGCTCAGCTAGAAAATCAGATCGCCCGAACTGCCTACCTGTGCTTTGAACAACACCAACTGAGAACCACGCGAACTCTCGGACTCCACTGATCCTCCCGAACTCCAGCAAACCGCACTACAAGCCGCGAGACCGCCCGAACACCTTCAGAAGAGGAGGTGACTGTTGCTACCCGCACAATCCGCAGAAGCTGCACAAAATAAGTTCAATCAGCTAGCCGGCCGGTTACAAAAAATAAACCGCAAGAACAGAACGCGAGCTCAGCTTACACTTGGTGTGATTTTTTTGCTGCTACAGTGGCTCCTATTTATAGGCGTGAGACCTGATCCAGTCACCACCCTATGAGATAGGATCACCACCCCTTGATCACGCGACCAGACAGGTCAACCCGCGCGATCAGCAAAAGATCCTCCTGCTTAGTGAGCTCGCCAACTTCAATAGAAGTCGCGCGATCATGACAACTCGCCCGGTCATGTCGCTCATCACCTGTGTTCGCCACCCGACCTCCTCCAGAGACCGCAAACACACCAGACCGACTAGGGCACAACCTGCCAAGTTGATCAAACACCTGTGACCGCATATACCAGCTGATCACCGAAGGACCAGCAATGCGAACACAACCCGAAGACCGCGCGACTAAGATGACCTTAGTCCGCGCAAACCACAAAGAACCCAGATAGCCTCCAGACCGGCTGCCCACACCACGCGGTCACAAGCACCAGACCGCGCGCCGCCCTTACCAGGAAGAAACCTGCTCCGCCACGCGGTAACACGACCAGACCGCGCGGCCACACCTTGGCACCCTTGGACAGAAGAATGGAGGTCATGCCGAGAAGCCCGCGGATAGACCAGAGAGGTCAGACCGCCAGAGGAGACCGCAAAGACCGAGCGGTCAGACCAAACTGCGCGGTCTCCCCCCCAGACCGCCAACTTCATAACCTTCCACTTCAACATTTTCAACAAGGACAAGAAGAAGAAGTCATATGTTAGCGATGGACCTTCAACATCATATCAGCAAAAGAGGAGCAATGCTCTTAAGCATGATGGAAAGAAGAAGGAAGGACCAAGGTGCTACAGGTGCAATCAGCTTGGTCATTTCAAGAGAGATTGTAGAGTCAATCTTCAGCCAGGGCATGCTGCAGGAAAAGAAGAAGCTGCTTCCAATGCAGGTGATAGATGGGGGTGAGGGAGCCTTCCTTACTAGCACTTGTGTTTGGTATTTGGCTTCTATCAACTATCAAGATGTTTGGATTGTGGACCCGGGTTGTGGTCATCACCTCATCAGAGATGAGTCGAAGTTTTCTTTTTTGCAGACATACTCAGGTAATGATGCTATCATTACTGCTGATGATATTGTACATGCAGTTGAGAAGGAGGGTGTAGTTTCTTTAAACGGAGATAGAGGTCCACTCATGTTGAAGAGTGTCTATCATGTTTCGGGGATGAAGAAAAACCTCTTCTCAGTGACCAATGTTGTTGATGCTAGCTATCACGTTCTGTTTGGTCCAACAGAAGTGAAGTTTCTTCAAAATGTGTCAGTAGTGAAGGCTGAAGTCACTCATGTTGGAAGACGGGTGAAGGACTTGTTTATGTTATCTACAAGTTCCTATGTTGATAAGATGAGGACTAATGATAGCGCTGCTATCTGCCACGAAATACATGGACATGTTGGGATGGATAAGCTGAAAGCTATGGCAGGAAGAGGCCTTGTGAGAGGTCTGCATAGCTTGTCATCTTTTGGTGAAGGTTACATTTGTGCAGGTTGTCAATATCACAAGTCTCATTATCTTTCATTCGGCAAATCACAAATCAGATGCAAAGCACCATTGGAGTGTATTCATAGTGATCTATTTGGACCTACCACAACTGTCAGTCTTGGAGGTAGCAGATATATGCTAGTCTTGATTGATGACTTCACTAGATATACTTGAGTAAATTTTCTGAATGAGAAGTCGGAAGCCTTTGAAAAATTTGTGGAATTCATGGAGCTAATGGAAGGTCGGCTTAACCTGCGGATCAAGAAGTTCAGAACCGACAATGGAGGAGAGTTCATCTCAAATGCGTTCTTCAACTTCTGCAAGAAGCATGGCATGTGGAGAGAGATCTCTTCTGCTCACACTCCACAACAGAACGATGCTGGCTTCATGCCAAGAGTATTCCAAAGTCGTTCTGGGTAGAGGGAATGTTTTGTGCAACTTATGTCATCAATCAGATGCCTCTTAGTCCAATCAACATGAAGACCCCTCATGAGTTGATGTTTAAGATAAATCCTACGGTGGAACACTTTCAAATGTTCGGATCTACCTGCTATGTGCATATTCCTGATGCCCTTAGAATGAAGCTAGATGTGAAAGTAAGGAAGCTAGTCTTCGTTGGTTATGATGACCGGAAGAAGGGTTGGAGATGCGTGGATCCAGAGACACGGAGAGTTGTGGTCTCAAGGGATGTGGTATTTGATGAGTTGACATCATACCAGGGTATCTCTTCTGTTGAGTTACAAGGAAGCAGGTCAGATGGTGGACTTAAAGAAGCTACTAAGGAGGTTATGGTGGAGCTATCTATTTCTCTAGGTGCTCCAATTGCTTCTAGCTCTGGATCAGATGCTTCAGGTTCTGTAAATAGGGGGAGTGATGCTACAAGTATGCCTGAAATGAGAGCTAGTCTAGAACAGGTAGCTGAAGAGGTGGTTCAGAGTATAGATCTGAGGAGGTCTAAGAGGACTATCATTCCACTAGATAGGTATACAGGGGGAAATTTGGTGAGCTTCATCTTATGTTTCTTCACAGGTCCCCTAGATGAGAGAGAGCCATCTTGTTTTTAAAATGCCGTTGGAGTCAAGGAGTGGGAAGAGGCCATGGATGAAGAGATGACTGCTCTCAGAAAGAATGAGACTTGGGACATGGTGCCTAAGGTTGAGGGTTTTACTCCAATGACTTACAAGTGGGTTTTCAAGTTGAAGAAGAAGGCTGATGGCAGCATCGAGCAGTACAAGACTTTACTTGTAGCTTGAGGGTTCTCTCAGAAGTATGGGGAGGATTATGAAGAAACCTTCAGGCCTGTTGCCTAGATGACTTCAGTTCGGGTGGTGATCGCATTTGCAGCTTGCCAAGGGTAGAAGATATAGCAACTCGATGTGAAGAATGCTTTTCTTTACAGTGAGATAGACAAAGACATCTTCATGGATCAGCCATCTATTATGTTTCTGAAGATCATCCAAGACATGTGTGTAAGCTCAAAAAGGCTCTTTACGGCTTGAAGCAGGCGCCTTAGGCGTGGTATGGAAAGATAGCAGAATACCTCCAGTTCTGCGGTTACTTTGCTTCTGACTCTGATTCAAGCATGTTCGTAAAGAAGACGGGGGAGCTTCAGGTCTTGGCGTTGTTATATGTTGATGATATGATCGTCATGGGAAATTCTGAATGGAGGTAGCTAGACTTCGAGCAGAGTTAAGTATCAGATTTGAGATGAAGGACTTAGGTGAGCTCCACCATTTCCTTGGACTCGAAGTGGAGAGGAAAGAGGGTGGTATGATTGTATCCCAGAAAGGTTATGCAGAATGAATTGTGAAGCGATTCGGCATGGAAGGTGGGAAGAGAAGCTCTACTCCACTGGAGGTTGGTATGATACTTCGACATGATGAGGGTAAGGTTCTTTCTGATCCTTTGGTGTTCCGGGCTTTGGTCGGAAGTCTGATATACTTGACAATCACAAGGCCAGATATCTCATATGCAATTAGTCAAATGAGATAGCTTATGGCGGAGCCTCAAAAACCTCATCTTATGGTGGCTAGGAGCATTCTAAAGTACGTAAAGTCCACCTCTGATTTGGGTATCTTCTATGGGAAGGACTCGGGATTTTTCTTGCATGGATACATGGATGCTGATTATGGAGGAGATTCAGATGATCGGAGATCGACTTTTGTATATGTCTTTAAGACAGGCTCTACAACTATATCATGGTGCAGCAAGAAGCAGGATTCTGTGTCTGTCTCTGCCACGGAAGCGGAGTACAAAGCTTTGGCTTTGGCAGCTCAGGAAGCCATCTGGATTGGGAGGCTTGTGGAGGACATTTGTAGGGAGGTGCGAGGTCCTACTCTGCTACAAGGTGACAATGAGAGTGCTCTCAAATTGGTGAACAATCCAATTTGTCATGCTCGAACTAAGCACATAGAGATTCAACATCATTTCATTCGTGAGAAGCTGTTGGAGGGATCTCTTATGGTTAAGCATGTACAGAGCAAGGATAATGTCGCAAACATCTTTACGAAGCCATTCTCAAGGTGGCCATTTGATCGGTTGAGGAGTCTACTTTGGCTGACTTCCACTTCCCACTTCAAGGGGGAGTGTTAATTTTTTTGAAGTGGATGTGTGTGTCCGGGCGGTCTAACTATGGAGACCGCAGAGACCGCACAATTTCTAGTATGGTGATCTGGCTGTAAGAGATCGCGTGTCTCTGGTGTTGGCGAACTGTTGTGGTTTGTTTGTTGTGCCCAAGTGTTCCTATTCTGTTTGAGAGCGGGCGGTCTGGTACTTTGGTCTGAATGAGATCGCTCTAGCGGTCAGCTATGGTTCTGATCTTATAAGAAACTGGGCGGGTTGTATGAGCTCAATTCTATTGGTCTGCACTTGATTGGTCAGATGCTCATATGTCTCTGTTCTTATAAGAGACCGGGCTGTCTGCCGGGCTGTTCCTGGCAAGTTGTCTTACTTGGACATTTGTGTTTAAGTGTAAGAAGGTCTTATGGAGACCGCGCGGTCTGGTTCTGGAGACCGCGTGTTTCAATAAGGAAGGTGATTGTATCCCTCGTGGGCGGTGATGACATCCGTTCGTTTTACTATAAATAGGGGTGCATGGCCAGTCATTCGTATGAAAGAATTGTAAGAACTAAAGTTGGTTTGATTATGTCGGTCTCTTGTTTGAGGTCGCACGGGTTGGGTTGTTGATCGGTTTATTGTGTTCGCAGGTTAGCGGGCAGCGGTCTACCGTCAACATTCTCCTTTCTTTCCAGCTTTGAATAAACCAGCTTGCCAATGCTCTGTATGGGCGGTCTATGTTTGTGGTTCTTGATCTTCTTGCAGCAGTGAGCAGTTCTTCTTCTCCTATTTGCGGGTTACTTATGTGATCTTGAGACCGTGCGGTCTGGGCGATCAAGAAGTGCGGACAGGGTGTTTGTTTTCAGCAGTTCAATAAAATCAGATTGTTCAGTCTGTGATTGGCAGTCTGGCCGAGTACAGGTCAGCGACCTATTCTGTTCGTGCTGTCTCAGGGAAGCCGGCGGTCTTGCTGAGTTTGAGCGGTTTGTGCGGCCTCAGCTTTCTAGCCGTCAGAAACTTGTTTCGTTGCTTTGTCTTCTCATCTAGTTTTCTCTTATAAATCATGTCTCGACATGTATGCAACGCATTGTAATAAGATAGTCAATTTGAATAAGATCTTCTTGTCCTTCATTGTCACTGGTTAACTGGTTTGAATTGAATTGAAGTCTTCCGTCGTATTGTCTTCGATCCTATTCTAAAATTTTAACAGCGCGTGCAATTTCACTTCTAGAAGCTGCTTTGACACCTTTTAACAAGCTAACTATTAATCTTTATCGATGGTGCTTTGAATACAACCCTAAGTTGCGACGAATCATCTTCTTTTAAGCAACATATGTAACGCCCCGGCCCTCCCCCTTAGGGGCCACGTAGGCACGCTACCGGGCTGCTCAATTGCTGTTGAGGAGTGGTTGGAAAACTCCTTATCAAGGAGGTTGCGGTATCAAGACCCGGCCTTAACAATGCGCCGTTGCTGAGAAATAGTGGCGCGGAGAGGCTTTGGGGTGCTTGGGTTGCAGCCCGGTAGCGTGCCTACGTGGCCATTAAGGAGGAGGGTCGGGGCATTACAATAAAAAGTGCACTTTTTTTGTAACGACCCAGGCCCGACTCCAATCGGGACAACGTCCACCGAGAGCTCCATCGGGACCCAGCTGGCGACGTTATCGGGCTGCAGCCCAAGCACCCCAAAGCCTCTCCGCGCCGTTATTTCTCAGCAACGGTGCATTGTTAAGGTCGGGTCTTGAACCAGCAACCTCCTTGATAAGGAGTTTTCAAACCACTCCTCATCATCAATTGAGCAGCTCAATAGGTGATGAGAAGTGAAAGAACAATATAGTTAAGCATGCTCGGGATGGAGTAGTACCGGGATGGGTGACCTCCTGGGAAGGCCCCGTAGAGGCGCTTAACTGGATCACTTCTCACCAAAGGGAGGTTGTGGACACCAACAACCCGCCTGTGTGCTGGAGAGGGGTTGGGGTGCTTGGACTGCAGCCCGGTAGCGAGGCCAGTTGAGGCTAGATCTGTGGACGTTGTCCCGATCGGACGTCGGGCCTGGGTCGTTACAAAAAAAGTGCACTTTTTTTTTGTAAAGCCCCGGCCCTCCCCCTTAGGGGCCACGCAGGCACGCTACCGGGCTGCAGCCCAAGCACCCCAAAGCCTCTCCGCACCACTATTTCTCAGCAACGACGCATTGTTCAGGTCGGGTCTTGAACCCGCAACCTCCTTGATAAGGAGTTTTCAAACCACTCCTCATCACCAATTGAGCTGTCTTGAACAGATCAGAACCACTTTCTTGAAGTTCTCACTCCATTCTTTCTTCCCTACCTGACTGACCTTACTACTCGAAGAAAGAGCATACAAGAGAATAACAAAACTAGAATGACCTTCGCAATGAGTTCTGTATTCAAGTCAAACACAAGTTCATAGTAGACTGTCAGAAGAGAAGGCGGATAGCTAGCCTTAGTCTTCCTGTTGCTAGGCTTCGGGCTCTTCGACTCTATATAGGCTCATCTCCTTCGCCTCGCCTATCGCCTTCTACCCATTTGCCTTCCTGTCCCGCTCCAACTCCCGGAGAAAGAAGAGTGAGAACACACCTTGACTGAACCTTACGCAACGTTTGACAAGGAAACATGAGCGAAAAAACACTCTTTGATTACTTTTGACCCTAGCTAGATGCTCAATTGGTGATGAGGAGTTGTTTGAAAACTCCTTATCAAGGAGGTTGCGGGTTCAAGACCCTGCCTCAACAATGTGTCATTGCTGAGAAATAGTGGCGCGGAGAGGCTTTGGGGTGCTTGGGCTGCAACCCGGTAGCGTGCCTACGTGGCCCCTGAGGGGGAGGGCCGGGGCGTTACAACATAGATGTTGAATTCATTACACTTTCGAATTCTCTCTCTCTTGCTCTTGCATTCTCTTTATCTCCAACTCTCTTGCGTTCTTATCTCTCTCTCTCTCTCTCTCTCTCTCTTTTGTGTTTCTTGTTGCAGGTACATCAGATTCAATGGCTCCACCAAAGATAAATTCTGGTTTTTATGTGGATATCGACTCCTTCAATGCTGCTGCAGAAAATTTCAAAGCCATTCTCAGCTTGTTTCAAGATGCTGGATTAACAAAGTTGATATCTACAAGATGCAAAATCCTGGATATTGAACTGACCGAGTTCAAAGATAATCTTCAAATAGGAGAGGATGTATTTCTTAATGGGAAAAAATGTTAACATTATAGAGGAAATATTATCTAACACTTTTAATCTATTAACAGGTGATGAGTCTAATGAACTGACAGGGTAAGAGGCCAAGAGGGCCCTAGAAATCATGCAGTTCAAGAAAGAGAAGGCAATTAATCTGAAAAAGGTTGATCTTGCAGAAGAGTACAGGTTCCTTGCTGATATAGTAGGGAAGGTGCTGCTATGTAAGATTTCAGCACATGATGTTATTCCCAAGTAGCAACTTCAAATAATGGGAGTTCTTATTCTAAAGAAGAAGATAACCTGGGGAAGGTGCCTTCTAAGGTTGATTGGACACAAATACACTCATAAAGAAAGTGCATATATGAGAATGATGAGCCAAGTCTTGCTCCATCATTACCCAACAGCCTGCAAATCAAAAGGAGTGCCAATTCCTCCTGGGAAAAGAATAAATATAGGAAAATTCTCAAAGTGGACCAGGAAAATTCTAAAGCCTGGTCAAGCTTCCCCTTCTCCTCCTCCTTCTCGAACTCCACAGGACCTTGCAACATCACCACAAGATACCATTCCAGATGATACTATAGTCCCAGAGCCAACACCTCAAATTCCTCTCCGACCACAGCAACAACCATCCACCATCTCTCTTCCTGAAAATACTCCAGACAATCAGTCTGCCATCCCTCCACCAGTTCATATTTCTACAGAAGTGTATCAACCCAACTCTCTTATCCACCACCAAGATATCCCAAACTTAAATGAGAACTTAACTGCAATTCCTCTAGTCAACAACTCCATACCTCCATCTGCCTCTTCCTCCCATTCTACACCTCAGGTTGATATTGATCAAGCCATCTTTAAGGCAGTAGGGCTGGCCTCCAGCACATTCGCTGACCTACTAGCCAGTCAAGCCAGAAGATTCAATAAGAAATACTCCCAGATGGAGTCAGAAATCCAAGAATCAAAAGAGACACTCTTGTCTCTCAAAATAGTTATATCCTCCTCCATGGTCACTAAAGATTTCTTAACCTCTCTTGTCAACAAGGTTAAGAAGGGGGAGAAGATTCAGGAGGAGGAGGGGATATTTCTCCAGGGAATGGAGAATGTCCAGGAAAAGAACAAGAGTGATGCAGAAGAAATTGCTCCAGATAACAATCCAGATAAGCTAACTATTTTCCAAACATGAACAGTTCATATGGAGCCAGCTGTAGTAACCCAGGGGGAGCTCCCATCAACACAGGGGGAGCTCCAAGAAGATTTGCAAGCAATGGATGAGGTTTGCTCTGATTGCTAAGGAGGCTGCACTACTTGTTGAACAAGGTGCACATTCTTAGGGGGAGCCTTCCAAAGAAGATAAAATTAATGATGAAGCTGATAGGAATCCTGAAGAAGAGAATGAACCTCTTTAATCTGCTGCAAGGAAGGTGGTACCAAAAGTATTCTTAAGGAAAAGGAAAACTCTTAAGAATGAACATTGAAGTTCAGGTATTCTGTCAATAGGAATACTCTATATTATACTATCGGGAGCAAACAGCTACGATGAACAATATAATTACTTGACAATGTATGAAAAGGTCTTTGATTTCATTCCAAAGGTTTTTATTGTCTAGGTATGTTTTGTTTGTTCTTATGTTTATGTCAAACTATGTGTAAAATCACTTTAATCAATCTGCAAAATTTATTAAGATAAATAGGGGGAGATTGTTGGCAAAAACTCCTTATGATTTAACTTAACAAATTAACTATAAGTGATTTTACTTCTTAGGTTATATTACCCACATTGTATAGTAAGGGTAAGTCATGACAACCACAAAATAAGTTAAGATAGGACTTGCGTCGAATAAAAGTCGATGCAACTTCGAATTGATATCGGCGCAACTCTGACTAGAAGTCAAAGCAACTTATTCAGCCTGTCGAAGTATAAACTAAAGTCAACGCAACATCGAAAGGAACTTGACGCAGAAGTTAGAGCTTGTCGAAGCCATCCAAGAAGTCGACGCAACTTCGACTACAATTCGACGTAGAAGTCACAACTCAAGATTAAGTCTTCAACTCGACGAATAGGTCGATAAGGAATCGACGTAACGTCGACATCTGAGTTCAGTCAGAGCTAAGAAGGAATTTGAAGCTACTCTTATAAGAACTCAGAGGTGCGTCAACATGAAGGATGATGAAGTCGACGCAGCGTCGAATACCATCAGAAAAAGGAACCTTTTTCTGCTGTCCTTTGAGAACTTTTTAGAAGGACCACAAGGCTCAAGGCAGTTCTCCAACAACTCATTTATTTTCAAGAATAGAATGAAGCTTGCAAGTACACAGTAAAGACATTCTTGGAAGGTATTCAAAACTGATGGACGGGGCGAGAACAAAAGAAGAAAGGAAAATTAAGTGTCCAAAAACAATTCCATTTCAAGACAGCCTAAAAGAAGAAAGTATTTTGAAATCTCAATCATACAACTTAAGTATGCAAAAAGAGAAGAAGAATAGCAAGCGTCATTACATTATTCTATCTGTCGACAAGGGTTTTCTTCTTCTTCCTCCCCTGAACCCTAAGACAGATAGAAGTTTTCTCTCAGCAAAGTAATATACAGAGATGCTTCTTCTTCATCATCATATTGCATCTAGATTACAAGAAGCTTTCAGAGAAAAGGATCAAGAAAAACAACCTATTGATTCACGCATTTGAGTCAATCCAGCACCGTAGAGAGAGTGCAAACGGGCACGCGTATGGTCAATGACATTGATGGATTTTAATCGAGGTTGTCTCAAGCCCCGATCTTTGGCAATGCTCACCTCATCGTTCAGTCTACATTCTTCCTATGCATGACCGGATAATTCACCGTGATTCAATTTTTGAGTAAATGTATTATTTAAATACGCTCCTAGAAAACTATAGACTAATATTTATAATTAGAAATTTCTTCTACTGTATTTCTATGCACGTGAGTATACGACTTCGCATGTACTCCGCACTCTTAGTTACTTTGCCAGCTTGTGTTTTTCTTATCCGCTCGAGGGATGATTTGCTCAGGACGAGCAAATGGTCAAGTCCGGGGTTTTGATGAGTCTGATATTTACACTATTTTATAGACTCATCTGGGCCAGTTTTCACTCACATGTACTTCACTTGTTGTTCAATATTGCTCATATTTCACCTGTTCACAGATCTCACATGAAGTGCACATTTAGACCCGTTGTGGTGTCCAATTGCGCACTATTTTGCTGGGGGAAAGCACATTGTGCTCCCCATCCTTTTTTCTGCTATTATACTTGTGTTGGAGGTGTGTTTCTAGCATTTGGATTTATTATGCAAGTGGGCATATCATCCATATTGCCCAGAATTTATGCCTGCATGAATCGCAGAGTCGTGTGTTTTCTTCACGGACGGTTGGCTATGATAGAGCGCGATGATCGGCTGGCCAATATGGTATTCTGTCCCTGCTCGTGCGATTTGTTCTCGCACGGGCAATTCGCCAGTGCTTGAGTAAAATCGCACGAGCTCTGTTGTTGTCCAAATTTATATGGTTCTTATTGCCTGTGCGATTGCTTCACGCACGGTTGGATTCAACCATGCTCGAAGGAAAGGCACGATCTCCTATTGATAGCCTGTTTTTTGAGCCGTCTGGATTTGCTTGTGTGTTTTTACGCAAGGTCTATTCTGACCGTGCATGAGTAAAATCGCACAGGCGCTTCTGTATCATCTTCCTGGGCTTCTTGTATGTTTAATATTTCACGGCTTACGCACGATCGTGCGTTCGACCGTGCGTGACCAAATTCTGACTGTTTTCTATAAAAGCTGCAGACTTTGCCCTAGACCGGATCCATCTGCTCTTTCACGCCAAGAGTTGCTGCTCCACCCTTTTTCGCCGCTCCATCACCACCCACCATTTGGAGGTGCTCCGGACACATTCTTGGATCAAAACATGAGCCGGAGTACCCTCTCGGCCACCTCGCATCATCCAAGTGCTTCAAGGAGAGGATTCTACACTCATCTTCATCGCCAAGCTAGGAGTTCTTCCCATCGGACGTGGCCAGATTGTTGTTTACCAGAGAATACGAGTCCATTGGGAGGAAGTGACAACCCTCCTCTACCCCGGAAGATAGTTAGGACTGAGCTAGGACGCGGATTGACGACCCGACGACTCCTACTGTGAATCTACAACAAGCCTCCAGATTCGGTTGTATCTCTTGTCTTTTTCTTCTCTTGAATGGATGATGTTGAATGTAATTTTCATTTTATAGATGATGTATGCCATTCTAGACTTTTGATTTTAAAGATCTATTTTCATGGTTGTGAAAATACTTATTTCTGTAGAATGTGCTTGAAGTGCGCTGATTCAGACCCCACTCCATTCCATTCCGCAGACCCTCCATTCCATTCCGCTATCCTACTCTTCCATTCTGCATGACTACTCGTCGATTATGCGGGCTTTCTCTTCCACTCGCCAAGCTAAGCGGTGCTAACGGCCCGTGTAATCCACCTCACTTTCGCCAGTACGAACCATTCTATCCTCTTGCCTACTCGCCCATCTGCCTAGTGAAGCAGTGCATAGCGGCCTGCATAGTTTTAATCCACCCAGCGAAGCAGTGCATAACGGCCTGCATAGTAGTGTTAATTTAGAATTCTTTTATTTTTTTTTCGCATAACAATCCAAACCTTCCGCAACCCATCCGGCCTAAAGGACTTCAATCACAAGTCCTTCCTCAAAAGTAAATCCACCTTATTGGGTTCCTCTGAGATTCGATACTTGGGAATTACTCGCCCATTTTTTATTACTTGAACGATTGGTACATTGTCATTTCATTCGCAGTCTTGCTACCGCCAATAGCGGTCTGCTAGATTCGCGCATCAAGTTTTTGACATCGTTGTCGGGGATTAACACACCGTTATAGGCGGTAGCAAGACTGCGACATGAAATGACAAAGTACTAATCGTTCAAGTAATACAAAATAGGTGATTAATTCCCAAGTATTGAATCTCAATGGAATACAGTAAGGTGGAGTTACTTTTGAGGAAGAACTTGAGATTGAAGTCCTTTAGGTCGGATGGGTTGCGGAAGGTTTGGATTGGTATGCGGAAAACAAAATAAAAGAAACCTAAATTAACACTACTATGCAGACCGCTATGCACTGCTTCGTCGGGCGGATGGAAACTATGCATGCCGCTATGCACTGCTTCACTAGGCAGATGGGAGAGTAGGCAAGCAGATGGAATGGTTCGCACTGGCAAAAGTGAGGTCGATTACACGGGTCGTTAGCACCGCATAGCTTGGCGAGTGGAAGAGTAGGCATGCGTAATTGACGAGTAGTCAAGCGGAATGGAATGGAGGGTCGACGAAATGGAATGGTGTGGGGGCGGAATCGGTGCACTTCAAGCAAATTCTACACAAATAAGTATTTTCATAACAATGAAAATAGATCTATAAAATCAAAAGTCTAGAATGGCATACATCATCAATAAAATGAAGATTACATTCAACATCATCCAATCAAGAGAAGAAAAATGCAAGAGATACAATCGAATTCGGAGGCTAGTTATAGATTCACGGTAGGAGTCGTCGGGTCGTCAATCCGCATCCTAGCTCAGTCCCAACTATCGTCCAGGGTCTCACTTCCTCCCAGACCCGTCTTCTCCGGTAAACTATAATCCGACCACGTCCGATGTGAAGAACTCCTAGCTTGGCGATAAAGATAAGTTTATAATCCTCTCCTTAAAGTTCTTGGATGATGCGATGTGGCCGAGATGATACTCCGGCTCAAGATTTGAGCCAAGAATGTGTCCGGAGCACCTCCAAATTGTGGGTGGTGATGGAGCAGCGGAAAATGGCAGAGGAGCAACTCTTCGCGCGAAAGAGCAGATGGATCCCATCTAGGGTAAAGTCTGCACCTTTTATAGAAAATAACCAAATTTTGGTCATGCACGGTCAAATGCACGACCGTACATGAACCGTGCGATATTAACTGCCTAGGAAGCCTGGGAAAACGAAGTAGAGCGCCCATGCATTTTTACTCACACACGGTCGAGATCGACCGTGCGCGCAAACTCACGGGCAAATCCAGAGCACCTACAAAATAGGCAAATAATAGGAGATCGTGTGTTTCCTTCGCTCACGGTTGAATCCAACCGTGCGCGAAGCAAACACACGGGTAATAAGAAACATATAAATTTGGACAACAAGAGAGCTCGTGTGATTTTACTCACGAAGGGTGAATTGCCCGTGCGAGAACAAATAGCACGAGCAGGGACAAAACACCATATTGGCCAGCCGATCATCGCGCACGGTCGTAGCTGACCGTGTGTGAAGAAAACGCACGACCGTGTGATTCATGCAGACAAGAATTCTGGACAATATGGACGATCTGCCCACCTGCACAACACATCGAAATGCTGGGAACACACCTCCAACACAAGTATAATAGCTGAAATAAAATAGGGAGCGCAATGTGCTTACCCCCAGCAAAACAGTGCTCAATTGCACACCACAACGGGTGATAATGCATCATTTATAGTTATTTTATAGAATATTTTATTTATTTTTATTTATTTTTAATTTAATTTATCACTAATTTCACTTATTTTTGTATTTTCAGGTAATTTGGATTGACAATAGCAATTTCAAGCTCATAGAAGTAATCAGGAGTGTTGGGAATATTTCCCTCAATATTCCTTTGATTTGAAGAGGCATCACTCTCAATGTGAAGTACAAAGTTGTATTTGATAAAGCTATATTTGTGCAAAAAATACAGGCTCAGGTAACTCAAGAGAAAGGTCCAATCATGCCCTTAGTTCAGGAGAAATCAAATCCTGAGAGATGAAGAATTGTCTCAGCAGAACCGCTGAGACGAAGGTTCAAAACCGCTGAGAAGGCATAATTGGCGTGTTCGTCGAACTCAGAAGGCAATTCGTCGAATGCAGAGATAGGCAGAAGCAAACAGCTGAGATCTGGCGTGTTCGTCGAACGCAGAACACAGTTCGTCGAACACAGAGACAACAGAAACAAGCGCTGAGACATGACGTGTTCGTCGAACGGAGAATGAAGTTCGTCGAATGCAGAACATGACGAGTTCGTCGAACGCAGAGCAAGACGAGTTCGTTGAGCGCAGAGTATGGTGAGTTCGTCGAACACAGAGCTTGGCATGTTCGTCGAACACAGAGTGGAGCAAGTTCGTCAAACCTAGTATGGCGAGTTCATCGAACGCAGATTGCGAGTTCTACCCGTGGCGCAAGCTGCAGAAAGATATTGTGGGGTCCACCATCCTCTCCCATACTGCTCAGAAGGACGGCTGAGAGCCGTTGAAGGTCGGGGATGTATAAAAGGAAGAGTTAGGGCACTTTTGAAGGTGCCGGGAAGAGAACGAACATTTCACTATTCCATTGACTGTTGCCGCTCTCGTCTTTCTCCTCCTGCTCATTGAACAGGAAGAAGAAAACTGAGAGAGAAAGAAAGCTCCTCCACAAGAAGGAGCAAGGTGATCTTCCATCCTTCAACAGAAGAGGAAGATCAGGTTGCAGCTGCCATCAATATCTGCAGCTACAAGGAAGCACCAGGTGTGCAGGAACTACATGGGACTTCTTCTGCTGTCTGCTGTAGTAAGCTTCAACAAATCTTTTACTGTAGGGCTGATTAGCCTGAGGATTGTAGGGCTATTTTGCCTGAGCTTGTAGGGCTATTTAGCCTGAGTTTGTAGGGCATTATTGCCTGAGCTGTAGGAGGAGGATTCCTCTGAGGTAGGACCTGTAAGGGATCTGAGTTGTAGGATCTGTGTAGATCTGAGGTAAGGATGTTTAGCCTGAGTTGTAGGGCATTATTGTCTAAGCTGTAGGAGGTGGATTCCTCTGAGGTAGGGCTGTTTAGGCCAGAGATTGTAGGACCTGGTGTGGTCTGAGTTGTAGGATCAGTGGCTGATCTGAGGTAGGGCTGCTGAGCCTGAGGTAGGGTTTGGGAAAACTTGAGAGATCCTGAGGGATCTGTGTTGTAAGCTCTTGGAGCTGAGATTGGAGGAGTTGGCCCTGTCTAACACATTGTTAGAAAGGTGAAGGGGGAAAGTGGACTACCCATAGATACACTATCTTGGGGTACCACTATAAATGATTGTGTGCTTTCTGTGTGGTTGATTACTTATTTAGAATAATCTTAAACATCTAAATAAAACAAGTAAAAAATCAAAAGAGACCTATTCACCCCCCCCCCCCCTCTAGGTGATTTAGACTACAACCCTTATAAACTAACAAGTGGTATCAGAGCGAGGTTGGTCAAGAGGGACATAACTGTCTGACCAGATCCTATTAAAGAATAGTCAAATCACAATCCAATGGCTTCCTATGGATTGAAGAATGAAATGGGATCCATGAAGTTGCCCATATGCAGCAAAGAAAATTTTGGCATATGGAAGCAAAGGATCAGACTGTTTATGGAAGCATCTTATCCAAGGATTTTCATTACTATTGAAGAAGGACCTTTCACCTTTCACACTACCTCCACTATAGATCCAACAAGAAGAGTGGCCAAGGCATTCAAAGACTTGACCAAGGATGAACTTGAGTTGTTCACCATGGACAAAAGACCCAGATCATCATAGTGAATGCTATTGATGATTCCACATTTCAAAACTTGGTACATTGCACTACTGCCAAGGAAATGTGGGACACTTTAGCAGTATATATGGAAGGGACAGCTGAAGTAAGGGATGATAGAAAGTCACTCCTTAACTAAGAATATGAAGCCTTCAGGCAGCACAGCCAGGAGAGCATCTCCATGTGCTATGAGAGTTTCTTCAGAATAGTAAATGAGCTGAGAACATATGGGAGAGTATTCACCAACTATGAGCTGAATGATAAGTCCCTTAGATCTCTAACAAGGGACTGGGACACAAAAATCTATGCAATCAGGGAAGTGGCCAAGCTTGGTGAGACCCCCACTCACACATTGTTTGGAAAGCTGCTCTCCTATGAAATGCAGCTGTCTGCAAGAAAGGAAGAGGACACCTCCTCCAGGCCTCAAGCATGGTAGAAAATGTAGCTCTCAAAGCTGACAGCTCCAAGAGAAGCAAGGGCAGGATGGTGACTCCTCCAAGGAGAAGTGCTGGATCTGAAACCAGCACCTCAGATAGCTCTTCCTCTGATGAAGAGTTTGCTGCCTTTTTAAGGCAATTAAAGAAGATGATGAAGAGGAAACAAAGGAAGAACAAGCCATCCTCCTCATATCACAACAAGAAGGACAACAATGAGTCAAAGTATCACTCCAAGAATGACAGGTATGGTTCTAACTCTAAATTTAATTCCTATAAAGTTGTCTGCTATTGCTGCAGCAAGCCAGGGCATGTCATTACTGACTGCCCAGTCAAAAGAAAAGAGAAGGATGAGAAGAAGGCTCATCATCCAAGAGGCATGAAAGGAGAAAAATTCTTTCTAGCTAAGAAGGAAAGGAGCTGGAGTGAATCTGACTCCAGCTCATCAGAATCTGATAAGGAAGGAGCCATTATTGGGCCGGTTGCTGTTGAAGGATTTGCTGCAGAAGAAGATGAAGATTTACCCAGCTGCCAAGGTTGGAATCAGGGCCCCTCTATCACACTCAGATAGTGATATAGAGGAGGATGAAGAAGACTATGTTCAGCTAGGCCTCATGGCCATCACTGATGAAGAGGACAGTCAGAGCATCTCAGTAAATGAACAGGTATTAATTCATTCCATATCTTCTTCTGATTATGTGACTGGTCCAGAATCTGAAGCACCTTCATCAATTGGTGGAAGTGGTTCAGAAGCTGAGGAAGATGTTAATCAATTGATTGACAAGTATGGGGTTCTTTTGGAAGCTCTGAAGAAGAGCAAGAAGCTTGCCAAGAGGCAAGCCCAGGAAATTGCTTCCCTCAAAATGACTAAAAATGACTACACTAAACCTACCTCCCTGGTGACTCAGCTGAGTAGACAGATAAGTCATTTACAGGGGTTATCAATTGTGCCCAATAGAAGAGGACTAGCATTCAATAAAATGGAAGTAGGAGAAGGGAGTGGAGAGAAGAGCAAGGGGAAGGCTAAGCCTCAAACCACCTTTCAAAAGGTGTTACTTCCTTCCAACAGGTATGACCATGAAAGCACTTATGGTCACTGGAAGAATGGGAGTTTCTATAGGAAGGAAAATACTCCTTCCCATAGTGGAAGAAAGGGGATGGGATTGAGTGCCATGAAGGCTCCCCATGAGGAAATTCAATTGGTCAAACCTGGACCTTTTGTATTTGGTACCTCAGCCCCCTCATTCAAGAAACAGGGTGCAAGCTTTTTCAAATCTGCTTCAGAAAAGAGCATAACTGATGTCAAATCTGTTGACAAGGCTTGTTGCTCAGTGTCAGATGCCATCAGATCTTGTATTGCTGCCAAGCCAAAGCAGGATGATGACATCAGGACAAAGAGCATCAAGACAGCACCTAGATTGACCTTCAGTCAAATCATTGCTGAGAGAAACAGGAAGAATGCTGCTGTCTCTCCCTCTGAACATGTGTGCAGTGCTGCACTCCCCTCAAGAAATGTTCAAAAGAGGAGATATAATATTCATGAATGTTGGTGCTATTGTAAAGTGGGGCACTTTGCCATAGATTGTTGGTACAATCCCAATGTACCTAATGTAAAGAAGAGTCTTCCTGCCAAGGGTGCAGCTAGAGTGAGGCCATTTCATCATGCTAACATGTTCCTAGGACCCAAAGCTAATTGGGCTCCTAAGGTTAACTAAACTTCTTACAGGTTAGTCCAAGTACCAACCTCAACCAAATTTGGTACTTGGACAGTGGGTGCTAAAGGCACATGACAGGAAGGAGGTTGACATCTTGGTGCAGCCATAAGCAGACCTGCGTGTCCATATCCACAACTGAGTCAGAGTTCATTGCTGCAGATTTCTCCACATATGGATGCCCTAAGTGAGGGGGAGCATTGCTCTCTCTATGGAGAAGAAGGGGGTGTGCTAGTGAGAGGGAGCACAACCTAGATGCTGGAAGAGAAAAAGCTCAGAGTGAAGAAGAGGTCATTAGGGTAACTGACACCCTGGAAGTTCTACCCTCTTCTTAAGAGATGCCAAGACAAGAACCTGCAGTGGAGAAGGCAAACAATGGGGTTGAAGAGGTGGTGGAGAAAGAGGTGGGCACAGCTGTTGTGCACAACCATTGTGAATTCAACATCAATTTAGGACTACCTCATCAAGGTAAGTATCTCTACTCCTATTGATTTTAAAGAAAGCTAGTCAGCTTAATCAGAAAAATCTGGATGAGCTGAGCTTCAGGTTTTAATCAGCTGGGAAAATTCTGGGTTCGACGAACTCTTTCCTGGGTTCGACGAACGTCGAGCTTGTGTTCGACGAACTCAACCCTGAGTTCGACGAACTCAACTCTATGATGAATTCAGATGAACTAAGCCCTAAGTTTGATGAACTCTAGTCTGAGTTCGACGAACTCAGTCATAGAATGTAATTTTATTTACCCTTCAATCATGAGATCAATAAATATGCTCCTAATGAGGGGGAGCTAGAAAGGGTTGTTCAAAATGAACAAGATCAGCTATTAAATATAATTATTCTCAATTTGAGGGGGAGCAAGTTCCTGCTCAGATTGAGGGGGAGTTGGCAAATGCTGTGGATGTTCCCTCCTAATTCCTAAAGGGAAAAATAGTTGAAGAAACCAGAACGGGGAAGATGGCCAATGCTATGACCAGATCAGAGTTAGCCCTCTGATAAAGTTATCAGTGTTAGTTATTATAAATATGCTATATAATCTGAGTTAGAAAGGGGGAGATAACCTATGAGCTAGTCATAACTTAACATAATCTGTCATGAGGTATCAAAGCATGCTTAAATAATGTTAATGCTTAAGCAATGTTATTTTATAGATGCAATGATATCATGAATGGTAAATAAAGTATTTTTATGATATGTTTTTGTTGACTATGTAGCTTAGCATTGGGAATGTTCCGCCTTCTTCAAATAGGGGGAGATTGTTGGGAATATTGCCATCAATATTCCTTTGATTTGAAGATGCGTCACTCTCAATGCTAAGTACAAAGTTGTATTTGATAAAGCTATATTTGCGCAAGAAATACAGGCTCAGGTAACTCAAGAGAAAGGGCCAATCATGCCCTTAGTTCAGGAGAAATCAAATCCTGAGAGATGAAGAATTGTCTCAGCAGAACCGCTGAGACGAAGGGTCAAAACCGCTGAGAAGGCATAATTGGCGTGTTCGTCAAACTCAGAAGGCAGTTCGTCGAACGCAGAGACAGACAGAAGCAAACAGCTGAGATCTGGCGTGTTCGTCGAACGCAAAACACAGTTCGTCGAACACAGAGACAACAGAAGCAAGTGCTGAGACTTGGCGTGTTCACCGAACGGAGAATGAAGTTCGTCGATCGCACAACATGACGAGTTCGTCGAATGTAGAGCATGAAGAGTTTGTTGAGTGCAGAGTATGGTGTGTTCGTCGAACACAGAGCTTGGCGTGTTCGTCGATCACAGAGTGGAGCAAGTTTGTTGAACCCAGTATGGCGAGTTCGTCGAACGCATATTGCGAGTTCTGCCCACGGTGCAAGCTTGTCACAACCCACATTTTCTCCGAATTTAAGAATATCAGAGTAAGAGAAAATACACGTCATGATGCCACGTCATACAGGAGACAACTGTAGACGTTCAGGCGGGAACCTATTACTTAACTAAACAAACATGATTATATGATAAGTCATCATTTGAAATCATTTATTAGGGGTTTTGAGATAAGAACTGTGTCTCTCAGTTCGTGGATCAACTAGTCCACCGAGAAAGTATATATAATTGCAGCGGAAAGTACTTGATTTAGTTTACTTAAAGTCCTACATGTATGCAAACGACGGAGCATGGAGTAAATGATATGCTCATAACTAGGCGTATTGTAAGAGTAGAAAATACTTTTAGGCGACTTTAAAGTTAAGGGTTTCAGTTAGAAAGAATGCAATGAGGATGAAGAAAAACCATTTTATAACTATAGTGCACCTAACATAAATCATTCCCAGAGGGTAAGATACACAAGATCTAAAAGTAGTGGCACAATCTGGCAAATAAACTATAAAGTATAAAAAGGGGCACAATGGGCGTCAACAATATGACACTAACCCATTGGCACCAACTAGTATGTCTGAGCACAAGGAGTAACTAAAAACAACTACCTCGCAGCAGTGGGGTGAACAGCTACTAAAACTCTGAACTTCAGGCTACACCACTAGCCGTTACGGCTCTGAACCTGAGGCATTCAATAAAACAAAGAACGCCACAGCAAGGAATTACAAGTGGCAGAAAACTAGCAGAAAAACAAGCAAGGCATAAGGGGTACCAACCCAAGCCAAATTTACCGAAAGAGAGCTCTAAACAAAAAGTCAACAAGCATTAAGTGCACTAAATACCAAAAGAGGAACAAACATGTTCATTTGTTTAGTTTCATCAATTAAAGAGACTGATCAGCTCAAATTATACAGGAGCGGTTAACTACCTCCGCTACCCCAAGCCCAAAAGCAGGTGGGGGTACCACTAGACCCAACCACCCAAACACGACTACCGTGCAAGGCTATAACATTTCCCCCACTGTCCCCCAAACACAACTACTGTGAAGGGCTAAAGACAGTAGTTCTTATTACTTAAATTTTAATTAAACACGAGATGCTACCCGAAAGGATAAACACTGGAAGGCCCTAAGAAATAGGGTCGATGCAAGGTACACACCGATCAAGATAAATCATAAGAGTAAACTCAAACGTTAACAGATCCACAATGAGTAAAAAGGGATACAAGCAAGAGGGATTCAAGATCAGGAGCACCGAAAGGTCACTGGCAATCATCCAAGTACACCCGAGGGGACACGAGCTTCTAACACAAAACTCAACGAAAACATGGAGGGCAACACCAAGGTTTCTCGAGAAACGAAAAGGGCAAGGAATCGAGGACATAACTCGAACACTATGGAACAAAGGGCTGAGGATAAAGTTCTCGAGGACTCCATAGACAGAACAGAACCTCACGAGATATCGAAGAGTGCAGGTATGACATTTCACGAGAAATCCAGAAGAAATCAAGGAGCAGGGAATCAAAGTTCTCGAGAACTCACTCATGTCTCGAGAAATCTACGGCATAGACAATCATGTCTCGAGAAATACAAAGGCAGGGGTCAAATGAGTTTTCGAGAGATAAAAGGGAAGAGACAGTTATGTCTCGAGAAATCCAAAGGGCAGAGATAGTTATGTCTCGAGAAATCCAAAGGGCAGAGAAAGTTATGTCTCGAGAAATCCAAAGCTGCTCTCGAGCTACAGCAAGAACAAGGGGATTGTATCGACCACGGTTTTCTCCAGGGAAAAACTAGATACTAGGGTAAGATTGAGGAGGAGAAAATCAAGGGGAGGTTCTAGATCATAAGTTACTACACCAAACACACAAAACTCTTGCTAACCAGCATGACAAGAGCTCAAAACGAGCAAACCAACCGTCAAAAGAATCAAGAGAGAAAGAGGAAGAAACCACTTGCCTTAACCTTGCAGAACTCCACTAACTTCACTCCGAAAGCCAAGGAAACTCCTGACCACGGAAACCTGGAACGATTCGGACCAAAAGGAGGAGTTAGGCCACTACCAAAACTTCAAAACCTCCACGAAGAGAGACAAGCTTACCACTAAGACGAAGATCTCGCCGAGAGCTTTCCAAATCTTCAAACCAATCCCGATTCCGACCACTACAGCCCTAGAAATCACCGGCCGGAAGCTCTCCGAAGCTCCGCTCTCGCCCTAACCCTCGGCGGCTGATTTTGATCGAGGAAAAGGAAGATGAATAGGAGGAGGAGATTTTAGGCTTATATATAACCCTAAATTATTTAATTAATTAATTAATTCCCCAATTTACTTAAACTGCGAGGGCGACCAGATTACCTCGGATTTCTACGAAATTTGCACCTTAACTAAAACACGGCTCTGCGAATCCAACAGCGAAGTCAGAATTCAATTCCGACGGGCTAAACTCGGGCTAAAGCCTCCCGAAGCTACAATCTTCATATCCACCCAAAATCTTTACTTTAACTCGAAACGATGCGAAAACTCGCACGCTCGATCTACAAGACACACTTTAACTAAGCTAAGGCTCAACACACTACTGGACGAGCTGACGTAACGCCCTTATGCCAAAATTACATCACAGCGGGCACGTAAAATAATTAACGAAAATCAGGGGCGTTACAGTCACTCCCCCTAAAAGGAAGTTTCGTCCCGAAACTTGGAATCCGAAGATCAAGAAAGATACAGAATCAAATTTAAAAGATTAACTGACAGAAGATTTACCCAAAATCTAAGAGAAGAGGCTAGGGTGAGTCTCTCTCATGGCAGACTCCAGCTCCCAAGTCGCGCTTTCGACACCCTGATTCTTCCAAAGAACCTTAACCATCGGGATCGTCTTCTTTCGCAATACACGCTCCTGAGTCTCCAAGATTCGGACAGGCTCTTCGACATACGAAAGATTGGGCTGCAAAACGGGCACCGAATCAAGAACAAGACGATCGCTACGCAAACACTTCCTCAGCTGGCTCACGTGAAACACATCGTGAACATTAGGAAGGGAAGCAGTCAAATTCAATCTATACGCTGACACTCCGATGCGCTCAACAATCTGAAAAGGTCCCATATACTGGGGATCCAACTTGTGGTTCCTTCCAAACCTCTTAACACCAGGCATCGGAGAAACTTTCAAGAACACCCTGTCTCCAACGGCAAACTCTAAGTCCACTCTTCTTCGATTCGCATACTTCTCATACCGCTCCTGAGCAATTCGGAGCTTCTCGCGGATATGAGTCACAGCAACATTCATCTCTTCCAAAGCCTCTGGGCCTAGCAAAGGACTCTCACCTACCTCGTCCCAAAACAATGGAGTCCGACAACGCCTCCCATACAGAGCCTCAAACGGGGCCATTTGTAGGCTTTCTTGATAACTGTTGTTATATGCGAACTCCATCAATCCAAGCCGCTTATCCCAAGCTCCACCATGATCTAAGATATAGCACCTTATCATATCTTCCAAAATCTGGTTTACTCTTTCTGTCTGACCATTGGTTTGGGGATGATAAGCGGTAGAGTACCTAAGGTCAGTACACAAGGCTCCCTGCAAACTCTGCCAGAAACGAGACGTATACCTCGAGTCTCGGTCCGACACAATGCTCACAGGCACACCATGCAATCTGATAACTTCATCCAAATACAGCTCTGCAATTTTCTCCATCGAGTATCCAATCTTAAACGGCACAAAGTGACCACACTTTGTCAAGCGATCTACAATAACCCACACCGAGTCATGACCACTGGGAGATCTCGGCAAACCGGTAATGAAGTCCATCGAAATACTCTCCCACTTCCAACTTGGAATATCTAACGGGTTCAACTTACCTCCAGGCCTCTTATGATCTGCTTTCACGCGCTGACAAGTTAAACATTCAGACACATACTTCGCTATATCATTCTTCATACCCGACCACCAAACGATCTGCTTCAGATCTTTATACATTTTCGTGGAACCAGGATGATAGGAAACACTAGAATCATGCGCCTCGCTACAGATCTTTGTCCGAATTTCTTCCAACGCGGGGACGCAATATCTACCTCGGTACCTCAAAGTATCCTTATCATCGATTGAAAAATCTGGTAATTCTCCTTTTTCAGTTCTACTTCGAAGATGCTGCAAGTCAGGATCTTCCTTCTGATGCAGCCTAGTAAGGGCAATCCAAGAAGGCTCTTCAACCTCTAAGCTCGAAGGTGCGGTACAACTACCGACTGAGATATCCATCAACATAAACTCCTCTACTAAGGACTGCACTGAGAGATTGAAGATATGCGCGGTTTTCCGGCTCAGGGCATCGGCCACCACATTAGCCTTACCCGGATGGTACAGAATATCCACCTCATAATCCGCCACATACTCCAACCACCTCCGCTGGCGCAGATTCAGCTCCTTCTGGGTGAAGACATACTTAAGACTTTTATGATCCGTGAAAATCTTGCATGACACTCCATATAACAAGTGTCTCCAAAGCTTCAAAGCATAAATTACTGCGGCGAATTCTAAGTCATGCGTAGGGTAATTCTTTTCATGAACTTTCAATTGTCTGGAACCATAAGCAATCACCTTCCCATCTTGCATCAACACACATCCCAATCCAATGTGAGATGCGTCTACATAAACTGCATACTCGACTCCTTCGATCGGCAAGGCCAACACCGGAGCGCTACACAAACGCCTCTTCAATTCCTGAAAGGCTTCCTCGCACTTATCGCTCCAAACAAAAGCAGTATTCTTCTGGGTAAGCTTAGTCAAGGGTGCGGACAGCAATGAAAATCGTTGGACAAATCTCCTGTAGTACCCGGCCAACCCTAAGAAACTCCTTATCTCCTTAGGCGTCGAAGGCGTCTTCCAATGCAATACGGAAGAAATCTTAGCGGGGTCTACAGTAATTCCATCTTTGTTCACCACATGATCCAGAAAGGATACCTGAGGAAGCCAGAACTCACACTTGCTCAGCTTGGCATACAACTTGTGCTCTCTAAGGGTAGCCAATACTAAACGCAAATGCGCAGCATGCTCCTCAGCACTTCTGGAATAAACCAATACATCATCAATGAAAACTACGACGAAAAGATCTAGAAAATCCTTGAACACACGGTTCATCATGTCCATAAACGCAGAGGGTGCGTTTGTCAAACCAAAAGACATAACCAGAAACTCAAAATGACCATACCGGGAACGAAAGGCAGTCCGGGGAACGTCCGACTCACGGATCCTCAACTGATGGTAACCCGACCGAAGGTCAATCTTTGAAAACACCGTGCTACCACGCAACTGATCGAACAGATCATCAATCCTCGGCAACGGATACCTGTTCTTGATGGTCACTTTGTTTAATTCTCTATAATCTATGCACAACCTCATAGAACCGTCCTTCTTTTTCACGAACAAGACCGGAGCACCGCAGGGAGAAGAACTAGGTCTGATAAAACCACAATGCAGCAACTCATCCAACTGAGTTCGCAACTCTTCTAACTCACGCGGGGCCATGCGGTACGGTGCCTTCGCGATAGGGCGAGTACCAGGCTCCAGATCAATAGCAAACTCCACGTCTCTAACAGGAGGGAGACCAGGAAGATCATCTGGAAAGACATCAGGAAACTCTCTCACTACCAGGATATCCTCGATACACGGCGAACCACCAACAGCTTCTACTACAGAAACAAGGTAAGCCAAACAACCGGAAATTAACAGTTTCTGAGCACATACCGCGGAAATTATCGAAGAACTCTGGTACGGAGAAACAAAAATGCTCATGGGTTGACCGTTGTCCATCACGAAGTCCAGACGCTTTTCCTTGCATCGGATGACCGCATCATAACTGGACAACCAGTCCATACCCAATATTACGTCAAAGTCTTCTAAGTCCAACACTTTGAGATCAGCAACAGCCAAGAAATCTCCTAAGAGAACGGGGCAACTTCGGACGCACTGGTTCGAGGACACCAGATCACCAGAAGGGAACTTAACGAGGAACGAATCATTGCCCAGCTCGGGGGTAAAACGGTGACGCTCAACGAAGGCCCTTGCTACGAACGAATGGGTAGCACCCGAATCGAACAGAACACGCGCCCAACGATTCTTTACCTTAAATCTTCCTATAAGCGCGAAGAGAAACTGGTCTAATACAGCGAACTAAAAAGAAACAAGACTAAACAGTTGTCTTAAGGTCTAACCTGCGATCACTTGGGTCGAAGACTGCGCTTGCTCCTGGGTTAACACATTCAGCTTTCCTCTTCCTTTATCCTGATGCTGCGGCGGCGGCAAAGCTCGAAGCGGA
Source organism: Dactylorhiza incarnata (assembly GCA_033032865.1). NCBI lineage: Eukaryota > Viridiplantae > Streptophyta > Magnoliopsida > Asparagales > Orchidaceae > Dactylorhiza > Dactylorhiza incarnata. The sequence goes on along the minus strand of JAWHQI010000464.1, from coordinate 219,743 downwards.
ACAGGCTGCAACGGGGGTTGAATCAGCGGGCATTGGAACTTCATGTGCCCCTTCTGCTTGCACTGGAAGCAGACTTTATCTTTGGTCCAACACTAGGCCACATCATGCCCTTTTTGCTTGCACAACTGGCAGAGCACCTCACCCTTCGGAGCACCCTGGATTGCTAGCACTCGCTACTGCTTCTGAGCTCCCTTCCTCTTGAAACATTTCTCAACTGGATGGCCGGGGCGGCCACAGAAGCTACACACCTCACCACTCCTTTTCTTTGGAGCCGGGCAAGATACCTTGGGGGTCTCCCCCTCTTCGACTTTCCTCTTGTCCTTTTTCATTAGAGCACCCCGATTCTTGGAGTTGTCGATAGCCTCGACTTTCAGTGCTGCTTCTACCACTTCAGCATAACTTTCAGATCTATAAGCACTCGCCAACTGCTGAATATCGCTACGAAGACCTCCAAGAAATCGCTTCATTCTTCCTGCCTCAGAAGCCACTAAATCTGGAGCAAATCTGCTCAACTTACTGAACTCGATCTCATACTCACTAACCGTGAGTTGTCTTTGCTTCAGGTGCAGAAAATTATTCATTAAACGGTCTTGCTCGACCGACGGCAAGAATTTCTTTAACACCATCGCCTTGAACGACTCCCACGAACATCCACCTACTAGATTTTCCCTCTCCCTAATCCACCAGCTCTTAGCAAGTCCTTTTAGCTGGTAAGCGGCGACCATCACCTTTTGGTCTGCAGAGATTCCTGAGTACAAAAACATCTCCTCAATGGCAACAAACCAGTCATCTAATGCCATGAAATCTGCTCTTCCGTCAAACGTAGGAGGTCCCAACCTTTGAAAATGCGAAATAAAATTCATTTCCGGTGGTATCGCTACTGGGGGTACCAAGGGAGCAGGAGGAGTAGGTACAACCTGTCCTACTACCGGGGCCTGCACTACGGGTTGCTGCCTAGCACCGGCAGCTAACAACGCCTCAACCTGCGACTGCATCGCAACCATCTGCCTAGCCAGAGTCTCATTGCTCTGGCGCAGACTCTCGATCAAGGCTTCACTCTGCGCACCCGAAGACTCGCCCTCCGACTGGGGAGTCGACCTAGTCGCAACATGCCTCCGAGACATCTCTGCTAATACGCATAAACCTCTAATTAAAACTTAACCTTACACTAGAACTACACTGCTTGTTTCAGAACATACATGTACAGTTACTTGCCATTTCCACTACCTTTCTCTGGGATATTTTCATGATGATATGCAAATCACGGGAACGATACTACATCGTCCCATTAGTCTCATGTGCAAAGGACATGAATGCATGAAATTTCTATTCGTTTTGAAATCATATGTGTACGTGTGTCATCATATAAGTCTTTAACTTCGCACGTGTGCTTATGCAATGCTATGTAATGTATGTTGTGCTATGCATTCTAATAAAGGCCTTAATGCATGTTATGAGCGGCGTACACATGTAATATTATGCATCCCATACTACATAATATTGCATGTAACGAAAGAGAAAATGTGCTAATGGGCATCCATGTGATGATGGTTATGCATCCCATACTACATAACCATCACATGTTGCAACCTATGGTGGATCCATATACAAACACATATTATGCATCCCATACTACATAATATGCCCCGTATACTTCTTATCATGCTATGAGTGTAGTGTTCATGCTTCGGCCAAGACGTACTGATGACACTTCGGTGTGTATATGCAATGAAACAAAAAAAAACTACTAACTATACCAGAATTGGTTGCCCGACCAACTTGTCGAACAACCTGGCTCTGATACCAACTGTCACAACCCGCATTTTCTCCGAATTTAAGAATATCAGAGTAAGAGAAAATACACGTCATGATGCCACGTCATACAGGAGACAACTGTAGACGTTCAGGCGGGAACCTATTACTTAACTAAACAAACATGATTATATGATAAGTCATCATTTGAAATCATTTATTAGGGGTTTTGAGATAAGAACTGTGTCTCTCAGTTCGTGGATCAACTAGTCCACCGAGAAAGTATATATAATTGTAGCAGAAAGTACTTGATTTAGTTTACTTAAAGTCCTACATGTATGCAAACGACGGAGCATGGAGTAAATGATATGCTCATAACTAGGCGTATTGTAAGAGTAGAAAATACTTTTAGGCGACTTTAAAGTTAAGGGTTTCAGTTAGAAAGAATGCAATGAGGATGAAGAAAAACCATTTTATAACTATAGTGCACCTAACATAAATCATTCCCAGAGGGTAAGATACACAAGATCTAAAAGTAGTGGCACAATCTGGCAAATAAACTATAAAGTATAAAAAGGGGCACAATGGGCGTCAACAATATGACACTAACCCATTGGCACCAACTAGTATGTATGAGCACAAGGAGTAACTAAAAACAACTACCTCGCAGCAGCGGGGTGAACAGCTACTAAAACTCTGAACTTCAGGCTACACCACTAGCCGTTACGGCTCTGAACCTGAGGCATTCAATAAAACAAAGAACGCCTCAGCAAGGAATTACAAGTGGCAGAAAACTAGCAGAAAAACAAGCAAGGCATAAGGGGTACCAACCCAAGCCAAATTTACCGAAAGAGAGCTCTAAACAAAAAGTCAACAAGCATTAAGTGCACTAAATACCAAAAGAGGAACAAACATGTTCATTTGTTTAGTTTCATCAATTAAAGAGACTGATCAGCTCAAATTATACGGGAGCGGTTAACTACCTCCGCTACCCCAAGCCCAAAAGCAGGTGGGGGTACCACTAGACCCAACCACCCAAACACGACTACCGTGCAAGGCTATAACATTTCCCCCACTGTCCCCCAAACACAACTACTGTGAAGGGCTAAAGACAGTAGTTCTTATTACTTAAATTTTAATTAAACACGGGATGCTAACCGAAAGGATAAACACTGGAAGGCCCTAAGAAATAGGGTCGATGCAAGGTACACACCGATCAAGATAAATCATAAGAGTAAACTCAAACGTTAACAGATCCACAATGAGTAAAAAGGGATACAAGCAAGAGGGATTCAAGATCAGGAGCACCGAAAGGTCACTGGCAATCATCCAAGTACACCCGAGGGGACACGAGCTTCTAACACAAAACTCAACGAAAACATGGAGGGCAACACCAAGGTTTCTCGAGAAACGAAAAGGGCAAGGAATCGAGGGCATAACTCGAACACTAGGGAACAAAGGGCTGAGGATAAAGTTCTCGAGGACTCCATAGACAGAACAGAACCTCACGAGATATCGAAGAGTGCAGGTATGACATTTCACGAGAAATCCAGAAGAAATCAAGGAGCAGGGAATCAAAGTTCTCGAGAACTCACTCATGTCTCGAGAAATCTACGGCAGAGACAATCATGTCTCGAGAAATACAAAGGCAGGGGTCAAATGAGTTTTCGAGAGATAAAAGGGCAGAGATAGTTATGTCTCGAGAAATCCAAAGGGCAGAGACAGTTATGTCTCGAGAAATCCAAAGGGCAGAGACAGTTATGTCTCGAGAAATCCAAAGCTGCTCTCGAGCTACAGCAAGAACAAGGGGATTGTATCGACCACGGTTTTCTCCAGGGAAAAACTAGATACTAGGGTAAGATTGAGGAGGAGAAAATCAAGGGGAGGTTCTAGATCATAAGTTACTACACCAAACACACAAAACTCTTGCTAACCAGCATGACAAGAGCTCAAAACGAGCAAACCAACCATCAAAAGAATCAAGAGAGAAAGAGGAAGAAACCACTTGCCTTAACCTTGCAGAACTCCACTAACTTCACTCCGAAAGCCAAGGAAACTCCTGAGCACGGAAACCTGGAACGATTCGGACCAAAATGAGGAGTTAGGCCACTACCAAAACTTCAAAACCTCCACGAAGAGAGACAAGCTTACCACTAAGACGAAGATCTCGCCGAGAGCTTTCCAAATCTTCAAACCAATCCCGATTCCGACCACTACAGCCCTATAAATCACCGGCCGGAAGCTCTCCGAAGCTCCGCTCTCGCCCTAACCCTCGGCGGCTGATTTTGATCGAGGAAAAGGAAGATGAATAGGAGGAGGAGATTTTAGGCTTATATATAACCCTAAATTATTTAATTAATTAATTAATTCCCCAATTTACTTAAACTGCGAGGGCGACCAGATTACCTCGGATTTCTACGAAATTCGCACCTTAACTAAAACACGGCGCTGCGAATCCAACGACGAAGTCAGAATTCTATTCCGACGGGCCAAACTCGGGCTAAAGCCTCCCGAAGCTACAATCTTCATATCCACCCAAAATCTTTACTTTAACTCGAAACGATGCGAAAACTCGCACGCTCGATCTACAAGACACACTTTAACTAAGCTAAGGCTCAACACACTACTGGACGAGCTGACGTAACGCCCTTATGCCAAAATTACGTCACAGCGGGCATGTAAAATAATTAACGAAAATCAGGGGCGTTACAAAGCTGCAGAAAGATATTGTGGGGTCCACCAGCCTCTCTCATACTGCTCAGAAGGACGGCTGAGACACGTTGAAGGTCGGGGATGTATAAAAGGAAGAGTTAGGGCACTTTTGAAGGTGCCGGGAAGAGAACGAACATTTCACTATTCCATTGACGGCTGCCGCTCTCGTCTTTCTCCTCCTGCTCACTGAACAGGAAGAAGAAAACTGAGAGAGAAAAAAAGCTCCTCCACAAGAAGGAGCAAGGTGATCTTCCATCCTTCAATGGAAGAGGAAGATCAGGTTGCAGCTTCCATCAACATCTCCAGCTACAAGGAAGCACCAGGTGTGCAGGAACTACAGGGGACTTCTTCTGCTGTCTGTTGTAGTAAGCTTCAACAATTCTTTTACTGTATGGCTGATTAGCCTGAGGATTGTAGGGCTATTTAGTCTGAGCTTGTAGGGTTGTTTAGCTTGAGTTTATAGGGCATTATTGCCTGAGATGTAGGAGGAGGATTCCTCTGAGGTAGGACCTGGAAGGGGTCTGAGTTGTAGGATCTGTGTAGATCTGAGGTAGGGCTGTTTAGCCGGAGTTGTAGGGCATTATTGCCTGAGCTATAGGAGGTGGATTCCTCTGAGGTAGGGCTGTTTAGGCCTGAGATTGTAGGACCTGCTGTGGTCTGAGTTGTAGGATCAGTGGCTGATCTGAGATAGGGTGATGCGGTTTTGGCAAGTGCACCGGCCGCACAAGTAATAAAGTTGGGAGTACGTCCCCGAATATCGTCTCTCAAGGAATGCGCGTGGTTAGTTTGACTCTTCGGATTGAGGAAATAATTACTAAAGTAGATTAAAGGAAAAATCGGGGCTTCGATATTGGTTTCCTAAATTACTACACAGAAATAAAATGCGGGTCAAAACTCTGCTTCGCAAGGCGGTATGGGTGCAACGGCCGCAATGCTGTGCTTCGGTGAGCGGGTGAATGAGAAGGCTGGCGGATTACGGCGCTCCTCAAATCTCATGAACCGCAAAGGATCTCAAAAACATGAAATCGCATTAACTAAAACACAAAGTTCATGATCATCATCCATAATAACAAAACCATCTAAAGAAAACTCTGAAGCAAGCGAAGGGGAAAAGAGGAAACTGAACCTCGAAGACTATGCTTAAGATTCTCGGTCGGAATCGAAGGGTTGTCAGGCCTCGTCTGTGCTCGGTCTTCATTTGCGTCTGGGGTCCGGAGGAGCTGTCACCTTCCTCTACAATTACCCATCTTCTTCATGGTCTAGCTCAAGGTTACTCTTGTTCGACACCTTGAATGGAGCGGAAGCTCTCGGTCTATGGCGTTCTTGAGCTCAAGGATGATGGAGGAGGCCATGGAGTGAGCTTTGGCAGAAGATTTGCAAGCCAAAGGTCGTCAGAGCTCCTCCTAGGTCGAACAGTGGTGGAGAGGCGAAAATGGGCGAAAGTGGCGGGCTTCTCAAGCTTTTCCCGCCGGGGGATCCAGATCGCAGCAGAATTCCTGCCTTAAATACTAAATAGTCAGAAATTTAGTAACGCACGGGCGAATGCACGACCGTGTGTTGCCCTTGCGTTATTTAACGATTAAAATGGCTTGAGGAAGAAGCAGCAGCGCCCGTGTGCTTTACTCACGCACGGGCGAATCCGCCCGTGCGTAAAAACGCACGAACAAATTTAGATTGGCTAAAAAACAGTCAAAACAGGCGATCGTGCGTTTCCTTCGCGCACGGGCGAATCCGCCCATGCGTAAAAACACACTAATAAATTCAGATCACCAATTTTCTACCAAGATGAAGGCGCACGACCGCAGCCGTCTGTGCGTCAAGAAAATGCACGATCGTGAGATATAAATAAACATGATTTCTAGGGTAAAATAGGGTGATCCAACCACCTTTAAGAACAACAACCTAGCTGGGAATATATCTCCAGCACCAATCAGACAGAGAAACAGGATTGGGGAGCACCCTGTGCTTACCCCCAATAACAAGAAGCGCAAATGCACACCAAAACGGGATTAAAAGGAGTGCAAAGCACGCAAGTGCTCATGAATGAGCATAAGAGAGATAGATGCAATAATAGCTCGAGAATGACGCACAAGAGAGTGAAAACTAGCCCGGATGAGTCCATAAAAGTGTGTATAAATGGGACTCATCACACCCCCAGACTTAACCGTTTGCACGTCTCGGGAAAACTACTCAGCTCTCCCGTCGGAACAATTGGGTGTTAGAGTGAGTTTGAGCAGTGGAGACCCATGCGAAGTCGCATGCTCACGTGCGTAGAAATACATTAGAATAGAATTTAACTCAAGATTATATTTAACTATTTCTAGAATAGACATTTGAAATCTAGTTTACTCGGATGGTGAATCCCGGTGAATCTTTCTGTCGCGCACAAAGGAAAATTGTGTGACTAATGAGTAGATTTTGCTCGAATCAAAACTCGGGATAATCTCCTAAGAAATACATCAAAGTCGGTGTCCATAGGCTTGCATGTTCGCACTCTCTACACTGCATGAGATGACACATATCTAAAATCAATAGGACTTATAGGTTGAGATTTGGCTTAGGTTGAGATTAGGTTAGATAAGTAGAAGAACGATGGGCATCGCACTCAACATAACCTGAGTACTCAAGAGTATAATATCACCAATACAACAAATTCAAGAACCACACAACACCCCCAGACTTCAACTGGACACTAGGTGTGTGATAAGCCGACCAAACATTGTTTTATCGAGAGATTGTATTTGAAAGTTCTTTTTGCACAATTATTTTTTTATTTTCTCCTCTCGACATATATATCTTTTGTAAGCACTTATAAACTTCTGCTTTAGCTTTCTCAAAATGACCATACGCAACAGAGATAACACCAAACGTGATAGATATATAAATTTCTTTCAAACTCAATTGTTGGTGCGAATATAGGTTTGGCCGTATGGCTTTGGTGAAATTTAAGTGGAGCTAAATAAGAAGGATAGGTAGGCTCAAGTGGGCTTGCAAGGGTGATTACATGGTTTAGGATTTCAAAAGCACAAACGGATCAAGAAATGGCCTACATCACGCTTTACAACGAGTTATTCAACGCAATCGTTTCAAAAGCCTCCTAGTGCAAGTTCTAGCCACCGAGAAAGGTTTTCCTACCTTCTGACCCTAGTAATAAGCTACTACTAATCCTGCTACACTCGACCCTATGCTACCGTTGGATTCACCGGATTCACCACTAGAGTAAAATAAATTGCAACTACTATAATAGAAATAATTAAATTATAACATTGAATTTTATTCTACTCTAATTGAATTTCTAGGCGTGATAGGAGCATTCGACTATAGTACTACTCGAGTCAACAATTTTCTCCACCCCTCACTCCTACACTAACAGTCCAATTCTTACGAGTGGGGAACCTCGCAGCAATACCCAATAAGCGCATGTGATCAAGTATGCGTGAACTAGGTGCAAATGCAAAGTGTGCAACAAAATTGAAAATCCTAACTCAACACATTCTAACATGCTATGCAAAGTGCGTGCCCGTGCATAACTCGATCTCTCCCCCAGACTTGATCACAATCCTATCAAAATAAAGAATTCATGCATAAGGAAAATAGGGGTAGAGTGGATCTATGCTCACGAATGAGCATGCCAGAAGCGCGGTAATTCCTTCTTTAAATATATCCTTCCTCAACCCCCGAGCGAGAGCTTAAACCTGCGATGTTAGCATAAAACAAACAACCAAACATAATAAACAAAAATCTGAACAGAAGATCGGAACCGAATGGTTCCCCCATGGGTTGTCTCCCAAGAAGTCCTTTTGTTTACTGTCCTTAAGGTGGACCAAATACCTGTATTAAGCAAAGTTCATAAAGTGCAGAAATTTTAAAGAAGAGTTCCCAAACAAAGTTCACAGAACAAGAAAAATTAAAATCAGCTATAAGCACTTTTTTAGTGCCCATCTCCAGTGGCTCGTAGGCTGGAGGTGAAAGATTTAGGGCCAAAATTGGTATCGCCCAGTTTTCTGCCAGCCTCCGCCATCTTGCCACGGAGAGCAGCGGAGCATGCACCACGCAATAGTCTCTCTTGTTTAAGCTTCTCCACTATTGGAGAGCGCCAGCTTTGATAATCTTCAGCATTTCCCACCTTGGTGGTGGGTGGCATCACTTCCATTGCCGTAGTGGAGATTGGATCAGCCAAAGAGATAGAACGTTTAAGTGGTTTATTACATAATTCATTGCAAGATAACAATGGGACATCGTCCCGAGTTAAGTTCAGCTCGGCAGGTTCAGAAATGAGGTTCTCCTCCCTCTCCGAGTCACATTTTTTTCGAAAGTCAACTTCTTCCTCTTCTCCGCTCGACTGATATTCTTCCTTTTCTCCATTAAACGATCCTTTTTCATCCCTATTTTCTGCATTACTAAGTGAAATAATAAGGTGGGGAGAGCGAAATAATGTTGCAGTTGCAATCTTGGGGCAAGTAGGGGATGTTACCTTACTGGGTAAGATAACACACCCCACAGAGAAGTCCAAAGTGGCACCGCTCTCTTTCAAGAACGGTACTCCCAAGATGGGAATAGATTGATTCTCACGGGGTCCCAATACTTGGAAATCGGCAACAACCACCGTCCCCTCGATTATGACTTCAACATTTCTTACTTCTCCCTCCGCCTGAATGACCGTCCCGTTCGCAAGCACTAGGGACTTCTGGTCATCCGTGTTCATTTCAAGTTGCATTTTAGCACGTCCTGCAGTGCAAGGATGTTGCGGGATGAACCAGAGTCACACAAGGCAGCAGTTTCGACATTATTTATGGAGCATGTGATAACCAACTCACTTGGGTTACCTACTTCCGCATCGGTGAGACTCTTCCCTTGATTGATTGGATTCTTTTCAGTGTTGCTAGGAAGGGTCCCTTGCGAACGTTCGGTCAGCAGTTGAGCCAATTGGCCCAATTGCGTCTCCAAGCTTCGCATGGACACGGTTTGGCTAACCATATTAGAGTTAGCACCCTGCATGAATCTCTCCATCATTTCTTCTAGATTGCTCTTCTTGGGGACTGGGGCATTTTGATTATAACCCGGCTGAGGTGGCGCATTTTGCGTATAACCCGGTTGTGGTGGCCGCGGTTGGCTACCGGAGGCTTAAGCTTCGAATTGATGCGAGCCTCCTTGCCATCGTTGGCCAGGAAAGTTTTGTTTCCACGAGAAGTTCGGGTGATTCCTCACACCCGGGTTATAAGCATTGTTTAAAGGTGCTCCACGATTTTGAACATTCATATAATTTATACTTTCTTCATAAGATACTTTGGTAGGTTGCTCACCTGTGGGACACTCATATGCATGATGCCCCGGGCTTCCACAACCTTGACATGAGATGGCCATTACTGGGGCAGGAGGAAGGGAAAGCCTCTTAAGCATCATGACGTTTTCATAAGGTGATGATGCCATCTCAGCTGATGCACCAGATGTGTTCACCTCAAAGAGTCCCTGAGCATTCCTTGGGGCGTTCCTTCCAGCAGTCCAGAATGAACTATAAATGGCAGTGTCCTAGAGAATCCGCAATGCGTCTTCGGGGGTGTGGTTCATCAGAGTTCCTCCTGCAGTTGCATCAATCATGGCCCTATAGTTGGGCTCGATTGCAAAGTAAAAGTTCTCCACTAGTCTTCATGGTTGCAGCTCATGCTGGGGGCATTTCCGGAGAAGTTCCATGAACCTTTCCCACGCTTCTACGAGAGTCTCCTGATCATGTTGTCGGAAGGTTGCGATTTCCCTCCTCAAGTTTACAACCTTGTCAACCGGGTGGAACTTTGCCAGAAATTTCGTTTGCAGAGCATCCCAAGTGGTAGCTGTGCCAGGCGGTATCGTGTGGATCCTTGCTATCGCCTTGTCGTGGAGGGAAAATGGAAACAGCCTGAGTTTCACCGTCTCATCAGTGATTCCAACGTACCGAAATGTTCCGCATATTTCTGTGAATTCAGCCAAGTGAAGATGGGGGTCTTCACTGATTAACCCAGAGAATTGGGCCTGGTTGCGGATCATATTCAGGATGGCCGGCTTTAGCTCAAAATTGTTGTTAGTGATGGCGGGCCAAATCTGGGGTACACACTCCAAATAGTGGGCGTAGTGTAGTCTCTCATGGTCCTGGGTCTCGACCTAGCCTCTTCATTTTCATCGGCTGCCTGATGATGCGCTATTTCGGCACTACTAATTAGCAGGCACGAAATGCGATACGACGGCAGTGCACCGGTCGTTGTCAAGTAATAAAATAGGGAGGAACTCCCCGAATATCAATCTCTCAAGGACCGCAAGTTGGGTAGTACATTTGCTCTCGCAGGAAATCAGTTCAAAGGATAAAATAGTAACGACGGGGGTTTTGATTTGGTTTCCTATGCTATTGCAGAATGAAGAAAGATGCGGGTCTAAACTCTGCTTCGCACGGCGAGATGGATGCAACGGCCGCGATGCCGTGCTTCGGAAGGCTCGTGGGCGGAATATCACTATGACGGTTGAGGGTCGCACGCACCTCTTCTTAAAACATCAACGCTAGCTTTTGCTAGCGGCTTCAACCACAACGTAACACAGAAAATAGCAAGAAACAAAGGGGCTATTCATGCCACCACAATAACATTGCATATGAAAACAAGCAGTAATCCATAAGATCTACTTAACACGCATTCATAAAGCAACTGCAAACGAGTTCAAGCAATAAAGGTTAGAGAGGACCACAACGAAGAAATCACGTCTTGGATTCACGGCCGGAATGAGAGGTTGTCGGGCTCTCTCCGGACTCGGCCCTCAGATGGTGAGCTTGGCTCGAAGGAGGCTGTCACCGCTCCTACGATCTTCAGCGCTTCCTTGGTCTCCTTGGCACGGAATGCTTGACCTAATGGTGGATGAAGCTTCCTAATGCTCCTCGATGGAAGGATTGAGGTGGAAAGTCACCGGAAATGGCCTTGATGGTGGAGGAGATGAAGGAGAAGCCTTCACCCCTCAAGAGCAGCGGGAAGGAAGAGTTTTCCCGCCCTTAGAATTGCTCCCGCTCGTGCCCTGGTCGTCCTTCCTCTCTGCCTCGATTCCTGCAGCTTTTATAGGAAACAGGCTGAAAATTGGTCACGCACGGTTGAACGCACGATCGTGCGCAGACCGTGCGATATTAACGGAAGAAATAAGGCTTGGAGAAGACGCTACGCCGCTCGTGCGATTTGTTCACGCATGAACAATGCCGCCCGTGCGTTAAGACGCACGAGTAAATTCCGAAGCTCCATTTTCTGCAAGATACAGGTCGACCGTGCGTTTTGTTCACGCACGGGAAAATCCGCCCGTGCGTCAAAACGTACGAGTAAACTTCGATGCTCCGTTTTCTGCCCCAGACACAAATGCACGAACGCACAGACCGTGCGTCAAGGAAAATGCACGACCGTGCGATATGCACAGAAATTACTTATGGGAGAACGGGGCAATCAGGTCACCTGCAAACAAGATATACTAGCTGGGAATACACATCCAGCGCAGAAAATACATACAAGAAGGGAAGGGGAGCACAATGTGCTTACCCCCAACAACAAGGAATGCAATTGCACACCGAAACAGGCTTAAAAGTGCACCTAGCATGGAATAGTACATATGAATGTAAATATGCCTAAAATGTGGTGCAAACACTAGAATAACAACCCAAATGAGTCCAAGAATATATATATAAATGGGACTCATCACACCCCCAGACTTAACCATTTGCATGTCTCGAGCAAATTACTCAGCTCTCCTGTCGGAACAATTGAGTGTTAGCATGAGTTTGAGCGGCAGAGAATTATGCGAAGTCGCATGCTCTCGTGCGTAGAAATATATTAGAACAGAATTAAACTCAAGGTTGTATCTAATTATTTCTAAAACAGTAGTTTGGAATTTACTTTACTTGGATGGTGAATCCAGGTGAATCTTTCGGTTGCGCAAAAAGGGAAAATAGTGTGACTAATGAGTAGAGTATTACTTGAATCGAAGCTAGGGACAATCTCCTAAGAAATCCAGCAAAGTCGGTGTCCATAGGCTTGCACGTTCACACCCTCTCTACTGCGTGAGACGACTCGTAACTAAAATCAATAGGACTTATAGGCAATTATTGGGCTTAGGTTGAGTATAGGCTAGGTAAGTAGAAGGACGATGAGAATCACACTCAACACAACCGTCGCACTCAAGAGAATGACAATCACCCATACAACATTTTCAGTAATTACACGACACCCCCAGACTTCAACTGAACAATAGGTGCGTGTTGAGCCAGATATACGAAAATTTTGCCGAGAGAGAATTATTATTGCACAACTCTTTTATTTTTTATTTTCTTTTCTTTTCTTTCTTTACTTTTCTTTTCTCTTTTCGGCAAAAGCACATTTTTTTACACACAATAAAACAGCTCGTTTAGCTACATTAAAGCAGCCATACATACATAGATGACACCAAATACGATCGAGACAGAAATGTCTTTCAGCTCAGCGGTTGGTGCGAACATAGGTTCGGCTGTATGGCCATGGTTACATTAAATAGTGGAGCTAAACAAGGAGGAAGAGTAGGCTCAAATGGGCTTGCAATGGTGATTACGTAGGTAAGGATTTCAAAAGCACAAACGGATCAAGAGGTGGCCTATATCACATTTCATGACGAGTACATCAACACAATCGTGTCGAGAGTCGCCTAGTGCAAGTTCTAGCCACCGAGAAAGGTTGTCCTTCCTTTCGACCCTGGTAATAAGCTACTACTAGCCTGCTACACTCGACCTATTGCTACCGTTGGATTCACCGGATTCACCACTAAAGTAAAATAAATTTCATCTACTATAACAGAAATAAGTACATTACAACTCTGAATTTTATTCTACTCTAATCAAATTTCTAGGCGTGACGGGAGCACTTGACTAGAGCACTACTCGAGTCAACATTATTCTCCACTCCTCACTCACATGCTAATAATTCAATTCTTACGAGCGGGAAAACCTCGCAGCGATACCCAATAAGCACGCGTGATCAAGTGCGCGTGAACTAGGTGCACATGTATGCAACAAAATAAAAATCCTAACTCAGCACATTCTAGCATGTCATGCAACGTGTGTGCACTTGCACAGCTCGCTCTCTCCCCCAGAATAAACGATTCAAACATAAATAGGAGAGGGGTAGAGTTGACCTATGCTCACAAAGGAGCATGCCAGAAGTGCGGTAATCCCAATTTCTCTAAAAATAAACCTCCTTCCACGCGAGAGCAAAGCTTCACCTATAATGTTAGCAAAACTGAAATAACAATATGCGAAAAGGATGAAAATGATAGATAGATCCGGGTGGTTCCCCATGGGTTGTCTCCCAAGAAGCCCTTTTGTTTAACGTCCTTGAGGTGGACCAAATACCTATATTAATCATTGTTCAAACAGCAGAAAGATATTGTTCCAAACTAAATAAAAATGACCAACACAACGAAGTGACAAAATAGAGCACAAAAATCAGATGGAAGAAACAGCACAATCACAACCCCGAGACCCCACCATGCATCAGCTGTATGCTGACTTGTGGTGGTTCTCCCCCGCTGTGCGAGATGGGAAAGAGGTGAAGGCTTTAGGGCCCAAGGAGGATGTCTCCACCTTGCCCCTAGCCTCTTCCTTCCCGCGCCGGAGGGCAGCAGAGCATGATTCATGCAGTAATTTGTCTTTCCTCGGCTTCTCCACCGTTGGAGAGCGCCAATGTTGATAACTGGCATAATTTCCCGCCTTAGTGGTGGGTGGCTTCACTTCCGTTGCTGCTGTGGCAACCGGATCAGCCCAATGGACCTGCTTAAAATGTTCACATTTATTACTTTGAAAAAAATCTATAAGACGCTTTGTTCCACCATCTCCCTCGTCATTCAACATTCTGGTTTTAGTGCTGCCTCTTGCCTCCTTTCCCTCTTCCGTCACAACTTGCAACTTCTCTTCATTCTTTTCTTCTTCTGGTGATTCTGTTCTTTTCTCGGCTTCTGCATCACTAGATGGTTTATCAGTACAAACAAGGGGGGAGTGGATTACCGCTTCTGATACAATCTTGGGACAAGTGGAGGGCGTCACCTTACAGGGTAAGACATCACACCCCTTAGAAAAATCTAAGGTGGCACCGCTCTCTTTTAAGAACGGTACTCACAAGATGGTAATGGATTGATTCAGACTTGGTCCCAAGACTTGGAAGTTGGCAACTACTACCGTCCCTTCAATTGTAACTTCCACATTCCTGACTTCTCCCTCAGCCTTAACTACGGTCCCATTAGCAAGCACTAGTGACTTCTGTTCATCCGTATCCATATTAAGTTGCAGTTTAGCAACATCCTGCAAGGCGAGGATGTTGCGAGATGAACCAGAATCACATAGGGCTGCCGTTTCAATATTGTTAATGGAGCAAGCAACTACCAACTCACTTAGTTCACCAACTCCCGCGTCAGAGAGACTCTTCCCTTGGTTGACCGGGGCACCTTGATTATAACCCGGCTGAGGCGGCCTTGGTTGACTTCCGGATGCTTGAGCATCGTTTTGATGCTGGCCCGGTTGCCATCGTTGGCCTGCAGCATTTTGGTTCCATGAAAAATTGGGGTGATTTCTCACACCTGGATTATAAGAATTTCCGTAGTGTGCCCCCCTAGCTTGATTTCCAACGAAATTCACATATTCATTTAAACATAGCTGAGAGAATTCACCTGATGGCTCGCTACCTGGACACTCGTATGAGTGGTGACCACCGCCTCCACATCCTTCACATGTAATGTTCGACGCAGGCGCAGCAGCGGGAGGTAGTGAATCCACCACGAATAATCCTCGAGCGCTTCTAGGCGCATTTCTCCCCGCTGTCCAGAAAGTGCTGTGGGAAGCGGTGTCCTGCAGAATTCTAAGAGCTTCCTCAGGCGTGTGGTTCATCAAGGTTCCTCCTGCAGCAACGTCAATCATCGCCCGATGGTTGGGCTCGATGGCGAAGTAGAAGGTCTCCACAATGTTCCAAGGCTGGAGCTCGTGATTTGGGCATTTGCGCAGGAGGTCAGAAAGACGCTCCCAAGCTTCTGCGAGGGTCTCCTGCTCAGCTTGCCGGAAGGTGGCGATTTCACGCTGAAGGCTCACAATCTTGTCCACCGGGTGGAATTTAGCGAGAAACTTGGATGCGAGCACATCCCACGTTGCAGCAGTTCCTGGAGGGATAGAATGAAGCCACACCTTGGCTTTGTCACGCAATGAGAATGGAAACAGTCTCAACTTGACTGTTTCGTCAGTGATTCCAGTATACCGGAAGGTACCGCAAATATCAGAGAACTCAGCCAAGTGAAGATGTGGGTCTTCACTGGGCATCCCAGAGAACTGCACGTTGTTACGGATGATGTTCAGGATAGCGGGCTTGATTTCGAACTGATTGTTCATGATGTTAGGCCCAAAACCAGGATACACACTCCCAACTGTAGGAGTGGTGTAGTCTCTCATGGTCCTAGGTCTCGGCCAGACCACTTCATTTTCGTCAGCCACCTGACCCATGACCGATGCATTTCCCACTCCAGGATTAGCATGATTTCCATTAACATCCAAGGTGGCAGCAGCACGGAGACGCGCCCGTAGGGTACGCTCTATTTCAGGGTCAAATGCTGAGCAATCACCAGGATCTCTTCTATGCATACACCGCTATTCAACACAAAACAGAAAAAAAAGTAATAAAAAAAAACAAAAAGACCTTAAAACGGATCTCCAGAGGAAAAACAAATCGTAAACGCTTGGAGTCCCCCGCAACGGCGCCAAAAACTTGATGCGCTATTTCGGCACTGCTAATTAGCAGGCACGAAATGCGATAAGACGGCAGTGCACCGGTCGTTGTCAAGTAATAGAATAGGGAGGAACTCCCCGAATATCGATCTCTCAAGGACCGCAAGTTGGGTAGTACGATTTGCTCTCGCAGGAAATCAGTTCAAAGGATAAAATAGTAACGACGGGGGTTTTGATTTGGTTTCCTATGCTATTGCAGAATGAAGAAAGATGCGGGTCTAAACTCCGCTTCGCACGGCGAGATGGGTGCAACGGCCGCGATGCCGGGCTTCGGAAGGCACGTGGGCGGAATATCACTATGACGGTTGAGGGTCGCACACACCTCTTCTCAAAACATCACCGCTAGCTTTTGCTAGCGGCTTCAACCACAACGTAACACAGAAAATAGCAAGAAACAAAGGGGCTATTCATGCCACCACAATAACATTGCATATGAAAACAAGCAGTAATCCATAAGATCTACTTAACACGCATTCATAAAGCAACTGCAAACAAGTTCCAGCAACAAAGGTTAGAGAGGACCACAACGAAGAAATCACGTCTTGGTTTCACGGCCGGAATGATAGGTTGTCGGGCTCTCTCCGGACTCGGCCCTCAGATGGTGAGCTTGGCTCGAAGGAGGCTGTCACCGCTCCTACGATCTTCAGCGCTTCCTTGGTCTCCTTGGCGCAGAATGCTTGACCTAATTGTGGATGAAGCTTCCTAATGCTCCTCGATGGAAGGATGGAGGTGGAAAGTCACCGGAAATGGCCTTGATGGTGGAGGAGATGAAGGAGAAGCCTTCACCCCTCAAGAGCAGCGGGAAGGAAGAGTTTTCCCGCCCTCAGAATCGCTCCCGCTCGTGCCCTGGTCGTCCTTCCTCTCTGCCTCGATTCCTGCAGCTTTTATAGGAAACAGGATGGAAATTGGTAACGCACGGTCTAACGCACGATCGTGCGATATTAACGGAAGAAATAAGGCTTGGAGAAGATGCTACGCCGCCCGTGCGATTTGTTCACGCACGACCAACGCCGCCCGTGCGTTAAGACGCACGAGTAAACTCCGAAGCTCCATTTTCTGCAAGACACAGGTCGACCGTGCGTTTTGTTCACGCACGGGCAAATCCGCCCGTGCGTCAAAATGCACGAGTAAACTCCAATGCTCTGTGCTGCCCCAGACACAAATGCACGACCGCACAGACCGTGCATCAAGGAAAACGCACGATCGTGCGATATGCACAGAAATTACTTATGGGAGAACGGGGCAATCAGGTCACCTGCAAACAAGATATACTAGCTGGGAATACACATCCAGCGCAGAAATACATACAAGAAGGGAAGGGGAGCACAATGTGCTTACCCCCAACAACAAGGAATGCAATGCACACCGAAACGGGCTTAAAAGTGCACCTAGCATGGAATAGTACATATGAATGGAAATGTGCCTAAAATGTGGTGCAAACACTAGAATAACAGCCCAAATGAGTCTAAGAATATATATATATAAATGGGACTCATCACCTGACCAGCGACTGGTGCATTTCCCGCCCTGGGATTGATCTGATTTCCATCGGCATCCATGGTTGCAGCAGCACGGAGACGCGCCCGTATGGAACGCTCAATTATAGGGTCAAATGCTGCAACGTCACCGAAGTCTCGTCTCTGCATACACACACCAAAAACAATAGAAATAAAAAAAAACTCCAGTAATAATTAACTCAAACACTGAAATTGAACTACGCCTGCATTCCCCGGCAATGACGCCAAAAACTTGATGCGGTTTCGGCAAGTACACCGGTCGCACAAGTAATAAAGTTGGGAGTACGTCCCCGAATATCATCTCTCAAGGAATGCGCGTGGTTAGTTTGATTCTTCGGATTGAGGAAATAATTACTAAAGTAGATTAAAGAAAAAATCGGGGCTTTGATTTTGGTTTCCTAAATTACTACATAGAAATAAAATGCGGGTCAAAACTCTGCTTCGCAAGACGGGATGGGTGCAACGGCAGCGATGCTGTGCTTCGGTGAGCGGGTGAACGAGAAGGTTGGCGGATTACGGCGCTCCTCAAATCTCATGAACAGCAAAGGATCTCAAAAACATGAAATCACATTAACTAAAACACAAAGTTCATGATCATCATCCATAATAACAAACCCATCTAAAGAAAACTCTGAAGCAAGCGAAGGGGAAAAGAGGAAACCAAAGCTCGAAGACTATGCTGAAGATTCTTGGCCAGAATCGAAGGGTTGTCAGGCCTCGTCCGTGCTCGGTCTTCAGTTGCATCCGGGGTCCGGAGGAGATGTCACCTTCCTCTATTATTACCCGTCTTCTTCGTGGTCTAGCTCGAGGTAACTCTTGTTCGACACCTTGAATGCAGCGGAAGCTCTCTGTCTATGACGTTCTTGAGCTCAAGGATGATGGAGGAGGCCAAAGAGTGAGCTTTGGCGGATGATTTGCAAGCCAAAGGTCGTCGGAGCTCCTACTAGGTCGAACGGTGGTGGAGAGGCGAAAATGGGAAAAAGTGGCGGGCTTCTCAAGCTTTTCCCGTCGGGGGATCCAGATTGCAGCAGAATTCCTACCTTAAATACCAAACAGTCAGAAATTTATTCACGCACGGGCGAACACACGAACGTGTGTTGCCCGTGCGTTACTTAATGATTAAAATGGCTTGAGGAAGAAGCAGCAGCGCCCGTGCATTTTACTCACGCACGGGCGAATCCGCCCGTGCGTAAAAACGCACGAACAAATTCAGATTGGCTAAAAATCAGTCAAAACAGGCGATCGTGCGTTTCCTTCGCACATGGGCGAATCCGCCCGTGCGTAAAAATGCACGAATAAATTCAGATCACCAGTTTTCTACCCAGATGTTGGCGCACGACCGCAGCCGTCCGTGCGTCAAGAAAACATGATTTCTGGGGTAAAATAGGGTGATCCAACCACCTAAAAGAACAACAATCCAGCTGGGAATATACCTCCAGCACCAATCAGACAGAGAAACAGGATTGGGGAGCACCCTGTGCTTACCCCCAATAACAAGAAGCGCAAACGCACACCAAAACGGGCTTAAAAGGAGTGCAAAGCACGCAAGTGCGCATGAATGAGCATAAGATAGATATATGCAATAATAGCTCGAGAATGACGCACAAGAGAGTGAAAACTAGCCCGGATGAGTCCATAAAAGTGTGTATAAATGGGACTCATCATAGTGCTGCTGACCCTGAGGTATGGTTTGGGAAAACCTGAGAGATCCCGAGGGATCTGTGTTGTAAGCTCTTGGAGCTGAGATTGGAGGAGTTGGCCCTATCTAACACACTGTTAGAAGGGTGAAGGGGAAAGTGGACTACCCATAGACACACAGTCTTAGGGAACCACTATAAATGATTGTGTGCTTTCTGTGTGGTTGATTATTTGTTTAGAATAATCTTAAACATCAAAATAAACAAGTAAAAATCAAAAGAGACCTATTCACCCCCCCCCCCCTCTAGGTGATTTAGACTACAACCCTTATAAATTAACAAGGAGATTAATTGGTGCATTTCGGAAGAAATCACAAAGTACACGCCATTGGTCACGGGCGTGACCAAGGCCGTAATCCCAAGTCATGACCATGACCACCCCAACCGCTTTCGAGCTACCAGAACTCGCTACCACGTAGGATTAAAATTACACGCCCTCTATCATGGGCGTGACAGATGGCGTGACCTCAAGGCCCGGAATGAGTTCAATGCAGCCAGCAATCAACTCCCACCATTTCCTGCATACACGCCCTCGGTCACAGGCGTGACCGAGGCCATGACTCTTCTGCAACCCCCATATTACCTCCAGAGCACGACGGTTCCCATCGTTTCCTGACCCGGTCAAGACACGCCCTAGGTCACGGGCGTGACCTAGGCTGTGACCCTCCATGCAATTGATTTCTGGCGGTTTCTCTTCCACAGTGTTCCCGGGCTTTCAGGACAGCAATTACGCAGCTTACACGCCCTTGGTCACGGGCGTGACTCCCCGATTTTTCACCTTTAAAAGGCAGCAATCTCCAGATGTATAGGAGTTTGATTTTGGAGTTCATTTCCAGTTTTAGTTTACTATTTTAGTTGTTATAGCTAGTTTTTCTACAAGTTGTAAGTTTGTCTATTATTGCAATTTTAATTCAAGTATTGTAGTTTTTATCATATCGTTTTCATCTTCTATATGTATTTCCCCTATCTTGATGAGTAGATAAATTTCTATTAGCACTTGATCATGATGAACTGTGGAATAAAATAATTAAACTTTGTTTTTTTTAATAAAATTAGCAAGCTTTCTATATTATTTCACTTCAATTTATCTTTGAATTCAATTGCTTCGAATTCATATGTCGTGAATATGTTTCTCGATCTAAGATCCGTATGCTAGTGATCTAGAGATCCATGCGAACGAGGAGATCACTCAAAGATAAAAAGTGTTTCATGCACTCCTCGAGAGAGGGTGATATAACTCTTCCGGACTGGAATCAAATCTAGTAGAGGGGTTCACCGCCTAAAGCAAGCTTAGGAGTTTTGTCTAGCCGAGGGGTCTTAATCGATCAACCTAAGGTTAGTGAATAGTTCTCTCGAGAGAGGTTCTATCATATTTTGGGAACCTCCACGGTCGAAGTAAATAATTTAGAAGTTTGAAGTTTAATCCTTAAAGAAGTTTATTTTAGTTCAAAGGGATTCTAGATCAAGTGCTAGCTTTCTAATCATCAAATTTCTTCGTAGTTAATTTTCTCCAAATCGTTTTTCCAAAACAAACCCAACTTTCGATCGATAAAATAATTGCTCTTCTTTGTGAGTAGAAGTACTCAACAAGCCCGGAAAAATACGACACTTGATTTTCTAAATCCTATACTATAAAGCGATAGGTACACTTGCCTCATCGAATTATACGTGAAACACTTTAATTTTGTGCAGTGCGGAAATTTATTCATCAAGTTTTTGGCGCCGTTGCTGGGAAAATTTTGTTGATATTTTGAAAGCTTAGTTCTATTAACTTTATCATTTTTTTTCTTTTTAAAGGTGCAATTAAATTCTTAGAAAGGGAGATTTGGGCTATCATCACATCTTATCTCCTAGTACCGCTGCGAACCCTTCACGGGGTAGTCCTCGGGAAATCTAAGAGTAATTAAATCTAAAAAAATCAAACAAACAAAAAAAAAATCCAAAAAAATTCTTATATAAATTTTTAATTTATTATTTCTCTTTTTCTAAATTCCTACGTTTTTCTTCTTCTTGTTGATGTATGACCCAGAGGAATCCGTCAGATCTTTTTGAATTGGATCCGGAAATCGAGCAAACCATTTGGCGACGCTTAAGATTCCAAATGCCAAATTCTCAAGATCCGATTGAGGAATTCGTAGGCGACACTTCCTTTCCGAATACTTTTTTTTCTTCTTCTTCTTCTTCTCCCTCCTCTTCTACTTCTTCTAACAAGGGTGATCCAAATCAGGATGCGGTTGCGGAATGGACTATGTCCTATTATGCCCGACCTAACCTGGATGATGCCCCTTCTAGTATTGTTTGACCTGCTATAGTGAACAATAACATTGAGTTGAAGCCGAGCATCATTCAAATGGTACAACAATATGTACAATTTGATGGGTTTCAAGACGAGGACCCAACGCACATATTTTTAGTTTTCTAGAAATATGCGATACTTTCAAAATTAATGGGGTATCCGATGATGCAATAAGACTTCGGTTTTTCCTTTCACCCTGCGTAATAAGGCTAAGCAGTGGCTAAATTCTCTTCCAAGAGGATCTATCACCACATAGGCTCAAATGACGGAACAATTTCTTACGAAATATTTTCCTCCCGCTAAATCAGCCCAATTGCTTAATTATATTATTTCCTTTTCCCAAGTTGAATCGGAAATGATTTATGATATTTGGGAGCGCTTAAAGGAATATTTGCGTCGTTGCCCCCATCATGCAATCCCCGATTAGTTGCAGATCAAAATATTTTATAATGGCCTTAATCTCCAAACGCGTCAAATGATTGACGCCACCGCCGGTGGTACCTTAAATAATAAAGCACCGGCGGGCGCGCAATAGCTTTTAGAAGGGATGGCCATGAACGCTTATCAATGGAGTACACCCCGGTCTCGCCCTAATAAACCGGCCGGGATGTATGAAATTGACTCTATTTCTAATTTGTCTCTGCAGGTTGAGCTTTTAAATAAAAAAATAGAAGGGATGACTTCTCCCTCTTCTACACCTACCTGGGAGCCTATTCAAATTGCGACAAAGCATGTGGATTACATGGGTAATCCAAACCGTCCGCCCTTCAATCCGGGCAACAATCACTACGGCAACACATATCACCCGGGTTGGAGAAACCACCTCAATTTATCTTGGGGAAATCAAGGTAACACGGGTAATGCTCCCCTTGCTCCTCCAAATTCTTCTCTTCCACCGCAAGCCCCAAAACCGCCTTCTCTCGAGGAGGTGGTTAATAAATATATTTCTAAAAATTATGCGGATATCGGCAATTTACAAGGGTCCTTGCAGAATTTTAAGAATCAAGTGGGGTAACTTTTAAAATAGGTTGCCGATCAACCTAAAAGGACACCGCCGACAACTTCAAATGTCTTGGCGGTGACTTTTACGGGTGATTCGGATATCGATCTTGGAGAGGAAATTTCACCTACCCCATCATCTCTTCCTCTTCCAGAATTTCAACCCCGTCTTCCTTACCCCGCTCGTTTGATCGAGCGGGCCAATAATATTAATTCTAATTTTAAAATTCCATGCACTATAGGAACTACTCATTTTTCAAATGCTTTAGCCGATCAAGGCGATAGTGTTATTATTATCCTGTTAAAATTTTTGAAAGACCGTTTAGGAGTAAGCAGGAGTTGTATCAACAAGAGTTATAGCCAAACAACCACAATACCAAAACAGCAACACAAGAAATCTTTATTGAAACAAAACTGCTTTACACTTCGAGGCATACATGGCGAGACATGATTCATAAGAATCACGGAGGTGAGAACAAAACACACCAAAAACTCAAACTGGCGGTCAGCCAAAGCAGAGACCGCACAGACCGCAAAAAGTTTCAGATCGCCCGGCTTGCTCTGCTGTACCTCCAGACCGCTTGCACAGCCAGACCGCAGATGCACCTTGAGACCGCGCGAATAGAAGCAGACAACCTGCACTGCCAGACCGCAACCCCAGACCGCACGAACTGAAGCTTATTGAATTGAACAAAGAACTGAAGCTATCGCCAGACCGCAACTCTGATCGCCTAACCGCTGAAGGTCGCCTGATCACTGAGCTAGCTGCGAACAGCACTAGAACACAATAAACTAGTTCGCTGACAGACCGCAGACAAACTGTTTATTCAAGACATCGGAAATCACCAAGGAAGGAGACCGCAACCTGCTGACCGCAAACCTGCGAACACAACAACAAGTTAGCTCACTTCCGAGATCGCGCGACTCCAAACTTGAGACCGCAAGAAAAAATCTGGGCTCTTGATCTTACAATTCTTGTTAGGAATGACGGGCCATGCACCCCTATTTATAGGCGGGTGGATGGATGTCGTCACCGCACAAAACGGGATACAGTCACCACCCGTCAGATCGCGAACGGTCTCAAAAGGCAGACCGCGCGAACACAACACTGGGACAAGATTTAGTCCAAGGCCGCAAGACAGCAGCAGCCCGCGCACAAGCTGCGCGGACACAGCGACCACCCTTCCTGAGATCGCCAAGACAAGGATGAACATCTGGCCGACTTGAGCCAAGTCGCCAGAACAACCCAAACAAGCCGCCCGGTCACTGCGGTCAACCAAGAACAGGCCCCCCAGAACAAGACCGGAAAAACTCGCAACAGGTCGCCAGAACCAACGACCAAACCAAGAAGCAAACTGGCCGATCACAGCAGATCGCCAGAACAGTAGGGAGAGATCGCAGAACAAAACCGCAAGAGCACCATCGCAAGCCGCGCGGTCTCTGCGGTCTCCAGCCTTCAGACTGGCCGGACTCCCTTCCACTTCACTTCAACAATTTCAACACTCCCCCTTGAAGTGGGAAGTGGAAACTAGACCGAGCAACCCCCTTAACCGTGTAAACGGTCCCTTCGCCAGCGGCTTTGTGAAGATGTCTGCGACATTGTCCGCACTCCAAACATGTTCGACCATAAGAGATCCTCCCAACACCTTTTCACGAATGAAATGGTGCTCAATCTCTATATGTTTGGTCCTCGCGTGACCGACTGGATTGTTGACCAGCTTGAGAGCACTCTCATTGCCCCCGTGTAGCATAGTGGGACCTCAAACCTCCTGATGAACGTCCTCTACCAACCTCCTGAGCCAAACGGCTTCCTGAGCTGCCAAGGCCGAAGCCTTGTACTCCGCTTCTATGGTAGATACAGACAACGAGTCTTGCTTCTTGCTACACCAAGAGATAGCTGTGGGGCCCATCATAAAGACATACCCAGACGTTGATCTCCGATCATCCGCGTCTCCCTCATAATCAGCATCCATGTATCCATGCAACTCCAAGCTTGACCCCCTCCTATATAGGAGACCCAAATCAGAGGTCGACTTCACATACTTCAAGATGCCTTTTGCCGCCAGAAGATGAGGCTTCCGTGGTTCCGCCATGTACCGACTCACCTTGCCTACTGCATAAGCAATATCTGGCCTTGTGATCGTTAGGTAGATCAAGCTCCCAACCAGAGCTCGAAAAACCAACGGTTCAGATAGAACTCTTCCCTCATCCTTCCGAAGTTTATGATGTTGCTCCAGAGGTATAGAGCTGCTCTTCCCTTCCTCCATGCCGAACCGCTGAACAATCCGCTCCGCATAGCCAGCTTGAGAAATGAGCACTCCGCTCTCCCGCCTCTGCACCTCGAGTCCAAGGAAATGGTGGAGCTCCCCCAGATCCTTCATCTCGAATCTGATAGCAAGCTCAGCGCTGAGTCTTGCAACAGCTTCCTTCGAGTTCCCGGTGACAATCATGTCATCCACATATAGCAGCACAATCACCTGAAGCACCCCCTCCTTCTTGATGAACAAGCTAGAATCAGAGTCTGAAGCAAAGAATTCGCAGAATAAGAGATACTCTGCAATCTTCCCATACCACACCCGAGGCGCTTGCTTCAACCCATATAGGGCCTTCTTCAACTTACAGACGTAGTCCGGATACTCCTTCGAGATGAAGCCCTGCGGTTGGAGCATGAAGATATCCTTGTCAATCTCACCGTATAAGAAGGGATTCTTCACGTCGAGTTGCCAAATCTCCCAACCACTTGAAGCTGCGAAGGCAATAACAAATCGAACCGAAGTCATTTTTGACACTGGATTGATCGTCTCATCATAATCTTCTCTGTACTGCTGTGAGAACCCGCGAGCTACAAGACGAGCCTTGTAACGCTCGATATTACCGTCAGCTTTCTTCTTCAGCTTGAAGACCCACTTGCAAGTGACAGGAGTGGTGCCCTTGGGCTTGGGCACCATAGACCAAGTCTCGTTCTTCTCGAGAGCTGACATCTCTTCTTGCATCGCAACGTCCCACTCCTTCACTCCTATGGCCTTTTCAAAGCTCGACGGCTCCCTTTCATCCAAGGGACCAGCAAAGAAACATGAAACAAAGTTCACCATGTTTCCTCCTGTGTATCGATCTGGTGGTTGAATAGGTCTCTTCGACCTCCTAAGAGGTTGCCCCTGACTAACCACCTCCTCAGCTGCTTCTTCAGAACTAGCTCCTCTTCCAGGCGAAATTGGAGCATCGCTCCCCCTGCTTCCAGAACCTGAAGCTTCTGCCTCTAAGCTAGACACAGCTGGAGCTCCTGGTGAAACAGGCAACTCCACTTGAAGATCTTCAGCAGCCTTCCCTCTTATATCAACCCTGCTTTCCGGTAGCTCAATTCCTGAACTTCCCTTGTAGGAAGTTACTTCATCGAACACCACATCCTGAGAGACAATCGATCTCCGTGTTTCAGAATCAATGCACCTCCATCCCTTCTTCCGCTCATCATACCCAACAAAGACTAGCTTCCTTGCTTTCGCATCTAGCTTTGTCCGAAGAGCATCAGGAATATGCACATAGCAGGTTGATCCAAACACCCGAAGGTGTGCAACACTCGGCTTCTCCTTGAACATCAGTTCGTGAGGGTTATTCATGTTGATAGGACTTAAAGGCAACCTGTTGATGACATAAGCTGCACAAGACATTCCCTCCGCCCAGAAAGACTTTAGGATACTCTTAGCATGAAGCCAACATTTGCAAGTTTCCGTCAGATGATGGATCTTCCTCTCGGCAACGCCATTCTGTTGTGGAGTATGGGCACAAGTAAGCTCTCTCCTGATGCCATGCTTCCTGCAAAAACTTGAGAACTCACCAGAGGTGAACTCCCCACCATTGTCAGTTCTAAGGTTTGTAACCCGCAGGCATAGCCGGCCTTCAACCAGCTCCTTGAACTCCACAAATTTTGCAAATGCATCCGACTTCTCCTTCAAAAAATACACCCAGACATGTCTGGTGTAATCGTCAATCAACACCAACATGTATCTGTTGCCTCCAAGGCTTGGGGTGGTAGTCGGTCCCATCAAATCACCGTGGATGCACTCCAACGGCACTTTGCACCTTGTTTGCGATTTGTCAAATGGAAGTTGATGAGACTTACCAAACTGACATCCTTCGCAGACATGACCGTCTCCATAGGAGGACAATCTAGGCAAGTCATTGACAAGGCCCCTTACCGCCATAGCCTTCAATTTGTCCATGCCTACATGCCCCAACCTTTCATGCCAGATGGCCGCGCCATCATTGGTCCTCATCTTATCAACATAAGTACTTGTCGATAAAACAAACAAGTCCTTCACCCTCTTGCCGACATGAATAACTTCTCCCTTTATCTCCGGTTGAGTTTTGAGAAACTTCACTTCTGTTGGGCAAACAGAACGTGATAACCGGCGTCGACCGCATTGGTCACAGAGAAGAAATTTTTCTTCATACCAGGCACGTGATAAACACTCCTCAATGTGAGTGGACCCTTATCACTGCTCAGAGAGACGAATCCTTCGTGCTTTACTGGATGAATAGAATTATCAGCCGTAATGATAGCATTGTTACCTGAGTAAGGCGCCAAAGAAGAGAACTTTGATCCATCCCCGCTGAGGTGATGCCCACACCCTGAATCAACAATCCAGTCCTCATCATAGTTGATGGAAGCCAAGGCCTTAACGGGCATCACCGCTATACTAGACGCAAAGGCTCCTCCCCATCCAACTTCTTCAGACTTTGGCATCTCCTTCTCCACTGCATGTCCTGGCTGAAGATTCACCCGGCAATCTTTCTTGAAGTGACCGGTCTTGTTGCATCTAAAGCACCTCGGTCCCTCTCCTTTCTTCTTCCCATCAGACTTAGGAGCATAGCCCCTATCTTGCTGACATGAAGTGGAGGGTCCATCATGACCCGGCTTCTTCTTCTCCCATTTCTTCTTCTTCTTCCCAGAGAACATCACATCACTTTGTCCCCCGGAGATAGAAACCCCCGCCATCTGTCTTTCTAAACTTTCTTGCGAAGCAAGAAGGTTCTCCAGCTCCAACAACGACGGTTGATTTGCCCAACCCTGAACTGAAGTCACAAAGGCAAGATACTCCTTCCGCAACCCGCGGATGATATGCCTCTTCAGTTTTGCCTCAGAGATTGGCTCATCAGGGTCCAATGCAGAAATCTATGCCGTGAGGTTCTTCATCTTGAGGAAGAAGGTAGAAACAGAAAGATCACCTTGAGAGGCTTTCGCCAACTCATTTTCAAGATACTGTAGCCTCGCTACATTCTTCTTATTGAACAATCCATCCAAGGATGTCCAAATCTCAGCAGCAGATTTACATCCGATGATATGATCAAACAGCTCCGGTGAAATAGCCCTTTTGAGAGTGAACTCTGCCTTAGCATTCGTCCTCCTCCAAAGTCTCACCTCTGCCATATTATCTCCTGCTAGAAACACCTCCTGTGTTTTTTCTCCGCCAACTACCTCCCATAGATCCTAGCCAAGCAAGTAACTCTCCATACATGACTTCCATTTTTTAAAGTTAGTCGATGTGAGGAGTTCAATACCAAGACCTCTTGCGTATCCACCTTCCATGGCAATCTATGTGGTCTCTTCTTCACAAAGACGAAGGCAACTCTAGTTGATCACTGCTTATCCACTCCAGAAACCTACCTCTGATACCATGTTAAAATTTTTGAAAGACCGTTTAGGAGTAAGCAGGAGTTGTATCAACAAGAGTTATAGCCAAACAACCAAAATGCCAAAACAGCAACACAAGAAATCTTTATTGAAACAAAACTGCTTTACGCTTCGAGGCATACATGGCGAGACATGATTCATAAGAATCACGGAGGTGAGAACAAATCAAACCAAAAACTCATACTGGCGGTCTGCCAAAGCAGAGACCGCACAGACCGCAAAAAGGTTCAGATCGCCCGGCTTGCTCTGTTGTACCTCCAGACCGCTTGCACAGCCAGACCGCAGAAGCACCTTGAGACCGTGCGAACAGAAGCAG
The DNA here is from genome assembly GCA_033032865.1 of Dactylorhiza incarnata. Lineage (NCBI taxonomy): Eukaryota > Viridiplantae > Streptophyta > Magnoliopsida > Asparagales > Orchidaceae > Dactylorhiza > Dactylorhiza incarnata. Next base: position 190,980 of record JAWHQI010000464.1, on the reverse strand, counting down.
ACAACCTGCACTGCCAGACCGCAACCCCAGACCGCACGAACTGAAGCTTATTGAATTGAACAAAGAACTGAAGCTGTCACCAGACCGCAACTCTGATCGCCTAACCGCTGAAGGTCGCCTGATCACTGAGCTAGCTGCGAACAGCACAAGAACACAATAAACCAGTTCGTTGACAGACCGCAGACGAACTGTTTATTCAAGCCATCGGAAATCACCAAGGAAGGAGACCGCAACCTGCTGACCGCAAACCTGCGAACACAACAACCAGTTAGCTCACTTCCGAGATCGCGCGACTCCAAACTTGAGACCGCAAGAAACAATCTGAGCTCTTGATCTTACAATTCTTGTTAGGAATGATGGGTCATGCACCCCTATTTATAGACGGGTGGACGGATGTCGTCACCGCACAAACCGGGATACAGTCACCACCCGTCAGATCGCGAACGGTCTCACAAGGCAGACCGCGCGAACACAACACTTGGACAAGATTCAGTCCAAGTCCGCAAGACAGCAGCAGCCCACGCACAAGCCGCGCGGACACAGCGACCACCCTTCCTGAGATCGCCAAGACAAGGATGAACATCTAGACGACTTGAGCCAAGTCGCCAGAACAACCCAAACAAGCTGCCCGGTCACTGCGGTTAACCAAGAACAGGCCGCCCAGAACAAGACCGGAAGAACTCACAACAGGTCGCCAGAACCAACGACCAAACCAAGAAGCAAACTGGCCGATCACAGCAGATCGCCAGAATAGCAGGGAGAGATCGCAGAACCAAACCGCTAGAGCACCAGCGCAGGCCGCGCGGTCTCTGCGGTCTCCAGCCTTCAGACCGACGGACTCCCTTCCACTTCACTTCAACAATTTCAACAATCCCATATAGCTTACCCCAAAGATTACAATTAGGAGAACCTGTTGAATTTGTTGAAGTGAAGTGGAGGAGAAGGGGCGGTCTGAATTTGGGTGACCGCAGAGACCGCGTGGTTTGTGTTAGTGTTCTGTCGGTCTGGCTCTGCCGGTCTATTCTGGCGGTCTGCTGGTTGGTGATATTTAATTCTTGCGGTTTTGAAATTTAGTGAAGGGTTGAGATTTTCTCCAAAACTATATCCGATAAAGGCAAGTGTACCTTATCGTCTATAGTATAGGATATTAAGAAATACCAAGGTCGTATTCCACGGGGCGCGTTGATTACTTCTACTTTGAGGAAAGTCTCTATTATCTTATCTAATGATATTTTGGGGTTTTGGTACTTAGCTAGAAAAAGAGAAATTGTAAGCTAAATTAAGGGTTTAGATGATGATAAAAGAGGCTAGTACTCAATCAAAAATCACCTTGGAGTGAGATAAGACAAGTGAAAAGAGATTAAATCTAATTCCGTTTAAATTGAACTACTTGACCGTGGAGGTTCCCGAAGCTCGAACATGCCTCTCTCGAGGTTAATGCCCAACTAAGTTTAGGAAAAATCAACCGAACTCTCGTCTTATAATCGATTACCTAAAACTTGCTTTACGAAGTGAACCTCGCTATTGGATTTGACTCCAATCTGGGAGATTTACGTCATCCTCTCTCGAGGGGTGCGTGCAACTCTCTTTACCCTTGAGTGATCGATTCATACCTTGAGCCTCTCGGCTAACTAAGTATGAAAACATAAGCGAAAACCATATATCGAAAATATGGCCTCACTAATTAAAAATCAAGGGTAATTCAAGTGTTTATAAAAACGGAAAAAGAAAACTTTAGAAAATCATAACTTGTCTAACTCATCCTCGGATCATTTTGTTCGAGTACTAATGAGGATTACTTAATCATGGTGGAGGGGAAAGAGGAAGAAAAATAAAAATGCATAATAAGAAAATTTAACTAAGTAAGGAGGAGATAAAATAAAGAGAACAACTAATTTTTATTTAAATGAAAACTTTTACAAGTCTTAAGAGAAGAGATTGCAAGCTTAGGAAAAACAAGTTACAATCTTAAACTAAACTATTGCATTGAAAGGAAGCTAGTACATTGCATGAGAAAAGGAAGAGAGCATGAAAGTAAAATCACGTGAACATGAACATGAAAGTGAAAATATACTCAAGATTGGCTCCAACAGCACCTCCCCCACTCCAAAATTCTCAACCCTGGACTCAAGGAGAACCTCTGAATTTATAGGAAAAAATTTCAGATTACACGCCCTTGGTCACGGGCGTGACCAAGGGCGTGACTGCACTATTCACATCGGATCCGACAGCGGCGTGGGCTTTCTGGACGGCGCGGCGAGAAATGACATGTCACGGGCGTGACATGTCGGGTCACGACCGTGACTTTGGACGGCTGCATTAAATGCGGCGTGGGCTAGAATTTGGCGCGGCGGCGAAGCAGAGATCACGCGGGCAAGTCACGGCCGTGACATGTGGGTCACGGGCATGACTCAAGTTGACTTCTCGACTGCAGCTCCATGTCTCGACGGCGGCTCTACGTGGAAGATTCTAAGATTACACGCCCCCGGTCACAGGCGTGACTTTGGGTCACGGGCGTGACTTGGTGTGGACTGGTTCAAACAGCGCGGCATCGATTCTGGACTGATCTTCAGGTTTTACGCCCTTGGTCACGGGCGTGACCGAGGGCGTGACATGCCATTTTTCCTGATTTGTCCCAAAATTCTGCAAAAATTGAAATTAAGCTAAGTTAGAATCAAAATTACAAAAAGAACTACTTATAACCTAAAATTGACATAAAAAGGAAAATTCATATTAAATATTTACAAAATTTTCTATTAAAAAGTTATAAAAATAGTACTTATCAAATACCCCCATACTTGAGGTTTTGCTATTCCAGAGCAAAAGTGTGAGACATAATTTATAAGACATCCTTACAAAAATTTTAATTTAAAACTAAAATTTCATTTAACCAAAAGTTAAGTTAAGAGTAAATTCAAGGGGGAGTTAAGTCCTAAATTATGATGATGATTTGAAAAGAGGGAAAAATGTTTAGGCAAGAACTTCTCAAGAAAATTAAGTAGTTTAACAAAATTGTAGAAATTATAAAACTAAATTAAATTAAAATTATAAGAACTCTACCTTAAAAGAAACTTAAGGAAAAGTAAATTACTAAATATTGCTCTCTTCATAATTTTCAACTAAAACTAGAACAATGATAATTGGATAAGGGGGATTTCATAAAATTTGGCATAAGAAGAGACATTTTTGAATGGAGGAAATTAAATTTATCATGAAATTTCCTTTTTTTTTTCTTTCTTTCTCTTTTTTTTTTCTCTTCTAATAAAAACCCAAAATGTATATGGTTTAGGAGTAATGAATTTTATCCTCTTACTCCATGCCATATAATCTTTTCAAATATTTTGGGTGCATATGTTTTAGGGAATAATGAATTTTATCCTCTTATTCCCATGACATATGATCTTTTAATACATTTTTTTTATGCCATCAAAGGGGGTATGGTAGGGGAAAATAAATCTAGCTAGCTTTAAATCATATTGAGAGCAAATTCTAGTAAAATTAAAATTCCTAAGATCTAAGAAGTTAGAAGAAAATATAATTGAAATCTAAAGAGGTTTAAGAAATTTACTACAAAATGAAGCCATTTAAAAATAAAAAGAGAAGTCATGCTAACAAAATTCTCTAATCAATTTAAAATCTTAAGATGATTCTTAAATCAAGATTACCTCAAATTTAAAATTAACAAATTATGATAAGCAAAATTTTAGCCAATTAAAAACTTAAACATGTTTATAAACATTCTCAACTAGATTTCTAAGAAATCACAAAAACAACAAGGAGGGATATAAGAATTTTTTGAATTTTTGATATTATCTTTTTTTTTTGAATTTTTGATATTATCTTTTTTTTTGAATTTTTGATATTATCTTTTTTTGAATTTTTGACATTAAAAACTATTTACAAATAAAGGAAACTAGCTTTAAAACTTAACAATTTTTTGCAAGTCTTGGACTTCCCAAGGGCTACCCGGTGAAAGGTTCGCAAGGTACTAGGAGGTGTGATGGGATGAAATCCCAAACGTCCCTTTCCAAGATTTAAATTTTCGATTTTCTAAATTTTTTTTGAGTTTTTGGATTTTACAAGTGCTTAAATAAAGGAAATCATAGAAACAAAATTAAAATTTTTTATTTTGTTTTTTTGTTTTTTTTTTTGAAAATTTTCTTTTAAAAACTATTTACAAATATTTACAAAGGGCTATTTACACCCCCATACTTAAAGTTAAACATTGTCCCCAATGTTTAAAAATAAGTATGAAGTAAGAAAAGGTAAACAGAAATGCAAAAACGAAAGAAGAGAAGGAAAAAGGGCTTCCCTGATTTTTTTTGAAGCTTTTGTGGGGAAGCCGCGATTACCTGCAAAAGTTGTTAAAGAAGAAAAGAAAAGACAAGAGAAAATAACAAAAGATAACTTTGGGGTGCCTCCCAGAAGCGCTTTGTTTAAGGTCGCGTAGCTTGACCCACTTGCCGATCATGTTATATTATGAAGAAATATCGCATCACTCTTGCCATTAGGTAAGTCTCCCGGAAGATACAATTTAAGGCGGTGCCCGTTAACTTTGAAGGAACCTTTTTCCGGGTGGGAAATTAGAATTGTCCCATAGGACCAAACCTCTTTAACAATAAAAGGTCCGGACCATCGAGATTTCAGCTTTCCCGGAAAAAGGCGAAGACGAGAATTATAAAGGAGGACGAGCTCGCCTGGCGAAAAAGTTTTTGGAAATTTTATATGTTTGTCGTGATAAAACTTTGTTCGCTCCTTATATAATTTGTTACTCTCATACGCATTCGCTCTCCACTCATCCAATTCGTTCATTTGAAATTTTCTTTGTTCGCCCGCTAAAGTAGAATCAAGATTTAAAAATTTAAGCGCCCAAAATGCGCGGTGTTCTAATTTGACCGGAAGGTGGCAAGCCTTGCCATAGACCATTCGATATGGTGTACAACCAATAGCGGTCTTGTACGCCGTTCGATAGGCCCATAGCGCGTCATCGAGCTTTATTGCCCAATCCTTCCGATTAATAGAAACCATTTTTTCTAAAATCCGTTTTAATTCTCGATTAACAACTTCAACTTGGCCGCTCGTTTGTGGGTGATATGCAGTGGATAATTTGTGCGTGACACCATATTTTGCTAAGATTTTTGTGAATTGAGTATTGCAAAAATGGGTGCCCCGATCACTCACAATAGCGCGCGGAGTGCCAAATCGAGAGAATAATTTTTTTTTAAAAATTTACGACGACTCGCGCATCGTTGGTGGGGAGAGCTTGCGCTTCCGCCCACCTCGACACGTAGTCGACCGCTACTAGAATATACTTATTTGAAAACGAAGGAGGGAGAGGACCAACGAAATCAATGCCCCAAAGATCGAAAATTTCGCATTCTAAGAAAATATTTTGGGGCATCTCATCCCGGCGAGAGATGTTCCCCGACCGCTGGCAGTTGTCGCAAGTACTCACAAGGGTGTGAGAATCTTTGAAGAGCGAGGGCCAATAAAAGCCCAACTCCAGCGCCTTCCTCGCGGTTCGGTTTGAATGATAATGACCACCGGATGGTCCCTCGTGACAATGTCGTAAAATTTTAAGACCCTCCTCACTCGAGACGCATCGTCTTACCACTTGGTCTGCGCATACACGAAATAAAAAGGGGTCCTCCCAAAAGTAATTCTTAAATCAGAAAAGAATTTCTTCTTTTGCTGACTCGAGAATTCTTTCGGCAGGACCCGGGCTACTAAATAGTTAGCCAGATCTGCAAACCAGGGGGTAGACGATGAATTAATATTTTCGAGAGCGAGGAGGCGCTCTTCGGGAAATTTATCATCGATGTCAGATTCTATCAATACTTCCGAGGCGGGGTTTTCTAGACGAGAAAGATGATGGGCCGCCAAGTTTTCGGCTCCTCTTTTGTCCCGGATCTCTAAGTCAAACTCCTGCAAGAGGAGGATCCATCGCAAAAGACGAGGCTTGGCATCCGATTTGCTTAAAAGATACCTAAGTGCGGAGTGATCCGTGAAGACGATAACTTTCGAGAGGGTGATGTATGACCTAAACTTATCGAAGGCAAAAATGATCGCTAGAAGCTCTTTTTCGGTAGTGGTGTAATTTGCTTGTGCCGACGTGAGTGTTTTGCTCGCATAATAAATAGGGTGGAAATACTTACTCACCCGTTGGCCTAAAATGGCACCAACCGCAATGTCACTCGCATCGCACATGATTTCAAAAGGGAGCGACCAATCCAGCGCGACTAGAATTGGGGAGTTTATAAGTTTTTCTTTAATAAGTTTAAAAGCCAAATGGCATTCATTGCTAAAAATAAATGAGGATTCCTTTTCAAGAAGATGGGTTAACGGCTTTGTGATTTTGGAAAAAATTTGTATAAAGCGCCGATAGAACCCTGCGTGCCCTAGGAAACTACGAATAGCTTTTACGTTTGTTGGAGGGGGGAGCTTTTCAATCACTTCAATCTTGGCCCTATCGACCTCGATCCCCATGCCCGAAATTTTATGACCAAGGACTAATCCTTCCTTGACCATAAAATGGCATTTCTCCCAATTAAGTGCTAAATTCGTTTCCTCGCATCGCTGCAACACACGCTCAAGATTTTTTAAACAATTTTTAAATGAGTTTCCGAATACGGAAAAGTCATCCATAAACACTTCCATCACCTCCTCTACTAACTCGTCAAATATCGCTAGCATACATCTTTGAAATGTAGCTGGCGCGTTACAAAGACCAAATGGCATCCTTCGATAAGCGAAGGTGCCAAAGGGACAAGTGAAAGTGGTTTTCTCTTGGTCGTCGGGCGAAATTGGGATTTGAAAATATCCCGACAAAACATCGAGAAAACAGTAGTAGGAGTGACCTGAAAGGCGCTCTAAGATTTGATCAATAAACGGTAGAGGGAAGTGATCCTTACGGATGGCATCATTTAGTTTTCGGTAATCGATGCACATCCGCCAACCCGTAACAGTACGGGTTGGGATCAACTCGTTATTCTCGTTAGCTACTATCGTAACGCCACCTTTCTTCGGTACGACTTGTACTGGGCTAACCCAAGTACTATCCGATATCGGGTAGATAATTCCCGCGTCCAATAGTTTGATCACTTCGGCCTTAACGACTTCTTTCATGTTAGGGTTTAGCCGTCGTTGAGGCTGGACCGAATTTCGGGAATTATCTTCGAGAAAGATTTTATGAGTGCAGAAGGAAGGGTTTATACCCTTAATATCCGAAATTTGCCACGCAATTGCGTGGCGGTGCTTTCTTAAGACAATAGCTAACTCAGAAATTTCCGAGTTGCTAAGTTCGGATGAAATGATGACGGGTAGCTTCGACTCTTTTTCTAAAAATAAATACTTAAGGTGAGGGGGAAGTTGCTTTAGTTCTAAAACAGGTGGTTCTTCATAAGAAGTTTTGATTTTCAATTTTTCTAAAAATAGTGGTTCGGGTGGTGTGAAACGGGTGACTTCTTCTTCTTCCAGAAAAAAGAGTTCGGCGAGCTCGGACTCGTGACTCGAGGTGGAGACTAACTCGGGAGGTGAATCGAATTCCCAACACTCTTCCAGGTAAAAACATGAATCGTCGTTTTCTAATGTGTTCCGCATCGAGGAATTTATGCCGAAAGAAACTTCATCGTCTCCAACCCGAAGGAGGAGCTTTCCGTTACTTACGTCAATAATGGCGCGGGAGGTGGCAAGGAAGGGGCGGCCGAGTATGAGGGGTACTTCGGCATCCTCTTCGATGTCAAGAATGACAAAGTCCACCGGGAAGATGAATTTGTCGACCTTGACAAGCACGTCCTCCACTATTCCTACCGGATATTTTAAAGAGTGATCCGCTAATTGAATACTCAATCGAGTGGGGCTTGGATTTCCTAGACCTAGTTTCTTAAATAGTGAAAAAGGCATGAGATTGATACTTGCTCCCAGATCCGCTAAAGCGTGTTTTACTAACGAATTGCCAAATAAAGACGGGATGGAGAACCGTCCCGGGTCATTCACTTTTCTAGGCAATTTGTTGAGTACAACCGCGGAGCATTCTGCGTTCAAAGAAATATGCGAAATATCTTCTAATTTTTTCTTATTGGAGAGCAACTCCTTAAGATATTTCGCATATTTAGGCATTTGAGAGATAGCCTCGCAGAAGGGTACATTAATGTGAATTTGCTTTAAAATATCCAAAAACTTTTTATAATTCTTTTCGGCGCTCTCGCTTTTAAACTTAGATGGATACGGAATGTTTGAAGTAGAAGCGCGCGGAGCTAACGTAGCAGGTAAATTCAAAGATAAAATAGGAGGAGGAGGAGGGGAGGAAGTTACCATGGGTTCGTCCTGTTTTGAAACCACCTCCTTCCCGCTTCGGAGTGTAATCGCATTTGCGCTCTCCTTTGGGTTTGGCTCCGTGTTTCCCGGAAGGGCTCCTTGCTGGCGCTCGAAGATTATCTTTGCTAGCTGGCCCACTTGGTTCTCCAAATTTTTGATCGATCCGGTGAGGTTCCGGATGTTCGCTTCATTTGTAGCAACATATTTTGCAAAAACCTCTTCAAGCGGAGAGGGCTTTTGCTGTTGCGGTGGAAAACCGGGTGGATTAAAATTTGGAGGGGGAGTTAGATTAAGAAGTTGACTTGGAGGTTGATTTAAATTTAAGGGACGCTGAGCATTTCCTTGATTGCTCCATGAGAAATTCGGATGATTCCTATAACCCGCATTGTAGGTGTTATTATACGGAGTGGTGTTCGGGCTATAGGAAGGCCGAGGCGGATTTCCCATGTAATCAACTTGCTCTTCAAATAAAACATTATTAGCCCAAGGAGGAGTGGCGGAGGAAGCAGACATCTCCGCCACTTGCTTTGTTAAGCGCTCAACTTGTAAAGCCAAATTTGCGTTAGCGTCTATTTCAAAAATTCCGGCCGGCTTATTAGGCCGCGCTCCGGGCATGTTCCATTGGTACGCATTTGTGGCCATCTCTTCGAAAAGCTCTTGAGCGGCGATCGGGGTTTTATTATTTAATGTCCCCCAGGCGGCCGCATCAATCATTTGCCTCGTTTGGAGATTTAAGCCATTATAAAATATTTGCACTTGTTGCCAAGTGGCAAGTGCGTGGTGAGGGCATCGACGCAAAAGCTCCTTGAAGCGCTCCCATGTGTCATAGAGAGTCTCCGAGTCGATTTGCATGAACGATGCAATATCCGTGCACAATTTAGCGGTCTTTGAAGGCGGGAAATATTTATTAAGAAATTTTTCCGCCATTTCGGCCCATGTAGTGATGGATCCCCTAGGTAGGGAGCCCAGCCACTGCTTGGCCTTAGACCGCAAAGAAAAAGGAAAAAGATGTAATCGAATGGCGTCATCGGTGACGCCATTGATCTTAAAAGTGTCACAAATTTCAAGAAAGTAAGAGATATGTGAATTTGGATCCTCGTCTGGTTGACCATCAAAGGTCACTGATTGTTGCACCATTTGTATGATGCTGGACTTGATCTCAAAATTATTGTTCGCCACCGTGGGGCGAACAATACTCGATTGTGTGCCTTCCAAATTCGGCCGCGCATAATAGGACATGGTCCGTTGCGCGTCCTCTTTAGGATTTGGCTCGTTAAGATTAGGAGGATTAAGATTATGATCCATATTTGCTGCGTTAGTGTCCCCGATTGACTCTTCGGATTCTACTTGATTTCCTTGATCACGAGAACGGCGGTGCCTCAAAAGGGTTCGCTCGATTTCCGGATCAAAAGGAAGAATCGAAGTGCTACCACGGGTCATACACTAAAAAGAGAAGGAAGGAAGAAGAAAAAAAAAGAGAGAAATTTTTTTCACTTTTTTTTTGTTCTTTTAGGCAGATTAAGTTAGTCTTGGACTTCCCAAGATCTACCCGGTGAAGGGTTTGCAAGGTACTAGGAGGTGAGATGGGATGACACCCCAAACGTCCCTTTCCAAGATTTTAATTTCACCCTTAAGATTTTCAGAAATAGAAAAACTAAAATAAAAACATGATAAAATTAATAGCTATCCTTGTTTCAAAATATCTACGCAAAAGTCCCCGGCAACGGCGCCAAAAACTTGATATTTAATTCTTGCGGTTTTGAAATTTAGTGAAGGGTTGAGATTTTCTCCAAAACTATATCCGATAAAGGCAAGTGTACATTATCGTCTATAGTATAGGATATTAAGAAATACCAAGGTCGTATTCCACGGGGCGCGTTGATTACTTCTACTTTGAGGAAAGTCGCTATTATCTTATCTAATGATATTTTGGGGTTTTGGTACTTAGCTAGAAAAAGAGAAATTGCAAGCTAAATTAAGGGTTTAGATGATGACAAAAGAGGCTAGTACTCAATCAAAAATCACCTTGGAGTGAGATAAGACAAGTGAAAAGAGATTAAATCTAATTCCGTTTAAATTGAACTACTTGACCGTGGAGGTTCCCGAAGCTCGAACATGCCTCTCTCGAGGTTAATGCCCAACTAAGTTTAGGAAAAATCAACCGGACTCTTGTCCTATAATCGATTACCTAAAACTTGCTTTACGAAGTGAACCCCGCTATTGGATTTGACTCCAATCCGAGAGATTTACGTCATCCTCTCTCGAGGGGTGCGTGCAACTCTCTTTACCCTTGAGTGATCGATTCATACCTTGAGCCTCTCGGCTAACTAAGTATGAAAACATAAGCGAAAACCATATATCGAAAATATGGCCTCACTAATTAAAAATCAAGGGTAATTCAAGTGTTTATAAAAACGGAAAAAGAAAACTTTAGAAAATCATAACTTGTCTAACTCATCCTCGGATCATTTTGATCGAGTACTAATGAGGATTAGTTAATCATGGTGGAGGGGAAAGAGAAAGAAAAATAAAAATGCATAATAAGAAAATTTAACTAAGTAAGGAGGAGACAAAATAAAGAGAACAACTAATTTTTATTTAAATAAAAACTATTACAAGTCTTAAGAGAAGAGATTGCAAGCTTAGGAAAAACAAGTTACAAGCTTAAACTAAACTATTGCATTGAAAGGAAGCTAGTACATTGCATGAGAAAAGGAAGAGAGCATGAAAGTAAAATCACATGAACATGAACATGAAAGTGAAAATATACTCAAGATTGGCTCCAACAGCACCTCCCCCACTCCAAAATTCTAAACCCTGGACTCAAGGAGAACCTCTGAATTTATAGGAAAAAATTTCAGATTACACGCCCTTGGTCACGGGCGTGACCAAGGGCGTGACTGCACTATTCACATCGGATCCCACAGCGGCGTGGGCTTTCTGGACGGCGCGGCGAGAAAGGACATGTCACGGGCGTGACATGTCGGGTCACGGCCGTGACTTTGGATGGCTGCATTAAATGCGGCGTGGGCTGGAATTTGGCGCGGCGGCGAAGCAGAGATCACGCGGGCAAGTCATGGCCGTGACATGTGGGTCACGGGCGTGACTCAAGTTGACTTCTCGACTGCAGCTCCATGTCTCGACGGCGGCTCTACGTGGAAGATTCTAAGATTACACGCCCCCGGTCACGGGCGTGACTTTGGGTCACGGGCGTGACCTGGGGCGTGACTTGGTGTGGACTGGTTCAAACAGCGCGGCATCGATTCTGGACTGATCTTCAGGTTACATGCCCTTGGTCACGGGCGTGACCGAGGGCGTGACATGCCATTTTTCCTGATTTGTCCCAAAATTCTGCAAAAATTGAAATTAAGCTAAGTTAGAATCAAAATTACAAAAAGAACTACTTATAACCTAAAATTGACATAAAAAGGAAAATTCATATTAAATATTTACAAAATTTTCTATTAAAAAGTTATAAAAATACTACTTATCAGTTGGTCGGTCTATTCTTGATTTCTGCGGTCTGTTCCCGGGTTGTTCTGCTTGGTTGGACTGTCTTCTTTGTTGGAAGACCGGGCGGTCTATTTTGTGTAACTGCTGTGTCTGGGCGAGTTATGCAGGTCGGTCTGGCGACTTGTCTGAAGTCGGCCAGTTGTCCTTGGCTTGCTCTTGGAGGTCTAAGGAAGGAGGGTCTTATGTCCGCGCGGCTTGTGCGCGGTCTCGTGTTTGCGCGACTTGTGTGCGATCTGTCTGCTGATCTGCGGTCTTGGATGGAAGGTTGTACAAGTGGTCTGAACGCGCGGTCTACATTGTGAGACCGCTGGCGATCTGACAGGTGGTGATTGTATCCCTACTGTGTGGTGACGACATCCGTCTACCCGCCTATAAATAGGGGTGCATGGCCCGTCATTCATAACGAGAACTGTAAGAACTAGAGCCTGGGTTAATTCGTGCGGTCTCAACTTTGAGGTCGGGCGGTCTCGGAAGCGAGTTGGCTGTTTGTTGTGTTCGCAGGTTTGCAGTCAGCAGGTTGCGGTCTCCTTCCTTGGTGATTCCCAGCAGCTTGAATAAACAGTTCGGCAGTGGTCTGTCTGCGAACTAGTTTATGGTGTTCTTGTGCTGTTCGCATCGAGCTCAGCGATCAGGAGACCTTCAGCGGTTAGGCGATCTGAGTTGCGGTCTGGCGACAGCTGTTCTTCGTTCAATTCAATAAGCTTCAGTTCGTGCGGTCTGAGGTGCGGTCTTGCAGTGCAGGCGGCCTGTCTATTTTCTGTTCGCGTGGTCTCGGGTCAAGCCGGGCGATCTTTGGAGTCGAGCGGTCTGTGCGGTCTCTGCATGTCAAGCCACCAGTTTTGCTTTTTGGTGTTTTGTTCTTCTCTTCTTTGTGATTCTTATGAATCATGTCTCTCCATGTATACCTCACACTGTAAATGAAGTTTGTGATTCAATAAAGTCTTTTGTGTTGTTGTGTGGCATTGTGGTTGTTTGGCTATAACTCAGTTGATGCAACTCCTGCTTACTCCTAAACGATTCAAATTAAAAAATTTAACATGGTATCAGAGGCAGGTTGTTGGAGTGGATAAGCAGTGATCAACTTGAGTTGCCATCGTCTTTATGAAGAAGAGACCGCATAGATCGCCATGGAAGGTGGATACGCAAGAGGGCTTGGTATTGAACTCCTTACATCGACTAACTATAAGAAATGGAGGTCATGTATGGAGAGTTACTTGGCGAGGATCTATGGGAGATAGTTGGAGGAGAAGACACACAAGAGGTGTTTCTAGCAGGGGATAATATGGCAGAGGTGAGACTTTGGAGGAGGACTAAAGCTAAGAAAGAGTTCACACTCAAGAGGGCTATCTCACCAGAGCTATTTGATCACATCATTGGATGTAAATCTGCAGCTGAGATTTGGACGTCTTTGGACGGGTTGTTTATTAAGAAGAATGTAGCTCGGCTACAGTTTCTTGAAAATGAGTTGGCGAAGGCCTCTCAAGGTGATCTTTCTATTTCTACCTTCTTTCTCAAGATGAAGAACCTCACATCAGAGATTTCTGCATTGGACCCTGATGAGCCCATCTCAGAGGCAAAACTGAAGAGGCATATTATCCGCGGGTTACGGAAGGAGTATCTTGCCTTTGTGATGTCAGTTCAGGTTTGGGCAAATCAACCATCTCTGTTGGAGCTGGAAAACTTACTTGCTTCGCAGAAAAGTTTGGCAAGACAGATGGCGGGGACCTCTATCTCTGGGGGAGATAGTGATGTGTTATTCTCTGGGAAGAAGAAGAAGAAGTGGGAGAAGAAGAAGCAGCGTCATGATGGACCCTCTACTTCAGGTCAGCAGGATAGCGGTTATGCTCCTAAGTTTGATGGGAAGAAGAAGGGAGAGGGACCAAGGTGCTTCAGGTGGAATAAGACCGGCCACTTCAAGAAGGATTGTCGGGTTAATCTTCAGCCGGGACATGTAGCGGAGAAGGAGAAGCCAAAGTCTGATGAAGCTGGATGGGGAGGGGCCTTTGCGGCTAATATGACGGATATGCCCGTTAAGGCCTTGGCTGCCATCAACTTCGAAGAGGATTGGATTGTTGATTCAGTGTGTGGGCATCACCTCACCGGGGATGAATCAAAGTTCTCTTCTTTGGCGCCTTACTCAGGTAACGATGCTATCATAATGGCTGATAATTCTGTTCATGCAGTAGAACAAGAAGGAGTTGTCTCTTTGAGCAGTGATAAGGGACCACTCACCTTGAGGAGTGTTTATCACGTGTCGGGTATGAAGAAGAATCTCTTCTCTGTGACCAATGCGGTCGATGTCGGTTATCAAGTTCTGTTTGGCCTAACAGAAATGAAGTTTCTTAAAACTCAACCGGAGATAAAGGGAGATGTTATCCATGTTGGAAAGATGGTGAAGGACTTGTTCGTGTTATCGACAAGTACCTATGTTGATAAAATGAAGACAAATGATAGCGCGGTTATTTGGCATGAAAGTTTGGGGCATGTAGGCATGGACAAATTGAAGGCTATGGCGGTAAGGGGCCTTGTCAAGGGCTTGCCTAGCTTGTCCTCCTATGGAGACAGTCAGGTTTATGCGGGATGTCAGTTTGGTAGTCTCATCGACTTCCATTTGATAAATCACAAACAAGATGCAAGGCAACGTTGGAGTGCATTCACGGTGATTCGATGGGACCGACTGCCACCCCAAGCCTTGGAGGCAACAGATATATGTTGGTGTTGATTGAAGATTACACCAAATATGTCTGGGTGTATTTTTTGAAAGAGAATTCGGAAGCTTTTGCGAGGTTCGTGGAGTACAAGGAGCTGGTTGAAGGTCAGTTAGGCCTGCAGGTGAAAAAATTGAGAACTGACAATGGTGGGGAGTTCACCTCTGGTGAGTTCTCAAGTTTTTGCAGGAAACACGGCGTTTCGATATAGCTCACTTGTGCCCATACTCCACAGCAAAATGGCATTGCAGAACGGAAGATCCGTCATCTGACGGAAACTTGCAAATGCTGGCTTCATGCCAAGAGTATCCCAAAGTCCTTCTGGGCGGAGGGAATGTCTTGTGCGGCTTACGTCATCAACAGGATGCCTCTAAGTCCTATCAACATGAAAACCCCTCACGAACTGATGTTCAAGGAGAAACCAAGTGTTGCGCACCTTCGGGTGTTCGGGTCAACATGTTATGTGCATATTCCTGATGCTCTTCGGACAAAGCTAGATGCGAAAGCAAGGAAGCTAGTCTTTGTTGGATATGATGAGCAGAAGAAGGGATGGAGATGCATGGATCCTGAGACTCGAAGATCTTTTGTATCTCGAGATGTGGTGTTCGATGAGGTGACTTCCTACAAGGGGAGTTCAGGAGTTGAACTACCGGAGAGCAGGGCTGATGAAGAAGGGAAGGTTGTGGAAAATCTTCAAGTGGAGTTGCCTGTTTCACCAGGAGCTCCTGTTGTGTCGAGCTCAAAGATGGAGTCTTCAGTTTCTGGAAGCAGGGGGGAGCGATGCTCCAAGTTCATCTAGAAGAGGAGCTAGCACAGAAGAAGCAGCTGAGGAGGTGGCTAGTCAGGTGCAACCTCTTAGGAGGTCGAAGAGGACTATTAAGCCACCGGATCGATACACAGGAGGAAACATGGTGAGCTTCGTCTCATGTTTCTTTGCTAGTCCCCTAGATGAGAGGGAGCCGTCGAGCTTTGAGAAGGCCAAAGGCGTGAAGCAGTGGGACATTGCTATGCAAGAGGAGATGGATGCTCTCAAGAAGAATGAGACTTGGTCTCTAGTGCCCAGGACCAAGGGCATTACCCTTGTGACATGCAAGTGGGTCAATAAACTCAAAAAGAAGGCTGACGGTACGATCGAGCGTTACAAGACTCGCCTTGTAGCTCGTGGGTTCTCACAGCAGTATGGTGAAGATTATGATGAGACATTTAGTTCAGTGGCAAAGATGACTTCGGTCCGATTTGTTATTGCTTTGGCGGCTTCAAGTGGATGGGATATTTGGCAGCTCGGCGTTAAGAATGCCTTCTTATATGGCGAGATCGACAAGGATATCTTTATGATCCAACCGCCGGGCTTCATCTCGGAGGAGTGTCCGGACAACGTTTGCAAACTGAAGAAAGCCCTGTATGGTTTGAAGCATGCGCCTCGGGCGTGGTATGGAAAGATCGCGGAGTATCTTCTATTCTGCGGGTTCTTTGCTTCAGACTCTGATTCTAGCTTGTTCGTCAAGAAGGAGGGGGCACTTCGGGTCATTGTCTTGCTGCATGTGGATGAAATGATTGTCACCGGGAACTCAAAGGAGGCGGTAGCAAGGCTGAGAGCCGAGCTTGCCATCAGATTTGAGATGACGGATCTGGGTGAGCTTCACCATTTCCTTGGACTCGAGGTTCAGAGGCGGGAGAGCGGAGTGCTCGTTTCTCAGGCCGGATATGCAGAGCGGATTGTTCAACGATTTGGCATGGAGGAAGGGAAGAGCAGCTCTATACCTCTGGAACAGCATCATAAACTTCAAAAGGATTAGGGGAGAGTTCTATCTGATCCGTTAGTGTTCCGAGCTCTGGTTGGGAGCTTGATCTAGTTGACCATCACGAGGCCTGATATTGCTTATGCAGTTGGCAAAGTGAGTCGATACATGGCGGAGCCACGGAAGCCTCATCTTCTAGCGGCAAAAGGAATTCTGAAATATGTGAAGTCGACCTCTGATATGGGTCTCCTATAAAGGAGAGGGTCAAGCTTGGAGTTGCTTGGATACATGGATGCTGATTACGGGGGAGATGTGGATGATCGGAGATTAACGTTTGGTTTTGTCTTTATGATGGGCCCCACAGCCATTTCTTGGTGCAGCAAAAAGCAGGACTCGGTGTCTGTATCTACTACAGAATCGGAATACAAGGCTTCGGCCTTGGCAGCTCAGGAAGTCTTTTGGCTCAGGATGTTGGTAGAGGACTTTCATGAGGAGGTTCGAGGTCCCACTATGCTATGCGGGGACAATGAGAGTGCTCTCAAGCTGGTTAATAATCCAGTCTGTCACGCGAGGACCAAGCATATTGAGATTGAACACCATTTCATTTGTGAAAAGGTGTTGGGAGGATCTCTTATGGTCGAGCACGTTCGGAGTGCGGACAATGTTGCAGACATCTTCACAAAGCCGCTGGCAAAAGGACCGTTTACCCGGTTGCGGAGTTTACTCGGGCTAGTTTCCACTTCCCACTTCAAGGGGGAGTGTTGAATTTGTTGAAGTGAAGTGGAGGAGACCGGGCGGTCTAAATTTGGGTGACTGCAGAGACCGTGCGGTTTGTGTTAGTGTTCTGCCGGTCTGGCTCTGCCGGTCTGTTCTGGCGGTCTGCTGGTTGGCCGGTCTGTTCTTGATTTCTGCGATCTATTCCCGGGTTGTTCTGCTTGGTTGGACTGTCTTCTTTGTTGGATGACCGGGCGGTCTGTTCTGTGTAACCGCTGTGTCCGGGCGGGTTATGCAGGTCGGTCTGACGACTTGTCTGAAGTCGGCCAGTTTTCCTTGGCTTGCTCTTGGAGGTCTAAGGAAGGAGGGACTTGTGTCCGCGCGGCTTGTGCACGGTCTCGTGTTCGCGCGACTTGTGCGCAATCTGTCTGCTGATCTGCGGTCTTGGATGGATGGTTGTCCAAGTGGTCTGATCGCGCGGTCTACCTTGTGAGACCGCTAGTGATCTGACGGGTGGTGATTGTATCCCTCCTATGCGGTGACAACATCCGTCTACCCGCCTATAAATAGGGGTGCATGGCCCATCATTCATAACGAGAACTGTAAGAACTAGAGCCTGGGTTAATTCGTGCGGTCTCAACTTTGAGGTCGGGCGGTCTCGGAAGCGAGTTGACTGTTTGTTGTGTTCGCAGGTTTGCGGTCAGCAGGTTGCGGCCTCCTTCCTTGGTGATTCCCAGCGGCTTGAATAAACAGTTCGGCAACGGTCTGTCTGCGAACTGGTTTATGGTGTTCTTGTGTTGTTCGCATTGAGCTCAGCGATCAGGCGACCTTCAGCGGTTAGGCGATCTGAGTTGCGGTCTGGCGACAGTTGTTCTTCGTTCAATTCAATCAGCTCCAGTTCGTGCGGTCTGAGGTGGCGGTCTTGCAGTGCAGGCGGCCTGTCTATTTTCTGTTCGCGTGGTCTCAGGTCAAGCCGTGCGATCTATGGAGTCGAGCGGTCTGTGCGGTCTCTGCTTGTCAAGCCGCCAGTTTTGTTTTTTGGTGTTTTGTTCATCTCTCCTTTGTGATTCTTAAAAAACATGTCTCGCCATGTATACCACGCACTGTAAATGAAGTTTGTGATTCAATAAAGTCTTTTGTGTTCCTGTGTGGCATTGTGGTTGTTTGGCTATAACTCAGTTGATGCAACTCCTGCTTACTCCTAAATGATTCAAATTAAAAATTTTGACAGAACCTACCCCCACCGACATCAAATTACAATTGGTTGATTGCTCTGTGAAGACCCCCTTAGGGGTGATTCATGATGTGCCAGTTGAGGTTGGCGAGTCTACTTTACTGGTAGACTTCATTATCCTTGATATGGAAGAAGACGTCGGGACACCTCTTATACTTGGTCGTCCCTTCTTGGCCACTACGCGAGCAATATTTGATGTTTGTGAGGGCACTCTTACCCTCCGTATGGGGTATGAGAATATTTTAATTCAAGCAACTAATTTGCCAACCTTGCATCTTTAAAAGCACTTATCATCATTTGATGATAAATTTAGAACAAGGTAATCTGTCACGCCACCATGGTCGAGCTCAACGACCATAACCAAAGCGCTCTTGGGAGGCAACCCATGTTTTTTCTTTCGTTTAAAAAAAAATCTAAAAAAAGATAGAAGTTTTTATTTACATATTTAAAAAAAAACTTTTAAAACAAAACATAAAATAAAATAAAAAAAATACTAAAAACAAAAAATATGTTATTATTATTTTGTTACTAAAGGTTTTGCAGGTTTGGAGGAGATTTGCGAGATAACGGTCGCTCGCCTGTACGCACGAAACTTCGTTCTCCAAGTCGGTATTTTAATTTTATTATTAGTATTTTTCTTTTTATTTTATTGTCTTGTTTTTGTTTTATTTTTGTTTCCTTCTCAAAAACAAAAAGATAAAAAAATTATAAAACAACAAAATCGAAAAAAAATTCTGTCATTTTTGTGTTACACGGGCTAAGTCACGGCCGTGACCTAGGTGTGACACGCACTGTCCTTTTTTTCTATCTCGCTGTATCTGATCACGGGTGCCATTCCGCCATTCGTCAAAGTCACGGGCGTGACCCACCATGGTCATGGGCGTCACTATCACGTTAACGCAATTTCGCCCTAATCCGCGCGCCCTAATTCATTTCGGGCTGTCACGCCCGTTACTATCCAAGTTGTTTACCCGGAAGACCGCCTCCGAGTAGCCCTTCTCGCTGACCGGGCGGTCTGAGAAGGCAAGTCGCCCGGTTCAGATTCAACATGGTTCATCAGCATCAGCCAACACAAACTGGGCGGTCTGATAGAATTCAGATCACCTCCAAGGATTGAAGACTATCAAGGCTCAAGTCTAGAAGGCAAGCCGCGGTCTCAAGTCGGAGACCGCCTAGGTTGCTCCATGAAGACTGTCAAGGCTCAAGTCCAGAAGGCAAGCCGCGGTCTCAGGTCAGAGACCGCCCGGGTTGCATCATTGCCTTGATCGCAACATCTTCAGTCTCCGTCCAAGACAGATCGGAAGCGCAGACCGCCAAGACCGTGCGGATTCTTTCTTTTCTCCTTTCTGTATCCCGTCACCACCTGCCAGATTCTCCTGTACCCGGGCTGGCGATTATTTTATCCCTGCCCGTTCGGGCAGGCCCCCGAGTCTATAAATATGGGGTGGCGACGTTCCCAAGGCACACACACTCGAATACTGGAGCTCGCTTGTTTGAGCTGCGGTCTCGAGTTTACTGTCTTCTGACCTGTCTGACCGGTCGGCTTCTACTTTCCTGCTTCTGTAACCCGCTGTAACTTCTTCATTTGAATCAAAGGAAAGTCCGTCACAGGAGTGGCATTCGCCGTGATGGGCGAAGTCTGGCCTCGACCGCTGTCAGCGGTCTAACTTTCTCTAACCAAATAGTAACCGACAGCCCGTAGCCTCCGATTTCCTTCGGAGGTGCATTTTTGAATTCAACAGAAACACGCGACCTTCAGATCGCGGACTATCCGTGAAATCTTTGTCAAAATGTCAGACCGCTAGTTCCCTCTGGGAGACCGCTCCGACCACAGCGAAGATTCCCCGTGGGAGGCTTTGGAGCAGTGTAAAAGAGAAGCCAAACAGACTCAAAAAGCGACTGATCAGCGTCTGGACGCGATCAGTCAGGCTTTAGCTCTGTTAACCGAGCGGTTGGTCCCTCAGCAGACCGCGGTTAATCAGGCGGTGACTCTGGTCCCTCCTCCTCCTCCTCTGTACCCGCTACCACAAGTCGCTAATTTCCAACCGCTACAAGATGGTTTTGCAGCCCGGCAAAATTTCTACCAAGAGGCCGCACACAGCATACCGACCCGAGTTCTCGATTTTCAGGGGGCAGCTTCTCACGATGCCCGCCTTTCCTATCTGCAAGAGGGCGCAGCCCGCCTTTCCTACCTGCTAGAGGTCGTTGCTCATCTTTCCTACCCGCCAGAAGTCGCTGCCCCGCTCTTCCTACGAGGCCGCTTGTCCGCGAGTAGCCGCAGCTCAGGCGGCTTACTATTCTGCTACTCTTCTGTATGAAGATGCTGAAGAAAACTCTCCCTTCATGGACGAAGTCCGGGGGGAGCCAGCCCTAAATAATTTCTGTGAGCCGCGCCTGCCAGCATACAAAGGGGAAACTGATCCTACTGTCCATCTTCAGGCCTTTGAGTCGGCCATCTCTCTGAGGACCCTCTCAGATGCAACCAAATGTAAACTTCTTGTGACATCCTTTGATGGACAATGTTGGGTATATTGCCCTCAATAGTACCTTGATTTGAAGATGCATCACTCTCAATGCTAAGGACATATTGTATTTGATGAGCAATACTTGTGTAAGATATACAGGTGCAGGTGACTCAAAAGGAAGGGCCAAACATGCCCTTAGATGTGGAGAAATCATCTTCCAAAAGATGAAGTTTTGTCTCAGCCAAACCGCTGAGACGAGGGGGGGGGGGGGGGGGGGGGGGGAGGGCAAAACCGCTGAGACGAGGAGCCGTCTCAGCGTATCCGCTGAGAAGAAGGTGCCTCCGCTGAGAAGTTCATTATACGCTGTGAATCAGCTTGATCGTCGAACTGGGCTCGACATTCGTCGAACGCTGAACGTCGTTCGTCGACCGCTGAGACGGGATCAAAGAAGGAGCCGCTGAGAAGATCATTATACGCTGAGAATCAGCGTGATCGTCGAACTGGGCTCGACATTCGTCGAACGCTGAACGACGTTCGTCGACCGCTGAGACGCTGAATGCCGTTCGACAAACGCTGAGACGAGGAGCCGCTGAGAAGACACACACGGCAAGTTTGTCGAGCGCTGGGCTTGCAAGATCGTCGAACGCAGGGGACATCTAGTTCGTCGAACGCAGAGTGTTCCACGTTCGTCGAGCGCAGTCCTTCTCTACAGAAAAGTAGGGCGGCGGGACCTGCGGCTAGGACTAGTTGCAGAAAAGTTGTGTGGGGTCCACCAGCTTCTCCCATACCTCTCAGCAGATCATCTAAGAGCCATTGAAGATCAAAGATGTATAAAAGGAAGAGTTAAGGCACATTTGAAACTCTTGGTAACGTGCAAAAGAAATCAACTGTTACATTGACGGCTGAAGCTCTCGTCTTCTTCCTCCCATTAACTGAACAAGAAGAAGAAGATAACAGAGAAAGAAAGTTAGCACCTCTACAAGAAGGAGCAAGGTGATCTTCCATCACTCTGTCAAAGAGGAAGATCAAGTTAGTTGCTGTAATCAACATCTTCAGCAACAGGAAGCACAGTCAGTGCAGGATCTACAGGAGAGTACCTCTACTGTAGAATAAATTTCTAAATCATTTATCTGTAGGGCATCTTGCCTGAGCTGTAAGACCATTTGGTCTGAGTTTGTAGGAACCTGAGGGTTCTGAGCTGTAGGGCTGAAGGCCTGAGTGTAGGATCTGGAGCAGATCTGAGGTAGGGCTTAACAGCCTGAGGTAGGACCAGGAGCTGGTCTGAGCTGTAGGAGGAGGAGTCCTCTGAGTGGTAGGACCTGGGAGAGGTCTGAGTTGTAGGACATTATTGTCTGAGCTGTAGGAGGTGTTATCCTCTGAGTTTGTAGGGCAGTTGTGCCTGAGGTAGGAGCTGGTGATAGCTCAGAGTTGTAGGGACTTGTGTCCTGAGGTAGGATCATTCTTGATCTGAGAAGTTCTGAGTAACTTGTGCTGTAAGCTCTTTGAGCCGAGTTTGGAGAAGTTGGCCCTGTCTAACACACTGCTAAAAGGGTGGTGGTGGAAAGTGGACTACCCATAGACACACTATCTTTGGGGAACCACTATAAATTATTGTGTGCTTTCTGTGTTTGCTGATTTGCTTGAACCAACTCTGAAAACAGCTAAAGCTAATCAAGTAAAATTTTAGAGACCTATTCACCCCCCCCCCTCTAGGTGACTTAGACTTCAAACCTTATATTCTTTCAAGTGGTATCAGAGGTAGGTTGGTCAAAAAAGACTTAACAGTCTGACCAGATCCTAAAAGGTTTAGTCTAGTCAAATCCCAATGGCCTCCAGTGTAATGCAGAAGGAGATGAGCTCAATGAAACTGCCCATATGTAACAAAGCCAACTTTGGCATATGGAAGCAGAGGGTTAGGCTGTACATGGAAGCCTCATACCCTAGAATCTACATTAATGTTCAGGAAGGCCCCTTTATTATCACAAAACCCTCCATTGTTGATCCTACCAGGCAAGTAGGCAAACCATACACTGAAATGACCAAGGATGAGATAGCATTGGCTACTATGGATAAGAGGGCTCAAAATATCATAGTCAATGCTATTGATGACTCAACTTTTCAAAATTTAGTGCATTGTGCATCTGCTAAGGAGATGTGGGATACACTGATTGTGTTCATGGAAGGGACTGAAGATGTGAGAAATGACAGGAAGTCACTCCTCAATCAGGAATATGAAGCTTTCAGGAAGCAAGGGCAGGAGAGCATCTCCATGTGTTATGAAAGGTTCTTTAGAATAATAAATGAACTAAGAACCGATGAGAGAGTGTTCACAAATTATGAGCTGAATGATAAGTTCCTCGGATCTCTAATAAGAGATTGGGACACAAAAATTTGTGTCATAAGGGAGGTGGCTAAGCTGACTGAAACTCCTCCACAAACTCTCTATGGAAAGCTGCTCTCCTATGAAATGCATCTGACTGCCAGGAAGGAAGAAGAGTAGAAGTCAAAGGGTGATACCAGGGAGAATTCCCTGGCCTTCAAGGCTGAAAGCTCAAGAAGAGGGAGAGAGATGGCTCACTCACCTCCCAGAAGATCTGCTGAACTAGAAGATTCTGAGCCTAGCTCATCAAGCTCCTCTTCTTCTGATGAAGAAATTGTTGTTCTTACAAGGCACTTCAGAAAGCTGCTGAGGAGGAAGCAATGGAAGAACAAGCCTTCCTCCTCACATCACAACAAGGAGGACAACAAGTAGTCAAAGCATCACTCCAGAAGTGACAGGTATGAGTCTAACTCAAAACATAATTCTTCCAAAGTTGTTTGCTATTGCTGCAGCAAGCCTGGGCATGTCATTTCTGACTGCCCTATGAAGAGAAGAGAGAAGGATGAGAGGAAGGCTCATCATTCAAGGAGAAAGAAAGGAGAGAAATCCTTTCTAGCAAAGAAGAAGAGGAAGAGCTGGAGTGAATCAGACTCTAGCTCATCAGAATCTGAAAATGGAAGAAGCCCTCATTGGGCTGGTTACTGTTGAAGAAACTGTTGTTGGCGGGATGGCAGTGAGGGCCCCTCTATCACATTCAGACAGTTATGTAGAGGAGGATGAGGTCATTCACAATGACCATGGGTTGTTGGCTCTAACTAAAGATGAGGACAGCCACAATAATTCTGAACATGAGCAGGTATTAATTCATTCCATAACCTCTTCTGATTATGAGACTAGTCCAGAATCTGATGCACCTCCATCAATTGATGGAAGGGGCAAGGATACTGAGGAAGAATTCAATCAACTGATTGATAAGTATGGTATTCTTTTGGAAGCTCTGAAGAAGAGCAAGAAGCATGCCAAGATGCAAGCCCAGGAAATTGTTTCCCTCAAGATGACTAAGGATGTCAGCACTGAACCTACCACCCTGGTGGCTCAGATGAGTAGACAGATTAGTCATCTTCAAGGGTTAAATATTGTGCAATTAAGCACTATTTCCCTGAAGAACAAGGTCATCAAGGACCTTGAAGAAAAGCTCGAGAAGGAGAAGAGTCTAGTGGCTCAACTCTCCAAGCCCAAATCTGTGCTTCCCCTTATTGACACCTTCTCCTCTCAAACCAATAGGAGAGGACTTGGATTCAACAAGATGGAAGTAGGAGAAGGGAGTGGAGTAAAGAGCAAGAAGAAGGCTAAGCCTCAACCTACCTCTCAAAATGTAATGCTTCCTTCCAACAGGTATGACCATGAAGGCATTCATGGTCACTGGAAGATTGGGAGTTACTATAGGAAGGGAAATGCTCCTTCCCATAGTGAAAGAGAGGGCATGGGTTTGAGAGAACTGAAAGCTCCCCATGTGGAAATACAAATGGCCCAATCTGGACCATTTATTTTTAGTGCTTCAGCACCTTCAGTCAAGAACAAGGAAGCAAGCACTTCCAAATCTGCCTCAGCAAAAAGCAAGACTACTGTCAAATCTGTTGACAAGGTCTGCTGCTCAGTGTCTGATTCCCTCTGACCTAGTATGGATGCTAAGCCAAAGCATGCTGATGCCATCAGGACAAATAGCAGCAAGACTGTCCACAAATTATCCTTTAGTCAGATTATTCCTGAAAGAAACAGGAAGAATGGTGCAGTCTCCTCTGTTGAACATGTGCACAGTGCTGTACTTATTCAGAAAAATGCTCAGAAAAGGAGATACAATATTCATGATTGTTGGTGCTGTGGCAAGGTGGGACACTTTGCCATAGATTGTTGGTACAACCCCAATGTACCTATTGCAAAGAAGAGCTTTCCTGCTAGGAGGGTAGCTAGTGTGAGAGTATCTCATCAAACTAACAGGCACCTAGGACCCAAAAATCTTTGGGATCCTAAGGATAACTAAATCCTTATTTGCAGGGTAGTTCAAGTACCAGTCTCAATCAAATATGGTACTTGGACAGTGGGTGCTCAAGGCACATGACAGGAACTAGGAGTCTCCTACAGGATTACAAGCCTATGAAGAATGGACCCAAAGTCATCTTTGGGGGGGTCAGAAAAGGGAGTCACCAGAGGTTATGGTATGATCACTAATGACATAGTCTCTTTCACAAAAGTAGCTTATGTTGAAGGATTGCAACACAACCTTGTCAGCATAAGCCAACTGTGTGATCTTGGCCATGTCATTGAATTTCACAATGATAATTGCCTCATCAAAAGGTCTGATGACTTGGAGATCATTCTTTCAGGCACTAGGAGTGGAAATTTTTATTGTTTAGATTTCTTCTGCAAATCTTTTTCCTCTCCTGTATGTCTTGTAGCAGATGAGAGTGAGTCTCTATGTGTTCAATGGCACAAGAGACTTGCCCACATCAACTACAAGACCATGCATAGACTATTCTCTAAGAACTTGGTTAGAAATAGTCATAATTTAAAATGTGTTAAAAATGGCCCATGTCATGCTTGCCAAATGGGTAAGCAAACAAGGGCCACTTTTAAAAGTATTGGCTCCAAAGACACTAAGAGATGTCTTTATCTATTGCACACGGACTTGTTTGGTCCTATGCCAATTCAAAGCTTAGGAGAGAAGTTGTATACCTTAGTGATTGTTGATGATCACTCAAGATATACATGGGTATTTTTCCTTAGGAAGAAATCTGATACTCTAAATGTCTTCATAAGCCATGTCAAGGCCATTCAGAATGACTTGTAATGTACTGTGGTCAGAACTAGGTCTGACCATGGCATAGAGTTTCAATCTGAAGCCATGACAAGGTTCTGTCAAGAACTAGGTATCATTCAAGAATTTTCCTCTCCAAGGATCCCACAACAAAATGGGGTGGCTGAGAGGAGGAATAGATCATTGATAGAAGCTGGGAGAACATTGCTTAGTGACTCTTCACTCCCAGAATATTTTTGGGCTGAAGCAGTCAATACTGCCTGTTATGTTCTCAATAGAGCTTCCATCAATAAAGATCATGGAATTACCCCCTATGAGATTTTGAAAGGCAAACAACCAACAATTTCATACTTTAGGATCTTTGGATCTAATTGCTACATTCTAAACAATGGAAAAGCTCAGTTAACTAAGTTTGCTGAAAAATGCAACATGGGGATTCTTGTTGGATATAGCTCACGTAGTAGAGCCTATAGGGTATATAATAAGAAAACTCATGTTGTGGAAGAGTCCATGCATGTAGTATTTGATGAGTCCAGCCTAATCTATAAGGGCTGGCCCAGTTCTTCTGTTCGGACAGGAAGTGAAGATGCAATGGAAGAACTATCCATACAAGAACCTTCCAGCAGCAATAAAGCAAATCCTGATGCAGAAGTTCAAGAAGAAGCAGAGGTGCAAGATGTTGAAGATGCTGAAGATGCTGAAGAAGCTGCTGAACCAGTTGAAGAAGTTCAGCAAGTTGAGCACAAATTTCCTGCAGCTACAAGACATCTAAGGGATCATCCCTTAGAATAGATTATTGGAAATGTCCAGCAAGGTGTGACAACCAGAAGCAGAGCTCATAATGAGGCCCTGTTCCTCAGTTTTCTGTCACAGGTAGAGCCGAAGAAGTTTGAAGAGGCCAATATGGATCCATTCTGGATCCAGGCAATGCAGGAAGAACTATTGCAATTCAAAAGATGCAAAGTATGGAAATCGGTGCTGAGACTACAAGGACACAACATCATTGGCACCAAATGGATCTTCAGAAATAAGATGTGATAGTTTGTTAGGTGTAGTCAATATTACCTAGAGGGGGAGGGGGGGGGGGGGTGAATAGGTTTTACTTATTTTCTTTATATAATCCTAATGTATCTAGCTGCAGAAAACTCAATCACAGAAAGCACACAAGGATGTATAGAGGTTCCTCAAGACAGGGTGTCTTGAGTAGTTCTCTTTCCCCTTTCACCTTTCTAACAGTGAGTTAGACAAGGCCACAAACTCCAATCTCAGCTCCTTGAGCTTACACCATAAGTTCCTCAGAACTTCTCAGATCAAGAGTGATCCTACCTCAGGCACAGCAGCCCTACACTCAGGCTCAGCAGCCCTACACCTCAGGCACAACAGCCCTACACTAAGGCTAAACAGCCCTACACCTCAGGCACAGCAGCCCTATAGCTCAGAGTTATGTAACTCCTACCACTCAGAAATCACACAGATTTCCTACCTCAGACCTATCAAGAAGTCCTACCACTCAAGCTGTCAACACAGCTTTACACACAGGCTCAACAGCCTTTCACTCAGGCAACAATGCCTTACAAAGATATAAGAGAGTTTGTATTAAATACAGAAGACAAAAGGTTTACTCTCAGGTCTTTTGATTTCTTTCTTCAGATCTGAAAGACAGCAGCTTCAGATTTGAATCACCTTGATCTTCTCCTTCATCAAAGCAGAAGATCAATTTGCCCTTCTTTAGTTGGTACAGGAAGAGCTAACTTATCTCCTTCAGAAGATTTACTCCAGCTTCAGAGAACAACTTCAACTGGCTGGAACGTGAATGCTCGATTGCGGCTTACAGCAAAAGCTTTTCAATGGAACAGTTGTTGTTGTTGTGCCCTAGCTTTTGCTTTTATACTTCCAGAAGGCTTCAACGGCTATTTCAATCCTACTGACACAGTATGGGGCAGATTCGAGTTGCTTTTCCCTTTTTATTTTTGCTTGCGCCAAAAGCAGATCCCGTCAGCACATTTGAATTTGTCTCAGCGGTTGGGCTGAGACAGCTTCCAGTCTCAACGGCAGTTCCAGTCTCCTTCTCAGCGGTTCTGCTGGGACAGACAAGTCTCAGTGGTTTTCCTCTATTTGCAGCTATGCAAGCCTAGACTCCATCTCAGCGGCTGGACTGAGATAGAGATGTCGTCTCAGCGGTTTTGGGCAGACTGATACCAATACTATTCCTTGTCTTGGAATAACCTAACCCTGCATGCTTATGAGATACAAATAGGGTTTATCAAATACAACTTGTACTTTGTATTTGAGTGTGAGGCCTCTTCAAATTAAAGGGACATTGAGGGTCAATTTCCCAACAATCTCCCCCAATATGAAGAAGGCAGAACACTCTCAAATGCAAGAGTACATGACTTATAAATTTTTGATATATATCAATGCTGCAATGAATTCATCATATTAAGCAAACAGATTTTATAACAGATGATCAGCAATATATATCCACAGCAGATTAAAGATATGACAATGCATATCATAATAACATAACCAATAATACCAAGATAAAACTTAGCTAAATCTCAGATTAGTGTTTCAGATAAAGCAGTATTTAATTAACACCAGTTTGCACAAAATATTTTAGGCAGATTCTAGTCTAATCACCATTCAACCATTCCTAGGAGTTTTATACATTAAATCAATACTTTCTTTTCTTAGAGGAAGAACATTCAGAAATCTCAGCAGCAGCATCTTCTTGGACTGCAAGCTCCTTGTCTTCAGCAGGTACATCAGTGTCTTCATTCAGATTTGTAGCTGAGTTCTTTTCAGCATTGGTTTCCTTAATCTCAGCAATCTTCCTCTTGAGCTCTTGCCTTCTAAAGTACATAAAAGGTTTTGGGATGTACCTAGATGGCATTCTTTGTGGGTTATCTTTCTTGACTAGGTTTTCTTTGAATACCTTATCTCTTTTAGTGTTCCTTTCAAGATGTCTTATCCATTCCTCAGCTGGATATAACTTATCAATATCTTTGCACATCTGACAATGGCTTACCCAAGCATTCAGGGTTATCTTCTTGGAATCATCACTCCAGTATTCAAAGTCAGGGTCTCTCCTGTTTTCATCCCTTTGGTTGGCCATGAATTCCTCAGTGAGCAATACATGCTCTCTTTCTCTTTGCACTTTCAATCTCTGATTTTGTGCTGTTGCTTCTTGATGAGGAAAATCTCAGTCTTTTTCCCTATTAACATCTACTAATGGCAGGTTCAGAGCAATCCTAGTGCCTTGTAGAACTTTCAGTGTGAGGTCAGAATTTATGTGTGCATCTGTATTCTCCCACTTTCTAGCTTCTTCATATATCTATTGATTGAGGTCTTGCTTAACTGTTGTGATTGTGCCAGAGAGAGTTTGGAAGACATTCTCAAGATCAGCTTGAAGGTCACTTTTTAACCTGCCAACTTATTCATTCAGATGGGAAGAAGTGGCTTTTGCATCAAGAGCTTGTGATAGAGTTGCAAGTTCTCCTCTCAGCTCTTCCTTGTAGCTGTCTGCAGCTTCATTTAATTGCATTGCAATGGAGTAGACATACTCTTGAAGATGATTTGCTGACTTCTCTATGACTTCATCTGTTTTACTGACATTGTTTTTGACATAGCTCATGTCTTTTGCAGACATGACCATGTCATTCTGAATGGACTTGAATAACTGTCCTTGGGAATCCACAGTCTTCTTGGCTAACTCAAACCATGTGGTCATTTGCTTGTTTAGGAATGTTGAGTCCTCTTTGATGATGTTCGGTTCACTCATCATTTCATTTCTTACTGCAGAGACAGATAGGTTGACATAATCTCTGAATGAGGCAGTGGACCTATCAACATACACTTGCATAGATGCAAGGTGTGCTTCTAGCATAGACTGTATGGCTCCCAAGATGGGCTCATTGGACTGTGAAGATGAGGCAGGGGCTTGATGTTCCACTATCTTTGACTGTTTTAGCCTTTGAGGAGGACTAGGTGGAAGAACAACATCTAGAGGTGGTGTGATGATGATTGGTTCAGAAACCACAGCAGTATGGATCACTTGATCCAATTCCTTTGGTTCTTCACCCTCTTGATGTTCAGCATATGTTGCAATATCATCTATATGATCTGGATGCAGTCCATCATCATCATTGACATCCACATCATCAGCATCTTTCTCCTCAGACTCACTATTTTGCTCCCCCTCAGATTGTGCACCAGGATTTTCTTGAACAGATTGATTCAAGGAATCTAGGACATCAGATGACTTACCAGCTATCTTTGTGAATGTCTCCCCCTCAGTTTGAGCAGCAGGGAGACCTAGATCTCCTGAATTCCAGAGAGCAGGGATGTTATCAGGAATCTGTGAGATTCTTCTTTCAAGATTTGAGATGACAGTGTCAATCTCTCTTTGTAGATCTACAGTGGTAGGTGCTTTTGGTGATTCAGTTGGATCAGTGACTCCATCCTTGTGCAGCTGCTCCCCCTCAGTTGGAGCATCCAGCATTTCTTCACAGGCTTTGGATAAGATCACAAGAGAATCAGGTTCCTCCATGACCATGTCTTTCTCAGTCTCAGCAGGCACAGTGTGTGCATCTGCATTATCTGAATTTTCACTGAGTTAGGATAGGTAAGAATAATATTGTTGTTCTTAATTGATTTTATATTCTTACCTTTGTTTATGGGGACATCCTCATTATCTATATTCATTGGGTTGCTGGCAGATCCAAGGTCAGACCCATGAATATCCTCATTGTCAGACCCATCTGATTTTGAGGATGAATCAGATTTCTGCTGGGATGACTTTTTCTTCTTTTCCTTTGCCACAGTTAGCTGGCTCATAGGGAGCACTCTGGAGAATCTATCCAGAGTCTTAATGTCCATTCTTTTGAGATAATGGAGATTTGACCCCTTTGAATTTGCAAAAGTCTCTGAATAACTATTCTGTAGGTACAGAGATAGTATCCTTCCCAAATTGGGGGCATGTAGAAATTCCTTTATCCTTTGAAAAACAACTTCTCCCCATGAGGTTTTCTTGGACAAAATTATCCTAGTCATTAGTTCAAACATGAACTGTGATACAGTGTCATGTGAACCTGGCTTGCATAGGATGGATTTGCCCACTATATCAGACAATAGCTTCCCTTGTTGATTGAAGAACTTCCTCCTTAGACAACTAGTTTTAGCATCACTATACCCTGTCCATTTTAGGGCAGTCTGCTTATCCTTTTCAGATATCTCCTCCTCTTCATTTTTACTGCAGGGAGTTAATTTCAGTCCTTTCTCCAACCTTTTGGCTATTATCTTTACCTTCTCATTTCCTATCTTGGACTTCAGGATGGTTTTGGAAGGAGATAACTTGAAATTGCTGAACCATTCCAGAACTTCAGTTCTGAGAATGCAACAGAGTTCAGACAGCATATGCTCCAGACCTTGAGCTTCCATCAGATGAATCACTTGTTTTATTTATTCTGAGGCATGAGAGAATCCATCTCTAACGATTTCATAGCCCTCCTGGAGATCTTTTGAACCTTTTGGCACCATGGAAGCAGAAAATCGAGGAACTGAGATGGGAGAGAAGATGAATCATCTCGGCGGCTAAGGGTTTGACTTTGTTGTGTGTTTTAAGTCACAATGTATCTATTTATAGGGTTTCAGTTTCGTTTTTATTAACCCTAGGTTTTTAGACTTAATTACCTTATTGTGTTAAGGAATTTTGGGTTAATTAAGGATTGATTATAAGATTTTATATTGAACACATCCCGTCTCACCGGTTCAGCTGAGACGGAGACCTAGGCCGCTGGGATAGTGAACTGTCAATCGCTGGGACAGTTTGCTCGTCTCAGCGGTTTAGCTGGGATTTTTCCCAGCTGATTCAGCTGAACATACTTCTGCAGTTTAGCTGATCATAAGGTTTAGACCTAATGTAGATATTTTGGCTGAAGAAATGTCCTAGTCATGTCACTAAGTTGTAGTGTATAATAATAAAGTTTTATAATTCACCATTCAGAATCAACAACAGTGACAGCTACTACTCATACATTTAGGACTATTCCATACTAAGCATGCCAAGATCAATTTTGAAAGCATTGAATTTAGATTCATCCAGTGGCTTTGTAAAGATATCAGCTACTTGTTTGTCAGTGGGGACAAATTCAAGGCAGATATCTTTACATTCTACATATTCTCTAATAAAATGATATCTAATCTCTATGTGCTTAGTCCTGCTATGAGAGACAGGATTTTTAGCAAAAGAGATTGCACTGGATGAATCACAATACAAAGGAGATTCCCTTACCTTGAGGTTGTAATCCTCCAACTAATGATGTGTCCAAAGGAGTTGTGCACAACAGCTACCTGCAGTAATGTATTCAGACTCAGTTGTGGATATTGCCACACTGGTTTGTTTCTTGCTGCTCCAAGATATCAATCTTCTACCTAGGAATTGACAAGTACCACTTATACTCTTCCTGTCTTCTTTGCAACCTGCAAAATCTGCATCTGAAAATCCTGTTAGTTCAAAGTCATTGTTCTTAGGGTACCAAAGGCCAAGATGCAAGCTGCCCTTAAGGTATCTCAAAATCCTCTTCACAGAGTTGTAGTGAGATTCCTTAGGACATGCTTGATACCTAGCACAAACACATGTAGAATACATAATGTCTGGCCTACTAGCAGTCAAGTACAATAGGGATCCAATGATACATCTGTACATGGAATCATCAAAGGCCTTTCCCTTTTCATCCTTGTCTAATGATACATTAGACCCCATGGTTGTTCTCATGGTGGAGGCTGATTCCATCCCAAATTTCTTGATGAGCTCCTTAGTGTACTTGGTCTGGGAGATGAAAATTCTATCATTAGACTGTTTCACTTGGAGCCCAAGGAAATATTTGAGCTCACCCATACTGCTCATTTCAAACTCCCCCTGTATTAGACTGGCAAATCTTTTGCAGAGGTTGTCATCAGTATACCCAAAGATTATGTCATCAACATAAATTTAGACTAAGAGACACTTGGCCCTTATTTCCCTAAGAAATAATGTGCTATCAATCTTTCCCCTTATGAACTTGTTCTTGAGGGGAAAGTTGGACAAAGTCTCATACCAAGCTCTTGGAGCTTCCTTGAGACCATATAATGCTTTCCTAAGAAAGTAAACATGAGAAGTTAGGGTTGGATGCACAAAACCTGAAGGTTGTTCAACATATACCTCTTCCTTCAAGTCTCCATTGAGGAAGGCTGATTTGACATCCATCTGGTTGACTTTGAACCCCTTGTGGGCAGCATAGGCAAGGAATAGCCTAATTGCTTCCAACCTTGCAACTGGTGCAAAGGTTTGATCAAAGTCTATACCTTCCTATTGCATGTATCCTTTGGCTACTAATATGGCCTTGTTCTTGATGATTGTATCATTCTCATCAAGCTTGTTCCTGTATACCCATTTGGTGCCAATCACATTGTGTCCCTGAGGTCTTGGCACCAGCTTCCATACTTTGCATCTCTTGAATTGTAGGAGCTCTTCTTGTATGGCTTCAATCCAGAAGGTGTCTTGATTGGCCTCTTCAAACTTCTTGGGCTCCATTTGAGAAAGGAAGCTCAAGAATAGTGCTTCATTATGAGCTCTGCTTCTTGTCAATATGCCTTGGGTATGATCTCCAATTATTAGATCTCTTGGATGATCTCTCAGGTGCCTTGCAGCAGCTGGAAGAGGGTCCTCTGGTGGCTGTGTTTGTTCCACTGGTTCAGTTGTGACTTCACCATCTTGTACCTCTTCTTCTTCAGGAATTGCAGCAGCTGTTTGTGTTTTGCTGCTGCTGTGCTTGTCTTGGACAGTCAGCTCATGCAACCCTTCTTCATTTCCTGTCAAAATAGAAGAGCTAGACCATTCTTTGTAGAGAAGGCTGGTCTCATCAAACACAACATGCATAGATTCTTCTATAACATGGGTTTTCTTGTTATAAACTCTATAAGCTCTACTATGTGAGCTATACCCAACAAGAACCCCCACATTGCATTTTTCTGCAAACTTTGTTAATTGAGATTTTCCATTATTTAGAATGTAGCATTTGCAACCAAAGATTCTAAAGTAAGAAATTGTAGGTTGTTTGCCTTTCAGAATCTCATAAGGGGTTTTCCCAAGGACCTTATTGATGGAGGCTCTATTGAGAACATAACAGGCTGTATTGACTGCCTCAGCCCAGAAGTATTCTGGGAGTGAGGAGTCACTAAGCAATGTTCTCCCAGCTTCTATCAAGGTCCTATTCCTCCTCTCAGCCACACCATTTATATGTGGAGTCCTTTGGGGAGGAGAACTCTTGGGTGATACCAAATTCTTGAAAAATTTTTGTCATGGCTTCAGATTGAAATTCTGTGCCATGGTCAGTTCTAGTCCTGACCACAGTACATAGTAGATCATTCTGAATAGCCTTGACATAATTTATAAAGACATGTAAGGTATCTGAATTCTTCTTAAGGAAGAATACCCATGTATACTTTGAATGATCATCTACAATTACCAAGGTATACAACTTCCCACCTAGGCTCTGAATTGGCAAAGGACCAAACAAGTCCATGTGCAATCGGTATAAACACCTCTCAGTATCCTTGGAGCCAATACTTTTAAAGGTGGTCCTAGTTTGCTTACCCATTTGGCAAGCATGACAGGGACCACTTTTAACACATTTTAGTTTAGGACTATTTCTAACAAGGTTTTTAGAAAATAATCTATACATTATCTTATAGTTAATGTGGGCAAGTCTCATGTGCCATTGAATGCAAAGAGACTCAGTTTCATTAGCTACAAGACACAAAGAAGAGATAGAATAATTGCAAATGAAGTCTAAGCAATAAACATTTCCACTCCTAGTGCCTGAGAGAATGGTCTCCAAGTCATTAGACTTTTTGATCAAGCACTTGTCATTGTGGAATTCAATGACATAGCCTATGTCACATAGTTGGTTTATGCTTACAAGGTTGTGTTGCAACCCTTCAACATAAGATACCCTTGTGATTGAGACTATGCCATTTGAAATCATACCATATCCTTTGGTGACTCCCTTTTCAGATCCACCAAAGATAACTTTGGGTCCATTCTTCACTGGATGGTAATCCTTTAGAAGATCCTTAGTTCCTGTCATGTGCCTTGAGCACCCACTGTCCAAGTACCATATTTGGTTGAGACTAGTACTTGAACTAACCTGCAACATAGAATTTAATGTACCTTAGGACCCCAACTGATTTTGGGTCCTAGGTTCAGGTTAACACCATAGGGCATATTCCTAGAAAGGGCTGGTTTGGCTTGAGGTTCAATCCTTGCCTTTGGCACATTGGGGTTGTGCCAACAATCAATTGCAAAGTGTCCCACTTTGCCACAACACCAACACTCATATATATTATATCTCCTCTTCTGAACAGTCCTAGAAGATGAAGCTTCCTGTTTCTGTTCAGTAGGGGATGCAGCTGCTGTTTTCTTTTTCTTATCAGTAAAGGCATGGCTTTTTACCTTCCTATAATCAGTCAAGGCAGCCTGTTTTTTTTTTGACATCAACACCCTTTAGCTTGGCAGCTAAACATGTGTGGATGGCAGCATAAACTGGGCTTTTTGGCTTGGTTACAGGATAGTCAACAACCATGGACTTTGCTGAACAATGTTTAGAATTGACAGCCTTAGTTATCTTGAGTGAAGGGGCTGAGTTCCAAAAACAAAGGGTTCATGATGGGCCATTTGAATTTCCTCATGCAGAGCCATGAAGGCACTCATGCCTAACTCCTTTCTATTTCCATAGCTGTGAGCATTCTTGCTCAAGTTATAGGAACTTCCATTTAATAAGTGACCATGAACACTTTCTTGGTCATACTTGTTTGAGGGCATCAAGACTTTCACAAAGGAGGTCTTAGATTCTTTTGAGTCCTTGACCTTTCCCTTAGTGTTGCTAATAGCTGCCTCCTTGTTGAAACAAACACCTCTCATGTCATGGGAGTTGAAGGTGTCAATAATAGGCAGCACTGTCTTGGGCTTGGAGAACTTATCCACTAGCATCCTCTCCTTGATGAGCTTTTCTTCAAGATCCTTAATGATCTTGTTCTTGTGGCTTATAGTGCCCACATGGATGATTGATATTCCCCTTAGCTTGCCAATCTCCTTGCTCATTAGAGCTAGCTGGGTAGCATGCTCAATGCACTCAGATTTTGATTGCTTTAGGGAAGTAATTTCTTGGGCTTGCCTCTTGGCTAGCTTTTTGCTCTTTTTCAGAGCTTCCAGGAGTGCACCATACCTATAAATCAATTGATTGACATCCTCCTCAGAATCTGATTCACTTCCAACTTTAGATGGAGGAGATTCAGATTCTGGACCTGTTTCATAATCAGAAGAAGAAGAAATGCAGTATATCAATACCTGCTCATGTTCTGAATTGCTGTGGCTGTCCTCATTTTCAGTTATATCCATCAGTCCATGGTCATCTAGAGTGACCTCATCCTCCTTTACATCATTATCTGAATGTGATAGAGGGGCCCTAATTTCTATCCTGGCAGCAGGATAGTCTTCTTCCTCCTGATCAGCAAACAGCCCCAAGTAGGCTTCCTCCTCACCATCTGAATCTGAAGATGAAGATTCAGATTCACTCCAGCTCTTGCCTTTCTTAGCTAGGAAGGATTTTTCTCCCTTCCTCTCCTTCTGGTGATGAGGCTTCTTGTCACCTCTTTCCTTTCTCTTGACTGGACAGTCAGCAATGACATGTCCAGACTTACTACAGCAATAGCAAATTATGTTAGTTGAAACATGTTTACTAGATTTAGAGTCATACCTGTCCCCTTTGGGATGTTGCCTCTCAGATCTGTAATGATCCTTCTTGGGATGAGAAGAGAAGGAAGGTTTGTTCTTCCATTGTTTCCTCATGATCATCTTCTTGAACTGCCTTGTGAAGGCAGCAAACTCCTCATCAGAAGAGGAGCTGTCTGAATTGCAGTTCTCAGATTTCTCAGATTTAGCAGCCTTTCTTGGAGGTGACTGCACTCTACCCTTGTTATTCATAGAGCTTTCAGCTTTGAGAGCAACAGATCTCTCCCTTGTGTGAGCCCTGGAGGAAGTGTCCTCCTCCTTTCTTGCAGAAAGCTGCATCTCATATGAGAGCAGTTTCCCAAACAGTGTATGGGTAGGGGTTTCTCCAAGTCTTGCCCCTTCCCTGATTGCACATATTTTAGTGTCCCAATCTCTAGTTAGAGATCTAAGGAACTTGTCATTGAGTTCATAATCTTTGAACACCCTTCCATAGGTACTTAGTTCATTTACAATCCTAAAGAACCTTTCATAGCACATGGAGATATTCTCCTGGCTCAGCTGTCTGAAGGCTTCATACTCCTGATTGAGGAGTGACTTTTTATCATCCCTCACTTCAGCTGTTCCCTCCATATAAACAACCAATGTGTCCCACATTTCCTTGGAAGTTGTGCAGTGTACTAAGTTCTGAAATGTAGTGTCATCAATTGCATTTACTATTATGTTTTGGGCTCTCTTGTCCATAGTGTACAATGCTATCTCATCATTGGTCAGCTCAGAAAATACCTTAAGTACTTTTCTAGCAGGGTCAATAGTGGAGATTTTCTCAAAGGTATAAGGACCATTTTTGACAGTCAAAAAGATCCTTTGGTCTGAGGCTTCCATGAATAGCCTTACCCTTTGCTTCCATATACCAAAGTTTTCTTTGGAGCATGTGGGCAACTTCATTGACCCCAACTCCTTCTTCATTCTACTGTTGGCCATTGGATTTCAGATTTGACTACTCCTGTATAGGATCTGATCAGACTGTTAAGTCCTTTTGATCAACCTCGCTCTGATACCACTTGATAGTTTGTTAGGTGTAGTCAATATTACCTGGGGGGGGGGGGGGGGTGAATAGGTTTTACTTATTTTCTTTATATAATCCTAATGTATGTAGCTGTAGAAAAGTCAATCACAGAAAGCACACATGGATGTATATAGGTTCCTCAAGACAGGGTGTCTTGAGTAGTCCTCTTTCCCCCTTCACCTTTCTAACAGTGAGTTAGACAGGGCCACAAACGCCAATCTCAGCTCCTTGAGCTTACACCACAAGTTCCTTAGAACTTATCAGATCAAGAGTGATCCTACCTCAGGCACAGCAGCCCTACACTCAGGCTCAGCAGCCCTACACCTCAGGCACAGCAGCCCTACAATCAGGCTCAACAGCCCTACACCTCAGGCACATCAGCCCTATAGCTCAGAGTTATGTAACTCCTACCACTCAGAAATCACACAGATTTCCTACCTCAGTCCTATCAAGAAGTCCTACCACTCAAGCTGTCAACACAGCTTTACACACAGGCTCAGCAGCCTTTCACTCAGGCAACAATGCCTTACAAAGATATAAGAGAGTTTGTATTAAATACAGAAGACAAAAGGTTTACTCTCAGGTCTTCTGATTTCTTTCTTCAGATCTGAAAGACAGCAGCTTCAGATTTGAATCACCTTGATCTTCTCCTTCAGCAAAGCAGAAGATCAACTTGCCCTTCTTGAGTTGGTACTGGAAGAGCTAACTTATCTCCTTCAGAATATTAACTCCAGCTTCAGAGAACAACTTCAACTGGCTGGATCCTGAATGTTCGATTGCGGCTTACAGCAAAAGCTTTTCAATGGAACAGTTGTTGTTATTGTGCCCTAGCTTTTGCTTTTATACTTCCAGAAGGCTTCAACGGCTATTTCAATCCTCTTGACACAGTATGAGGCAGATTGGAGTTGCTTTTTCCTTTTTATTTTCGCTTGTGCCGAAAGCATTGTTGAAATTTTGAAGTGGTGTGGAGGAGACCGGGCGGTTTGGTTTGGGAGACCGCGGAGACCGCGCGGCTTGTGTATGTTATCTGTCGGTCTTGCTCTGCCGGTTTGATCTGGCGGTCTGCTGGTTGTTCCGGTTTGTTCTTTGTAGCTGCGGTCTGTTCCCGAGTTGTTCTGCTGGTTGGCCTGTCTTCCTTGTTGGAAGACCGGGCGGGTTATTATTATATGATCGTCTATCCGGGCAGTCTGTCCTGGCGATCTGGCGACTTGTCTGAAGTCGGCCAGATGGTTCCTGGTTTGCTCCTGGTGGTCTAAGGAAGGAGTACCTTTGTGACCGTGCGGCTTGTGCGCGGTCTCGTGTTCGTGCGACCTATGCGTGATCTTGTCTGCTGATCTGCGTCTTGGTCGGATGTTCATCCAAGAGGTCTGATCGCGCGGTCTGCCTTATGAGACCGCTGGCGATCTGACGGGTGGTGATTGTATCTCTCCTGTGCGGTGACGACATCCGTCTACCCGCCTATAAATAGAGGTGCAGGGCCCGTCAATAAAGACGAGAACTGTAAGAACTGAGCCTAGGTTAATTCGTGCGGTCTCACTTTGAGGTCGGGCGGTCTCGGAAGCGAGCTGACTGATTGTTGTGTTCCCAGGTTTACGATCAGCAAGTTGCGGTCTTCTTCCTTGGTGATTCCCAGCGGCTAGAATAAACAGTTCGGCAGCGGGCTGTCTGCGAACTGGTTTATGTTCGTTCTTGTGCTGTTCGCAGCGAGCTCAGCGATCAGGCGACCTTCAGCGGTTAGGCGATCTGAGTTGCGGTCTGGCGACAGCTTCAGTTCTTTGTTCCAATAAAGCTTCAGTTCGTGCGGTCTGAGGTGCGGTCTTGCAGTGCTGGAAATTTATCTGGTTTATGTTCGTGCGATCTCAGGTCAAGCCGAGCGACTTCTAGAGTCGAGCGGTCTGTGCGGTCTCAGCTTGTCTAGCCGCCAGATTTGTTTTGGTGTGTTTTGTTCTTCTCGTCTCCGTGATTCTGATGAATCATGTATCGCCATGTATACCTCGCAATCTAAATGAAGATTGTGTTTAATAAAGTTTCTTGTGTTGCTGTGTGGCTTTGTGGTTGTTTGGCTTTAACTCAGTTGATACAACTCCTGCTTACTCCTAAACGATTCAAATCAAAAATTTTAACATGGTATCAGAGGGAGGTTCTTGGAGTGGATAAGCAGTGATCAACTTGAGTTGCCATCGTCTTTGTGAAGAAGAGACCACGTAGATTTCCATGGAAGGCGGATTCGCAAGAGGACTTGGTATTGAACTCCTTACATCGACTAACTATAAGAAATGGAGGTCGTGTATGGAGAGCTATTTACTTGGCGAGGATCTATGGGACATAGTTGGAGGAGAAGACACACAAGAGGTGTTTCTAGCAGGAGATAATATGGCAGAGGTGAGACTTTGGAGGAGGATGAATGCTAAAGAAGAGTTCACTCTCAAGAGAGCTATCTCACCGGAGCTGTTTGATCACATCATCGGGTGTAAATCTGCTGCTGAGATTTGGACGTCTTTGGACGGGCTGTTCAATAAGAAGAATGTAGCTCGGCTACAGTTTCTTGAAAATGAGTTGGCGAAGGCCTCTCAAGGTGATCTTTCTATTTCTACCTTCTTTCTCAAGATGAAGAACCTCACAACAGATATTTCTGCATTGGACCCTGATGAGCCCATCTCGGAGGCAAAACTGAAGAGGCATATCATCCGCGGATTGCGGAAGGAGTATCTTGCCTTTGTGACTTCAGTTCAAGGTTGGGCAAATCAACCATCTCTGTTGGAGCTAGAGAACTTACTTGCTTCGCAAGAAAGTTTGGCAAGACAGATGGCGGGGACTTCTATCTCTGGGGGAGATAGCGATGTGTTGTTCTCTGGGAAGAAGAAGGAGAAGTGGGAGAAAAAGAAGCCGTGTTATGATGGACCCTCTACTTCAGGTCAGCAGGATAGGGGTTATGCTCCTAAGTCTGATGGGAAGAAGAAGAGAGATGGACCAAGGTGCTTCAGGTGCAATAAGACCGGCCACTTCAAGAAGGATTGCCGGGTTAATCTTCAGTCGGGACATGTAGCAGAGAAGGAGAAGCCAAAGTCTGATGAAGCTGGATAGGGAGGAGCCTTTGCGGCTAATATGACGGCGATGCCCGTTAAGGCCTTGGCTGCCATCAACTTCGAAGAGGATTGGATCGTTGATTCAGGTTGTGGACATCATCTCACCGGGGATGAATCAAAGTTCTCTTCTTTGGCGCCTTACTCAGTAACAATGCTATCATTACGGCTGATAATTCTGTTCATGCTGTCGAACAAGAAGGTGTTGTCTCCCTGAGCAGTGATAAGGGTCCACTCACATTAAGGAGTGTTTATCACGTGCCTGGTATGAGGAAGAATCTCTTCTCTGTGAACAATGCGGTCGATGCCGGTTATCACGTTCTGTTTGGCCCAACAGAAGTGAAGTTTCTTAAAACTCAACCGGAGATAAGGGGAGATGTTATCCATGTTGGAAAGAGGGTGAAGGACTTGTTCGTGTTATCGACAAATACCTATGTTGATAAGATGAAGACTAACGATAGCGCGACTATCTGGCATGAAAGGTTGGGGCAAGTTGGCATGGACAAATTGAAAGCTATGGCGGTAAGGGGCCTTGTCAAGGACTTGCCTAGCTTGTCCTCTTTTGGAGACGGTCATGTTTGTGCTGGATGTCAGTTTGGTAAGTCTCATCGACTTCCATTTGATAAATCGCAAACTAGATGCAAAGCGCCGTTGGAGTGCATCCACGGTTATTTGATGGGACCGACAGCCACCCCAAGCCCTGGAGGCAATAGATATATGTTGGTGTTGATTGACGATTACACCAGATATGTCTGGGTGTATTTCTTAAAAGAGAAGTCAGAAGCCTTTGCGAAGTTTGTGGAGTTCAAGGAGCTGGTGGAAAGTCGGTTAGGCCTGCGGGTGAAAAAATTGAGAACTGACAATGGTGGGGAGTTCACCTCTGGTGAGTTCTCTAGTTTTTGTAGAAAACACAGCGTTCGTAGAGAGCTCACTTGTGCCCATACTCCACAGCAGAATGGCGTTGCGGAGAGGAAGATCCGTCATCTGACGGAAACCTGCAAATGCTGGCTTCATGCCAAGAGTATCCCAAAGTCCTTTTGGGCGGAGGGAATGTCTTGTGTGGCTTATGTCATCAACAGAATGCCTCTAAGTCCTATCAACATGAAGACCCCTCACAAACTGATGTTCAAGGAGAAACCGAGTGTTGCTCACCTTTGGGTGTTCGGGTCAACCTGCTATGTGCATATTCCTGATGATCTTCGGACAAAGCTAGATGCGAAAGTAAGGAAGCTAGTCTTTGTTGGGTATGATGAGCGGAAGAAAGGATGGAGATGCATGGATCCTGAGACGCGGAGATCAGTGGTTTCTCGGGATGTGGTGTTCTATGAAGTGACTTCCTACAAGGGGAGTTCAGGAGTTGAACTACCAGAGAGCAGGGTTGATGAAGCAGAGAAAGCTGCAGGAAGTCTTCAAGTGGAGTTGCCTGTTTCACCAGGAGCTCCAGCTGTGTCAAGCTATGAGATGGAGGCTTCAGGTTCTGGAAGCAGGGGGAGCGATGCTCCAAGTTCGTCTGGAAGAGGAGCTTGCACAGAAGAAGCAGCTGAGGAGGTGGTTAGTCAGGTGCAACCTCTTAGGAGGTCGAAGAGGACTATCAAGCCACCAGATCGATACACCGGAGGAAACATGGTGAACTTCGTCTCATGTTTTTTCGCTGGTCCCTTGGATGAGAGGGAGCCGTCGAGCTTTGAGAAAGCCAAAGGCGTAAAGAAGTGGGATATTGCTATGCAAGAGGAGATGGATGCTCTCAAGAAGAATGATACTTGGTCTCTAGTGCACAGGCCTAAGGGCATTACCCCGGTGACATGCAAATGGGTTTATAAACTCAAAAAGAAAGCTGACGGTACGATCGAGCGATACAAGGCTCGCCTTGTAGCTCGCGGGTTCTCACAGCAGTATGGTGAAGATTATGATGAGACGTTTAGTCCAGTGGCAAAGATGACTTCGGTCAGATTTGTTATTGCTTTGGCGGCATCTTGTGGATGGGAAATTTGGCAGCTTGATGTTAAGAATGCTTTCTTATACAGAGAGATTGACAAGGATATCTTCATGATCCAGCCATCGGGCTTCATCTCGGAGGATCGTCCAGACTACGTCTGCAAACTGAAGAAGGCCTTATATGGGTTGAAGCAAGCGCCTCGGGCGTGGTATGGGAAGATCGCGGAGTATCTTTTATTCTGCGGGTTCTTTGCTTCAGACTATGATTCCAGCTTGTTCGTCAAGAAGGAGGGGGCGCTTCGGGTTATTGTGCTACTGTATGTGGATGACATGATTATCACCGGGAACTCGAAGGAGGCAGTAGCAAGACTGAGAGCTGAGCTTGCTATCAGGTTCGAGATAAAGGATCTGGGGGAGCTTCACCATTTCCTTGGACTCGAGGTATATAAGAGGGAGAGCGGAGTGCTCATTTCTCAGGAAGGATATGCGGAGCGAATCGTGAAATGATTTGGCATGGAAGAAGGGAAGAGAAGCTCTATACCTCTGGAACAGCATCATAAACTTCGGAAGGATGAGGGAAGAGTTCTATCTGATCCGTTGGTGTTCCGAGCACTGGTTAGGAGCTTGATTTATTTGACCATCACGAGTCCTGATATTGCTTATGCAGTTGGCAAAGTGAGTCGGTACATGGCGGAGCCACGAAAGCCTCATCTTCTAGCAGCAAAAGGGATTCTGAAATATCTGAAGTCGACCTCTGATTTGGGTCTCCTATTTAGGAGAGGGTCAAGCTTGGAGTTGCATGGATACATGGATGCTGACTATGGGGGAGACGTGGATGATAGGAGATCAACGTCTGGTTATGTCTTTATGATGGGCCCCACAGCTATCTCTTGGTGCAGCAAAAAGCAAGACTCGGTGTCCGTATCTACCACAGAAGCGGAGTACAAGGCTTCGGCCTTGGCTGCTCAGAAAGCCATTTGGCTTAGGAGGTTGGTGGAGGACGTTCATGAGGAGGTTCGAGGTCCCACTATACTACG
The DNA here is from genome assembly GCA_033032865.1 of Dactylorhiza incarnata. NCBI lineage: Eukaryota > Viridiplantae > Streptophyta > Magnoliopsida > Asparagales > Orchidaceae > Dactylorhiza > Dactylorhiza incarnata. Next base: position 147,264 of record JAWHQI010000464.1, on the reverse strand, counting down.
CGGGGACAATGAGAGTGCTCTCAAGCTGGTTAATAATCCAGTCTGTCACGCGAGGACCAAGTATATTGAGATTGAGCACCATTTCATTCGTGAAAAGGTGTTTGGAGGATATCTTATGGTCGAGCATGTTCGGAGTGCGGACAATGTCGCAGACATCTTCACAAAGCCGCTGGCTTAGGGACCCTTTACACGGTTGCGGAGTTTACTCGGGCTAGTCTCCACTTCCCACTTCAAGGGGGAGTGTTGAAATTTTGAAGTGGTATGGAGGAGACCGGGCGGTCTAGTTTGGGAGACCGCGGAGACCACGCGGCTTGTGTATGTTATCTGCCGGTCTGGCTCTGCCTGTTTGTTCTGGCGGTCTGCTAGTTGTTCCGGTTTGTTCTTTGTTGCTGCGGTCTGTTCCCGAGTTGTTCTGCTGGTTGGCCTGTCTTCCTTGTTGGAAGACCAGGCGGGTTGTTCTTATATGACCGTCTATCTGGGCGGTCTATCCTGGCGATCTGGCGACTTGTCTGAAGTAGGCCAGATGGTTCCTGGTTTGCTCCTGGTGGTCTAAGGAAGGAGTACCTTTGTGACCGCCCGGCTTGTGCACGGTCTCGTGTTCGCGCGACCTGTGCGCGATCTTGTCTGCTGATCTGCGTCTTGGTCGGATGTTCGTCCAAGAGGTCTGATCGCGCGGTCTGCCTTATGAGACCGCTGGCGATCTGACGGGTGGTGATTGTATCTCTCCTGTGCGGTGACGACATCCGTCTACCCGCCTATAAATAGAGGTGCAGGGCCCGTCATTACAGACGATAACTGTAAAAACTGAGCCTGGGTTAATTCGTGCGGTCTCACTTTGAGGTCGGGAGGTCTCGAAAGCGAGCTGACTGTTTGTTGTGTTCGCAGGTTTGCGATCAGTAGGTTGCGGTCTTCTTCCTTGGTGATTCCCAGTGGCTAGAATAAACAGTTCGGCAGCGGGCTGTCTGCGAACTGGTTTATGTTCGTTCTTGTGTTGTTCGCAGCGAGCTCAGCGATTAGGCGACCTTCAGCGGTTAGGCGATCTGAGTTGCGGTCTGGCGACAGCTTCAGTTCTTCGTTCCAATAAAGCTTCAGTTCGTGCGGTCTGAGGTGCGGTCTTGCAGTGCTGGAAATCTATTCAGTTTCTGTTCGTGCGATCTCAGGTCAAGTCGGGCGACTTCTGGAGTCGAGCGGTCTGTGCGGTCTCAGCTTGTCTAGCCGCCAGATTTGTTTTGGTGTGCGGCTGCACTGAGACAGAGATGTCATCTCAGCGGTTTTGGGTAGACTGATACCAATGCTATTCCTTATCTTGGAATAACCTAACCCTGCATGCTTATGAGATACAAATAGGGTTTATCAAATACAACTTGTACTTTGTATTTGAGTGTGAGGCCTCTTCAAATTAAAGGGACATTGAGGGTCAATTTCCCAACAAGATGGATGAGAATGGAACTATCATCAAGAACAAGGCAAGGCTTGTTGTAAAGGGATACAAGCAAGAGGAAGTGATTGACTTTGATCAAACCTTTGCCCCAGTTGCAAGGTTGGAGGCTATAAGGTTATTCCTTGCACATGCAGCCCACAAAGGCTTCAAAGTATATCAGATGGATGTCAAGTCAGCATTCCTAAATGGAAATCTGAAAGAGGAAGTATATATAGAGCAGCCATCAGGTTTTGTCCGTCCTACTCTCACTTCTCATGTCTATTTTCTTAAGAAAGTCCTGTATGGTCTTAAGCAAGCCCCAAGGGCTTGGTATGAGACATTGTTTAGCTTTCTCATCAAGAACAAGTTGTTGAGGGGAAAGATAGATAGCACATTGTTTCTTAGGGAAACAAGGGGGAAGATTCTCCTAGTCCAAATATATGTTGATAACATAATTTTTGGGTCTACTGATGACAACCTCTGCAAGAGATTTGCTAATCTAATGCAGGGGGAGTTTGAGATGAGCAGTAAGGGTGAGCTCAAATATTTCCTTGGGCTCCAGGTGAAACAGTCTGAGGATGGAATCTTCATTTCCCAAACTAAGTACACCAAGGAGCTCATCAAGAAATTTGGGATGGAATCTTCTTCCACCATGAGGACACCCATGGGATCTAATGTATCATTAGACACGGATGAAAAGGGGAAGGCCTTTGATGAGTCCATGTATAGGTGTATCATTGGATCCCTGTTGTACTTAACTGCGAGTAGGCCAGACATTATGTATTCTACATGTGTTTATGCTAGGTATCAGGCCTGTCCTAAGGAGTCTCACTACACCTCTGTGAAGAGGATCTTGAGATACCTCAAGGGAAGCCTGAATCATGGCCTTTGGTACCCTAGAAACAATGATTTTGAACTGATAGGCTACTCAGATGCAGATTTTGCAGGATGCAAAGAGGACAGGAAAAGCACAAGTGGTACCTGTCAATTCCTGGGGAGGAGGCTGGTCTCATGGAGCAGCAAAATGCAAACCAGTGTGGCCATATCCACAGCTGAGTCCGAGTACATTGCAGCAGGTAGCTGCTGTGCTCAAATTCTGTGGATCCAACATCAAGGTAAGACATTCTCCCCTGCTGTGTGACTCATCCAGTGCAATTTCTATTGCTAAAAATCATGTTTCCTATAGCAGGACCAAGCACATAGAAATTAGGTATCATTTTATTAGGGAGCATGTAGAGTGTGAAAATATCAAACTTGAATATGTCTCTACAGACAATCAAGTAGCTGATATCTTCACTAAGACATTGGATGAGGCCAAGTTTAATGCTTTCAAGATAGAACTAGGGATGTTGAGTGTAGGCAAGTACTCACATTGAGGGGGAGCTAGAATGGGATGTTCAATTTGAACAGGTTCAGTTATTACAGAAATTGCTCACCAATTAAGGGGAGCAAATTCCCTGCTCAGGTTATGGGGGAGATGGCAAATACCAAGATTGTATAGGTTGACCTATAAGTTGATCCAATGGGATCTATAGATGTTGCCTCCCAATCCCTAATGGGATAAATAATTGAAGAAACCAGAAAGGGGGAGAAAGAGCCATTACTAAGTAAGAACCTATGCTTAGGATATTAGCAAGAGGGAGATAGGGCATATGCTACACAGATCATTTTTCTGTGATATGATTTTTGTTATTAATGTACCTTAGCATTGGAGATGTTCTGCCTTCTTCAAATAGGGGGAGATTGTTGGGTATATTACCCTCAATAGTACCTTGATTTGAAGAGGCATCACTCTCAATGCTAAGGACATATTGTATTTGATGAGCTATACTTGTGTAAGATATACAGGTGCGGGTGACTGAAAACGAAGGGCCAAACATGCCCTTAGATGTGGAGAATCATCTTACAAAAGATGAAGTTTTGTCTAAGCCGAACCGCTGAGATGAGGGGGGGGACCGCTGAGACGAGGAGCCGTCTTAGCGTATCCGCTGAGAAGAAGGTGCCTCCGCTGAGAAGTTCATTATACGATGTGAATCAGCGTGATCGTCGAACTGGGCTCGACATTAGTCGAACGCTGAACACCGTTCGTCGACCGCTGAGATGGGATCAAAGAAGGAGTCGCTGCGAAGTTCATTATACGCTGAGAATCAGCGTGATCATCGAACTGGGCTCAACATTCGTCGAACGCTGAATGACGTTCGTCGACCGCTGAGACGGGATCAATGAAGGAGACGCTGAGAAGATACACAAGGAAAGATCGTCGAACGCTGAACGCCATTCGACAAATGCTGAGACGAGGAGCCGTCTCAGCGGAGCCGCTGAGAAGACACACAAGGCAAGTGTGTCGAGCGCTGAGCTAGAAAAATCGTCGAACACAGGGGACAACTGGTTCGTCGAACACAGAGTGTTCCACGTTCGTCGAGCGCAGTCCTTCTCTACAGAAAAGTAGGGCGGCGGGACCTGCAACTAGGACTAGTTGCAGAAAAGCTGTGTGGGGTCCACCAGCTTCTCCCATACCTCTCAGCAGATCAGCTAAGAGCTGTTGAAGATCAGAGATGTATAAAAGGAAGAGTTAGGGCACATTTGAAACTCTCGGTAACGTGCAAAATAAATCAACTGTTACATTGACGGCTGAAGCTCTCGTCTTCTTCCTCCCGTTCACTGAATAAGAAGAAGAAGATAACAGAGAAAGAAAGTTAGCTCCTCTGCAAGAAGGAGCAAGGTGATCTTCCATCACTCTGTCAAAGAGGAAGATCAAGTTAGTTGCTGTAATCAACATCTTCAGCAACAGGAAGCACAGTCAGTGCAGGATCTACAGGAGAGTACCTCTACTGTAGAATAAATTTCTAAATCATTTATCTGTAGGGCATCTTGCCTGAGCTATAAGACCATTTGGTCTGAGTTTGTAGGAACCTGAGGGTTCTGAGCTGTAGGGCTGAAGGCCTGAGTGTAGGATCTGGAGCAGATCTGAGGTAGGGCTTAATAGCCTGATGTAGGACCAGGATCGGGTCTGAGCTGTAGGAGGAGGAGTCCTCTGAGTGGTAGGACCTGGGAGAGGTCTGAGTTGTAGGACATTATTGTCTGAGCTGTAGGAGGTGTTATCCTCTGAGTTTGTAGGGCAGCTGTGCCTGAGGTAGGAGCTGTTGATAGCTCTGAGTTGTAGGGACTTGTGTCCTGAGGTAGGATCATTCTTGATCTGAGAAGTTCTGAGGAACTTGTGCTGTAAGCTCTTTGAGCCGAGTTTGGAGAAGTTGGCCCTGTCTAACACACTATTAGAAGGGTGGAGGGGGAAGTGGACTACCCATAGACACACTGTCTTTGGGGAACCACTATAAATTATTGTGTGCTTTCTGTGTTTACTGATTTGCTTGAACCAACTCTGAAAACAGCTATAGCCAATCAAGTAAAATTTAAAAGACCTATTCACCCCCCCCCCCCCTCTAGGGGACTTAGACTTCAAACCTTATATTCTTTCAGACAAGCAAGGGAGTGGTTCTATGGGGTGCATCCCAGGTCAATTAGCTGCTTCACTGAGCTGTGCAGGGAGTTTCTGGTCAGGTTTTCTACTTCTAGAAAGAGAAAAAGTGGCCCGGCGGCCCTTCTTGAATAAGGCAGCGAGAAGACGAAACGTGGGTCCGTTTCGTGGATCGTTTTCAAAAAGAAATCATGGAGGTTTAGAATGTAGATCCAGAACTGTACAGGGTGGCCCTGATTCATGGCTTGAGGGAAGGCCCCCTGAAATTTGAGGCAAACATTAGGGAGCCAAGAACTTATCAGGAAATGATAAGTTTGGCCAATATGTTCATCAGGGGAGAAAAAAGTAACCTCGGCTATGTCGCGAAATTGGTGAGCGACAAGGAGCAATCCAACTCATCCTTCATTCATCCGCATGCAAACCAACCTCATTTCGAGCCCCGTTCCCAGAGGGGAAGAAATTACAAACATAAGCAACCCTTCATCGGCCATCAATGGTTTCAGGATCAGAAACCGCCGTTGGCCATCGCACCCGCTCCATCCATTTCTCTTCTACAAATAATTCCAGTATACCTGCCACAGTATGCTGTGCAGCCATCTCTAGCTATTCCATCCACCCAGTACGATGACTCGCAAGAGTCATTTACTCCCTAAATGTTACCATGGATGAAGTCGTCCAAATCCTTCAGAAGTGGCCCGATTTTAAAAGATACGCTCCTCTAAAATCGGATGTTCGTAACTGAAATCCGAATCTCTACTGTGAATATCACAAGGAGGGAGGGAATCTGACCGAAGATTGTCGGGCCCTCCTCTTATTGATAGAAAGGCTCTTGGGAGAGGGAAATTTCCGAGGCCTAGTCTTAAAGGAAGTGGCTGCTGGACCAGCAACTGAGAAAAAGAAGGAAACGATTGAGGTAACTTGGGAGTGTGCCGACGTTGAAGACGCTAGCTGTTATGGAGATATTCATCCTTCGACTGATTGCATAGAGGTAAATGATGTGGGCCCCCTAGGGGACATCTATTGCATTCATGGAGGGGCTGGAGCTGAATCATCTCGTAAATCAAGTATTGCGAGAGTTCTGAAGCAAGAAGTGGCGGCAACCAAAACTTCTGCCCCTGAAAGTACAATCGTCACTTTCAGTCAAGATGACCTTCCTCCAAACGCCAATCCTTTTGATGACGCCATGGTCATCAAAGCCACTATTGAGAATTATACAGTTCATAAAATCCTGATCGACACGGGCAGTTCTGTTAATCTCCTCTTCTGTCCAACTTTTGATGCCCTGAAGACTGGGAAGCCTCTGCTTTCCACCGAAGGGACCCTTTACGGCTTCTCCAGAGAGAATAAGGAGGTGGAAGATTCTGTAAAGCTCCTGGTTTCTCTGGGGGGGAGTGGTAAAACTGATCAACTTTGTGGTGGTGGATGCCCCAAGCAACTACTGCGCCATCTTTGGAAGGCCCATTCTTAATGCCTACAGGGCAGTAGTGTCCACTTTCCACCTTGCTCTTAAATTTGCTGCCGAGGGAAGGCAGTATCGGATCCGAAGCAACCCAAAGGTGGCTCGGGAATGTTACGAGCGAACCGCCAATATGATCACCAACATTCCACTTCCCAAGGCCACGATTGAAGTTCTTGAAATTGTTGAATCTTCAAAGGTTGCTGAGGAAGGCAAGGATCGAGAAGGGGCTCACCTGGAACCTGCCCAGGCGACCGAAGAAGTCCCCATTGCTGAGGGGGAGGACAAGAAGTTGATCATCAATGCGGAGTTGCCGAAAGCCGTAAAGGGTCAGCGCAGGATATTCCAGGGGTGGATCCGGACGTGGCTTGCCATCATCTGAACATATCTCCTGAGTTCAATCCAGTCCAGCAGAAGAAAAGGGAAGTGGAAACCAAGCTGGCGGTGCCTATCAGAGAAGAGATTGCCAAGCTCCTGAAAGCAAACTTTATTTCTAAAATTCAATACCCCACGTGGATGTCAAACGTTGTAATGGTAAAAAAATCCGATGGAAAGTGGCGCATGTGCGTGGATTTTACAAAACTTAATAAAGCATGCCCCAAAGATTGCTATCCTCTTCCTCGGATAGATATTTTAGTAGATTCCGCGGTTGGGAATAATTTTATGAGCTTTCTCGATGCATTTTCCGGGTACCACCAAATCAAAATGCACAAACCTGATATCCCATACACTTCTTTCATCACGAACGATGGGTGTTACTGTTACCTCGTAATGCCTTTCGGCCTTAAAAATGAGGGTGCAACGTATCAGAGAATGATGGATACGGTTTTTAAACATCAAAAAGGCAGGAACCTTGAAGTTTACGTCGACGATCTCCTCCTGAAAAGTAAAACATTTTCAATACATTTGAAAGACCTCGTAGAGACATTCGCTACTCTACGGAGGTTCAAATTAAAAGTGAACCCATTGAAATGTGTGTTCGGTGAAAATAAGGGGAAATTTCTCGGGCATCTCCTCACTCCTGATGGCCTTACACCGAACCCAGATAAGGTGAAGGCCATCCTCGATATGATTCCTCCTCATAATAATAAGGAGATCCAGCAACTTGGAGTAAGGTTGGCGGGGCTGAGCAGGTTAATTTCCAAATCAGGAGAAAAAAGTGCTCCATTCTTTAAAATACTCCGAGGTGGATCAAAGTTTGAATGGAGCGAAGAGTGCAACAAGGCTTACGAACAGATAAAAGTACAGTTGACTTCAACTCCTCTACTTTAAAGCCCCCGTGAAGGGGGAATATTGTTCTTATATTTAGGGGTCGGCCCAGATGCAGTGAGTTCTGTCCTCGTCCAGGAGGAAAAGAAGAAACAGTTTCCAATATACTATGTCAGCAATATCCTCAAGGATGCAGAAACGAGATATTCGATCTTGGAAAAGCTAGCTTTGGCTTTGGTTATGTCATCACGAAGGCTTCGCCCTTACTTTCAAGCTCATCCTATCCAAGTAATTATAGATCATCCTCTGAGAAGTATTCTTGAAAAGCCAGCTCATTCAGGGAGGCTAGCCAAATGGGCTATCGAGCTAAGCGAGTTTGAAATATCCTATATTCCCAGAACGGCAATCAAAGCGCAGGTCTTGGTAAATTTCTTGGTTTATATAATGGAATCCAGTCCTGGACAAGTGGAGAAATCCCCTTTGGCTTGGGTTGTTTATGTGGATGGGGCTTCTGGTACAAACTCTGTGGGAGCCGGAGTAGTTTTAATCAGCTCAAATGGCATCAAACTTGAACAAGCTATCAAGTTCTTCTTTCTGGTCACAAATATTCAAGCAGGGTACGAGGCACTTCTGGACGGTTTGAGACTTGCAAAGGAGCTGGGCATAAAACACATGCATGTTAAAACTGATTCGCTATTGATGGCTTCTCAAGTTTTGGGGAATTACGAAACAAGAGAGCCAATGCTGAGGAAGTATCTGCTGCTAGCTAAGAAGGAGATCGAGAGATTTAAATCATTCATCATTGAGCATATTCCCAGGACACAGAACGAAGAAGCAGATGAGTTGTCAAAGTTCGGTCTTCCATCAGGGGGAGTGACCTCTGAACTTTTCCATCCGGCAACAGAAGAAGGGGAACTCATGCAAATTGATCAGAATCCTTCCTGGAAGGGTCCTTATGAGCTATTCTTATCAAAAGGAGAGTTTCACCCATCCATCAAAGACAGAAAGAGATTCAGAAGAAAGTCAGCCTATTATTACTTAATAGCGGGAGTCCTGTACAGGAAAACATTGATTTCTCCCTCAGCGAGGTGTGTTTCCGAGGAAGAAATTCCAACTATACTTCAGGAGGTTCATTCCGGGGAATGTGGTAGCCATTCAGGGGCAAAGACTTTGGAGAAAAGAATTTTGAGGCAGGGATATTTCTGGCCAACTATGAGAAAAGATGCCGACGCAGTTTGGGGGATAGATTTCATCAGACCCTTCCCAAAGGCTAGCGGCCAGCATCATTTTATCATTGTGATGATTGATTATTTCAGTAAGTGGATTGAGGCAAAAGCATTGGCAAAAACTACAACGCAGGTCATCAAAAACTTCATCTGGGGAGAAATAGTTTGTCGTCATGGAATCCCGCTAGCAATTGTCACTGACAATAGTCCACAGTTCAACAATTCAGAAATGATAAACTTCTGTGATCAGGTTGGAATTGATCTTCGGTTCTCCTCGGTACATCATCCCAGGACTAATGGCCAGGTGGAAGCAGCAAATAGGCAAATCCAACAGCTCTTGATGAAGAAGTCTTGAATCAAAGAGGGAATTGGGCAGAACAACTCCCTTCTATCCTTTGGACTCTCCGTACTACTCTGTATTCAGCTACGGGGGAGACGTCGTTCAAATTATCTCATGGCTCGGAGGCAGTCGTTCCTATAGAATTTGAAGTGGTCACCCCTAGAGTTGTATATGCAAATGAGGGAGGAGAAGCATGGATAGAGGATAATGATGAAGCTATCGAATACAGTCTGGATTTGATCGAAGAGCTTCAAGATGTGGCAACAATCAGGCAGTAGGAAGTAAAAAGGAGAATGGACAAATACTTTGACAGAAATGTCAGGGTTAAACATTTTGCAGTTGGTGCTGTTCTGCTAAAGAAAGTTGATGCCGCAGCCAGGACAGGCAACGTCGGAAAATTGAATCCCAACTGGGCAGGGCCTTTCATTGTCAAGGAAGTACTAAACAGCGGGGCTTATCGCCTCCAGCCAAGCGAAGGAGAGGACAACTCATGCACCTGGAGCGGTGACGACCTTAAACGGTTCTATCCTTAAAATGTCTTCTTCATTTCTTGCATTTTTTGGATATTCAATAAAAAAACCCCATACTGCACTTTTCCATGTCTGGTGATTCTTTTACACTTTTTTATATATCTCCCTCACTGAACCGTGGAGACATCGCCAAGTTCTGCTCGAACCCCCTCAGATTGTAGTCATTAGCGTAAAACCACGAAGATCATGTGTAGCGGGGAGTTTTCCCACATGTGTAGTGGTAGCTTGCCAATTCCCGTGCGGTGTTCTTCAGAACCTTGGATCCCAGCTGATATCTAACACACCCCTGCATTAAGGGAGGTCTAGGTGAATGTTAGCTCTATTATTCCCCGAGAGGGATATAGTTACATCTTTGATGATCTTTCTGAGGAAAGCAATGTTCGCCGCCTAGGCCCACCTGCCCAACTGATCATCTTAGTCCGTGACCATCGAATACTCCTAGGTACTCTCAAGCGATGCCTAAACGGGACCCACAACTGAGTTGATCTCTCCAAGGAAAGCAATGTTCGCCGCCTAGTCCCACCTTCCCTATTGATCAACTCGTCTTGTAACCCTAGGCAAGAGAGCAGTTGAGTCGCTTACATCCCTTATGACCACTTGAGGAAAGCAATGTTCGCCGCCTAGGCCCACCTGCCCACTTGGTCATCTGGGTCTGTACTTACCTTTTTCTTTATTTCTACAGCTCTTATGACCACTTGAGGAAAGCAATGTTCGCTGCCTAGGCCCACCTGCCCAATTGGTCATCTGAGACTGTAGCCATTTTTATTCATTACAGGGAGTTATCTCATCTCAAATGGTCTTTCTGGACCATTTGGGGAGAAAACAGGATTTTTACAGGTACATAGCAGACCGGACGATTTGATTATTAAACCGGTCGGTTTGAGATAAACAGGTACAGTATAATGTATCAGGCGGTTTGATTATTAAAGTGATTGGTTTGAGATAAACAGGTACAGCATAATGTATCAGGCAGTTTTAAATCTTTAAACCAATCGGTTCTATCATGTCGGGCGGCTTAAAACCGGTCAGCTTTATAACGGGTTATCATAAAATGCCACAAGGCAGGTATCAGGATATAAAGTATAATCGTGACCGAATGGTCTTTTCATTCGATCTGTAATTCCATCATCCTTATGGGTATCAGTTATATCCGCTCGGTTAAAAACAGGCTTTTCACATGAAAGTGATTATGATTCTTATGGGGATGGAAATCATTACCAAGTATCAAGTCACTGACCCCCCGATTTATATACAGGCCGCACGGGCTTATCAGTTAATGTTTATACTCACAAGGATGGGACTTACAGAAATCTGAATTATAAGTCATTCGAAATAAATACTAACCGCGCGACCTGTTGGTTGATTTCTTATGACTCGGTATTCTCTATTTTGCGAAGCAACTATGTAAAGCTGGGTAATAATCGTGCGGCTTGGTCTCAAATATATGGAGCCATCTAATCGCACAGGACACATTCAAATCGCATAATCCATAATCAGGATTCTATAGTGGCTTAAAGTTATGATCGGTTTCTGGTTATCTCCAGGCATTCATAACAAGGCAGAGCTTGAATTTCTATCCGCTCAATTATATATTGAAACCACGTCGATTATTCATCAAGATATCGTGATTGATGTTTTGTCGGGTTATATCGAATTTACCGAGTCAGGATCAAAGAGACAGGCCAGCCGAACAGACTTTACAGTGTTCGAGTGGCTATCAAATTGGAATTCTAAAGGTTCAATGCTCCGACCAACCGGGTTGTTATTAAACCGCACGACCTGGTTAAAAGAGAAGAAGACCACAACGATCACAAGTATGTAACAGAAAAAGAATAGCTAAACAGGTAAAATTTTCCAATCATTGTCAAAATATCTTTACAACATTTTTATAACCGACCGGCTAACAAAATCAAGCCGCCGGCTACACAAAATAAAAAGCAAAGTACAAAAGATAACAACTATGCTTGCTTGTCTGGCTTGAGCTTCCTTGATGCAGGAGAGCTTGAGTCTTCGCTACCCTCAATCACAACATCAGGGGAGTATCCTTCGCTACCCGATGAGGATGAACTATTCTGGTCGCCCGACTTGCGCTCGGGTTCTTCTCCAGAATCCTCGTTAGCCGCAGCGGGCTCATCAATGCCTTCTTCATCCTCATCATCGCTCTCCTCCTCCGAGTTGGTCCCATTGACCTTATTCTTTCCTTTAGCTTTCCGCCTGATCTTGTCCATCTTCTTCTGCAAGGTCGGATAGGCGTCCGAGAAGGTGAAATTCTCGAACCCGGGCGCAAATCCACTGAGCTCTCTCAGTCGATCAAAGGCCCCGTCAATCCCCTCATCTACGTGAGGGAAGAGCTCTTCCTGGTAGACTGGGTCGGTCTCATCATACTTTTTCTACAAAAAGGAATAAAGGTGAGACCGCACGGTTTGAGGAACGAAAAAGTCGGCTAACAAGGTGATAACTTACCAACTCCGCCTCCTTCAGTCACGCGACCTCTTTTTTAATTCGATATTCACCTTCTCCAGATGATCATTTGCCCTGATCAATCTTTTAAAGGTCATACCCATGATGTGATTGGTGATGAAGCTCTCAGCACCAACCCGCGCGTCCTGTCGAGCGAGCTCTTCCTAAGGGATCTTCCTTAACCGCCTGAAGTTTCGCCGGCCATATAGGGCAATGCCGGCGGCTTCTGCGTGCCGGATAGATTTTTCATTCGCCCAGTGGGGGAACGCAGTGGACACTTGGACACCATCACCATCTGGGTGCCAGGACAAGACCGTGCGGCCTTTCAAGTCCTCACCTTGCTGAAAGAACGGGGAGAAGAGAAGTCGCCAGAAGAGGCTGAATCCTCGCCATCAGACATCAGTGACTTTTTTTTCCTTGCCTCTGTCTCTTCTCCCTCTGAGTCAGGACCAAGCCGGCCGGACTGATCGGCTTGTTCTTAAGAACAATGGCTTCAGCTGTAAAAGAGAAGTAAAAGTATCAGAGCAAAAGACCACGCGGTCAATATCAGAGCAGGCAGCGGGTTGAAAGAGACTTACTGTCTTTAGACTGGACGTTCTCCAACTCAGGCAGCAGCGGAATGTAGTGATCTATATTAAGCCGCTCGTTTTCAAGGAGCTGGAAGGTTTCCATCTCGATCTTGTTGACGACGACTTGCTGAAAAACTTCCACTGACCGCACTTGCGGGTTGGGATTTAACAGGCCATGTCGGCCTTCAAATATCAAATACCTCTCTGACCAGTCCATAACCTTGTTCGCGAGGTTGACCATCTTAAACCCCTGACAGCCAAAGTACAGGTGGCCCTTAAACACCTTCGTCTCAGAATCGGGGATAGCCCGCACTGAGAAGATCTTTCTGAAAAGGTCCATTGAAAAGCGGACTCTCTCAGACCGCAGATAGGAGATGAAGCTACATATGGCCACTATCGAGTTGGGGGAGAGTTGTCTGGGAACAACTCCATAGTGTTCGAAGACCATGGCGAGTTCGATAGGGATTAGGATCTTGAAGCCGCAGTCAAAGTGGTCGATCGGAATGGCGATTTGATTTGGGGTGGAAGAATTTATCTGCTCGTCGCGGAGTGGAAGCCGCGTGAGCAGCGAACTCCCTACCATATGCTTTTCCATAAACTCATCCATCTCCCCTTCGGTTAAGCGGCATTCCTCGTGGTCGGCCGAATGGAACGCTAAGGTTGCATCAGATCGCGTAGCAGACACCTTTTCAGGTCGCTTCGGCTGGCGCTTAGCTCCCATCTTTGATTCTGTTGAATGAGTCTTCGGAAGGGTCACTACTTATAGAGTAAGTGATCTGCATTTAGCAAGGTCAAATCGTGGCTAGCATAATCAACGCGCGCGGGCAGAATTTCACACAGCAAGCCAGTTCATAAGCAGCAAACCACAAAAAATAAAATCAAGGCAAGCTGTTTAAAAAACAGCAGAAACAAGTCGCTCGACTTACAAAGCAATTCATAGACATCTATCAATATTCTAAGGAAGAAAATATAAGCATTCACATAATAGACCACCCGGTCTGCAGAGCAAATCAGATATCATAAAATTAAGTTCAAACATTCAAAGTTGTCCAAAGGTCCGAATAAAATAATATTACAAGCATTGTTTGTAACCGCTCACTACTGGCGGGCATCACTTGGAGCATCCTCTCGATGAAGTCAGGCGACATGATCACTGACCTGAAGAACGGTACTATGCATCTGATTAATACAGTGATGAAGGTGGTTAATAATACTGTGAAGCCACGCAGCATCTCGCTCTACTCGCGCGGCCGGAATCATGTGAGCAGGCAAGGCCACTGCGGTCTCACTTACATTAGTAACGGGATCAGCACTCCCAACCGCTGGAAGAGCTGAACTCATTCCAAAAGCCAGGCAGTTTGATCCACGACGCCCTTCATCAGTCGTATTATAAGGTCGTCGGCTTTCGCCGACTTCCCTTGTCAGATGTAGGTATTTATCTCTGTAATATGCACAGTCATCCTCAAGCTTTCAGATCTCCTTCTTTCCTCTGTCAAGCCGAACGATCAATGTAGCGACCTGCTCCTATTGCGCTCTCTCCTTCTCCCTTCTTTCTTTTCTTTCAGCCTCTAGCACAACCCGCATTGCAGTTTTTTCATCCTGGGCGACCTTCTCCCACTCCTCAAGGACCTTCACCTGTTGCTCGAGGATCTCAAAGTTACCCTGAAGAGCAGCTAGCTCCTCCTCCATCCGGTTATTCGGGTTCAATAGAAAGCTTGGAATAGATGAACTCAATGGGGGAAGGCAAGCCACCAAGTCGCCCGGCTTCACAGAGGGTTCTTGATCGTCTGTAGCAAAAAAGGCACGATCAAAAAGGTCGAGCGAATAAAATCTTATAAAAGGGGCATAACTAGACCACTCATTTCGAACTCTTCTCGCTTACAAGCCGCAATGGTGGGATTAAGGTTCAAATGTACAGGTCGCCTCGCTTTCTCAGGATCCATCCTTCGGCGCTGCTCTCTCCACGACCTCTCATTCTGCCTTCGCTTAGCAGCCAAGAATTGAGCAGCGGAGGGAAAGAAGCTCGGTGGCGGGTTTAGTATTAAGTCGCTTAACTTTTTTCGAGATCGCGTTTGGAAAAAACGGACAGGGCGGTAACCCGAAACTCCTTTACCTTACGCAAGAAGATTGAGCGGTGGCGGCGGCGGCTTGTCCAGACCCTCTCTCGCCCTCTCCGCCTTTGCTTTCATAAGCCACAATCCGGCCATCACGAGGTCCTCAGAGCCTGGATCGGCCTTCTCAATTCTGGTCACGTCCTCTCCGGGGGGGGGGGGGGGGGGGGGGGGGGGGTGGGTCAACCGCATTCAAGACTGCAGAAGTGTCCAGTAGTTTATCTTGCTTCTTAAGGGAGTCAAAATCCTTGATGATATCACTCACAGTCATGCTATGCGCAGAAGAAGGAACCTGGTCGCCCGGCTTGGGGGAAGGTGATATCAGCCCCTCAGAGACTTCTTTTTCATGCGCCTTATTTTGAAGGCTGCCCGCTCCCGGTTTCCTGGAAGCCGCTCTATTCTTGGCCTTTAAACTCTTAGCCTTCCTCAGGAGCCTATCCGTTGTCATCTCAGCCCTTTTCCTCTTCTTAGCCGACTCCTGGCCGGCTTGTTGGGAAGGGGTTGGACTGTCCTCAATATTTACTACCAGGCTTTGCTGTCCGGTCGGCATAAGAGAGTCAACTGCCTCTCCTCCATCATCATTTATCTTCAAATGAAATACTCCAGAAGGAGTAATCTCCATCTTGAAGGAATCGGCCCCGTCGGTCTTCGGAATAACGACTTCAGAGTTTGTCTTATCTAAAAGGGGGGCTGACCGACTGCCTAGTCAGAAGGAGCAAGCAAATTAGCTGGGGGCGGGTTGGAACAACCCGCTCCAACCTTGGTAGATAAGTCATCTGTCAGTAGAAGGGCCAGCTCGGCCGGCTTCCCCACAGAAGCGATAGTAACTGTTTGATCAACTTTTTCGGGTTGAGGAGTCTTCCTTTTCTTCTTCTTTTTCTCCTTCGAACGGTCTCCCCCGCAGTCTTTACTCGTCTTCTGGCGGCCTTCAAACTCGGCCATGAGGTTCACCTATTTGATTGCGCTGTCTAGCCAGAAGGTTCTAACTGCAAGGGGCGAGTAGCGACCTGTGATAACGCTTCAATTATGCTGAAAATGAAGCTTCCAGAACATTTTATAACCTACGAGGCAAGGTCGACGCGGTCTCCGTCTAGAACTAATATTTTCAAAATCTCTTCGGAATTTGAAAATAAGCGGGGATTATGTTTACCCAGAAGACTGCCTCCGAGTAGCCCATCTCGCAGACCGGGCGATCTGAGAAGGCAAGTCGCCCGGTTCAGATTCAACAAGGTCCATCAGCACCAGCCAACACAAACCGGGCGGTCTGATAGAATTCAGATCGCCTCCAAGGATTGAAGACTATCAAGGCTCAAGACCAGAAGGCAAGCCGTGGTCTCAAGTCGTAGACCGCCAGGGTTGCACCATGAAGACTGTCAAGGCTCAAGTCCAGAAGGCAAGTCACGGTCTCAGGTCAGAGACCTCCCGGGTTGCATCATTTCCTTGATCGCAGAATCTTCAGTCTCCGGCCAGGATAGATCGGAAGCGCAAGCCGCCAAGACCGCACGGCTTCTTTCTTTTCTCCTTTATGTATCTCATCACCGCCTGCCCGATTCTCCTATACCCAGGAAGGAAGTTGTTTTATACCTGCCCATTCGGGCAGGCCCCCGAGCCTATAAATATGGGGCAGCGATGTTCCCAAGGCACGCACACTCGAATCCTGGAGCTCGTTTGTTAGAGCTGCGATCTCGAGTTTTCTGTCTTGCGACCTGTCTGACCGGCTGGCTTCTACTTTCCTGCTTCTGTAACCCGCTGTAACTTCTTCATTTGAATCAAAGGAAAGCCCGTCACAAGAGTGGCATTCGCCGTGATGGGCGAAGTCTGTCCTTGACCGCTGCCAGCGGTCTAACTTTCTCTAACCAAATAGTAACCGACAGCCCGCAGCCTCCAATTTCCTTCGGAGAAGCATTTCCGGATTCAACACAAGTCATGCCCGTGACATTGGAATTTCACGGCCGTGACTTAGCCCACTGGCGCCCTTACTCCGCCGGACTTGGTCAAAGATTCCTTTTGACTGTCAGGCCCATGACAGTCAAGTCACGCCCATGGTCACGGGCATGATCTTGGGTGGTGACATCTCGGGAATCGATTTTTGACCGATGTGCATTGGATTCCCTTTCCGATTTGACTGCGCCAGTTACACACCCTAGGTCACGGGCGTGACCTGCCAAATTTTAGCTTTATGACCGGTCAAGCCTCGGATTCCTCCCGCACGCCAAAATTCAAGTGTCGCTCATTACACGCCCTCGGTCATGGGCGTGACCGAGGGCGTGACCCCTAAAAATTTTTCCTATTTAAAGCTCCCTCCCCCCCCCCCCTCTTTTCTCCACACCTTCCCCTACATCTCTCTCTTCTTTCTCCATTCTCTAAGCCGAATTCCTTCTTACCTTCCTTCCAAATGGCCCCTCGCCGCCACCATACCATTGGTGAGTCCTCCTCTTCCTTCCCCGATTACTCTCTCGATGCGGAGGCTATGCTCAATTTTCCCAATCCCACTCATAAGGAACAGAAGAACCGCCTCCGGGGGAAGGAATTTGGTGTCTTCCGCATCATCAATTGGAACGTCCCCACCTCCCTCGGGCAGGCTGACGCAGTACGAAATTTCCTTATTACTCCGGGGTGGGCTCCCTTGTTCTCCATTTCGGAGCTGGCGTACTATGAGCTGACAGTGAAGTTTTTCTCCTCGTTCGATTTCCACTGGGTCGTGGCCGACAATGTGCTTGAATTCTGAATGGGCGGACTTTCGCAAACTCTTCCTTTGCGTCAGTTCAATATTCTCATGGGCTTCTGCGACGAGGCTTTCACCCTTACGGAGGCCTACACTGTGCTCGCCCTCGATTTCCACCGCGATTACAACCTCCATGGATTTTGGGCGAAAATCAGTAACGATCCAAATCAATATTCGCCGAAAAAATCCAAGGGCAGTCATCTTCTCTCCCCCGCCTTACGCTATCTCCACAACCTCCTCACATTCACACTTTCCGCTCGCGGCGATAGCCATGGAGTGGTGACCCGCGCAGACCTGCTATATTTATATAGTATGCACGAATGCCCCCCCCCTCAATCTTGGTTCGGCGCTTGCGATGTTTTTCTGGCATCAGGCCGAGAATCGGAGGCTTAGTGCGCTGCATGGAGGCCACTTTGTCACTTATCTGGCCAAGCGCATGGGACTTTGGGATGCACTTCCTCCCATGGCCCCACTCCAAGCTCCCGCACCAATCACATTCCAAAACCTCCAGGCTCTTGGTTTGATGCATCGACGTGGGCGAGATTTCGAGGCAGTGCCCGACAGGGTTGGTGGCGACCCGATCGATGTTGATTTCGAGGCCGATTCTGGTGGCTTTCCTCCAGCTCCACAGTTCCCACAGCAGCCGCAATAGCATTTTCCCCCTGTGCCCGACTCGTATACTTATTTCGATCAATAGTTTGGGCGGATCCACACTCGTCTGGATCAGATTCAGGCTGAGCAGCTGTCCATGATCACTCACTTCGACACGCATTTTGATACTCTTGAGCAGCGCCATGCATCCTCAATAAAGCATCTGCAGTGGGAATTTGCTGATCTGCGTGCTTACTATCAGCAGGAGGACGACGACGATGACGTTTAGTTTTTTTATCTTTATTTGAGGTCGTTTGTATCTTTTCATTTCTGTTTAGTATCTTTTATATTTCTGTTTGTCAATGCAAAAAAATCAAAAAAATGTTTTAGCTTTCATGCTATGTTTTCTTCAGGCTATCTTGGTGTTGATTTCTTCGTCTTCATAAGGGAAGTTTTCTCTCATTTACTCGTACTTTTATTCCTAAGACATTGGGGACAATGTTTTTGTAAGTATGGGGGTGTCTTCATTTATTTTTACAAATCAATCACATAGTTATTTTCTAAAATTAAAAATCCAAAAACACAAAAATTTAACCAAAAATACAAATAAATTAAAAAAATTAAAAATCTTATTTCTTGCGAAAGGGCCGTGTGGGCTTTCATCCAACAATACCGCGTAGTACCTTGCGAGCCCGTCATTGGGTAGCCCTTGGGAAGTCCAAGAACAAAAATTATTTTATTTCTGTTTTGTTTTTCTTTTCTAAGCAAATATAAAAAATATACAAAAATTAAAAAAAAAATCTTTGAAGAAAAATCAAAAACAATGTTTTTATAAATTTTGAAATATTTGATGCTTCCTTACTTTTTATTTGAGTTCAACTATTTTTTAATTATGAGCCTTTGTTTATGTGACTTTTAAAAACAAAAAGTTTCCTTTTTATGTTCTTTTTAATTTTATGTGTTTTATCATAATTTTTAGATTTAATTTTTAGATAAATTTGAATTAATGAATTTTTCATCATTTTGGTGTGTTTAGAATATTCCTTAGTTTTGCTTTCTCTACTTAAAATATCATGAATTAATTTTGTAGTAATTGTGCTTAAGATCTGTAGATTTTACTTATATGAACTTTAACTCATTGATTCTTAAGATTTTTTAATTTATTTTCTATGTGCTCACAATATATATCTTGAAATTTTATAGCCTTTAAACCCTAGCCCCTCCTTTTACTTTACCCTTTTGTTTGGCAAATAAAAAAAAGTATACAAGATCATATGTCATGGACTGAGATGATAAAATTCATTATTCCTAAACATATGCACCCAAATTTGTAAAAGATTATATGTCATGGAGCTGAGAGGATAAAATTCATCACTTCTAAACATATACATTTGGGATATAAAAAGAAGAGTATAAAAAAAGGAAATGAGAGGATAAAATTCATCATTTCCCAATTAAAAAAAACTCTTCTATGCCAATATTTACCCAAACTTAACCAATATTATTTCATATTCAAGATATTTATGAGAGAACTTAGTTAATATTTTAGGTTTTCTATACAGTTTCGAATGATATCAAAAGTTTATATAATTATAATCTTAGATTATTTTGCTTGATTCAATACAATATTATTTGTGAAATTTTGATTAGAGAATTTTTGAACTAGTTTTTATTCTACGCATGTCAATTTATGAATCATGATTTGTTCTTACGAATCTAAATTTTATTTCAAAACTTATTATGCATGAGTCATGTACAATTTTAAAATGCATAATTAGGTGTAAATTCTTTTTCTTTTTGAAATTTCATATAAAAATTTCTCATACTTATGGCGTGACCAAGGACGCGACTCCGCGATTTTTCACCAATAAAAGGCAGCATTCTCCAGAAGTATAGGAGTTCGATTTTGGAGTTCATTTCCAATTTTAGTTTACTATTTTTATTGTTATAGTTTGTTTTTCTACAAGTTGTAAGTTTTTCTATTATTGCAATTTTAATTCAAGTATTATAGTTTTTATCATGTCTTTTTCATCTTCTATATGTATTTCCCCTATCATAATGAGTAGCTAAATTTCAATTAGCACTTGATCATGATGAACTTTAGAATTAAATAAACTTTGTTTTGTTTTTATAAAATTAGCAAGCTTTCTATATTATTTCGCTTCGATTTATCTTTGAATTCAATTGCTTCGAATTCATATGTTACGAATATGTTTCTTGATCTATGATCTGCATGCTATTGATCGAGAGATCCATGCGAACGATGAGATCACTCAAAGATTAAAAAGAGTTTAATGCACTCCTCGAGAGAGGGTGATATAAATCTTTCGGACTGGAATCAAATCCAGTAGAGGGGTACACCGCCTAAAGCAAGCTTAGGGGTTTCAACTGGTCGAGGGGTCTTAATCGATCAACCTAAGGTTAGTTGATAGTTCTCTCGAGAGAGGTTCTATCATATTTTGGGAACCTCCACGGTCGAAGTAAATAATTTTGAAGTTTGCAGTTTAATCCTTACAAAAGTTTATTTAGTTCAAAGGGATTCTAGATCAAGTGCAAGCTTTCTAATCATCAAATTTCCCCGTAGTTAATTTTCTCCAAATCATATTTCCAAAACAAACCCAACTTTCGATCGATAAAATAATAGCTCTTCTTTGTGATTAGAAGTACTCAACAAGCCCAAAAAAATACGACACTTGATTTTCTAAATCCTATACTATAAAGCGATAGGTACACTTGCCTTATCGAATTATACGTGGATAACACTTTAATTTTGTGCAGCGCGGAAATTTATTCATCAAGTTTTTGGCCGTGACCCCAAGTCATTGCCATTACCAGCCCAGTCACCTTCTAGCTACCAGAACTCACTTCCACGTAGGATTAAAATTACACGCCCTCTGTCACGGGTGTGACAGAGGGCGTGGCCTCAAGGTCACAGGCGTGACTCACCCGGAATGCATTCAATGCAGCCAGCAATCAACTCCCACCATTTTCAGCTTACACGCCCTCAGCCACGGGTGTGACCGAGGCCGTGACTCTTCTGCAACCGCCAGATTAACTCCAGAGCATGACGTTTCCCGCCGTTTCCTGACCCGGTCAAGACACGCCCTAAGGCACGGGCGTGACCTAGGATGTGACCCGCCATGCAATTGATTTTTGGCGGTTTCTCTTCACCAGCGTTCCCGGGCTTTCAAGACAGCAATTACACAGCTTACACGCCCTTGGTCACGGGCATGACCAAGGGCGTGACTCCTCGATTTTTCACCAATAAAAGGCAGCAATCTCCAGAAGTATAGGAGTTCAATTTTGGAGTTCATTTCCAGTTTTAGTTTATTATATTTGTTGTTATAGCTAGTTTTTCTACAAGTTATAAGTTTTTCTATTATTGCAATTTTAATTCAAGTATTGTAGTTTTATCATTTATTTTTCATCTTCTATATGTATTTCCCATATCGTGATGAGTAGCTAAATTTCAATTAGCACTTGATCATGATGACCTTTGGAATAAAATAAGCTTTATTTTGTTTTTATAAAATTAGCAAGCTTTCTATATTATTTCGCTTTGATTTATCTTTGAATTCAATTGTTTCGAATTCATATGTCGCGAATATGTTTCTCGATCTAAGATTCGTATGCTAATGATCGAGAGATCCATGCGAACGAGGAGATCACTCAAAGATAAAAAGAGTTTCATGCACTCCTCGAGAGAGGGTGATATAAATCTTTCGGACTGGAATCAAATCCAGTAGAGGGATTCACTGCCTAAAGCAAGCTTAGGGGTTTCGACTGGCCGAGGGGTCTTAATCGATCAACATAAGGTTAGTTGATAGTTCTCTCGAGAGAGGTTCTATCATATTTTGGGAACCTCCACGGCTGACGTAAATAATTTTGAAGTTTGTAGTTTAATCCTTAAAAAAGTTTATTTTAGTTCAAAGGGATTCTAGATCAAGTGTTAGCTTTCTAATCATCAAATTTCTCCGAAGTTAATTTTCTCCAAATCGTTTTTCCAAAACAAACCCAACTTTCGATCGATAAAATAATAGCTCTTCTTTGTCAGTAGAAGTACTCAACAAGCCCGGAAAAATACGACACTTGATTTTCTAAATCCTATACTATAAAGCGATAGGTACACATGCCTTATCGAATTACACGTGGATAACACTTTAATTTTGCGCAGCGCGGAAATTTATTCATCAAGTTTTTGGCGCCGTTGCTGGAGAAATGAGAGGATAAAATTCATCATTTCCCTATTAAAAATAACTCTTCAATGCCAATTTTTACCGAAACTCTTCTTTTATTTTTGCAAATCAATAACCAAGTTATTTTCTAAATTTCAAAATGCCAAAAACACAAATTTTTAATTAAAAATTTAACCAAAAATACAAAATAAATTAAAAAAAATCTAATTTCTTGTGAAAGAGCAGTGTGGGCTTTCATCCCACAAAACTGCCTAGTACCTTGTGAGCCCGTCAAGTGGTAGCCCTTGGGAAGTCCAAGAACAAAAAATATTTTATTTCTGTTTTGTTTTTCTTTTCAAAGCAAATATTAAAAATTTAAAAAAATACCTTTGAATAAAATCAAAAACAATGTTTTTATAAATTTTGTAATATTAGATGCTTCCTTACATTTTTTTGAGTTCAACCATTTTTTAATTATGAGCCTTTGTTTATATGACTTTTAAAAACAAAAAGTTTCCTTTTTATGTTCTTTTTAATTTTATGTGTCTTATCATAATTTGTTAGATTTAATTTGTAGATAAATTTGAATTAATGAATTTTTCATCATTTTGGTGCATTTAGAATATTCCTTAGTTTTGCTTTCTCTACATAAAATATCATGAATTAATTTTTGTAGTAATTGTGCTTAAGATCTTTAGATTTTACTTATATTAACTTTAACTCATAGATTCTTAAGATTTCTTAATTTATTTTCTATGCTCTCACAATATATATCTTGAAAATTTTATAGCCTTTAAACCCTAGCCCCTCCTTTTACTTTACCCTTTTGTTTGGTAAATAAAAAAAAAGTATAAAAGATCAAATGTCATGGAATGAGAGAATACAATTCATCATTCCTAAACATATGCACCCAAATTTGTAAAAGATTATATGCCATGGAGCTGAGAGGATAAAATTCATCACTCCTAAACATATACATTTGGGATATAAGAAGAAGAGTATAAAAAAAGAAATGAGAGGATAAAATTCATCATTTCGCAATTAAAAAAACTCTTTTATGCCAATTTTTACCCAAACTTAACCAATATCATTTCATATTCAAGATATTTATGAGAGAGCTTAAGTAATATTTTATGTTTTCTATAAAGTTTCGAATGATATCAAAAGTTTATATAATTCTAATCTTAGATTATTTTGCTTGATTCAATACAATATTATTTGTGAAAATTTGATTAGAGAATTTTTGAACTAATTTTTATTCTACGCATGTCAATTTATGAATCATGATTTGTTCTTATGAATCTAAATTTTATTTCAAAACTTATTATGCATGAGTCATGTATAATTTTAAAATACATAATTAGGAGTAAATTATTTTTCTTTTCAAAATTTCATATAAAAATTTCTCATACTTATGATGGTTTTGCTCTCGAATAGCAAAAGCTTAAGTATGGGGGTATTTGATAATGCATCATTTATAGTTATTTTATATAATAATTTATTTGTTTTTATTTAGTATTAATTTTATTTATCACTAGTTTCACTTATTTTTGTACTTTCAGGTAATTTGGGCTGCCAATAGTAATTTCAAGCTCATAGAAGTAATCAAGAGATTATTTGGAGCATTTTGGAAGAAATCGCAAAGTACACGCCCATGGTCACGGGCGTGACCAAGGCTGTGACCCCAAGTCACGGCCATGACCAGCCCAGCCGCCTTCCAACTACCAGAACTCGCTGCCACGTAGGATTAAAATTACACGCCCTCTGTCACAGGCATGACAGAGGGCGTGACCTCAAGGTCACGAGCGTGAATCACCCGGAATGCGTTCAATGCGGCCAGCAATCAACTCCCACCGTTTCCAGCTTACACGCCCTCGGTCACGGGCGTGACCGAGGCCGTGACTCTTCTGCAACTACCAGATTAACTCCAGAGCGCAACGTTTCCCGCCGTTTCCTGACCCGGTCAAGACACGCCCTAGGTCACGGGCGTGACCTAGGCCGTGACCGGCCATGCAATTGATTTCTGGCGGTTTCTCTTCCCCAACATTCCGGGGATTTCAAGACTGCAATTATGCAGCTTACACGCCCTTGGTCATGGGCGTGACCAAGGAAGTGACTCCCCGATTTTTCACCTATAAAAGGCAGCAATCTCCAGAAGTATAGGAGTTCAATTTTGGAGTTCATTTCCAGTTTTAGTTTACTATTTTTGTTATTAGAGCTAGTTTTTATACAAGTTGTAAGTTTTTTCTATTATTGCAATTTTAATTCAAGTATTTTTTTATCATGTCTTTTTCATCTTCTATATGTACTTCCCCTATCGTGATGAGTAGCTAAATTTCAATTAGCACTTGATCATGATGAACTTTGGAATAAAATAAACTTAGTTTTGTTTTTATAAAATTAGCATGCTTTCTATATTATTTCGCTTCTATTTATCTTTGAATTCAATTGCTTCCAATTCATATGTCGCGAATATGTTTCTCGATCTAAGATCCATATGCTAGTGATCGAGAGATCCATGCGAACGAGGAGATCACTCAAAGATAAAATGAGTTTCATGCACTCCTCGGGAGAGGGTGATATAAATCTTTCGGTCTCGAATTAAATCCAGTAGAGGGGTTCACCGCCTAAAGCAAGCTTAGGGGTTTCGACTGGCCGAGGGGTCTTAATCGATCAACCTAAGGTTAGTTGATAGTTCTCTCGAGAGAGGTTTTATCATATTTTGGGAACCTCTACGGTCGAAGTAAATAATTTAGAAGTTTGCAGTTTAATCCTTAAGGAAGTTTATTTTAGTTCAAAGGGATTCTAGATCAAGTGCTAGCTTTCTAATCATCAAATTTCTCCGTAGTTAATTTTCTCCAAATCATTTTTCCAAAACAAACCCAACTTTTGATCAATAAAATAAAAGCTCTTCTTTGTGAGTAGAAGTACTCAACAAGCCCGAAAAAATATGACACTTGATTTTCTAAATCCTATACTATAAAGTGATAGGTACACTTGCCTTATCGAATTATACCTGGATAACACTTTAATTTTGCGCAGCGTGGAAATTTATTCATCAACGGGCCAAGATGTGCACTTCATGTGAGAACTGTGAACAAGTGAAATGTAAGCGATAATGAACTACAAGTGAAGTGCATGAGCGTGAAAACTAACCCAGATTAGTCTGAAAAACCCTATAAATATCGGACTTATCACACCCACAGACTTAACCATTTGCTCGTCCCGGGCAAATCATCCCTCAAGCGGATAAGAAAACACAAGCTGGCATAGTTGCTAAGATTGCGGAGTACCATGCGAAGTCGCATACTTACGCGCTTAACAATCTAGCAGAAGGAGTTTTTAATTATGCGAACTAGATTATAAATTTCTAAAATGTGTGTAAGCATATTATTTTTACTCATAATAGGAATCGAAGAAAATCCTCCGGTCACACGTAAAGAGAAAGAAGACGCATCGCTAAGGTGAGCATTTCCAATGATCGGAGCTCGGGACAACCTCCAAAGAAATCCATCAATGTCGGTTGCCATAAGCTTGCCCGTTCGCACTCTCTCCACAGCACTGGTTTGGTTCAATGCACGAATCAGTAGGACTTTAGGTTTAAGACGAGGCTTGGGTTACAGTAGGGCATACAAAGATAAATATGAGAGCTTAAAGCACCTAAACCCAAATGAGCTAGCACAAAAACTATCCAAGCACCACAATAAACACGCGGGTGCACCACACCCCCAGACTAAGACTTGACTACATGGGTGTGTGCACCGCCTACTCCCAGAACACATATTCCCAAAAAATTTCATTTATAACCTTTTCAGTTCTTTTTCTTTCTTTTCTTTTCATTCTTTTTCTTTTTCTCATTTTTTTATTTTCAACTCAATTCTTATCACAAAATTTTTCAGCAAAAATTATTTTGGAGCACATCCACGCTTCCACAAAACTTCACCACATCAACACCCCAAATAAGATAATTACAAAACAACTAGAGCTCGAATTTGGGTATGCGACTAGGGTTGGCATTATAAGCTTTGGTGAGATAGCGGTGGAGATGAATCAAAGCAAGGTAGGCACAATAGGGCTAGCGAGGATAGAGAGATAGGAATGGTACAAAACCTCAACCGGGCCAAAATGATGGCCTACATCACACTCGCGCGCTTGAACTAACCGTACCAATGCTTCAAGAGTCGCTTGGGGCAAGTTCTTAGCCACCGAGAAAGATAATCCTTCCTCCCGACTCGAGCAATATGAATCTAGCAAACATCTACACACATTACTTACGCTAAAGTTGAATTGCAATGGATTTGCTGATAGCGAGTAAAATAAACCGTGTCTATGCAAATAGAAAATTATAAAACTAATTGCATACGAAAAAGCTAAGTCTACACGAATTTCTACGCGAGATGCAAGTAATCGACTAGGAGCACTACAGGAGCCAACATTTTACTCTGTATCTCAATCATATGCCAGCATAGTGAATTTCTACATCACACAAAGGAGAAAAATTCAACATGCGATGTACAATCGGCCAAGCACACGCTCATGCAGGTGCAGTGGTGTGCAAAGAAAATGCAACAAAATAAATGAAATAAAAGCTTCTAGCATGCAATGCAATAGTGCATGTGAGTGGGCACAGAAAATGGCTCTCCCCCAGACTTAAACTAGACAATCCAACATAAGATATAACCATAATATTCAAATTAAAGGTTAGGGGCAGAGAGTACCCAATGCTCAACAAGTGAGCATACCAGAAGATGCGTTAAAATCCAGGGCAAAGCCGCAGCATCCGCCATCCAGAAAAAGAACCTGCAGGGGTGAGCTCCGCAAAAACAAAAGAAAATAGACAAACTAAAAAAATGCAACTAACTAAACTGAATAGATAAAATAAAAATGTAGGAAAAGTAAGATAACTACTGGGGTTATTGTGCACCCAGCACGACTTATTCAAAATTTGAACAGTTTAAGCCAATGTTTCTATGAAAAGAAAAGAGAACAAGTAACTGTTCTAATATCTGTGTCGGTAACGGGTACCGATATGACGATAAAACAGTTACTCCTCTACCTATATAAAAATACATGTTCTTCACAGGTAGAGGAAGTAGAAAGTAAGAAGTGGAGGAGTCCTCCTCGCTATTCTCAACAAAATATCATTCCATGCCCAGCAAGGTGTCGTCTTTAGGGAGGAAGCAGGAGGAGAATGTAACATCCCTACTTTTATTGGGTCACTAGACCCTAGTGAGCCCAATAAAAGAAGGCCCGAGCGATAGAGACTGGCCCATTATAGGATAATGTATTAGGGGACTATGATCTGACTTCCACCATTAGACTCGTATGACCGATACTAGTGCAATAGAATTCGTTGCACCCTGATCCGAGGTCGTTTAGAGAAAACGACCATTTTGAGTATCGCTGCGCGCCGCTACCACACTATAGTGGATAGTGGCCAAACATACTCCGATCTGACTTCCGTCAGTCCCGTTAGACTTGTATGACCGATACGAGTGCAACAGAATTCGTTGCTCCCCGATCCGAGGTCGTTAGAGAAAACGACCCTTTTGAGTATCGTTGTGCGCCGCTACCACACTATTGTGGGATAGTGGCCAAAGGTACTCCGATCTGACTTCCGTCAGTCCCGTTAGACTCGTATGACCAATACGAGTGCAACAGAATTCGTTGCGCTCCGATCCGAGGTCGTTTAGAGAAAATGACCATTTTGAGTATCGTTGTGCGCCGCTACCACACTAGTGTGGGATAGTGGCCAAACGTAATCCGATCTGACTTCCATCATTCTGGTTAGACTTGTATGACCGATACGAGTGCAACAGAATTTGTTGCACCCCGATCCGAGGTCGTTTAGAGAAAATGACCATTTTGAGTGTCGTAGCGCGCCACTACCTCATTATTATGAATAGTGGCCGTACGAACCCCGAATTGACTTCCGTCAGTTCCGTTAGACTTGTATGACCAATACGAGTGCAACAAGATTCATTGCACCTCAATCTGAGGTCATTTAGAGAAAATGACCATTTTAAGTATCGTTGTGTGCCGCTACCACACTATTGTGGGATAGTAGCCAAACGAACTCCGATTCGACTCCCGTCAGTTTTGTTAGACTTATATAGTCCACTCGAACATCACAGAACTCGTTGACCGTCAATCCGAGGTCATATGGAGAGTATGCCATTTTAGGATTATGCAGACCCCCTCAGTGCAACGCACGAAATGTGAAACACACAAACTCGGTCTCGGCCCTGACAAATCTTGATGGACCCCGGGGCCATGAAGGACCCCGCCCTAAGTTGACCTCGGTCAACCCCCCCCCCCCCCCCCCCTGAGCATGAAATTTGTTGGGAAAAGAAAAGAAAAGGGGGAGAGAGAAGCCCCTCCCCCAAGGGAGGGGGCTGCCCATGAATAGGCAGCCCCCTATTGGGGCAAGGGGGGGGGGGGGGGGGGGGGGGGGGCAGGAGAGAGAAGGTGAGGGGGGAGAAAATATCTCCCCCCACTCACCCTCCTTTAACCCCACGTGGGGAAAAGGGAGGAAGGGGGAGGAGGCCTCCTCCTCCCCTATAAAAGGAGGGCCAAGCCCTCCCTTTTGAGGCACACCGCCCCCTCTCTCCCTCAACTCCCTCTCTGCCGGCTAGCCCAGCCGCCCACCGCTGCCGGAGCCCTGCCCAGCCAAACCGCCGCCACCTTCCCGCTCCATGGCGAGCCACCACCACCTCCCAGCCTTCCGAGCCCCACCCCCTCAGGTAGAAGTCTCCCCCTCCTCCTTCCTACTCCCCTGAGGCAAGCCAGCCCCCTCCCCGTCGCCGGAGCGCCACCAGCGCCACCCCGAGCTTTGCAAAGCTCGGGTGGAGGCGCTGGCCGTGGAAGCCAACCCCCCCCCCCCCCCCCCCCAGCGCCGGTGGTGGCGCTGGGGGAGCAGTTACCCCCCTCGGGGACCATCGGGCCGGCGAAAGGAGGCGGCCGGGCCGCCGGAGGACGCACCCCGGCGGCACCCGCGCCTCTCTTTGTTTCCTGTACGGGGTAAAACCCCACACCCGGCGGCGGCCGGCGGCGCCAGGCCACCGGACCCCCGCAGAAGCACTTCCCCCTCCCCGGCGCCCCAGCCAGGGGCGGCAGGGAGGGCCCTCCCAGTGGAGGCGGCGGCACAGCGAGACTGCAATGTGCATGCAGTCCGCGCCACCGCCTCCCGCCCCTCTTTGTCCTATTTCCTGGTGGCAGCCGGCGGCGCCAGGCCTCCGGACCACCACTGGAGAATTCGTCGGCCCCCGACGTACTGACCGGGGGAGGCGCCAGCCCCAGCCGGCCGCTACCCGGAGGCGGCAGCGGCCGCCTCCCGTTAAATGAATGGGAGCCGCACGATCTCCCCCAGGAGATCGGGCAGCTCCTGTAATCTGGTTTCCCGCCCCCTGCCTCCATTTGTGCGCGCCCATAGCGGATCCGCTGTGGATCTGCTGTGGGGACCCAAGGAGGGCGCCCGGTGCGGCGCCCCTAGCCTTTTTTCTCCTCTGCTATTGGCACCCCAAAACAGCCCTTCCCCTAATTTAATTTCCTAAGGGAAATAGGGGCACTTTCAGCCAAAACTTCCAACAAGGAAAATATTCCCCACTCTGAGGGGTACCTACAGTATTTTTTTTGTGATTTTTAGGGGGAGTTTTACTATTTTTAAACACCTTTATAAAGTTTATTTAAGGAATAAAAAGCCCAAACGAGTTCGTAAAAATCCCCAAAAATCCTAGGCTCTAATTATGGGTGTTTTACTACTACTATTAAAGTTGGGAGGTCTGACCTTTTATTTTGGTCCTATAAGAGACTTGTACGAGCAAATTAAACACCCCAAAATGAACGAAATTAATGGGAATAAATTGGCGTCCTCGCAACGCGTATTTTAGCGGTATAGTAAAATTACGCGTATCGATCTAAGGAATCGACTAAGTTTAAAATATTGACGCGAAAATTGGGACGAAATTGCGGAGCGACTTCGCAATGCAGTAATGCCGAGATAATAAAAAGAACGAATCCACGGCAAAGGGAAAATACTAAATCTCATGGAATGTAAATAAACTCCTGGGAATGGAGTAGAACCTCTATGAACGGGGAGAAAGCAGAACCTCCTCCTAAGAATGGAGTCGACGTTGAAGCCTCCTATTATGGAGTGATTGGAATACTAACCCTTTATTTATTTACTGCTTTCAGTACTTTCATTTCTCCAGTCTCGCACTGGTCCTTATTTACTGCTTTCAGTACTTTCAATTCTCCAGTCTCGCACTGGTCCTTATTTACTGCTTTCAGTACTTTCAATTCTCTAGTCTCGCACTGGTCCTTATTTACTGCTTTCAGAACTTTCAATTCTCCAGTCTAGCAGTGGTCCTTATTTACTGCTTTCAGTACTTTCATTTCTCCAGTCTCGCACTGGTCCTGATTTACTGCTTTCAGTACTTTCATTTCTCCAGTCTTGTACTGGTCCTGATATTTCGGCCCCTGCCTTTGGCCTTTCTTACTACTTATGCTGCACTTTTTATATTTTGGTGCTAACCGCAGTTCTACGCTGGCAAGCGGTGCTTCTCCTCCTTTCTGTGAGGCCTTAGTTGGGGAAGACCCAGAGTTGAGTCCCTCCTCCTGAGTCAGCCCCAAATAAGGAGCCCTCCTACCGCCGAGCCTCCCGGTCACGGGTCGAGTGACCGGTCGAGTAAGAATGTCGCGTTAAGTTTTAAAGCGCTTGCTCTGTGATAAAGCTTGATTTCGAAGATTGTTTTGGAAGTGGCAGGTCGGTCACGCCCGCAGACCGTTCGTACCGGTGCGGGTGGGGTGATGACTCATGGCGACAGGGAGATGTGCACAGTGGTGATCACCACTCCGAACCCGCAGTTTTGCCTCCGCTGGTCGGCCTAATCCTCGGAATCGCCAGATGTCGCTCACATCCAGTTAGTACACCTTGCTGTACGAGAGGGCCTGAGTGATACGGTACGACTACATTCAGAAGTGGCATGACTGGCCACTGTCACCGACAGCTACATCGGTGAGGCCCGTGGGGTTCGCTACCCTGCTTGAAGCAAAGCGGCACAAGCTGTGTCGACACAGAGTTTTTGGTGTACGGGTTTTGAATACCTGGTGCGAGTTAGTATTGTTTGTCATTACGTACCGCACGTCGGTGCTACCCTGCAGAAGTTTTTATGGATAGGCCCTATAAATATATGTATATATGTGTATATGCATACCTGCTGCTAACTCTCTACTGTGCTTCGGCTATTTAATTCCTGTACTTTAACCCACCCCAGGATACTGATCCGGGGAGGGAATGTGTTTTCTACTTAGCTCTGTGACTAACAGTTATTTTTATAACCAATCATAGGAGATGGGACATCACGAAGCCCCCGCACCGCAGGATGAGATACCGGCCTTAGAGATGGCCCGACCGGATACTCCAGTCTCACCCCTTGTCTTCCGCGACGTGAGTACTAGAGTGTAGGACTAGTTTAAGAGCACTTTTTTATTAGTCATGTGTAGCCCCCGAGGCAGATGTACTAAACAATGGGCTTTGGCCCCTTTTGTTATGAAATTATAAGCTGTGTGCTAGTTTTCCTATTTCTAATACTTCCGCTGTGTGAATCTGATGTGATGTTGTGATTCTTGTGCCTGACAAGGCGACCACTCAGCGCTTGAGAGGGTGGACCGTTGCCACCCGGGAAGTGCTAGTGGCCGTCCTTGGGCAGTAAGATCCCCCCTCCCTGAACCCGATTCATTTTGGGGAGGGGGGTTTTACAGAGAATACCAATGACGGAGCTTCCACAATGGAGGGGGGATCAACCTCCTCGCATACGAAGATGCTCTCATCAATGACTTGATCATACAGCTCCAAGTCCTCCTGGACTACCTGTGAACACTCAACCCACACAGGCTCAGATAAAGAAGAAGGGGGGTCATGAAATAAAGGAGAAGAATGACATAAATAATCAAAATTCGAGGGAGTGGTCCCGGTCTCACTCCCAGCAGGATCCAAGCATAGATCACTGTCAGTATGATATGAGTCATAGCGATGGAAATCTGAGAGCTCGAGGTCCTCGGTGTCTAGTTGGACCTCCTCATCTGATACGGAAGTGCAAACCTCCTCATCAGAAAGGGTTTCCTCCTCATCCCACCTCGGTTCATCATCGTGTTCCAAGGTGTCACACTCCCCATCAGAGAGAATAACATCCTCGTCCCACTTTGGCGGAGCCTCAGGCTTCGAATCAACTTCTTGCCTAACATCATCAACTAACTCACCAAAAATAGGTTTAGAGAGTTCTTGCAAAGAAATTGGAGGAACAGAGGTAATAACATCATCAGAGAAAATGTGCACAGGTTCCTCCGAGGGTGAATAAAAAAGGATTGACGAATGCGCCGAATGAGAAGTCTCCACCACGTCGTGACACCGATCAGTAGAAAGTCTGATGGGGGATATCCGTAGCAGTGCCCTATAGACAAGGTGGTACTGCGAATATATCATCAAAATCAGAATGAGCACCCAAATGAGAGGTGGAAGGGGGTAATAAGAACATCAGGTTCATCATCCTCCTCCATCTGGCGATGAAATTATGCGCAATCTTTCAAAGCGTTCTCAGTGCTACGACAACACAAACACTATTTTCCATTACTCCTTGATCCAGACAGGGCCGAAGAGGAATAAAAAAATGGTACATGGGGTGAAGAGGAGTGACCATAAGACTTGGGTACGGTGTATGAAGTACCGTAAGAGGATGGTGCTCCATACACTGGGCCTCGAGAATTATGCCCACTATCTCCAGCAGGACATTTATCACTAGAATGATTATAATCTCCACAAAATCTACAACGGATATTAAAAGCAGAAAACTTGGTGTAGCGGGGGAGAATTCACCAACAGATAAATTTTCTTTACAAGAATTAATAACACATAAGAAATAGTAAGAAAATCAATGTCTGCTTTAGATAAATCACAAAATTGATAAGGAATAAAGAAATTTAAAATGACATTCTAAGAACTAAAACAAAGAATAAAATTGTATAAACAAATGGAAAAGGGCTTCTATCTCTCGATTCCCTCTCCGGAAACTCACACAACTGTGTTCCCCGGCAATGGCGCTTAAAACTTGATGCGCGAATCTAGCACACCGCTATAGGCGGTAGCAAGATTGCGGCACGAAATGGCAGTGTACCGATCGTTCAAGTAATATAAAATGGGCGAGAAATTCCCAAGTATCGAATCTCAAAGGAACACAGTAAGGTGGAGTTACTTTTGAGGAAGGACTTGAGATTGAAGTCCTTTAGGTCGGATGGGTTGCGGAAGGTTTGGATTGGTATGCGAAAACAAAATAAAAGAAACTTAAATTAACACTACTATGCAGGCCACTATGCACTACTTCACCGGGCGGATGGAAACTCTGCATCCCTCTATGCACTGCTTCCCTCGCCGGGTGGGCGAGTAGGCAAGCAGATGGAATGGTTCGCACTGGCGGAAGTGATGTGGATTACACGGACCGTTAGCATCACTTAGCTTGGCGAGTGGAAGAGTAGGCATGCGTAATGGATGAGTAGTCAAGCGGAATGGAATAGTAGGATAGTAGAATGAAATGGAGGGTCTGCGGAATGGAATGGAGTGGGGGCGGAATCGGAGCACTTCAAACACATTCTACACAAATAAGTATTTTCACAACCATGAAAATAGATCTATAAAATCAAAAGTCTAGAATGGCATACATCATTTATAAAATGAAGATTACATTCAACATCATCCAATCAAGAGAAGAAAACGGCAAGAGATACAACTGAATCTGGAGGCTTGTTGTAGATTCACTGTAGGAGTCGTCGGGTCGTCAATCTGCGTCCTAGCTCAGTCCCAACTATCATCCGGGGTAGAGGAGGGCTGTCACTTTCTCCCAATGGACCCGTCTTCTCCGGTTAACTACAATCCTGCCACGTCTGATGCGAAGAACTCCTAGCTTGGCGATGAAGATGAGTGTAGAATCCTCTCCTTGAAGCGCTTGGATGATGCGAGGTGGCTGAGAGTATACTCCGGCTCAAGATT
Source organism: Dactylorhiza incarnata (assembly GCA_033032865.1). Lineage (NCBI taxonomy): Eukaryota > Viridiplantae > Streptophyta > Magnoliopsida > Asparagales > Orchidaceae > Dactylorhiza > Dactylorhiza incarnata. The sequence goes on along the minus strand of JAWHQI010000464.1, from coordinate 112,937 downwards.
TGAGCCAAGAATGTGTCAGGAGCACCTCCAAATGGCGGGTGGTGATGGAGCGGCGGAAAAGGGCAGAGAAGCAACTCTTGGCGCGAAATAGCAGATGGATCCAGTCTAGGGCGAAGTCTGCAACTTATATAGAAAAATAGTCAAAATTTGGTCACGTACGGTCGAACGCACGACCGTGCGTAAACTGTGCTTTGCAGACATGAATTCTGGGCAATATGGACGATTTGCCCACCTAAACAACAAATCCAAACGCTGGAAACACACCTCCAGCACAAGTATGAAAAAAGAATGGGGAGCACAATGTGCTTACCCCTAGCAAAATAGTGCGCAATTGCACACCACAACTGGCCTAAATGTGCACTTCATCTGAGAACTGTGCACAAGTGAAATAATAGCAATAATGAACTACAAGTGAAGTGCATGTGAGTGAAAACTAGCCCAGATTAGTCCATAAAATAATGTAAATATCGGACTCATCACATGTTGGTATGGATAAGCTGAAGGCTATGGTGGCAAGAGGCCTGCTGAATGGCTTGCCTAGTCAATCATCCTTTGGTGATGGTCATGTTTGTGCTGGATGTTAGTTTGGTAAGGCTCAACACCTTCCATTTGACAAGTCACAAACTAGATGCAAAGCACCGTTGGAGTGTATTCATGGTGATTTATTTGGACCCACTGCAAATGCCAGTCCTGGAGGTAGCAAGTATATGTTGGTCTTGATTGATGATTTCACTAGGTATACCTGAGTATACTTTTTGAAGGAGAACACTAAGGCATTTGGGAATTTTGTGGAGTTCATAGAGCTTGTGGAAGGCTGTCTTGGTTTGCGGATCAAGAAGTTGAGAACTCACAATGGAGGGGAGTTCACCTCAAGTGAGTTTTTCAACTTCTGCAGGAAGCATGGCATCCGGAGGGAGCTCTCTTGTGCACATACTCCACAATAGAATGGAGTTGCAGAGCAGAAGATCCGTCATCTGACGGAGACCTGCAATTGTTGGCGTCATGCTAAAAGCATTCCTATCTAGGTCCTTCTGGGCGAAGGGAATGTCTTGTGCATCCTACGTCATCAATCAGATGCCTCTCCGTCCTATCATCATGAAGACTCCATATAAGTTGATGCTCAAGGAGAATCCTTGTGTGGAACACTTTCCAGTGTTTAGATCTACCTGCTATGTGCATGTTCTTGATGCTCTTAGAATGAAGCTAGATACAAAAGCAAGAAGCTAGTCTTCATTGGTTATGATGACCGAAAGAAGGGTTGGAGATGCATGGATCCAGAGACCCGAAGTTGTGTGGTCTCAAGGGATGTGGTATTTTACGAGCTGACGCCATACCAAGCTAGCTCATCTGTGGAGCTACAAGAGAGCAGGTCAGATGGAGGGCAATGTGAAGCTGATAAAGAAGTTCTGGTGGAGTTGTCTGTTTCACTAGGTGCTCCAGCTGTTTCTAGCTCTGGGATATGTTCTTCAGGTCCTAGAAGCAGGGGGAGCGATGCTCCAAGTGTGCGTGGAAGGAGAGCTAGTCTAAAAGAAGCAGCAGAAGAGGTGGATTAGGGTAAAGCCCTGCGGAGCTCCAAGAGGACTATTATTCCACCAGCTCGATATACAGGAGGAATTTGGTGAGCTTCGCCCATGTTTCTTTGCTGGCCCCTTGGATGAGCGAGAGCCATCTTGTTTTGAAAACGCCATTGGAGTCAAGGAGTGGGAAGATGACATGTGTTGGGAATATTGCCCTCAATATTCCCTTGATTTGAAGAGGCATCACTCACAATGCTAAGGACATATTGTATTTGATACAATCTATTTTGTCTTAAGTATTATACAGGGAGATGATATTCCACACAATTGAATAGATTCATAGGTGTGATGTTTATATCAGTTGAGAAGGCCTCACTGAATCAGCTGAACCGCTGAGACATGACCAGGAGCCGCTGAGAAGGCTTCTGGGCAAGCTGAGCTGAAGATAGAAGAGAATTGGCGTGTTCGTCGAACGCAGAACACAGTTCGTCGAACGCTGAGACGAGACAGAAAAAAACAGCTGAGACTTGGCGTGTTCGTCGAACGCAGAACACAGTTCGTCTAATGCTGAGATGAGACAGAAGAAATAGCTGAGACTTGGCGTGTTCGTCGAACGCAAAACACAGTTCGTCGAACGCTGAGACGAGACAGAAGAAACACCTGAGACTTGGCATGTTCGTCGAACGCAGAACACAGTTCGTCGAACGCTGAGACGAGACAGAAGAAACAGCTGAGACTTGGCGTATTCGTCGAACGCAGAACACAGTTCGTCGAACTCAGAGTATGGCAAGTTCATCGAACGCAGAGTTGGGCAAGTTCGTCGAACTCAGAGTATGGCGAGTTCGTCGAACGCAGATTCCGTGTTCTGCTTTTGGCGTAGACTGCAGAAAGACTTTATGGGGGTCCACCAGTCTCTCCCATACTAGTCAGAAGGTCGGCTAAGAGTTGTTGAAGGTCGGGGATGTATAAAAGAAGAAGTTAGGGCACTTTGAAAGTGTCTGGAGTGCTAAAACAATTTTACTATTCCAATGACAGCAAGAGCTCTCATCTTTCTCCTCCTCCTCACTGAACAAGCAAGAAGAAGAAGAGAGAAAAAGAAATATCCTCTACAAGAAGGAGCAAGGTGATCTTCCATCCTTCATCTGAAGAGGAAGATCAGTGTGTAGCTGCCATCAACATCTCCAGCTACAAGGAAGCACCAGGTGTGCAGGAACTATAGGGGACTTCTTCTGCTGTCTCCTGTAGTAAGCTTTAACAAAACTTTTACTGTAGGGCTTTTTGCCTGAGCTTGTAGTGCTTTTTGCCTGAGTTGTAGGGCTGATTAGCCTGACGATTGAAGGGTTGTTTAGCCTGAGCTTGTAGGGTTGTTTAGCCTGAGTTGTAGGGCTTTATTGCCTGTGGTGTAGGAGGAGGATTCCTCTGAGGTAGGACCTGGAAGAGGTCTGAGTTGTAGGAGGTGGTTTCCTCTGAGGTAGGGCTTGTTGGCCTGAGATTGTAGGACCTGCTGTGGTCTGAGTTGTAGGATCAGTGGCTGATCTGAGGTAGGGTTGCTGTGCCTGAGGTAGGGTTGGGAAAACCTGAGAGATCCTGAGGGATCTGTGCTGTAAGTTATTTTAGCTGAGTTTGGAGGAGTTGGCCCTGTCTAACACACTGCTAGAAGGGTGAAGGGGGAAAGTCGACTACCCATAGACACCCTGTCTTGGGGAACCACTATAAACACTTGTGTCTTTTCTGGTTGTGCTTGATTACTTGTTTAGAATATTCTTAAACATCTAAATAAAACAAGTAAAAAATCAAAACACTTATTCACCCCCCCCCCCCCCCTCTAGGTAAATTAGATCATATACCTAAATAATCTTTCAAGTTGTATCAGAGGGAGGTTGGTAAATAAAGACTTAACAGTCTGACCAGATCCTACATAGGTATTGATTATTCTGAATCAGATGGCCTCTAGTGGAATACAGAAGGAGATGGGCTCCATGAAACTGCCCATATGCAACAAAGCCAACTTTGGCATATGGAAGCAGAGGGTTAGATTGTTCATGGAAGCATCTGACCCTAGGATCTATATTACTGTCAAGGAAGGTCCCTTCACTTTCAAAACTGCCTCCACAATAGATCTAACCAGAAGGGTGGACAAGGCATTTAATGACAACCACAAATGAACTCACTCTGTTCACCATGGACAAGAGAGCCCAGAACATCATAGTAAATGCTATTGATGACTCCACATTTCAAAACTTAGTACACTGCACTACTGCCAAGGAAATGTGGGACACATTAGTTGTTTATATGGAAGGGACTGCAGAAGTGAGAGATGATAGAAAGTCACTCCTAAACCAAGAGTATGAAGCCTTTAGGCAGATGAGTCAAGAGAGCATTTCCATGTGCTATGAGAGGTTCTCTAGGATAGTGAATGAACTAAGAACCTATGAGAGAGTGTTCACCAACAATGAGCTAAATGATAAGTTCCTTAGATCTCTAACTAGGGATTGGAACACAAAAATTTTTGCCATCAGGGAAGTGACAAGGCTGGGAGAAACCCCTACCCACACACTGTTTGGGAAACTGCTCTCATATGAGATGCAGCTGACTGCAAGAAAGGAGGAGGATACTTCCTCCATGGCTCACACAAGTGAGAGAACTGTAGATCTCAAAACTGATAGCTCAAAGAAGCGCAAGGGCAGATTACAGTCACTTCCAAGAAGGACAGCTGAATCTGAGAAGTCTGAGAGCTGCACTTCAGACTGCTCCTCTTCTGATGAGGAGTTTGCTGCCTTCACTAGGCAGTTCAAGAAGATGATAAGGAGGAAACAATGGAAGAACAAACCTTCCTCCTCCTCTCATCCCAGGAAGGATCACTATAGATCTGAAAGGCAGCACCCCAAAGGGGACATGTATGATTCAAAATCTAGTAAACATGTTTCAAATAACATCATTTGCTATTGCTGCAGTAAGCCTGGACATGTCATTGATGACTGTTCAGTCAAGTGAAAAGAAAGAGATGACAAGAAGACCCATCAGCAGAAGGAGTGGAAGGGAGAAAAATCCTTTCTATCCAAGAAAGGAAGAGCTGGCGTGAATCTGAATCTTCATCTTCAGATTCAGATGGAGAAGAGGAATCCTACATAGGGCTATTTGCTGCTCAGGAGGAAGAGGACTATCCAGCTGCTAGGACAGGAATTAGGGCCCCTCTATCACATTCAGAAAGTAATGTAAAGGAGGATGAAGTCATTCAAGATGACCATGGGCCGAAGGCTCTAACTGAAGATAAGGACAGCCACAACAATTCAGAACATGAGCAGGTATTAGTTCATTCCATATCCTCTTCTTATTATGAGACTAGTCCAGAATCTGAAGCACCTTCATCAATTGGAGGAAGTGGTTCAGAAGCTGAGGAAGAAGTCAATCAATTGATTGACAAGTATGGTGTTCTTTTGGAAGCTCTAAAGAAGAGCAAGAAGCTTGCCAAGAGGCAAGCCCAGGAAATTGCTTCCCTTAAAATGACTAAGAATGACTACACTGAACCTACCTCCCTGGTGGCTCAGATGAGTAGACAGATAAGCCATTTACATGGGTTAATAATTGTGCAATTAAGCACTATTTCCCTGAAGAACAAGGTCATCAAGGACCTTTAGGAGAAGCTTGTGAAAGAGAAGAGCCTGGTGGCTCAATTCTCTAAGCCCAAATCTGTGCTCCCTATTATTGACACCTTCTCCTCTCAAACCAATAGGAGAGGACTAGGATTCAATAAAATGAAAGTAGGAGAAGGGAGTGGAGAGAAGAGCAAGGGGAAGGCTAAGCCTCAAACCACCTTTCAAAAGGTGTTACTTCCTTCCAACGGGTATGACCATGAAAGCATTTATGGTCACTGGAAGAATGAGAGTTTCTATGGGAAGGAAAATACTCCTTCCCATAGTGGAAAAAAGGGCATGGGATTGAGTGTTATGAAGGCTCCCCATGAGGAAATTCAAATGGACCAACCTGGAATATTTGTATTTGGTACTTTAGCCCCTCCAGTCAAGAATAAGGGTGCAAGCTCATTCAAATCTGCTTCAGCAAAGAGCAAAACTGATGTCAAATCTGTTGATCAGTCCTGTTGCTCAGTATCAGATGCCATAAAATCTTGTATGGATGCCAAGCTAAAGCAAGCTGATGACATCAGGACAAAGAGCATCAAGACAGCACCTAGATTGACTTTCAGTCAAATCATTGCCGAGAGAAATAGGAAGAATGCAACTATCTCTGCTCCTGAACATGTGCACAGTGCTGCACTCCCCTCAAGAAATGTTCAAAAGAGGAGATACAATATTCATGAATGTTGGTGCTGTGGTAAAGTGGGACATTTTGCCATAGATTGTTGGTACAATCCCAATATACCAAATGCAAAGAAGAGCCTTCCTGCTAGGAGTGCCGCTAGGGTGAGATTTTCTCATTAGACTAATAGGCACCTAGGACCCAAAGGTTTTTGGGCTCCTAAGGATAACTAAACTTCTTCTTGCAGGTTAGTTCAAGTACCAGCCTAAACCAAATTTGGTACTTGGACAGTTGGTGCTCAAGGCACATGACAGGATCAAGGAGTCTTCTACAGGACTACAAGCCTGTGAAGAATGGACCCAAAGTTACATTTGGGAGATCTGAAAAAGGAATCACCAAGGGATATGGTATGATATCCAGTGGCATAGTCTCCATCACAAGGGTAGCTTATGTTGAAGGGTTGTAACACAACCTTGTAAGCATAAGTCAACTGTGTGACCTAGGCTATGTCATTGAATTCCGCAATGACAAGTGCTTGATTAAAAAGTCTAAGGGCTTGGAGACTATTCTCTCAGGCACTAGGAGTGGGAATGTTTATTGCTTAGATTTTATTTTTAGTAATTCTCTTACATCTATTCATCTTGTAGCTAATGAGAATGAGTCTCTCTGTGTTCAACGGCATAAGAGACTTGCTCATATTAACTATAAGACAATGTATAGATTTTTCTCTAAAAACCTTGTTAGGAATAGTCCTAACTTAAAATGTATTAAAGATGGTCCCTGTCATGCTTGTCAAATGGGTAAGCAAACAAGGGCCACTTTAAAAGTATTGGCACCAAAGACACTGAAAGATGTCTTTATCTCTTGCATATGGACTTGTTTGGTCCCTTGCCAATTCAGAGCTTAGGTGGGAAGTTGTATACTTTGGTGATTGTTGATGATCACTCAAAATATAAATGGGTATTCTTCCTAAAGAAGAAGTCTGATACTCTAAATATCTTTATAACTCATGTCAAAGCAATTCAGAATGACTTGCAATGTGCTGTGGTCAGAACTAGAACTGACCATGGCACATAATTTCAATCTGATGCTATGACAAGGTTTTGCCAAGAATATGGTATCACCCAAGAGTTCTCCTCCCCAAGGACTCCACAACAAAATGGTGTGGCTGAGAGGAGGAATATGACCTTGATAGAAGCTGGGAGAACACTGCTAAGTGACTCCTCACTCCCAGAATACTTTTGGGCTGAGGCAGTCAATACTGCCTGTCATGTTCTCAATAGAGCTTCCATCAATAAGGTTCATGGAATAACTCCCTATGAGATTCTGAAAGGAAAACAACCTACAATTCCATATTTTAGAATCTTTGGCTCAAAATGCTACATTTTAAACAATGGAAAATCTCAATTAACAAAGTTTGCAGAGAAATGCAATGTAGGTGTTCTTGTTGGCTATAGCTCTCATAGTAGAGCTTATAGAGTGTACAATAAGAAAACTAATGTTGTAGAGGAGTCTATGCATGTAGTATTTGATGAGACCGGCCTAATATATAATGGCTGGTCTAGATCTTCTGTCTTGACAGGAAATGAACAAGATTTGGAAAGGATGTCTATAAAAGACACACCAAGCAGCAACAAAGCTCATTCTGATGCTGCCATCCCTGAAGAGGAAGCAGTCAATATTAATGAAGACACTGATGAACCAGTAGAAATAGCTCAGCAAGCTGAGAACAGACTGACTACATCTACAAGACATCTAAGGGATAATCCCATGGAGCAGATTATTGGGAATGTTCAGCAAGGTATGACAACTAGGAGCAGGGCTCACAATGAGGCCTTGTTCCTCAGTTTCCTATCACAGGTAGAGCCTTAGAAATTTGAAGAGGCCAACTTGGATCCATTCTGGATTCAGGCAATGCAGGAAGAACTATTGCAATTTAAGAGATGCAAAGTATGGAAGTTGGTGCCAAGACCACAGGGACACAACATAATGGGCACCAAATGGATCTTCAGAAATAAGATTGATGAGAATGGGACAATCATCAAGAACAAGGCAAGGCGGGTTGCAAAGGGGTATAGGCAAGAGGAAGGAATAGACTTTGACCAAACCATTGCCCCAGTTGCAAGATTGGAGGCCATAAGACCATTCCTTGCATATGCAGCCCAGAAAGGCTTCAAGGTGTACCAGATGGATGTCAAATTAGCATTCCTGAATGGAAATCTGAAAGAGGAAGTTTATGTAGAGCAGCCATCAGGTTTTGTCCATCCTACTCTCTTATCTCATGTTTATCTACTTAGGAAAGCTCTATATGGTCTTAAGCAAGCCCTCATGGCTTGGTATGAGACATTGAATATCTTTCTCATCAAGAACAAGTTCTTGAGGGGAATGATAAATAACATATTATTTCTTAGGGAAACAAGGGGCAAGTGTCTCTTAGTCCAAATCTATGTTGATGACATAATTTTTGGGTCTACTGATGACAACCTCTGCAAGAGATTTGCCAATCTAATGCAGGGGGAGTTTGAGATGAGCAGTATGGGTGAACTTAAATATTTCCTTGGGCTCCAAGTGAAACAGTCTGATGATGGAATTTTCATTTCCCAGACTAAGTACACCAAGGAGTGTTGGATCTGATGGCGCCCTTAGAGGGGGGTGAATAAGGGTTTTATTGAATTTAAATCTTATTTAAGTTTATCAGAGTCTGGGACTGAAGTTTCAGAATATTATATAGAAAAATATATTTAAATATTCTAGATAGGATTGTAATGAAGATTCCTTTTTAAATAATTGAAACAAAACTTTTTGTTGACTGTTTCTAACGCCTGGCGTTAAGTCTTAACGCTGGGCGTTAGCTCTCCAAAGAATATTCCTTAGAACAAAAAGATTGCCACAGTGATTGTACTTATGAAATCTTAAATGAAACATAATTCCAGAAAATCAGAGATAATGAGAAGAATTATTGTATTTCAAAAATAATTATACAAATGTTAATTTTGATACTTTGATGAAAATAGAAATTAAAACATTCTTGAAGAGGAAATAAAATCAATTGAATAGAACATTAAAAGACATGATTTTATTTCATAATAAATTGAATACACAAATGTTTAATTTCTATAACGCTAGAAATGAAGGCGAAAATATGTAAAAACACTTTTTGTTGTTTCACCGGTTCTTCTCCCAAGGACCAGTTGGCTATAGCCTATCTATCCCTAGATAAGGCCTCTAGCCACCCCCTAGATCTACCCTCGACCTAGTCGCCACACAAGGTGGCGAATTACCCCCTAAGCCTCACAAGGACCTAGTCGTCAACACAAGGCAAATTTACCCACGGAATCCTTCCCGGAATACGACGTTCTCACCGAACGATTTCTCCACACAAAATACAAAAAGGAAAAATAAAAGATTACAAGATAAGTAAAGAGAAACTCCCCAAGAAATTCTGAAGGTGAAGATGAAGTCGATGTAGATGTTGGCATTCTTGAAACGATCGTCCTTCGTATGGAATATGCGTTGTAGACCTTCTCCTTCAAAATCTTCTTTAGATCTTCATGTTAGCCTAAGGGAGATCTCTTAATTGCTGTACACAAACCTCTCTCCAAAGTATCAGAATTTTGGAATCATCTCTTGTCCATTTGAATGAGAGGAGCTGTACTTTTAAATAGCCTCGGAAGCTAACGCTCAACATTAAGGGTTAACGCCGGCGTTAGTGAATGTGCACAGTCGTGGCTGAAATCGCGCAACCATCAAGATCGTGGCAATTTGTGGAATCAATGCGGGCATTAAGGGTCAACGCTGGTGTTGAGTCGTTCTCCTTCAAATTCGTCGATCTCCCTTCTCATTTCGTCGAACGTAGGTCCAGTTTGTCAAACGCAGGTCCAGTTCGTCGAACGCAGGTCCAGTTCATCGAACGCAGGTCCAGTTTGTCGAACGCAAGTCCAGTTCGTCGAACGCAGTTCTAGTTCGTCGAACGCAGGTCCTGTTCGTCGAACGAAGTTTCTTTAGGCGGAATTTCATCGAACGGAGAGCAAAGTTTTTCAAACGGCTAGCACCGGCGTTAAGTATTAACTCCTGGCATTGTCTCTGCCTTCTCTATGCCTTCTCAATGGATTTCTTCTCGGCGGCATATCTTCTCGACGGATTCCTTCTCAACGGATGTTAACGTAGGGCGTTAACAGCTAACGCGGGGCGTTAGCTCTCTTTCTAGAGAGTCATCTCCATTCAGTATACTATTCAAGGAATGTGTAGTTATAGTTCCTGTACAACCTGCACACTATAAACACACAAAATACTAGATCAAATACAACACGGTATTTGTTATTCTCAAACCAAGAGATGCGGAACATAGGCTCCAACAATCTCCCCCTTTTGATAATAACAAATACTTGTATGAGAAATTAGTGAACTTAAAACCATTTGTGTTTATAGATAAGTGCGGTAATAATATATGCATGAATAACAGGTTAAAAGCATGATAGATTTGATAGCGATAATGCATACTCTTTCTATATGAAGTCCTCCCCCTACATAAGTGTTCTCTTATAATTTACTCCCCCTGAATATCTATTTTACTAGATTTCTCAATTTCTTCTCCCCCTTTGTTATTAACAAAAGTGGGTAGGGATGAGTGTATATCTTTTAAGATAGATAAAAACCCACTTATTAAAGGATTTTCATGATCGAGCATATGATAGTGTATGCACCTCCTATATGATTACTCTGTTGAAATTTTGAAGTGAAGTCGAGGTGACCGGGCGGTCTATTTTTGGGTGACCGCCGAGACTGCGCGGTATGTGTTTGTATTCTGCTGATCTGGCTCTGCCCGTCTATTCTTGATAGCTGCGGTCTGTTCCCGAGTTGGTCTGCTGGTTGGCCTGTCTTCTTTGTTGGAAGACCGGGCGGTCTGTTCTTATGTGACCGCCTGTCCAGGTGGTTTGTGCTTGGCGATCTGGTGACTTGTTCTAAGTCGGCCAGATGGTTCTTAGTTTGCTCCTGGTGATTTAAGGAAGGAGCGATCTTGTGTTCGCGTGGCTTGTGCGCGATCTACCTGTTATTCTGCGGTCTTGGACAGAAGGTTGTCAAAGTAGTCTGATCGCGCGGTCTGCCTTATGAGACCGCTGGCGATCTGACGGGTGGTGACTCTATCCCGATTTGTGCGATAACAAAATCCGTTTACCCGCCTATAAATAGGGGTGCATGGCCCGTCATTCAAAAATGAGAAGTGTAAGAACTGAGCCTGGGTTAATTCGTGCGGTCTCACTTTGAGGTCGGGCGGTCTCGGAAGCGAGTTGACTTTTTGTTGTGTTTGAAGGTTTGCGGTCAGCAGGTTGCGGTCTCCTTCCTTGGTGATTCCCAGCGGTTTGAATAAACAGTTCGGCAGCGGTCAGTCTGCGAACTGGTTTATGTTTGTTCTTGTGATGTTCGCAGCGAGCTCAGCGATCAGGCGACCTTCAACGGTTAGGCGATCTGAGTTGCGGTCTGGCAACAGCTTTAGTTCTTCGTTCCAATAATGCTCCAGTTCGTGCGGTCCGAGGTGCGGTCTTGCAGTGCTGGCAGTCTGTCCGGTTTCTATTCGCGCAGTCTCAGGTCAAGCTGGGCGACTTCTGGAGTCGAGCGGTCTGTGCGGTCTTAGCTTGTCTAGCCGCCAGATTTGTTTTGGTGTGTTTTGTTCTTCTCATCTCTGTGATTCTTATGAATCATGTCTCGCCATGTATGTCTCGCACTGTAAATAAAGTTTGTGATTCAATAAAGTCTCTTGTGTTGATGTGTGGCATTGTGGTTGTTTGGCTTTAACTCAGTTGATGCAACTCCTGCTTACTCCTAAACAGTTCAAATCAAAAATTTTAACATGGTATCAAAGCGAGGTTCTTGGAGTGGATAAGCAGTGATCAACTTGAGTTGCCATCGTCTTTGTGAAGAAGAGACCACATAGATTGTCATGGAAGGTGGATACGCAAGAGGGCATGGTATTGAACTCCTTACTTCGACTAACTATAAGAAATGGAGGTCGTGTATGGAGAGCTATTTACTTGGCGAGGATCTAAGGGAGATAGTTGGAGGAGAAGACACACAAGAGGTGTTTCTAGCAGGAGATAATATGGCAGAGGTGAGACTTTGGAGGAGGACTAATGCTAAGGCAGAGTTCACACTCAAGAGGGCTATCTCAACGGAGCTGTTTGACCACATCATTGGATGTAAATCTGCTGCTGAGATTTGGACGTCTTTGGACGGCTTGTTTAATAAGAAGAATGTAGCTCAGCTACAGTTTCTTGAAAATGAGTTGGCAAAGGCCTCTCAAGGCAATCTTTCTCTTTCTACCTTCTTTCTCAAGATGAAGAACCTCACAGCAGAGATTTCTGCTTTGGATCCTGATGAGCCCATCTCGGAGGAAAAACTGAAGAGGCATATCATCCGCGGGTTGCGGAAGGAGTATCTTGCCTTTGTGACTTTAGTTCAAGGTTGGGCAAATCAACCATCTCTGTTGGAGCTGGAGAACTTACTTGCTTCGCAAGAAAGTTTGGCAAGACAGATGGCGGGGACTTCTATCTCTGGGGGAGATAGCGATGTGTTGTTCTCTGGAAAGAGGAAGAAGAAGTGGGAGAAGAAGAAGCCAGGTCAGGATGGACCCTCTACTTCATGTCAGCAGGATAGAAGTTATGCTTCTAAGTCTGATGGGAAGAAGAGCGTGAGGGACCAAGGTGCTTCAGGTGCAATAAGACCGGCCACTTCAAGAAGGATTGCCGGGTTAATCTTCAGTCAGGACATGTAGCGGAGAAGGAGAAGCCAAAGTCTGATGAAGCTGGATGGGGAGGAGCCTTTGCGGCTAATATGACAGCGATGCCCATTAAGGCCTTGGCTGCCATCAACTTCGAAGAGGATTGGATTGTTGATTCAGGGTGTGGACATCATCTCACCGGGGATGAATCAAAGTTCTCTTCTTTGGCGCCTTACTCAGGTAACGATGCTATCATTACGGCTGATAATTCTGTTCATGCTGTCGAACAAGAATGTGTTGTCTCCCTGGGCAGAAATAAGGGTCCACTCACATTAAGGAGTGTTTATCACGTGCCTGGTATGAAGAAGAATCTCTTCTCTGTGACCAATGCGGTCGATGCCGGTTATCACATTCTGTTTGGCCCAACAGAAGTGAAGTTTCCTAAAACTCAACCGTAGATAAAGGGAGATGTTATCCATGTTGGAAAGCGGGTGAAGGACTTGTTCGTGTTATCGACAAGTACCTATGTTGATAAGATGAAGACCAACGATAGCGCGACTATCTAGCATGAAATGTTGGGGCATGTTGGCATGGATAAATTGAAGGCTATAGCGGTAAGGGGCCTTGTTAAGGGCTTGCCTAGCTTGTCCTCTTATGGAGACGGTCATGTTTGTGCGGGATGTCAGTTTGGTAAGTCTCATCGACTTCCATTTGATAAATCGCAAAAAAGATGCAAAGCACCGTTGGAGTGCATTCACGGTGATTTTATGGGACCAACTGCCACCCCAAGCCTTGGAGGCAACAGATATATGTTGGTGTTGATTGACGATTACACCAGATATGTCTGGGTGTATTTTCTGAAAGAGAAGTCGGAAGCCTTTGCGAAGTTTGTGGAGTTAAAGGAGCTGGTGGAAGGTCGGTTAGGCCCGCGGGTGAAAAAATTGAGAACTGACAATGGTGGGGAGTTCACCTCTGGTGAGTTCTCAAGTTTTTGCAAGAAACACGGCGTTCGGAGAGAGCTCACTTGTGCCCATACTCCACAGCAGAATGGCATTGCGGAGAGAAAGATCCGTCATCTGACGGAAACCTGCAAATGCTGGCTTCATGCCAAGAGTATCCCAAAGTCCTTTTGGGCGGAGGGAATGTCTTGTGCAGCTTACGTCATCAACAGGATGCCTCTAAGTCCTATCAACATGAAGACCCCTCACGAACTGATGTTCAAGGAGAAGCCGAGTGTTGCATACCTTCGGGTGTTCGGGTCAACCTGCTCTGTGCATATTCCTGATGCTCTTCGAACAAAGCTAGATGCGAAAGCAAGGAAGCTAGTCTTTGTTGGGTATGATGAGCGGAAGAAAGGTTGGAGATGCATGGATCCTGAGACACGGAGATCAGTGGTATCTCGGGATGTGGTGTTCGATGAAGTGACTTCCTACAAGGGGAGTTCAGGAGTTGAACTACCGGAGAGCAGGGTTGATGAAGCAGGGAAAGCTGCGAGAAGTCTTCAAGTGGAGTTGTCTGTTTCACCAGGAGCTCCAGCTATGTCAAGCTCTGAGATGGAGGCTTCAGGTTCTGGAAGCAGGTGGAGCGATGCTCCAAGTTAGTCTGGAAGAGAAGCTTGCACAGAAGAAGCAGATGAGGAGGTGGTTAGTCAGGAGCAACCTCTTAGGAGGTCGAAGAGGACTATCAAGCCACCAGATCGATATACAGTAGGAAACATGGTGAGCTTCGTCTCATGTTTCTTCGCTGGTTCCTTGGATGAGAGGGAACCATCGAGCTTTGAGAAAGAAAAAGGTGTGAAGCAGTGAGATATTGCTATGCAAGAGGAGATGGATGCTCTCAAGAAGAATAAGACTTGGTCTCTAGTGCCCAGGCCCAAGGGCATTACCCCTGTGACATGCAAATGGGTTTATAAACTCAAGAAGAAAGCTGACGGCACGATCGAGCGATATAAGGCTCGCCTTGTAGCTCGCGGGTTCTCACAACAGTATGGTGAAGATTATGATGAGATGTTTAGTCCAGTGGCAAAGATGACTTCGGTCCGATTTGTTATTGCTTTGGCGGCATCTTGTGGATGGGAGATTTGGCAGCTCGATGTTAAGAATGCCTTCTTATACGGAGAGATTGACAAGGATATCTTCATGATCCAGCTGCCGGGTTTCATCTCGGAGGATCGTCCGGACTACGTTTGCAAACTGAAGAAAGCCTTATATGGGTTGAAATAAGCGCCTCGGGCGTGGTATGGGAAGATCGCGGAGTATCTTCTATTCTGCGGGTTCTTTGCTTCAGACTCTGATTCTAGCTTGTTCGTCAAATTGGAGCGGGCGCTTCGGGTTATTGTGCTGCTGTATGTGGATGACATGATTGTCACCGGGAACTCGAAGGAGGCGGTAGCAAGGCTGAGAGCTGAGCTTGCTATCAGGTTCGAGATGAAGGATCTGGGGGAGCTTCACCATTTCCTTAGACTCGAGGTCCAGAGGCGGGAGAGGGGAGTGCTCATTTCTCAGGAAGGATATGCGGAGCGGATCGTTCAACGATTCGACATGGAATAAGGGAAGAGCAGCTCTATACCTCTGGAACAACATCATAAACTTCAGAAGGATGAGGGAAGAGTTATATCTGATCCGTTGGTGTTCCGTGCTCTGGTTGGGAGCTTGATTTACTTGACTATTACGAGGCCTGATATTGCTTATGCAGTTGGCAAAGTGAGTTGGTACATGGCGGAGCCACGGAAGCCTCATCTTCTGGAGGCAAAAGGAATTCTAAAATATGTGAAGTCGACCTCTGATTTGGGTCTCCTATTTAGGAGAGGGTCAAGCTTGGAGTTGTATGGATACATGGATGCTGATTACGGGGGAGACGTGGATGATCGGAGATCAACGTCTGGTTATGTCTTTATGACGGGCCCCATAACTATCTCTTGGTGCAGCAAAAAGCAGGACTCGGTGTCCGTATCTACCACAGAAGCAGAAAACAAGGCTTCGGCCTTGGCAGCTCAGGAAGTCATTTGGCTCCGGAGGTTGGTGGAGGACATTCATGAGGAGGATCGAGGTCCCACTATGCTACGCGGGGACAATGAGAGTGCTCTCAAGCTGGTTAATAATCCAGTCTGTCATGCGAGGACCAAGCATATTGAGATTGAGCACCATTTCATTCGTGAAAAGGTGTTGGGAGGATCTCTTATGGCGAGCATGTTCGGAGTGCGGATAATGTCGCAGACATCTTCACAAAGCCGCTGGCGAAAGGATCGTTTACACGGTTGCGGAGTTTACTCGGTCTAGTCCCCACTTCCCACTTCAAAGGGGAGTGTTGAAATTTTGAAGTGAAGTGGGGGTGACCGGGCGGTCTATTTTTGGGTGACCGCCAAGACCACGCAGTCTGTGTTTGTATTCTGCCGGTCTGGCTCTGCCGGTCTGTTCTTGATAGCTGCAGTCTGTTCCCGAGTTGGTCTGTTGGTTGTCCTGTCTTCTTTGTTGGAAGACCGTGCGGTCTGTTCTTATGTGACCGCCTGTCCGTGTGGTTTGTGCTTGGCGATCTGGCGACTTGTTCTAAGTCGGCCAGATAGTTCTTAGTTTGCTCCTGGTGATCTAAGGAAGGAGCGATCTTGTGTTCGCACAGCTTGTGCGTGATCTGCCTGCTGTTCTGCGGTCTTGGACATAAGGTTGTCCAAGTTGTCTGATCGCGCGGTCTGCCTTATAAGACCGCTGGCGATCTGATGGGTGGTGACTCTATCCCGGTTTGTGCGGTGATGACATCCGTCTACCCGCCTATAAATAGGGGTGTATGGCCCGTCATTCAAAAATGAGAACTGTAAGAACTGAGCCTGGGTTAATTCGTGCGATCTCACTTTGAGTTCAGGCGGTCTCGGAAGCGAGTTGACTGTTTGTTGTGTTCATAGGTTTGCGGTCAGCAGGTTGCGGTCTCCTTCCTTGGTGATTCCCAGCGGCTTGAATAAACAGTTCGGCAGCGATCAGTCTGCGAACTGGTTTATGTTCGTTCTTGTGCTGTTCACAGCGAGCTCAGCGATCAGGCGACCTTCAGCGGTTAGGCGATCTGAGTTGCGGTCTGGCAACAGCTTCAGTTCTTTGTTCCAATAAAGCTCTAGTTCGTGCGGTCTGAGGTGCGGTCTTGTAGTGCTGGCGATCTGTCCGATTTCTGTTCGTGCGTCTCAGGTCAAGCTGGGCGACTTCTGGAGTCGAGCGGTCTGTGCGGTCTCAGCTTGTCTAGCCGCCAGATTTGTTTTGGTGAGTTTTGTTCTTCTCGTCTCCGTGATTCTTATGAATCATGTCTCGCCATGTATGTCTCGCACTGTAAATAAAGTTTGTGATTCAATAAAGTCTCTTGTGTTGCTGTGTGGCATTGTGGTTGTTTAGTTTTAACTCAGTTGATGCAATTCCTGCTTACTCCTAAACGGTTCAAATCAAATATTTTAACATACTCCCCCTACAAATATACCCTTTTTTGTTTAATATTTTTATAATGCACTCCCCCTAAATATTAGATTTATGCAATTTAATCTCCCCTTTTGGTAGAATCAAAAGAGGGGTTAGGAGTGAGTATGTATAAAAAGGAGTAATATATTTTATGTCGAGAAGAAAAAATAAGATGCAATCAAAAGTTTGTTAAATACTACTTGTTAAAAAAAATAAGCATGATGTAACATAAAGTAGTAAGCAACATACAAGAAATGATAAAGTAAGCATTCTTATTTTAAGATACGACTTGTTGAAACCATGGTGTTAAAAATAATAGACATGAATGAGCATAAGTGGCAATCTTAGTAGAAGAATAAGCACTCTTAAATGTAAACATCATTTTTAGAAGATAAAATCATACAAAGGATAATGAGTTTTAAATTTGAAAAGTTGATGTTTGAGTTAAAGATTGAAGAGATGTTATTCCATTAAGATAATATTGCAAGCATGATTTCATAATATCAAGAAAAGAAACACAAAATACAATGTAATAAAATTTGCATTTCAAGTAAACATAAACATTATAGCGATCATGCTTTGTTATCTAGTGCATTTACTTAAGTTTGTAGAGATTTGAGTAGATGAGCATTAGGATCCAATTCTCATGAGTAGAAGTTTTATGAAAGATAATGATATGTACAAAGTGGTGTTTTGATAAAGTATATAAGTGAATCAATCAAAAACACATGACATATATAATGAAATAACACAACATTAAAATACACAAATAACATTACTTCCACACTATTTCAATGCACATGAATAAATAGTACAACTACCAAGGTGCTCTGCACACACAATGCTAATTAAGACTTATCAGGGTGCAAAGTAGTGCTTGGGGGATCACTTTTATGCTTTTTAGCTTTATTTTCAATTTTTTATGATCCGATGTACTAAGAGTAGTGGTGTATAAATTGTTTGCTACAAGACACTTTACAATTCTTAGCCAAGGTGCTCAACCTCACAATGCTCATTAAGACTTATCAGGAGGGTGAGTAGTGCTTGGTGGAGTTTTCCTTGACATTTATTATTTGCTTTTTAGTTTAGTGACTAAGGTCTCCGAATTCACTTGATTTGCAAACATAGCATTTTTTAAACCACATTTCTCTAAAGAATAAGTGCATGAAAGACAAAGAATTGTAATAACAAATTCAATGTTGTGTAGGTAATCTATTCAAGCATTTTAATTATTTATGTTATTACACAACACAATCATGTAAAAATAAGATTGTAAACACATGTAGGTTATCAAAAATAAGTGAGTGAATGAATCATTATCAAACATAATACATTACTCATACTTAGAGGCATGCTAAGCGTTTCTACACATGTTTATCTACAATCAATTTCATTGCACATAATAAGATAATATTCAAGGCATGATAAATACAAAACAATGTCTTTTAAGAAACTTAAAAGTTAAATTAAACAATGTATTTAATCTTTAATTGATATAATTAATCATCCTTGACAATGGCAATGAATAACAATCAGTTTTTATAAAATTTTTGAATTTTTTATATATGCACAAAACAATAAACACATATAAAGAAAAACATATTTTTGTTCTTTGAAATTGTTTTGTAATTTTGTATTTGTTTTTTTTATTTATATTCTCTGGAAAACATAGAAGTCTTTAATAGCCCTTTCAGTAAATGATATTCTATGCCAGAGAAATAATGCATAAGAAAATACATATAATAAATTTTTTTTAAAATAAAATTTTGTTTTAAAGAAAATAAAAAGATAGAAAACTTTTTACAAACAGAGAAATAAAACACACACAAAATATTAAAATAATACCAGAAATAATTCAAAAACAAAAAAAAAATTTGGAGCAAAGGAGCTAACGCCAGGCGTTAACTCTTAACGCCAAAACAGAACACTAAATTTTGATGGTTTGAAAAATCTTTTTTATGATTCATTTGTATTATAAAGAGACCTTCCTTCAGTTGAAATTTCAGAGTATATTGATTACATTTGAAGGCTCTTTTAGCATGTTTTTAGTGATTTTTCAAGTACTTGTGTTTGGTAAAATCATTAAAGCTCAAAATAATAAAATATGCAAACACAAGATGCAATGTTAGAACAAAAAACAAATATGCATGATTTATGTATAAAGAGTGAGATAATGTTCATGCAATGAATATAATATAAGTATATCTAAGGTCAAGATACCTTAACTACATGACTACACTCTAGCCCCGTACTAAGTGACGGATGGGTATGAGAAGCTGCAAATATGCCGTAGGTTGGGGTGTTAATCCCATATGCATACAAAAGATGACGCTCAACCTAGCACTCTTTCCCCCCAGTGCCTCGCAAGGCCCTACTGGAACCCTCCCCGGTTAAGGACAAAACATGACTTAGAGGTTAAGTCTCTAATTCACACAATCCTACGCTCTCGCTATTGTGAGACACAAGTCATAGGTTTAATGATTATGGACATACTAAGCATGTAAGCCTTAAATATATAAACTATGGTATAATTGCATGATTAGTTTTGGATTTACAATTATATCGATGATTTTGATTTTAAATCCATTTAGAATACATTTTATTCATGCAAACAACTACAAAAGAAATTATTATTTTCATATTTTAGTAATGTAATTTACTTTAGCATTGCAAGATATATAACTAGCATGGACATTGATTTCTACCAATGGTTAGCGATGATGCTAGTATGATGAATTACAAGCTGCAAAGCTAAGTAAAATTGGACAAATATATAATTGAATTGCATGTATTCAAACATAGAGTTTTGAATTTTCATAAACCTAGAAGGAAGTGACAATTCTATTTGATTTCATCTTGTTGATATCAGGTTAATTCATAGGTCTAAAGATAATGAGATACATGCAAACAATAGAGATGGACATCACACACACAAAACAAGATATGAAACTATAATACCAATTGCAATCATATATTTTATAATTCCTAAGGTTGATAGAAATAGTTGATTTAAGATCTGTCTTGATAGATCATGAATTATGATATATGATTATAGCGAATTTTTAACATAAGATATTAATAGATCATGGTGGTGATTGTGAAATCATATTTATCATATTTTTTTTTAAATTTTCTTTTTGATTTTAATTATTGGGGCTATCATAGGCAAAAAAGAAAATAGAGAAATATGCAATTAGGTGCGCATTTAATATTTTAGCCTAAGACCCCTAAAAATCCATTTAAATCCAATTTTGAAAGTAATTTCATTAGTCTTGATAATATCATTTAGTAAATTTAGCATTCAAATGATAATATAAGACATTTATAGGGAATGGATTTAAAAATGATAAAATATATAAAAAGGAAAGATAGATCACTTAAAAATTATGACTTTATGTTCAATTTAATTCAATTTGATTTGTTAAACATTAGGCTTAAAATGAAAGTCATATCTCATGATACATAAAGTGATCATAAACAAGTTGGCTCAAAAATAAGAAATAAACAAAAGCAATTAAGCATATCATGAAGTAGAGTAATGATATTTCATTTTTAATTTATTTCTACTTCATGCAATACAATGATTCCTAGTGAATGAGAGATTTAGGTATCCAAAGGGGACCAAGTGTGATGGTTCCTTTGGGTACCCAAATACATTGTGTAGGCTTTTGGAGAGATAGTGATGAATGGGCCTTTACAAGTGGAGTTAGTGTTTCATTTTTAATTTTGGGCCTCCATTCATACTTTGGTTGTTTATCTTTTAAATTCATATTATGATTATTTGACATCTTTTTGGAATGATAGTTGTTTGAAAAATAATTCATTTGGGGTTTATGTTTATTCAAATTAATTTTCAAAATACATTGATGTTGATAATCATAATGAATTTTATTAAATTGATTCTTTGAGAGTTTATAAGAGTGATGGTCTTTCTTGAGAATTGAATGTTGAAAGAGTGGGTTACAATATGTTTTAAATGATTGGTTCTTATTTTGATGATTTTCATTTTCACTATTTCTTATAGACATACTCTTATAATATGAAGTTAAGCTTTTAGACTTTTGATAATTTGATAAACTAGATATAAAGGATGTTTTATTATATGAAAAGTTTTGAATAAACATTTTTAATGATTCTAGTTTATCCTTTAAATTATCATTTTCTTTTATCAAATTTTCATTATGCTCTTTTGAATTTAAAAGGCCCTTTTTTAAAACCTTGAGTTCTTCTTTAAAAGAATTATAATCAAAATAGGGTTTAGCATTTTCAATTAAAGAGCATGAAAGAGAATTTGAAACATCAATATAAGATTCTACTTTAGCGTTTGCTTTTAAAGTTTTATTTTATAAACGTAATTTGGAATTAGCATGTTTCAACTTTGAAATTTTACGTTTAGCAAATTTAAGCACACGAAATGTAGAAATAGAATTAGTTACTAAAATAGAAGATTTAGATTTTCTTACCTTGCTATAGTTTCCGTCTTCTCTTTTGCTTGATGTTTTGCCATCAATTGAGTTCAATATTGTTTCTCTCTTAGATTGATCTTCCTCCAAGAATGAGTACTCGTCGATTTATTCTCTTGGATCCATAAGGAATTCCTCTTGTTCATCATCTGTGGAAGGAAGACTATAAGTATTCTTAAGAAATTTCCAAACTTCAAAAGCAGTAGGAAGTGTATAAATAAGTTTGAAAATATTTTGATCTAGAGCACAATATAGACTATTCATAGACTTGGCATTTAAAAACATTTCATTCTTACTTAAAATACTTGGGGGCATTTTAATTGTAATATTCCAAACTTCAATATCCAAAGTTTTAAGAAATATTTCCATAAGTGTTTCCACCCATTATAATTTTCACCCATAAATAATGGTGGACATAATGATTTTTCATTTTCATAAAAATTATCCCCTCTAGAAGATGCGAGATCATGAAGCGCCATTATTCCCGGTTGTGAAGCCGTATTTGAATAACCTAGCTCTGATACCACGTGTTGGATCTGATGGCGCCCTTAGAGGGGGGGGGGGGGTGAATAAGGGTTTTATGGAATTTAAATCTTATTTAAGTTTATCAGAGTCTGGGACTGAAGTTTCAGAATATTATATAGAAAAATATATTTCAATATTCCAGATAGGATTGTAATGAAGATTTCTTTTTAAATAATTGAAACAAAACTTTTTGTTGACTGTTTCTAACGCCTGGCGTTAAGTCTTAACGCTGGGCATTAGCTCTCCAGAGAATATTCCTCAGAACAAAAAGATTGCCACAGTGAATTTACTTATGAAATCTTAAATGAAACACAATTCTAGAAAATCAGAGATAATGAGAATAATTATTGTATTTCAAAGATAATTATACAAATGTTAATTTTGATACTTTGATGAAAATAGAAATTAAAACATTCTTGAAGAGGAAATAAAATCAATTAAATAGAGCATTAAAAGACATGATTTTATTTCATAATAAATTGAATACAAAAATGTTTAATTTCTATAACGCTAGAAATCAAGGCGAAAATATGTAAAAACACTTTTTGTTGTTTCACCGGTCCTTCTCGCAAGGACCGGTTGGCTATAGCCTATCTATCCCCAAATAAGGCCTCTAGCCACCCCCTAGATCTACCCTCGACCTAGTTGCCACGCACAAGGCGGCTAATTACCCACTAAGCCTCGCAAGGACCTAGTGGCCAACACAAGGCGAATTTACCCACGGAATCCTTCCCGGAATCCGACGTTCTCACCGAACGATTTCTCCACATAAAATACAAAAAGGAAAAATAAAAGATTACAAGATAAGTAAAGAGAAACTCCCCAAGAAATTCTGAAGGTGAAGACGAAGTCGATGTAGATGTTGGCGTTCTTGAAACGATCGTCCTTCGTATCGAATATGCGTTGTAGACCTTCTCCTTCAAAATCTTCTTTAGATCTTCATGTTAGCCTAAGGGAGATCTCTTAATTGTTGTACACGAACCTCTCTCCAAAGTATCAGAATTCTGGAATCATCTCTTGTCCATTTTAATGAGAGGAGCTGTACTTTTAAATAGCCTCGGAAGCTAACGCTCAGCGTTAAGGGTTAACGCAGGCGTTAGTGAACGTGCACTGTCGTGGCTGAAAATCACGCAACCGTCAAGATCATGGCAGTTTTTGGATTCAATGCGGGCGTTAAGGGTCAACGCTGGCGTTGAATTGTTCTCCTTCAAATTTGTCGATCGCCCTTCTCATTTCATCGAACGCAGGTCCAGTTCGTCGAACGCAAGTCCAGTTCGTCGAACGCAGGTCCAGTTCGTCGAATGCAGTTCCAGTTCGTCGAACGCAGGTCCTGCTCGTCGAATGCAGTTTCTTCAGGTGGAATTTTGTCGAACGGAGAGCAAAGTTAGTCAAACGGCTAGCGCCGGCGTTAAGTACTAACGTATGGCGTTGTCTCTGCCATCTCTCCGCCTTCTCAACGGATTTCTTCTCAACGGCATATCTTCTCGATGGATTCCTTCTCAACGAATGTTAACGCAGGGCGTTAACAGCTAACGCGGGGCGTTAGCTCTCTTTCCAGAGAGTCATCTCCATTCAGTATACTATTCAAGGAATGTGTAGATATAGTTCCTGTACAACCTGCACACTATAAACACACAAAATACTAGATCAAATACAACACGATATTTGTTATTCTCAAACCAAGAGATGCAGAGCATAGGCTCCAACAAGGAGCTCATCAAGAAATTTGGGATGGAATTAGCCTTCACCATGAGAACACTCATGGGATCTAATGTATCATTAGACAAGGATGAAAATGGGAAGGCCTTTGATGAATCCATGTATAGGTGTATCATTGGATCCCTATTATACTTGACTGCTAGTAGGCCAGACATTATGTATTCTACATGTGTTTGTGCTAGGTATCAGGCTTGTCCTAAGGAATCTCACTACACCTATGTCAAGAGGTTTTTGAGATACCTCAAGGGCAGCCTAAATCTTGGCCTTTGGTACCCTAGGAACAATGACTTTGAACTAATAGGCTATTCAGATGCAGATTTTGTTGGGTGCAAAGAAGACAGGAAAAGCACAAGTGGCTGATCTCTTGGAGCAGCAAAAAGCAAACCAGTTTGGCCATATCCACAGCTGAGTCAGAGTACATTGCTTCAGGTAGTTGTTGTGCTTAACTTCTGTGGATCCAACATCAATTGGAGGATTACAACATAAAGGTTTGTCAATCTCCCTTGTTGTGTGACTCATCCAGTGCTATTTCTATTGCCAAAAATCCTGTCTCCCAAAGCAGGACTGATAAGTAGTATTTTTATAACTTTTTAATAGAAAATTTTGTAAATATTTAATATGAATTTTCCTTTTTATGTCAATTTTAGGTTATAAGTAGTTCTTTTTGTAATTTTGATTCTAACTTAGCTTAATTTCAATTTTTGCAGAATTTTGGGACAAATCAGGAAAAATGGCATGTCACGCCCTCGGTCACGCCCGTGACCAAGGGCGTGTAACCTGAAGATCAGTCCAGAATCGATGCCGCGCTGTTTGAACCAGTCCACACCAAGTCACGCCCCAGGTCATGCCCGTGACCCAAAGTCACGCCCGTGACCGGGGGCGTGTAATCTTAGAATCTTCCACGTAGAGCCGCCGTCGAGACATGGAGCTGCAGTCGAGAAGTCAACTTGAGTCACGCCCGTGACCCACATGTCATGCCCGTGACTTGCCCGCGTGATCTCTGCTTCGCCACCGCGCCAAATTCCAGCCCACGCCGCATTTAATGCAGCCGTCCAAAGTCACGACCGTGACCCAACATGTCACGCCCGTGACATGTCATTTCTCACCGCGCCGTCCAGAAACCCCACGCCGCTGTCGGATCCGATGTGAATAGTGCAGTCACGCCCTTGGTCACACCCGTTACCAAGGGCATGTAATCTGAATTTTTTTCCTATAAATTCAGAGGTTCTCCTTGAGTCCAGGGTTCAGAAATTTGGAGATGGGGAGGTGCTGTTAGAGCTGAGAGTGAGTTTTTCAAGTTAATGCTCATGTTTCTTAAGGCTTTCATGTTCTCCTCCTTCCCTTTTCATGCAATGGTGTAATGTAACTTTCGTGTACTAATTTTCTTAAGCTTGCAACTTTCATTTTCCTTAGCCTTGCACTCTTAATTTAAGGCTTGTAATAGTTCTTTGATTTTCAATAAAATTAGTTTTCTCTTTCATGTTCTTTTTCTCCTTAAGTAATTTCTTCCTTTTCATGCAAGGTTAATTTTTTCTCTCCTTAGTAATGTTCTCTTTTTTATGCAATGTCAATTTCTCTTTCTTTTCATGCAATGTTCAAGCTTTTCATTTAGTTTGAATTTAGTTTTAATTTTAGTTAAGCGAAAACAAACCACCTCAAATTTTCGTCGATAAAATAATAGTGATTTTCCTCGAAGTAGAAGTAATCAACGCACCCCGTGGAATACGACCTTGATATTCCTAAATATCCTATACTATAGACGATAAGGTACACTTGCCTTTATCGGATATAGTTTTGGAGAAAATCTCAACCTTTCACTAAATTTCAAAACCCAAGAAATCTATATCAAGTTTTTGGCGCCGTTGCCGGGGACTTTGCGTAGATATTTTGAAAAGAGGATAGCTATTAATTTTATCATGCTTTTTTTTATTTTACTTTGCTTTTTCTAAATTTCGAAAAGAAAATTTTTTTTAGTTTTTCTTCTTCCTTTCTTCTCTTTTTAGTGTATGACCCGAGGTAGCACTTCGATTCTTCCTTTTGATCCGGAGATTGAGCGAACCCTTTTGAGGCACCGCCGTTCTCGTGATCAGGGAAATCAAATAGAATCCGAAGAGTCGATCGGGGACACTAACGCAGCAAATATGGATCATAATCTTAATCCTCCTAATCTTAACGAGCCAAATCCTAATGAGGACGCGCAACGGACCATGTTCTATTATGCGCGGCCGAATTTGGAAGGCACACAATCGAGTATTGTTCGCCCCACGGTGGCGAACAATAATTTTGAGATCAAGTCCAGCATCATACAAATGGTGCAACAATCGGTGACCTTTGATGGTCAACCGGACGAGGATCCAAATTCACATATCTCTTACTTTCTTGAAATTTGCGACACTTTTAAGATCAATGGCGTCACCGATGATGCCATTCGATTACGTATTTTTCCTTTTTCTTTGCGGTCTAAGGCCAAGCAGTGGATGGGCTCCCTACCTAGGGGATCCATCACTACATGGGCCGAAATGGCGGAAAAATTTCTTAATAAATATTTCCCGCCTTCAAAGATCGCTAAATTGCGCACGGATATTGCATCGTTCATGCAAATCGACTCGGAGACTCTCTATGACACATGGGAGCGCATCAAGGAGCTTTTGCGTCGATGCCCTCACCATGCACTTGCCACTTGGCAACAAGTGCAAATATTTTATAATGGCTTAAATCTCCAAACGAGGCAAATGATTGATGCGGCCGCCGGGGGGACATTAAATAATAAAACCCCGATCGCCGCTCAAGAGCTTTTCGAAGAGATGGCCACAAATGCGTACCAACAGAACATGCCCCGAGCACGGCCTAATAAGCCGGCCGGAATTTTTGAAATAGACGCAAACGCAAATTTAGCTTTACAAGTTGAGCGCTTAACAAAGCAAGTGGCGGAGATGTCTGCTTCCTCCACCACTCCTCCTTGGGCTAATAACGTTTTAATTGAAGAACATGTTGACTACATGGGAAATCCACCTCGGCCTTCCTATAACCCGAACACCGCTCCGTATAATAACACCTACAATGCGGGTTATAGGAATCATCCGAATTATCATGGAGCAACCAAGGAAATGCTCAGCGTCCTATGAATTTAAATCAACCTCCCCCTAATCAACTTCTTAACTTAACTCCGCCTCCAAATTTGATTTCTCAAAATTATAATCCACCCGGTTTTCCGCCGCAACAGCAAAAACTCTCTCCGATTGAAGAGGTTTTTGCAAAATATGTTGCTACAAATGAAATGAACATCCGGAACATTACCGGATCGATCAAAAATTTAGAGAATCAAGTGGGCCAACTCGCAAAGATGATTTCTGAGCGTCAACAAGGAGCACTACCAGGGAACACCGAGCAAAATCCAAAGGAGAGCGCGCACGCGATTACACTCCGAAGCGGGAAGGAGGTGGTTCAAAAACAGGACGAACCCAAGGTAATTTCCTCACCTCCTCCTCCTACTTTTAATTCATCTTCGAATTTGCCCGCTACGATAGCTCTGCACTCTTCTATTTTAAATCCGCGCGCTCCTACTTCTAATATTCCGTATCCATCGAAATTTAAAAATGAAAACGCCGAAAAAAATTATAAAAAGTTTTTAGATGTTTTAAAACAAATCCATATTAATGTACCTTTCTGCGAGGCTATCTCACAAATGCCTAAATATGCGAAATATCTTAAGGAGTTGCTCTCCAATAAGAAAAAGTTAGAAGATATTTCGCATATTTCTTTAAACGCAGAATGCTCCGCGGTTGTACTCAACAAATTGCCGAAAAAAGGAAATGACCCGGGACGGTTTTCCATCCCATGTCTTTTTGGCAATTCGTTAGTAAAACACGCCTTAGCGGATCTTGGAGCAAGCATCAACCTTATGCTGTTTTCTTTGTTCAAAAAGCTAGGTCTAGGAAATCCAAGGCCCACTCGAATGAGTATCCAATTAGCAGATCGTTCTTTAAAACATCCGATAGGAATTGTGGAGGACGTGCTCGTCAAGGTTGACAAATTCATCTTCCCAGTGGATTTTGTCATTCTTGACATCGAAGAGGATGCCGAAGTACCCCTCATACTCGGCCGCCCCTTCCTTGCCACCTCCCGCGCTATTATCGACGTAAGTAACGGAAAGCTCCTCCTACGGGTTGGAGACGATAAAGTTACTTTCGGCATAAATTCCTCGATGCGGAACACGCTAGAAAATGATGATTCATGTTTTTACTTAGAAGAGTGTTGTGAGTTCGATTCATCCCTCGAGTTAGTTTCATCGGTGAGTAGTGATTCCGAGCCCATAGAGCTCTTTTGTGATGAAGAAGAAGTTTCTCACCCCACACCACCCGAACCATTAATTTTAGAAAAATTAAAAATCAAGACTTCTTATGAAGAACCACCCGTATTGGAGTTGAAACAACTCCCCCCTCACCTTAAATACTTGTTTTTTGGAAAAAGAGTCTAAGCTGCCCGTCATCATTTCATCCGATCTTAGTGACTCAGAAATTTCTGAGTTGACTATAGTCTTAAGAAAGCACCGCCACGCAATTGCCTGGCAATTATCGGGCATTAAGGGTATAAACCCATCTTTCTGCACTCATAAAATATTTCTCGAAGATAATTCCCGAAATTCAGTCCAGCCTCAACGACGACTAAACCCTAACATGAAAGAAGTCGTTAAGACAGAAGTTATAAAACTTCTGGAAGCGGGAATCATCTACCCGATATCGGACAGTACTTGGGTTAGCCCAGTACATGTCGTGCCGAAGAAAGGTGGTGTCACGGTAGTTGCGAACGAAAATAACAAATTAATCCCAACCCATACTGTTATGGGTTGGCGGATGTGCATCGACTATCGGAAATTAAATGATGCCACCCGTAAGGATCACTTCCCTCTACCATTTATCGACCAAATTTTAGAACACCTTTCGGGTCACTCCTACTACTGTTTTCTAGATGGTTTGTCGGGATACTTCCAAATTCCGATTTCGCCCGACGACCAAGAGAAAACCACTTTCACTTGTCCCTTTGGCACCTTCGCTTATCGAAGGATGCCATTTGGTCTTTGTAACGCGCCAGCTACATTCCAAAGATGTATGCTGGCAATTTTTGACGAGTTAGTGGAGGAGGTGATGGAAGTATTCATGGACGATTTTTCCGTGTACGGGAGTTAATTTGAAAACTGTTTAATAAATCTCGAGCCCGTGTTGCAGCGATGTGAGGAAACGAATTTAGCGCTTAATTAGGAGAAATGCCATTTTATGGTCAAGGAAGGACTAGTCCTTGGCCATAAAATTTCGGGCAAGGGGATCGAGGTCGATAGGGCCAAGATTGAAGTAATTGAAAAACTTCCCCCTCCCACAAACGTAAAAGCTATTAGGGGTTTCCTAGGCCACGCGGGGTTCTATCGGCGCTTTATACAAAATTTTTCCAAAATCACAAAGCCGTTAACCCATCTTCTTGAAAAGGAATCCTCGTTTATTTTTAGCGATGAATGTCATTTGGCCTTTAAACTTATCAAAGAAAAACTTATAAACTCCCCGATTCTAGTCGCGCCAGATTGGTCGCTCCCTTTTGAAATCATGTGCGACGTGAGTGACATTGCGGTTGGTGCCATTTTGGGCCAACGGGTGAGTAAGTATTTCCACCCTATCTATTATGCGAGCAAAACACTCACGTCGGCACAAGCAAATTACACCACGATCGAGAAGGAACTTCTAGCAATCGTTTTCGCCTTCGATAAGTTTAGGTCGTATATCACCCTCTCGAAAGTTATCGTCTTCACGGATCACTCCGCACTTAGGTATCTTTTAAGCAAATCGGACGCCAAGCCTCGTCTTTTGCGATGGATCCTCCTCTTGCAGGAGTTTGACTTAGAGATCCGGGACAAAAGAGGAGCCGAAAACTTGGCGGCTGATCACCTTTCTAGTTTAGAAAATCCCTCCTCGGAAGCATTAATAGAGGCCGACATCAACGATAAATTTCCCGAAGAGCGCCTCCTAGCTCTCGAAAATTTTAATTCATCTTCTACACCATGGTTTGCGGATTTGGCTAACTATTTAGTAGCCCGGGTCCTGCCAAAAGAATTCTCGAGTCAGCTAAAGAAGAAATTTTTTTCTGATTTAAAGAATTACTTTTGGGAGGACCCCTTTTTATTCCGAGTATGCGCAGACCAGATTGTGAGAAGATGTGTTTCAAGTGAGGAAGGCCTTAAAATTTTACGTCATTGTCATGAGGGACCCACCGGTGGTCATTATCATTCGAACCGAACCGCGAGGAAGGCGTTGGAGGCGGGCTTTTATTGGCCCACGCTCTTCAAAGATGCTCACACCCTTGTGAGTACTTGCGACAGCTGCCCGCGGTCGGGGAACATCTCTCGCCGGGATGAGATGCCCCAAAATATTTTCTTAGAATGCGAAATTTTCGATCTTTGGGGCATTGATTTCGTTGGTCCTCTCCCTCCTTCGTTTTCAAATAAGTATATTCTAGTAGCGGTCGACTACGTGTCGAGTTGGGCGGAAGCACAAGCTATCTAAGTGCTCCATCTCCTGGGCCGATCCGGTGGTCACCGTGACACCGGAAGTGACGCCACCCACCGCTAAGGTGGAAAAATCTGAGAACTCTCAACGGTGGCAGTCTCCGACTGTCACCAAACTTAAAAAGGAAAAACTTCTGCGCGACGCTCGTGCTGCCGCTCTCCGTGGTAAGGTGGCGGAGGTTAGGGGAGCATTGGGTAATACCAGTGCTGGCCCTAAAGCCTTCACCTCCCGCCTACGTGCTACGGGAGACGCGCACCATAAGAGCGCTTTCAGCTGATTTGTGTTTTATTTGGTGTGGTGAACCGTTTCTGAGTATCTCTTTTTAATTCCTGCACTTTATAAACAATGCTAATACAGGTATTTGGTCCAGCTTAAGGACGTTAAATGAAAGCGCTATTGGGAGACAACCCAGATTTCCTGATTTCGTATTTCTTTTTATCTAACTTCTTTTAGTTCAGCTTTTGCGTATGCTTTTGTTGTTTTGAGTTTTGTGCTTGCAGGTTTTGTGTTCGATGGTGCGGATGTTGCGGACTGTTTTGATCATAAACGCCAATCGTCTGGTATGCTCAATTCTGAGCATTGGGTAACACTTTCTCCCCTCTTTTAGCTTCAAATTTCTAGATATATTGTTTAGCTTAAGTCTGGTGGAGCGGTTGTTGTTATCCACTGTGCACGAGTTGCACTGCATACTAGAAGGTTGCTTTTTATTTATCCTTATCATTATCATTGTTGCATTCTTCACACACCACTTCACCCACTTGAGTGCGCGCTTATCTTTTTGTTGTTGTTCCGTTTAGACTATTGTGGTTGGAATGTGAAATAGGTTGTTAACATAGGAATTATTATTTGGAGTGCGATGTTGACTCATGTAGTGTTCTAGTCACTTCGCATGTTATGGTAGAATTTGAGTAGAACTAGATTTTCTTTATGCATCTAATTTATGTTTAGTATTTCTGCGTAAATTTAGATTTATTATACTCAAGTGGTGAATTTGAATAAAATTGACGATAACCCGGTGTTGTGTGTGTACGAGTGCTAGTCGTATGTTGCTCGAGTCGGGAGGAAGGTTTACCTTTCTCGTGGGCTAAGAACTTGCCCCAAGCGACTCTCGAAGCATGGGTGAGAGCTACTCGTCGAGTTAAACATGATGTAGGCCACCCTTTGGCTAGTTTGAGCCTTGCTATTCCCTGTTCTTTTCGTTCACCGTTGCAAGCCAAATTTGTGCCTACCAATCCTTTGTTCAGCTCCTCTTCATCCACCAAAGCCTGAAGCCTATCCTACACCCGCAACCAAATTGTTTTTAACTGCGCTCATAATTCTCAACTTGTGTGGTGTGTGGAATCATTGTGTTATGAAGGGAAAATAAAGTCCATCTGCTGATTTTGAACCAACCGGAGGATACATAAAAGAAGTAAAATATGTTAAAAGAAAAAAAAAGGAGCGTATTTTGAAATGAGATCCTTCCGAGCTAAATAGCAAATCTGTTGGTATTTGTGAAGTAGGCCGTGTGCACACCTGGTTTTCATGATAAGTCTGGGGGTGTGTCACACGAGCATAGTTTGTTGGTCTTGTGGGGTGCAGCGTTCCGTTAGCTTACTTGGGTTGCGTAGCCATCGTGTTTAACTTTGAATATCCTACCGTGACCTAAGCCCCATTTTAATCCTAAAAGTCCTACTGATTTGATTTGCGAGTTTGCTAGCGCCGTGGAGAGAGTGTGACCGGGCAAGCGTATGGTTCACGATGTTGATGGATTTCAGCGGAGTTATTCCTAAGCCCCGATCTTTTGCAACACCCGCCTCAGTGTCTCGTCACGTTCATACCGGGCATGATCGTTCAAATTCTTCATAATTCACCAACTGAGTACAACTAAATCTTTACTTACGCTTTAATACTTCTGTAAATTAGTTAGCATAGTTAGAATCTTCTTCTACTAGAATCTCTACTCGCATGCGTATGTTACTTCGCACCGTACTCCTTTGTGTAATTCTCTATGTTAATTATCGTTTTCACACTCCGCCGGATTCGTTTGCTCGGGACGCGCAAACAGTTAAGTCTGGGGGTGTGATGAGTCCTGATCATATACACATTTATGGACTCATCCAGGCCGCTATTCAGTCATTTCACCGCACTTTAGCCCTGTTATAGGTTATATTTTATAATCCATGCTAGGTGCACTTCTGGGGCCACTTTGGTGTGATTTCGTGCTTATCGTCATTAGTAGTTTTCATGCGTTGTTAAGTGCCACCTTCAGTGGCTGGATTTGTGGTTGTGCCGGAATAGGAGTCGTGTAGGTGTTTCCGGTGCAATTCTGCACAGGAACACTGCGCACGATCACTTGTTCTATTGCGCACGACCACTGGTCGTGCGCCACTGATCGTGTGCACTTAACCCTTTTTTTCATGAGTTCTGTTTGGTGTAGTGCGCACGACCATCAACGCCAGTGCGCACGACCACCGGTCGTGCGCCACTGTTCGTGCGCACTTATCATTAAATTTCTGAGTTCTGTTTCGTCTAATGCGCACGACCACCGACGATAGTGCGCACGACCACCGGTCGTGCGCCACTGGTCGTGCGAACATTTTATTTTATAAATTTCATAAATTTCGTGTCTTGCAGGTTCCACCCAGGCAGTGCGCACGATCGCAGAATTCCTGTGCGCACGACCACTGGTCGTGCGCCAATGATCGTGCGCAATATTTATTCCAGCGCCTATTTAAACGCCTGTTCCGATTTTAGGGCAACATCCACTTCCGGGAGCGGAGTTCCTGTTCCGTACGCCGCCGACCACCACCTTGGGACGCCTCCACTTCATCTCCTACGCAAGGGGAAGCCTCCTCCATCCATTCCAAGACTTCCTCCATTGTCCGTGAGTGTTCTTCACCATCCGCAAGCCTCCAAGCAGCCATTCTCTCATTTCGCCCGGTGAGAAGAAGAAGAAACCTGAAGTCGAAGACGACGGAGCTACGTAGGGAGATTGTGACAAATCTTTACGCCGGAAGCATAGTCCGCCCGAGTCCGGAGGTAGCCCGACAACCTACCATTCCGGCCGTGAACGGCCGCTAGTCTTCACCATCGGTTATTTCTTTCCTCTTTCCTTCATTGTACTCGTTGAGCCGTGTAAACTTGAATATTGTGATGTTGTTTGTTGAAATGAATGTTTCCTTGTTGTTCTTCATGGTTTGCTTGTGATTCACTCCGTTTTCCACTCACTCACTCACGCACGCACGCAAGGTGTTTGTTCCGCGTTAGCAAGAGCTAACGGCGGTTGTGAAGAGGTGTTTGCGACCCTCACCTTCTCGCACTTGAGCACGCTCCATCCACCTCTCGAAGCACGGCATCGCTGCCGTTGCATCCATCTCACCTTGCGAAGCGGTGCTTTCAACCCGCATTTCTTTTGCTGTTGTTAAGACTAGGAAAACCAACCAAAAACCCCCTCTTTGTGTTTGTGAAACGCTTGTGTAACAATAGTCACTGCGCGATTCGTTCACCCAACCTGCATTCCTCAAGAGACCGACATCCGGGGATTCCATTCTCCACAATTATTACTTGACAGCGACCGGTGCACTTGCCGACACGCATCAAGTTTTTGGCGCCGTTGCCGGGGAATGCAGGCGTGTAACGTCCCGTGTTGTGACTTTCGTTATACGAGCAGTTGTTTTTGATTTTCTTTGTTTTTCTTTTTGTTTGTGACAGTGCATGCAGAGACAAGCCGCAGGGGAACTCGTACCCTTCGATCCTGAGATTGAACGGACTGTTCGCGCAAGAAGGCGCGCTGCAGCCGCACAGGCGGCAATGGGTGATCAGGTAGACCCAAATGATGTTGATCCGAGAATGCCCGACGTGGGGCAACATCAGCCTGGAGATGAGCAGGAGGCGGCTAGGCCTCGGCCCCGCACGATGAGGGACTACACCACTCCAACTGCTGGGAGTGTGTATCCGGGGTTCGGACCCAATATTATGAATAATCAGTTTGAGATCAAGCCAGCGATCTTAAACATCATCCGGAACAACGCTCAGTTCTCGGGGTTGGCCAGCGAAGATCCGCATCTGCATCTGGCGGAGTTTTCTGATATTTGCGGAACCTTCCGCTACGCAGGGATTGCTGACGACACGGTCAAGCTTAGACTGTTTCCCTTTTCACTCCACGACAAAGCAAAGGTGTGGCTCCATTCCATTCCGCCAGGGACTGCTGCAACTTGGGATGCTATCGCGTCCAAGTTCCTTGCTAAATTCCATCCTATGGATAAGATCGTGAGCTTGCGGCGGGAGATCGCCATATTTCGCCAATTTGACCAAGAGACCCTTGCTGAAGCATGGGAGCGCCTCAACGATCTCCTTCGCCATTGTCCTGGCCACGAGCTCCAACCATGGAATGTGGTCGAATTGTTCTACTTTGCGATCGAGCCCAACTACAGGGCAATGATCGATGCTGCGGCCGGTGGTACCTTGATGAACCACACTCCTGAGGAAGCCCTTCGAATTCTGCGCGACACTGCCTCCCACAGTACATTCTAGACTGCAGGGAGAAATGCTCCAAGAAGCGGCCGAGGTCTCTTCATGGTCGACTCACTCCCCTCTCCATCCGCGCCTGCTGCTGTCATTACCTGCGAGGGATGTGGAGGCGGAGGCCACCACGCGTATGAATGTCCGGGGAACCACGTGGCAGGTGACTTCGCACACTTGAAGTTGAACGAATCTGTTAATTATGTAGGAAATCAGCCTAGGGGGCGCCTTTCAATAATGCTTATAATCCGGGAGCGAGAAGTCACCCGAACTTCTCGTGGAATCCAAACACACCTGGCCAACGATGGGCACCGGGGCAGCATCAAAACGATGCTTACGCCTCCGGGAGCCAACCGAGGCCACCACACCCGTATTATAACCAAGCACCCCCCACCCAAAAAAAGAGTAATCTAGAAGAGATGATGGAGAAATGTTGGAGTAACCATTGTGATCTAGAAGTGGTCAAACATGTAATCTCACTGCCAACGCGATATGAGCCTGCAGGGTCGCACATAAGAGCATGTGGAGAAGTTGGTAGATTGACTGTGTTGGTAAATGTTACCAATCACCATATATAGAATGGGGAAATCCAGCAGGTTGTTGCTGTCTGAATTCGTCGGGTTTACACGGATTGAATTTGTCGGATTCGTCGGGATTCGTCGGATTGTCCCGTGAACACTCGACGAATTATTACAGAAACCCTTCAGTCGGCAAAATGTTGTCGTCTGTCTGGATTCGTCGGGATTCGTCGGGTTGTCCCGTGAAGACTCGACGAATTGTTACAGAGATCGTTTTCTCGGCAAATGTTGCCGTCTGATCTGATTCGTCGGATTCGTCGGATTGTCCCGTGGAATCTCGACGAATGATCTTCCGTGGAATTCCGACGAATTGTAACAGAAGCCCTATTATTCTGTTGTGTGGTCTGCGGATAGCGATTCTTCTAGAAGTTGTTTATCCTTTGGGTATAAATAGGACTTCTTTTAGGGTTCTCAATAGTGACAACAAGTTGAGCCGACGGAAGTGTTCCGCTCTCGCCTCACGAACCCTAGCCGACGGAAGTGTTCCGCCGTCTCTGAATCGCGTCCGCTGACCTCCTCTCCGGCGATCGTCGTCGTGTGTGTTCTTCCTGGAGCGAACCTAGCAGTTCGTGGAAGTGCAAAGGTGCAGTCATTCTTCTCCCGGCTCGTGTGGATCACTGTAGAGACGTAGACATTATTCTACGTGAGTACTCGCATAGCCGACGACAGGAATCAACTCGTGGAGCATCTAGGTTGGATTTGATCCAATCCCGTAAAGGTAATTTCATACCTGGCATTTTGTTAACTTCTTGATTCTACATTCATGGCCGATCCAAAGTCTTTTTGGGTTGTTTCTCTTTATTTCCGCTGCGCCTACATTTGATGTATGGTTCTAGAAAAACCCAACAAGAAATTCATGCAAGTAGCTAATTCGAATATGGTGAATCAAACTGCATCCATGCGAAACTTGGAGACGCAGTTGGGCCAATTGGCCCAAGTGCTAACCGAGCGATCACAGGGGACCCTTCACAGCAACACGGAAAAGAACCCAATTGATCAAGGGAAGAGTCTTGGGGATGTGGTAGAGGCTGATCCGAGTGAGCTGGTAATTTCTTGTTCCATCAACAATTTTGAAATGAAAGCCTTTTGTGATTCTGGTTCATCTCGCAACGTCATTGCGTTGCAAGATGTAGCTAAATTACAACTGGAAATGAACACGGAGGAAAGGAAACCCCTTGTGCTTGCCAATGGGACTGTTATTCAATCCGAGGGGGAAGTGAAGAATGTGGAGGTGACAGTTGAGGGGACAATTGTTGTTGCTGATTTTCAGGTTTTGGGCCCGCAGGAAAATCATTCTATTCCTATCTTGGGCATGCCGTTCTTGAAAGAGAGCGGTGCCACCCTTGATTTTGCTACGGGATGCATTGTCCTAACCAATAAGGTGCAGCAGCCCACTTGCTCCGAAGCCACAGCTGAAACATTCACTCCGCCCCCTCCTTTTAATTTTGATGAATCGTTGAGCTGTGCAGGGCATGAAGAAGTCAAAGAATCAAGTGAAGGGAAAAAGGAGGAGTACCTGTCTAGTGAAGAAGAAGAAGTTGATCTTCGGCGAGAGTTTGGTTCCGAGATGGAAGAAGACTGCAATTCAAAAAACTCTGATGTGAATTTGGTTCGGGATAATGTCCCATTACCCTCTTATTTTGATTCATGTAATAAACTATCTAAGCGCTCCATCTCCTGGGCCGATCCGGTGGTCACCGTGACACCGGAAGTGACGCCACCCACCGCTAAGGTGGAAAAATCTGAGAACTCTCAACGGTGGCAGTCTCCGACTGTCACCAAACTTAAAAAGGAAAAACTTCTGCGCGACGCTCGTGCTGCAGCTCTCCGTGGCAAGGTGGCGGAGGTTAGGGGAGCATTGGGTAATACCAGTGCTGGCCCTAAAGCCTTCACCTCCCGCCTACGTGCTACGGGAGACGCGCACCATAAGAGCGCTTTCAGCTGATTTGTGTTTTATTTGATGTGGTGAACCGTTTCTGAGTATCCCTTTTTAATTCCTGCACTTTATAAACAATGCTAATACAGGTATTTGGTCCAGCTTAAGGACGTTAAATGAAAGCGCTACTGGGAGACAACCCAGATTTCCTGATTTCGTATTTCTTTTTATCTAACTTCTTTTAGTTCAGCTTTTGCGTATGCTTTTGTTGTTTTGAGTTTTGTGCTTGCAGGTTTTGTGTTCGATGGTGCGGATGTTGCGGACTGTTCTTGATCATAAACGTCAATCGTCTGGTATGCTCAATTCTGAGCATTGGGTAACACTTTCTCCCCTCTTTTAGCTTCAAATTTCTAGATATATTGTTTAGCTTAAGTCTGGCGGAGCGGTTGTTGTTATCCACTGTGCACGAGTTGCACTGCATACTAGAAGGTTGCTTTTTATTTATCCTTATCATTATCATTGTTGCATTCTTCACACACCACTTCACCCACTTGAGTGCGCGCTTATCTTTTTGTTGTTGTTTCGTTTAGACTATTGTGGTTGGAATGTGAAATAGGTTGTTAACATAGGAATTATTATTTGGAGTGCGATGTTGACTCATGTAGTGTTCTAGTCACTTCGCATGTTATGGTAGAATTTGAGTAGACCTAGATTTTCTTTATGCATCTAATTTATGTTTAGTATTTCTGCGTAAATTTAGATTTATTATACTCAAGTGGTGAATTTGAATAAAATTGACGATAACCCGGTGTTGTGTGTGTACGAGTGCTAGTCGTATGTTGCTCGAGTCGGGAGGAAGGTTTACCTTTCTCGTGGGCTAAGAACTTGCCCCAAGCGACTCTTGAAGCATGGGTGAGAGCTACTCGTCGAGTTAAACATGATGTAGGCCACCCTTTGGCTAGTTTGAGCCTTGCTATTCCCTGTCCTTTTCGTTCACCGTTGCAAGTCAAATTTGTGCCTACCAATCCTTTGTTCAGCTCCTCTTCATCCACCAAAGCCTGAAGCCTATCCTACACCCGCAACCAAATTGTTTTTAACTGCGCTCATAATTCTCAACTTGTGTGGTGTCTGGAATCATTGTGTTATGAAGGGAAAATAAAGTCCATCTGCTGATTTTGAACCAACCGGAGGATACATAAAAGAAGTAAAATATGTTAAAAGGAAAAAAAAGGAGCGTATTTTGAAATGAGATCCTTTCGAGCTAAATAGAAAATCTGTTGGTATTTGTGAAGTAGGCCGTGTGCACACCTGGTTTTCATGATAAGTCTGGGGGTGTGTCACACGAGCATAGTTTGTTGGTCTTGTGGGGTGCAGCGTTCCGTTAGCTCACTTGGGTTGCGTAGCCATCGTGTTTAACTTTGAATATCCTACCGTGACCTAAGCCCCATTTTAATCCTAAAAGTCCTACTGATTTGATTTGCGAGTTTGCTAGCGCCGTGGAGAGAGTGTGACCGGGCAAGCGTATGGTTCACGACGTTGATGGATTTCAGCGGAGTTATTCCTAAGCCCCGATCTTTTGCAACACCCGCCTCAGTGTCTCGTCACGTTCATACCGGGCATGATCGTTCAAATTCTTCATAATTCACCAACTGAGTACAACTAAATCTTTACTTACGCTTTAATACTTCTGTAAATTAGTTAGCATAGTTAGAATCTTCTTCTACTAGAATCTCTACACGCATGCGTATGTTACATTGCACCGTACTCCTTTGTGTAATTCTCTATGTTAATTATCATTTTCACACTCCGCCGGATTCGTTTGCTCGGGACGCGCAAACAGTTAAGTCTGGGGGTGTGATGAGTCCTGATCATATACACATTTATGGACTCATCCGGGCCGCTATTCAGTCATTTCACCGCACTTTAGCCCTGTTATAGGTTATATTTGATAATCCATGCTAGGTGCACTTCTGGGGACACTTTGGTGTGATTTCGTGCTTATCGTCATTAGTAGTTTTCATGCGCTGTTAAGTGCCACCTTCAGTGGCTGGATTTGTGGTTGTGCCGGAATAGGAGTCGTGTAGGTGTTTCCGGTGCAATTCTGCACAGGAACACTGCGCACGATCACTTGTTCTATTGCGCACGACCACTGGTCGTGCGCCACTGATCGTGTGCACTTAACCCTTTTTTTCATGAGTTCTGTTTGGTGTAGTGCGCAGGACCATCAACGCCAGTGCGCACGACCACCGGTCGTGCGCCACTGTTCGTGCGCACTTATCATTAAATTTCTGAGTTCTGTTTCGTCTAATGCGCACGACCACCGACGATAGTGCGCACGACCACCGGTCGTGCGCCACTGGTCGTACGAACATTTTATTTTATAAATTTCATAAATTTTGTGTCTTGCAGGTTCCACCCAGGCAGTGCGCACGATCGCAGAATTCCTGTGCGCACGACCACTGGTCGTGCGCCAATGATCGTGCGCAGTATTTATTCCAGCGCCTATTTAAACG
The DNA here is from genome assembly GCA_033032865.1 of Dactylorhiza incarnata. NCBI lineage: Eukaryota > Viridiplantae > Streptophyta > Magnoliopsida > Asparagales > Orchidaceae > Dactylorhiza > Dactylorhiza incarnata. The sequence continues at coordinate 73,290 of JAWHQI010000464.1, read as the reverse complement.
CCTGTTCCGATTTTAGGGCAACATCCACTTCTGGGAGCGGAGTTCCTGTTCCGTACGCCGCCGACATCCACCTTGGGACGCCTCCACTTCATCTCCTACGCAAGGGGAAGCCTCCTCCATCCATTCCAAGACTTCCTCCATTGTCCGTGAGTGTTCTTCACCATCCGCAAGCCTCCAAGCAGCCATTCTCTCATTTCGCCCGGTGAGAAGAAGAAGAAACCTGAAGTCGAAGACGACGGAGCTACGTAGGGAGATTGTGACAACTCTTTACGCCGGAAGCATAGTCCGCCCGAGTCCGGAGGTAGCCCGACAACCTACCATTCCGGCCGTGAACGGCCGCTAGTCTTCACCATTGGTTATTTCTTTCCTCTTTCCTTCATTGTACTCGTTGAGCCATGTAAACTTGAATATTGTGATGTTGTTTGTTGAAATGAATGTTTCCTTGTTGTTCTTCATGGTTTGCTTGTGATTCACTCCGTTTTCCACTCACTCACTCACGCACGCACGCAAGGTGTTTGTTCCGCGTTAGCAAGAGCTAACGGCGGTTGTGAAGAGGTGTTTGCGACCCTCACATTCTCGCACTTGAGCACGCTCCATCCACCTCTCGAAGCACGGCATCGCGGCCGTTGCATCCATCTCACCTTGCGAAGCGGTGCTTTCGACCCGCATTTCTTTTGCTGTTGTTTAGACTAGGAAAACCAACCAAAAACCCCCTCTTTGTGTTTGTGAAACGCTTGTGTAACAATAGTCACTGCGCGATTCGTTCACCCAACCTGCATTCCTCAAGAGACCGACATCCGGGGATTCCATTCTCCACAATTATTACTTGACAGCGACCGGTGCACTTGCCGACACGCATCAGTCACGCCCGTGACCAAGGGCATGTAATCTGAATTTTTTTCCTATAAATTCAGAGGTTCTCCTTGAGTCCAGGGTTCAGAAATTTGGAGATGGGGAGGTGCTGTTAGAGCTGAGAGTGAGTTTTTCAAGTTAATGCTCATGTTTCTTAAGGCTTTCATGTTCTCCTCCTTCCCTTTTCATGCAATGGTGTAATGTAACTTTCGTGTACTAATTTTCTTAAGCTTGCAACTTTCATTTTCCTTAGCCTTGCACTCTTAATTTAAGGCTTGTAATAGTTCTTTGATTTTCAATAAAATTAGATTTCTCTTTCATGTTCTTTTTCTCCTTAAGTAATTTCTTCCTTTTCATGCAAGGTTAATTTTTTCTCTCCTTAGTAATGTTCTCTTTTTTATGCAATGTCAATTTCTCTTTCTTTTCATGCAATGTTCAAGCTTTTCATTTAGTTTGAATTTAGTTTTAATTTTAGTTAAGCGAAAACAAACCACCTCAAATTTTCGTCGATAAAATAATAGTGATTTTCCTCGAAGTAGAAGTAATCAACGCGCCCCGTGGAATACGACCTTGATATTCCTAAATATCCTATACTATAGACGATAAGGTACACTTGCCTTTATCGGATATAGTTTTGGAGAAAATCTCAACCTTTCACTAAATTTCAAAACCCAAGAAATCTATATCAAGTTTTTGGCGCCGTTGCCGGGGACTTTGCGTAGATATTTTGAAAAGAGGATAGCTATTAATTTTATCATGCTTTTTTTTATTTTACTTTGCTTTTTCTAAATTTCGAAAAGAAATTTTTTTTTTAGTTTTTCTTCTTCCTTTCTTCTCTTTTTAGTGTATGACCCGAGGTAGCACTTCGATTCTTCCTTTTGATCCGGAGATTGAGCTAACCCTTTTGAGGCACCGCCATTCTCGTGATCAGGGAAATCAAATAGAATCTAAAGAGTCGATCGGGGACACTAACGCAGCAAATATGGATCATAATCTTAATCCTCCTAATCTTAACGAGCCAAATCCTAATGAGGACGCCCAACAGACCATGTCCTATTATGCGCGGCCGAATTTGGAAGGCACACAATCGAGTATTGTTCGCCCCACGGTGGCGAACAATAATTTTGAGATCAAGTCCAGCATCATACAAATGGTGCTACAATCGGTGACCTTTGATGGTCAACCGGACGAGGATCCAAATTCACATATCTCTTACTTTCTTGAAATTTGCGACACTTTTAAGATCAATGGCGTCACCGATGATGCCATTCGATTACGTCTTTTTCCTTTTTCTTTGCGGTCTAAGGCCAAGCAGTGGCTAGGCTCCCTACCTAGGGGATCCATCACTACATGGGCCGAAATGGCGGAAAAATTTCTTAATAAATATTTCCCGCCTTCAAAGACCGCTAAATTGCGCACGGATATTGCATCGTTCATGCAAATCGACTCGGAGACTCTCTATGACACATGGGAGCGCATCAAGGAGCTTTTGCGTCGATGCCCTCACCATGCACTTGCCACTTGGCAACAAGTGCAAATATTTTATAATGGCTTAAATCTCCAAACGAGGCAAATGATTGATGCGGCCGCCGGGGGGACATTAAATAATAAAACCCCGATCGCCGCTCAAGAGCTTTTCGAAGAGATGGCCACAAATGCGTACCAACGGAACATGCCCCGAGCACGGCCTAATAAGCCGGCCGGAATTTTTGAAATAGACGCAAACGCAAATTTAGCTTTACAAGTTGAGCGCTTAACAAAGCAAGTGGCGGAGATGTCTGCTTCCTCCGCCACTCCTCCTTGGGCTAATAACGTTTTAATTGAAGAACATGTTGACTACATGGGAAATCCACCTCGGCCTTCCTATAACCCGAACACCGCTCCGTATAATAACACCTACAATGCGGGTTATAGGAATCATCCGAATTTCTCATGGAGCAACCAAGGAAATGCTCAGCGTCCTATGAATTTAAATCAACCTCCCCCTAATCAACTTCTTAACTTAACTCCGCCTCCAAATTTGATTTCTCAAAATTATAATCCACCCGGTTTTCCGCCGCAACAGCAAAAACTCTCTCCGATTGAAGAGGTTTTTGCAAAATATGTTGCTACAAATGAAACGAACATCCGGAACCTTACCGGATCGATCAAAAATTTAGAGAATCAAGTGGGCCAACTAGCAAAGATGATTTCTGAGCGTCAACAAGGAGCACTACCAGGGAACACCGAGCAAAATCCAAAGGAGAGCGCGCACGCGATTACACTCCGAAGCGGGAAGGAGGTGGTTCAAAAACAGGACGAACCCAAGGTAATTTCCTCTCCTCCTCCTCCTACTTTTAATTCATCTTCGAATTTGCCCGCTACGATAGCTCCACACTCTTCTATTTTAAATCCCCGCGCTCCTACTTCTAATATTCCGTATCCATCGAAATTTAAAAATGAAAGCGCCGAAAAAAATTATAAAAAGTTTTTAGATGTTTTAAAACAAATCTATATTAATGTACCTTTCTGCGAGGCTATCTCACAAATGCCTAAATATGCGAAATATCTTAAGGAGTTGCTCTCCAATAAGAAAAAGTTAGAAGATATTTCGCATATTTCTTTAAACGCAGAATGCTCCGCGGTTGTACTCAAAAAATTGCCGAAAAAAGCAAATGACCCGGGACGGTTTTCCATCCCATGTCTTTTTGGCAATTCGTTAGTAAAACACGCCTTAGGGGATCTTGGAGCAAGCATCAACCTTATGCCATTTTCTTTGTTCAAAAAGCTAGGTCTAGGAAATCCAAGGACCACTCGAATGAGTATCCAATTAGCAGATCGTTCTTTAAAATATCCGATAGGAATAGTGGAGAACGTGCTCGTCAAGGTTGACAAATTCATCTTCCCAGTGGATTTTGTCATTCTTGACATCGAAGAGGATGCCGAAGTACCCCTCATACTCGGCCGCCCCTTCCTTGCCACCTCCTGCGCTATTATCGACGTAAGTAACGGAAAGCTTCTCCTACGGGTTGGAGACGATAAAGTTACTTTCGGCATAAATTCCTCGATGCGGAACACGCTAGAAAATGACGATTCATGTTTTTACTTAGAAGAGTGTTGTGAGTTCGATTCATCCCTCGAGTTAGTTTCATCGGCGAGTAGTGATTCCGAGCACATAGAGCTCTTTTGTGATGAAGAAGAAGTTTCTCACCCCACACCACCCGAACCATTATTTTTAGAAAAATTAAAAATCAAGACTTCTTATGAAGAACCACCCGTATTGGAGTTGAAACAACTCCCCCCTCACCTTAAATACTTGTTTTTGGAAAAAGAGTCTAAGCTGCCCGTCATCATTTCATCCGATCTTAGCGACTCAGAAATTTCTGAGTTGACTATAGTCTTAAGAAAGCACAGCCACGCAATTGCGTGGCACTTATCGGGCATTAAGGGTATAAACCCATCTTTCTGCACTCATAAAATATTTCTCGAAGATAATTCTCGAAATTCAGTCCAGCCTCAACGACGACTAAACCCTAACATGAAAGAAGTCGTTAAGACCGAAGTAAAAAAACTTCTGGAAGTGGGAATCATCTACCCGATATCGGACAGTACTTAGGTTAGCCCAGTACAAGTCGTGCCGAAGAAAGGTGGTGTCACGGTAGTTGCGAACGAAAATAATGAATTAATCCCAACCCGTACTGTTACGGGTTGGCGGATGTGCATCGACTATCAGAAATTAAATGATGCCACCCGTAAGGATCACTTCCCTCTACCATTTATCGACCAAATTTTAGAACGCCTTTCGGGTCACTCCTACTACTGTTTTCTAGATGGTTTGTCGGGATACTTCCAAATTCCGATTTCGCCCGACGACCAAGAGAAAACCACTTTCACTTGTCCCTTTGGCACCTTCGCTTATCGAAGGATGCCATTTGGTCTTTGTAACGCGCCAGCTACATTCCAAAGATGTATGCTGGCAATTTTTGACGAGTTAGTGGAGGAGGTGATGGAAGTATTCATGGACGATTTTTCCGTGTACGGGAGTTCATTTGAAAACTGTTTAATAAATCTCGAGCGCGTGTTGCAGCGATGTGAGGAAACGAATTTAGCGCTTAATTGGGAGAAATGCCATTTTATGGTCAAGGAAGGACTAGTCCTTGGCCATAAAATTTCGGGCAAGGGGATCGAGGTCGATAGGGCCGAGATTGAAGTAATTGAAAAACTTCCCCCTCCCACAAACGTAAAAGCTATTAGGGGTTTCCTAGGCCACGCGGGGTTCTATCGGCGCTTTATACAAAATTTTTCCAAAATCACAAAGCCGTTAACCCATCTTCTTGAAAAGGAATCCTCATTTATTTTTAGCGATGAATGTCATTTGGCCTTTAAACTTTCAAAGAAAAACTTATAAACTCCCCGATTCTAGTCGTGCCGGATTGGTCGCTCCCTTTTGAAATCATGTGCGACGCGAGTGACATTGCGGTTGGTGCCGTTTTGGGCCAACGGGTGAGTAAGTATTTCCACCCTATCTATTATGCGAGCAAAACACTCACGTCGGCACAATCAAATTACACCACGACCGAGAAGGAACTTCTAGCAATCGTTTTCGCCTTCGATAAGTTTAGGTCGTATATCACCCTCTCGAAAGTTATCGTCTTCACGGATCACTCCGCACTTAGGTATCTTTTAAGCAAATCGGACGCCAAGCCTCGTCTTTTGCGATGGATCCTCCTCTTGCAGTAGTTTGACTTAGAGATCCGGGACAAAAGAGGAGCCGAAAACTTGGCGGCCGATCACCTTTCTCGTTTAGAAAATCCCTCCTCGGAAGCATTAATAGAGGCCGACATCAACGATAAATTTCCCGAAGAGCGCCTCCTAGCTCTCGAAAATTTTAATTCATCTTCTACACCATGGTTTGCGGATTTGGCTAACTATTTAGTAGCCCGGGTCCTGCCAAAAGAATTCTCGAGTCAGCTAAAGAAGAAATTCTTTTCTGATTTAAAGAATTACTTTTGGGAGGACCCCTTTTTATTCCGAGTATGCGCAGACCAGATTGTGAGAAGATGTGTTTCAAGTGAGGAAGGCCTTAAAATTTTACGTCATTGTCATGAGGGACCCACCGGTGGTCATTATCATTCGAACCGAACCGCGAGGAAGGCGTTGGAGGCGGGCTTTTATTGGCCCACGCTCTTCAAAGATGCTCACACCCTTGTGAGTACTTGCGACAGCTGCCAGCGGTCGGGGAACATCTCTCGCCGGGATGAGATGCCCCAAAATATTTTCTTAGAATGCGAAATTTTCGATCTTTGGGGCATTGATTTCGTTGGTCCTCTCCCTCCTTCGTTTTCAAATAAGTATATTCTAGTAGAGGTCGACTACGTGTCGAGTTGGGCGGAAGCACAAGCTCTCCCCACCAACGATGCGCGAGTCGTCGTTAACTTTTTAAAAAACTTATTCTCTCGATTTGGCACGCCGCGCGCTATTGTGAGTGATCGGGGCACCCATTTTTGCAATACTCAATTCACAAAAATCTTAGCAAAATATGGTGTCACACACAAATTATCCACCGCATATCACCCACAAACGAGCGGCCAAGTCGAAGTTGTTAATCGAGAATTAAAACGGATTTTAGAAAAAACAGTTTCTATTAATCGGAAGGATTGGGCAATAAAGCTCGATGACGCGCTATGGGCCTATCGAACGGCGTACAAGACCGCTATCGGTTGTACACCGTATCGAATGGTTTATGGCAAGGCTTGCCACCTTCCGGTCGAATTAGAACACCGCGCATTTTGGGCGCTTAAATTTTTAAACCTCGATTCCACTCTAGCGGGAGAACAAAGAAAATTCCAAATGAACGAATTAGATGAGTGGCGAGCGAATGCGTATGAGAGCAATAAATTATATAAGGAGCGAACGAAGTTTTATCACGATAAGCAAATAAAATTTCCAAAAACTTTTTCGCCGGGCGATCTCGTCCTCCTTTATAATTCCCGCCTTCGCCTTTTTCCGGGAAAACTAAAATCCCGATGGTCTGGACCCTTTATTGTTAAAGAGGTTTTGTCCTATGGGACAATTTTAATTTCCCACCCAGAAAAAGGTACCTTCAAAGTAAACGGCCACCGCCTTAAATTATATCTTCCGGGAGAGTTAACTAATGAAAAGAGTGATTCGATAGTATTTCAACCTATAATATGATCGGCAAGTGGGTCAAGCTACGCGACCTTAAACAAAGCGCTGTTGGGAGGCACCCCAAAGTTATCTTTTGTTATTTTCTCTTGTCTTTTCTTTTCTTCTTTAACAACTTTTGCAGGTAATCGCGGCTTCCCCACAAAAGCTTCAAAAAAAAAAATCAGGGAAGCCCTTTTTCCTTCTCTTCTTTCGTTTTTGCTTTTCTTTTTACCTTTTCTTACTTCATACTTATTTTTAAACATTGGGGACAATGTTTAACTTTAAGTATGGGGGTGTAAATAACCCTTTGTAAATATTTGTAAATAGTTTTAAAAAGAAAATTTTCAAAAAAAAAAACAACAAAAAGAAAATTTTAATTTTGTTTCTATGATTTCCTTTATTTAAGCACTTGTAAAATCCAAAAACTCAAAAAAAAAAAAATTTAGAAAATCGAAAATTTAAATCTTGGAAAGGGACGTTTGGGATTTCATCCCATCACACCTCCTAGTACCTTGCGAACTCTTCACCGGGTAGCCCTTGGGAAGTCCAAGACTTGCAAAAATTGTTAAGTTTTAAAGCTAGTTTCCTTTCTTTGTAAATAGTTTTTAATGTCAAAAATTAAAAAAAAAAAGATAATATCAAAAATTCAAAAAATCCTTATATCCCTCCTTCTTGTTGTTTTTGTGATTTCTTAGAAATCTAGTTGAGAATGTTTATAAGCATGTTTAAGTTTTTAATTGGCTAAAATTTTGCTTATCATAGTTTGTTAATTTTAAATTTGAGGTAATCTTGATTTAAGAATCATCTTATGATTTTAAATTGATTAGAGAATTTTGTTAGCTTGACTTCTCTTTTTATTTTTAAATGGCTTCATTTTGTAGTAAATTTCTTAAACCTCTTTAGATTTCAATTATATTTTCTTCTAACTTCTTAGATCTTAGGAATTTTAATTTTACTAGAATTTGCTCTCAATATGATTTAAAGCTAGCTAGATTTATTTTCCCCTACCATACCCCCTTTGATGGCATAAAAAAAATGTATTAAAAGATCATATGTCATGGGAATAAGAGGATAAAATTCATTATTCCCTAAAACATATGCACCCAAAATATTTGAAAAGATTATATGGCATGGAGTAAGAGGATAAAATTCATTACTCCTAAACCATATACATTTTGGGTTTTTATTAGAAGAGAAAAAAAAAAGAGAAAGAAAGAAAAAAAAAGGAAATTTCATGATAAATTTCATTTCCTCCATTCAAAAATGTCTCTTCTTATGCCAAATTTTATGAAATCCCCCTTAGCCAATTATCATTGTTCTAGTTTTAATTGAAAATTATGGAGAGAGCGATATTTAGTAATTTACTTTTCCTTAAGTTTCTTTTAAGGTAGAGTTCTTATAATTTTAATTTAATTTAGTTTTATAATTTCTACAATTTTGTTAAACTACTTAATTTTCTTGAGAAGTTCTTGCCTAAACATTTTTCCCTCTTTTCAAATCATCATCATAATTTAGGACTTAACTCCCCCTTGAATTTACTCTTAACTTAACTTTTGGTTAAATGAAATTTTAGTTTTAAATTAAAAAAATTTTAAGGATGTCTTATAAATTATGTCTCATACTTTTGCTCTGGAATAGCAAAACCTCAAGTATGGGGGTATTTGATAAGTAGTGTTTTTATAACTTTTTAATAGAAAATTTTGTAAATATTTAATATGAATTTTCCTTTTTATGTCAATTTTAGGTTATAAGTAGTTCTTTTTGTAATTTTGATTCTAACTTAGCTTAATTTCAATTTTTGCAGAATTTTGGGACAAATCAAGAAAAATGGCATGTCACGCCCTCGGTCACGCCCGTGACCAAGGGCGTGTAACCTGAAGATCAGTCCAGAATCGATGCCGCGCTGTTTGAACCAGTCCACACCAAGTCACGCCCCAGGTCACGCCCGTGACCCAAAGTCACGCCCGTGACCGGGGGCGTGTAATCTTAGAATCTTCCATGTAGAGCCGCCGTCGAGACATGGAGCTGCAGTCGAGAAGTCAACTTGAGTCACGCCCGTGACCCACATGTCACGCCCGTGACTTGCCCGCGTGATCTCTGCTTCACCGCCACGCCAAATTCCAGCCCACGCCGCATTTAATGCAGCCATCCAAAGTCACGGCCGTGACCCGACATGTCACGCCCGTGACATGTCATTTCTCGCCGCGCCGTCCAGAAAGCCCACGCCGCTGTCGGATCCAATGTGAATAGTGCAGTCACGCACTTGGTCACGCCTGTGACCAAGGGCGTGTAATCTGAATTTTTTTCCTATAAATTCAGAGGTTCTCCTTGAGTCCAGGGTTCAGAAATTTGGAGATGGGGAGGTGCTGTTAGAGCTGAGAGTGAGTTTTTCAAGTTAATGCTCATGTTTCTTAAGGCTTTCATGTTCTCCTCCTTCCCTTTTCATGCAATGTTGTAATGTAACTTTCGTGTACTAGTTTTCTTAAGCTTGCAACTTTCATTTTTCTTAGCCTTGCACTCTTAATTTAAGGCTTGTAATAGTTCTTTGATTTTCAATAAAATTAGTTTTCTCTTTCATGTTCTTTTTCTCCTTAAGTAATTTCTTCATTTTCATGCAAGGTTAAATTTTTCTCTCCTTAGTAATGTTCTCTTTTTTATGCAATGTCAATTTCTCTTTCTTTTCATGCAATGTTCAAGCTTTTCATTTAGTTTGAATTTAGTTTTAATTTTAGTTAAGCGAAAACAAACCACCTCAAATTTTCGTCGATAAAATAATAGTGATTTTCCTCGAAGTAGAAGTAATCAACGCGCCCCGTGGAATACGACCTTGATATTCCTAAATATCCTATACTATAGACGATAAGGTACACTTGCCTTTATCGGATATAGTTTTGGAGAAAATCTCAATCTTTCACTAAATTTCAAAACCCAAGAAATCTATATCAAGGACCAAGCACATAGAAATAAGGTACCATTTTATTAGAGAGCATGTAGAGTGTGAAGATATCTAACATGAATATGTCCCCACTGACAATCAAGTAGCTGATATCTTCACCAAGCCACTGGATGAGGCCAAGTACAATTCTTTCAAAATTGAATTAGGAATGTTGAAGTTAGAATGAGTTCATTTATGAATCAATATCCACTGTTAAAATGCTTATGTTCTCATTTGTACAATTCTCACAATATGTACTGTTATGATAAACTGAAATCTGAATTGATCAACTTTACAGTAGGCATAGTCCACATGATAGGGTAAGATAATCTCCTTAAAATGTTCAATGTAGAACAATATAATGTAGTATGATCAGCTGGATCAGAAAAATTTGGATCAGCTGAGCTTCAGGTTACCCTTAAACAGCTGGGAAAATTCTGGGTTCGACAAACTCTTTCCTGGGTTCGACAAACGTCGAACTTGTGTTCGACGAACTCAACTATGAGTTCGATGAACTCAGCTCTATGATGAGTTCAGATAAACTAAGCCTTGAGTTCGACGAACTCCAGTCTGAGTTCGACGAACTCAACTCTGAGTTCGACAAACTCAGGCATATGATGTAATTTCATTTACACTTACAATCAAAAGGTCAATATTGTTGCTCCAAGTGAGGGGGAGCTAGAAAGGGTTGTTCAAAATGAACAAGAACAGCTAATAAAGCTAATAGTTCTTACATTGAGGTGGAGCAAATTCCTGCTCAGGTTGAGGGGGAGATGGTCAATTTTAAGAGATGAGGGTTGACCTAAGGGGGATTTGGAAAATGCTTTCGAAACCTTCCCTGGGTCTGTAGCTGCTCCCTCCCAATCCCTAGAGGGAAAAATAGTTGAAGAAACCAGAAAGGGGGAGATGGCCAATGCTATGACCATATCAGAGTTAACCCTCTAATAAAGTTATCAGATTTAGTTATTATGGAAGAGTTAGCCCTCTGATAAAGTTATCAGAGTTAGTTATTATGAATAAGCTATAAAATATGAGTTAGAAAGGGGGAGATAACCTATGAGCTAGTCAAAGCTTAACATAATCTGTCATGAGGTATCAAAACATGCTTAAACAATGTTAATGCTTAAACAATGTTATTTTCTACAATGATATCATGAATGCTAAATAGAGTATTTGTATGATAGGTTTTTGTTGCCCTCAATATTCCCTTGATTTGAAGAGGCATCACTCACAATGCTAAGGACATATTGTATTTGATACAATCTATTTTGTCTTAAGTATTGTACAGGGAGATGATATTCCATACAATGGAATATATTCATAGGTGTGCTGTTTAAATCAGCTGAGAAGGCCTCACTGTATCAGCTGAACCGCTGAGACATGACCAGGAGCCGCTGAGAAGGCTTCTGGACAAGATGAGCTGAAGATAGAAGAGAATTGGCATGTTCGTCGAACGCAGAACATAGTTCGTCGAACGCTGAGACAAGACAGAAGAAATAGCTGAGACTTGGCGTGTTCGTCGAACGCAGAACACAGTTCATCGAACGCTAAGATGAGACAGAAGAAACAGCTGCGACTTGGCGTGTTCGTCGAACACAGAACACAGTTCGTCGAACGCTGAGACGAGACTGAAGAAATAGCTGAGACTTGGCATGTTCGACGAACGCAGAACACAGTTCGTCGAATACTGAGACGAGACAGAAGAAACAGCTGAGAGTTGGCGTGTTCGTCGAACGTGGAACACAATTCGTCGAACTCAGAGTATGGCGAGTTTGTCGAACGCAGAGTTGGGCAAGTTCGTCGAACTCAGAGTATGGCGAGTTCGTCGAATGCAGATTGCGTGTTCTGCTTTTGGCGCAGACTGCAGAAAGACTTTGTGGGGGTCCACCAGTCTCTCCCAAACTAGTCAGAAGGTCGCCTAAGAGCCGTTGAAGGTCGGGGATGTATAAAAGAAGAAGTTAGGGCACTTTGAAAGTGTCTGGTGTGCTAAAACAATTTTACTATTCCATTGACGGCAAGAGCTCTCGTCTTTCTCCTCCTCCTCACTGAACAAGCAAGAAGAAGAAGAGAGAAAAAGAAAGCTCCTCCACAAGAAGGAGCAAGGTGATCTTCCATCCTTCATCTGAAGAGGAAGATCAGTGTGTAGCTGCCATCAACATCTCCAGCTACAAGGAAGCACCAGGTGTGCAGGAACTACAGGGGACTTCTTCTGCTGTCTGCTGTAGTAAGCTTCAACAAAACTTTTACTGTAGGGCTTTTTGCCTGAGCTTGTAGGGCTTTTTGCCTGAGTTGTAGGGCTGATTAGCCTGAGGATTGAAGGGTTGTTTAGCCTGAGCTTGTATGGTTGTTTAGCCTGAGTTGTAGGGCTTTATTTCCTGAGCTGTAGGAGGAGGATTCCTCTGAGGTGGGACCTGGAAGAGGTCTGAGTTGTAGGAGGTGGTTTCCTCTGAGGTTGGGCTTATTGGCCTGAGATTGTAGGACCTGCTGTGGTCTGAGTTGTAGGATCAGTGGTTGATCTGTGGTAGGGCTGCTGTGCCTGAGGTCGGGTTGGGAAAACCTGAGAGATCCTGGGGGATCTGTGTTGTAAGCTATTTTAGCTGAGTTTGGAGGAGTTGGCCCTGTCTAACACACTGTTAGAAGGGTGAAGGGGGAAAGTGGACTACCCATAGACACACTGTCTTGGGGAACCACTATAATCACTTATGTGTTTTCTGGTTGTGCTTGATTACTTGTTTAGAATATTCTTAAACATCTAAATAAAATAAGTAAAAATCAAAAGACCTATTCACCCCCCCCCTCTAGGTGAATTAGATCATATACCTAAATAATCTTTCACCATGGATGAGGAGATGACTGCCCTCAAGAAGAATGAGACTTGGGATCTTGTGCCCAAGGTTGATGGCATCAATCCTGTGACATGCAAGTGGGTTTACAAGTTGAAGAAGAAGACTGGCGATAGCATTGAGCGGTACAAGGCTCGCCTTGTAGATTGAGGGTTCTCTCAATAGTACGACGAAGACTATGAAGAGACTTTTAGTTATATTGCCAAGATGACTTCGGTTCGTGTGGTTATTGAAGCTGAAATTGCATTTCCTCGATCAATGCTATAAAAGCAAAGGAAAAAGAAGGTCGTGAGCTGCTGATTACTATTGACTTAGCAAATTCAAATAGTTTAGACCGCAAGCAGTGGTCGAGACCAGACTTTGCCCGTCATGGCGAATGCCACTCTTGTGATGGGCTTTCCCTTGATTTAAGAAGTGGTTAAAGTGGGTTACAGGGCAAGGAAAAGGTGAAACCGTCCGGGTAACAAACCGCAAGACAGTAAACTTGAGACCGCGACTTTTACAAGCGAGCTCCTGGATTCGAGTGTGCGTGTCTTGGGAACTTCGCCAACCCCTATTTATAGGCTTGGGGTCCCAAATGGGCAGGGCTAAAATAACCGCCTGCCCAGATACAGGAGAATTGGGCAGGGGGTGATGGAATACAGAAGGGAAGACAGAAGATAAGCCGCGCGGCTTGGCGGCTTGACTGTCGATTTGTGCTGGGCTTGGATTGAGAGACCTTGACTTGAGAAGAATGACAGACCACGCAGTCTATGATTTGAGGCCGCGGCTTTCCTTCTTGACTTGAACCCTGGTAGTCTTGAGTCCTTGATGGCGGTATGGTATTGATAGACCGCCCGACTTGTTCTGGCTGAGTTAAGAGACTTGTGTATTAAGCATCAATTGCAGAGCCAGGCGACTTGATATGTCAAACCGCCCGGTCTATGAGAGATGTTGCTTAGGTAGCGGTCTTCTGGGTAAACAGTGGTGATATCATTGACAGCTTGCCAAGGATGGAAGATTTGGCAACTCGACGTGAAGAATGTTTTCCATTATGAAGAGATTGACAAGGATATATTCATGGTGCAGCCACCTGGCTATGTTTCTGAAGTTCTGATGCAGCGGTATTTCTTACTAGAGATCTACACGGACTATACTCCAACTCGCTACGAACACACGATGAACTAGCGCACTTACACAAGCATTCTATCGCTCACATACGTTGCCATTCGCATCACAATATCAAGCAAAAAGAAGAACGATCGACTCTAAAACAGCGGTCAAAAGAGAGTCGACTTAGTTCCCAAATCAACACAAAGATTGCTACTCTTTTAGAGAACAAGACCAAGGCTATAGGCCAAGATCCGTTCAAGCAAACGAGACCCACACGGTCCGGACACGAAGAACGCGGGAAAGCGATCTCAAGTTCAGAAAATACCAACGATCGATATTCAAAATCGCGGAGAACACGATGGTTCTTCCTCCACAAACTAAAGAAAGAAGCTCTTGAAGGTTTAGAGGTTACCCAACCCAGAAAATGAAAACACACTTGATAAATGTGGGAGAATCACTCTCTCCACGCTTTCCACCGGCGTCGCACCGTATAGATCCTTCGGAGTCACACCGAGGGGCTGCCTTCCTTCTTCCTTGGAGTCACACCAAGAGACCACGCCGGAGACACCCAAAGAGGGGGACCGAAAATGGACAAGAGAGGGGAAACAAGGGGGGGCGGCGGCTTGGAGCAAGGCTTGGCCGAAATCCTCCTTAGGGGGGAGCTTTTTAGGGTTTAATTCTAATCTCTCATTTCTCATAAAAGGCTCCCTTAAATAGGAGATTACAAACACCATCCAACCATCCAAGATTTGAGATGAAATCTCATCAATCCGGATGGTTAAATGCACCCCATCATAAAATGTCTATTAGCACACCCAAAATAAAAACATGCCGGAATTAAAATATTACAAGTTTTAAATGGCGGAAATAAATATAAAACTAAAGCAAGATAATACGAAGGCTTTAAGCATCCTTCGCGCGACGCGGGCGGAGGTTATAATGTTGACTTCCGGGGCGCCGAAAGTCCTTGTGTTGTAACATCTTCAAGTCATCCGCATGTGGGGGAAGTGGTGCGGCATCAATCCTCCCCCCCCCCCCCCCCCCCCCCCCCCTCAACTTCACGTATCACCGATGCGTGGTCCAAGAGGAAACGGTGGAGAAGAGCGGCATCTAGTCTTTGAAGCTCGGACTCAAGCACCCAAGAGTCATCGGAAGGTGGACGATCCCGCCATCGAATGAGGAAGCGGAGAGTATCACCGTTAGTAGTAGTAACGGGCTCCATGTCCAATATCCTGTCAGGGCTAGAAAAGGTTTTGGGAAACCTTGGAAACATGTCAGCATTAGGAATAAGATGTGATTCACCATCCGGCGGTATACCTGTGGAAAGCATGGAAGAGAGATCATCCGACCTACCACTCCCCAACCCATTAGAATCATTTGTGGAAGGAGAAGACGACATAGAAGACAACTCTTGTGGAGGCGGAACAAACATCGTCAAATCCGAAATGTTGAAAATGGGTGAGACACCCCAATCAGAAGGCAAATCCAAAACAAAAGCATTCTCTCCTATTTTCTTCAAAATCCGAAACGGGCCGGCTCGCCTCGGTGCTAATTTCTTAACGGTGCCAGATGGCATTCGTTCGGGAACTAGGCGGACTAAAACTTGGTCGCCGACTTTAAAGTTTGACGCTCTCCTATTTTGGTTTGCATGTGTTTGATAGGCGCATATTGAGAGGTCAAGGTCGCCCGAATATGTTCATGTAGATCATGAATGTGTTGGGCAAAATATTGTGCGAATTGACTGGCCTTATACGAAGGTGGTAGTGGGACCAAGTCAAGGGGCACCGGAGCATTATAGCCATGAACAACCTCGTTTGGAGACATACCGGTGGATCGATTCTTGGAATTATTATAAGCCAACTGAGCGTGGAGGAGAAGTAAGTCCCATGTGCCTTTATGGTCACCCACAAGACACCTAAGAAGATTTCCCAAGCTTCTATTGACCACCTCTGCTTGCCCATCCGTTTATGGGTGGTAGGCGGCAGAGAAAAGCAATTTAGTGCCCATTAGAATCCACAACGTCTTCCAAAAATAACTTGTAAATTTCACGTCCCTATCCGACACAATAGTGTTAGCCACCCCACGATGGCTAACGACATTTTGAAAATACAGCTTGGCAATATGAGATGCATCGTTGGTCTTGCTACAAGGGATAAAATATGCCATCTTGGAGAACCTATCTACAACAACGAATAGAGAGTCGTGTCGGTGAAACGTGGGGGGAAGGCCTAGAACGAAATCCATGCTCACGTCTTCCCAAGGTTTGGATAGAATAGGTAACGGTGTATACAAGCCAACATTGGTCTTAGAACCTTTGGAGACTTGACACGTTCGGCAACTGCTCAGCACTCGTCCGACCATGGTCTTAAGTTTTGGCCAATAAAACTTCTCCTCCACGAGCACAATAGTCTTGTCACGCCCGAAGTGACCACTCAAACTGCCACTATGCAACTCCCAAATAATGTGTAGTCGTAGGGAAGATTGTGGGATGCATAGCTTCCCATGCCGAAAGAGATAACCGTCTCTAATAGTGAAGGCCGAGATAGTGGTGGGGGAGTTGTCCTGTGCGGATAGGTACAACTCCTGGAAATCCGGGCACGTGGCGTACTCATCCTTAATGCGCTCGAACCCAATAACATGCACCTTCATGGTAGAAAGTAAAAGGGTGAGGCGGCTAAGCGCATCGGCAACTCGATTCTCCGAACCCTTAAGGTGCTTAATGTTAAACGTGTATTCTTGAAGGAACGCAACCCACTTCGCGTGCCGTGGGCTGATCTTATGGCTACCATTTATGAATCTCAAAGCATCATGGCCTGAAAGGAGCACAAATTCCTTGGACAGAAGATAGTGCCTCCAATGATGCAAACACCTCACAATCGCATAGAACTCTCGGTCGTAGTTAGAATAATTGAGCTTTGCGCCCGCCAACTTCTCACTAAAATAACTAATAGGGTGGCCCTCTTGACTTAGGACTCCTCCTATCCCTATCCCAGACGCATCACAAGTAACCTCAAAGACCTTGGTGAAGTCAGGGAGACGTAACACCGGTGCTTCGGTCATGAGTTGCTTGATCCTACGGAAGGCCAAAGTAGCAGACTTCGGCCATGCAAACTCTCCCTTTTTCATACAATCAGTAATGGGTGCCATGATGCTACTAAAGTCTCGTATAAAACGACGATAAAATGTAGCTAGCCCATGGAAACTGCGCACCTCTCGAATACTAGTCGGCTCTGGCCACTCCTTAATCACCTGGACCTTCCCGGGGTCTACTCGTATACCTTCGGACCCAACAATATAACCTAAAAATTCTACCTCAGAGACTCGAAAAGTGCACTTCTTAAGGTTCAGATAAATAGTTTCCTTCCGAAGGGTGGAAAGAACTATACGCAGGTGTGAGATGTGATCGGCGGGGGTGGTACTATAGATAAGGATGTCGTCAAAGTAGACAACCACGAACTTCCCCATATAAGGCTGGAAGACATGAGTCATCATCCTGGAGAACGTGCTTGGGGCGTTGGATAACCCAAAAGGCATCACAAGCCACTCATACAGTCCATCCTTGGACTTAAACGTTGTCTTCCACTCGTCTCCCTCACGGATCCTGATCTGGTGGTAACCACTCCGCAAATCTAGCTTGGAAAAGATGGTGGCACCCGCTAGGACATCGAGGAGATCATCTAACCGTGGGATTGGAAATCTATACTTGATGGTGATTTTGTTGATAGCACGGCTATCAACACACATCCTCCACGAACCATCCTTCTTGGGGGCAAGAAGGGCTGGAACAGCACATGGGCTCAAACTAGCCCGAATGAATCCCTTCTTCAGCAAGTCCTCTATCTGGACTTGTAACTCCTTATGGGCAGTGGGAGGGAGTCTATAGTGGGGCTGATTGGGTAGGGATGACCCAGGGATAAGATCTATAGCATGCTGTATATCCCTAAGTGGGGGTAACGTCGACGGAAGCTCGTCGGGGTAAACATCCCTATACTCATCTAGCAAGGCCCGCAACTCTCTAGGCAACCCATCTAACGTGCTCGAATCAGCCTTCGTACTCATAAGAACTAACGCATACATCACTCCCTCTAAGAATGGATCTCTCGCAAACTCCTTCCTGCCTACTAGACTCAACGTCTTCCTCTCGACCGGGACAGTGGTGTCCTTGGGTAACGCAACTGGTTCCTTCGGAATGGTCGGGCTCAAAGTAATGGTCTTACCCTTAAATTTAAACTCATAGGAGTTGGCCCGGCCGTAATGTGTCACATCACGGTCATAGAGCCAAGGGCGGCCTAATAACACGTGGCATGCGTCCATCGGTAATACGTCACACCATATCTCATCCGTGTACGATCTGATCGAGAGGGGAACTAGGCATCGCTTGGTAACTGGGACAGTGATCTTGTTAATCCAAGCTACTTGATACGGGGTCGGGTGTGGCTCCGTGGTCAAGGCCATACGTGTGACGGCGTTCTCAGAAACGACGTTTACATAACTTCCACTATCGATAATCAGCTTACATAACTTCTCACCACTCCTAAAGATCAGGGAAAATATTCTCGTCCTCTTCCAATCATCTAAGGGACGAGGGGTGGTCAAGATACATCGCATCACTCTAAGGTAGCGTTCGTCCTCCAAATCACTTGGGACTCCCTCAGGGTCACCCTCCTCCATAGCCTCATAAACTAGGTCGGCGGGGTCGGTCTCCGCAGACAAAAGGGCTATGGCTCGAGTCTTTGTAGGACACTCAAAGGCGTAGTGGCCCTGAACCCCGCAAGCATAACATGTGGTGTTAGCCTTGCTAACCTTTCCTATGGGGATACGCTCATTCGTGGGATTCCTAGAGTTCCTCGCAGTGATCACTACCGATCTAGACTCGGCGGTCTTAGGTTTTCCTTTATCGTGGGTGGTAGAGGAAGATGCTCCAAAGGTGGTCAAACTCTTCGTACGGGAGTAATGAGAGTGGGCCATAGAAGCCAGATGCTTTTCAATGTCAAGAGCGGCATTGAATGTCGTATTCAGATCTGTGTGCCGTATCTTAAGAGCTTCCTCTGAATGTCAGGGTGGAGCCCCTTAGGAAACCGAGATAGCGTAACCTCAGGGATCTCTCGAAGATCACAACGCACCATACAGTCTTTCAGCTCGCCCATATACTCAGCCACCGAGTTTGAGCCTTGCCGAAGGGTGGCTAGCTCATCGAACATTTGGGTTCGGTGGTAGGCGGGGACGTATTTGTTAGTGAGTAAGTTCTTCATCACCGGCCATCCAATGGGTGGAACTCCCTGCCCGGCTCCTAGCCTACGTTCTTCATTCAGCCAATACGTTTTCGCTCGACCCGTTAGCTTCATCCTGGCAACCTGGACCTTTTGGGGATCCGTAAGATGGTGCCATTCGAAATAACATTCAATATCCACTACCCAGGTAAGGAAAATCTGGGGGTCTCCCAAACCATCGTAAGTGGGGGCGTCGATCTTAATGGCTCTAGTGATATCCGTGCCACGATCCGGACGACGTCCACGAGGAGGGGCTCGAGGATATCCCTCATCCGAATCCGAATCATGAACCCGTTGTTGCTGATTGGGCAGCTCATCATTAGCCGGTGGGGGGGGGGGGGGGGGGGGGGGGGTGTTCCCCTTTGATTCAGAAGAATCTGGGCTAACATGGTCCTAATCTCCGTCATCTCACCACGTAGCTCTTCTATAGCCTCCGTGTTAGGATCTACTTGTTCGTTCGCTGCCATCCTAGAGGTGGAAGGTAACTCTACGGTGTATTCCGTGCCTAGCCTCGTACGCATGCAAATTTGAACAACTAGAAAAAAATTGAATTTTTTTTTTTTTTGACGGACCTCTTTTTTTTTTTTTTTTTTTTTTAAGTTGCTGGAAATTAACTCAAGAAGCTACAGAAATTTTTTTTTTGAATTTTGACAAAAATTTCAGATTTCAGACCGCTATTCGCACACCACCTTGACAGAATTACGACGGTTCTAATTTTCAGGCCAGCCTAACGAGGTCGAATCGAAAAAGTTTCAGTTTTAACGTTGCTGGAAATACTTTCAGGAAGCTACAGGAAAAATTTCAGATTTTTCTGACAAGTTTTAAATTTGTTTTTTTTGAGTTTTTACTAAACGCAGACCAATCCGAAAATTTTCAGATTTTTCCTATTGATTAGAACGACCAACAAGGATCGCAGCGAGGATGTTTGCAATGTGGGAGTTGAAACAACCTAGCTTTGATACCAAATTGATGCAGCGGTATTTCTTACTAGAGATCTACACGGACTATACTCCAACTCGCTACGAACACACGATGAACTAGCGCACTTACACAAGCATTCTATCGCTCACATACGTTGCCATTCGCATCACAATTTCAAGCAAAAAGAAGAACGATCGACTCTAAAACAGCGGTCAAAAGAGAGTCGACTTAGTTCCCAAATCAACACAATGATTGCTACTCTTTTAGAGAACAAGACCAAGGCTATAGGCCAAGATCCGTTCAAGCAAACGAGACCCACACGGTCCGGACACAAAGAACGCGGGAAAGTGATCTCAAGTTCAGAAAATACCAGCGATCGATATTCAAAATCGCGGAGAACACGATGGTTCTTCCTCCACAAACTAAAGAATGAAGCTCTTGAAGGTTTAGAGGTTACCCAACCCAGAAAATGAAAACACACTTGATAAATGTGGGAGAATCACTCTCTCCACGCTTTCCACCGGCGTCGCACCGTATGGATCCTTCGGAGTCACACCGAGGGGCTGCCTTCCTTCTTCCTTGGAGTCGCACCAAGAGACCACGCCGGAGACACCCAAAGAGGGGGACCGAAAATGGAGAAGAGAGGGGAGACAGGGGGGGGGGGGGCGGCGGCTTGGAGCAAGGCTTGGCCGAAATCCTCCTTAGGGGGGAGCTTTTTAGGGTTTAATTCTAATCTCTCATTTCTCATAAAAGGCTCCCTTAAATAGGAGATTACAAACACCATCCAACCATCCAAGATTTGAGATGAAATCTCATCAATCCGGATGGTTAAATGCACCCCCATCATAAAATGTCTATTAGCACACCCAAAATAAAAACATGCCGGAATTAAAATATTACAAGTTTTAAATGGCGGAAATAAATATAAAACTAAAGCAAGATAATACGAAGGCTTTAAGCATCCTTCGCGCGACGCGGGCGGAGGTTATAATGTTGACTTCCGGGGCGCCGAAAGTCCTTGTGTTGTAACATCTTCAAGTCATCCGCATGTGGGGGAAGTGGTGCGGCATCAAGTTCATCCAAGACATGTCTGTAAGATCAAGAAGGCTCTTTATGGCTTGAAGCAAGCGCCTCGGGCGTGGTATGTGAAGATCACAGAATACCTTCAATTCTGCGGATATTTTGCTTCGAATTCCGATTCAAGACTGTTTGTAAAGAAGCCAGGGGAGCTGCAAGTCTTGGTGCTGTTGTATGTGTATGACATGATCGTCACGGAGAACTCTCAAGAAGAGGTAGCTAGGCTCCGGGCTGAGCTAGCTATCAGATTTAAGATGAAGGATCTGGGTGAGCTCCACCATTTCCTTGGTCTTGAGGTGGAGAGGAAAGAGAGTGGTGTCCTTGTTTCACAAAAGGGTTATGCAGAATGGATCGTGTAGCGATTTGGCATGGGAGAGGAAAAGAATAGCTCTACTCCCCTAGAGTTTGGGTTGAAACTTCGGCGGGATAAGGTAAGGGTTCTTGTTAAATTTTTGAAGTGGAAGTGGAATGGTGTTGGGCGGTCTGTAGGTTGGAGACCGCAGAGACCGCGCGGTCTGCGCTGGTGCTTTGGGCGATTCGATCTGGGCGGTCTGATCTGGGAGATCGCTGTTTCCAAGCAGCTCGCGCGGGTTTGTTCTGGCGACTTGTTCACGTCGGCCAGATATACAAGTAGGTCTGCCTTCTTGCAGTGACCGGGCGGTCTGACATGTTGCTCTTGTCGGTCTGGATTACTGAAGAAGTTCTTCGCTTATGCAATAAGACCGGGCGGTCTGTTTTCGGGAGACCGTGGTAACCGGGCGGTTTGCAATAACTGTATGGTTTAATAAGGAGCTGTTAGCTTTGCTGAGCTCGGGCAGTCTATTTTGTGAGACCGCTTGCGATCTGATGGGCGGTTATTGTATCCCGGTTTGTGCGGTGATGATATCTATCTTTTTGCCTATAAATAGGGGTGCAGGGCCCGTCATTCATAATGAGAACTGTAAGAACCAAAGTTGGCTTGATTGTGCCAGTCTCACTTTGAGGTCGTGCGGTCTGAGATCTTTGTCTGAACGGTTTATTTGTTCGCAGATTAGCGGCTAGCAGCTCGCGGTCAGCTTGTCTCCTTTCTTCCAGCTTTGAATAAACCAGTCCGGGCGGACTGTGTTTAGGTGTTCTTAGTCTGTGCAGCGAACTCAGTTGATCAGGCAGTCTTAAGTGGCCAGGCAATCTTAAGTTGCGGTCTGTGGCAGGTAGCAGTTCTTTGATCAGAGTTTGCGGGTTCTTCTGTGATCAAGACCGTGCAGTCTGGGCGATCAAGGAGTGCGAACTGGTTGTTTTTCAGCAGAGGAATAAAGCAGCAGGTCAACGGTGTGTTGTTGTGGTCTGGCAGGTGCGGCTTGTGCTCTGTTCGCGTGGTCTCAGGGGCTACCATCTGGCTTGTCTGTTCGCGCGGTCTGGCGGTCTCAAATTGTTAGGTCGCAGCAGCTTGTATTTTTTTGTTTGTGCTTCTCTCCTCCGTGATTCTTATGAATCATGTCTCGCCATGTATACCTCGAATTGTAAAGAGATAGTTAATATCATAGCACTATTCGGTCTTCCCATTGTCATTGTTGTGTTACACTTGTGGAAAGTTTTGTGAAGTGATTCCGCATTTTTTACTTCATCTCCGAATCTCAACTTTTTGTGTGAAATTTTGTGAAGGGTTATGCAAAATGGATCGTGTAGCGATTCGGCATGGGAGAGGGAAAGAGTAGCTTTACTCCCCTAGAGTTTGGTTTAAAACTTCGGCGGGATGAGGGAAGGGTTCTTTCTGATCCCTTGGTGTTCCGGGCTTTGGTTGGAAGTCTGATTTATCTGACGATTACGAGGCCAGATATTGCTTATGTTGTGGGCCTAGTAAGTCGATATATGGCAGAGCCGCGGAAACCTCATCTAGTAGCGGTAAGGAGTATTTTGAAGTATGTGAAGTCCACCTCTAATATGGGTCTCCTTTATGGGAGGGACTCGTGCTTCAATCTGCATGGTTACACGGGTGCTAATTATGGAGGAGATTTAGATGATCGAAAGTCGACTTCTGGTTATGACTGGCTCCGCAGATATCTCGTAGTGCAGCAAGAAGCAGGATTCAGTGTGTGTCTCCACTACGGAAGCGGAATACAAGGCTTCGGCCTTGGCAGCTCAGGAAGACATATGGCTTAGGAGGCTAGTGGGAGACATCCATGAGTAGGTGTGAGGTCCTACTCTGCTTCGCTATGACAATGAGAGTGCCCTTAAACTGGTTATTAATCCAGTTTGTCACGCGCTGACCAAGCATATCGAGATCGAGCATCACTTTGTTCGGGAGAAGGTACTGGAGGGATATTTGATGGTTGAATATGTGCGGAGCGAGGACAATGTCGCGGACATCTTCGCGAAGCTGATGTCGAAGGGATCTTTTGGTCATTTATGAAGTTTGTTTGAGCTGACTTCCACTTTCCACTTCATGGAGTGTTAAATTTTTGAAGCGGAAGTAGAAGTGTGTTGGGCGGTCTGAGGAAGTTAGACTGCAGTGATCGCTGAGACCGTGCGATCTCAGCGGACTCCGTCTTGTGATCTTGTCGCTTTATTGGCTAAGGCTCAAGCAGGTATCTTCTTGTGATCGCGCGATCTCTCCTTGTGATGTCTGGTTTGGGCGGTTACTATGTCTCTGTTGGGGTGGTGACGACATCCGTATGTTTTCCTATAAATAGAGGCATAGGGTCCGTCATTAATAACGAGAACTGTAAGAACTAAAGCTTGGTTTACTTTTGTCGGTATCCCTTTTTTGAGATCGTGCGGTCTGGAAGTGGTTTGATCATTTGTTGTGTTCGTAGGTCAGCGGCCAGTAGTCAGCGGTCTTCTTCCTTGGTGATTCTTCCCAGCTTTGAATAACCAGTTCGACAGTGGTCTTCTTCTATGCGGACGGTGTTGTAGTTCTTGGGCTGTTCGCAGCAAGCTCAGCAGTCAGATGACCTTGCGGTCAGGCGACAACCTTTAAAGTTCTATTATCTATTCGCGGGCAGCTTCTGTGATTATGCGACCTTGTGGTCAGGCGATCAAGAAGTGCGGACAGGTTGTTTTCTCAGCAGTTCAATAAGTCAGCAGTTTGTGCGGTCTGAGGTGGCGGTCTTGCACATAGCAAGTTGACGACCTGTGCTATTCGCGCGGTCTCAGTGGTTGTCGTGCGATATGTTTGGTTCAGCGGTCTCTGTTCTTGTTGTTCGCCATTTGCTTGTTTGTCTCTGTTTTTTCTCCATCTTATATTCTGATAAATCATGTCTCACCATAAATGTCTCGAATTGTGAAGGAGATAGATTAATACAAGATTCTTGTCTTTCTATTGTGCTGGTTACTTAACTTGGAATGGTTGTAGTGTCCCTGCGTCTTATTCCCATTTCTAAGAAATTTTAACTTGGCATCTGTGTTGAAATCTATCACCAGATATCAGAGCTAGAAATTTTAACACTTCACTCGACGATATTTAGACATACAAAGACTTTATTTTCCTTATCTGATTTCTGAACTTCTGCCTAAGATATCTCTTGGTCTTTGTAGGCGAATCTTCTTGATACTTAAGAGATGTCGTCTTGGTACCTCAATGATATCGTCGAGTGAGCAAGACGATATTTTCCTTAAGCATTTTTCTGACTTTCTCAGCTTACACACTTTGATCTAGCTGACTTGATAAACTTATATTCTTGTTGATATAGAGTTAGTGTCAAGTCTAATATAGTCTAAATCATAGGTCGACATAGTGTTTTGCACAATGAGGGATTACATTGACAAAACTATGTCTAATGACACTAAGTCTAGTCTTATATTAGACATGCACTATTATGTACCTGAAATTACTTAAACAAGAAAACACATTCATCAAATACAGATGTGCTCATCTATATTGTGAGGGCTTCTTCAAATCAGAAACATTGTGAGCTATGTTCCCAACAGTTCGGAATTTACATCATTCAACAGAAATTTGAGCTTCGTCCAAACAAATTAAGATAGACATTAGAATTTGAGACTTAAATCCTAACTACTTAAAAAACAGGGAAAAGGAAGAAAATTTATCAAGATAACTTTGAACTGCAACTTAGTGTTAGGATGATAAGGGTGCAACCACTTGTGAGCTTGCTACATTTGATGGCTCAAGTGGCGACCTTGGAGACGCTCGACAAACCTAGTAACTTCTGAGCATTCTAATTGAAAATTTAGGGAATTCATCAATTTCACGTAAAAATAAAAGAAAATTTGAACTAAATTAAATTTGCAAATGTTTATATTTAAAATTTTGAATAGATGCATCTGCAGTGATCCTGGAGTGTCGATGCAAGCACGATCAATTGATATGTTTTTTAAATAAATGATTAACACATGTGTGGCTATTAATTTGCAGTCATGGAGGGTGAAAATATTGGAGACTGAACCGACAGCTGTGCCTGCAATAAATAAATCTAATCAAGTATTAGAATCCTAAGAGTCATTTTGTGTTGGAACTGTTTACTTTAATTACCTGTTTAATTGCCGTTGTTTTGTATTCCTCCTTTGGACTCCTATTTAAATGTTTGCCCGACGTAGAAGAACATTGAAAAAAGATTGTTTTGGTTCCTTCTTGCTCTGTTCCTCCTTGTTCCACTTTCTTGAAATGAGTAGAGAAATGTTAGGATAATTTTTCCATCAGTGGTATCAGAGCTTTTGATCTCTGCTATTCCAGCAGTCCCTGTTCTTACTTCAGAACATCATGAGCTCATCATCTACAACAACCATTCCCTACTCACACCACATTGCCCCCATCTTCAATGGGGAGCTCTACGAACATTGGGCCGTGAAGATGGAGACCCTGCTAAACTCTCAAGACCTCTGGGAGATCGTTCAGAACGGTCCCCAAGCCTCGGAGAAATCGAAGGAAGGCACAGCAACAATACCCAAGGAGCAAAAGCTAAAGAACTCCTTGGCATTGCTGACCATCCAGGAGGCAGTCTCTCCAATCATCTTCCCGCGCATCATTGGGGCAAAAACTGCAAAGGCTGCATGGGGAACTCTCAAGGAAATCTATCAGGGAGACCAAAAGGCCATTTCCATCCGGAAGGTAAATGTGAAGAGGCAGTTTGATGCTCTCACAATGCAAGAAGGTGAAACAATTTTTGACTCTATGCCAAAATTAACCAACTTATCAAACCAATTAAGCAATCTGGGAGCACCCATTCCTGAGAATGAGCTCGTACTGAAAGTCCTCACAAGCCTCCCTAAGTCGTATGACCACATTGCTGCAGCAATAGAAGAAAGCAATGACCTCAACACCCTACCTATTGCAGCCCTCATAGGAAAACTCCAGTCCCATGAGGAAAGATTGAAGAGGCATGCGCCAAATTTGGCTCAAGCCCTTCAGACCAAAATGCAACTTGGTAAGAAAATGACCACAACTAAACCCCATGGAAACACAAGTAACCGGGGGACAAAGTCCAAGCAAGCGACACAAGGTAGGCATCAACAAAACATCAGACCCATGGAAGATGAGGGTCACTCAAATGGTCTTTACTGCATCCTTTGTAAGAAAACCAACCACGACACCTCTAAATGCTATTTCAAGTGCAAGAGGTGCAAAAAGCACACCCATTATGATCGTGACTGTTGGTTTAAAAACAAAGAGGAAGCAAAGGTTGCAGAAGAGACCAAGCCTGACACAGAAAAGCTATTCCTAACATGCACCAAGGCAACTTCTGAACTCACAAAAACATCAAATTGGTTCATTGACTCTGGCTGTTCGAGTCATATGACCAATGCCAGAACTCTGTTCTGTGAGTTAGATGAAAGCAATAAGTCCCTAGTTTACCTAGGAGATGGTAACTCAAAAAACATTGAAGGGAAAGGTAGCATATTGATAAAAGACAAAGATGGGAAAAACAAAGTTGTTTCCAATGTTCAGTACGTCCCATCCCTGGCTCAGAATCTGCTCAGTGTAGGACAGCTGATGGACAATGGATACTCAGTCTTGTTCACCTCCAAGACCTGAATGATCACTGATTCCCAAAACAATTCAGTAGCCTCAGCAGGTATAACCAAAAACAGAATCTTTCAGCTCACATTTAACTCTCCAGATCAAACATCCCTCACTACAATGGACAACAAGTTAGATCTGGGTCTCACCTGGCATCACAGGCTGGGCCACATGAACTTTGACTCAATCAAAAACCTATTGAACATAAGCTTGCTGAAGGAATTCCTGAGCTGCAGATTCATCACAGCCCCTGTGGAGTTTGTGCCCAAGGAAAATCTCATCGACAGCCTTTCAAAACAACACAATCTCGCAGCTCAAAGCCTTTGGAACTTCTACACTGTGATCTATGGGGGCCAGCCACAACACAAACTCTTGGAGGTAAAAGATACTTCTTTCTCATTGTTGATGACTTCTCAAGGTACATGTGGATATTCTTTCTCAACCAAAAATCAGAAACACTCTCCTGCTTTATCGATTTTAAAAGAGAAATTGAAAATAAATTAGAGAGAAGTATCAAAACCCTAAGGAGTGACAATGGTGGTGAATTCACATCCCATGCCTTCAAACATTTTTGCAAAATAAGTGGGATAAGACATGAATTCACTGCACCCGGGTCACCTCAACAGAATGGTGTTGTAGAACGCAGAAATCGAACTATAGTTGAAATGGCTCGATCAATGCTTCTACATAAGAACCTGCCAAAAGCCTTATGGGGAGAAGCCACAAGTACTGCTGTTTACATTCTAAATAGAGGGCCAACAAAGGCCTTGAAACAATCAACACCATATGTTGCCCTAAATAACAAGAAGCCAAATCTGAGTCACCTAAGACAATTTGGATGCATTGCTTTTGCTCACATATTAAAAGAAAAACGTGATAAGCTTGACCAAACCAGTGAGAAATGCATTTTTGTGGGGTATAGTGAAAATAACAAAGCTTATAGACTCTACAACCCACTCAAACAAGAATTAATTATCTCAAGAGATGTTACATTTCATGAAGAAGACACTTGAGTCTGGGCATCAGACAAACAAAGTGAAAGCATCACTACTCCCTTTATCTCGGTTGAATTCAGAGAGAATTCCCTCCAAGAGACACAGGAAGAGATCGATCATCAGGTAACAAATGTCCAACCTGAACCTGATTCACCAGAGTCATCACAGCCACGTCGGACTAGATCATTACAAGAGATCTATGAAGCTGAAGATATGGCACTTTTTCACTCTTCTCCATCATGTTTTACTGAAGCAGCCAAATACAAAGAATGGAAAAATGCAATGGATGAAGAAATAAGCTTAGTAGAAAAGAATCATACTTGGAGCTTGGTACCCATGCCCAAAAATAAAACCATCATTGGGCTGAAATGGATATACAAGCTCAAGCAAAATGAAGAGGGAAAGATTGTTAAACACAAAGCTAGGATCGTTGCCAAGGGCTATTCACAGAAATTTGGAAAAGATTATGAAGAAACATTTGCCCCTGTTGCTCGGATGGATTCTGTAAGGCTACTTCTTTCTATAGCAGCCAACAATAATTACCCCATCTACCAACTAGATGTGAAATCAGCTTTTCTCAACGGAGTGTTAAAGGAGGAAGTCTACGTTGAGCAACCTGAAGGCTATCGAAAAAAGGGAAAGAAGATCACGTCTACAAGCTCAACAAAGCCTTGTACGGGCTTAAGCAAGCTCCTCGAGCTTGGCACTCCAATATCACCACATACTTTAAGGAAGAAGGATTTATTCCCAGCCAATCTGAACCATCACTCTTCATCAAGCAGGGGACAAGCAGCCATAAAATTATCATCTGCCTATATGTTGACGACTTGCTAGTCACTGGAGGATCCAACAGCATGATTAAAGAATTCAAGGAAAATATGAAGAAGAGGTATGATATGACGGATTTGGGACAGCTAAACTTTTTTCTTGGCTTGCAGGTAAAACCTTTCCTTGGAGGTTTCTTCTTATCCCAAGAACTTTATGCCACTGAAGTTCTAAAGAAATTCAACATGTGGGATTGCAACTCAACGGCCACGCCGATGAGTACTGATTTAAAACTCAGCAAATACAAGGAAGGAGATGAAAAAGCTGATGAAGGGGTCTACCGAAGTCTAATTGGATCCCTGATTTACCTAACAAATTCCAGACCTGACCTAGAGCATGCGGTAAATCTTCTTTCCCGGTTTGTAAGCTGTCCAACCAAAGATCACATGGAAGGGGCAAAGCGTGTGCTGAGATACATAAAAGGTACTGTCACCCATGGCATCCACTTCACCAAGGACCTCAACCCAACGCTTACAGGATATTATGACTCTGATTGGGGAGGTTCCCTCGACGATAGGAAGAGCACAGAGGGGTACATATACTTCTATGGCTCAAACCCTATTTCATGGAGATCAAGGAAACAACAGACGATCGCCCTTTCAACTACTGAAGCAGAATACATGGCGATAAATTCAGCCATTTGCGAAGGAATTTGGCTGAAGAGGATGATAGAAGAGATTGCAGAAGATCAGAAGAAGCCTATCATCTTGAAGTGCGACAACACATCGGCCATAGCCTTGTGCAAAAATCCTGTCTTCCACAATCGAAGTAAGCATATAGAGATCAAGTTCCATTTCATCAGAGAAAAGATAGAAGAAGGTATTGCCGCGCTGGAGTATTGCCCCACTTTGAACCAGCTCGCCGACGTTTTCACGAAATCCCTTCCTCGACAACGTTTTACGGAACTCAGAGCTGAAGCAAAGGTGACCACTCCGCCCGGTTCAAGGGGGGTATTGGAGACTGAACCGACAGCTGTGCCTGCAATAAATAAATCTAATCAAGTATTAGAATCCTAAGAGTCATTTTGTGTTGGAACTGTCTACTTTAATTACCTGTTTAATTGCCGTTGTTTTGTATTCCTCCTTTGGACTCCTATTTAAATGTTTGCCCGACTGTAGCAGAACATTGAAAAAAGATTGTTTTGGTTCCTTCTTGCTCTGTTCCTCCTTGTTCCACTTTCCTGAAATGAGTAGAGAAATGTTAGGATAATTTTTCCATCAGAAAACTATTACAGGGGCAAAGATATTGTGAAAGAACACATTCATAATAATTTGAAGATGCAGATTGTTACAATTGGTAAATGCAACTTAATTAAGAGCTGGAGCGGAACTATACACGAGCACACCTTGTGTATCATCACGTGTGCCATTTTCTTTAGACGTTTGGTCGTCGACACGTCGGTAGGGGATTATGCAGTTGCGTCAAGCCGAGGAGTGGCTCGTCTAAGATTTGATGAATCATATTTTCTTTAGATGTTTGGTCGTCGACATATCATATTTTATTTTGATTGTCATGGTTCTCCCTCCATTAAATTTTGATCTTGATTAATAATTTTATATGATTCTTATCAATGGAGAATCGAAAAAAGTGTCATTTTAACAAGATTGTTTTTTTCTAAACAAGAACGTTAGTTTCTTTTTCACATAGTTCGTTTCTTGCATCGACCAATTCAATTCTTACATGTTTGTCTCCTCCTATGATCATATATAGCTCATCAACTGATTGGAGCGTTGTTTTTCTCTGATTGCCGAAGAGCGTTGTTCTTCTCCGATGAAGTAATAATTTCTGGTTTTAATCTAGTTAATAATATTTAATTTAATTTTAATATTCTTATAAATATTTATTATATGTGTATTTTGTGAGGACGATAACTTCTATTCGAAGATCAAATACAATTGACTCTTCTTCTAACATCCCCACATGCACCTCTCCTACAACCAAATTCAATCCGGATCAAAGTTCGGTTTCCACAAATTATTGAATTGAATGAAGAGAAATTTGAAAATTCTTACGAAATAAACAAATTAATTACATCATAAACTCATCCGAACATGTTCATAAAGCTTCCAGCAATTATATAAAAGTAAAATCTGGGTATGAAAGAAATCATATCATGTAACAACTACATGCAACTGATATAAGCTGGCAGAAGCCATTATAATTATTATTATTATTATTAGGGCATTGTTATATGCTAAATAGCTAGGTTTGACTATACACAAATTTTAGTTTGCATATGATCAAACTTGATTTACGTTTAACAATGCCCTATTATTATTATTTTACTTCAATAATTCAACTTATAATACTTCATAAAATATGAAAAAACGCAAATCATGAACAAAAGGAGTCCCGAGGGACCAATCCATGTTCCTGCGTTTTGTTTAACTCCACTGTCACAGGAAACATGTCAAAGGAACTAACAGCAACCTTTGCTGTGACTGTTCCCCAACTCATGTCGCTATTCCGCACTACGATATTAAGAAAGTAATTCGTCCACTTATCAGTATCAGGTTGCTTGCTGGCGCTCTTCACCCAACAAAAGTGAATATGAAGTTCTTCTCCCGGGTGTTGACGATTGTAAATCATGACGGCGTAAGCTGCGGCCGATATGCAAGCGGCATCTGACTGCGAGTTTTGGATTTCTACCACGGGCCCTTTATCTGCCTCCACACCGACCCCGGCCATGATGATGAAGAGGGCAGTGGCGCAAAAAATCAGCTGATTGGAGGAAGAAATCGTCATGAATGCAGCTGGTTGGAAGCTATGAACAACCAGTTGCCTGCCAGCTTAGATTGTTTAAAGTCCTTTTTATAGGCATATTTTGGTGTTTGGGGATTTCCGCAACTCTTTTTTAATTGTTTAAAAATCAATTTTCCCGCCATTTGGAAGACCGGCGGCCGATTTGGACAACGGGCTGTCCTATTGAATGGAAGCATATATATGATCCATTTGGACTGAAATGTTTTTGATAGTACAACGCATAAGGAGCATGGTGCTGTATATGCACTAAATCACATTTTTATATCACATTTTTTTGGTAATAATCTGATTTCTCTTAAAAAACCGATGAAAGATTATATGACACCCGAAATATAATTTTCGGTCAAAATATTTTTTAAAACTATTTGAATAATGGTTAAATAGGTACTTAAAATGATTGTAAAAATATCATAATTAATATTTTTTAAAATCTTTTTGTAAAATTTTATTATTTAGGTATATAAAAATGCAATTTAGTACCTATAATGCACCATGCTTGTTACCAAAAAATTATTCTGTTTGAACTACCTGTGATTCATTTAAAAAATCCTTTTTGTAGGCATATTCTATTTTAATTGTTTAAAGTTCCTTTTTTTCAACCATTTGGACAAACGACCATCCATGTGCATGGCATACATATGATCCACTTGGACTCTATTGTACAACCTAATATTTGTGGAGTGCGGCCAGGGGGACTAGTGCAGTCGCCAACCATGGGCGAGTGCACCCTTGGCAGCTTGCACCCGCCCCGGGGTCTGGGTGAGTCGCGAGTACCCAGCATCACTGGGACTGGCCGGCCCCAGGCGAGCACGCCTCAAGTGGCGTGTACTCGCCCCTCAGGGTGTACTTCATTTTTTCAAGGGATTTCGTATTGGCCAGCGGCTAGCCATACCAAACAGTGGGATTCCATTAGTAGGCCAGTTTGGACTGCGGATAATAATTCCAAAAGTGAGATTGCGCTATCCACAGGCCAATCAGGAAAACTATAAATTGACCCCATAGGGCACCTTTGGAGAGGATTCCTTTTTCCCTCCTTGAGCTCTCCAGTGCTCTCCAGGGTGCCCGAATCAGCTCTGATTTGGGAGGGGAAGTTCTTTTAGATCTTTCGAGTTTGTGGCAGGACCGCCTTACTGCCGCTCACGGGAGCTAATTTTCCACCAATGTGAGTGTGGTTTCTTGCTCCAAATACCCGGCCTAGTGTTCCCACTTAGAAGAAGAAAGTGCAAGCTACACTAGTCGGTCCGAACTCCGTTACCCCAGGTTTCCGGGTGCAACATTTTGTTAACCCAGGTTTCCGGGTTTAACATTCTGGTGCGGTGAGGGTGGACTGTAGCTTGTTCGGAAAATTCTGAGTGAGTTCTATGGACGGAAGCGAAGAGCAGGGAACCGATCGAGAGAGCTCGCCCCTTTTGGGAGAATTCGTCAAGAAGTGTGACTTCTACAAATTCAGGAAGTCGATCATGGAGACCCTGCGCATCGCCCTTACGTCGTCGGGTGAGTGCTCAACCCCTGCAATTTTGGTACTCGCCTCGTAGGCCTGGGCGAGCTGGCGCCGGCCAGGCGACCAGGGAAGGAAGTGATTGTGGGGGAGGACGAGAATACACTTCACGCACGAGTTCTTTTCCACGGCCCGCCGGGTACTCGCTACTCCGGGGAGGAGACCGAGCGAGCACCTTAAGCTTGCTAGGCAGGGTCGGGGAGCCAATTATGTGAACTAATTCTTTCGGCCCCGGTTGCATAGGGGTTCTTGGATACCGCTATGTCCTACTACACAAGCATGGATGACCCCCCTCCTGCATCTCCAATGGTTCGAAGATGTCGTCTCCATCAGGCAGATGACAGACACCTTTAGTTTTAAGTTGTACTCCATCTCGTTCAATGGAAAGGCGAGAGATTGGTTCCACCAGCTTCCCTCAGGGACTATCTACAACTTTGAAGATTTGCGTCGTGGTTTCCTGCTGCGGTTCGACACGTCCAAGAAGAGGAAGGAGGGTGACGAGGCTCTTTTCCTAATCCACCAAGGGGCTAAGGAATCGTTGGGAACCTGCATGTGTAACATCCCAATTTAGGATGAGGACCCTAGAAGTATTGGCACCGCCAAATGATGCACCACCTCACCTTGGAGATAAGGTAGAGCCCTTAATGGGGCAAAAGGTGTACTTATCCAAGTTAACCAATTCAAGTCTCATGAACCCCACCCCTAACACTTGGAAGCCAACATACCCTCCCCCATGACCTAAGTAAGCCAATTCACCTATTAGCACACCACATCACCTTGAAGAAAAAGTCAAAGCCCATAAAGAAAGAGAAAGATGCATGGTGTGCATTTAGGCAAAGTGAACCAAACCAACTCAATTAACCCAACCCTTGATCAATTGTGCTAACCATCTCCTTCCTCATGACCTAAGTAGACCAATTCACCTATTGGCACCCCACATCACCTTGAAGACAAGAGTACAACCTTAAAAAGAGAGCATGGTGTGCATTTAGCCAAAATAGCTTAAACTACTCAAATGAACCCCTTCTTAGTCAATTGAGCTAGCCACACCATGACCTATGACCAAGGCTAGCTAAAACCTCAAAATGATGACTTTGGTCAACATTGGTCAGCCCAAATTACGCATGGTCAAATCATGGTTTAATTAAGGCCTAAACCCACTTTTTAAAAATACCCTAACCCCACACTCACCCAAGAGCCTCCAAATAAAACCCTAAACACTTTTAGACCCTAAAACCAAGGACCAAAATCAGATGGCCATTAATTAAACTGAACAACCCCCTTACGAGAATTTTTTCCCAAAATGACAACTTCAGAGTGAAGTAACTATGCCCCCCTTGAATCCTTCCCTCTTTGAGAGGCTAAAGTCAAGATTTTGATATTATCCAAGTCCTCAAAGGACCGCAAGGTGGCTGAAAGTACAAGCTATACCATAGTCATGGCCGGCCTTGGTAAGCTTAAGAGAGAATTTGCAATCCTTACACCTAGCCTATAAAATCCTCCCCTCACCCTTCAGAAACCTCAAACCAGCCCCAAGAAACAGTCCTAAGCAGATAATCTGTGTAACATCCCCCGAACAACTAGACCCATAGAGTGGTTTTGTCATGACTAGGTCATGATAAAACCCTAGGAAGCTTGAAGAGATCACTTGGCCTTAGGCTTGAAGGAGAAGAGCACCTTGGTCTGCAAATAGCAATTTCTAGTTACCAAGCTTAGGGTTGGACCTTAGGGCATCACCTTGACCATTTGACCCCACCATGGCACACCTAACCCTTTGGAGGGTCCCTTAGAGCATTTAGGACCCATTGGGGTCAACCAAGAGGCCAAATTGAGCAAAGTCAACCCTAGTCTCAAATAAGTCAAACCACCATATTTAGGGTCAATTAGGGTTCAATTGGACCAATTGACTTTCCCCAAGTTCCACTGGTCACTAAGGGAGGCCAATGGGTCAACATTGACCCATTGGTCCTAATTAATTTCACAAATTTGACAAAAGTCAACACTTGGTCAACCTTGCCCAAAAAGAGGGGAAAAGGCTAACTCAAGCCCAATCCACTTGGGCTAGACCTAATTGGAGTAGCCCATTAGCTTAGGAGGCTGATAATTACAAGGAGTTACCACTCAATTTCTATAAATGGTGATTAGGAGAGAGAAATCTCATTTTCTCCAAGAATGGAGGAGAGAGAAATAGAGGGATTAATGGCATTCTTGGCTTAGGGAGACCAATAGCCCCCATTTCCTCCTCTAATGTCTCCATTCAGTTTCCCCAATCAATTTGGAGGAGTTTAATGGCCATTCCCGGACATATAGAGGGGTGAATTTGAGGAGTTTTCACTTGGCCCATAATGGCCATTCATGGCAATTAGGAGTTACACCCTCCCTCTCCCCCAATTGAACCTTATAACTCCTTCAGAGGACTGGGAGGATCAGTTTCCCAACCTTGCCTGAAGAATTCGATCCCCCAAGATAGGAGATTGCAAAGGTGCCAAAGCTTCAAGGTCGGCCATGGCTAACAGAAAATCGGCAAGGACCCCTCCATACAGGTCCGATCCGCCTCCTCTCCCTTAGTGCTAGATCTTTTCATAATTTGGGGCTTGATCCGAGTTCAATTGGGCTCGGATCGTGCTACCTAAAGGGCTCGGTTTGAGCTATCTTTCCCCTCCTCAAAACCCGATTCCAACCACCTCCGGCCGGCCAACCCCCCCCCCCCCCCCCCCCCCCCCCCCACCCCCTATCGCCGGCCACCACCTCAATGGAGGTGGTGGTGGCATTGGCTAGCCGGGAAGCGGCACAGGTGGCCGGGAAATCATCCCGCAAAGAAGCCCAGGAAGTGCTGTCGCGCGCCGTCCGTCCAACGGGGACGATGACCAAGAACCGTCGGATTTGTCGTGATCAGCAAGATTAACGTGATTATGTTATATGTTATACAGTTATTTCATTTTGAATCCGGAGTAAATGTTTATTCTTATTTAATTAATTCGTCGATCTGAGCAGAAGAAATTCACCGAACTAATAGTTGAGTCGTCAAACGGAACCCGGAGTTCGTCGAACGGAATTCATTCGTCAAACACACTCTGGTGTTCGTCGAACTGATTGCTGAGTTCGTCGAACCGACCCCGGAGTTCGTCGAACGGAATTAATTCACCGAAATAATAGTTGAGTTCATCGAACGGAGTTAATTCGCCGAACTAAAAGTAATTCGTCGAACGGAATTATTTCGTCGATCAGATTTCGTGGAACGACTTGAAGCACGGCGTTCGTCGAACGCAGAACAGAATTCGTCGAACG
This sequence comes from Dactylorhiza incarnata, assembly GCA_033032865.1. Classification (NCBI taxonomy): domain Eukaryota; kingdom Viridiplantae; phylum Streptophyta; class Magnoliopsida; order Asparagales; family Orchidaceae; genus Dactylorhiza; species Dactylorhiza incarnata. Next base: position 36,831 of record JAWHQI010000464.1, on the reverse strand, counting down.
CAGATTGGATTTCGTCGAACGCAGAGACTTGTATTTAATAATAATTATTTTCTTATTACTGATTGTAGTTAGAAATAATTATAGAAAATACTTAGGGCCCTCTACAGAAAAAGTGGTCAACACTAAAGTTGTAGCCCTTGGAGTCTATTTTATTTTAAAATTATTTTCACCCCAAAAGGGGTTCTGTAGCTCCCTATAGGTCCATTTTGGTGGGACTGGTCCCTAGTGTGGGACAGCCACCATTCCTTGAATAACTTTTGATTGGGTTATGGGATTAACTTGAAAATTGAAACATAAGCTATTTACACCTACCCACACATCATACCCAAAGATGGGAATTTTAGGAGAACCTTTTTTTAAGGTTTTTGTAATATTTCATAAATTAAACTTTAATTAATTATTGGGACAAAAGACCTCCAATGCCCTCCAAATTTTGGTGGGTACTTCTTAGGGTTATCACATGACCCTGATAAAAATCTCAGCCCAATTGGGACTGAATTGGTTGGGTAATTTGTCAACCCAAGTTAGGTCAAGTCGGGTCAAAGTTAGGGCATGGTATTTATCTTGGGGTATGGTGGTCAGAACTCATCACCATGAGTTGAAACTTTGGCCACTGATTTAGGATCACCTAATACACCTTCATGAGTAAGATGGGGTGGAGTAGAGGTGGATATGCCATAGGACCCTACTTTTAACCTTAGGGTTGCTCTTGAATCTTGTGAAGGACATGGGGTCAAATGTTCTTGAATGGTCCTGGAACTTGGTGGATAAGTTCATAGGGTGTAATTAGGCCCTATGTAATTTATAAGAATTTTAGGAGCAATTATCCCATTTGAAATAGGTCATAACCCCTTTAGGTAAACTTCTTGTAAGAGACATTTACATGCACAAATGATCATGGATGACGGTGAAATCTTGGTGGTGCCTTTATAATCATAATATTGACCCCTGGTAATTTTTGTATAATTAATTTAATGATTTATCTAGTACTTAATTCTCAAGGCACCTATTTTGTCTTAGTTTTATGATTTATGGATACGGGCCCAAAACTCTCTAGAAAAATGTGCAACTTGGTGATAGGACATTTAAGAGCTCTAGGAAGCTCTGTGAATTTTATAGAATTTTTGGAGATTATTATCAATAGGCTACTTCACAACATGTACAAATTAGGAATTATTTGGATTAATTATCTCAGTGAGTTAATGATTCCCAAAAATTGTGAAACCCTGTAATTAAGCTTTTCTGGACATAAAAGAGGTATGGTAATTTTTCTATAATTTTGGCACAAGTATTTTTGATAGTTCCTTCATAAATCTTCAAATTTGGATAGATTATAAATATTAAAAACAGAGGACATTTCCTTACTGTAAAATTGTGATATTCATTACTTACTGATATTTTGGCATGATAGATTTATCTTAATTTTGTGGGAACCATATCATAAGAATACCTTACACTTCATGCTCATATTCATACTTGGCAAATATTGGACAAATGATAATAAATGTTAAATAATTAAGGAAAAATATGGTCCTATGGATTTAGTCTTAGAATATCATTATAGACTCCCAGTATTAATCTTGATTCAGTTGGATGAACATTTGGAGTATCTCTTCTTATGCACTCATATAACTTATTTGGTCTGCGTATAGTAAAACTGTAAAACCTGGGTAAATTGAAGACCAGTAGATGGTAATGGAAGGTAGTTGGTATACCTAGTCTGATTGAGATGATTTGAGGTTACCAAAAGGAGTTTAGGTGATGAGAGTGTGCTTGGTGAGTTAAGGGTAATGTTGTGCTCGGGATTGGCGAAAGATCGTCTTTCCCTTAGCCTGTCATAAAATGTTTAGGGGTAATTCAAGAGAAATGATAAGAAGGGGTATTCTTATGGTTAGATACCAATAACCTTTAGTGTCTTGAGAAAGGTAGCTTTAGGGTTTCATCCCATTGTGGTTCCTAGTACCGTAGCGAGCCCCTTACAGGGTAATCCTCGGGAAGTCCAAGATAAACCATAAATTGTAGGAATAAGTTGATGTACAAGATTAATATAATAATACGCACACCCACACCCCGTTGTTATGGGTATATTTGTCGGTTTGGTCTTACGAGCGGTAGGCTCGGTGGTTGTAGCAGCATACTAGTTAGTCTAGTGAACTTATGACTCAGTAATGTTGTTGGTGCGGATGGGTTGGTTCGGCGAGCCATTGGCTCAGAAGGTTATGATGACGGGCAGGTTAGCCCGGGGAGTTTATGGCTCGGGATATAGTAGAACATGTTTGCATGTGCATGAAGGTGGTAGGTCTTCGGTATTGGACGGTCGTTCACACCGACGTTAATACGTTGACTCGGCAAGTGTGGAATTTGCACTTAGCCATAAAAGTCTGGTGGTCCAGCCAGTAAGAGTACGCACATGCTCCGCGGTTTTTCATTGAGGCATACGATAAGTCTAGGTTAGGTAGTGTGAATACTAACCTAGAGGTGGGCGAGTCCTAACCCACCGCTTCCATTTGCCACTACGGGAGTATCCTGGGAGTCTTGCTAGCTCCAAAAAGGGGGAACTAAAGGTCTGTGCGTATAGAGTCAAAGTGTGTGAGTTGCACTTGTATGAACATAGCATAAACTGCATAACTCTGCATGTCATGGCATAAACATTGCATTTCAACCCCTACCCCTATCGTATAAGTCAGTTATGGGACTTCTTATACGATTGGCCCTGCTAAACGACCCCTTGGTCTATAGGTTTGTGTGGGCATTCCTATAAATCAATGGTTACTTTCTATTATATACATGTCCTAACTTACTGCACTTTATTTATTCTTTACCTGCTCTTACTATGCTCTTTTACTGCTTCAATTATATATATATACATGTGTAGTGTAGACATTCCATGTACCCTGTCATCTGCTATTGTTATACCCCTTATTGGCCTCCACTTCATCCTTCCCGCACGGTGCCTAGGAGTCACCGGGGGATGGGTGGGGGATTGGCTTAGTCTTTTTGACTAATGGTCGGTGGACCATATCATTTTAGGGGATCTAAGAGACGCAGGAGCACTAGAGGCCGGTGCAGATCGTGGCGGGCCAGTTTATTACAGGAGCACCAGATTCAGGATCAGGGAGTGATTAGTAGTTAGCTTCCGCGAGTGATCTTGTAGTGAGGACATGATGTGTAAGGCCCCTTTTTTTTCTTTCCAAACACTGGATCTTAGGCCCAGAACCGCCGCTTTGCGGTGACACCTTCACTCGGAAAGGTCGTGACCACAAAATGTCGATCGTACCGGCCAAATCGATCACAAAGAAAAGTACATTAAAGAAGACAAGTCCACAGAATCAACATGAAAAATATAAAAATGTCCACATGATATAACTGAATAAAAAGATAACAAGGGTTGCAATAATAAAGAAGAAGGAAGGGCTCATGCCCAGTACATCATATCCTCACTACAAGATCACTCGCGGAAGCTAACTCCTAATCACTCACTGATCCTGAATCCTGTGCTCCTGTACTGCACTGGCCTGCCTCCGTCTGCACCGGCCTCTGGTGCTGCTCCATCGTCGTGGTCTCCTAAAATGATAAGGTCCACCGACCGTAAGTCAAAAAGACTAAGCCAATCCCCCACCCCTCCCCCGGTGACTCCTAGGCACCGAGCAGGAAGGACGAAGCGGAGGACAACAAGGGGTACAATCAAAAAGCAGATGACGGGGCATGATCTATAGGAAGAGTTCTACCACTACTCAAGTATATATAATTATAAATAAAACAGTTAATAAGCATAGCAAGAGCATGTAAGGAATAAGTAAAGTGCAGTAAATAAAGACATGTATATAATGGAAAAATAACCATTGATTTATAGGAATGCCCACACAAACCTATAGACCAAGGGGTCGTTTAGCAAGGCCTATCGTATAAGAAGTCCCATAACCGACTTATACGATAGGGGTAGGGGTTGAAATGCAATGTTTATGCTATGACAAGCAGAGTTATGCAGTTTATGCTATGTTCATATAAGTGCAACTCACACACTTCGACTCTATACGCATAGACCTTTAGTTCCCCCTTTTTGGAGCTAGCAAGACTCCCAGGATACTCCCGTAGTGGCAAATAGAAGCGGTGGGTTGGGCCTCGCCCACCTCTAGGTTGGTATTCACACTACCCTACCTAGACCTATCGTATGCCTCAACACAAAACCACGGAGCATCTGCGTACTCTTACTGGCTGGACCACCAGACTTTCAAGGCTAAGTGTAAATTCCACACTTACCGAGTCAACGTATTGACGTCGGTGTGAACGACCGTCCAATACCGGAGACCCACCACCTTTATGCACATGCAATATGTTCTACTATATCCCGATCCATAAATTCCCCAGGCTAACCTGCCCGTCATTAATAACCTTCCGAACCACCGGCTCGCCGGACCAACCCGTCCATACCAACTGTTGGGAATATTTCCCTCAATATTACCTTAATTTGAAGATGGCATCACTCTCAATGCTAAGGACATATTGTATTTAACAAAGCTATACTTGTGAAGGATATACATGCACAGGTGACTCAAAAGGAAGTGCCACACATGGCCCTAGATAAGAAGAAATCATCCACAAGGAGATGAAGATCTGTCTCAGCATAACCGCTGAGACGATGGGTCAGAACCGCTGAGACGAGGAGCCATCTCAGCGGATCCACTGAGAAGAAGACTGGAGCAACCGCTGAGAAGGGAACTGAATCTGCCGCTGAGACTGGAAGCCGTCTCAGCCCAACCGCTGAGACTGGATGCTGTCTCAGCCCAACCGCTGAGACAGATCCAAATGTTTTGACGGGATCATCTTTTGGTGCAAATGACATTTGAGAGGGAAAAGCAAGTCCAATCAGCCCCATACTGTGTCAGGAGGACTGATATAGCCATTGGAGCCTTCTGGGGGTATAAAAGAAGATGTTAGGGCACATCAAGGTGCACTGTTCCATTGATAAGCTTTTGCTACGCGCCGTAATCGAGCATTCGCGATTCAGCCAGTTGAAGTCATTCTCTGCAGCTGAAGTTAATCTTCTAAGGAAGATTAGTTAGCTCTTCCTGTATAAACTCAAGAAGGGCAAGTTGATCTTCTGCTTTGCTGAAGGAGAAGATCAAGGGGATACAAATCTGAAGCTATTGTTTTCAGATCTGAAGAAAGGACCCAGAAGACCTAAGAGTAAATCCTTTTATCTTTTGTATCTAACTCAAACACTATTACATCTTTGTAAGGCATTGTTGCCTGAGTAAAAGGCTGTTGAGCCAGTGTATAAAGCTGTGTTGACAGCTTGAGTGGTAGGACTTCTTGATAGGTCTGAGGTAGGAAATCTGTGGAATTTCTGAGTGGTAGGAGTTCATAACTCTGAGCTGTAGGGTTGTTGAGCCTGAGGTGTAGGGCTGTTGAGCCTGAGGTGTATGGCTGTGGAGCCTGAGGTGTAGGGCTGCTGAGCCTGAGTGTAGGGCTGTTGTGCCTGAGGTAGGATCACTCTTGATCTGAGATGTTTTGAGGAACTTGTGGTGTAAGCTCAAGGAGCCGAGATTGGAGTTTGTGGCCTTATCTAACTCATTGTTAGAAAGGTGAAGGGGGAAAGAGGACTACTCAAGACATCCTGTCTTGAGGAAACTCTATACATCCTTGTGTGTTTTCTGTGCTTGTGTTTTCTGCAGCTAGAAACATTAGGTTTAAACAAAGAAAATAAGTAGAACCTATTCACCCCCCCTCTAGGTATTATTGACTACACCTATAAAAACTATCAAGTGGTATCAAAGGGAGGTTGATCAAAAAGACATAACTGTCTGATCAGATCCTATACAGGAGTAGTCAAATCTAAAATCTAATGGCCAACAGTGCAATGAAGAAGGAGTTGGGGTCAATGAAGTTGCCCTATGCTCCAAAGAAAACTTTGGGATATGGAAGCAAAGGGTAAGGATATTCATGGAAGCATCAGACCCAAGGATCTTTTTGAATGTCAAAAATGGTTCTTATACCTTTGAGAAAGTCTCCACTATTTACCCTACTAGAAAAGTACTTAAGGTATTTTCTGAACTGACCAATGATGAGATAGCACTGTACACTATGGACAAGAGAGCCCAAAACATAATAGTAAACGCCATTGATGACACTACATTTCAGAACTTGGTACACTGCCAAACTGCCAAGGAAATGTGGGACACATTAGTTGTCTATATGGAGGGAACAACTGAAGTAAGGGATGATAGAAAGTCACTCCTCAATCAGGAGTATGAAGCCTTCAGACAGTTGGGCCAGGAGAATATCTCCATGTGCTATGAAAGGTTCTTTAGGATTGTAAATGAACTAAGAACCTATGGAAGGGTGTTCACAGATTATGAACTTAATGATAAGTTCCTTAGATCTCTAACTAGAGAATGGGACACTAAAATCTGTGCAATCAGGGAAGGGGCAAGACTTGGAGAAACCCCCACCCATACACTGTTTGGGAAACTGCTCTCATATGAGATGCAGCTTTCTGCAAGAAAGGAGGAGGACTCTTCCTCCAGGGCTCACACAAGGGAGAGATCTGTTGCTCTCAAAGCTGAAAGCTCTAAGAAGAACAAGGCTAGATTGCACTCACCTCCAAGGCAGGCTGCTGAATCTGAGAAATCTGAGAGCAGCAAATCAGACAGCTCCTCTTCTGATGAGGAGTTTGCTGCCTTCACAAGGCAGTTCAAGAAGATGATCAAGAGGAAACAATGGAAGAACAAACCTTCCTCCTCTTCTCATTCCAAGAAGGATCATTACAGATCTGAGAGGCAACATCCCAAAGGGGACAGGTATGACTCTAAAACTAGTAAACATGTTTCAACTAACATAATTTGATATTGTTGTAGGACATGTCATTGCTGACTGCCCAGTCAAGAGAAAGGAGAGAGGTGACAAGAAGCCTCATCTCCAGAAGGAAAGGAAGGGAGATAAATCCTTCTTAGCTAAGAAAGGCAAGAGCTGGAGTGAATCTGAATCTTCATCTTCAGATTCACATGGTGAGGAGGAAGCCTACTTGGGGCTGTTTGCTGATCAGGAAGAAGAAGACTATCCTGCTACCAGGATAGGAATAAGGGCCCCTCTATCACATTCAGATAGTGATGAAGAGGAGGATGAGGTCACTCTTGATGACCATGGGCTGATGGCTATAACTGAAGATGAGGACAGCCACAACAATTCAAAACATGAGCAGGTATTGATACACTGCATTTCTTCTTCTTCTGATTATGAAAAATGTCCAGAATCTGAATCTCCTCCATCTAAAGTTGGAGGTGAATCATATTCTGAGGAGGATGTCAATCAATTGATTGATGAATATGGTGCACTCCTGGAAGCTCTGAAAAAGAGCAAAAAGCTAGCCAAGAGGCAAGCCCAAGAAATTGCTTCCCTAAAGCAATCAAAATCTGAGTGCATTGAGCATGCTACCCAGCTAACTCTAATGAGCAAGGAGATTGGCAAGCTAAGGGGAATGTCAATCATCCATGTGGGCACCATAAGCCACAAGAACAAGATCATTAAGGATCTTGAAGAAAAGCTTCTCAAGGAGAGGATGCTGGTGGCTAAGTTCTCCAAGCCCAAGATAGTGCTGCCTATTATTGACACCTTCAACTCCCATGACATGAGAGGTGTTGGTTTCAACAAAGAGGCAGCTACTAGCAACACAAAGGGAAATGTCAAGGACTCAAAAGAATCTAAGACCTCCTTTGTGAAGGTCTTGATGCCCTCAAACAAGTATGACCAAGAAAGTATTCATGGTCACTTACTAAATGGAAGTTCCTATAACTTGAGCAAGAATGCTCACAGTTATGGAAATAGAAAGGGCATGGGATTGAGTGCAATGAAAGCTCCACATGAGGAAATACAAATGGTCCAACCTGGACCATTTGTGTTTGGTGTCTCAGCACATTCAGTCAAGAACATGGAAGCAAGCTCTTCCAAATATGCTTCAGAAAAAAGCAAGACTGCTGTCAAATCTGTTGACAAGACCTGCTGCCCAGTGTCTGATTCCATCAGATCTTGTATGACTGCCAAGTTAATGCAAACTGAGGCCATCAGAACAAAGAGCAGCAAGGCTGTCCACAGATTATCCTTCAGTCAGATTATTGCTGAAAGAAATAGGAAGAATGTTGATATCCCTTCTGCTGAACATGTACAAAGTGCTGTACCAATTCAAAAAACTGTTCAGAAAAGGAGATACAATATTCATGATTGTTGGTGCTGTGGAAAGGTGGGACACTTTGCAATTGATTGTTGGCACAACCCCAATGTGCCAAAGGCAAGGACTAAACCTCAAGCCAAACCAGCCCTCTCTAGGAATATTCCCTATGGTGTTAACATGAACCTAGGACCCAAAGTCAGTTGGGGCCCTAAGGTACACTAAATTTTGTGTTGCAGGTTAGTTCAAGTACAGTCTCAAACAAATATGGTACTTGGACAGTGGGTGCTCAAGGCACATGACAGGAACTAAGGATCTTCTAAAGGATTACCATCCAGTGAAGAATGGACCCAAAGTTATCTTTGGTGGATCTGAAAAGGTGATGAGTCCCTATTATATATATATTTTCGGACTCATTTAGGCTAGTTTTCTTGCTTTTGTGCTTCAGTTTTTGTTCATATTTCCCTTATTCATGCTTTTTATTGTAGTACTTAGTATGCCTATTTTTGTGTGCAATTGCGCACTTTGTTGTTGGGGGTAAGCACTGCGTGCTCCCCCAGTGTATCATCTTTATCTCTGTGTTGCTGGTAGTGCTTTCCCAGCTTGTGTCTCTTGTATGCAGGTGACCTGATCGTCCCATTTTCCCCAATGTAATTTCTGTGCATATCGCACGGTCGTGCGTTTCCTTGACGCACGGTCTGTGCGGTCGTGCGTTTGTGTCTGGGAAGAAAATGGAGCGTCGGAGTTTACTTGTGCGTTTGGACGCACGGGCGGTGTTGGTCGTGCGTGAGCAAAACGCACGGGCGACGACCTTCTTCCCCTGTACGCCTGCTGAGCTTAAGTATCGCACGGTCCACGCACGGTCATGCGTTCGACCGTGCGTGACCAAATTTCTAACGTTTTCCTATAAAAGCTGCAGCTTCAACCTAAAACGGGAGAGTTCCGTACGCACTTTACAGCTGCGCCGATTTCGCCATCTCCACCAGGGTTTCGTCCCTTTGGCCTCCTCCTTCATCCTAGAGCTTCAAGGGAGATCTAGCCACCATTTCCTTCAAGCAAGAGGAAGTTTGCAACCTCCACCAGATCGTGAGACGAAGAAGACGGGTCCATTGGAGAGTAGTGACAGCTCTCTCTACCCCGGACGCAGTTGCTGACCGAGCTTGGACGCGGACTGACAACCCAGCGATTCCAACCGTGAATCTCCAACGAGCCTTCAGATTCGGTCGATTTCTCGCTTTGTTCTCCTCTTATTGATGTATATGTAGTTAGATCCTTACATTTTGATGAAGTAGAGTACATAAACTTGTTTGTATTTCTTTTCATTTCATGTCTATATGAAATGCTTTGTGGTTTATGTTGCTTGAGGTGCACCCCATTTCATCCTCCATCCCGCCGTCACGTTCGTGTGCCGCACTAGCAATTGCTAGTGGCGTGCTTGTCGAAGAAGTGCTTACGACCCTCACTCCGTTTGCCTACTCGTTCATCCGCCTAGCGAAGCGTGGCATAGCGGCCCGTGTAATCCACTCGCCCTATGAAGCAGCGCTCTCAAGGCCTGCATAGTTTGATTCCGCTTGCCTACTCGTCCATCCGCCCTTGCGACGCAGCGCGCTCAAGGCCTGCCTAGTCTCCACCCCGCCAAGCGAAGCATTGCATAACAGCATTGCTTAGGAGTAGTTAGTGTAATATTTTCTTTTTATTTTGCACAATCCAAATCCCCCATTTCCGCATCCATCCGACGTAAAGGACTTCAATCTCAAGTCCTTCCTCGAACGTTAACTCCACCTTACTGCGTTCCTTGAGAGATTCGATACTCGGGGATTACTCCTCGTTTTATATTACTTGAACGATCGGTACACTGCCGTTTCGTGCCGCAGTATTACAACCGCCTATAGCGGTGTGCTAAGATTTGCGCATCAAGTTTTTGGCGCTGTTGCCGGGGAACACAGTCGTGTGAGTTTTCTGGAGAGGGAGAATCTGAGATTTAAGCCCTTTTCATTTGTAAATTGCATCTTTTATTTTATTTCAGTTCTTCTTATTTTATTTTATTTTCCTGTTTTTATTAGGTTGCTTAGTAATTTATTGTTAGGTGTAGTATTTTGCACAATAGTGTTTTCTGTTTGAATCATTTTATCTTCACACCATGTGGTCAGCATTTAATATTCGTTGCCGTTTTTGTGGAGATATCTCTCATGCTAGTGATAGATGTCCCAAGGGAGATAGTAGCCCTAGCACTCCCAGCCCAGCATATGGAGCACCGACTTCGTCTGGTACTCCATATGGTGCCGGAAGTCTTATGGCTATTCTGCCACGCCTTTACCGTCAATCTTCTTTTCAGCTTCAGCACCTGCTGTGCCAAAGAAGCCTGTAAGGCAGTGCTTGTTTTGTCAGAGCACAGATCATGCTTTGAAGGATTGTGCTGATTATCTTCGCCAATTGGACGAGGATGACGAGCCGGATATCCGGATCATCCCGACTCCTACTTCTGGCAGCACACCTTCAATATCTGGTTATGTGGCCATATTACCTTCATCTTATGAAGGGTATGATGTGGACCCGGTCACCAGATGTGTGGCTGATCTGGGCACTGACATGACCGAGCCCATCCCCCTTGTACATCCATTGCCTAACGTAGATTTGATTCTTTGTGAGGAACCAGTGCTTGACTTTTATCCAAGCACTATACCTCCCCCTATTGTGCATACTACTATACTCGTCTCTGACGACATTGTTGAGGATGTGTCACAGGATGAGGCTGGCGATCTAAGTGTGCCTGCTCCTATTGAGGAGGACAACCTTCTAGGTGAAGAGGAGCTTTCCTCAGCACTGGTGGAGGAAGTCCAAATCCTTAGCTTGGCCACTATCGATCCCGCCGAATCTTGTGGCATTGATGACAATGCCAACATTATTTTACTTTCCCAACCTGATGGGAGTAAGTCCGGGACCACTCCCCCGCCTGATTTTTATTTATGTTCTTCTTCTCTTTTATTTCTTGACTCCCCTTCTGCTATATCTGAGCCTGTGCAGGTTGAGTCTCCACAGGTACATCAGGAGGACTTGGAGCTTCCAGCTTAGGTCAATGATGATAGCATCCTCATGTGCGAGGAGGTTGATCCCTCCTCCAATGAGGAAGCTCCACCATTGATCTCTTTCTCCTGCTACCTCCTTGGAGATGACACCTTGCTAGGCAAGGATTTATTTTGTGGTGAGATGAGTGAGGACCAGGCCTCCTCCTCTTCTTACTTCCTATTCCCGCTACCTGTGTTCAGCAGGTATCGTTATTTAGGTAGGGGAATAACTGTTTTATCGCCGTATCGGTACCCGCTACCGACACGTATATTAGAACAGCTGCCTGTTCACTTTTCTTTTCATAGGCCCATTAGCTAGAACTGTACAAAAGCCAAATAAGTCGTGCTGGGAGGACAATAACCCCAGTAGTTATCTTAATTTTTCTTGTCTTTTAATTTATCCCCTGCAAAAATTAGCTTATTTTGTGCTATTTTAGTTTTCGTGTGTGGAGACCACCATTTGCAGGTATTTTCTATTTGTGAAGGCGGTGGTCGTGATTCTTCGTAGAGCTTCACTACAGGCTTCCAGAATGCTTACTTGCTGAGCATTGGGTACCCTCGTCCCCTAAAACTTTGTTTTAGAATATCTTAATACATAGTTTAAGTTTGGGGGAGACCTGTTTGTGTACCCACTCACGTGCACAGTTATTTAGCATGCTAGAAGCTTCTTTATCTAAGAATCATTTTTGTTCATTTTGTCTGCACACTTAGCACCCACTTGAGCGTGTACTTTACCTTTAGCGCGTCACGAGTATAACTCATTCCTTTCTGCATATGAGAAAATGTTTATTCTAGCTTTTAAATTATGTAGTGGAATAAAATGTCGGCTCCGGTGTTTCTAGTCAAGTACTCATGCAAGTATAGTAATTCATGTAGATTAGATTTCTTTTTATACTATTAGTTTTATGCATTCTTATTAGTATAAATATTGTTTACTATACTCGAATGATGAACCCGTTGTGAATCAAACAGTAGCATAGGGATGTGTGTAAACGATCGCTAGACTCGTATTGCTTGAGTCGGGATAAAGGAGAATCTTTCTCGGTGGCTAGAACTTGCCCCAAGCGATTCTTGAAGCATTGGCATAGGATAGTTCTAGTGCGTGAGAATGACGTAGGCCATTATTTTGGCCCGTTTGAGCTTTTTATTATGCCTATCATCTACCCTTGCTAGCCCCTTTGTGCCTACCCCTTCCTCTTGATTCAGATCCACTTTTATCTCACCAAAAGCTTAAAAAGCCTAACCTAGTCGCACACCCAAATCCGAGCTTTAGTTATAGTTATATTTACATTTTAGGGGGTGTTGATGTGGTAATTTTTATAGAAGAAATTGTGGGTGTATTCATTGAAGATTTTGCTGAAAAAGAAAAGAAAGAAAAAGAAGATTGAAGAAGAAATAGAAAAGAAAAAGAAAAAAGGGATTGTTATGAAAAAGTTAAATTGAAAATTTTGAAATTTTTGGTATTGGGAGTGGGCGGTGCACACACCTATGCTGTAAAAGTCCAAGTCTGGGGGTGTGGTGCACTTGTTTATTATAGTCACGCGGGTAGCTCTATCTTATGCTCATGTTGGGTTAGGTGTGCTTAGCCTCCAGGTTTATCTTTGTTTACCTCACCGTAACCCAAGCCTCATCTCTAACCTAAAGTCCTACTGACTCACGCCTTGAGCCAATCTAATGTCGTGGAAAGAATGTGACCGGGCAAGCCTATGGTCACCGACACCGATGGATTTCGGTGGAGTTTTTACGGCACCCCGTTCTTTAGCAATGCTCGCCTCAGCGTTCAGTTTACTTTCTCCATATGCATGACCGGATGATTCACTGTGATTCTCATTTTGAGTAGAAGTAACAATTATTTATGTTTTTAAAATTCATAAACTCTGTGTATAATTAGAAATCTTCTCTAGTTTTCTTATACGAACATGAGCATGCGACTTCGCATGGTATTCCATTTTGTAATTTTTAGTTAGCTATTTCATATTCCCGCTTGCGTAGGAATTGTTCGCTCGGGACGCGCAAACAGGTAAGTCTGGGGGTGTGATGAGTCCCTATTATATATATATTTTCGGACTCATTTAGGCTAGTTTTCTTGCTTTTGTGCTTCAGTTTTTTTTCATATTTCCCTTATTCATGCTTTTTATTGTAGTACTTAGTATGCGTGTTTTTGTGTGCTATTGCGCACTTTGTTGTTGGGGGTAAGCACTGCGTGCTCCCCAGTGTATCATCTTTATCTCTGTGCTGTTGGTATTGCTTTCCCAGCTTGTGTCTCTTGTATGTAGGTGACCTGATCGTCCCGTTTTCCCCAATGTAATTTATGCGCATATCGCACGGTCGTGCGTTTCCTTGACGCACGGTCTGTGCGGTCGTGCGTTTGTGTCTGGGAAGAAAACAGAGCGTCGGAGTTTACTCGTGCGTTTGGACGCACAGGCGGTGTTGGTCATGCGTGAGCAAAACGCATGGGCGCTGGCCTTCTTCCCCTGCACGCCTGCTGAGCTTAAGTATCGCACGGTCCACGCACGGTCGTGCGTTCGACCGTGCGTGACCAAATTTCTAACGTTTTCCAATAAAAGCTGCAGCTTCGACCTAAAATGGGAGAGTTCCGTACGCACTGTACAGCTTCGCCGATTTCGCCATCTCCACCAGGGTTTCGTCCCTTTGGCCTCCTCCTTCATCCTAGAGCTTCAAGGGAGATCTAGCCACCATTTCCTTCAAGCAAGAGGAAGTTTGCAACCTCCACCGGATCGTGAGACGAAGAAGACGGGTCCATTGGAGAGTAGTGTCATCTCTCTCTACCCCGGACGCAGTTGCTAACCGAGCTTGGACGCGGACTGACAACCCAGCAATTCCAACCGTGAATCTCCAACGAGCCTTTGGATTCGGTCGATTTCTCGCTTTGTTCTCCTCTTATTGATGTATATGTAGTTAGATCCTTACATTTTGATGAAGTAGAGTACATAAACTTGTTTGTATTTCTTTTCATTTCATGCCTATATGAAATGCTTTGTGGTTTATGTTCCTTGAGGTGCGCCCCTTTCCATCCTCCATCCCGCCGTCACGTTCGTGTGCCGCACTAGCAATTGCTAGTGGCGTGCTTGTCGAAGAGGTGCTTACGACCCTCACTATGTTTGCCTACTCGTCCATCCGCCTAGCGAAGCGTGGCATAGCGTCCCGTGTAATCCACTCGCCCTACGAAGCAGCGCGCTCAAGGCCTACATAGTTCGATTCCGCTTGCCTACTCGTCCATCCGCCCTTGCGACGCAGCGCGCTCAAGGCCTACCTAGTCTCCACCCCGCCAAGCGAAGCATTGCATAGCGTCATTGCATAGGAGTAGTTAGTGTAATATTTTTTTTTATTTTTCACAATCCAAATCCCCCGTTTGTGTTGGAGTTGCCATTGTGATCTAGAAGTGGTCAAACATGTAATCTCACTGCCAACGCGATATGAGCCTGCAGGGTCGCACATAAGAGCATGTGGAGAAGTTGGTAGATTGACTGTGTTGGTAAATGTTACCAATCACCATATATAGAATGGGGAAATCCAGCAGGTTGTTGCTGTCTGAATTCGTCGGGTTTACACGGATAGAATTCGTCGGATTCGTCGGGATTCGTCGGATTGTCCCGTGAACACTCGACGAATTATTACAGAAACCCTTCAGTCGGCAAAATGTTGTCATCTGTCTGGATTCGTCGGGTTGTCCCGTGAACACTCGACGAATTGTTACAGAGATCATTTTCTCGGCAAATGTTGCCGTCTGATCTGATTCGTCGGATTCGTCGGATTGTCCCGTGAAATCTCGACGAATGATCTTCCGTGGAATTCCGACGAATTGTAACAGAAGCCCTTATTCTGCTGCGTGGTCTGCGGATAGCGATTCTTCTAGAAGCTGTTTATCCTTTGGGTATAAATAGGACTTCTTTTAGGGTTCTCAGGTAAAAAAAACGAAAAGAAAAAGCCGACGGAAGGAGTTCCGCTCTCGCCTTACGAACCCTAGCCGACGGAAGTGTTCCGCCGTCTCTGAATCGCGTCCGCCGACCTCCTCTCCGGCGATCGTCGCCGTGTGTGTTCTTCCTGGAGCGAACCTAGCAGTTCGTGGAAGTTCAAGGTGCAGTCATTCTTCTCCCGGCTCGTGTGGATCACTGTAGAGACGTAGATATTATTCTACGTGAGGACTCGCATAGCCGACGACAGGAATCAACTCGTGGAGCATCTAGGTTGGATTTGATCCAATCCCGCAAAGGTAATTTCATACCTAGCATTTTGTTAACTTATTGATTCAACATTCATGGCCGATCCAAAGTCTTTTTGGGTTGTTTCTCTTCATTTCCGCTGCGCCTACATTTGATGTATGGTTCTAGAAAAACCCAACAGTGGTATCAGAGGCAGGTTGTGGTCATGAATTTTGTTTCAGAAGTTTGGTTATTCCAGTACGTGCAAATCTAGGTATTTGGAAGCGTTCTAAATGTCAAGATTTCTTCTTGGAATATCACATTTGATGTGATTTTGTGTGGTTTCTGGTGGTGGGATTTCGAAAATTTGGTCGGGGCTATGTAAATCTGGACAGATATTCTGCTCTTCCCTCTGGTCTGCGGATAGCCTGATTTATGCGTTTTAGTATAAAAGGGCATGCGATTTTAGGTTTACGTGACTTAATCCTTTTCGCGATTTAGACGAGAACTGCCGACCGGAACCGTTCCGCGCGAGGGCATCTCGATCTTCCCGTCCGCCGATCGTTTTCTGCCGCCGCTAGTCGCCGCCGTCGGTCGTCGCCTCCCCTGGATCGGATCTAGCAGTCCGTGGGGACGTTGAGAGCTTCCTTCTCCGACCTAGTTCTTGTACGACAAGAAGCTAGGGTTCTCCTTTTGCTTGTGTGGACTTCTATAGAGGAATCGATCCATTTCGATTCTTGAAGAACTCAAAGACAGATTTTTGGATCTCTCTTTGAAGCACCTTGGTTGAGTGTTGACTCAATCCCGCAAAGGTACTTTGCATTTCGATTTGATTATTCTCTTGAATCATGAAAACCGCAAGATCCGTTGTCTCTTTTGGGTTGTTCTTGTCATTGTTTCCGCTGCGCATATTCGATATGTCATCCCGTTAGAGGTAAAGAAAACCCAACAGTGGTATCAGAGACAGGTTGCAGTCTAGTGCGTGTAAATTGGGACATTTAGAAGCATTCTAAATGCCCTAATTTCTTCTTGGAATACCACCGCCAGGGGCGCTGCCCCTTGGACCCCGTTAGGGGCTCTGCCCCTAAGACCCCGCCAGGGGCGCGGCCCCTTGGAACCCCGCCAGGAACGTCTGGGATTTCGTGGTCATTTCTAATTGTTAGAAATTGTTGTCTCCTTAGCAGTAACCGTCCCTCAAGTGGTTAATGAACCCTTGTATTGTTTTGGATTTTGAATCCAACAATGAGAGACGAGCTTGTCTACTGTTTTAAGTCGAGTTGTCTTTGCCTTTGTCCAATGCATGTAAATCTGAAGATTTGGAAGAGTTCTAAATGTCCAGATTTAGCCTTTTCGTCTATCAAAGGTTGATAGTCTTATGTTGTGCACATAAGGGATGCATGTGGACTTAAGAAAGCTTGTTTTTCTGTGGATGTGCACTTTGATCAAATGTTGATCATGGTTAAGTGTTAACCTATTATTAAAATTAAAATCCCTTCATCAAATATTAAGTGTTCGGATGCCTTCCGATGGATGACACTCTTCCTGCCTCGATCGATGAAGTGTGGGCTTGCCAAAGCAAGGTGCATTAATCTATCTTGGTAAGGGTGCGAGCGGATAATTGTGATATCCCACTGTCGACATCGGGTCTAACTTAACTAGGTGACCTCAAAGGTTGAGTGCCTAGAGGCATAGGGTTGGCATGCACCATATGATGGATGCGAATAAGGAGTTATTCACCAGCCATACAAGAGTTGCATGAGGATGCAATTGGCAAGCGTTGCCTACCTAAATAACCGCATTATGAGAGGAACGCCAAAGCGGACTCGTGGTGTTGGTGAAATACGGATCTTGTCCACTAAGAGAGTAGCTCGCAATGGACTCTCCGAATTGATAGTGAGGGCCATCAATTTGAATAAAATAGTGGGAGTATTTAATTGAAGTCCAAATTAAAATAAATTGTATTTTGGAATTTTGGTACTAATTAGATTCTGCATGAATTCTTGTAGAACTCCATGGCAAGTGGTTCACATTCCACCTTGTCCCTAAGAGCTATCCTTGAGAAGGACAAGCTTAGTGGGACGAATTACATGGACTGGTATAGGAACTTGAGAATTGTTCTCAGGCAAGAGCGAAAGCTCTACGTCTTGGAAGAAGAAGCCCCCGAGGTGCCGACCGGGAACTCGTCCCGTGTTGATAAGGATGCTTATAAGAAGTATACCGATGACGCCTTAGACGTCGAGTGCCTTATGCTTGCCACCATGAACTCTGAGCTTCAGAAGCAACACGAGAACATGGGGTGTAAGGAGATTGACGAGCACCTAAAGAAAATGTTTCAAGGGCAAGCTCGTCAAGAGAGGTTCGATGTCACGAAGGCATTATTTCAGTGCAAAATGGGAGCTCGAGACTCAGTTGGTACTCACGTACTCAAGATGATTGGGTATATAGAGAACCTGGAGAGACTGGGGTTTCCTCTGGGTCAAGAGTTGGCCACAGATCTTATCCTGCAATCGTTGCCGGATAGTTATGAGCAGTTTGTCTTGAACTACAACATGAATGAAATAGACAAGACACTGCCCGAGCTCCTAGGCATGTTGCGAACTGCCGAGATAAACATGAAGAAGGCCAAGCCTGCTAGTCCCATATTGATGGTACATAAAGGCAAGGGTAAGGCCAAGGGCTTCAAGAAGATGAAGGTGGGACCTAAGTCACATCTTGAGCCCAAATCTTCTGCGCTGAAAAAGAAGAGCACCGTGAAGGAAGGAAAATGCCACCACTGTGGCAAGGCTGGTCATTGGAGGAGGAATTGTCCTTCGTACATTGAGGGTCTGCAGAAAATGAAGGGAGGTATGACTTCCGCTTCGGATATTTATGTTATAGAGATAAACCTTTCTGCTCCTTCATCTTGGGTATTGGATACCGGATGTGGTTCTCACATTTGTACAAATGTGCAGGAACTAGGAAGGAGGAGATTGCTGAGTAAAGGAGAGGTGGACCTACGTGTCGGCAATGGAGCAAGAGTTGCTGCTGTAGCCGTAGGGGTTTACCGTCTTTCTTTGCCCAGTGGGCTTGTAATAGAACTTGATAATTGTTATTATGTTCCGGCCATAACTAGAAACATTATATCCATTTCATGCTTAGACATGATTGGATTTTCTTTTATAATTAAGAACAATTGTTGTTCTATATTTAAGAATGATGTTTGTTATGCTGTAGCTCAATTGTTTAATGGTCTTTATGTTTTGAACCTGGACCATCCGATCTATAATGTAGATAATAATAAAAGACTAAGAACAAATGACTCAAATTCTACATATCTCTGGCATTGTCGTTTGGGCCATATAAATGAGAAGCGCATATCCAAGCTCCATAAAGATGGACTATTGGACTCATTTGATTATGAATCATTTGAGCGATGTGAGTCTTGTTTATTAGGCAAGATGACTAAAGCCCCTTTCACTGGTTATACTGAGAGGGCTGAGGATCTCTTGGGTGTTGTACATAGTGATGTATGCGGACCCATGAGTTCTATGGCTAGAGGTGGGTATTTCTACTTCGTTACATTTACTGATGATTTCAGTAGATACGGATACGTGTATCTTATGAAGTGCAAATCCGAAACCTTTGAAAAGTTCAAAGAGTTTAAGAATGAAGTGGAGAACCAATTGGGTAAAAAGGTTAAAGCACTCCGATCTGATCGAGGTGGCGAATACCTGAGTCATGAGTTCCGTGATCATCTGAAAGAGTGTGGTATTGTATCACAGCTCACTCCACCTAGGACACCGCAGCATAATGGTGTGTCTGAGAGGAGAAATCGTACTCTGTTAGACATGGTACGGTCGATGATGAGTCATGCAGACTTGCCTGTTTCCTTTTGGGGTTTTGCTTTAGAGACTGCTGCAATGACACTGAATCGCGCTCCGACGAAAACAGTTCTAAAGACACCATATGAGATATGGACTGGGAAGCGTCCTAGTATGTCGTTCATTAAAATTTGGGGCTGTGAGGCATACGTACGACGTCAAATGCCTGACAAGCTGGAACCCAAATCAGATAAGTGTTATCTGGTGGGATATCCTAAGGAAACGAAGGGATATTACTTTTACCTACCGTCTGAGGGCAAAGTGTTTGTCGCAAGGACGGGTGTCTTCTTGGAGAAAGAGTTCTTATCAAGAAAGACGCAAAAGGTAGAACTTGAAGAAGTTCAAGAACCACAAATAGTGAATGAACCAGAGTTGGATTCTGAGCCAGGACTACAAGATGTTGTAGCTAGAGAACCTGCTCACGAAACACAAGTCCTACGTAGATCTGGTAGACCAAGATTTGAGCCTGAGAGATATGGATTTCTCGTGTCTCAAATAGGTAATGTGTTGCTTATGGATCATGATGATGAACCAGCAACCTACCAAGAGGCTATGAATGGACCGGACTCCGACAAATGGCTTGAGGCTATGAAATCCGAAATGGACTCCATGTATATAAACCAAGTTTGGAACTTGGTGGAACCACCTGAAGGGGTACGACCCATAGGGTGCAAGTGGGTCTTCAAGAAGAAGACCGACATGGATGGGAATGTACAGACATTCAAAGGGCGACTGGTGGCTAAGGGTTTCAAGCAAATTCATGGTGTTGACTATGATGAGACCTTTTCCCCTGTTGCCATGGTAAAGTCCATTAGGATATTGCTTGCTATTGCTGCGTATTATGACTACGAGATCTGGGAGATGGATGTCAAAACGGCTTTCCTAAATGGAAACCTCCTTGAGGAAGTGTACATGACACAACCCGAGGGTTTTGTATCCCCAAATGAAGCCACTAAAATATGCAAGCTGAATAAGTCCATCTATGGATTGAAACAAGCCTCTAGAAGTTGGAATCTTCGTTTTGATGAGAAGATCAAAGAGTTTGGTTTTGTCAAGAATGAAGATGAACCGTGTGTTTACAAGCGAATCAGTGGGAGCATTGTTGTCTTCCTGATATTGTATGTAGATGACATACTGCTGATCGGGAATGACATACCTACCCTGAAAGTTGTTAAGAACAACCTAGGGAACTGCTTTTCTATGAAGGACTTGGGTGAAGCGACTTACATACTCGGTATTAAGATCTATAGAGATAGATCGAAGAAGTTGCTGGGTTTGACCCAGAGTACGTACATTGACAAGGTGTTGAAGCGGTTCAACATGCTTGAGTCCAAGAAAGGATTTTTGCCCATGTCTCATGGTGTGAATCTCTCTAAGGACCAGTGTCCAAAATCTTGCGAAGATAAGGACCGCATGAAGTCGATTCCATATGCTTCGGCAATTGGGTCAATCATGTATGCAATGTTATGTACTCGACCCGATGTCTCTTTTGCTTTGAGCATGACTAGCAGGTATCAGTCTGATCCCGGTGAATGTCACTGGATAGCCGTAAAGAATATCCTGAAGTACTTGAGAAGGACTAAGGATGTATTCTTTGTGTATGGTGGAAAGGAAGAGCTCGTTGTAAGTGGTTACACGGATGCCAGCTTCCAAACTGATAGGGATGATTCAAAGTCTCAGTCAGGGTTTGTGTTTTGCCTGAATGGAGGAGCTGTGAGCTGGAAGAGTTCCAAGCAAGAGACAGTTGCTGATTCTACAACTGAGGCCGAGTATATCGCTGCAGCTAATGCAGCGAAGGAGGCTGTATGGATTAAGAAATTCATCGGCGAGCTAGATGTAGTTCCTAGCATTGTTGGTCCCGTAGTTCTCTACTGTGATAACAATGGTGCAATTGCACAATCTAAGGAACCTAGATCCCATCAGCGCTCCAAGCACATACTTCGGCGGTTCCATCTTATTCGTGAGATTGTCGAACGAGGAGATGTGAACATTTGCAGAGTGCCGACTGAGGAGAATATTGCAGATCCACTGACAAAGCCTCTCGCGCAGAGAAAGCATGATGGTCATACTAGATCAATGGGTATACGATATCTGAATGATCAACTCTAGTGGGAGTCTTGTGGGTTGCATGTAAAAAAAAATATTCTGTTGGCTGTTTAAAATTTATTCATATGATGAATTGTGTACCAATTATTTCTTTTTACGATTAATGGCAAGTTCTTTTATTACGATATACTGTTTCTATATGATAGAATAAAATTCGTGATAAATACCCTTAGAATGTTCGCTTCCATAGGACATCAAGTACGAGACTTGAATGTGAGAGCCTATGATTTCGAAGCTTCATTCTTAAAAGGTCCCTGGTCGAGGTATCATCGTAGAAGCTAAGGGTGATGATGATACATTAAGACTAGCATGTGTGTTGACTGATGACCGGTTCTCACAGGTCATGATATTGTGATATCAAGTCATCACGTGGGTACTTGTTAGTGAACAAGTTGTACTGGACAGACCCAACCTGAGACTACTTTGTGGATTGTTACTTAAAAGTGTCACAAGTAGGTCTCATTTGACAATGGTGTTGTGGTCCTTTGACCTGAAGTCACAGCATTCACCGAGTGAGGAAGAGCGTGCTTTGATGTCATCTAAAGTCTTCCTTGAAGAAGGTTGATGATAAGGGTGGTCGTTGGGTACGTTACGAATCATTTGGGTGTTTGGGTGTGAGCAGATATGGGATTTGTCCTCCTATATAACAGGAGTTGCATCCATGGGCCCCTTGATGGAATTGGACTGAGAAACGCATGGCCATGCTTGGTAGAGTCAATATGTGATATTGAGCTCACCATTCTCTGGAAGTCCGTTCTAGATCAAGAAACTTGGATTGAGCTATTATGAGGGTGACACGGTCCATGCCTCTAGTTCTTTCCGGATGTAAGGGACAAAGGGACAAAGACAACGCTGGAACATTGGTCATAAAGGCTTATGAGTTATGAACTCTTATTGCTTGGGGAGCAATGATGCATTGCTAGATGCCGCTCATTGTTTGTGAGGTTTTTGGTTTGATACTTTCAAGATCAAGTGGGAGACTGTTGGAGTTGCCATTGTGATCTAGAAGTGGTCAAACATGTAATCTCACTGCCAACGCGATATGAGCCTGCAGGGTCGCACATAAGAGCATGTGGAGAAGTTGGTAGATTGACTGTGTTGGTAAATGTTACCAATCACCATATATAGAATGGGGAAATCCAGCAGGTTGTTGCTGTCTGAATTCGTCGGGTTTACACGGATAGAATTCGTCGGATTCGTCGGGATTCGTCGGATTGTCCCGTGAACACTCGACGAATTATTACAGAAACCCTTCAGTCGGCAAAATGTTGTCATCTGTCTGGATTCGTCGGGATTCGTCGGGTTGTCCCGTGAACAGTCGACGAATTGTTACAGAGATCATTTTCTCGGCAAATGTTGCCGTCTGATCTGATTCGTCGGATTCGTCGGATTGTCCCGTGAAATCTCCACGAATGATCTTCCGTGGAATTCCGACGAATTGTAACAGAAGCCCTTATTCTGCTGTGTGGTCTGCGGATAGCGATTCTTCTAGAAGCTGTTTATCCTTTGGGTATAAATAGGACTTCTTTTAGGGTTCTCAGGTAAAAAAAACGAAAAGAAAAAGCCGACGGAAGGAGTTCCGCTCTCGCCTTACGAACCCTAGCCGACGGAAGTGTTCCGCCGTCTCTGAATCGCGTCCGCCGACCTCCTCTCCGGCGATCGTCGCCGTGTGTGTTCTTCCTGGAGCGAACCTAGCAGTTCGTGGAAGTTCAAGGTGCAGTCATTCTTCTCCCGGCTCGTGTGGATCACTGTAGAGACGTAAATATTATTCTACGTGAGGACTCGCATAGCCGACGACAGGAATCAACTCGTGGAGCATCTAGGTTGGATTTGATCCAATCCCGCAAAGGTAATTTCATACCTAGCATTTTGTTAACTTATTGATTCAACATTCATGGCCGATCCAAAGTCTTTTTGGGTTGTTTCTCTTCATTTCCGCTGCGCCTACATTTGATGTATGGTTCTAGAAAAACCCAACAGTTTGCGCATCCATCCGACGTAAAGGACTTCAATCTCAAGTCCTTCCTCGAACGTTAACTCCACCTTACTGTGTTCCTTGAGAGATTCATTACTCGGGGATTACTCCTCGTTTTATATTACTTGAACAATCAGTACACTGCCGTTTCGTGCCGCAGTCTTACTACCGCCTATAGCGGTGTGCTAAGATTTGCGCATCAAAAGGGTGTCACCAAAGGATATGGTATGATTTCCAATGGCATAGTCTCAATCACAAGGGTAGCTTATGTTGAAGGGTTGCAACACAACCTTGTAAGCATAAGCCAACTATGTGACATAGGCTATGTCATTGAATTCCACAATGACAAGTGCTTGATCTAAAAGTCTAATGACTTGGAGACCATTCTCTCAGGCACTAGGAGTGGAAATGTTTATTGCTTAGACTTCATTTGCAATTATTCTATCTCCTCTGTGTGTCTTGTAGCTAATGAAAGTGAGTCACTTTGTGTCAAATGGCACAAGAGACTTGCCCACACTAACTATAAGACAATGTATAGATTATTTTCTAAAGACCTTGTTAGAAATAGTCCTAAACTAAAATGTGTTAAAAGTGGTCCCTGTCATGCTTGCCGATTGGGTAAGCAAACTAGGGCCACCTTTAAAAGTATTGGCTCCAAGGATACTGAAAGGTGCTTATACCTATTGCACATGGACTTGTTTGGTCCTTTGCCAATTCAGAGCTTAGGTGGGAAGTTGTATACTTTGGTAATTGTAGATGATCATTCAAAGTATACATGGGTATTCTTCCTTAAGAAGAAGTCAGATACCTTACATGTCTTTATAAATTATGTCAAGGCCATTCAGAATGATCTACTATGTAATGTGGTCAGGACTAGAACTGACCATGGTACAGAATTTCAATCTGAAGCCATGACAAAATTTTGTCAAGAATTTGGTATCACCCAAGAGTTCTCCTCCCCAAGGACTCCACAACAAAATGGTGTGGCTGAGAGGAGGAATAGAACCTTGATAGAAGCTGGGAGAACATTGCTTAGTGACTCCTCACTCCCGGAATACTTCTGGGCTGAGGCAGTCAATACAGCCTGTTATGTTCTCAATAGAGCCTCCATCAATAAGGTCCTTGGGAAAACCCCTTATGAGATTCTGAAAGGCAAACAACCTACAATTTCCCACTTTAGGATCTTTGGTTGCAAATGCTACATTTTAAATAATGGAAAATCTCAGCTAACAAAGTTTGCAGAAAAATGCAATGTGGGAGTTCTTATTGGGTATAGCTCACATAGTAGAGCTTATAGAGTTTATAATAAGAAAACCCATGTTGTAGAAGAATCTATGCATGCTGTATTTGATGAGACCAGCCTTCTCTACAAAGAATGGTCTAGTTCTTCTATTGTGATAGGAAATGAAGAAGGAATGCATGAGCTGACTGTCCAAGACAAGCCCAGCAGCATCAACACACAGACAGCTACTGCAATTCCTGAAGAAGAAGAGGTACAAGATGAAGTCACAGCTGAACCAGAGGAAACAACTCAGCCACCAGAGGACCCTCTTCCTGCTGCTGCAAGGCACCTGAGAGATCATCCAAGAGAGCTAGTAATTGGGGATCATACCCAAGGCATATTGACAAGAAGCAGAGCTCATAATGAAGCACTATTCTTGAGCTTCCTCTCTCAAATGGAGCCCAAGAAGTTTGAAGAGGCCAATCAAGACACA
Source organism: Dactylorhiza incarnata (assembly GCA_033032865.1). Lineage (NCBI taxonomy): Eukaryota > Viridiplantae > Streptophyta > Magnoliopsida > Asparagales > Orchidaceae > Dactylorhiza > Dactylorhiza incarnata. The sequence continues at coordinate 11,783 of JAWHQI010000464.1, read as the reverse complement.
TTCTGGATTGAAGCAATGCAAGAAGAGCTCATACAATTCAAGAGATGCAAAGTATGGAAGCTGGTGCCAAGACCTCAGGGACACAATGTGATTGGCACTAAATGGGTATACAGGAACAAGCTTGATGAGAATGGCACAATCATCAAGAACAAGGCCAGATTAGTAGCCAAAGGATACAGGAAAGAGGAAGGTATAGACTTTGATCAAACCTTTGCACCAGTTGCAAGGTTGGAAGCAATTAGGCTATTCCTGGCCTATGCTGCCCACAAGGGGTTCAAAGTCTACCATATGGATGTCAAATCAGCATTTCTAAATGGAGACCTGAAGGAAGAGGTATATGTTGAACAACCCTCAGGTTTTGTGCATCCAACCCTAACTTCTCATGTTTGTCTTCTTAGGAAAGCACTATATGGTTTCAAGCAAGCTCCAAGAGCTTGGTATGAGACTTTGTCCAACTTTCTCCTCAAGAACAAGTTCATGAGGGGAAAGATTGATAGCACATTGTTTCTTAGGGAAACAAGGGGCAAGTGTCTCTTAGTGCAAATCTATGTTGATGACATAATCTTTGGGTCTACTGATGACAACCTCTGCAAGAGATTTGCCAATATAATGCAGGGGAAGTTTGAAATGAGCAGTATGGGTGAGCTCAAATATTTCCTTGGGCTCTAAGTGAAATAGTCTGATGATGGAATTTTCATCTCTCAGACCAAGTACACTAAGGAGCTCATCAAGAAATTTGGGATGGAATCAGCCTCCACCATGAGAACACCCATGGGGTCAAATGTATCATTAGACAAGGATGAAAAGGGAAAGGCCTTTGATGAGTCCATGTACAGATGTATCATTGGATCCCTGTTGTGCTTGACTGCTAGTAGGCCAGAAATTATGTATGCAACATGTGTTTGTGCTAGGTATCAAGCCTGTCCCAAGGAATCTCACTACACCTCTGTGAAGAGGATATTGAGATACCTTAAGGGCAGCTTGCATCTTGGCCTGTGGTACCCTAAGAACAATGATTTTGAACTAACAGGCTTTTCAGATGCAGATTTTGTAGGTTGCAAAGAAGATAGGAAGAGTACAAGTGGTACTTGTCAGTTCCTAGGGAGAAGATTGATATCTTGGAGCAGCAAGAAACAAACCAGTGTGGCAATATCCACAGCTGAGTCTGAATACATTGCTGCAGGTAGCTGTTGTGCACAACTCCTTTGGACACAGCATCAGTTGGAGGATTACAACCTCAAGGTAAGGGAATCTCCTTTGTATTGTGATTCATCCAGTGCAATATCTATTGCTAAAAATCTTGTCTCTCATAGCAGGACTAAGCACATAGAGATTAGATATCATTTTATTAGAGAACATGTAGAGTGTAAAGACATCTGTCTCGAATTTGTCCCCACTGACAAACAAGTAGCTGATATCTTTACAAAGCCACTGGATGAATCCAAATTCAATGCTTTCAAAATTGATCTTGGCATGCTTAGTGTAGAATAGTTGTAAATGTATGAGTAATAGCTGTCACTATTGTTGATTATGAATGATGAGTTATCAAACTTTACATTACTGTACACTACAACTTAGTGACTTGACTAGGACCCATCTTAAGCCACAATACCTACATTAGGTCTAACCCCTATGATCAGCTAAAATGAAGGAGTATGTTCAGCTAAATCAGCTGAGAAAAACCCAGCTGAACCGCTGAGATAAGGAAACTGTCCCAGCGGTTGATAGTTCACTGTCCCAGCTGAACCGCTGAGACGAGCAAACTGTCCCAGCGGTTGACACTTTACTATCCCAGCGGCCTAGGTCTCCGTCTCAGCTGAACCGCTGAGACGGTGTATGTTCTATATAAATTGGATAATTAACCCAAAAATTCCTTGAAATAATAAGGTAATTAAGTCTAGAAGCCTAGGGTTAATAAAATCAAAACTAAAAATCTATAAATAGATACACTGTAACCTAAAACAAAACACAAAGCCAAACCCTTAGCCGTCGAGACGATTCATCTTATCTTCCATCTCAGCGCATCGATTCTCTGCTTCCATGGCGCCAAAAAGCTCGAAAGATCTCCTGGAGGGGTATGAAATAGTAAGAAATGGATTCTCTCATGCCTCTGAAGAAATTCGACAAGTGATTCATCTAATGGAAGCTCAAGGTCTGGAGCACATGCTGTCTGAACCATGCTGCATTCTCAAAGCTGAAGTTCTGGAATGGTTCAACCATGTCAAACTGTCTCCATCCAAAACCATCCTAATGTCCAAGATAGGAGGTGAGAAGATAAAGATTACTGCTAAAAGGCAAGAGAAGGGGCTAAAATTAACTCCCTGCAGTAAAACTGAAGAGGAAGGGATATCTGAAAAGGACAAGCAGACTGCCCTAAAGTGGACAGGATACAGTGAAAGTAAGACCAGTTGTCTAAGAAGGAAGTTCTTCAATCAACAAGGGAAGCTGTTGTCTGATATTGTGGGCAAAGCTATCCTATGCAAGCCTAGTTCACATGACACTGTCTCACAGTTCATGTTTGAATTAATGACAAGGATAATTCTGTCCAAGAGAACCTCATGGGGATAAGACATCTTTCAAAGGATAAAGGAATCTCTCCATGCCCCCAATATGGGAAGAATACTATCTCTGTACCTACAGAATAGTTATTCAGAGACCTTTGCAAACTCCAAGGGGTCAAATCTCCATTACCTCAAAAGAATGGACATTAAGACTCTGGATAGATTCTCTAGAGTGCTCCCTATGAGCCAGCCAACCGTGGCAAAGGAAAAGAAGAAAGAAGTATCCCAGCAGAAATCAAATTCATCCTCAAAGTCAGCTGGATCTGACAATGAGGATAGCCATGGGTCTGATCATAGATCTGCTAGCAACCCAATGAACATTGACAATCAAGAGGTCCCCAGGACAAATAAGGAACCCCAAGGAAGTGTTGTGCCCAATCCTGAGCCAACCCAGATGAATGCTGATCCAGCTGTTCCTCAAGCTGAAGATGAATTTCCCAACTCACCTATCCATGGTAAATTAGGATTTCAGCTAGGTATCTTTTCTCTATCAATAGTATAGTCTAGGTGTCTAATTCATCAATCATTTTTCAGGTGACTTTAGACAAAATTCTCCTCCTGAGGATGCCCCAAGTGAGGGGGAGCATTGCCCAGCCTATGAAGGAGGAGGTGGGTATGCTAGTGAGGGAGAACATCAACAGGAATTGGTATCACCTAATGCCCCATCTGAGGGGGAGCAGATCCCTGAAAATGAAAGGGCTAATGCTCAGAGTGGAGCTGAAGAGATGGTAGAAAAGGAACTACCCCAGGAAAGGACAGTTGCAGCTCTGGACACATCTGACCAAATAAACTCAATACAAACAATGATTGAGGGTCAGATGTTGTCTATGAAAGAGATTGTAGCTGAGAAGATCCAGGATGTATCTACCCAGATAAGGAATGAATTGCAAAAAACAAGAGCTGCATTGACTCAGGAGATTCATGCCAGTGAGTAGAGAATTGTCTCAAGAGTGGCTGAAGTGAGAACTGAGCTCAATGCCCAGGTCAATGATGTCAAAACTGCATCAGATCATATCCTTCTGCAGACGACAAGATGGTTTGAAATGGCCAAAAATACTGTTGCTGCCCAATACACAGTTCTGAAGGATATTGCAGACCATCAAGGGGATTCCACAAAGGGCATCACATATGTAAAGAATCATCTTTACAAAAACCAAAATGTCTGGGAGAATGAAGTTACAAGGATGGCACAAGTGGTCAACACATCAAGCAGCCAAGTCAAGTCCCACATTGACAAGGCAAAGGAATATATTTTGGATGATGTGGATAACTCCTTACAAACTCTCTCTCAATCCATATTGGATCAACATTCTGAAATTGAGAAGAAGTTAGTGGAACATAGCAAAGAAGGAGAGGAGAAGATACTCAATCTACATGCTAAGCTGAAAGGAGCTCACATACAGCTGTATGGCAACATGGAGTCCTCCCACAAACTGATACTCTCCAATCAAGAAGAAGCCAGCAAGCAAATGGTGGAAGTGGTCAACAATCCTTCCAGTGCTATTCAAGAAAATATCCTTACCATGGCCAGAAAGGTAACTGATAATCAATGGGAGTCAAGCTTAAAGGTGTTGCAAGGAACAAGAATTGCCTTGAATCTGCCAATTTTGAACCCTAGCAGAAATGAAGACTTTGACTTCCAAAGTCAATTAAATCGGATTGCTGATGAAAGAGCAGCAAAGAGGAGAAGGGTAGAAGGTATTCAAACTGCTGAAGAATACATGGCACAAAAGAGAATTTTAAGATTAGAGGATCCACTTGTTGGAGTTGCCATTGTGATCTAGAAGTGGTCAAACATGTAATCTCACTGCCAACGCGATATGAGCCTGCAGGGTCGCACATAAGAGCATGTGGAGAAGTTGGTAGATTGACTGTGTTGGTAAATGTTACCAATCACCATATATAGAATAGGGAAATCCAGCAGGTTGTTGCTGTCTGAATTCGTCGGGTTTACACGGATAGAATTCGTCGGATTCGTCGGGATTCGTCGGATTGTCCCGTGAACACTCGACGAATTATTACAGAAACCCTTCATTCGACAAAATGTTGTCGTCTGTCTGGATTCGTCGGGATTCGTCGGGATTCGTCGGGTTGTCCCGTGAACACTCGACGAATTGTTACAGAGATCATTTTCTCGGCAAATGTTGCCGTCTGATCTGATTCGTCGGATTCGTCAGATTGTCCCGTGAAATCTCGACGAATGATCTTCCGTGGAATTCCGACGAATTGTAACAGAAGCCCTTATTCTGATGTGTGGTCTGCGGATAGCGATTCTTCTAGAAGCTGTTTATCCTTTGGGTATAAATAGGACTTCGTTTTAGGGTTCTCAGAACTAACAAAAAGAAGAAGCCGACGGAAGGAGTTCCGTTCTCGCCTCACGAACCCTAGTCGATGGAAGTGTTCCGCCGTCTCTGAATCGCGTCCGCTGACCTCCTCTCCGGCGATCGTCGCCGTGTGTGTTCTTCCTGGAGCGAACCTAGCAGTTCATGGAAGTTCAAGGTGCAGTCATTCTTCTCCCGGCTCGTGTGGATCACTGTAGAGACGTAGATATTATTCTACGTGAGGACTCGCATAGCCGACGACAGGAATCAACTCGTGGAGCATCTAGGTTGGATTTGATCCAATCCCGCAAAGGTAATTTCATACCTAGCATTTTGTTAACTTCTTGATTCAACATTCATGGCCGATCCAAAGTCTTTTTGGGTTGTTTCTCTTCATTTCCGCTGCGCCTACATTTGATGTATGGTTCTAGAAAAACCCAACAGTGGTATCAGAGCCAGGTTCTGGTCATGAATTTTGTTTCAGAAGTTTGGTTATTCCAGTACGTGCAAATCTAGGTATTTGGAAGCGTTCTAAATGTCAAGATTTCTTCTTGGAATATCACATTTGATGTGATTTTGTGTGGTTTCTGGTGGTGGGATTTCGAAAATTTGGTCGGGGCTCTGCCCCGCACCCCGCAAGGGCTCTGCCCCTAAGACCCAGCCAGGGGCGCGGCCCCTTGGAACCCCGCCAGGAACGTCTGGGATTTCGTGGTCATTTCTAATTGTTAGAAATTGTTGTCTCCTTAGCAGTAACCGTCCCTCAAGTGGTTAATGAACCATTGTATTGTTTTGGATTTTGAATCCAACAATGAGAGACGAGCTTGTCTACTGCTTTAAGTCGAGTTGTCTTTGCCTTTGTCCAATGCATGTAAATCTGAAGATTTGGAAGAGTTCTAAATGTCCAGATTTAGCCCTTTCGTCTATCAAAGGTTGATAGTCTTATGTTGTGCACATAAGGGATGCATGTGGATTTAAGAAAGCTTGTTTTTCTGTGGATGTGCACTTTGATCAAATGTTGATCATGGTTAAGTGTTAACCTATTATTAAAATTAAAATCCCTTCATCAAATATTAAGTGTTTGGATGCCTTCCGATGGATGACACTCTTCCTGCCTCGATCGATGAAGTGTGGGCTTGCCAAAGCAAGGTGCATTAATCTATCTTGGTAAGGGTGCGAGCGGATAATTGTGATATCCCACTGTCGACATCGGGTCTAACTTAACTAGGTGACCTCAAAGGTTGAGTGCCTAGAGGCATAGGGTTGGCATGCACCATATGATGGATGCGAATAAGGAGTTATTCACCAGCCATACAAGAATTGCATGAGGATGCAATTGGCAAGCGTTGCCTACCTAAATAACCGCATTATGAGAGGAACGCCAAAGCGGACTCGTGGTGTTGGTGAAATACGGATCTTGTCCACTAAGAGAGTAGCTCGCAATGGACTCTCCGAATTGATAGTGAGGGCCATCAATTTGAATAAAATAGTGGGAGTATTTAATTGAAGTCCAAATTAAAAATAAATTGTATTTTGAAATTAAGGTACTAATTAGATTCTGCATGAATTCTTGTAGAACTCCATGGCAAGTGGTTCACATTCCACCTTGTCCCTAAGAGCTATCCTTGAGAAGGACAAGCTTAGTGGGACGAACTATATGGACTGGTATAGGAACCTGAGAATTGTTCTCAGGCAAGAGCGAAAGCTCTACGTCTTGGAAGAAGAAGCCCCCGAGGTGCCGACCGGGAACTCGTCCCGTGTTGATAAGGATGCTTATAAGAAGTATACCGATGACGCCTTAGACGTCGAGTGCCTTATGCTTGCCACCATGAACTCTGAGCTTCAGAAGCAACACGAGAACATGGGGTGCAAGGAGATTGACGAGCACCTAAAGAAAATGTTTCAAGGGCAAGCTCGTCAAGAGAGGTTCGATGTCACGAAGGCATTATTTCAGTGCAAAATGGGAGCTCGAGACTCAGTTGGTACTCACGTACTCAAGATGATTGGGTATGTAGAGAACCTGGAGAGACTGGGTTTTCCTCTGGGTCAAGAGTTGGCCACAGATCTTATCCTGCAATCGTTGCCGGATAGTTATGAGCAGTTTGTCTTGAACTACAACATGAATGAAATAGACAAGACACTGCCCGAGCTCCTAGGCATGTTGCGAACTGCCGAGATAAACATGAAGAAGGCCAAGCCTGCTAGTCCCATATTGATGGTACATAAAGGCAAGGGTAAGGCCAAGGGCTTCAAGAAGACGAAGGTGGGACCTAAGTCACATCTTGAGCCCAAATCTTCTGCGCTGAAAAAGAAGAGCACCGTGAAGGAAGGAAAATGCCACCACTGTGGCAAGGCTGGTCATTGGAGGAGGAATTGTCCTTTGTACATTGAGGGTCTGCAGAAAATGAAGGGAGGTATGACTTCCGCTTCGGATATTTACGTTATAGAGATAAACCTTTCTGCTCCTTCATCTTGGGTATTGGATACCGGATGTGGTTCTCACATTTGTACAAATGTGCAGGAACTATGAAGGAGGAGATTGCTGAGTAAAGGAGAGGTGGACCTACGTGTCGGCAATGGAGCAAGAGTTGCTGCTGTAGCCGTAGGGGTTTACCGTCTTTCTTTGCCCAGTGGGCTTGTAATAGAACTTGATAATTGTTATTATGTTCCGGCCATAACTAGAAACATTATATCCATTTCATGCTTAGACATGATTGGATTTTCTTTTATAATTAAGAACAATTGTTGTTCTATATTTAAGAATGATGTTTGTTATGCTGTAGCTCAATTGTTTAATGGTCTTTATGTTTTGAACCTGGACCATCCGATCTATAATGTAGATAATAATAAAAGACTAAGAACAAATGACTCAAATCCTACATATCTCTGGCATTGTCGTTTGGGCCATATAAATGAGAAGCGCATATCCAAGCTCCATAAAGATGGACTATTGGACTCTTTTGATTATGAATCATTTGAGCGATGTGAGTCTTGTTTATTAGGCAAGATGACTAAAGCCCCTTTCACTGGTTATACTGAGAGGGCTGAGGATCTCTTGGGTGTTGTACATAGTGATGTATGCGGACCCATGAGTTCTATGGCTAGAGGTGGGTATTTCTACTTCGTTACATTTACTGATGATTTCAGTAGATACGGATACGTGTATCTTATGAAGTGCAAATCCGAAACCTTTGAAAAGTTCAAAGAGTTTAAGAATGAAGTGGAGAACCAATTGGGTAAAAAGGTTAAAGCACTCCGATCTGATCGAGGTGGCGAATACCTGAGTCATGAGTTCCGTGATCATCTGAAAGAGTGTGGTATTGTATCACAGCTCACTCCACCTAGGACAACCGCAGCATAATGGTGTGTCTGAGAGGAGAAATCGTACTCTGTTAGACATGGTACGGTCGATGATGAGTCATGCAGACTTGCCTGTTTCCTTTTGGGGTTTTGCTTTAGAGACTGCTGCAATGACACTGAATCGCGCTCCGACGAAAACGGTTCTAAAGACACCATATGAGATATGGACTGGGAAGCGTCCTAGTATGTCGTTCATTAAAATTTGGGGCTGTGAGGCATACGTACGACGTCAAATGCCTGACAAGCTGGAACCCAAATCAGATAAGTGTTATCTGGTGGGATATCCTAAGGAAACGAAGGGATATTACTTTTACCTACCGTCTGAGGGCAAAGTGTTTGTCGCAAGGACGGGTGTCTTCTTGGAGAAAGAGTTCTTATCAAGAAAGACGCAAAAGGTAGAACTTGAAGAAGTTCAAGAACCACAAATAGTGAATGAACCAGAGTTGGATTCTGAGCCAGGACTACAAGATGTTGTAGCTAGAGAACCTGCTCACGAAACACAAGTCCTACGTAGATCTGGTAGACCAAGATTTGAGCCTGAGAGATATGGATTTCTCATGTCTCAAATAGGTAATGTGTTGCTTATGGATCATGATGATGAACCAGCAACCTACCAAGAGGCTATGAATGGACCGGACTCCGACAAATGGCTAGAGGCTATGAAATCCGAAATGGACTCCATGTATACAAACCAAGTTTGGAACTTGGTGGAACCACCTGAAGGGGTACGACCCATAGGGTGCAAGTGGGTCTTCAAGAAAAAGACCGACATGGATGGGAATGTACAGACATTCAAAGGGCGACTGGTGGCTAAGGGTTTCAAGCAAATTCATGGTGTTGACTATGATGAGACCTTTTCCCCTGTTGCCATGGTAAAGTCCATTAGGATATTGCTTGCTATTGCTGCGTATTATGACTACGAGATCTGGGAGATGGATGTCAAAACGGCTTTCCTAAATGGAAACCTCCTTGAGGAAGTGTACATGACACAACCCGAGGGTTTTGTATCCCCAAATGAAGCCACTAAAATATGCAAGCTGAATAAGTCCATCTATGGATTGAAACAAGCCTCTAGAAGTTGGAATCTTCGTTTTGATGAGAAGATCAAAGAGTTTGGTTTTGTCAAGAATGAAGATGAACCGTGTGTTTACAAGCGAATCAGTGGGAGCATTGTTGTCTTCCTGATATTGTATGTAGATGACATACTGCTGATCGGGAATGACATACCTACCCTGAAAGTTGTTAAGAACAACCTAGGGAACTGCTTTTCTATGAAGGACTTGGGTGAAGCGACTTACATACTCGGTATTAAGATCTATAGAGATAGATCGAAGAAGTTGCTGGGTTTGACCCAGAGTACGTACATTGACAAGGTGTTGAAGCGGTTCAACATGCTTGAGTCCAAGAAAGGATTTTTGCCCATGTCTCATGGTGTGAATCTCTCTAAGGACCAGTGTCCAAAATCTTGCGAAGATAAGGACCGCATGAAGTCGATTCCATATGCTTCGGCAATTGGGTCAATCATGTATGCAATGTTATGTACTCGACCCGATGTCTCTTTTGCTTTGAGCATGACTAGCAGGTATCAGTCTGATCCCGGTGAATGTCACTGGATAGCCGTAAAGAATATCCTGAAGTACTTGAGAAGGACTAAGGATGTATTCTTGGTGTATGGTGGAAAGGAAGAGCTCGTTGTAAGTGGTTACACGGATGCCAGCTTCCAAACTGATAGGGATGATTCAAAGTCTCAGTCAGGGTTTGTGTTTTGCCTGAATGGAGGAGCTGTGAGCTGGAAGAGTTCCAAGCAAGAGACAGTTGCTGATTCTACAACTGAGGCCGAGTATATCGCTGCAGCTAATGCAGCGAAGGAGGCTGTATGGATTAGGAAATTCATCGGCGAGCTAGATGTAGTTCCTAGCATTGTTGGTCCCGTAGTTCTCTACTGTGATAACAATGGTGCAATTGCACAATCTAAGGAACCTAGATCCCATCAGCGCTCCAAGCACATACTTCGGCGGTTCCATCTTATTCGTGAGATTGTCGAACGAGGAGATGTGAACATTTGCAGAGTGCCGACTGAGGAGAATATTGCAGATCCACTGACAAAGCCTCTCGCGCAGAGAAAGCATGATGGTCATACTAGATCAATGGGTATACGATACCTGAATGATCAACTCTAGTGGGAGTCTTGTGGGTTGCATGTAAAATAAATATTCTGTTGGCTGTTTAAAATTTATTCATATGATGAATTGTGTACCAATTATTTCTTTTTACGATTAATGGCAAGTTCTTTTATTACGATATACTGTTTCTATATGATAGAATAAAATTCGTGATAAATACCCTTAGAATGTTCGCTTCCATAGGACATCAAGTACGAGACTTGAATGTGAGAGCCTATGATTTCGAAGCTTCATTCTTAAAAGGTCCCTGGTCGAGGTATCATCGTAGAAGCTAAGGGTGATGATGATACATTAAGACTAGCATGTGTGTTGACTGATGACCGGTTCTCACAGGTCATGATATTGTGATATCAAGTCATCACGTGGGTACTTGTTTGTGAACAAGTTGTACTGGACAGACCCAACCTGAGACTACTTTGTGGATTGTTACTTAAAAGTGTCACAAGTAGGTCTCATTTGACAATGGTGTTGTGGTCCTTTGACCTGAAGTCACAGCATTCATCGAGTGAGGAAGAGCGTGCTTTGATGTCATCTAAGTCTTCCTTGAAGAAGGTTGATGATAAGGGTGGTCGTTGGGTACGTTACGAATCATTTGGGTGTTTGGGTGTGAGCAGATATGGGATTTGTCCTCCTATATAACAGGAGTTGCATCCATGGGCCCCTTGATGGAATTGGACTGAGAAATGCATGGCCATGCTTGGTAGAGTCAATATGTGATATTGAGCTCGCCATTCTCTGGAAGTCCGTTCTAGATCAAGAAACTTGGATTGAGCTATTATGAGGGTGACACGGTCCATGCCTCTAGTTCTTTCCGGATGTAAGGGACAAAGGGACAAAGACAACGCTGGAACATTGGTCATAAAGGCTTATGAGTTATGAACTCTTATTGCTTGGGGAGCAATGATGCATTGCTAGATGCCGCTCATTGTTTGTGAGGTTTTTGGTTTGATACTTTCAAGATCAAGTGGGAGACTGTTGGAGTTGCCATTGTGATCTAGAAGTGGTCAAACATGTAATCTCACTGCCAACGCGATATGAGCCTGCATGGTCGCACATAAGAGCATGTGGAGAAGTTGGTAGATTGACTGTGTTGGTAAATGTTACCAATCACCATATATAGAATGGGGAAATCCAGCAGGTTGTTGCTGTCTGAATTCGTCGGGTTTACACGGATAGAATTCGTCGGATTCGTCGGGATTCGTCGGATTGTCCCGTGAACACTCGACGAATTATTACAGAAACCCTTCATTCGACAAAATGTTGTCGTCTGTCTGGATTCGTCGGGATTCGTCGGGTTGTCCCGTGAACACTCGACGAATTGTTACAGAGATCATTTCTCGGCAAATGTTGCCGTCTGATCG